>OY751554.1:19691612-21053679 GCA_963572265.1 Caenorhabditis doughertyi
GTCAGTCTGTCAAGAGCGCACTCTCACTCTTCAAGTCCTCCCTGATTCTATTTGTGTTTCTCGTCTTCTAACCTTCTTCTCTGACTTCACGATGACCAACAAACGTTTAGAGTATGAGCCTCTTAAAACTGTTCTACAGTATTTGGAGCCAAATCTAAGGTGAGCCCCGAAACCCCAATCTCTAAACATAAACTATGTTCATTTTCAGAATCCAACTTTCTCTTCGAGTTCCGTCATTGCGAAATGTTGAAAGAATTGTTCCTATGAAAATTGAACATTTTGCTTCTGGAGATCACAAAATCGTTATCAATGATACAACATACAGAGTAGGCATCTATCGACAGTACCACAATCCAGCGGAGACACCCCGACATCATCAAAAGCACAATGAAAACGGGGGATTTGCGCGTGACATAGACCAATGGGGATTTGAAACAAATCCATATGGACATCCGATGACGGACGGTGATATTGATTTAAGACCGTTTCGTGGAATTTCGGATGAAGGGGACCCCAGAATGGAACAATGGTATATTAAAAATGTAATTCTTCTTCAAGAAGCCCTGCGTCGGTTGACAAACAGCAACGGGGAAGTTCTTGAGCCCGATTATATTATTCCTGAACTTCGAAACCTTCCAAACTCTGAACTAATAATTGCTCAAAACGAGTACGAAATTCAATATTCTCTAAGACGAACTATTGAATCTCTTCAAAAATCGTTCTGCTGTTTTTACTGCCTCCTTTTACCATATCACTACCGTAGACAGAGCATTCTCCCACCGTACACCCCTCTTTTACAATTGACAATCTCAGGTCCAAACGGAAAACTAATTGAAAGAGTTTATCATTCAAAAAGATTTTATGAAGCTGTGAAAAATTTGAACACGAGGATTTTTGGAGGAAGGCGTTATCCGATTCAAGTGAAAAAACTCGCGTTTGTGACATGGAGTTTCCCCCATCGATTTCCCAAAGATTTGAGGATTCGAACTAAAGAAATTCAATCTTATGCGTTGAAGTTTGAAAAATTGAAACATCTCATTGACCCCGATAGCTATCCTTTGGACATTCTCACTATTGAAAGTGGCATGGAATATTCAAACGACTTCGAGCAAGAAGTTGTGAGAAGCGCAAAGAAATTGGTGATTTACAACTATTTTTTCGAAAATGAATCTTGGATTCCTCTGGTACGAAACATGAAAAACCAATGTATCATTCTGAAATATCAAACTGAACTACATGTACCTCAACATTATATTAACCTTGTCGAAAATTGGCTTGAATCCGAGCGGACGAAAGGAACGAATTTGTCAATTGGCATTAGACAACTTGAAACAGTCATGGACCTTCTAAACTCCTTCAAATCTCAATTTGAAGTCATCAAAATGAGTGAAAAGTCTCTAACTTTGGCTATGAATAACGGATCAAGACTTATTATAAGCTGTGAACGAGCTGAGATGCATTCAGAAGAGACCAGGAATGATGCAGAATTTATGGAAGTTGATGAAGAGAAAAAGTCTAATTGGACATTGAAATTGATCGTTTTGTAACAGTTTATTTGAATTTTTATGCGATTTCAATGAAGTATTCCATATTTGTCACTAATAATGTATTTTGAAATATTCATTCGCAATGAGGTCTATCACCAGGGACAAATTCCAGGGTCACGACTGAGTCTTGTCGTTCTTTCTTTCTAATAAATCGTCGTCTTTATTAGCACTGTGACAGACACAGCGCACTCTCACTCTTAGTCCTCGTTGGTTCTATTCGTGTTTCTCAAATCGTAACCTTCTTTTCTGACTTCACAATGGCTAACAGACGTCTTGAATATGAACCTCTTAAAACTGTTCTGCAGTACTTGGAGCCAAATCTGAGGTGAGCATGGAAACCACGATTCCTAATCATAAGCAATGTACAAGTTCAGAATCCAACTCGCCTATCGAAGTCCGTCATTGCGAAATGTTGAAAAGGTGGTTCCTATGAAAATCGAAAATTTAGTCTCTGGAGATTTCAAAATCGTTATCAATGATACGACCCGAATAGGTATCTATCGCGATTATCATAATCCATCACAGACGCCACGGTTTCATCGAGAAGAAAAAGAAAGAGGTGGATATGAGCGTGACATAGATCAATGGGGATTTTTAACGAATCCATATGATGTTCCGTTGACTGACGGTGATATTGATTTGACTCCAATGCGTGAACCATGGGATGAAGGGGACTCGGAAATGGAGGAAATTTACATTGATATTGTTGTTGTCGATCAAGAAGCCTTGCGTCGGCTGGCAATCAAAAATGGGGTAGTTCTTGAAACCGATTATATTATCCCAGAGCTCCGGAACCTTCCGAACTCTGATCTTCTCATATCTCAAAGTGAGGAAAGTATCCAGCGAAATCTAGATAGGACTGCTGAAAGTCTTCAGTTTTCAATCGATTACCGCCGTAGCCTACTTTTACCTTACTACTACCGTAGACACAATATTCTACCACCGTACACACCCCTATTACAACTGACAATATCTGGTCCAAACGGAAAAGTAACAGAGAGAGTGAATCATTCAAAAAGACTTTATGAGGCAATGAAGTACCTGAGTACCATGATTTTTGGAGAAAATCGTCCACCGATTCACGTAAAAAAGCTTACGTTTTTTGGGCACAGTTTCCCTCACCGACTCCCTAAAGGGTTGAGAATCCGAACCAAACAAATTCATTCTTATTTGGCGAATTTTCAAAAACTGGACGATCTCATTCTCCCCGATAGTTATCCGCTGGACATACTCATTATTGAAAGTGGCATGAAAGATTCAAACAAATTTGAGCAAGAAGTAATAAAAAGCGCTAAAAAATTGGCAATTTTCAACCATTGCTATGAAGCAGAATCTTGGGTTCCTTTGGTTCAAAAAATGAAAAACCAGTGCATCATTTTGAAAAACCAAACTGAACTACATGTACCTCAACATTGCATGGACCTTATTGAAAGCTGGCTGGTGTCCGAGCGGACCAAAGGAACCAATTTGTCAATTGGCTTCAGACAACTGGACACAGTTATGGAGCTTCTAAATTCCATTAAATCGCAATTTGAAGTGATCAAAATGAGTGAAGGATCTCTAACTCTGCCGATGATCAACGGATCAAGACTGCTTATAAGCTGTGAACAAGCTGAAGAGAATTCAAAAGAGAGCAGGAATGATGCACCATTTTGGGAAGTTGCTAAAAAGAAAAAGTCTAATTGGACATTGAAATTGATTGTTTTGTAACTGATTATTTATTTGCGGTTTCAATAAAGTGTTTCGTATTTTTCACAGTTGTAATCGCAGTCGGGCCTATCTTCAAGGGCTTATTCGAGGATCGTACTTCCGGCTCTAGTCGGGAAAAATAATCCCATAAAAAAAAGAACTTAGGCAATCCCAAAATACTTTTCTGAACTGTTTATAGTTGATATTCCTCTGGAATGAGACTATTGGTCACGTGCGAGCTTTGAGAGTGCCTAAGCCTTCAATCAAATAAATTTAGGTTCAACTGATTTTTGTCATGAGTCCATTCTTTTTGTATTTTGGGTCCATTATTTTATTTTTGGGTTCACTCTTTTTTTGCTTGGGTCCATTCTTCCCAATCAGAGCCGTACTTCCTACCTCACAAATCAGAGTGTTCATTAGCGCCATGTCAGACAAATTGAGACCAGATGTCTCCTCATCGCCTGCTAAGAATATGTCCCGGTGTCCCATCTGCCACGTTTTTGCCACGGCCTTATATGCGAGTGCCAATAGGTTAGTCTCATTGTGTGTGCTTTCGTTGTTACTGTCCTCTCTTTGGGATCGATTTTGTATTCTTATTCCTCATTTTCACTTTTCAGTCTTCACGATGGCCAAAAAGCGCCTAGAGTATGACCTTCTCAAAGCCGTTCTGCAATCTTTGGAACCAAACTTAAGGTGAGCTTGAAACTCAGAATCCCAAAATTAACCTCTGTTTCAGAATCCAACTTGTTCTTCGATGTCCCTCTTTAAGAACTGTCGAAAAGCTCGTCATCTAGCCTCCAGTGACAACAAAGTCTTAATTAATACGACGTACAAAATAGGAATTTACTGTCAGTATCATAATCCAGCCCAAATTCCACGGCATTATCAACAGGAAAATGAACGTGGTGGTATTTCATATGAAATAGATCAATGGGGATTTCGAAAACACCCACATGAGGATCCACTGACTGACGGTGACATCAATCTACGATCGACTCCTTGGATTGAAGAAGATCAGGACGCAGAAGAAATGTACATCCGATTTGTAGTACTGACTAATCGTGAAGCCATGTGTCGGTTAGCTAAAAGGGATGACCTTGATCCGCCGTATATCATCCCTGAGCTTCAGGATCTTTTGAACGCCGAATTTATCCTTTTTCAAAATGAATGGTCAATTCAGGACAACATGAAAAGATCTTACGCTGATCTCCAAAATACGCATGACTTATGGCAAAAGGGCCTTTTTCCTTTTTATAACCGTAGAATCAATACTCTGTCTCCATACACTCCATTTATTCAACTAACAATCTATAGTCCAAACGGGAAGGTTATTGAAAGAGTGGCACGTTCTAAAAGGTTCTGTGAGGCTATGAAGTATCTCAATACCAGCCTTTTTGGGGGAAGACGTCGCCCTATTCATGTAAAGGAGCTCTCGCTTATCAATAACACTAGAACACATCGTTTTCCAAGTGATATGAGAGTTCGGCTCAGGCAAATCCAGTATTGTGAACGGTCTGATTGAACGGTCTGATTGACCCTGCAAGTTATCCATTGGATGTGATTACAGTTCAAACAATTCTGGGATACTCGTACCAGTTTGAGCATGGTACTGTGAGAAATGCAAAAAAATTGGTGATTCTCAATAATTGTTACGCGAGAGAATCTTGGGTCCCATTGGTTCGAAATTTCAAAAACGATTGCATCATTTTGGCATATCAATCTGAGAGATATGAACAACAACATTTCATCAATCTCATTGAAAATTGGTTGGAATCGGAGCGCACGAAAGGGACAGTTTTGTCAATTGGATTCAGGCGGGAGGAAACAATCATGGAAATTTTAGGATTGATCAGAAATCAATTTGAAATTATGAAAATGAGTGAGAGGTCTCTGACCTTGCCCATGAAGAACAGATCAAGACTGCTGATTAGTTGTGATAAATTTGATAAGGATCCGCAGTTCAAAAACAACGCAAGATTTTTCATAGCTGAGGAAGAGTTGCAATCTAAATGGGCATTGAAATTGATTGTTGCATGATTGTGTGGATTTTTTTCTTGTAAATCCTGCTTGTTTTTTGTTCTAATGAAGCATTTTTGGTATTTGTCATTCATTTTATTGTGGTCAAATTCTTTTTTACAAGCTAAGGATCACAGCTTCTCATGAATCTTGGTTTCCATTAGCACTTTGTCAGACACGATGCGACAGAACGGCTTTAGTCGATATTTCGAGTCCAAAAAACGTTGGAGTATCTATAAAAAATTGAAAGATTCATAAATTGAAGGGTTCATAAGAGTTGATTCCTCAATTCTTATGGACCTTTCAACTTATGGACCCTTCAGTTTTCTGGACTCATTTTTCCTCAGAGCAATAAAAATTTTGTGCTTTGAAACGAAAAACTTCTCGAATTTCTAGTTAAAATAATTTATGAATATATTATTATTACAAATAAAAAGAAAACATCATTCAGACTCCTTCTTCTTATTACCTCTTGTCCAAAGAAGAATATAGAAAACAACCTGAAGTACCGTCAGAATAAATAAAACCACAATCAGAACGCGATGAAGACGGCTTTTGCGACGTCGTGGATTGGACGACGGTCTCACTTCGATTACAAGATGCCAACGGGGAATGCCATCATCTTTCTTTTTGTGAAGCTTGTTTTTTCTACAAAAAACCAGAAGAGAACCGGTGTTCATTGGAAAGGTGATGTCGCGACGGTACGGTAGTCTGAAAATTGCAGGATTTGAAGGTTTTGAGCTTTTCAAAGTAGGACTAAGATTACCAAATTCGGAAATTTTGGCCCAGAAGCTCTAGCATTTCGACCGCAGCCTCGTGGCCTAGTAATCCCACCGCGCAGTTCGCGAGGACAAGTGGGTCTAGTAATATCTAGGTCACTTATTCTTTTCCTACGATTTATATTGGTTTTCAAGCAAAATTTGTTCAAAATCGTAAACATTGTTATGCAGGAACAATGTTCTATTTCTAAAGGCCCTTTCCAATCCCATGGATTTCTAATTCCATAGCTAACAAAAAAAATACTCACCCAAGCCGGGTACCACCCAGCTTTTGGACTTTTCTTCAATGTTTGCAAAAGACTTCTGAGCAGGTCTCTTCTATCATCATCAAACTGAAATATTGTCCCAACTTCCCTTTGATCCTCAATGATTTTATGAATCAAATTGGTATATTCCAATTGAGAAAGTTGGTCATTGAAAACTTCCACTTTTTTATTTTGAGTTGCCTTGTAGATATGGTTCCAAGCTTCATTGACACTCTCATTTATTTTGATCACGAGTTTTTCGGCGGTTCGGATTGCCACGTGGTTATGATTTTCGGGTCGGCCAAACTCCTCCGTTGCCATAATTGTAATTGTGTTCAATGGGAAGCTTCTCTTATCGATCAAGGGCTCCATGCAGTTTAGAAGGTGAGATACATTCCCTTCAATTATAGCACTGCCAACTCTCAGCTTCAAGTCCTCAGGGATCCGAATTGTTCCAGAATCCGGAATGTGAAATGTTTTGACTCTAACGCTATCCTTTCCAACGATTATTTTCACAAGATACTTCATAGCCTCATGAAGCTTCTTATTATATTCCAATTTCTCCACTTTTTTTGAAAAATTCATCATAGATTTGTCGGCTGTCACCTGAATATGCATAGTATATGGAGCTGGAATATTGTCTCGTTTTAGCTGCCAAGTGTAAATTTCTGCTTCCATTTCTTCTTTTTTGAAAGGGTCCAATTCCAAATTTTCCAATTGTTTTCTAAGCTCTTGGATATAAACTTCCATTCCCTGAACAGATTTTTGAGCATGACCCGAGGCAGTTATGAAAATGTCCCCAGGTGTTATGTAATTCCAATAATCCATTCCTCCGAACTGGTCCAAATCAAAAGGCACACCGCCTTCTTCGTTTTCCCTTTGAAAGTGTGGAAGTTTTGCGCCGGTCCGAATAATTCCAACGCTGTACTCGTGGCCATTGATAACAAGGGAGTATGGCATTATGATAAGAGAATCGATTAGCAATGGAGCCTCGTTGTCTGCCTGGCGTATTTGAGGGCAATGATTGGAGAGGTGGAATCTGAAAAAATGTTATCACTGATAGGAGCTTATTTTTAAAAATCATATGAAATTCGCTGGTTATCAGTGAAGTTTTTTCCCATAATCAAACTTCATTTTAGTAGAACTTCGGCTCAGTTGTTATCAGTGGGAGTTCAAATTGTCTTATCAAATTTTCAAAAAAAAATTGAACTTCTCTTCTTTTTTCAAATTCAGTTATGGTTTGATATCAGTGATACCATTGTTTTTTCTCATACTGATAAGAGCTCACCTTTTATTAGCCTCCATGTAGGTCAAAATTGCTTTTTGACCAGTGTGAGATATTTGTTGGGGTGCCATTTCGGTAGTCTAAAAATTATATAAGTATAAAAACACCGTAAAACCGGTATTAGAAGAGCACCTTCAAAAGAAGGTCGCCCTTAGGAAATGGTTGAAAATATAGGTAATCTGAAAACTCTATGAGCATAAAAACACCGTCAAGCCTGTATTAAAAGCGCTCTTTCAATAAAAGCACACATCTAATAGAAGAGAATCCTCTAATCAAAGGGCATCCTTTTATTCTTTTCTTCGGAAATTTTTTACAAAGTTTTAAGAATTTACAATAAAAAGCAAAAAACAAAACAGTTTTTGTTCAAAATTGGTGGCGATTTTTAGCCTGACAGTGCTTTTTAAAAAATATATGGGAACCGTCCAATAGAAGGGCACCAAAATAGAACAGTTGAAAATAAAAAGACATGCCTTTCTATTAAAGTTTTAGTGGTATACGAACAAATTTATAAAACAAGGAGGTTCCAAACAATTCAAAAACAAATAATCGTTAAATATATCCAAATCACTTCTAGATTTTTATTTAATTTCAGAAACTTAAGTTTTTTTTTAAGTTTGAAAACCTCCACTATACTAAGAAATAAGCCAGCTAGGCAATATTAAGGTAAGAAACGGAGAGAGACAAGAAACCAAATGACTTGTCTCCTAGTCAGAAAAAGAAGAGGGGGAGGGGCGCTCATAGCCCAATATTTGTTTTGCCCGGGTCAAAGCACCCTATTTGTTTACCTAGTAACCAGCCGAAGGCCCGGCATATCTTATCTCATCAACAATATAATAAAATTCTTTTATTCAATCATTAACAAGCTCAGAAAATACAATTTAATACGAAAATACAAGACGACAAAATTTATTAGGTTGGCCCGAAAGAAATGCGCGCTTAACTTTTTTTCAAATCTGCATATCTTAGCTAAAGTGAATGATATCGAAAAGAGGTCTACTAATAAAATATTGATCATAAAAATTTGCACATTTTACCAATTGACCACTTTTTTGTATCCTTATGTTCAGCCGAGATATACAGATTCGAAAAGAATGTTCAGCGCGCATTTCTTTCCTAATATTATTGTATAATATTTCACAGAAAACAAAAATTATGTGATGCATGCCATCTCCTCAAACGAAACCAGGCGTAGAAAGACGAGTACACACATACATAACTGAAACAAAATGAAAAACCGACAATTCCGCCAGAAATTGAGACGATACGGAGTGTTTTCAAAAAATAGTGCCCCACACATCTTGTCACAATCCCCCAACGACTGATCACTCGTCGGGAAGTCTCTTTTGGCTTGACCACCATCACAATTTTATATTGGACTCCGAAGGAGCCTGAGCCTGGCTCGCTGCAAACTAGAAGACGACTGTTGTTGGTCATTGGAAGGACCACATCGAATGGGCAAGGCGGGCTGAAAATTGAAAGTAATGATTTCTCCATACTTGCGATGGGCAGAGCCGGGCCGGTTCAAGGATCGACTTCCGGGCCGGTCGATCGGCCCGGATCCTGTTTGGGTCAAAACTTTATACAGGGGTCAAAACTTTATGCAGGGGTCAAAACGTATGCAGGGGTCAAAACTTTATGCAGGGGTCAAAGCTTTATGCAGGGGTCAAAGCTTATGCAGGGGTCAAAATTTTATGCAGGGGTCAAAGCTTTATGCAGGGGTCAAAGCTTTATGCAGGGGTCAAAGCTTTATGCAGGGGTCAAAGCTTTATGCAGGGGTCAAAGCTTATGCAGGGGTCAAAGCTTTATGCAGGGGTCAAAGCTTATGCAGGGGTGAAAACTTCATGCAGGGGTCAAAACTTTATTCAGGGGTCAAAGCTTTATGCAGGGGTCAAAGCTTATGCAGGGGTCAAAATTTTATGCAGGGGTCCAAATTTTATGCATGGGTCAAAACTTGTGCAGGGGTCAAAACTTTTTGCAGGGTTCAAAACTTTACGCAGGGGTCAAAACTTATGCAGGTGTCAAAACGCTTTGTCGCCAAAGATTCATGAAAGGCTTACCTCCATTTCCCATGCCTGTACCATTCTGCATTTTCACGTCTTCTCAATGCATTCATTACCGTATCAATAATATTTGGATCGCGGACATCAAATCTAAAATTAGTTCCAACTGGCCTCTGCTCCCGAATAATCTTGTCTACCAAGTCAACATAATCCGCGTGGGTGAATCCACAATTCCAGAATTCTGCGTTTTGGTGGGACGTCTTTTGAAGCAGAAATCCCCACGAGTCCCCAACTTCTTTGTATCTGTAGACTAGCACTTGTCCTGCAGACTTTACAAGTTCGTGCTCATGATTTTCCTCGTCTTGAAACTCGCGTGCAGTCACAATTCCGATAGACTTCAGAGGGAAACTTTTCCAGTGAATCAAGTTTTTGATACGCTCCGCGAGTTGGACCACATTTCCACCAATGTTTAAGACACAAGGTTTGAAGCATAAGCCTTCGGGGAGCCGGAGAACGCCTTCCGAATAGAGCCACAAATGCCTAATTTTTATAGTTTGTAGTCTATTTCCAAGGAGTTTCTGCGAGAGGAACTTCATCGCTTGGTGTAGCTTTTTGTTGTACTCCAGCACTTCTATCTTTTTATCGGAATATTTTGCAGTTCTCCCATCCATTTTCCATTTTTGGTCCGTAAATTGAATGTACCTTTTGTCGGGAGCCGGGGTATTACTCTGGGAGAGTTTCCACGTGTGAAGCTCCGCTTCGATCTCTTCAATCCATTTTCTTTGGCGGTATCTATCCCAGAAAAATGTCTTCAAGAGATCCAATCGAATTTGTTGTTGCTCAATGTGAATTTGCTGTTCTTGCCCAACTAGCACTGTGTTTCTCTTGACCAGTATGTCTCCGGGCGTTATAATGGAATCTGTGGAGTGATCGGGCATTCCGAATTGATCCAAATCATATTTTTCTCCAATATGATCATTGGTCCTTTTATAATGTGGCACTTGGGTGCCGGCTCGAATCACTCCAACACTGTAAAGCCTATCGTTGATAACCAGGGAGGCTGAAGTGACTTTGAGGTAGTCGATTTTCAGAGGAATTCCTCTCTCAACATTCTGGATGCACGGGATTCGAGCAGATATTTGGAATCTGGAAAACTTTTTGATTTTTCTAAAATAGGTCCGTCGCCGACCCTGGAGCCTTTCCTAGAAGCCCGATTCTGACGGGACTTTGACAGTTTGATGCAGGACTTCCCCGCAATGATGCTCTTCTTTTTTGTTTTTAATTGGAGCACTGAGAAGCTTTCTGCTATCTAAGCGCTAAGCCTAAGCCTCGCACCCGTCAACTGTCGGCTGCTAGATTTACTAATATCAGCTACACGCCGTTGTTGGTGTAGTGCAGCGGTGTAAAAAAAAATTTCCGGTAAATTCAGGGTCCCAGTTCGATTCCGCAATATGACAAATATTTCTGGTTTTTCTTTTTTCGTAGGAAATGATCGAATCTTTTAGAAAACCCAGGCGGTTGCAGCACTGGTAAACCGCCTGGTAGACAATACTACAAAACCTGCAAAAAGCTTACCTCTTGTTAGCTTCCATGTGCATTAAAATAGCTCGGAGACAGGGATAACGAATCTCCTTTCCAAGCGGTTCATGGTGAAGCTCGAAACCAGGCGAATTCATTTAAATAAATATTGATCCGAAGGTGTTGGGCAGTTGTAAGGTGAGAGTTTGGGTGGTGAGAATGGCAAACAGGCTAGGTGGGCCTTACCTGAGAACAATGACGTGTAGATTAGAATTGGGAATGACACCTGCCCTGAGAAAAACGGTCCTGGGAAAGATATGAGGGGGGGGGGGGGCCGAAGTGGGAATGGTCTGTAGAGAGTGAGACCCGCAAAAGTGGTGTAACCAACGGGATCTCCCCTAATGGATCTCCCCAGAAACCCACTTTTTTCTCTCATTCTCTCTTGAAAAGAGGACCAATTCTTTTCTAATCCCTGTCATTCTCACCACGTGGGTCGTCCTACAGCCCAAAGGGACCCTATTGGCCCGTCCCTTCCCTAATGGGTCTTCCACAGACCCCGCTTTTTTTCTCTCGTTCTCTCGAGACAAAACCAATTCTTATCTAATCCCTGTCATTCATTCTCACCACACAAACCTTTTTCTGCCCAACTGCTCACCTATTTTTCATCGATATCGGTTCAAATGAATTGTCTCAGTTTCAAATTCCGCCATGGCCCACCGCTCGAAAAAGCCGATAAGGAGATTTCGTATGCCGGCCTAAAAGCTATTTTAATGCACATGGAAGCTAATAAAAGGTATAATTCTGCAGGTTTTTTTCAACTTTTTGGGACTAATTCCGTTTACGGATCCATTTTTAAAAAATCAAGGTCCTAAATGCACCACTCGTGTCCCAACTTTCGATTAACGGTCACAAAAAAGGTCCGAGTTCCATCTATTCCGACTTGCACCACTTGGAAGCTGGTCAGAAGACGGTCCAAAATCGAGAGAAAAAATTAAATTTTTTTCAAGTTTTCATGGGACCCGAGTGATGCATTCTCGAAATTTTGAGTCCCCAAAGATTTTCTGGGACCTGTAAATAGAAAGTTGGGACCCGAGTGATGCAAATCCAAAAAGTACCAACTTCTTACCCATAATTTTTACAGATTCCAACTCGCCGCTCAAATTCCGTGCATAAGATATGCTGAAAAAGGGACTCCTTTGAAGCTTACCTTTTTGAGAATTGCTTCAACACGTCTTGACATAAATGAAATGGCCTATAATCTGGGTGTAATTCGTGTTGGAACCCATTTGCCACATTATCAGAGAATCAATGATGAAGGTGGCGAGGAATATGATTTGGATCAATTCGGGGACACTGACCACTTAGTGGATTCAATTATGACGCCGGGAGATATCCTGTTTCAAGAGGACGAGGAAATAGAATTTAACGTTGAGGAAGAACAGGAATTTCTAGAAGAATTGAAAGCGTTGCCTGATCAGACGGAAAGCGAGAAACTGGAAATCGAGAAAATTGAAGCAAGAATTTACACGTGGCAGCTACGTCAGGAAAACAAACCAGCGCCCTACAAAATGCAGCTTCAATATTCGACGTGGAGAGATGAGGGCGGCAAAAAACTAGAAATAAAAAAATGGAATTATAATTATAGCCAGAAAGTTCATGAAGCAATGAAGTGTCTCACAGAAAAACTTCTCGGGAATCGACTACAAACTATAAACGTGAGAAGATTAAGGGTCCATCCCCACGGTGTGCTCCGCCTTCCTGAAGATTTATTCATAAAAGTTCGTTGTCTGATTACGAGCGGTGACGTGGCGCAGCTGGCAAACTCTTTGAAGAGCTTAATCCATAGAAATAGTTTCCCTTTGGAACTTTTGACACTCTTGGCAGATTCTGAATTTGAGGAAGTTGAGAATCACGAGCATGAATGGGTCACATCATCGGACAGGCTGGTGCTTCGCAAAAACCCTTATAATCCGGACTCTTGGGCTCATCTCGTTATGAAAACTCTAAATCGACAAGTGGCATTTTATCACGGCCGCTTGACTCTGGTGGAGATCAATGGCTTAGTGGACAAGATAATTGAGAAACTGAGGTCTATTGGAACCACTTATAGCTTTGATGAATGGGATTGGAGTGTTGTTAAGAATCTGATGGATTCATTGAAACAAAGGCCAGATGCAATTTCATACAAGCATGGAAAATTGATGTGAGACTTCGTGTTTTTTTTCTCCTTATTCTTTTTTTCGTTATGAATTCACTCAAAAATCTTTGTGAGCGGTGGAAACCAAGCACCTATTGATGGCCTAGGAAGCTGAAAAAAGAAGCGCGAAGTCGGAATCTAGGCCCTCAATATGTTCTTGGGCGTCTTTTGAAACGTTTTGAAAAATGGGTTCACTCCTCCTTTAAATCCTCTTTTCAGCCCACCATGCCCATTCGACGTCGTACTTCCAATGCCTGGTGCCTCTCGACTTCTAATTTATTGTCAAGAAAATCCACGTTTTGACGTTAAAACATACAAGGATAGTGGATTCGCGCCATGGCTTATTGTCATGACAGTTAAACGAGAAAACAAGTGTCGACGAGCTGTGAAGCCATTGAGAGTGATGGAAAGAAAAGTTGCCGACTTTATATGGAAGATGTTGCTCGCTTTGAAAGTTTTATAAATGTTTGTATTTTTTGCTAAAACATGTGTCGAATAAAGTCTTGTTTATCTTTGAAGCTCCTCAGTATTTTTGTTCTCACAAGTTTTTCTCAAGTACCATCTCTGAGGGACCAAAGATGGAGAACCTTCCTAAAGTGGTCTGCTGGAAAAGGTCTGTAGAGTCCCACAAACATGGAGTCCCTCTACAACCCAAGGGGTGCCCTATAGACCCTTCCAAGAAGGTCTCTTCCTTAATGGGTCTTCCCAAGACCCCACTTTTTTTCTCTAGTTCTCTCTGGTCTCTCTGGTCAAGACCATTCTCTAATCCCTGTCATTCTCACCAGAAAAATGTTTATCTACCCAGCTGCCCACCGATTTTCACCTAGTCTGTCTCATTCTTGTCTGTCTCAACCCAAACCTAGTCTGTCTCAACCCAAACCGTTTTCTTTCCAACAGCCTAGCGACTTTGGATCAATACTTTTTCAAATGAATTTTCTTGGTTACAAATTTCAACATGGACCGCCGCTCCAGAAAGCCCAAAAGGAGATCTCGTACGCCAGCCTCAAAGCTATTTTAATGCACATGGAAGCCAACAAAAGGTATAATTCTGCTGGTTTTTTTTTAATTTTTCACCCATTTTTTTTACAGATTCCAACTCGCCGCTCAAATCCCGTGCATCCGATATGCCGAGAAAGGAACACCTTTAAAAATCAACCATTTGGGAATTGCGCCATCACATCTTTACATAAATGAAATGGTCTATAATCTCGGAGTGATTCGCGTTGGGACCCATTTGCCACATTTTCAACGGATCAATGATGAAGGTGGCGAGTATTGTGATTTGGATGAATTCGGGGGCCAAGATTACTCAATGGATTCAGTTTTGACGCCAGGAGACATCCTGATTCAGAAGCACGAGGAAATCGAATTTGACATTGAGGAACAAGAGGAAATTCTAGAAGAATTGAGAGCGTTGCCTGATCAAACTGAAAGCGAGAAACTGGAAATTGAGGAAATTGAAGCGAGAATTTACACATGGCGGCTACGTCAGGATAACACGCCAGCGCCATACAACATGCAGCTTCAATTCTCCACGTGGCAGAGACATGTGAGCGGTCAAAAACTAGGAATAGAAAGATGGAACTATAATTATAACGAGAACATTCATGAAGCTATGAAGTGCCTCACCGAAAAACTTTTTGGAAATCGACTACAAACTATAAACGTGAAAAGACTATGGATCTGTCACGTCGGTGTGCTCCGCCTTCCTGAAGACTTATTCATAAAAATTCGTTGTCTGGAAATGAGCAGTCAAGTGGCCCAGATGGAAAACTCCTTAAAGAGCTTAGTTCATAGAAAAAGCTTCCCACTGGATTATCTGACAATATTCGCCGATTCCGAGTTTGAGGAAGTTGAAAATCACGAGCATGAATGGGTCACGTCATCTGACACGCTGACAATTCGCAAAAACCCTTTCATTCAAAACTCTTGGGCTCATATCCTTATGAAAGCTCAGAATCGACAAGTGGAACTTTATCACGGCAGATTGAATCTGGTGGAAATCAATCGTTTAGTGGACAAGATAATTGAGAGACAAAGGGCTATTGGAACAGCTCATAGTTTTGATGAAGGCGATCCAGTTTTTATCAATATGGTTATGGATTCATTGAGAAGACGTCAGAATGCGGAGTGGTATAGGCACGGGAGATGGAGGTAAGGTCTTTTTCCCTAGCAGGCCCGATCGGCTCGGATCCTAAAATTGTTGTGCTTATGATAAAGAAAACTTGAGGCCTCTCGGATCGGGGCGGGCCGGAAGGCCATCTTCAAATAGGCCCGACCCGGCCCATCGAAAGCATGGCCAAATCATTATTTATAATTTTCAGCACGCCTTGCCCATTCGATGTGATCCTTCCAATGACGGCAAACAATCGTCTGCTTATTTACTGTGAGAAAAGTTCCGGGGACTCAGCGAAATGGAAATTTGTGATGGCAGTCAAGGAAGCCGAGAAATCCCGACGGGCTGTGAGCCGTGTAGGAGTTGTCAAAAGATCTTTAGGAGATTGTTTTCTGAAAGCTATTCGTTCTGTTCCGGGATATGTCATTCTTTCATTCATATGGGTGTTACTTACTATTCTATTAGGCAACATCATGTTTAAGCTGTGGAAAATTATAAGAAGCCAGCCTGATACTCGCGCCTACGGCCTTCCAACATGCTGGTCTATATTGTTTGTCGCTGCGCTTCTCTCTTTTTTCACTGTTCGCCGCATAGCCGCTCGATAGAACCGGAACCCGTTGAGACCTGTAGGTGAACAGGCGCTCAAGTATACTGATTTGTTGATTTTGTGATTTGGATTAATAAAGTGTGATTTAAAAAGTATTTATGTTCTTAACAAAGCTATTTTTCTCAAGTACCATTTCTAAGGGATCATTTATGTGGAACCTTCTGTTCTGTTCTGTTGGTGGTCTGTTGGGAAGGGTCTGTAGAGTCCCGCATAACTGGAGTCTCCCTACAGCCCAAAGAGACCCTATCGGTCCATCCAAGAAGATCCCTTGCCCAATGGATCTTCCCCAGACCCCACTTTTTTTCTCTACTCTCTCTGGACAAGACCCATTCATCTAATCCCTGTCATTCTCACCATTCAAACTGCACACCGATTTCTCATATCTGTGAAGATCTTTCAAGAAAAATCTTCCCCATGATATCTTGGACAAGACCAAGTCTCACCTAGTCTGTCTCATTCTTACCACCCAAACTGTTTTCTTTCCATTTGCCCATCGACTTTGGATCAATATTTTTTTAAATGAATTTTCTTGGTTTCAAATTCCACCATGGGCCACAGGTCCAAAAATCCCAAAAGGAGATCTCGTACGCCGGGCTCAAAGCTATTTTGATGCACATGGAAGCTAATAAAAGGTAACATTTTGACGGAATTTTACACTTTCTATTCAATTTTTTCCAGGTTTCAACTTGCCACCCAACTCCCGTGCATCCGATATGCTGAAAAAGGAACCCAATTGAAAATCGACCACCTAGAAACCAACCCTACGTCCCTGATTATCAACAAGAAGCGTTACACTATTGGAATCATTCGAGCCGGGACCCACTTGCCACATTACCAACGGATCAATGATAGAGGAGGGGAAAATTATGATTTGGACGAATTCGGAGTGCTGTATTGTTCTGCAGATCCCATTATGACACCCGGAGACATATTGATGACAAGGGACACAGGAATAGATGAGGAACAGATGGAAATGCACATTGAGCAACAAAAAAATCGATTGGCAGAATTGAAATCGTCATTTTACTGGACCAAAAGTAAAAGACTAGAAATTGAAAGTCTCGAAGCGGAGATTTATACGTGGCAACTCTACCAGGATAACATCCCAGCTCCCTACAGAAGGTACATTCAGATTACAACGGAATACAAAAGGAATAAAACAAAATATTGTAAGGAATCCATCGAAATAATAAACTACGACAAAAAGCTGTACGAAGCCATGAAGTACTTGTCCGAAAGGTTTTTTGGAAATCGACTACAGTCTATAAAAGTGAAAACCTTGTGGCTTCACTATGAAGGAATCCTCCGATTACCGAAGGACTTATGCTTCAAGCCTAGTTTCCTAGGCTTGCCAGGCAATGTGGCTCAAATCGCGGAGCCCATAAAAAGCTTAATTCATTGGAAAAGTTTCCCTCTGGAATCTATAGGGATCATGGCTCATGAGGAGTTTAAAGAGGACGAAAACCATGAGCATGATCTTATCAGGTCCGCAGGAAGCGTAGTTATTATCAGGAAATTTGATGATTTGGTCTCATGGGGCTTCATCCTTCTAAAGACTTCAAATGGAAAAGCGGACTTCTGGAATTGTGGCTTCACCCACGTGGATTATACAGTGCTCCACATAATTATACGGTCAGGTGACTTTTATCGAGAAACTCGAAAATGGCAAATCGAACGGATTTGGTCCATCTCGCGAAAATGTGTTATTTCGGTCACAGTTTCATGTTTTGTCAACAAAGCCCGTGTTTGAAAAGTGAGAAAAAAATTTTGTAGAAATCATTGAAAAAGTAGTAAAAAATTATCCACATAATGATACGGTCACTAGCAAAAAATGACCAAAAATTGTGTCCAAACAGAAATTGCTGAAACCAAAAGAGTTTTAATATTAATCATAATCATTATTTCATCGTTTAACATAGTTCCAGCCATAACCCAAACAATCTCCAGAATCCTGAACGAGATTCAAGCTTCAAAGTAGGCGTGCACACATCTTTTGATTTCTGATGTCAGAAACGTTTAAGAAACGTGTGGATACGTTTTGAAAGAATAATGAGCTTGATTTTAGGCAGTTTCAGATACCATCAAGCTCAATGGTGTAGTGAAAAATGAGACTTCTTTGTCGTTTTTGTCCCAAATCGATGTAAGAATGTGATTTCTGCCGTAAAAACACGGTTCGATTCAAATGGATGTTCCATTTCTTAACTGAATTTAGTTTAAAAGTGGTCTTAGACTAACCTCGATATTGTGTTCCATCTTAAAACTTCCTAGAATCTTCTCTAAATGAATTGAAGTGACGAAAAAATGATAATGAATGAATGCTAAAGTCAGCATATGAGCTTCGCTGAAGGAATGTCCCATTTTTTGGTTCCCCGAGTTGTGGAAGACAAATTTCTCATGAAACTGTGACCGAAATGACACATTTTCGCAAAATGGACCAAATCCGTTCGATTTGCCATTTTCGAGTTTCTCGATAAAAGTCACCTGACCGTATAATTATGTGGAGCACTGTATAGGCTTAGTGGACAAGATTATCCAGGAGCAGAGGCCAATTGGAACTATTTTCACTTGTGGTGAAAACAATCCAGCTGTAATCATTTGGGTAATGAATTCATTAAGACAACGTCAGAACGCGGAATGGTATAGCCATGGGAGATGGAGGTAATCCTACTTCAAGCCGATCGGACCGGGACGGGCCGGGAGGCCATCCTCAAAGCGGCCCGGCCCTGCCCATTCCAAGTATAAAAAACTCATTATTTATAATTTTCAGCCCGCCTTGCCCATTTGATGTGGTCCTTCCAATGACTGCAAACAATCGTCTCCTTGTTTACTGTGAGAAAAGTTCCAGGGACTCAACAAAATGGTATTTCGGGATGGAGGTCAAGGACACCAAGGAATCCCGACGGACTGTGAGCCGTGTAGGAGTCGTGAATAGATGTTTGGGAGATTATTTACTGAAAACTATTCGTTTCACTATGCGTTTCTTTGTCGAATGTGCCCTTTTTTTAATTATAGGGGTGTTACTTCATGTTCTATTAAGCAACATTATGTTTAGTGTGTGGAAAATTATAAGAAACGAGCCTGATTCTCGCGCCTACGGCGCTCCAACGTTCTGTTCTATACTGTTTCTCGCTGCGCTCCTCTCTTTTTTATTTGTTCGTTGCTACGCCGCTCTATTGAACCACATCGCCGCTCTATTGGACCGTCGAGACTTGTAGGAAAACAGGCCCTCGAGTATAATGATTCAATGATTCTGCGATTTGACTTAATAAAGCGTGGTTTGAATAAAGATTTTACAACAATACATGTTGAAGTCCAGTGAGCAATGGGAGTTAAGCCGAAAATAAACTGTGCCGGAGAGCTGTCGGTTTATTGAAAGTTAAGGGAAGAGGATTTCTTTGGCGATTTATTTTTGAAGAAAACGCTTCGCTCGCTCGTCTGACCTAATGCAAAACTTACAAAAGTGAGTTTCGCTACCTTTGAACCGGATTTGATCCTGATACAGAAATCAGCGTAAAATTTTATATCGATTCATATAAAAAATTTGCAAAAAATCAAAAATTAACGATTTCACATTCTGGCTGACTAGGGAATGGTGTATACATAGGATGAGCTTTCGTTTAACGAGAGGTAACATTCGAAAGCTTATGCCCAGGGCAACTCATTTCTGCTTTCAGAATTTGCTGAGCTCATCTGAAGACGTCAGAATTCGCATCTGAAATTTCAGTGCTTAAACTAACTGCCACATGAAAATCGCTCCCGCTGTCATCTCATCGCCCTCACCTCTCTACGTTTTCAACAGCTGGAAGGCGCAGAGGTTGAGAGGGGTCTTGGTAAACTGTCGGTGGGGGTTCAGATCTCATCCGCGGCAATTTTTTTTTGTTTTCTTTTACAAGTTTTTCTGAAAGTTTTCAAAAAAAAAAAAGAAAATTGGCAAATTCCCATTGTGGCTCAGTTAAATGAGCCAACTTTGCGGAGAGTACTCCAATCGGTCTAAAACATGGCAGCCAAAAAAAAAAATGGTTGTTCAAGAGATATAAACATATTCAGAGAAAAGTTTCAGTTGAATATTTTTCGTAAAACCTTTCAATAAAAATGGAGTCCCCTATAGCCCAAATAGGTATTTTAGAACCTTTCCCGAAGGTATCATCCCAAAAGACTCTTTCCCATGACCTCTTGTTCTCTCAGGCCAGACATATGGGCCAGACGAAATCGCATCTAGTCTGTCTCATTCTTACCATCCAACCCGTTTTCTTTCCAACAGCCCATCGACTTTGGATCAATAATTTTTCAAATGAGTTTGCCTGATCCCAACTTTCACCATGCTTCACCGCTCAAAAAAGCCCAAAAAGAGATTTCTTACGCCGGCCTTAAAGCTATTTTAATGCACATGGAGGCTAACAAAAGGTAACATTTGGATGGGTTTTCTTCTTTTTTTACCATATTTTTCAGATTTCAACTCGCCGCTCAAATCCCGTGCATCCGGTATGCTGAAAAAGGAACCCCATTGAAAATCGACTATCTAAAAATTACCCCTACATCCTTGATTATCAACAAGAAGCGTCACAGCATTGGAATCATTCGAGCCGGGACCCACTTGCCGCATTATCAACGAATCAATGATGAAGGAGGATCATTTTATGATCTGGATAGATTCGGAATGTTGGATTATTCTACAGATTCCATTATGACACCCGGGGACATGATCATCACAAAAAACTCTGGGTTGGATGCGGAACAGATGGAAATGCACATTGAGCAGCAGAGAAATCGATTGGCAGAATTGAAATCGTCATTTTACTGGACTAACAGCAAACAATTAGAAATTGAGAAGCTTGAAGCAGAGATTTATACGTGGCAACTCTCCCAGGATAATACCCCAGCTCCCTACAAAATGTACATGCAGTTCACAACGGAGTACAAAGGGAATAAAACAAAATATTCTAAGGAAGCTACCGAAATAATGAAGTACGACAAAAAGCTATACGAGGCTATGAAGTACCTCTCGCAAAAACTTCTTGGAAATCGACTACAAACTATAAAAGTCAAAACCTTGTATCTTCACTATGAAGGAGTCCTCCGGCTCCCCGAAGGCTTGTGCTTCAAACCTCGTTTCCTAGGATTGCCTGGCAATGTGGCTCAACTCGCGGAGCCCATCAAAAACTTGATTCATTGGAAAAGCTTCCCTCTTGAACGTATTGGAATTATGGCTGCTGAGGAGTTTGAAGAGGAGGAAAATCATGAGCATGATCTTATAAGGTCTGCAAGAAGCGTAGCTATTAGAAGATATAAACACATTTTGAACTCGTGGGGCTTTATCCTTTTAAAGATACCGAATGAAATAGCAGATTTCTGGAGTTGTGGCTTCACTCACGCGGATTACATTGACTTGGTGGACAAGATTATCCAAGAGCAAAGACCAGTTGGAACTAGTTTCACTTGTGATGAAAACGATCCATTTGTTGTCAATTGGGTGATGGATTCATTAAGAAGACGTCAGAATGCGGAATGGTATAGCCATGGAAGGTGGAGGTAATCCTACTTATGATAATAAAGAATTTAGACTAGAAAAGTTTTTCAGCCCGCCTTGCCCATTTGATGTGGTTCTTCCAATGACTGGAAATAAGTGTCTCCTAGTTTACTGTGAAAAAAATCGTGGCTCAGCGAAATGGTATTTTGGGATGGAGGTCAAGGAAACCGAAAAATCCCGACGGGTTGTGAGCCGTGTAGGAATCGCGAAAAGATTTTTGAGAGATAATTTTCTGAAAACTTTTTTTTTCATTATTGAATGTGTCTTTCTTTTAATTTTATGGGGGCTTCTTTTTATGCTATTAGCAAACATCATGTTTAGGGTGTGGAAAATTATAACAAACGAGCCTGATTCACGCGCCTACGGCGCTCCAACATTCTGTCCTATACTGTTAGTCGCTGCGCTCCTCTCTTTTTTAATTGTTCGCCGCTTTGTCGATCTATTGAACCACTTCGTCGCTCTATTAAACCATCGAGACCTGTAGGCAAACAGGTCCTTAAGTACAATGATTTGATGTTTTTGTGATTTGTCTTAAAAAGTGTGTTTTAAATAAAGATTTTACAACAATAATTAATAAAGCCCAGTGGGTTTGATTCTTTTTGCTGTCCCTCTGGTATTCTACAGGATATTGTCATGGAAGTTAAACTCGCTCCTCTTGCTCGTCTGGCGCGCCTAACTGACAAGTTACAAAAGGGAAGGCTGGTCACGTTGAGACCTGTTTTGAGCCTGATATAGGATGAAACCTGAGAAACTAGTAATATCATTAGAATCAGCATAAGATTTTCTATCGATTCATATAAACAAATTTGCAAAAAATCAAAAATCAGCATATTCTCATTGTGGCTCAGTAAATGATCGAACTTTGCGGAGAGTGCTCCGATCGATCAAAAACTTGCGGGTCCATTGAATATGGTTATTACAAAAAATATAAACATATTTAGAAAAAAGTTTTAATTGCATAATTTTCGGAAAACCTTTCAATAAAAGTTGAGTCCCCTATCGTCCAAATAGGTATTTCAGAACCTTTCCCGAAGGTTTCATCCCAAAAGACTCTTTCCCATGACCTCTTGTTCTCTCAGGACAGACATCTGGGCAAGACGAAGTGGCATCTAGTCTGTCTCATTCTTACCATCCAACACGTTTTCTTTTCAACAGGCTAGCCACCTTGGATCAATACTATTTCAAATGAGTTTGCCTGATCTCAATTTCCACCAGGCACAACCTCTCAAAAAAGCCCATAATGAGATATCGTACCCCGCTCTCAGAGCGGTTCTAATGCACATGGAAGCTAATAAAAGGTAACATTAGGAAGGGTTTTCACAATTTTCATTCAATTTTTTTCCAGATTTCAACTGGCGGCTCAAGTTCCATGCATTCGATATGCTGAAAAAGGAACCCCGTTGAAAATCGATTATCTCAGAATCACCCCAACATCCTTGATCATCAACAAAAAACGTCACAGTATTGGAATAATTCGAGTCGGCACTCATCTGCCACATTACCAACGGATCAATGATGAGGGAGGGGAACATTATGATTTGGATAGATTCGGAGTGTTGGATTATTCTACAGATTCCATTATGACTCCCGGAGACATATTGGTAACAAGGGACACAGGAATAGATGAGGAACAGATGGAAATGCACATTGAGCAGCAGAGAAATCGATTGGCGGAACTGAAGTCGTCATTTTACTGGACCAAAAGTAAAAGACTAGAGATCGAAGATCTTGAAGCAGAGATTTATACGTGGCAACTCTCCCAGGATGATATCCTCCTTACAAAATGTATATTCAGCTTACTACGGAGAACATTGAGTTTGAAGGGAATAAAACAAAATATTCCAAAGAAGCTATTGAAGTATTAAATTACGACAAAAAGCTATACGAAGCTATAAAGTACGTTTCACAGAGAGTTTTTGGAAGTCGACTACAAACTATAAAAGTGAAAACCTTGTGGCTTCACTACGGAGAAATCCTCCGATTACCGAAGGTCTTATGTTTCAAGCCTAGTTTCCTAGGCCTACCGGGCAATGTGGCTCAACTCGCAGAGCCCATGAAAAGCTTGATTCATTGGAAAAGTTTCCCTCTGGAAGCGATAGGGATTATGGCTCATGAGGAGTTTGAAGAAGTAGAAAACCATGAGCATGATCTTATAAGGTCCGCAGGAAGTGCCGTGATTATCAGAAACTTGGATGATCGAGGCTTATGGGGACATATCCTTTTGAAAACAGTCAATCAGAAAGCAGAGTTCGTCAATTGCTGTTTTACCCCAGAGGATTATATTGGTCTAGTGAACAAGATTATTCAGGAGCAAAGACCAATTGGAACGATTTTTACTTGTGATGAAGACGATCCAACTGTTATCAAGATGGTGATGCTTTCATTGAAAAGACGCCAGAATGCGGAGTGGTATGAACATGGAAGATGGAGGTAAAAATGTTTTCCATAACTGGTCCCAAAGTTGAGACCGATCTCGAGGTTAGAAACTGGTCCCAAAGTTGAGACCGATCTCGAGGTTAGAAACTGGTCCCAAGAGTAGAATTGTATATTCTTAGGATCGGTTTCTTCTTCTGGGACCAGTCCTATTTTTTCCTGGGATCAATATTTTCTTGGGACCAGTAGCGCCGTCAAGAGCCGAAAATTTTTTTCTTTTCATTTTCAGAACGCCTTGCCCATTCGATGTGGTTCTTCCAATGAATGAAAACAATTGCCTTCTAGTTTACTGTGAGGAAAACCGTGAGAATGGCTGGGCCATTGTGACGGAGGTCAAGCAAATAGAAGAATCCCGACAGGCTGTGAGCCGTGTAGGAGTTGTCAAAAGGCGTTTGTGCGATAATGTTTTGAAATTCCTTCATTTCCTTTCGATTTTTAGCGTGCTTCTGTTCATGTTGATCTCATCTTTTACCTTGGCTCTTCTTTTAATTTGGCTGTGGGACAATGTTTTGAATGATTATTTTATTGTGATTTGACCTAATGAAGTGTGATCTGGAAATCTTATTGCGAAATGCATTTTATTGTAAACTGATAAATTAAAAACAAATGTAAATATCACTTGTTGTTTCTAAAGTAACGAGCTAAAAGGTGGATTCCATTGGAGAATAAGCAGGTCCGATTTCATCCTCGTCAATTTCTTCAATTACCACACCCGACGAAGAATTATAAACGCGTGGATCCTCAAATTTTTTAACGTCAGCTGGATTTTTGGTTTCGCTTCTCAAATCATCCGTAGTTGGAATTTCAGAAGGTTTCAAACTTTCAAATGAATCTTGAACCAAACTCATCGCTGCCGGATACCCCATGCATTTATCAATGGCTTCCACAGCCCCGCACAGTTTATTGGAAACATTGACTAGCTTTCTGTGCAGAATATTTAGAAAACTTCCATCTGGGAACCTCTCCTGAAGATTTCTAACGGTTTCACAAGCATCGAAAAGTGTATAATATGTAGTGAGAGTGGATTTGTGGAGAGAGAATAGTTCTTCCTGAAAATAAATAAGGGTTTTGTCTCTTTTGATCTCTGAGCCCACCTCAACAATTCGATTATAACTCTCTTCGCTTTTCGACAAGCTTCGAACAATTTTCTCGAAAAATCTGAACCGATTCTTTGCGCTTATGAGAGAATCCTTCAGAGATTGGAGCCAACCAGCCCACTCCTTTTCTTTGTGCTCAAACAACTGCTTCATATAAGTACACGCATAGAATGTATTCATACATGCTTGCCATTTTTGACGACGTTCTTCATGAAGTCGTTGGGATTCTCTCTGAAAGGCCAAAAATATAGAAGTAAGGTCCAGTCGATTATATAGGCTACCTCGAACTCCCTAACTTCTTCTTGAATTCTTTTCAAGTTTTCCTCATACTCTATATTTTTCTTGTGAAGCTTCTCTTGAAATTCCAGCTGCGATTTATGAAAATTTTCAATATTTTGCTCTTTTCTGAGCTTTTCTTGGTCGGCGTTATCAATTTTTCTGTGATTGAGCTCTCTTTGAAATCGATCTTGCTGCTGGGCTCGAGCTGCAACTTCACATAGCTCCTGTTGGTGGCGCTGCTCTTCTCTTGCTTTTCTTTGAGTTTCCAGCACCAAGAGCTCTTTTTCCCGCGCTTCTATAAATGAAGAAAATGTAATGAGATGAGACACGTGATCAAATGAACCAACCTGTGTCAAAACTGGGCAAAATCACTGTCTTTTCCGGCCCTTTAATAGCATTCAGTTGCTCCATGAAATTGCTCACTGCTTCAGCGTTTGCCTGAAATGTCAAAATGATTTGATAATCCTGAATAGAAGTATACCTTGTCCTGCTCTTCCACGTACTTGGATACTACCGGTGGCTCCGTAACATGCTCTCTTTTTTCTCTGTGATTTTTCATAACTTCAATCGTCATGAAAACGATATCCATCATCTCCTGATCCAAAATCTGGCTTATAATTCCTTCTATTATTTCGTTCCTTTCATTTTTTCCGAAAAATTTCTAAAGGAAAATTGGCTCTCTATGGCTTTCCTGGTCCCAAGGCCAAAAAGACTGGTCTCGAAATATAAGGCTGGTCCCAAAAAAGTGAGAAGACCGGTCCCAAGAAAAGACTGGTCCCACAAAAATAAGACTGGTCCCAACGGACACTGGCCCCATCGAAGGAGACTGGTCCCAAGAAGAGACTGGTCCCAAAGAAAGCGATAAGGCTGGTCCCAAGACTGAAACTATACCAAATGTTTAATTAGAAATATACGTTTGAAAATAGGACTTATCGGAAGAAAAGTTAGGTTAGGATCTACTATTCTGCTGAGTTTTTTGTCAGACTCAAGGTTTCGTTTCTAGTCAAATAAACTGACGTTGCGCTGAAAAAAGAGGGGACGTATAATCAAAACCAGAAGTACCTAGATATTCATTTATTTGAAGGCTTAGGCACCCTCAAAGTGCGTATTATTCTATAGAAATACCAAGTGTACAAAGATCCAAAAATACCTTTGGTGTCCCTAAGCCTTCAAATTAACGCATTACTGATTTTGATCTGGGTCCGTGGATCTTGGGACCAGTCGTTTCTATAGTCTTTGGGACCAGTCTCTTGGGACCAGTCTTTTCTTAGGACCAGTCTCCTCCGATGGGACCTGTCTCCTTTGGGACGACTCTTCTTTTCGGACCAGTCTTCGTCCATGGGACCAGTCTCATTGGACCAGTCTTAATTTTCTGGGACCAGTCTTAATTTTCTGGGACCAGTCTTTTTTTTCTGGGAGCAGTCTTATTTTTGGGACCAGTTAAGCCGTAAAGAGCCGGAAAATTTCTGGATTATCGATCTTTATCAAAAAATATACCTGGCTGATGCTCGCAATCATCCCACTTCTGCACACTATTGCCTCTTCCTTCCTAATTTTCTTGGCGAGTACATCCTGAGAATCAATTATGAAAGTGATTAATTGCTCGGTGGAAATCTTGTTTTTCTTATATTGACGATCGTGAAGGGTTTGGACAAGTACACGAGTAAAAATTGAAATTGATCGAATCCTTTTTAATTCTTCCAGTGACAGCGTTTCGAGATTTCTTTTATAATTTTTTCTTTGGAAACTCTGAAATTTATTGTGAGCGTAAAAATTGCGCCAAGTGCGCCCCACGGATAACTCATCGATATGCCGAGAAAATAATCTGGCGGAGTTGGAGCCTCGGCCGGTGGCTGCAGTTCCGACTCGCGACTCCGGGCCGAGACACCGATTCTTCCAGCTTTCCTTCCATTGATGAGTCGTCCGTGGGGCGCACTTGGCGCAATTTATACGCCCAGAATACACTGCCAATTTAGAAAAATTGAAAAAAAATTTATTAGACTCACCGCTTCCTTTGGGTATCTTAGAATTCGTTCAATAAGGGACTCTACCAATTTTTTTTGATCTCCAATCGCATTGACCAAGGCGTCGATAAATCTCTCCATGTCAATCATCACCTCCGTGTGTGACTACAAAAAAAAAGAGAAATGAAAAGAAACGGATAGAATCAGATGGGATTTTCTTCCTCATTTTTATATTGTTGACCACAAAAACACATGACACAATGAGAAAAGTTGTTATTTTGGAGTCAAGAATTAGACTTAGCAATATATACTTTTTGCAAAATAACAATTCTTATTAAGAAAACCAGAAAAATAGAACGGTTCCCTCTATTAGAAGAGCCCTTCAGTAATGTTTATTTTCGCTCGTGAACAAGCGCGTCCCACTAAACTCAGTACTTCAGTTTTTTCACTTTCGACGAATGAAGTTTTTTTGGTGAATTTTCCGGTTTTCGCAAGAAACACCTATTCTGAGGATTTTTTCACCGAAAATCGAGAAAAAGGTAAAATTTTTTAAGGGGAAATTTTTCATTTTTTCTCGGTTTCAAACCAGACTTAGGTCGAGATGAGGGCTGAAAGTGTCATTTTCAATCTAAAAGTGCATATTCCAGATGATAATAGTCGAAAAATGACAGGAATAAGAGTTTTTTTTCAGCGAAAATCGGAAATATCTCCAAAAAACTTTTCACGAAACTGGAAAAAAAATTTTTACGAAATGAACTGAGTCTAATGGGGCGCGCTTGCTCATGAAAAAAAGGAAAATACAAGGATTTCTCCTAAAAAAAAACCGGAAAGAAACTAGAAGAGCCACTTTTTTTTTTCAGAAAAGCCCCTCTAATAGAAGAGCTGTTAGCAGACGCACTAAAACAATAGAGAAGCATGCCCTTCTATTACAGTTTTTACAATATATTACAATATTCATCAAATATTCCAGAAAAAAATAAAGAAACTAAGAAGCAAAACAATTTTGGAGAGAAGTCCCATAGTATCTTAAGCGCAAACCAGTTTGACCATGAGAGAAGTTTCCGAATCCGAGAGATAAGAGGCGCAGAAAAATAGCGATGAGCAATGATTCGGGGAGGAGTCATAAAAGAGGTACATTCCACATCTTTTTCTCATCTTATTTTTCGGATTAATTCAACATTTGATTTTTCTATATTGAGACTTTTTCACTAATTCTTTTTTGATTTTAATAAAAAGAAAAACTCGAAGAAGATAAGTTTTCAACAAGCATCAAGTAGAGCCAAATTTAGTTATAACCTGTATCAATGGTGCATGCAACACTATTTCTGAAGCTCTTCATCCGGGGGCACCACTATTAGGGGGGGAGGACATCAAATTTACCGATCATGGTTATTTTTTCTCAACTTTTGGGCCATTTTCAGTCTAATGTTCTCAAATTCATTGAAAAATTTTTCAATTTGAAAAACATTGAAATTGGGGCATCACTATTGAAGGGACACTACTAATTGAGGGGCACCTCTATTAGAGATGAGTTTCTATTAAATCCGCGCTTGATACATATTTCACGGTTTATATTTTTTCAGAAAAAGCGGAAAACTAATTTGTTCAAACGTTTCGTTTTATCGGTTTTTTTTTTGCAAAAAAAATGTACAGAAGCCCTAGGCACAATTCATACCAATTGTTAATGAATATCCACTACAAATTCTTTTTGTTAAAATAAAAAAAATGTCGAAAAAAACTCGGAAAGAAAAAAGAAAAAAGTGAGAAAAACTGAAAAATCAGATAGAAACAATGTTTCCTCACTTTTAGTTTCTTGCCGTGAAGAACAGGTTTTGGCTTTGCAAAAAGAAATAAGAGTTAGCAATGTTTGTCATTTCTGAGAAACAAATAACATGTGACATTCAGGTGCCCTTGACATTTAGTCATCAGATGTGTCTATGGGTTAATACTGAGCAATAAAAGTGACATATAAAAGTTTCCTCTTTTTCAATTTTTGTCATTTTATCCGACTTTTTTTGACATGTATTACTTCCCAAGTGACTCCCACCGTTTTAGACGGGACTTGGTCCAAAAGTTAGCCCTTCCGAAGGGTATTAAAACCCACTAGTCAAATCTTGGCCAAATTCATTTTTGACCGATTTATCGATTTTTTCAGTTTTGCTCAAAATGACCAGTTTTTTTATCGTAACTCGGTCAATTTTGAAGATTTTCAAAAAGTTAAAAAATGAAATTGTGGATAAAAATGAGATACAATTTTTGGGTTTTACCAAAAATTTGAAAACTTTAGATGACGTCACGAAATATTGATTTTTGTAAAACTCGAAAAAATAAATTCCTTGAGAACGTTTTGGAATAACCGTCAAAAAATTCAGCGTTAAAAATGAGGCATACAATCAATTTTTTAAACAAATATGCAGACTTTTTTTTGAGAAAATGGGATATTTGTACGAAAAATCCACTTTTAAGGCTATTTTATCTAGTTTTCCAGACTCTTATGACTTTCATATAGACTAATTTTTGTGAAAATTGTTATTTTGTGTCAGCCTAACACTGTGTCCAACTATTTCTGTCATTATATCCTAGTTTGGTAAATTTTGAAAATTGACGAGAAAATTACCATAGGATGTGGGTCGAAAAACCATCTCTGAAGTTTTCAAATTTTTGGTAAACCCAAAAATTGTATCTCATTTTTATCTACAATTTCATTTTTTAACTTTTTGAAAGTCTTCAAAATTGACCGATTTACGATCAAAAAACTGGTCATTTTGAGCAAAACTGAAAAAATCGATAAATCGGTCAAAAATGAATTTGGCTAAGATTTGACTAGTGGGTTTTAATACCCTTTCGGAAGGGCTAACTTTTGAACCAAGTCCCGTCTAAAACGGTGGGAGTCACTTCGGAAGTAATACATGTGAGACATTTTTTGACATTTTTCAAAAAAAAAAGTTTTCAGAAACCCAAAAAATGAATGGGATTCCGAATTTGGCCGACATTTTGGGAATACGACTTCCGGGCTCTGATGGACCAGGAGGATGTTTTCCGCAGCCACCGAGACCAATACGACCGGTAGAGCAAACGCCTAACATTGGCAAAGAGCAGGCTCAGCATGAAGCCGAGAAAAACGAGGCAATTTGGTGAGTTTCTGAATGCCGATTTCTTTACCAATTTTAGCTTTAGCTCGAGACTATATGGAAATCAACGGGAGAGAGAAGCATTATCAAAATCTCATCAATCCACAATTGAGGAAATTCAAAAAAAGTCAAGGGAACAATTGGAAAGTAAAAAATCAATTCCAGGAAATTCGTGATTTTTGGAAAATTTCAGAGAATATGAATGAGTTTACGAAACAAAATATTGGGGACATCAATGCCACAAATAAATTTCGCAATCAGAAAATGAGAGATTTGGAAACTGGCCGCCAGAAGTTGGAGGATGATCTGGCTGAGAAGGCAAAAATTGAAAATGATCGTATAGAAAAGCTCAGAAGGGTGTGTTGATTTTTGGATCTCTCTAATAGTATTGCCCCCAAAACGAAAAAAATGTATTGCATGCAACACTAATACAGTTTTTCCAGTATAAATTTTACAGAATCAAGATGCAGACTCTGCTGAAACTGCGGAGATCAATAGAAAGCATGTGAATGAAAAAATCGATTGTTTCATTTAATTCATTTCGTTTCCCGGCCAGAAAGTTCCAGTGTTCTTCTGTTTTATGGGACTCACTGATTTTTTCATTCACATGCTTCCTATTGATATCCGCAGTTTCTGCGGAGTCTGCGTCTTGATCCTGTAAAGTTTTTTTTCGCCGTAAAACATGTATTAGTGTTGCCTTCCATACAATTTTTCAAAGTATTAGGGGGGGGGGGGGGGGTGTTGATTTTTGAATCTATCTAATAGTATTGCCCCCAAAACGAAAATGTATTGCATGCAACACTAATACAGTTTTTCCAGTATAAATTTTACAGAATCAAGATGCAGACTCTGCTGAAAGTGCGGAGATCAATAGAAAGCATGTGAATGAAAAAATCAATGAGTCCCATAAAACAGAAGAACATCGGAAATTTTTGGCAGAGAAACGAAATGAATTAAATGAAACAATCGATCGTCAGCGTTATGAAACCCTGAATAAATCTTTGGCGACACATCTGGAAATGGAGGGACAAGTTATGAATGTAACGGAGGAAAACTCTATAGCGGTGAGCTACATTTTGTGACTCATTCAACTGATTTATTTGTAGAGAATCGAGAAAATGAGAGAGCTCTCCAAGACAAATCTGAGTATGCAATCAGGGCTTCTAAACAAAAGAATTGAGCTATCAAGAATCAATGATGTTGAAGCGGTGAACGATGAAATTACAAAAGCCAAAGAATCCGTGAAAAGTATTGGAGAAATCGCGGAAAAAGTGCTAGAAAAACTGGGTCAAGAAATTCAAGCAAACACTAAACGGGTGATAAGTACAAAGCTGGATTTGTTGAAGGATAATTTTGCTAGTCTGACGGAAGAACTATCTTGTTTGGAAAGAAAATCAACAAAACTAATTGACAATGACACTCGGAATCAGATTAACGAGCAGATCAAGAAGATCAAAACGGACATTTTATATGCCAGAGATGCGATTGTCGAAGTCAAGCGGTATTTGGAGGTAGGCCGGCATGAGTTTTTTCGTCATATAATTCTTAACAGTAAATTTCCTTAAAAAACGACTTCAGGCCTAAAGAGGCATGTCACACATATTACAAACTGATCCGATCGGTCTCATAATCGAAGTACTTGGTGCCTGGGGGGTACTCAACAAAAAACCGCTTAGATAATTAGGCTCCGCCCCCTTTCCGTTCTAGAACTTTCGATGGAAGTTGAAAAATTGACTTTTTTGTCTTTGGAGATATGGTCGAAAATCTTTCAGAAATGGATTTTCCGTAGCATTTTGAGCATTTTGGTATAATTTCAAGTACAGACCTACCCGGCATCGAGTTTGGAAATCCGAGTTTTTCGAAAAATGGTCAATTTTTGACAGTTTTTCGATTTTTTCGAAGGGTCTTAGTACTTGGTTATTCTGAGATAAGTTCATTATTTTGAAGTTCATTGGTCTCCCTAACACTATGCAAAAAATCTCGAGAAAAGCCGGTCACGTGTTTTGAGAAAACCCCGGTTGAATGTATTTTTTCCCCTAATTTCAATGTATTAGTGTTTGCTTGAATTTCTTGACCCAGTTTTTCTAGCACTTTTTCCGCGATTTCTCCAATACTTTTCACGGATTCTTTGGCTTTTGTAATTTCATCGTTCACCGCTTCAACATCATTGATTCTTGATAGCTCAATTCTTTTGTTTAGAAGCCCTGATTGCATACTCAGATTTGTCTTGGAGAGCTCTCTCATTTTCTCGATTCTCTACAAATAAATCAGTTGAATGAGTCACAAAATGTAGCTCACCGCTATAGAGTTTTCCTCCGTTACATTCATAACTTGTCCCTCCATTTCCAGATGTGTCGCCAAAGATTTATTCAGGGTTTCATAACGCTGACGATCGATTGTTTCATACACTTATTGTCTTCAAAGAAATATTTTGGCATTGGGCCCTTCTCTTTATTAGAGGAGATACAATGCTTCTAATGAACAAAGGTTTTTTCGTGATTGGGGATCATATTATGTTCAGATCTGAAACGATACCGGAAAATGCACCGGGAACGTTTTTATTTCGGTTATAGTATACCGCGGATATGTGTATCTTAACATGAAAATCCCACGTCTTCTTCTCCCCTCATCCATGAGATATCATAAATTGAAAATGATCACCATGATTCCATGGTGCCAAAGTTTGAGATAACCTAACAGAATAAGAGCAAAAGCGGTTTAATGAAATAGAAAGAGACGGGACACTAGTCTGGAATGAATCAAACAAATAATTGCTTTTCTGTTGTGATATCATTCCATGTAGTCGTAGCAGTGCAGTATAAGACAAGGAATGTTCTACACATTTCCTAAGCCTTTACTGAAGGTCCGGAAATTCAATGGAGCTCAAAATAATATCAGCTTGAGCTTTAGGCTTAGTTATCTTAAACCACAAATTTCAGATAAGACTCAAAAATGTTATAACTAGCTCGTTGAGATTTATGATACTAGTTTTTGATGAGTTAAGTGGGATTTCGGGCTCGGAAAAACCTTCAGGTACAGTTCTCCTGTTTTCACCATGAGTTCAGAAAAGATGTTGATTTTTTCCCGGTCCCCGATTTCGACACACGGTCCCCGATTCTGGAACAGTGCCAAAGAATGTGCGGAAACTTAAAAATTTTTCAACTTTTATCTATGTTTAACGGTATTTAACAGTGTTTGTCCATATGGCGCAACCATACAATGTCACACATATTACAAACTGATCCGATCGGTCTCATAATCGAAGTACTTGGTGCCTGGGGGGTACTTAACAAAAAACCGCTCAGATAATTAGGCCCTATACATGATGAAAATGATCATAGTCACCGATTTCAAAATAAATTTTGTCACATGTTGCCCTACTCGTATGTGATGCATTCACAAATTTTCAGCTCATCTGAAACACTTCTGTAGGCGTGGCACCACTTTGAAAAAATCACTGCTGATTCCTGATGTCAAAAATTCAAAATTTTGAATTCTCACAATTTCTTATGGAATTTGTTCCCTAAAGTGCCAAAACGTCAGAAATGTTCATTTTATGAGAAAACTAAGATTGAAAACTTTTACTAACGATGTTTCTACTAACAACTTTAAAATATGCCTCGTCAGCTAGTGATAGGTTGAATAATTATTGCAATTTATTTTTTATGACCATGTCAGGGTTCGGTTTTCTCATAAAATGAACATTTCTGACGTTTTGGGACTTTCGGGAACAAATTCCATAAGAAATTGTGAGAATTCAAAATTTTGAATTTTTGACATCAGGAATCAGCAGTGATTTTTTCAAAGTGGTGCCACGCCTACAGAAGTGTTTCAGATGAGCTGAAAATTTGTGAATGCATCACATATGAATAGGGCAGCATGTGACAAAATTTATTTTGAAATCGGTGACTATGATCATTTTCATCATGTATAGGGATACATTGAAATTAGGGGAAAAAATACATTCAACCGGGGTTTTCTCAAAACACGTGACCGGTCTGTACTTGAAATTATACCAAAATGCTCAAAATGCTACAGAGAATCCATTTCTGAAAGAATTTCGACCATATCTCTAAAGACAAAAAAGTCAATTTTTCAACTTCCATCGAAATTTCTAGAACGTAAAGGGGGCGGAGCCTAATTATCTGAGCGGTTTTTTGTTAAGTACCCCCCAGGCACCAAGTACTTCGATTATGAGACCGATCGGATCAGTTTGTAATATGTGTGACATTGTATGGTTGCGCCATATGGACAAACACTGTTAAATACCGTTAAACATAGATAAAAGTTGAAAAATTTTTAAGTTTCCGCACATTCTTTGGCACTGTTCCAGAATCGGGGACCGTGTGTCGAAATCGGGGACCGGGAAAAAATCAACATCTTTTCTGAACTCATGGTGAAAACAGGAGAACTGTACCTGAAGGTTTTTCCGAGCCCGAAATCCCACTTAACTCATCAAAAACTAGTATCATAAATCTCAACGAGCTAGTTATAACATTTTTGAGTCTTATCTGAAATTTGTGGTTCAAGATAACTAAGCCTAAAGCTCAAGCTGATATTATTTTGAGCTCCATTGAATTTCCGGACCTTCAGTAAAGGCTTAGGAAATGTGTAGAACATTCCTTGTCTTATACTGCACTGCTACGACTACATGGAATGATATCACAACAGAAAAGCAATTATTTGTTTGATTCATTCCAGACTAGTGTCCCGTCTCTTTCTATTTCATTAAACCGCTTTTGCTCTTATTCTGTTAGGTTATCTCAAACTTTGGCACCATGGAATCATGGTGATCATTTTCAATTTATGATATCTCATGGATGAGGGGAGAAGAAGACGTGGGATTTTCATGTTAAGATACACATATCCGCAGTATACTATAACCGAAATAAAAACGTTCCCGGTGCATTTTCCGGTATCGTTTCAGATCTGAACATAATATGATCCCCAATCACGAAAAAACCTTTGTTCATTAGAAGCATTGTATCTCCTCTAATAAAGAGAAGGGCCCAATGCCAAAATATTTCTTTGAAGACAATAAGTGTACCTATATATTGGTTCAAGGCCAGACTGAACTCTTTGCACAAAGCAAAAATTCAGGTTCCTCAAAAATGCTACTGAAAAGTGTCAAAGACTTATGAAACAACCTAATAACTGGGCTCATATATTGAACCACTTTGAAATACTTCTGATTATCTTTTTTATTTCGGTCCCCGATTTTTTGGTCCCCAATTTTGACACCCGATTCTGGAACAGTGCCCATTCTTTTTGGGAATTTTTTTAAAAGGTCGCATGCCCAACGGAAAAATATCCATTGACCTGATTTTTCAAAAATACATTTATTTTTGGAGATTTGCTTGAAAAATCCGAAAACAAAATTAAAAGACAAGAGTGTCAATCATAGTCGGGCGGAATTCTGACTTCCGACTTCCGACTTCTGTTTTGAAACCGAAATTTTGACGGAAGTCGGAAGTGTGTAATAGGGGAAATAAAGCTTAAAAACCCGTTGTAAGTAGTTAAAAACATGTGAAAATTAATAAATTTTGAGAATTTTTGTTTATTTTCGACAAATTAGACCAATTTTCGCTCTCGGACTCCTATTTCCGACTTCTATCTTCCGCCTTCCGCACTTCCGACTTCCGACTTCCGTTTTAATAGTTTTTCCGCCCAGCACTTGTGTCACTCTTAATAGAACGCTCTCATAGACGGGCACTCTGACTGGTTCTGCGGCATGCCCACAGTATTTCAATGTATAAATTTTTCAGCAAAATGGAGTTTCTGATAAGACAAGGGAGTGGTTCAAGAACCTAATCAATTCTGTAATCATCGGGGTAAGAATCGTCCCGAAATACTTTTTTTTACATGATTTCTCCAGGTAAATTCTCTCAATCAATTGAATCCAGGAAGTGAGGTATTAAGAAAAGCCCTCGAAGATTCGTGTCAAGTACCTTCATCGCCGAAAGCAATTAAAAACTAAAAAAAGTTTTTTTATTTCTTCTTTTTTTTCACTAAAAATTAAATTGCTGTTTCCCATCTGTGTAATGCTTTGTCAGTTTTTAAAGTGGGTCGGCCTATTTGGCTCCTTCCGTATATTTTTCTATCGTTTTCATTTGAGTTCAGAAATTAGTGTTTCACAGAAATGGGCAACGTCCCTTCAGAAGAAGAAGGGCCTCCTCCCCAAGCACCCTATCCGCAGGATAAGCATGATGAAATGGTTATAAGAGATAAACAGAGACAAAATGAGGAAAAGTGGCGGCGACTTGGGGACATTGACAGAGTAAAAGTTGTCATTTTTTTGAATTTTCACAAATGATCTTTCCAGCAACATGAAGCGGATATGGAAAAGGCGCGTACCAGAAACAAGGAAGAGCTCCAGAACGCTATGAAGCATAGTTTGGAGATGGCAAAGCAGCAGGTAGAAGAGCAGCAAAAGTTTCAAGATCAAATGGCAAAGGATCGAGAGAAGTGGACTAGAAGAGCTGACAAAAGGGAGAGCAAAGTGAGAGCTCAGATAAAAGCGGATGGGAAAACTGTACAGGAGGAGCAAAAGAAAGAATATGAGCACGAGTACGAGAAAATGGAGAGAGGAAAAGAGCAGTTGAAAGAAGGTAAGATATGTATAGGAAATCGGGTCCTCATAAAAACATTTTATAGCTCGCGAGAAGCTAAATGCGGTTTCGGATGAAGGGGCCTCGGAAAGAGCTGAAATGGAAAAAGTTCACAATGAAAAAACAGACAAGCAAAGAGACGAGCATAATCAATTCATTCTTGCCGAAGTCGATAAAATCAACGAATACACTTTGGAGAAAACCAGGGAGATAAAAATGCTAAAGTCAAGTGGGGAAGCGGAGCAGATAGCACTGACGCAGCAAGTCCTTATGTTGAAATCTGAAGCTCGTGGGTGATATTAAAGGAGGACTGAACTCGGGTTTTTTATTTCAATTTCTGATGCAGTTTTTTATTCAGATTATTTTCTTTCACTACGACTACACTCAAAAATCACTCTAAACGGTAGAAAATGGCGTTTGAATGCATAACCGCGTACAGGTTCACGGCCTAGGAATTCAAAAAAAGCGCGCGCAAGGCACACACTTGTCCGATCCTAGGCCATCAATCTGTATTGCGTGCTTCTCCCAAACGCCTTTTTCGACCGTTTAGAGTGATTTTTGAGTATAGTCGTAGTGAAAGAAAATGATCAGAATGAAAAACTGCATCAGAATTTGAAATATAAAACCCGAGTTCAGTCCTCCTTTAAATTAGTGTTAATAGTACAGAGAAAATTTTCCAGTTTTTGGTGGTCACAAGCTTGTAGAAGCGTTGGAATCGGAAGGCCATCACGATGAATTCAGAATTGATTGTTCTGTTTTAAAAAGGCGTTTCAAGGATCTGAAAAACGCATACGACACTCAAGAGTCTTTATTGAATCGCGCTTTAAAAGATATGAAAAAGAAGAGACCAGTGGTAAAATTCAAATCAAATCTATAAGGATCCCAGAAAAAAAGTTCGGAATTCCAGGAAAATCCCCCACAGCTTGAAATCATTATAGACGCCTACAGTCCATTTATACGAACTGTTAATGGGGTTTTTATACCCCAAAAGTTTAGAGCGGACTACAGCGAACCATTTGCTAAAGTAAAGGAAAAGGCGTTGAAATTCAATGATCTTTGTGAAGAAATTGAATCTCTTATCATTGACTATCACAAGGCTTTGAAGGTGAGAAAACTTGGAATTTGGAATTTTTATGAACGTGATTGCAGAAAGTTTCAATATACAATGAAGAAGTTTTGAGAATACAGGAAGACACTGAAAAAGACTTTCAAAAGTTGCAAACTGTTTTTGCTGTTTTAACTGAAGCTGTTCGAAAGGTAAATGCTTCAGATGTTTCAAGATAATTGTTTCACCTTATAGTTCGAAATTGCGGCTTCAAATGACTTATGTATGGAGTTAAACCGACAAGTGGAATCGTTGAACACCTTCACCCAGAAGCAAATCACAGGCGGACTTTTCGATATCAAACAGTTGGAGTCATAATCAACAATTAATAAATTTTCAAAAAAAATTACATCAACATTTGCCTAACGTGTGTATCTATACACCATCTATACTTTCCAAATGTTTTTTTTTGTTAATTTTTTAAAAGCTGTCCCAGAGCTCTTTAGGATTATGGAAAGAAGAAAGGAGCTGGAAGAAATTCGAAAAAGCGGGGAGCAGAAAATTGAAGAGTTGAGAAGTCTAAGGAATCAAAAAATGAAGGAAATGGCAGAAGAAGAAGAAAAAGTAAAAGCTCGGATTTCAAATGAGAAGAAAACGAAAAAGCAAAAATTGGAAGTAGAAATCAATGATCGTGCAAAGAAAGACAATGAAAGATTGGCGAAAGTTGTAGAAGTATCTTTGAATTTATGATTAATTAAGCCAATTTTTGATTTCAGGAACGAGCTGCAATCGATAAAGAAGTAAGTGAGATTCTCGAAAACAACAATGCCAAAGTGATTGATGAGGCTGAGCAGACATCAGACCTAAGGTCTCGTCTGGCTAAACAGAAAAAGAAGAGAATTTCTCAGTTTGACGAGGAAATACAAGAAGCTGAGGAAGGTTTCAAACAAACACAACCTCAGTTAGAAGCACAATTGAGCATTAAGAGGAAAGAAGTTGAGGAGATGGTGTGTTAAGAAAAGCTTCGAACTGATTGTAGTCCGGGATTTCAGAGAAAAGAATTTCATCAAGCTACAGTAAGGCAACAAGAAAAACTAAAACTGATCTGCTCTGAGCACCTCAAAGCGGATGAGTTGAAAGAATTGAACACGATGATTGCGAACATCAAAAGCTATGCAGCCGTCTTTCAAAACTATTCGGAAAGTGTCTCCCTAGTTTTGAACGACGGACTGAATGACAGCACAAAGAAGAAGGCGTTAACAAAACTGGAAATGGTTGAAACAACTCTCAAAACTCTCATTGAAGCTGCCGGAAATCTGAGGATACAGTTTGAAAATATTTCGGACCAGGCCAAAAATATGAAGGACACTATCTCTGGGATTGAACAGTACTTGAAGGTGAGGTTTTTGTTTTCTAAGTTGCTTTTCTTGGTTTGGCTCAGTATGATCTTCTGGCTCTGTTATAGAATGACCGTCCCGCCGAAAAAAATAACCGTCCCAAAAAAAAGATGACCGTCCCAAAAAAAAGATGACCGTCCCAAAATAAAAATGACCGCGTCAAAATTTTTCAAAAAAAAGAAGACCGTCCCAAAAAAAGAATGACCGTCCCAGGTTTTTTTACTGGAGATTTCAACTTTTTCAATGTGGGCTATCCTGGAGTCATGAATAGTCAACAAGTGTACACATGGCTCTAATTTGGCTTATTAAGTATCGGGACATGGAAATTTCCAAAATTTGATTCAACTATTCCGGCTCTTTGGGGAAAAATTGAATGTGTTTATTTGAAGGCTTAGGCCAAAACAAATTCGAAGTCATTTCTTTTATTTGAAGTTCACCCACATAACTGAATTTCTAGAAAAAATACTTCTTAGAGTGAAGGTTACAGTAGTATAGTTCCGAAAATTAATATCGAGGATCCGGTAGTTTTGAAGCTTTTTAGTTTCAAAAAAGACTTTGAATATCCCAGTTAGGTATGACGGTTATTAGGAGTTTTTTTCTCAAAAAAGACCGAACAATGAAAGGCTAAGCTTAGCTGAAAGTACTTTCATATTAATCTTTTTAGGCACGTTTTAATCACTTATGCCTTAAAAATTACCCTACATATCCTTATTAAAGAATCCAAGAAACTACTTTTTGGAAGTGCCCCACTATATCACTGCACCCTTCATTCTAACAAGAACCCCTAACAAGAAGTTCAGTTTTCCTAACGAGAAACTCTAACATGAAATTCAGTTATGTGGGTGAACTAGAAATAGTTTCGATTGTATTTTCAGATCTCCTAAGCCTTCTAATCAACCTATTCAATTGTTCCTCAAAGGAGTGGAATACTTGGACTATCTGAAATCTTAGTAATTCTGAAAATTTCCATGTTCTGATGCCTGTTGAGCCAAATTAGAACCATCTAGACACTTGTTGACTATTCATGACTCCAGGATAGCTCACGTTGAAAAAGTTGAAATTTCCAGTAAAAAAAATCTGGGACGGTCATTCTTTTTTTGGGACGGTCATCTTTTTTTTTGAAAAATTTTGGGACGGTCATTTTTATTTTGGGACGGTTATCTTTTTTTTGGGACGGTTATTTTTTTTTTGGGACGGGTATTTTTTTTTTCGGGACGTTTATTTTTTTTTCGGGACGGTCATTTTTTTTTGGGACGGTTATTTTTTTTCGGCGGGACGGTCATTCTATAACAGAGCCTATCTTCTAACTATGAGGTCGTTATGTGTCTCATAAGTACATACCGTAAAAATTGTGTCAGCACTGCCCCTTTTTGAGAACGTCCTCTCTAATAGTATTGCCCCCAAACCAGGTCTTCAAAAAACACAGTTGCCTTAATATATTTTTCCTTGTAATAGAGTTGCCTCTGCAAAATGCAACTTTTAGTACTCAGCGTTTATAATGCATGGCTTTTTTTCAGCAAAAACCTCTTAACAGCTGATGAAGATGAAAATCTGATAAAAAACATTAAGAAACTGCCTGCGAACTGGTTGAAAAATACAATTACCCCTCTAATAATATTGCCCCCAAGAGGATAGCTTCAAAGAAAAGAGTTAGCATAATTCCAGAGCGGGTCTTCTAACAACTTCGACATGGAGATCAGATCAAAGTTTCGAGAGCAGATGATAAGCATCGTCAAACAGGTGAATTTAAGCTAAACTTTATTGTAAAATTAACTTGCTCTTCAGATTAACAGCATAGACCTGATCAAATCTGGGGATGAAGCTGTCAGACGAGAACTTGGCGTGAGCTCAATTGGAGCAATAGAAAACAATTGAGAACCTGCGTTTTTCTTTTTTGACCTATCATTTTTAAATTAGTATTTTTACTCCCATTTGTTTTATTATTTTGCAATTACGGGTTTGCCTGCTCGGCACCCTCCTCTTATTTTAATTCAAAACGTCTATTCAATTTACAGAATAACAAAAATTTCAGAAGTATGGGAGGTGAACTTTCAAGAGACGAACAAATTTATCCTAGAAATCGCGGGTGCCTCGGTTTGCCTTCTGATAATATTGACCCCCTTTCACTAAACGAAATATTCACAAGAAGAATACGCGAAGAACTAAGACGTGAAGAAGAAGCTGAAGCAAGAAGACGACAAGAAGAGACGGAAGAAAGAAGACGTCGAGAAGAAGCAGAAGCAAAGAGATGGAAAGAAGAATGTGAAGCACGAAAGCGTCAAGCCGAATCAGAGCGTTGGATGCGAGAACTTGAGTACGAGCGAAGATGTCGAGAGGCTCGTGAAGAAAGAGAAAGAGAAGAACGGGAGGAGCATCGGAAGGAGGTGAAGGAGGCTCAGGAAAAAGTGCAAAAAGCAATTGATGAAGAAATGGAAAAACTTCAAGCCATGGAACGGAAGCACGAGAAAAACATAGAGGTGTGGAAATCAAAAGTGGTGGAAGAGACGAGAAAGGCGATTGTTGAAATGGAAGCGAAAGCAAAAGTGGAGCAGGCGGAAAGGGAGAAAAAATACGAGGATGAAACAAAATTACTGGAAAATAGTAAAGACCAATTGAAAGAAGGTGAGAATAGTTTTGAAAAAACGGGAATTCGAACAGAAACAACTTTTTTCAGCTCGCTTAGACGCTTTAGCGATTCTTACCAAAGGTCGTAAGGATAGAGAAAAACTGCAAGCGGATTACGAAAAACATATGAGCCAAAAAGCAAAAACTCATAAATCATCCATTCTTCGTATCAAATCAAAACTCGAAAAATATGTCGCAGAAAAGCACTCCGAGCTGAAAATCTTAGCAAAGTCTGGAGAAACGTTAGGATGCAAGCAATTGGAAATTGAGCGAAGTACAAGTGAGTGAATTAGGGTTCTATTCCGGTTTACGAGTCCTAAGACGAAATCCGGGTCTTAAAAAAATTCGAGTCTCATATTTTTCGACTTGCGCCACTCATGCCACTTCTTTTTTTGCGAGTTCCAAGAAATCTTCCGGGCCCCAATTTGGGAAGTGATATGCATTCCCAAAATTTTGAGACCCGGAAGTTTTTTTTTCGGGACCCGAGTGGTGTAAATCCCTAAAGATAAGACCTGAACTTTTTATGGGACCCGTAAACGGATCAGTACCATTTTTGTTTTTAATCCAGAAAAACTTTTATATTTTTAAGTAGCTGGCCGTCAAAAACTTTTGAATTCCATGGAAGCTGACAATTTACACGATGATTTCCGACTGGTTTGTGAGAATCTCCGAATGCAATTCAAACTATTTGAGGACGCTTACTATACTCAAGACGAAGCAATGGTAACCACTATTTGGCAAATGAAGGATCATCGAGAATTGGTGAAAACTTGAACTTTTGTATTTTCATATTTTTTCATTTTCAGATCGATCCCCCAGATTTTGAAGTGGCTTCTGAAGCTTTGGACTCTTTTACAAAGGTTTTGGATGAACTCAAGGTTCCAGAAGCGTTTAAGGACCACCTTGACAAACCACTTCACGACATTAAAATTGAAACGAAATCGGTCAAAGAAGTGTTTGAAGAAGTCAACACCACGGTTGACGATTATCAACAGTGCTTGAAGGTTCATTCTGCTGTTCCAAATTAGAAAAAAAAACAGAACTAATTTACAGCAAACCCCGAAGAATACTACAAAACTTGAGGAATGTTACTCGAAATTGAGAGAAATCGAATTTGACGTTGAATCATCAATTGTCCGCCTTGAAGTATTGGTCGACAAGGTTAAAATTCAACCTTTTTTCATTAAAAAAGACTATTGTTTTTCAGTTCCAAATCCCTGTTGCAAGTCAAATGAGAATTGAGATAGAACGACAAAAAACTGCCCTGGAGATCGCTGCACAGGAGCAGATCAAATCAATTAAAGACAACTGAATCAGATACCGAATAAAAATCATTTTGGAAACCTTTTTTCTGGACTTTTAAAATTTTTTTCTTTTTTTATAATGCCGTGTTTCGTTTGATAAACTTTTAATACATCGCTTATTACATACCATAAAATCCGTAATACAGGGTGCAGCATAATTATGGAAACGTAATTTTAAACATCTCGGGTTCAAGTCCTCCCATTGAAATAATCGTTTTGTTTTTCGAGCAAACCACGAAACTTTGCTCTACGAACAGAGATATTCGGTTTCATATTCGCAGTTATCAAAAAAGTGAAATACTTCATGAAATGGGTCTTACAAAACTAAAAATAATACCAAATTTCGCGAGAAAAAAAAGATTTGATCTTGGTTGACCGATTGCTCGAAAAACAAAAAGATTATTTCAATGGGTAAACTTGAACCCGAGATGTTTTATTGCAACCATCTCTGTTATCCCCTAGTCCATTTTGCCAAGCTTTTCAATAGATTCGAATAGCGAAGACAATTCTAACCTTCACGTTTTTATTCATATTAATTTTACATAATTTTCAAATTTCCTACAAAGAAAAGAGAGGGAGTAGAGGTCACGGGGATAATCGGACCAAAACGTCTGACCCGAATAATGTGAAAACTAGGTCCCTTCGGCAAAAACTGATTACAGATAAATAAATAACGTGTTCTCAGCTATCGAATGGTATATTAAGCAAAAGCAAAAGCTCTCGGACATTTCTGGTGGTTCCCTAGTAAGGTTCTTCAAAAATGGTACTTGGTGATAGATTTGTTGAATTAAAGGGAGATTCTTTCAAAAGGGCTATTCTTATCCAGCCCTTACGATAGGTTTCGGACCGGAGCAGTTCTAATTCAGAGCGGTTGTTTTTAATGGTCAAACTCTATTTAGAAACTGATAAAACTTTGTTCAATGAACTGGGAAAATAATCAATGTTACGATGTGAAATCAGTTTTTTCTTATCAGTTCCTTTCTCACTTTCTCTGCGTCTATTCTATTTCTCATGAATCATCACAGATTTTTCCCATTCTTTCCGCTTTCTTCACATTTTCTGTATATTTTAAAGAACGTCTAATGGATCTAGAACTAGATTTGGAAAAACGAAAGCTTGAGGTAACTTTTTACGTTTTTAAGATCGAAAAATTATTTTCAGCTCTTCCAAAGACGTCAAAACCTGGGAATTGACCAAAAAAACACTCTAGAAGCTCTGAAAAATATTCAAAATGAAGCTCAAAAATGCACTATTATCGATGACCTAAATGATCAAATTGAAATTCTGAAAGAGCTCCGTAATAACATTGTGAATCGTTTCAACAGAGTTTGGTAAAAGCTTGAGCAAGTTATAAATGAAAATGAAGAAGAAATTATTGCGAATTTTTGTATGGAAAGTTTTGATTCTGAAATTGATGAAATTCAAGAACAAACGAGAATGATTCAAGAAAAATCAAAGTCTGTAAGGGAATTTGGAGGAGTTGGAGATGTTCCGGAAATTTTGGGGATTGCCAAGCAATGGATAGGATATTTTTTAGGAAAAATCAATGTAAGTTTGAAAATAGCCCTCCTTAATTTTGAAATTTGATTTTCAGACTTTTGAAAAGCTGAAAACCTTAAAATCCAAGCACGCTGAAATATCCAAACCATTGAGTTGTATGAAAGAATACGGTCCTGAAATGAAGGAAACCAAAAAACTTGAATTTCAAGTTATGCAACTAGAAGAGCAAATGGAAAACGTAAGATTCATTCTGACTTCCATATGAAAAAATACAAAGTTTCAGTTAAATCACACAAAATGGGACCAAAAAGATGTGGATAGTTTAAAAAATGTGATGGATTGCCTATATGAAGGGATAGATGGAATAGAGTTCGTGAACCGGACAAATTTGGTGGAGATGGTTGGAAAGTTGGCGATTAGTTCAAACGAGAGGAAGAGTCTTGAATAGTTACTTTTTTATCGAATCAATATATAAATTTGTATGAACAAAATTGAAAAAAATGGTCTTATTTATCAAATTGAAGAAAGAATAACATTGTATATTTGTCTATGCGATCATTTCCAGATATATCGATTTTGACGGAACATCACTTTTGGGTCCCTTCTGCCTCTTCCGAACTATCGTTATCAATTTTTAGAGCATTTTCCAGGGAAGAGGGCGTTCCATCAAGCTGTGGATTCACACCGGACATAACTTCGATTTGATGGCTCAGGGCTTGTTCAAGACGTTTGGTAGGCTGGATATCAAACTGAAATTCACATTTCAAAATGGTATTCTGAACCAAAATACTCACTTTCTGCACAATTTCCTTCAATTCCTCGAGCAATCCTTCTGCTTGCTCATAGACCTCCGAAATGCTTCCCGAGTCTTTCTCGGCCTCGTTATTTACAATTTCTTCCATCAACGCGTGTATGATTTCTTCAAGTTTTGAACAAAGATCCATCCCAGTTTCTTGGTTTTCGACCAAATCAATTGGGATCTCCTTATCGTCTGGGATTTTCAGAGAGGCCACGCTATCTGAAAATTTTCGCAGTGCATGTGAAGCCTCTTCTAGCTTTTCAGGATCCAAATCTAGTTTCTCAGGGCTCCGATTGAAAACATTCTGGAACTTTTCGAATTGCCGAATTATCTTCAGACAAGATGATCGGAACTCGTTAAAATGGTCAGCTTCATCAAAAAAGTTTAGTATTTCATGGCATGCTTTAACTGAAAATGACCCAGTTAATATGTGCCACTTTATTAGGGGCTCACCATTATGGTATTGAAACTTCATTACCTGATTGACGAGTCTTGTTTCTTGCTCATTCATTGTCTTCCTCACTATTTTTGTCAACTTCAAAATAGCTTCTTCATTTCTGTTCGGAATGGTCAACTGTAGATTTTTTTTCTTTGGATGGACATACTGGAAAATAGCAGAAATTGGGTCTAGAACAATATGAATCATGCTGAGGCTAGACCCCTGGTTTCATAATATTCAATTGATAAACAAAAAAGACATGTGTTGGAAGAAACATTGAGAAGTGATAAGATAAGAAAGTTGTTTGGAAACTCTTCATTTTTTTTTGCTAACCAACGATAATTTTATTATGAATCATTCATTTCGAAAGAAAAAACGCACAGACAACAAAACTGAAAAAAACACTTCGGCGTATATGGTAAAAACTGTATTAAAAGGGCATGCCTTTCAGTGTTCTGAGGGCTTTTCTAATTATGTCTCCCGCAATTGCTTCACTCGGAGTCCGTAACTTCCTCAATTACCACTGTAGATTTCAATGCATAAACACGTGGATTCTTCTCAATTTGGCTTCCAGCAAACGTGGTCATAGACTCTTTCCTGAGCTCACCCGTCGTAGGGATTTCAGACGGTTTCAGACTATGAAAACCCTGATGAATAAACTCATATGACTCGTGATTTTCCTGAAATTTTATAGAATTAGCCCAGGCTCTGGAGCTAAACCTCACCATGCAAAGGTCCATAGCTTCTAGGGCTCCACAGAGTTTACCGGTAACTTTGACAAGTTTCCCGTGAAGAATATTCAAAAAGCTAGCTTTTTGAAACTTGAAGCTCAGGCTTTTTACAGTGTCACAGGCTTCAAAAAGAAGATCATAAGAAGCCAGAGTGGATTTGTGAAGGGATAGGAGTTCTTGCTGAAAAAATGTTCTCTGCGTATCTCAGTGGCGAACACTCTCTCCTCGGACTTACCCTGGAAATGACATCATAACTTAATTCATTTTTTGATAAACTCGACACAATTTTCTGGAACAATCCATATCGAGTCTTGACGTCCTTCAGGGAGTCCCTCAAAGAATTTAGCCAATTTCCCCACTCTTTTTCTTTCTCCTCAAACAACTGCTTCATATAAACACAAGCAAAAAATGCGTCTGTACACTTCTTGAAATTTAGAAGACGTTCGTTTAGAAGACGTTGAGTTTCCTTCTCATAATCCCTAATTTCTTGCTGAATCTTCCTGTAGGTTTCGTCATTTATTCTTCGTTGCTCAGCCAACTTTTGTTGCAGTTCTAAGTCTGCTTTTCGATCATTTTCAGCTTTTTCATCTCTCATAATTTGCTCTTTCCAATCATTTTCAATCTTTTTGTCCTTAAGCTTATTTTCAAAATTTTTATGATCTTCTTTGATAGCTTGAACTCTTTTGAACTCAAGTTGCTTGAACAGCTCTTCTCGAGCTCTTTGTTCCGGGGTTGGCTCCGGGCTTGGCTCCAAAAATTCAGCAGTTTGAAAAGCAGTTGGAAAAGCTGAAAATAAAAAAGTTTGGCTGGAAATCGGTGGTAAAATGAACTTACATTCTACAAAAGTTGGTTGAGCTATTACCGGTTTCTTCTTGTTAAGCTGGTCCATAAAGCTTTCCATTGTTTTTGAAGTTGTCTGAAAACGTTTTTTAGACCTTCAACTTTATTTTTTGCTCTTTTTTTTTGACCATTTTGAACCTTTTTGAACCTTTTTGGACCTTTTTGGACCGTTAATCTACTTACCTTTTTCTGATCATTCACGAATCTTTTGGGGTCAGAGTATGAGTTGGAAGAACCATAATAAGAATTGGAATATGAAAAATCTGGAATTTTTCGTAAAAAATTTTTTAGACTTATTTTCATTTTTCTAGATACCTCCATTATCCGTTTCGGGCCTCAAGATGCTCAAAACATTCCGTATAATCTCCAATTGCTCTTCTTCTAATCTCAGATTGAGTACCTCTTCGATTATTTTGCTCTTCAATTTTTTCTTATTTTTTCTCATATTGGAACCTCCTGGCAATGCTCGACCAATCCATTCCATACTAAACCAGCTTACCGTCGGGTAAATAATGGAAACGATTTTAGCCTTTTCTCTCTCGATTTTCATGCTCAGTTGGCTTCTGAAGTCATATAGCCAGTTGATGAATTGGCTCAGATCTGTTTCTAAGCTGTTGGGTTTCACTTGGGGTTTGTTGGATCCTTTGTATGATGTACATGACCCTCGGTACGCTGGATAAGATTCTGAATTACTGGAGATTGAAGACATTGGAGAACTTGAAACATCATATGAAGAAGTTGGATAGTAAGACGGCACGGTCGGTTTGTATAGAAAAGTGCCTAAAGTTAAATTGAAGTGGCGAAATTTCAGCTTCTGACCTTACTTTGGTACAAGTTAGACCCTGGATGTGGAAAGTGCCATAACAGGACTCTAACTATGATAGAGACTTCTAGAAATTGCTTCAAATCTTCTAATTCCATTGATTCCAGGAGTTTTTTGACATTATTAGGTTTAGCCAGTTCATGGGGTGTCTGCAATATACTGTAAGAACTGTATCAGAAAAGCGTCTAGAATGGATGAGTTCCCGAGAGCTCGCCTCCTCTTTTAGAAGAGCTCATACATACATTAGCCCTGGTTACTTTCGCAAATTTTTCTACGAATTCCAAAAATTGATGCTCTACTTATACAGGTTTTAAGGTAATGGACCCTAAAATGCAAATTGAAAACTCACAGTGTACCCTAAGTGCCTCACAAATTGGCTCGCAATCCTTTCAATTAAAAACTTCTGGTCCGCTGCCTCGTTTAGAAATAATTGAATAAAACTGTCAAAGTCCATTCTGCAAGAAAAGAATAATGAGAAAATGTGGGAAAAAAGAAGGGAGGAAAAAGGAAAATATCAAGAAGATAAGGAGACCTTGTGTGTACCGAACGATGCGTCATTAGTTTCTCTCCTTCGGCTCGCTCACTTCTAAATGGGTTTGCTCACTCTTAGATATTGACTAAGAGCCGAAATAGAGATGAAAAACATGATTATGAAACCAACAAATATGGTTTTGAAGGTTTTATTTTTTAGTTCAAAAACTCTATTTTGCAATAATTTGGTCCGGATTCAGTTATCGTGAAAACTAGATCAGAATAACCCCGGAGAGCGTATTGGAAACAAAAGTAAACCCCCTCTAATAGAAATGTTATTCAATACAAGAGCAGTCTGCTTGGAGCAACGAAAAAGCTCTTTCAATACAGTGTTCACATCAAGCCTGCCAGCTTTCTGAAACTAGAAGTAATCGAAGCTCAGAATTTCAGTCCTAGGCGAAAATTTGAAAAAGTTATGAAATTTCCACACTTCCCTCCTGAGGAAATGTGTATTTAATGTGTTTACCTCTTTATTTTTAAGTGATAAAAATGATGTTATCAGTCGCAACATCATTCTGTTTTTTTCCTTTATAGTCCCCCTTTTTTTCTCATTGTATTCGTTAAAATTCAGAAAAAAAGACACCAAGGATGGATGAAAACGAGAAAAAGCAATGGTTGGAGTAAGTTTTCATTTTTCATTACTTTTTTCCAGTTTTAAATTTGAGTTTTCAGTAAAATCACCAACGACGGAGCCGCGAGATTCGCCCACCAGAAACAGGAGATGGAAATGGCAAAACAAGCCCAGATCAACCAAATTCTTATGAATACCCAGGCTAAGAAGAATGGTAAGATTTTAGATAGTGTCTGCGAGGCATAGACGCAGAAAATTTTTTTCAGAGATCGCTGATTCTGCAAATCTCAAACGGATAGAACTTGCTAACGAAGGGGAGAAAATCAAGGCGCAGATCCTGAATGAGCATGAAGCCCGGAGAAAAGTGCTGGAAAAGGAGCACCAGGAAAGAATAAAAGAGGAGAAAAATCGCACGGAATTGCTCCAAAAAGTGAGTTTCAACCTCTAGTGGTGCCCCTAATAATGGTGCCCTTCGGCTGAAAAAATTGGACATTTGTGGTCCTTTTTTGGTACATTTGTGGTTGTAGTTCTGTTAGTAGTAAGGCCTCTCTTATAGCGGTGCTCCTCGGATGAAAAATTTGGAAAAATTGGGGCATGCACCACTAAGACAGGTTTTACGTCAATTAAATTACAGGACCAAGAATCAACTACAAATGAAATCGCTAGAATTACGGCAAGGAATTTTGAAGAGAAAATAAAGGAAACCGGAGAAACTGAGAAACTTCGGGGGAGTCTGGCTTATGAACAAAATGAGTTGAGCTCAGAAATTGCAAAAGAGTTCCATGAGACCGAAAAGATTTCTTTGAAAACACACTCAGAGTTGGAGAAAGCGGTGCAGGAGAAGGAAGAGGAAAATTATCAAAAAGTGAGTTTCCTGAAAGGGTATGCCATTTTATTAGAGGTAAATCCTATTTTAGAATCAAGCAAAAACGATGGAAATTTACCAAAAAACAATTAGTGCACAGCAACAGCTACTTCTCGTGAAATTGGAACAATCTAGAAGTGATAACCTTAAAGAGGTGGATACAATAATCACGAATTCCAAAAAACTGGCCACCATTGTACAAGAATATGCCCATGGTGTATCGGTGGTCCTTAACGAAAACCTCGATGAGAATTCCAAAAAGTCCGCAATATCAAGACTGGACATGGTAAACACACAGCTTTCCGCACTTGTAGAAGAACTGTCTGGGATGGAGCGGAAGTCTACAAAAATATCCAATTTGGAAATTCAGAGAACACTTATTGACCAAATATTACGGATTAAGAAAAAAATCACAAAAGTTAAAGGGACAATTGTGGAGGTGAAACGGGATTTAAGGGTAGGCTCAGGGCTCATAAATCGAAATCAAACTTCTTTTTTTTTCAGCTGTCATCTACTGGGATTGACGTGAGGAATCGACAAGCTTTTGATAGACAAATTGCATCTATAATCAATCAGGTATGACTCGGAACCTCTAATATAAGAGTCCCCCTTTTTTTTTAGGTAAACTCCATTCATCAGTTAGACACTGGGGATGAAGCTACAAGACGAAGAATTGCTGGCATTGCTCTTGAAGGAACCAGTCAACAGCCGCTTTTGTCTATAGAAAATGATAATACAAACTGATGATTTTATAATAAGAAATTTTTTTCAAACATTTTGCATTCATTTTTTATACAGGGTCGTTTTTACCCTTTTTATTTCTGCTAAAACTTTTTTAAATGAAATTCCAGAGTCTTTTAGAATGGGACACGGTAGGTCCAAACACAGAATTCGCCAGGATGAATGGAATCGACAGTTGAGAGATCATAGTCGGAATATCAACGAACAAAACGAGCAAAAATTGAGAGCCGAAATGGAAGCAAATGCCAGGGAAGTTGCCGAGGTGGCAAGACACAATTTGGCAACTGTTGACGCGGAGCTCGCAAAGTTGGATGGGGTTGAGAATGAACACGAAATGAAGATGATGGCATGGAAAAAAGAGGTGGAAGACAATGAGAATAGGGTCAGGGGTCAGATGGAGGAAGAAGTTAAAGCTGAGCAAGAGAAACAGAGAAGAGAATTTGAAAAAGAGGCGGCGAAATTGGAGGAGAAGAAAGCTGAATTGAATGAAGGTAAGTTGAAGCTTCATTACTTTTAACAAGGCACTTTCCCACGAGGACTACAAAAACTACCCGAGTTTTACAGCCCGCGCAAAACTTCTGGCCACAATTGATGAAGGAAATTCAAAAAGGACCGAAATGCAATTAGCTCACAATGGACAAACCGAGAAACAACGGAAAGAGCATGCAGAGTACATACTGACCGCTCATGCTGACTTGAACGAGTTTCGAATGCAAAAAACAGGCGAGCTGAAACAATTGGTTGAAAATGGAAGAGCTGATCTGCAAATGTTGATGGATAAGCAGCTTGAGCTGGAAACTAAGGCTGGTGAGTCATCAATTTAGTCGTATTTTTTGATCCTTGTTTCACTTCACCATTCGAATTTACTCAAAAATCACTCTAATCATTTTTTTATTTTGGGACGGTCATTTTTATTTTGGGATAGTCATTTTTATTTTGGGACGGTAATTTTTATTTTGCGACAGTCATTTTTATTTTGGGACGGTAATTTTCATTCTGGGACAGTCATTTTTATTTTGGGACGGTTATTTTTTTTTTGGGACGCTCTTTTATTTTGGGACGGTCATTTTTATTTTGGGACGGTTTTTTTGGGAAGGTTTTTTTTTAATCGATGACAGAGCCAAAAAAGGACGTGAAAATTAATGACATGTTTGAGATAAGCATTTTCAGTAACCGGTGGCCAAAAACTAATGGATATTATGAAGTCTACCACTGTTCATGACGACTTTCGACTGGAATGTGATAACCTAAGAATGCGATTCAAGAACTTCAGAGATGCCTATAGTCTACAAGAAAGTGCTCTGACAAGTACCTCAATGGCAATGAGAAGAAATAAGAAATTAGTAAGAATCTTCGATCCCGATTTCCTTAAAAAGACGGATTTCCAGACAAATCTTCCACAAACTGAAATGATCTATGAAACTTTTGATGCTCTGATCAAAGTTGTGGATGAGTTTAAGCTTCCAGAGGAGTTCAGAGACAAGTTTGAAGAGCCCCTGGGAAAGCTGCGACTGGGGATCGTAGATATTCGAAGAGCTATTTTTGAAATTGATGATTATATTTCGGAATATATCGATATTTTGGAGGTTTTTCACATTTTTCTTTGCATAACTTATAAAAGTCGACGTTTAGGAAACTCCTGACAACAAGAGAGAACTTGAAGAATGCTATATCAATACCAAGGAAAATTTCGGATTGGTTAGAACAACAGTGGCCGATTTGGTAAAACTGATTCGAACTTTTGATTTACCAATTTCTGATGAATTGTCTGTGGAAATCAATCGACAAACAATGATTTTGGCATCGGTCGGTTCAGAACAGTTAATGATTGCCGGTAACAATGCAGAAGACGCAGAAGTTCGTATTCTTCCGATTGCTGATAACTGATTATGCTATCAGAACGTGCCTTTTTGAATAATTCCAATTGTATTTTAAAAAGAAACAAAAATAAATTTGAAAAAAAACTTTCATTAAGCTTTTATCCTGCTATTAAAAAAAGTAAGCTCAACAGAGTGAAACAATAGAACCGATTGAAAATAACACTGTTTGGATGGGGAGATTCAGTGAAAAAAACGGCTCTTTATGGTTTAACGGGTCTCAGAATAATTAATGGGTCCAAAGAAAATTAATGGGTCCCAGAATACTACAATTTCATGGGATAGGAACCTATAACGAAGTCTATAAACAACTGATAAGAAGTGAAAACATTAAATTTTATCACTGATTATCTGGAACACACATCCATTATCAGCTATCATGATCCAATATAAGCTTGCTTTGGTCAATTTTGCTCACGTCGGCTTTCAAAGACATAAGTCTGGAGAAAAGTTGTGCTTCCTCAGGAAAACTTTATTAGACTTCTCTCGAGGCCTAGGCCTCTGAAAACCTATTACTGGCGTGAGCGAACTTGAGTGAAGTAAAGCTTATATTGGATGTATAGTCGGATAGAAATGAAATGAGGTTATTTACGATAAAAAAATGCGTTTGATAATGAATTCGAGGTGAAACACTTGTCAATATGACCTTGAACCCGTTATTTATTCTGGGACCCGTTGATTATTTTTGAACCCGTTGGTTATCCTGGGGCCCGCTAAACCATAAAAAACCGAAAAAGCATTAGCAAGAAAATTTTCAATTCTAGAGAAGCAAATTTTTTGTTTATGGCACATTATACTTGTTTTTACTATGCAAAAATTTCAATCGGAATCAGCATTTTCAATAACAGGAAAAAGCTCATATTCTTCCTCATTGTTATCGGCCGCTTCTAGCTGCAGTAACGGTGGAGCTTCATTCGTAATGTGATTTGAATGAGCAGTATCCAACATTTTAGACTGGCGATTGATTTCTATTGCCATCTCATCAGAAATCGGGAGTTTGAACTGAAAATTGAATGATAAAACATCCCAAGAAGCCGAAAATTAAGTTACCGCTTTAATAAGCTCAACCAATTCTGTCACTCTCGTCCTAATCAACCCGAAATTTTCCTTGAAGGAGATGTAGTTCTCTTCAAGTTCTTTATTGTCCGCAGGAGACTTCTGAAACATTTGAAAATTCAGAAAAAAAGTCATTCTAGAAAGTGATTGAGCTAACCTCAAAAACCTCCATGTACCTTGAAACAGAAAAGTCTATTTCATCCATCGCATCGTTTATTTCAGTCACATCGTGTCTCAGTTTTTTAAGCCGCTCGTTATATTTCTCTTCAAATTTTCCTGGTATGTCAAAATGATCTACGAATTGAATGAAATTTTGGAATGTTTCAAAAACAATATCAGTTTGTGGGAGATCTGTCTGAAAATGTCATCATCTAGAAGAAGTCCAAAAAAAAATCCTACCAATGGTTTATTGAGCCGCATTTCTCTAGAGATACTTCTTAATATCGGCAGTTGAGTATAATAAGCATCCTTGAAAGTGTTGAATCGCATAAGAAGATAATTACTTCTCAATCGGAAATCGTCATGAACATTCACAGACTTCACAACATCCACTAAGGCTAGACGACGAACAACTGAAATTTTGGCAATCCAAATGGTGCAGGCCATGAAAACTCACTAGCATTATGTTCTAACGCGAACTGTTGATCCAAAATTATTTTTTGTGCAGCTCTTCCAGCTTCTGCTTCGGATTTCAGTTCACTGAGCTTTTCCATTCGATATTTGTTTAAATCATCCGTCGAAGTAACTATAAACTCTGCGTGCTCTTTTCTCTGCTGAGTGGTTCTCTCATTGTGAGCCATCTGCATTTCAGTCCTTTCTGCGTTTCCTTTATCAATTGTTGCCAATAGTTGTTCACGAGCTAAACAAATTGTGAATTTTAATGGATGTTCTGCGTGATTTACATCAGGAAATTTGATTCCTTAGAAAATTTCTCCTTTTCAATATGATCTAAGAAGTTAGAACTGGTTTGAAGCCTAGAACTAAGAAACTCTAGAATGGTTCCATGAAATTGTTTTAAATTGTCCTTCACTAATGTCCTTAGACTCTAAAAGTTACGAAATTTTCCTTTTTGTATTTTATGTCCTAGAAATCTTAGTTTGGGCCCCATGAAGAAATATGTGGAAAATTTAGACCTCTGTACGGTAAATGTGGACCCAAAAACAATTAAGTGGACCCATCTTGGAAAAATTACATACACCGTACAGAGCCGGCTTCTAACTATAAAACAAAGTAGGGTAGAGATACCGCGAGCCTTCAACTAACCTTTATTAAGCTCTTCCTTCTCTTTCGCCAGTTTTGCCTCCTCTTCTTCATATTCTTTAGTCTGCTTCTCTTGCTCTCTTCTGCATTTCTCTTCTTCCAGTTTGGCGATTTCGGCCTCCATCTTTGCCAAACTTTGACTTGCTTCCTCAGCTACCTCTCTCGTAAACTTCTCCATTTCATCTTTCAATTCGCGTTGATTTTCCTGAAGAAAAAATAGACTGTTGAAAACTTATGTAGTTATACCTCATTAACGAGTCGTTTGAAATTTTCAAATCGTTGCTCGAAGCCCGCAGATTCTTCTTGTTTGTTTCGTCGTCTGCTCTCTTTTGACTTACCATGTCCCATTATGTTCTGAAGTTTTGAAAAATGGAAACAATAAATGATAAAGGAAAAGACAGGAATCGAAGGGAGTCAAAATGATAACCCGTGAGTATTCGAGAAAACAAAAAAGTAGCACTTCTTATCATTAGAAAAAAAAGATTAGGAAAGCGAAGCGGTATCTTCTAACTGATGCCTATTTGCTACACCAATCTCACTGCGCCCAACTGCAGATCCAGCAGAAATTGCCAATAAGATGCTGTCCTCTTCCGATTTCAGCTGTTCGATGTCATTGACCTGCAAGTTTTAAAATATTTTTTTGTAGTTTTTTTTTTTGGGAAACTTACTTCTTTGACAATCGTTGCAATACTACTTCCGAACCTTTCACAGTTTTTCTTGTCAAATTCCGAACAACACTGAATCGTATTGGTTAAAAAAACACAAGTTTTAAAAAAAACGTACTTTCAATCCTTGAACAACTTTTGAAGTGTCCCTTCGTGCATTTATGATATTTTTTTTGATGCACAGTATCTGATCAGTCAGTTTTTTCCGAGCTTCAGAGTTTGCAATTTTACCGGAGTTTGTCTCAATTGATATCAAATCTTGGATGAGAGAGGTTAGCTTTTTATCCAGCAACTCCAACCTCGTTAAAGCCGAACGCTTTGTTTTCTCATCGAACTTGTAGCCGAAAACAGTTGACACTCCATTCGAACACTCTTGAACAAGCAGGACTGAGTTTTTGACGTTCATGATTCTTGTGTCCACTTCTTTCACATTATCACTTGTCATCTGAGCAACTTGAACATCACACAAACGCGTTCTCTCTTCTTTCTGCAGGCTCTTCAATTTGTACTGTTCAATTTTTATCTGAAAAACACAATTAGACTGGATTTTCAATTTTTTTTTGATTTTCTAGTTTAAAAAATATTTCTTCTTTATTGAACAAGAGTTTGCAACTACTCACTTTCTCATGATCTTCTCTTTTCTGCTCAATCAAAGCTTCTTCAAAGTAATTGTTTGTGTCCAAAGTTAACTTTCTGATATCAAATGCTTCCTGCTCAATTCTTTCGTTCAATTCATTCTGTTGTTGATTCAGTAAATCTCGATACTGCGCAGTTTTCGAAGTCTCTTCAATTTGGATTATTGTTGCCTTTTTCTTAGTTTCTTCGGTTTTGTGTGCGACTTGACTTCGCTTCTGTAATGTTAGTTGATCAATATACCAGAGAAGGTTTTTTTTTTTTGAAACAATAACCTTCTTGATGTAGTCGATAGTTCCGTAGACTGTTTTTGGTTGTGATGCGTTAACTTCTGAGAGTTTCGAAAATTATTATAATGAATGAAGCACATCAAACCAACCTTCGTCATCACCAGTCTTTACGCTCGCTGATTTTATTGATTCATCGGATACTTCCAATCGGTTTTCGTTTTTATTTCTCAACTGTCTTTGAACTTTTTTGTTTATTTCTTGGGCTTGTGATCTCAATTCAAACAAGCCCATCTCATTTTGCTCTTCCGCGGCTTCTAACTGCGTCTGCATGCGAGCTATTACCAGTTCTCTCAGTGCCATTGAAGTTCCTTCTGCAGAAAGTGCATGACCTTCTTGATTCCAAATTTCTTCAGTCGAAACCATTTTCAACTATCAGGTAATTCTAAATACCTGCAAATATGTTTAAGTTTCGGGTAATATCGATTCAAAGAAATTTTGAGGGAATCAGACCCGAGAAAGTATGAAAGCAAGCAAGCATGAAAAAACTTGAAGCATAAAGAATATCAGTTTTAGATCATGAACAGTTAATCGGCAAGTTCGACGATGGGGACTGTTTGATCACTATCTATTGATTGAAAGGCTTCATGACTGTTCCTTTCGATTGAGGTGCCAGTCTGATTCATTGTTGGCGTGTTTTCTCTGAGTTCCAATTCCTCAATTCCGTTCACCTGGAAAATTTTTTCAGAACACTGCATATTCATTTGTTTTCTTTTAATAGGGTATCTAAAGAACTTGCCAGATCATCGATGGTCCTGTCTAGGCCTTCCAACCTGTTTTGCTCCTTTGAGTCTACCTGAAAATTTTTTCTACCAATAATTAAATGGAGCACTTACTCTCAAACTTCTTTCGACTTCAACATTTAAATTTATCGCTTTTGCGACTTGTTTTTTGATGCTGGTTACTTGACTTTGAAGGTTCTTCCTACCTTCCGAGTCGGGCAACTTCTTCATTGCTCTATCGATTGATAACAAATCATTGTTGAGGTGGTCAAGGTTGTGTCTGATCAGCTGCAGTCTCACGAGCGCTGAATTGTTTGATCTCTCATCTTTAAATTTTTCCATATCCACAAAAACTGTTTTCAAACTTTCTTTTGTTGTCATTGTCGTAGTTTTTAAAGATTCGATCCTTAAATTAATTTCTTTCATGTCGTCGTATCTGGCCTGGCATATTCTTAGATGTAGAAGTTCTCTTTGCTGGGTTAGTATTTTGTTGCGAACATCCGACTCTTCTAGTACCTTCTGTAAAAATCAAGTTTTCAATAATAAGTGTGATTTTTTTCTACGAAACTCTTACTATTAGTGGAATCTAATTTCGGGGAGGTTGGAAAAAAAAATAAATTTTCAAAACAATCGATAACTACGTATTTTTCATTATTGTAGGAACTCACGTCCAGTGCATATTTCTCAGACATTTTCCAAACTGCCATTTCTCTTCTTGAACTTTCCATAAGGTTTTGCATATTCGATTCCAAAAAAGCCTCGTCATGTTTTTTATTCAACTCATTCTGCTCGTTAGCCAATTGGTAGCGCAGTTTCTCCATTTTTTCCGACTGAGCAATTTTTTCCGTTATATTTCTCTCTATAATATCTTCTAATTCACTGGTAGTTGCTTCTCGATTCTGAATTTAACTGTGGCTCGTTGTTTTTAAAATCTGAGAAAAGCTCACCTATTTGATCATTTTGTTTTTTCTCCCTAATTTTATTGGCAAAATTTTTTCCCTTCTTTTTTTTTTCTCATCAGAGAAATGGACAGCGCGGGTGCTGCCCCAGATCAGAACTGCCTCAAATCAGAACTTCCCGGATCAGAGCTCTGACCGATGGCAGGTTATTTTACGATTTTCAGCTCTGTCATTTTTCCGACCTTTCAAGTTTTGACAGAGAAGTTTTATAGAGAAAAGACTCTCTATTGAATGGTTTATATTGTGCCTACCAGACCCGGTTTCTGTATAAATTTTGGCTCTTTACGGCTTAACTGGCCCCAAAAATAAGACTGGTCCCGGAAAAAAAAGACTGGTCCCTGAAAGTTAAGACTGGTCCCATGAGACTGGTCCCATGGACGAAGACTGGACCCAAAAGAAGAGTGGTCCCAAAGGAGACAGGTCCCATCGGAGGAGACTGGTCCCAAAAGACTGGTCCCACAGACTATAGAGAAGACTGGTCCCAAAAACCAGGGACCCATATCAAAATCAGTAATGCATTAATTTGAAGGCTTAGGGACACCAAGGGTATTCATGGATCTATGTACATTTGGTCTTTCTATAGAATAATACTCACTTTAAGGATGCCTAAGCCTTCAAATAAATGAATTTTCAGGTACTTCTGGTTTTGATTATACGTCCCCTCTTTTTTCAGCTCAACGTCAGTTTATTTGAATAGAAACGAAACCTTGAGTCAAACGAAAAATTCAGCAGAATAGTAGATCCTAACCTAATTTTTCTTGCGATGAGTCATATTTACAAACGTATGTTTCTAAGGAAACATTTGGTATAGTTTCATCCTTGGGACCAGCCTGATCTATTCCTTTGGGACCAGTCTCTTTTTCCTGGGACTTGTTTTTTCTTGGGACCAGTCTTCCCTCTACTGTTGGGACCAGTATCTTCTTGGGACCGGTCTTCTCACTTTTTGGGACCAGCCTTATTTTTCGGGGCCCGTCTTTCTGGTCTTGGGACCAGGAAAGCCATAAAGAGCCTAAATTTTTGTCGAAAAGAGCGAGAAAACTAAAAAACATTGAAGAAAATATTTTATCCTCGTTTTCCTATCTATACTAATCGATATATATTTTTACACAAAACTTTCTCGTCAAAACATAAAACATATAAGTTTTATCCGGGTCCCAACTTTTTGGATTTGCATCACTCGGGTCACATCTTTTTATTTACGGGTCCCGAAAAATCTTCCGGGTCCCATAATATACAGAATTTCAATCCACAAAATGCAAAAAGAATAGCTTATGGCAAAGGTTTCTGTTTGTTGATGAATTCTGGGAACTTTGAAGGGTGAAGCGTATTCAAGTTTTGGTACTATTCCGGTTAACGGGTCCCAAAATCTTTTCCGGGTCCCATCTTTTTGAGTTTGCACCACTCGGGTCCCAACTTTTTATTTAAGGGTCCCAAAAACTTTTCCGGGTCCCAACTTTTTGAATTTGTTCCACTCGGGTCCCAACTTTTTTTTCACGGGTCCCAAATTCTTTTCCGGGTCCCAACTTTTTCGAAATGCACCTCTCGGGTCCCATAAATCTTAGCGAAATTTTTTCATTTTTTATACATAAAAATCGGCCGTTTGGATTTCTTTAAGTTTTTTGATAAAACTCTGGTGTCTCAAGAGTAGTTTCTGAGGTTAATATTCGCAAACAGTTTGATGAATAATGATCAAAATATTCGTCTCTGGGGCGAGAAAAGTGAGTTCTATGGTACTACAGGGTGGCCCAAAAGTATTGCAACAACTTTGAGGCGTTCTAACTTGAAAAATATCTATTCGTTTGAGCTGAATTCAGCCAGAATTTTGTTTATGGTTCAAAGATAAGGTGTGCAAAATATGGTTCAGCGTTGATTATTTTGGTGTGTAAGGCAGGCTCGCCAATTCATAAATGACGTAAGCAAAAGCGCGCAGTAACTTTGTGTAGAGCTTGACCTATATCTCGACTATTTTTCAGCTAAAAACCTCAAAAATTGAATCGGATCTTCCTCAAACCACAATAAACAGCCACCTAAAAATTTGTGGTGTTTCGATCACTATCAGACCAAGCATAATGTCATTTACCGTCTTTGATCAAAAGTCGTGATTTTGACTCAATATCGCTGTTGACTTGTTTTCGCGATTTTAATTAAGGATTTGGCTCGCAAAGCGCTCTAACAAGACTTTTTAGACGTTTTCAGCATATGAAAACTGAAATAGCAATGAAAATATTATTTTTCATCAGATTCCATACTTTTCTCGTTATGACTGAATCTACCCGCGCGCCAATCCTGCGATTATACCAAAAATCGGGGTTTGTGTTTATTCCCATTGCGATGCCGAAACATAAGGTATCCGGCTAAAACTTTCAGGATCATGAAATAATATAATGATCTATCAGAAAACAAAAATTCAGACCGAAGGAACTATTTTGAGGGTTTTTAGTGAGCCCAAAAGACAAAATAAATGTGTTGCAATACTTTTGGGCCACCCTGTAGAACCAAGGCTTAGCGTAAGAAACAGGGTTCAACATTTCGAAAATTCGTTTTATGTACCAGAAAACATGCCTTAACGTACGAAATTAGGTGGATTCACTTTTTTGAAAGTAATTTTTCACTTTGATTGAAATGGCTCAATTTGCGATCAGGTAAGTACAATTTTGTACACAAATAAAAGAAAATTGAAATTCGGCATCTTCTGCTCACATTTTCATGGGACCCGGAAAAGATTTTGGGACCCGTCAAAAAAATGTTGGGACCCGAGTGGAACAAAACGCAAAAGTTGGGACCCGGAAAAACTTTTGGGACCCGTAAATTAAAAGTTGGGACCCGAGTGGTGCAAACTCAAAAAGATGGGACCCGGAAAAGATTTTGGGACCCTTAAATAAAAAGTTGGGACCTGGAAGAAATCTTGGGACCCGTAAACCGGAATAGTACCGTTCTACCCCTCGGGGCGTCTAACTTTTGCTTCTAGCAGTGGTGACACTTGGGAAGTAATACATCTCAGTTCTAAATTTTCCAGTTCTAATTTGTCCAGGGGACTGATCCGGGACAGTTCTGATTTGCCCAGTTCTGATTCGGGATAGAACCCTTTTGAACAGAGACACAATAGAACCCTAATTACACCAGTATGCTGCTGAAAATTGTATGCCAGAACGAGAGGAAACTAATTTTTTCAAAAATTGTTGTTTTCTCGCTTTTTCGATCAAATTTCATACTGAAACAGCACTCACTTTCGAAAAATGATTTTCTGCAGCATCAAGCGCTTGTCTCTCCAATTCCAAGTGAGTTTCCAGTTCACGTCTTCTAAATTCAAAAGGCTCATTATCCATTATCGAGTCTAACTCTTTTTCCTGCCCGGCCAACCGATCCCGCATTCCTTCCGTCTTCTTCGATTCATTGATCTTCTCATTCATGTCCTTCCTCTTGGTTTTCTCAATTTCATTAGCGGCTGCGTATTCATATTTTTTGAGTTGATCAGCACGTTCATTATCCTTTTTAGCCCTGTCATCTTTCTCTTTTTGCAGCGCGTTTTTCTGATCAATCACACTTTGAAGAGTCTTCATTTGGATTTCCATTGCTTGCTTAGCCAGTTTCACCTTTTCCAACTGCTCCTTGTAGTTTTCTGAAATGTTCTAGGTTACTTTTTTGTTGAAGTCCTTGTAATAGAAATTTTACTATACGCGAAAAACCTAATCCCCACCTGCCATTTGTTTTCTTGGTTGCTGTCTTATTTCTTTATCTTCCTGCTTTTGATTGGTTTCTCTGTGAGCCTTCGCAGCGGAAGAGCTTTGAAAATCACTAAAAACAAAACCTGGGCTCATTGAAATTGCTCTAATTTTTTTAGAACTCACTTCGTAGCTTGTTGAGCTTTTCTTTGCTGTTCTTGAGTCGCTTTTGCTCGTTCGGCTGCCAATTTTTGTTCTTCTTTTTTGGGATCTGGTCCGGTGAACAGAATGTTAAAAAAGCCCATGGTGACTCTGTGAAACCTGTGTTTGTAATGCATGCAATAACTAGTAGAGAAGTCGGAAAATTCAAAAACGTTAAATTTTTTCGAAATTTTGAAATCAAGTTTGACATAAAAAATGATGCATACAAAAACAATTTTTCCTTAGTCGAAATTTCGAGAAATTTGAGTTCAAAATATATTATTGTTCTTTTTGGATTTCGAAACTCGATATTTTCAAAAAATGGTTTTGATAAATCATGTTATATAATTGGAAAAAAGTTTTTTTCTGAAAGAGAAATTAAACTGAATAGTGAAGCTAAAAGAGAGCATAGAAAGCAAAATGAGAGTCCACTGCTTTTGCACTGATAACAGCATCTTCCTCACTCTTATTTTGTTTGTGAATGGGAGGGAGAATGGGAGGGGACGGAAAATATTTTTGATAAAAGAATGGAGGGGGGGGGGTGTGAGGGGCAATACTTTCAGAGCTAATTTTTCTTGGCTTTGTGAAAATTTTTTGCAAAATAAGCTCCAGTTATTTGTTTGACTGCCGAAATAAATAACATTTATTTTTGTAAAAACAAAATAAAATTAAGTTTATGTCTCTTGTTTCATGATTCATGAATCCTCAGTACTGTTCTAAAATCACGACCCCACGCGAAAAATTACGTTCTTAAAAATAAAATCACGGTCCTGATTTCGAAATCAGATGCACTGTTTGAACGTTAGAATTTTTGGTGGCAACTCGTATTTATTGTTTTTTCATAATTGTTATGTGGTCCAATCTAATTCTACTTAACCTTCGTATTAGTGTGCCGTCTCGCGAGCGCCTTTTCTCGCCATTCTCGTTTTGTCTCGCAATCGTCCCGCCTCGGGCTTGTCTCGCCTTGTCTCGCAGAAGGATCGTCTTGTCTCGTTCTCGCAAAAGATCGTTTTTGTCTTGTCTCGCAATTTCTCGTTCTCGCAATTTCTCGCAATTTTCATTTCTCGCAAAAGGATCGGCAATTTCTCGGAATGCTCGCCGAGCACGCGAACTACAGTATTTTCTGGCCAAAATTTTCTCATAAAAAACAATTGGGTTTCTTCGTGAATTTTTATTTTTTGATAAAATAACTCCGTGGCCATTTTTTTCAACCTTTTTCGCCTGTGCGACACTGTATTTCACGTGCTCGACGAGCATTCCGAGAAATTGCGATCCTTTTGCGAGAAATGAAAATTGCGAGAAATTGCGAGAACGAGAAATTGCGAGACAAGACAAAAACAATCTTTTGCGAGAACGAGACAAGACGATCCTTTTGCGAGACAAGACGAGACGAGACTGGCGAACAAGAAAGCAAGACTCGCAAAATTTCTCGTTCTCGACGAGCATCAATGCTCGCGAGACGGCACACTACTTCGTATGATTTTGAAACTTTTTCTGGAAAGCTTTTTTTCGGTCCGTGACTTTATTTTTGGGATCGTGATCCAATAAAATATAAATATAATAGTTATGGTAGTTTTGACAATTTTTGATTATTTGGATGAAATTTCAATCTTAATTTTAAATACTCTTTTTTTTTCAACTCTTCATAGGCAACTGACAGTTTCGCAATATTCCTCACCCATTGCTACTCTTAAAAAAAACATCAGTTTCACTGATAATATCAATTTGTAATCATCATTTAGCAATGATTTTCGAAATATTTGTCTATTTGTTTCCTTGCTTCATTTTTTTCGCTGTTATATGCGTTTTAATTGTCTGTTGGGGAAATGATGATGCATCTCTCATTTTTCTCATTCTAATTATTATATTTGCTTTTCTCTTCGCCGCTTTTTTAATTATTCCTTTTGGTCTCTGTGCATATTTTGTTCAAATTCTAATAAAAATCATTCAGTCTGAGCAATCTAAGCTTGCCTTCCAATTTTGTGTTAATTGTTTAGCTTTTTTTGGGTTTATTGTTATTATCTGTAGTTTTTACCTATCTGAAGCAGTGGTATTAGGAAGCAGCTGGACTCTTTGGAGAACTATCGAATTCCAAAAGAAAGCTTCGACTGAATTTGAAAAATTTCACAGAAGTTTTCGGGTATGAAAAATAAACTTTTTTCGGGAATTCTATTTTTCTGATTTCAGCTCTTTTTGCGTCGTCAGAATCTGAAAAAGTGCCATCAAAATGTTTTGACAACTATTCAAAGGAATTGCGAGAAATGAGAAATGACCTTGTGGAGAAATTCAACAACGTTTTGGAGCAGTTAGAAGGGAGCAAAGACACGAGAAGCTGTCTGGAAAACTTGAAGAATGACCTGGAAGAGTTGGAGGACCTTCTAGAAAAGATACAAAAAACAGGAAATTGTGTTGAAAAAACGCTGAAAATGACCTGCCTTGGACTTCACAAAGTTTGGCTGTTTTTGGAGAATATCAAGGTAAGCAATATTGCATTTGGCTGGCTTCTTGCCGAAATTTAAGCGAACTTTGGCAAATTTTGGCCACACACAAATGTCTGTCCGGCGAACGCTGGACTGCTTTTGAGCGGACTTTGAGCGGCATCTCACAAGAACCAAGCGAAACCGCTCAACTCTCGGCCATAAGTAGGCAGCAACACCCGAGTAGTTCGGGAATTTTTGCGCTATTTTGGGTTATAAAAAATATTTCTAAAAACACTAACCAATTCAATTTCAGCCAGGCAACAGTCCCTGGGATCAACCAGATTTGGACATGTTGAAAAAAATTATCAATTCTCTCTATGATGAGATCGACAGAATCAACTTTATTGGAACAAGTCTCTCTGATATCGTTGAGCTATTTGAAATGTGATTTTTATTGGTTGAAAAGTAATAAATTCTTTAATCAAAAGCTATCAACTTATCACACAAGTGGTGCCAATTTTCTCGTTATCCAAAGCATCGGAAGTTTTCTTGAAGTTTTTATCCAGGTACATCATAGTTGATTCGAATTGTTGGGAGGTTGGGATGTTGAACTGGAAGGACCAACAATAATGAGGTTTTTTGGTTCTGTTCCAGAGAAGGGTTCTTTTAGTTTTTTGGGGGTCTCATAAAATGTCCAACGGTCCCATATAAACCCCAGACGTCCCACAACCTTCATTGTTTTTCCTTTCCAGAAATTTATGAAGCTTCATTATTTTATAAAACCCTTGTCGTCTTCATGGGACCTGTGGAGAAACCATGGGATCTCTGAAATTTCCGTGGGACCATTGAGCATTTAATGGGACCCCCGGAAAAATTAACGAACCCCTATTCTGGAATAGAACCGGTTTTTTTTCTACGCTGACTCACATTTTCAATCATTGATTCCAATTCTTGGATCGTTTTTTCAGCCAAATTATAATGCTCTTTGAGATCCTTGTCAAGCTCTTCATCACTTTCTCCATCTTCAAGTTCCACAACAATTTCCACAATGATTTTTTTCAAGTTTTCGCATTCTTCGAGGATACTTTTTTGACAAATCTCAAGTTCTCTATGCTGGGGGAGAATCTTCAAAGATAAAACAGATCGTGCTAGAATTCTCAGAGCCTCTAGAGCTCCCATCATCCTTTCGGGAGCCCTGTCGGTAGCATTCTGAAATAAAAATTCAGGCTGAAAATTAAAAAGTTCTAGTCAAAAACTCGCTTTTCCCCGTTTGAACAACTTCTGGAACTTTTGAAACTTCCGAATCACTTTAAGGCAAGAAGAGCGGAAGTCATTGTAGACCTCTTTTTCAGATAGGGCGTTGGTTAGCTTTTGAAGACTTTCGGCTGAAATTATTTTAAGATTCACGAGCGAATTTTATGATAAAACTAACTTTTCAACTGTCTAAACTCAAATTCCTTCTCTTGCATCATCAATTCTTGCTCATTCCACTTCTTCCTCATCTCTCTTTTTTCATTTTCCAATTCCATCAATTTCTTTGTATGTTCTTCTTCTTGCTTCTGCAAACGCTGGTCTAATGATTCCTCTCCATTTGGATCTGGCATTCTGAAATAAAAATATTACGAAAATTTGAAATGAAATGAAGGAAAAGGCAAAACCAGAATTCTCCAACTGATAGGAAAGATAGCTTAACAAATTGAGAGTGCGAAAATAGATAAGAGTTTTTTGTTCACTAAAGGGTTTAGTTAACCAAAGAAACAATAAATACCATTTCTTTTTGTGACATTTAAGAATAGGAACAGAATTATTCTTATCGCCTAAATAAAAGTTTGTATTCCTCATCTTCAAATTGGAAAATTTCCATTTTTTGACATTATTGCTAGCCTTTAAATGATGAAATGTTGTAATTTTAACTAAATATGTTCGCGTTAATCACTATCTTTTCTCAGCATTTCATAGAAAGGATCTGAAGAAAAAAATCAAGTTCAATAGCTTTCATACAACTTGGCTCTTTCTTCAACTTTCCAAAGCAATTGACAGTTTCGCAATACTTCTCACTTATTGCTACTCTTAAAAAAAACATCAGTTCCACTGATAATACCAGTTCGTCCTCTCCATTTCGCTATGATCTATGAAATACTCTATTATTTGTTTCTTTGTTTTATATGCTTAATTGTGTTATGTTTTTTAACACTCGTTATTTCTAACTACTCAACAATCCCTGAAGTACTAATTCACTGGAGTCAAAATGTTTTCTGATTGGGCCTAATTGTTTACGGACATCCATCTAGGGCCCAAATAGTCAAAAAATACCAAATTCGAGTCTGTATCATTCTTGCTCCAGGAGCTGGAGCACGATAAAGAGTCAAAAATAAAAATGGTCGGATTGACTTCAAAAAAGTTTTGTCGACGTTTTTTAATATGGAGATACGAATTTCAGGTTTATATCACTTAATATCAATTTTAAAAGGTACCTGTAGTACTAAATTTTCAACTTTTTGTCATTTTTAGACGTTTTTTTTTGTTCCTGAAAAATTTAACACGAGAGTGGAAAAATATTATTCCAGAATCGGATTCTACGCCCAAAAATACGTCGATTTCCTTTAAGAAACCAAAAATCGAGATATACATTCATCGAGATAAATCGGCTTTTAATTGAATATGAAAAATTTCGGGGTATGAAAAAAAACCTTTTGCGGAAATTCTATTTTTTTTTTATTTCAGCTCTTTCTACGACGTCATAATCTGAAAAAGAACTATCAAAATGTAATAACTAATATACAAACTTTGAAGCGGACCGAGCAAGAAGCCGATGAGTTCAACATTCTATTGGAAGAATTGAGAGAAATGAAAAATGATTTAGTGGAAACATTCAACAATGTGTTGGAAAAATTTGAAGGGAATGGAGCCACGAAAAGGTGTCTAGAAGATTTGAAGATTGATCTGGGAGAATTGGAAAATCTTCTGAAAAGGATAAATAATACTGAAAAAGCCGGCCCATTTTCAAAAGCGCTGAAAACGACATGGCATGGACTTGAGAAAGTTTGCAAGCTTTTGGAGAATTTTAAGGTGAGCAATTTTGTACGTGGTTGATCAACCGAAGAGTTGAGGCTTAGATAAAATTTTTGAGCCAATTCAGGCTTGTTGGGCCAAGCTTAAGGACTTGCTTAGCGCAGTTCAGACGAGCTAGGATTCATTCAGGATAACATAGCGAGCTTAGATATTAGATCTCAGTTCGGGAAAGTTTGAGCCGTATGGGTCACCAGAAATGTGTTATAATCTCAAACTATTTCAGCAAAGCCATCCTTCCTGGAACCAAACTGATTTGAACAAAAAAAAAGAAAAAAAACTAAAACTAAACTAAAACTAAAAAAAAATCTTAAAAGTTGTTATTTCGAATTATTTCAGCGAGGACATCCTTCCTGGAACCAAACTGATTTGAACATTTTGAAGGAAACTTTCAATTCTCTTTATGATGAAATCGACAAAATCAATTTCATTGGAACAAACTTAACTGATAATTTCTTTGAAAAGTGATTTTTATTCGTTCCAAAGTTAATAAATGTTTTCATTTCTGTGACGTTTAAGAATAGAAATGAAACTATTCTTATCGCTGCAATAAACGTATGTATCGTCTTCCTCACCTCTAAATTGGAAATGTCTCTTCATTCAAGATAAGCAAACTGCCTTACACTTTTTGGCATTATTGCTAGCCTCTAAATGATAAAAATTTGTATTTTCAACTAAATATGTTTGGTTTGGTCACTCTTCTTTTGGAATTTTTCATCATTTTGATTGCTTTTTTTTTGTCTCAGCATTTCTTATAAGGAATCTCTTTGAAGATTCTGTGTTCTTGCTTTTTTGTCTATATTTCCTGCAAAATTTTGTGGTGGATTCTTGTGAATACATGTTTCTTGTTCGTTATTGCCTACAAACTGTTCCTTGTTACTCTGGAATGTCTGAAAATTTTGCTCCTACAATTTTTGATAATCATAGTCTTCAAAGCATTTGTACATGTGGTTTTACTGGGGAAGTGTTTGACGAGACCCACTTAGAATTTGCTGAAAACTGGTGAACATACTATATTGACCCTCCTGAATCCATTTCTGAAGTCAGTTTGGTCCGATAGGCGTTTTCATTTTTTCGAACTTTTCAGGCTTTTTCAGGCCTTTGCAGTCTCACGTTGCATTGAGTTTATACACGCTCTCCGACAGCATTGGTAACAGTCTTGTCCATTAAAGTAAGGACGTGGGTTCGATCCCTCTCTAGCCAAAACCTTTTTTGAATTTTTTCCCAAGATATTTCAGAAGATGTAACGTCTTCAGAAATTTCAATTTTTGGTTTCCAACCCTATCAGTAACCTCGTCTCGAACAAAGATCAATTTTCTATCAAAAAAATTGCTCCGAAAATTGTCGATTGCTTGGCCTTGTAAAAATTTTTTGACCCGAAAAATATTTTTTGAAAAAAGTTTCAGAACTTGTCGGAAATGATAGAGAATGATCATAATAGTGTTTTAACTTTGTTTCGAAGCTCACTGGGTGCAGAATTAATTTTGAAAAGGAAATTGATGCCATAGACAGCTGTCAGGTGTCTAGTAAGGTGTGCTTCAAAATACCGATCGGACTAAACTGACTCCAGAAATGGATTCAGGAGGGTCAATATACCCTACAGACAACTGCCCAGCCGATTCTGAGTGGGTCTCGTCAAACGCTCTAGTTACTCCAAATAATGTGACTCGAAACTGGGGTTTTTGCAAAAATTCTATCTTTTTTTTTCAGAATAATTCTCTGCATATTGAAGGATATTAAAGAAAAAATGGATTTGGAAAGATTTGTAAGATCATTAAAGGTAATAATTTTTGGCTCTAGTCGATTTTCCGGGCTCATAAGAAGATGGAGGGTCCATAAGAGTTGAGCGTTTCATAAAAAGTTCGGCTCTTTACGGTTTATGTGGACTAATGAAGAATTATGTGGATCCAAAAGGTTCCCATCTTTAAAAGTTATGACTTTCTCATTTTTCATCATTATGTATGTCTTAGAATGGGTCCACATAATTTTTCATTGGTCCACATAAGCCGTACAGAGCCAAAAGTTCTAAGACCGCAAATCAAAACATTCATCTGAATAACATTAGACATTCCCTATCAGTGAGCATTGCGGTTTTCAGATGAATATTTCGATTTGCTCTGAACTTCAACTTCTCATGAACCCTCTCAACTCTTATGGGACCCTTATTTTTCATGGACCCTCCAATTTTTCATCTCAACTACATATTTTCAAAATTTCAGATGTCATTAGAACGCCAATATCTCAAAAAGAATCATGAAAGTATGCTGGAGAAACTCAAAACTTTCAAAATAATCGAAGAAAAAACGGACGAAATCAATATTTTAATTGACGAATTACAAGAAATAAAAAATGATCTAGTGGAGACTTTCAACAACGTATTGGGGAAATTGGAATCAGTTTTTAATGGATCTGGAGATTTAACCTGTGCGAAAAAATGTTTAGAAAACTTGAAATTTGAGTTGAAAACATTGGAAACGTGTCTGGAATCAATTCAAGTTAATGAAGTCATTTCAAGAAACCTCCAAGAAGTGAGAAAATCGCGAGAAATGTGTTCGCAAGGGACTGCAACAATTTTCAACTTGTTGAAAAATTTTGAGGTATCGCACTATAATTAGAGGTGCCCTTTTATTAAAGGATGTTTCAGAATGCCAGCACGAAATGGTCGCAGAATGATGTTAACACTCTGAGAAAAACTATGGATTGTCTTTATGATGAAATCGATAAAATTGATTTTATTGGCACAGACCGCACAGAAATGATTGATAAGCTTTTATTGTAATGTGTTTATTTTTATCGATAAAGTACCAATGAAATGTGATTTTATTTGAAACATTTTTTAATTTGTAACACAACGATCAGTAAATGATGTATAAAAAGCCTGTCCATCGAGCGTCACGAACGCAGGCTCTGCTCTAAGCGGCGAACTTGCAATTTGGTCGTTAAACATATGCTCATGAGTCTGTTTCAAAGTCTGTTTCAGACCGTCGGCGCACTAAACAGGCTGGTTTTTCAGTTTTTTTTCATTTTTGTTTCCAACGACTTAATAGTGTCCGCAAATGGCTTCTCAAGATCGCACATGGCCACTTCGAACTGGTTTGACATTGGTATGTTGAACTGCAAAAAATAACCTCGAACCTCTATTATACGGGCACCCGTGATAGAACGGTAGCTCTGATAAGTTAAAACTCACTTCTTGAACAACTCTCTCCAAAACCACAATCATTTTCTCAGCGTCTTGAAACTGTTCCTCAGAGGTATCCAAGCAATAAACATCTTCTAAATCAGCACTGATTTCTTCAATAATTTCTTCCAAATTCTCGCAATCTTCCACCACGCTATTCTTGACGGCTTCGAGGCGATTCGGTACATCTGGATGCTTTATAGTCTTCAAAGCAGAGGCAGCTTTTTTTAGAGCTCGAAGAGCACTTGCAGCTTCCTGGAGAGATTCTCCATCTTTGCTTTTTTCAAAAAGCTTTTGGAACTTGTCGAACTTGCGAACCAGTTTGAGACAAGATGAACGGAAGTTGTTGTAAGTGTCTTTTTCGGCAAGAATATTAGTTAATTTCTGAACGGTGCTAGCTGAAAACAGGTAAAAAAATATATTGATCCAGGTCCTACTCCTTGCTTACTTTTCAGTTGGGACAACTCGAATTCTTCTTTTTGAACGATAAGCTCTTGCTCATTCAACTCCTTCCTCATCTCTCTTTTTTCTTGCTCCAATTTGAGTAACTGTTTCGCATATTCTTCTTCAATACTTTCGTAGTGCACTTCTGACATTCTGGAAACTATTCTTGGTAAAAATTCAAAAAAAAAAATGAGTACAGGAGCATACTATAGTAAATAAAAACATGAATTTGGACATGTTCACAGAAAATTGAAACTTGATAACGATCAAAAATCAATATTTATTGAAAAATTCTCATTCAATCTCAAGTTGTTTCTTTGCTCCAATTGCAAGGGGCTCTGCGGCAGCGATTTCGAGCAAATTCTGCTGTCGATTTATCTCAATCATCATGTGATTTGACAGAGGAATTTCAAACTCTGACAATAAAGAGCTCAAGTGGGCCAGAGTAGTTTTGACCAGGTCAAAGTTGATTTTCATGGACTCGTAGCAATTTTCCAAATCCTCGGGTTGGGTTTTCTATACATCACAAACTTTTTTTAATGGTTTTATTTGAATGTTAATTCACCTCTAAATACTCTCCAACCCAGAATTCAATTTCATCAAAAGCGCTTTCAATTTCCTCGATTCCTTCCCCGATTTCGGTGTAATTATCTTCAAATTGTTCCCGGAAGGCTTCTGGAATTCCAAAATCCTCAATAACTTTGATAAAATCATTCAAAGCATTATAAACGATATCAGATTGCGGGAGATCTGTCTGTAATTTATTTTCTCAGACTTAAAAAACTTTTCCGACCTTACCAAAGTCTTTTTCCTTCGCATTTGTCTTGCAATTTTTGACAACGCGGGCTCTTGAGTTTGATAAGCTTCTTCAAACGATTTGAACTCCATCCGGAGCTTCCCAGCTTCTCGTCGGAATGCATCGTGAGCATCCTCGGTTTGCTTCAAGGCCATCAATTTTTGGCGGCCGGCGACTGAAATTTCTAGGCTCTTATCAAAATGAGGTAGAGAGATCGGCTTGGTTGTAGTTGAGCGATCCCTGGGAAATTGAATGGTCCCTTTAAACAATTAATGGTTCCCTGAAAAAAAAATGGACCACACAACTTCTAAGGGGACCGTTCAATTTTTAAAGGAACCATTCCATTTCTAAAAAAGACCATTAACTGTTCAAGAGGACCATTCAATTTCCTCGGGACCGCTGATTTTCCCAGAGATCGCTACAACAGAGCCGAGGGCTCACTCACTGGCAGCGCTCTCCAACTGAAACTTTCTTTCCATAATTGCGTCTTGCTCAGCGGCTCCTTCCTCGATTGCTTTCTTAATAGCTGCATTTTTGCGCACGATGAAGCTATTCAGGTCAGCAGTCGCAGCTTCAACATAATCAGCATGTTCTTTCCTTTGTTGGTCCGTTTTGGTCTGATGGTCCGATTGCAGTTGGGTCCTATCTGTTCTCCCTTTATCCATAGTGGCTCGAAGAGCAGCACGAGCTGGAATTCGATACATTGAAAAGTTTTTTCTCTGTATAACTTACCTTGATCCAGCACATTCCTTTGTTTTTCCAGCTTGTCCATCTCCGCTTTCTGCTCTTTTTCTCTCTTTTCCAGCTCAATTTTTGCCTCTGCTTCCATTCTATCAGTTACTCTTTTTCCTTCCGTCTCCGCCTGGCGCTTCAAGGCTTGAAAATTTTGAAAATGCTCATTTCTCATGTCTCTCAACATTTGCATTTGCATATCAATGGCAATTTGATTGCTCCGCAGAGCATCATCCACTTCTCTGGACTCCCTTTCCTCTCGCTCACGTCTTTGTTGTGCACGATAGGCTTCGCGTCTTCGTTCTTCTTCTCGCCTTTCTTCTTCCAATCGCCACTGTCTTTGTCGTTCTCTTTCTCTTTCCTCTGCTTCTTGTTGTGCTCGCCGTCTTCGGGCCTCTTCTTCCCTCTGTTTGGAACCGTTACCGCCCATTTTTATAAAATTCTAAAAGTTTTTGAATACTCGAAATAGATTATAAATAAGGTATATGATGGAACCGAGATCCATGATTCAAGAAATATAAAGTTGGAATGAATTTATAAAGTTAATTTATCAATCACTGATAGCCTTAGATGAATGATAACCAATTCCTCGCACCGAGTCATTACCAATTGCAAGTATAACGGCATCCCCGTGCGTCTCCAACTGTTCAATGTCGTTGATCTGAAATTTTTAATCAGCTGGTTTCTCAAAAAAAAAAAAACGGCTCTGTTTTGGTTGAGCGATCCCCATGAAATTTAATGATCCTCTTAAACGATGATGGCCTCCTGAAAACTGAATGATCCCTTTAAAAATTGAACAGCCCGCTTGGAAGTTCAACGTCCCGTAAAGGTGTAACAAAGAATGGTCCCATGAGAAATCTATTGGTCCTCTCGGAAATGTTATTAAGTCCTTCTAGAAATCGAAAATTTCCCTCAAATTTATGATCCTGCCTTGAGGACTAAACTTTTCATGGGACCATCCAATTTTGAAGGGACCATTAGATTTCTAATCGAAATTTGTTACACGTCCAGAGGCCATCCAATTTCCATAGGGACCATTACATTTTTCAAGAAATCATTCAATTTCAAATGGACCATCCAACTTCTTAAAAGACCATTCAATCTTTAAAAGGACCATCAAATGTTTAGAAGGACCGTTAGACTTCTTCGGAACCACTAAATTTCCTATGACCGCTCAACTACAACTGAGCCAAAAAAACGGTGCTACCCCGCATTAGCACTGGACGCATTAGCACTGGCCCGCATCAGCACTGGACGCATTAGAGCTGCCCGCATTAGAACTATCGCGCGCGCACTCTGAAATTACCACCAGGAGGGCGGCTATTTTTTCGATATCTAAATTAAAAAATATATAAATTTGTAGAGGAAAAAATTCTCTATCGAATGGTGTATATTGTGTCTAGGTTTCTGTGGAAATTTCGGTCGAAAAAAGAAAGAGAACAAAAATTTTTGAGAAAATTAGTTTTTGCTGTTTTCGCTACGAAATTCGCATAAACTCTAGGCACAATATATGTCATTCGATAGATAATTTTTTTCTCTACAAAATTATATATTTTTAAATTCAAATATCAAAAAAATAGCCGCCCTCCTGGTGATAACTTCAGCACGCGTGCGCGATAGTTCTAATGCGGGCAGTTCTAATGCGTCCAGTGCTAATGCGGTCGGTGATGATGCGGGCGCGGTGCTAATGCGGGCCAGTGCTAATGCGGGGTAGCACCAAAAAAACTCACAAAATCAATGATCTCAGTGATCTGCTGGCCAAGTTTTTTTCGATTTTCCTCATTGTAATCCTTATTCTGAAAAAAAAACGTTACCGGAAAAAAATGTGAGAAGAGCCCCTCTAATAAAAGAGCCTCTGAGAAAATTCTGAGATCAATAGAAGAGCATGCTCTTCTAACACGAATTAAAACTCACTTTCAAATCTCGCTTAATCTCGGCAATTGTGGTTTTCACACTTGTGACGGTTGTCTTGACTTTCCTGAGTTGACTTCTCACCTGATCTCGAGCACCCGCATTATCAATTTTCGCAGACTTTTTATCGATAACCGACACGTGATCTTCGTTTAGAGTGCTCAACTTGGTGTTGAGTATTTCTAACTGGGTCATGGCAATCGATATTTCTTTCTGATTCATATCTCCCTTCAATTGCAAAGACAGTGTTTCTGAGTAGTTTTGAATGCCCACAACAAATAGTTTGATATTTGTTATTTCCTCGTCCACCTCTTTTAGAGTGTCATACTTCAACTGCGCAATGCTGATTTGTGTGAGTTGTTTTCGAATTTGATTTTCGGTTTCGAAAAGTAACAAACGCAACTTTTCGGTCTGAAAATTACAAAACGTTTTTTTTTCTTTCTAGTTTTTTTTTACTCACAGCTTCATGCATTTCTTGCTCCTTTACATTCAATTGTCTCTGAAGCTGCAACCTTTTTTCCGCAGAAAGTCTATTGGTGTTTTGCACATCCTGTTCTATCTTAGCGTTTAGCTCATTTTGCTCTTTGAGCAAACGTTCTTGAAGCTTCTTTGTTCTGTTGATTTCATTGATTTTCTCAGCTTCGTTTTGTGCTCTGGTCCCGGTGATCTCATTGCTAGTGCTCACTAGATCCTGAACGTATAAAATGAAAAAAGGAAACCTCTTTTAGACGGGCAGTACCTCTCTGATCCTCTCTGTTCTTTCTTGTGCTCTTCTTGCTCGATTCTCGTGCTCTTTTTTCAAATCTCGCTTTTTCGCTTCGATCTCGTTAAGCACTCGCGATTGCGTTACTTCTGATTGTTTTTGAAGTTCCCGTTGTTCCTGCAGTCTGCGATTTCTCAACTCTAAAAATAATAAATTAATTTTTTTCAAATTTTTTTGAATTCCTCACCTTCTTCTTTTTGTCTCCCTTCTTTTCTAATAGATTCCAGATAAGTTTGATGAGAGCTCATTTTTGGAGGAAAAAAAGTAGTTTCCAACCCTTCAAATTGAAAAAAATTATCAAAAGATCAAAAAATTTAAAGTGAGAACGAGTGATAAGACGAGAAAGCAGAGAATTGACTTTATCAGTGTTAAAAGGGCAATGCACAATTAGGAGTTTTTATAAACAATAGGAAGGTTTTTTCTAGTGATGAGCAAGAAAAATGATGAAAAGTTATAGAAAAAGGAAATATGATACTTACTGATAAAAACACATGAACACGGAAAACTGTCAAAAACAAGAAAACAAGAAGAGAGCTCCAACTCGAGTTTTGTTGGCATTTCATGTTTCGACAAAAAAATTGGCGGAGAAAAAAAATTTTTTGGAAAGGTTTCCGTAGAAGTTTTTGTTGGAAAATGTTTTGAAAAAATTGGTTTTTTTTTTGTTTTCGCGAAAAAATTTCAAAGGAACCCTATTCAGAGTGTATACCTTTCGATAGAGGAATGATTTCTTCACAAAATTTTTTTTTGTCGAAACGCGAAATGTCAAAATAAATTACCGATTTGGAGATTGTGAACTAACCTACCACCAGAGTTCTGATTTGGCGCAGTTCTGATCCAAGGTAGCACCTCCCTCTCATTTCTCATTGTTAGATTGCGTCAAGAGGGAACGAATAGGCTTATCAATTGAAATAAACTGAGCAATGGCAAAAGAATGTTTCGAAAAGTGGTTGTGAAATTTAAAAAAGAAATGAAATATCGCAGAAGAATATTTTGCTTATCAAAAAAAAAACTGAAAAAGATTCACTCGTCTTTCAGTTGTCCCATTCCAGCGGATCCGTTTGTAATCTGGTTTAGAGAAGAGGGTGCAATCGCTTTCGCTTGGCGATAAATTTCCTCACGCATTTCTCTTGAAGCCGGAATGTCGAACTGAAATACTACTGAAATGTTATGATATTCGGAAAAGAATTTTCACCTTTCTGATCAATTTATTCATATCCGTCATGGTAGATTGGACGATCTGTAATTGTTTTTTCATATAAGCTGGTGCTGTCTTCAAATCTTCCTCATCTTCAGGTCTTTCCTGAAAACATCAGTTTGTGAAAAATTTCAAAATAAGCAGGATACCTTTAGAATCGCTTCGTATTCTCTCAGGGCTATAATAATTTCATCAAGCGCATTTTTCATGTCTTCCATTTTGTCTCTGATCTCGTCGAATGGTTTCTCAAACTCTTCCTTGAACTTCTCGGGGATTTCAAACGAATCAGCACAATTATTGAATGCATTAACGGCATCGGCGATGACTTCATTTCGTGGCATTTTTGACTATAAATTTCAGTATTTTGGCAACTAAAATACATGAACTTTCACTGGTGTTACCCCTAATTAAAACTGGACGAATCAAAACTGGTCGGATAAACACTAGACAAATCAGGAATACCTGAATCGTTTCTGATTTGTCCAGAGTTTTGATTTGGGACAGTCATGATTCGCCCACTTTTGATTAGGGGTAGCACCCTTACAATTGGCTTTATCCTGCGCATTTCCATGAAAGCATTGCTCAGAGTTTGCTCCTGAGTTCTGTAAGCCTCTTTGAAAGTTTTGAATCGCAACAGCAATTGTCGACTTTCCACTCTAAATTTATCGTGCACATTTCCGGATTGCAATAAGTTCAGTAGAGTTTGACCACCAATCGATGCTTCAGTCTTCAAGCCCAATTCCTTATCCTGAAGAGCAAGTCGCTCTGACTGCGACATCTTCATGAACGTCGAAAACTCCGTTTGTTTGTCAACGATATATTGTTGGAGAGTGGCGTTTGCTTCGAGCATTTTTTCATGGTGTTCTTTTCTCTGTTGCTCTGTTTTTTCATTATGGTCCTCTTGCATGTTGGTCCGGATTTGGGCTCCCTCGTTGACGGTAGTAAGAAGTAATTCGCGAGCTGTAAAAGCATATGCTAGAAACCCTTTTTCTACCTAGAATTCTACCTTTATTCAAAGCCTTTCTCGTATTTTCCAGTTTCTCATCTTGCTTTTCATATTCTTTTTGCCTTTCCGCTTGCTCTGCCTTCGCAGCCGACGAAATCTCAGCTTTATCCTTTTCCCCCTGTCTCTCAAACTGGGCTTTCCATTCCAATTGCTCTTTCCGATGCCCGACAGTGTACTTTTCGAGCTCCGCCAGCTGTTGTTCCACTTTTTTCAAATTTCGCTTCGCCTCTTCCTCAACTTCCGCCTCGTTCTGCTCGCGGAGCTCGTTCAACTTGTTACGGCTTTCCTGTAACTGATAATTGTTAGACCAGAAAGGGAAAAAAGGCCATGTTGTAGCTGAGCGGTCCACAGGAAGTTTAATGGTCTCTCAAAAAACTAAATGCCTCCCCCTCTCCCGCAACAAAGTCTGCTCAGAAATTTCATGGTCCGTTCGGAATTAAACGGTTCCATGAAAAATCTAATCGTCCTCTTTAAAGCTGGATGGTCCCTGCAGGTGATTTTGATTTGAAGTCTGGGGGGACCAGTCAATTTCTAGTAGGACTGTTACATCTTCAGGGACGATCAAATCTCCAATTGGACCATTAGATTCTTCAAGAGACCATTCAATTCTCCGAGGACCGCCAAATTTCCCAGGGACCGCTTTACAACAGAGCTACAACAGAGCCGGGAAAACTTACATTCTCAATATCTTTTTTCGCCTGCTCTCCAAGTTCTTCTTGTCGTTGTCGATTGGCTATGAGATCTGCTTCGTGCTGTTTTCTCAGCTCCTTTACCTTTTTCCTATTCTTACCTCCAAACATTTTTTTAAATCCTGATCTCTAAAAAAAATCTGAGAATTAGTATGAGTTTTTTTTTTTAGAAATCAACGGGAAGCTGTTCAACCCATAAACAGAAGAATAAGAGAAAAATAGTGGGAATCGAAAGTTATATTCGGTAGAAAAGAAAAAGTGAGAGCTTAATGTTCTTCGGGGTCTTCTTCAATGGCGCCATGCACAGAGCCAGCACAAGTTTGTCTACAATTTCCAATAGTTCTCCGGACGGCGTCCTCTCCAGATGCAAGATGATCGATTTTGTTGAACTAAATAAAAACGGCATTTTCTCACCGTTATTTTGCCAAGCCTCACCTTCTCAACAACAATGTCAATTGAGTTTATCAGATAATCCCGATTGGTCTTATGATAATGACCTGCTGGCTGTAAGTCTCGCAACAATTCAATAACACATCCTTTTGCTTTGTTAATATCTTTTTTAACATCTGTTATCTGATGACCAAGCGTGACCCGAGTTTCCTTGTCAGGTAATTTTCTCGATTTTCTCTCCATCACATTCAAACTGTTGATAAGGATGGAAAGTTCATTATTCACGATGACCAGTTTGTCGTTTGCCACACTTTTCGTGTTTTCATCCATTCCGTGGCCCAACATCAGTAGGACTCCACGAAAAGTTTCAGCAATGTTCTCTACTTGGTTTTTGGCAGCGGTGATTTCGATGTCCACCTCTTTTATGTATTCATTTTTTGATCGCCCGATTTCCACATCAAGTAATTGCTTTTGACTACTTATTGTCGTCTTGTAAATCTCCAATTTTTGTTTGGAGATCTGAAATAAGTTTCCTAGTTCAGGCATATTTTCTGCACAAATCAGAACCAGACGAATCAAAACTGCCTGGAATCACAACTGGCTCAAATATGAGCATTTAAAAAGTTCCAATCCGGGGTAGTTTTTCATCGGCCGGTCTTATAAAGTTCAGTTCTAGTTCATCCAGTACTTAACCGACCAGTTCTGAATTGTCCAGTTCTGATTTGTCTAGGGTTCTGTTTCGGGACAGTTCTGAATCGCGATTAGGGGTAGCACCGTTTTGAACAGAAATACTGCAAAACCTCTATTACACCGCTGAAGGCTGAAAATTGTATGACAAAACGAGAAAAAACTAAATTTTTCAAAAATTTTTGTTTTCTCGCTTTTTCGACCAATTTTCATACTGAAACAGCACTCACTTTCGTAAAATGATTCTCTGTTGCATCAAGCGCTTGTCTCTCCAATTCCAAGTGAGCTTCCAGATCACGTCTTCTAAATTCAAAAGACTCATTATCCATTATCGAGTCTAACTCTTTTTTTGCCTCAGCCAACCGATCCCGCATCCCTTCCGTCTTCTTTGATTCATCAATCTTCTGATTCATGTCCTTCCTCTTGGTCTTCTCGATTTCATTGGTGGCTGCGTATTCATAGTTTTTGAGTAGATCAGAACGTTTATTGTCCTCTTTAGCTCTGTCTTCTCTCTCTTTTTGCATTGCTTTTTTCTCATTATCCAGATCTTGGAGAATCTTCTTTTGGGCTTCCATTGCTTGGTTAGCCATTTGCTCTTTTCGCAGAGTACCAGCTTTGTGAATTTCTAAAAGGTTGTAGGTCAGTTTGGCTCAGTACAATACATTTGAATCCATGGAGAATTATGTGGACACATCGTTGGGAAATCGAAATTGCTCTATGACATGAGATTTCCCGAGAAAACCTTACTTGAAACTGAACATTTACTGAGCGCAGATGTTTCAAGTTTTGAGTAAGAAACTCTTACAGTTTAATTCGAAAAAGAGGCTTAGGAAATCTGTTTTTCAGTGTAATTCTGGAAGTAGCTATCTCTGAAGTTCTAGAACAAGTATCTCAAAAAAAGGCAACTCAATGCCTAACAAGGGAAGTCTTTAGACGCAGGATCGGATATGTCTATAGCTTGTACCATAGGTACTTTTTACTCTGCTGATTCCATTTCTGAGATAAACATCTGCTGAATGCTCCGCGGAGCCGAGCTAAGAGACCAGTTTATCCTCTCCACTGAATAGGCTATGCCTTTTCCCAAAAATTGAATGAATTTTACATAATAGTCGAAAGGAAAAAGACTCTTAAAGTCCAAAAAGAATCCACTATATTTTTTCAAAAATGGGTCCATTATTTTTTGGTTCACATAAATATTTCTGAGCTCACATAATTCTTCATCGATCCAAATATACCGTACAAAGCCGGTTTTACTATAAGCAAAAAATTCCCCACCTGCCATCTTTTGTCTTGCTTGCCGTCTTATTGCTTCTTTCTCTTCCTGCTTCCCATTTTCCAGCTCCAAAGTCTCTCTGTGAATTCGCTCAGCGGAAGAGCTTTGGTAATCACTAAAAAATTCTGGGCTCATTGAAATTGCTCAATTTTTCAGAACTCACTTTACAGCTTGTTGAATTCTTTTTTGCTCTTCTTGAGCTGCTTTTTCTCGTTCGGCTGCCAATTTTCGTTCTTCTTTCTTGGGATCTGGTCCGGTGAACAGAAATTCAATGATGTTCATGGTGATACTTCTGAAGGTTAATATACGAAAGACCTGTATTAGTATTGCATGCAATACTGTTTCTAAACTATTGGAGAATCAATACATAAACGGGTTGTACGGTTGAAAACAATTAAAATGGAAAGAAAAATCAGAAAAATTGACTTGTTTTAAAGATGATAAAACTATTTCACCGACAGGAGACATAGATAAAATGATAAAAGGAAACAATTTTTCAAGTTTACAGACGTAAATGGCGAATTAATTGTCGTTTATGTCAAAATTATGAATGAGCAAAGAGTCATTGCTATCTGTAAGGAATTTTTTGTGTCAACAACTTTTAGGGTGAGAAATGCGAAGAAAAGAACTGTTCCGAACCAGAACTGTACGAATCAGAATTGCCTGAATCAGAACCGTACCTTACCAGAACTGGCCGGATGAGAACTGACACAATCCTGCTGCAATGGCTTGCACGATGTGAGAAATTGTCAAATACATTTTGAAGTGCATTTGAAAAGTTCTTATTCGAAGCAGTTTTTAAAAGGTCGGTTCTTATAAGGGTCAGTTCTAATTCGACAAGTTCTTAACCGACCAGTTCTGATTCATCTGGTTCTTGTCCAGAGTTCAGTTCCATTCCGAGGCAGCCCCTTTTCTGTACTCCACAACTTTCTGGTCGTGCTTTTTATCTTTGTTTGTATGGCTTCTGTCAGTGAAAAATTGTACAAAGACTTGGATATTTGCTGCGTTCTTCATTAGCCATTGCTATAATTAAAATTTCGAAATCAAAACTGGTAAGACGATTAGGAAATTCTCATTTCTTATTTCAGAGGTTGGGAGTGTTACAAGGTGAAGAGCAAACAGGTTCTTATCAGCGGTTGTACTGTTAGGAATTTTATTTGTCAGTTCAAAAATTTCATAATGATGAGGAAGATAGTTCAGTTGCAAAAATAGAATGAGAAAGAAAATGGAATGCAGGGATCCAAGGATAGGTAGGAAATTCACGGGGGAGTTATGATGAAATTGGAGGTAAGAATCGAAAATCGGGATTTTCACGAGCTGGTGGCGCCAATTTTGGCTTCAGGGGAGAAATTTTCGACGCCATCAGGAAATCTGAAAGTTTTACAGTATCGAAAATAAGCAGGGGCAAGAGGGCAAGAGGGCAAAGGGCAAGAGAAAGAGAGGTGGTTGTGTCTTTTTTCAAGTGAGAAATTGGGTCTACAAATGCTAATGATATTGATAATCCTGGAGTAGCCAGACGGTCAAGCGTCTGATATAGCATACGCAAAAACTTCGATTCAAGGTGTGGGCCTGATTTCAATTCAAACCTCTTTTTTAACAACTGTTGACCCTCAACCTTTCGAAAAATGAAAGTTTTCAAACCCCCATCTTTATTTCAAAGAGTTGTACATGATGGCAGTCCGCTTTTCAAGCGACAACGAAACGCGGTGGAATTGATAAGATAAGAAAAATATGTTTTCTTCCTGTTCTCTTCTCTGTTTCATCAGAATTACTGAAATAATACCAGAGAGTTTGCTGAGACTTGATACAACCAACAGTTCATAAAAACCCCACTTCTTCATTCTTCAGACGCTGAATGCAAAAACGTTCAAATATAAAAGTGTTGAGCTTGGTCGTCACTCTCTTTCTTTGCCTCGGAAAAACACAGGCTCCTGCTCTCAACAGGGAAAACTTATACTTTTCATTCTGGACAAAATGGCTTTTTCTCGCTACTGTAAAACATTCAGATTTCCTGACGGCGTCTTAAATTCCTCCCCTGAAGCCAAAATTGGCGCCACCGGTTCGTAAAAATCCCAATTTTCCATTCTTACCTCCAATCTCATCCTAACTCACCCGTGAATTTTCTTCCTATCCTTGGGTCCCTGCATTCCATTTTCTTTCTCATTCTATTTTTGCAACTGAACTATCTTCCTCATAATTATGAAATTTTTGAACTGACGAATAAGATTCCTTTCAGTACAACCACTGATAAGAACCTGATAAGCGGATTTTGCTCTTCATCTTGAAACATTCGCAACCTTTGAAATGAGGAATGAACCTTCCCTCTTCGTTTTATCAGTTTTGATTTCGAAATTTGTAATTATAGCAATGGCTACTGAAGAACGCAGAGAACATCCAAGTCTTTGTCCATTTTTCACCGACAGAAGCCATCCGAACAAAGATAAAAAAGCACGACCAGAAAATTGTGGAGTACAGGAAGGGTACTGGACCGGAATGGAACTGGCCGGATCAGAACCTTCAGAACCAAGATCAGAACCAGACGAAACAGAACTGGTCTAATAAGAACTGGTCAAGTCAGTACTCGCCCTTATAATAACCGACCTTTTAATAACTGCCCCGGATAAAAACTTTTCAAATGCACTTTTGGAATCGAAAATTTATCACATCTTGCAGACCATTGCAGCAAGGTTGTGTCAGTTCTCATAAAGTGCTGTTCTGATTCAGACAGTTCTGAACCGTACAGTTCTAAATCGGATTCTTGAATCTTTTCGAAGTCCCATAGCGTGAAAACGATTGGTACACAACTCTAAAAAAAGTTTCACAAATCATTTATTCAAAACCATTTTTTTTTTCAAAATCCACAAAAAAAGTTATCAGAAAGTAGTTTCGACTCGGGCTGTACCAACAGTATCCAAAGAGGTGTAGTCATCCGGAAGTTCCGCAATCTTCACAGAATTCCGCTCGCCATAGACACGCGGATTTTTGAAAATCTGAGATTTGTCAGAAGGTTTCTTGGATTCTCGACGGAGTTCACCAGTGGTTGGAATTTCAGATGGCTTCAGCTGTTTGAAAGATGTGATGATCGGCTCAATCAGATCGTAATTTGTCTGAAACTTTTTAGTTTAGTGAAGTCCTTTAAAAAATGGGATACCATGCAAGCATCAATATTGTCCAAACTGTCACATAGTATATCAGTGATATGAAGCAACTTGTTGTGAAGAATATGCAAAAAGGCACCGTCTGGGTACTTCTCATACAGGTCTTTAACAGTTTTGCAGGCCTCGAATAAAGTGACGTACACGGAAAGAGTCGTTTTGTGAAGAGAAAAAAGTTCAATCTGAAAATAGAATCTGAAAAATTTTGCACTTTTTCCAAGGTTACCTTCATAATCTTATCATAGCTTTTGCTTTCTTTAGACAATGGTCCAGTGATCTTTTCAAACAATTTGAACCGATTTTCAGCGTTAATAAGTGATTCCTTCAATGATTTGAGCCAATCGGCCCACTCTTTTTCTTTTTGCTCAAAGATTTGTTTGAGAAGAGCGCCAGCAAAGAACGCTTCCATGAATGTTTGGTACTTCCGAAGGACTTCTGCCATAAGCCGGGCATTTTCTTTCTGGAATTTAAATGTTTCATTGAGCTACAGTAATCCATGACACAAGCAAAAGCTTTCAATTTAAAAATATCATAAAAACTGTATTAGAACAGCCCCTCTAATAGAAAAGCACATTGGAACAATAGAAGAGCATGCTATTCTAATATACAGCTTTTCCAGTTGCTGGCAAGCTGTTTCAAAGTTAGCAGTTCTAAAAAAGGACTCCACAAGATCAATCTTACACAAACCTCATTCTCTTCTATCTCATCCTGAATTCTTTTCATCGTCTCCTCATGCTCTTTTTGTTGCTCATCCAACTCTTTTTTAAATTTCAACTCGACTTCCCGTTCATTCTTCGCTATTTTCTCCCTCAATTTCTCCTCTCTTTTCTCGCTTTCCTGTTTTTTCTCATTGAAATCCAGCTTGAACTGCTTTTCCTGCTCTTCTTGAGCCAACTCGCGACGGATTCCTTCTAGTCTGATGGATTCTTCTCGTTCTTTTCTGCGGATTTCGAAGAGAAGTTCGGATTCGCGGCGTGCTGAAAATCGGGCCGGAATTGAGAAAAAAACCTCCTAATAACTGTGTTAGAAGAGCATTCAAAACTATGTTTGAAACTAGAAGCATGCCCCTCTAATACGGTTTTTCCGTAGTTTTAATTCACTCACCATTACTGGACGTAGAAGAAACAGGAGCCACCGGTTCCGCTGGCAAAACCAGCTTATCCAATTGATCCATGAAGTATGAGCTCGTTTTAGCCATTGCATTTTTTTGCTCATCCGCGTATTTCGACACGGGCTCTGACTGCGTTGGAGGTGTCCGAGAACTCGATTGATATTGGAGATTTGGACGATTCGGCTCATAAACTGAGCCACTATTTGGATAGCCATATGACAGTCGATCCCTTGTTAGCTTTGGATCATAACATGATGCACCGGCTCTTCCTATTTCTTTTGGCTTAGTACAACTGAACGCATTGACTAACGAAACTGCAATTTCGAATTCCTCCCCATCGACCCCTTGATCTTTAATCCCATCGACGAGCCTCTTTTGTTCTTTGTCATTCGTTTTGAATGGATTGTAAATCTGAAAAATTCGTAGATGGAAAAATATAGATATGTCTGTTTGTTGTCTTACCCATTCTTTTTTCCCCTCAATTTTTCCTTCTTCTTCTTTGATTTTTTTGGTGAATGTGTGTCTTGAGTCGTCCACACGACGGACAAATTCATCGTACGGATCGGTATTTTTTGGCAAGTTCTGAAAATCTATAGAGGTTAAACAGAGTAAAGCTTCTAATAGAACGGCACCCCTAATATTGCGGCACCTCTAATATAACGGCACTCACACATGAAATTCAATAAATAGACATTATCTCATAAAACAGCACCCCTAGTAAACCGAATTTCCAAGAAAAAACCGAGCAGCATAGAACGGCACCCAAACATGTCATGCGAACAATAGAGCGGCATGCCGGGTTCTTAGAGTTTTCATGGCAAAAAACAAGTGGCACACTTACCCTCAGTTGACTACCAGATTTCCGGTCCTCAATCATCACACGGATCAGAATACACAGCCATAGAATCTTCTTCAGTTCTTCCGGTTTCATTTGTTGCAAAGCTTTTTCAGTATCGTAGGGCAGATGGGATTTGTGGCGGCCCTGAAACAAAATTGTTCAAATTTGAAGATAAATAAAATATCACTTACATAAGTCGGAGGAGCCCTTGAAATCCGGTCAGCAAGTTTTCTGATGGCTTCTTTTTCAGTAGCGTCTGCAGTGAGAAGAAAGTTGACAAACTTTTCGATGTCCATTGTAGGAGGCTGAAATTGGAATGAATTGGTCTTGAAAAAAGACTAGAAAAGTGAGAAAAATTGCTCATGCCTAAATTCGACCTCCGGATGTATATGAGGAAATACGGAAAGAAACCAAAGTTAGTGTTAGCAATAATGGCCTGAAGATTGATGCACTGCTCTTCGATATTAAAACAAAAAAAGAATGAAAATGACAATCTAAAATAAAAATGAGGAATAGAAACAGATCACCCCACAAAACTCCGCTCACGTGAGCTCCGCCCACAGAAGCTCCGCCCAATAAATCTAACGATGAGAAATGTTTTCAGTTGAAAAAGCCATCTCCCACCTCATTCACTTAAGTTTTCTGCAACTTCGAAGTACATTTTCTAATATTTTATGTTTTCAGATTCAATATGTGGGACTGGTTGTTAGGAAAGAATGTGGAGGAAGAGCGGGAAAGATTCGAAACAAAACTTGCGGACAAGGCTGCGGAAAGTGAGAGACAGCGAAAAGCTGACGTGGAGTAAGTGGAATTTTTTTTTCGAAATTCTGAAACTGATAGCTCTTAGGCTCAGAATTTTGTCTACGGGTTCAGTAGAAATAACCTACAAAGCTAGGGGACAGGATGGGTGCTTAGATTGAGTATTGACAATGTATTTGAGGCACCTCGCAGCTTAACTGGTCCCAAAAATGAGACTGGTTCCAGAAAAAGGTTTGGTATTGTTTCATTTTTGAGACCAGCCTTCTCTTTTCTCTTGGGGCCGGTTTCTTCTTGGGACCGGTCTCTTCTTAAGACCAGTCTCTCCCGATGAAACCAGTGTCCTTAGAGACCAGCCTTTTTTTCTGGCACCAGTCTTTTCTTGGGGCCTGCCTTCTCACTTTTCTGAGACCAGCTTTTTTTTCGGGACTTATTTATTTGGCATTGGAACCAGGAAAAAAAGAGCCGTAGTTGAGAGTTTAGGTATTTTTGAAGCGCAGTTGTTTTTTCCAAAAGTGAATTGAACTTCTTGACGATGTTTGACCGTTCCTTAGTGAAGGAGAAGAACATAGCCGTCAAAGTAAACTGCCGTAAAACCTGCATTATAAAAGCATGCACCTCTACTGTATCTTCCAGGAAACACGAAAGAAATGCATACACTAAAAAACGTGAGGAAGAAAACAAGATGAAGCAGGAGAAACAGGAAGCACTTGACGCAGTTAATCAAAAAACAACGAAAAAGATGGAAGGTATGTACAAAAGAGTTTCAGAATCCAAACGTTTCCTCATTCAGAATTGATGGAAACCGGTGCAACCCAGAGAGCGGAGCGAGCCGCCAAAGCTGAAACCGAGCAGAATCAAATATTGCAAGAGCAGGAAGCTGATCGAAAGGAGTTGGAAAGAGAGCATAAAGAAAGAGCAAGAGAAGATCGAATGCGCGTCGAGCAGACTTGGAAGGTGACAAGCTTTTCATATGATTGAACCGAGAAATATTTTAATTTAAGGAGCAACAAAGCATGGCAGAGCGCGTCAGCGAGTCGATAAATAAAAGTGTGGAAGAGAAAAGAAATCAAATCAAGCAGGCCGAAGAACTTAAAAATGATCTGGAAGCGAAGGAAAAGAAACAGATGACGGAGTATGACAAGAAGGTCTATGAAACTGAAGAAGAAGCGTTTAAAACTCGTCTGGCCCTGGACACGAAAGTTAATGGAAAGGCACTGAAGAATATTGATGAGGTTAGTTCAGTGGTCTTAAAGTTGCCATTGCCAGCGATAATTTTCGACGATTCGGCAACGCGGCAACTCCGTTGTCGCTCGGCCCTGGCAGCTACCGCGCTCATAGTGCTTCGCATCAGAACTGCCCCGCTTTAGAACCAAGAGTTCCATCATTTTTTCTAACTGAAAATAGGAATTTCGAGTGAAAAAACTTCTCCATCGAATGATATGAATTGAGAACAAGGAAAAACTTTTTTCCAAAATTTTTAGTTTCTCACTTTTTTTCGACACGAGTTTCTTCAGAAAACGTACGCACAATTTACACCAATCAATAGAGAATCGTTTCCTTTTTTGTCAAAACAAAAAAGCATCACACAAATGCCCAGAGATTGAAATCTTTGAGGAGTAAGTGAGCTTTAGGAAAGTTTTTTTAGATAATAGCTGGAGAACAAAAGATTCATGCCGAGGTGATGGCAAAACATCAAAAAATTATAAATGTGAGACTCGAAAATGCGAGAAGAGAGGATTGGAAAGCAGTTGACACCGAAATTACAACTTTGAAAAGATCCACAGACATTTGCTTTCTAACGGCCAATGATATTATTGCAAACTTGACACTAAATATGGACGAGGAAACCAAGGAAACCGTCAACCTCTACATTGTAGCTGTGGAATCGAAGCTTTCCGACATAACCAAAAAATTGTCCACGTTAGACAGAGCCTCGAAAAAAATCATTGATAAAGAGCAACGTGACCAGATCAATGAGCATATCAAAGCTGTGAATCGGGCTAAGAACAAGCTGTATCGATCGATTGTGGATGTTAAACGAGAGTTGAAAGTTCGTAAATTTTTTCAGATAAAGTTTTTTAACTCATTTTCTTCAGCAGAAAGAGTTTAGCAAAGAGAAGCGGACTGATTTTGAAAGCCGTGTCGATGATTTTAAAGAAGCGGTTGGTTATTTTTGAGATACCGTAAAAACTTTATCGCGGCGGCATGACGCTTTATTTTTAGTGGTGCAAGTCGTTTAGGGGTGCCGGTATAAGATAAGTTCTACGGTAACCTCAGACAGAGCTAAAACTTAAAAAAAAAGATCGTTTGCTCAAACTATAATAATAAAATACTGTTTACGGGTCGGGTCTTCAATCAATTTATTTCAGATCGATGAAATCAGCCAGCTAACATCAAAGGATGACAAACTGAGAGATGTAATGGCTAAAGATACTGAGCAAAACGAGAAGGCTATCGAAGGCGTCAAGGTTGAGAATGATGAAAAAGCTGAAGATGAAAAAGAGGTCAACGACGAGTCCCAATGCGTTAAAGACAAAAAAGAGGGAGCAGAAGATGAATCGGAAGAAGTGAAAGATGAGTCTGATGACGATAAGAAAGCATCCGATTGAGACTCCGCTGAAAATGATTCCGATGATTCCGATGATAATTTTAAAAATTAAAAATAATCTGTTTATTTTTTTTTAAGAAGCCTCTTATATTTTGCGTTTTCAAATTTATTGATTCTCGGGTTCTTAGCCCTTCAATTTCTTTTTTCGTCAATGATCTTAATTCGATTTCAGCTTGATTTCCAGACTATTCAAAAGCAGAAGCAACTCGAAAAATGGTTCTTGGACGATCCAAAGAAGAATGCCAAAAACTAGAAGAGCAGTATGACCGAAAAGTGGAAGAAGTTGTTCGAGCTGAAGAGGCAATCGGAGAAAACAAAAAGAGAGATATTGATGAGGTTCTCGCTTTTCTGGTAGAGTTTTTTTTTAATTGTATGTGTTAAATTGCAGGCGAACGAAAAGGCCTTGGAAGAAATTCGACTTCAAAATCAGAACGAAGTGAGAGAAGAAGCAAAGAAGAGCTTACAACTAGTGGAACAACAGATTGCTCAGCTTGAACAAGAAAGGAAAGATCATCAAGAGGGAATGCTCAAATGGAAGACAAAAGCTGCGAAGAAAGCAAAGAAAATGACTGATGAAATGAATTCGGAAGAGAAATTGGCAGCAGCGCAACGGCAGAAAGATTTTGAGAAGGAAGAAGCGAAGTTGAAAACACAGCGAAATGAGTTGAACAGTGGTGAGTTTTTTTGTTTGTTTTTAAAAGAGGACTGAACCCTTTGAAATTAAGAGAAGTTTCGACAAGTAGAAGAAGCGTATAGAATAATATATCCCATTAATGACCGTGGCCTTCTGACCCAGGAATCCCTCGTGTAGTTCAAGAGGACACCGTGGCTTAGAGATTTCGCCAGTGATTCCTAGATCTTCTTCTGCTCTCGGTCTACACGGTGGGATAAGTAGGCCAAAAGGCCACGCTCATTAAAGCGGTATCTTTATTTCGTACGCTCTTTCAGCAGAATAACCATTCTCGCGGTTTGAAGCGATTTTCAGGCAAAATCACTATACAAATTATGAGCGTTGAATTTTTAAGCAGCGTTGAATTTTTAAGCAGAAACAATGATGTCTTATTACTTACAGTCCGCGACAAAATGAAGGAGATCCTCGCTGAAGGGGAAGCCGGGAGAAACAACACACGGCTAAAATATCAAGAGAGAGGTGACCAGCAACATAAAGAGCATATGGAGTACATTAAGAATGCCAACACGAAGCTCAACAAATACGTACAGGACAAGTACAATGAGTTGAGAATGTTGGAACAAGCTGGAGGCAATGCAAAGTTGGCGTTGACAAGAGATATAGCTGCCTTGAAAGCGGACTCGAGTAAGCTGCATTCCCGAAAAAAGAGATATCTTTGAAATTCAATTTTCAGCTGTCGGAGCTCAAAATCTTCTGACCGCCTTGGACAACGGCAACGCTCACGATGAGTTTCGTCTGAATTGTGGCGATTTGCGAATGAGGTTCAAGAACTTTAAAGATGCGTGCAGTGCTCAGGAGCAACTGATGACACGTGTCTGCATGGAAATGCGTTTCAAAAAACCATTGGTTAGGCGTTATTCATTCAGTATTGATACTTTTTCTGTCCATATTTGCGCGAAGTTGGGCTTGATCCGGTGAATTTTGGCCATCATTTGAGCAGTAATTTGAATTGTTTGGGTTTAGACGAGCCTTTAGAAATTGAGCGGCTCAGGCGGAAAATCTCAAGAGAAATTCTCTCGCTCAGAAAGTTTTGGAAACACCCACCGTTTCAGACAAATGCTCCACGTGAAAAAGTCATCCAAGAAACTCATACTCAGTTCAAGAAAGATGCTGACGTATTCAACATACCAGATGATTTCATCGCAGAGCTTCAAGCACCGCTGGTTGAACTTCGCGAAAAGTCACAGATGGTGGCAAATAACTTCGCAGAGATTCGGGTATTCACCGAAGTTTATCAAGACGACTTAAAGGTGAACATTTTTTTTCAATTGATGTAATGAAAATGTTTTAAGAAAGAACCGATAAACAAAGTCGAGCTCCAGGAATACTACGAAGATGTGAAAAGCCTGTTTGAAAAAACTCAAAAGACGCTTGAGCAATTGAACAAGTTGATAAAAAAGGTTTCATAACATTTTCGGCTCTTTTTGGTTTTCCTGGTCCCAAGCCACAAGACCCGGATTTCAATAACCCAACACGGGTCCCAACGGTCCATTACGAGTCCCAACGGCCCAATATGGGTCTGAGCGGCCCAACACAAGTCCATGGGCCCAACACAGGTCGCAAGGGTCCAACACGGGTCCCAACGACCCAGTACGGGTCCCAACAGCTCAACATGGGACCCAAAGACCCAGTCTGAGTCTTAACAGTTCAATCCCAACGATGTTGAGTCGTTGGAGTCCATGTTGAGTCGTTGGGATCCGTGTACGGGGCTTGTGACCAGCAAAACCTAAAAGAAGTAACATTCTCCATTTCAACTTTTTTTGCAGTTCGACATTTGCGCCTCCAATCATATAAGTGCCGAGTTGATGAAGCAAACCCTTGCGTTGAAAAACTTTTCTGATCAAAGAAAAATCGCTATCGGAACCGGTGAACAGAAGCAGTTAACAAAGGAGTGAACATGTATCTGTTAACTGATAATTCTCTTGACTTTTCTTCATTTTTTAAATGTCTAAAAATTTATATATAATCATGAATATCTAAATATTTTCTTGAAATGTTTTAACCAACACAATTTCAAACAGGCACTATCACCAAAACTTGCAAAAAAAAGATCAAGTCCACTGCAGACCAAGGCGAGCATATGAACATGTTAAAGAAAAAAGAAGCCTTTGCTCGAAGAATGTTTGAGCTGGAACAAAAGAAAGGAGCAATGATGAAAGAATTAAAACAGCAGTAATTAATCTTGCGGAATCAAGAAACACAGCTTTATAACATGAAATTTGAGTTTTTATTCCACGTCGGTGATCAAAATCTAACTCTTTCAGTCAACTTTTTTTTAACCGATGTGATGGCTGGAAAAGATCGATTCAATGAGTTTCGGGCTTCAAGCCACAAACTGGTCAATACGAAAAGTTCCAAATGTTTTTTAATGATGACGTTGTTAATATCGAAGTTGGAATATCGAAATAAATCAAAACAAATACTTGGTTTTCAAGAAGTGAGTTTTTGCAGGTCAAGCCCGTAAAGCTTCAAAATGCATCGGAAGCCCGTCAAGGTTTTACTAAAAGTGCCCAAGAATTGTCCATAATCAACGATAAAGAAATTCCAAGTGGGTTGGGTGATTAAAATGAGAATACGACAGAAATCAGTGAGAAATCAGCAAAATTGAAGTTTTTGCGGAATAAATGGTTAACAAACTGAACAAGGTTGTGCAAGAATTCAACAAGATCGAAAGATTCGAGAAAGTGTTGTTTCCCCAGATGAAAATGATTACGGATTCAATGTCTCAAATCGCTGAGAGCAAAGCTGAGCGACCAACTGAAATAGCAGTGGAGTTGCAATCAAAACCTGCACAAGAAGCACCGGTCCAAGCCGTGGAGTAAACCGAAATTCCTGCGGTTGATCCCAAAATTGAAGAAGAAGTCTAAATGAACGTCCTCCCTGATCTTATGGGCACTATCACCAGTTTGAGCAGTCTTTTGGAAAATGATCAGGAGCCTGAGAAAACCAAATTGATGGTTGCTGATATGAGGGATATGCTTTCGGGGGTGACTGGACTTTTGAGTGATGGAGATGAGGATGATCCGGAAATGATGCAAATTCGATTTTTGCTTCAAGCTATTATTTCTGCTTTCATTTTGGCTGTATTGAGTGGAAATCTCTTCAAAATAAAAATTCCTCAAGGTTTTTCGTCATTGGGTACAGTAACGTCTGTTATAGAAAAGCATGTCCTTCTTTTTTCAAACCTTCTAAAAATGATGTGTTTCTATCAAAAAATGCTCTCAATTGGAAAAACTTCTACTCTTCATTCTGGATTCTGAACATTTATTCATTTAGTTCTCTCATCACATTTATTCAATTTCTCTCATTTCGAAATTGTTTGTGATGGCAATTCGTTTCACAAACTACAATATAATGCGCTGTAATTGATAAGATAAGAAAATTATAAGGGGGGTATGCCGAATCAGAACCGTGTCCTTAATCAGAACTGCCCCGTATCAGAACTGTCCCCTATCAGAACCGTGCCCCGCATCAGAACTGTCCCGAGTCAGAACTGTCCCGAATCAGAACTGTCCCGTATCAGAACTACTTCACGTGAAATAATAGTTCTGATACGGAACACGGTGCTGATTAGGGGCAGTTCTGATTCGGGACAGTTCTGATTCGAGACAGTTCTGATAGGGGACAGTTCTGATAAGGGGCAGTTCTGATTCGGGCAAGTTCTGATTCGGCATACCCCCATTATAAGGAATCTTCTTCTTTCTGTTCTTTTCTCTGCTTCATCAACATTACTGAAACAAAGTTAGGGTTCACTTAGACCCGATTGAACATTTTTAAACGGAAGCCTTCAAATCCTGCACTAATCACTGCACTGCAAAAGAAAACTTACTTGCAAAATAATTTGAATCGGAATGTGTTTATTGATGGAAATACACATGCTAACAGGGAGGCTACTGTAAAAGTTTCAGACTTACTGACGACGTCCAAAATTGAAGCGTCCGGAATTCCTCTTGAAACCAAAACTGGCTCGACAGCATCTTTCAACGCCACCAACTCATAAAAGTTCCACTTTTCCATTCTTATTTTGAATTCTGGATGCAAAAACACTTGAATATAACTTGAATAAAAAACTTGTGTTATCAGTAATCATTGACATGAGTTTTATCAGTAAATTTTCCAATTTAACAGTTCAGTCAACAAGTAAGCTGGGTAAAATTTGACAAATAAGAAGGACCAGGGTTATCTGTCACATCTTCAAAGATTACAGAAGATTTATCACGATAAACACGTGGGTTTTTGTTAACAGGAGTCCTGTCTGAAAAGGATTTGGCTGCTTTCCGAAGTTCTCCAGTAGTTGGAATTTCCGATGGCTTCAGACAATCAAAGGATTCACCAAGAGATTCTAAAGAGTCCAGAAAATTCTGAAAAAGTATGAAATTTGAAATCGAAAAAAAACAGAAAAAATTTACCATGCAAGAGTCGATATCCTCAAGAACTCGGCACAGTTTGTTCGAGACATCGACAAGATTTTCTCGGAGAATGTGCAAAAATGCTCCATCTCGGAATTTGGAATAAAGGCTTGCTACAGTATGACATGCTTCGAAAAGGAGGTCGTAAGAGGATAAAGTAGATTTGTGGAGGGAAACAAGCTCATCCTGAAAATCAGAAAGAAATTGATAAGAACTGATAAGATTTTGGTGATTTCCCTAATTAGAACTGGACTGGTCAGAACTGTCCCTAAACGGAACTTTAGAACTAACAGAACCAAAAATTCGAACTCGTCCTTAAAAGAACCATCTAAAAACTGCCCGGGTTAAGTACTTTTCAAATACCCTCATCTCGCAGTTCATTGAATTTGTGTCAGTTCTCATCCGGGCAGTACTGATAAAGTACAGTTCTGATTCGGGCAGTTCTAATTCGTTCGATTCTAATTAGGACCAAATGGACCTACCATAACGATTTTTTCATAACTGCTCTCCTCTTTTGACAGACCGATCAAAATTTTGTTGAATAACACAAATCGAGTCTTCACATTTCGAATGGAATCTCTCAAAGAGTCCAGCCAATTTGACCATTCCTTTTCTTTTTCCTCAAAAAGTTGCTTCATATAAACACAAGCGAAGAATGCTTCTGTACACTTCTTCCACATCTCAACCCGCTCTTTTAGAAGGCGTTGAGTTTCTTTCTGGAAAATTTTTGAATTAAGGATCTTTTGGAATTCAGACACAACTAACTTCATAGTCTTCAATTTCTTTCTGAATCTTCTGGAAATTTTCTTCATACTCCTTTCGCTGCTTTTCTAACCTTTCCCGAAGCTCACGTTCCGCTTTCTGATCTTTTTTAGCTTTTTCTTCCCGCAAAAAATCATCTTTCATTTTGTTCTCGTATTTTTTGAAGTCGAGTTCTTTTTCGAAGCATTCCTTTTGGTTTTTCATATCTGTTGCGTGCCGGAGCTCTTCTTGCCGGAGCAATTCTTTTTGCTCCAATTCCTTCAACCTGCTGATTTCTAGTTCTTGCCAAGCTGAAAAAATTTGAATGAAAACTTTATTAAAAGAGCGTGCCCGCTATTAAAAAAGCCCATTAAGAGAAAGGCTCGCCTTTGTAGAAAAGCCCCGTTTGGGCGCCTTCAGACAACGGCAAAAATCAGTAAAAAAGCATGCTTGTTTAATGGCGGTATACCGTTCCACAACTTTCCCGTTCCAGAACTGCCCTAACCAGAACTGTCCAGAGCTGCAACCAAGTCAGAACTGTATTGCATCAGAACTGCTCGTTTTCAGAACTTTCCTGCTTCAAAATTGTTCCATATCAAAACTATCCCGTATGAGAATAGCAAAATTCTCACTTTAAAATAGCATTTTTGGTTTGGTACAGTTCCGATACGGGACAGTCCTGATGTGGGACGGTTTTCGCTTGAAGCAGTTTTGACATGGGAACCCTTTTTGATAAGGAAGACTGTTCTGAAACGTCCTACCGCCCTTTTAATAGAGGTTTTACTAACTCACATTTTGCAGTATCCGGAAGACTTATATCTGGCGACAAACTTGCTTTTTTCTTATTCAACTCGTTCAGAAAGTTTTCCCTTGTTTTTTCCATAGCCTAAATTCATATTTTCATGTGAAAAACTCTATAAAAGCTTACTTTTTTCTGCTCATCCATATTCTTTTGATAGTCAATTTTCGTTTGTGGAGAGTCGTACCAATAAGAATTATGTGCATTTTGATACGGTTGTGGAGTTCGATCGAAAGGGTACTGTTCAAAATATTGGGAGGCTGGTGGAGCTTGATTTTGAAGAAATTGATCCTGATAAGGGGACATTGGCTGTGGATTCAGGCTTGGTGAATATGGATGTGGATTCTGATAAGAGTGCAATGGAGGCTGATATGGTCCATTTTGACTATCCACAGTTTTCTTTATGATTCCTTCTGAATTCAAAATGTTCCAAATTTTTAAAGTGATATTCAATTGTTCTTTGCTCGTCTTTTGACTCCTCATCTCATCAATAATTTTTGTCAGTGGATCGTCTGTATTTCCAAGAATGAACTTCGCAGCGGCCTTCAAGTAACTGGGACGGTTCAGAAAAGTGTCATATCTGGCTGCATCAGTTCGGGTTTTCCTGATTAGCTCGCTCTTTGATTGTATCAGCCAGGTAATGAGTTGCTCGCATGTACTACGCTCTTGAGCAGCCGGTGGATTTGGCTGAAAATTTTGTGTTAAAAACTGTAATTTCTATCGTTCCGAGATTTGGGAGCTTTTAAATTAGAGTTTATTTTCTACAAAACCGGGTTCTTCTATTTATCGGCCGACAATTTAAGGCATGGCCAATTACAGATTGATGGCCTAGAATCCGACAAGCGGGCGTCTTTTTAAAACTTTCTAGGCCATCAATCTGTGAGCTTGAAATCGGCATTTTGAAGAAGAGCCAGTTTAAGGGACCCTTCTATTGTGTGGAACAAAATTTTTCAGGAATTAAAAACCAGAATTTTGCAGAACTGACTGTTTTTCAATGGTATTTTGGAGGAGCACTTTTAATAGAGGGGCAAAACATTTCTAAACTTACAACCCAAGGACGATATCCTTGATTCATTGGTGGGCGTACTGGCACCGGCCTTCTAGGATTCGAAGAACGAAATCCTCGGGGTTGAGAATATATTTGTTGATTTTCAACTGGGTTCCCATAAATTTCAGGTCGCGGTTTACTCTCCAATATCACACGAACAGCAGTACAAATCCATAGAAACTGTCTCAACTCGTCTTGCTTCAATAGTTCCAGAACGCTTCTGATCTTTAATGGTGTGGCGAGCTCAACCAGGCCCTGTAGAAGTACAAGTTTTATATAACGTTTTAAGTATAAAACCCCAGGAAAAGTTTCGAAAATAAAAGAAAGGCTGAAAATCGAGAAAAACGTGCTCCAAAATCAAACGTTTTCAAACCCAAGCCTGAGAATTTTTCATCGGCCCACCGTTTTTTATCGGGCCGGACCGTATTTTGAACAGTCTGGTTTAGATCAATAATAGGAAGCAAAATCTTACCTTGTCTTGGTACTTCATAATTTGATCGGCTATCTTCTCGATTTCAGCTTTGTGATCCATCTGAGCAATACGAAATAAATCGATGAGATGTCCAAAGTCCATTTTCCAAACTGAAATGATTAAAATGAAAATTTGTATTGGAAAGGGTCAAAGAGGAAAAAAAATCGAATCAGATTGCTTAAAACATCCCTATTGCTCACTCTTCAAAAAATTTCTCATCTTAAAAGAAAGGAGTAGAGGAGACCAGAGACTATAAAACGTCTTGCTAATTCTTATCAGATAACTCAAATACACTTTTTTTTCCAAATTTATTCTTATATATTTTTTTTTAAAGTCTTTCATCTTTTTTTCTAGAAATTTCGAGAAATTTTGCAATTTATCAGTAAAATTGAGGAAAAAAAGTAGGGAGGAAGCAAGGAAAGAAAATAAAAGTCAATAAATTTAAGAGTGAGGAAGAGAATCACATGACATTGGGAAACGCCCACTTTTTGGAATTATCATTAGCAATTTTTTTTCAAGACGAAAAAATTATATTTATTTTTATTTTTACATTTAGCTAGCTAATAATTACAATTTTCTTTATGAAAATTTAAAAAAAAAGTGAAAATGTTTACAAAAAATTTTTCGAAAAGTTTCGTCACTCCCTTTAACAATGAGGACGATTTCTTATCAGTGACAACGCGGAAAAATTCCTATTTCCCTTCGTTCCCTTCATTTCCTTCTTCAAATAAACTATTATTTCGGAATTTCAGAACATCACAATTCATCATGGGCAATAGTCAATCGGATACCGAGGCCGCAAATTTGGAAGAAGCATATACGCAAAGAGTCAATGCGAACACAAGAAAGATTGGAGATGATTTGAAGTCAGTTTATCAGTTTTTTATTTTTTTTTAGGTTATTTTTTGTTTAAAATTTTCAGCAGTCATGAAAGCAATGCGTATGCTCAAGCCCGGATGCAGAGGAATGAGATGGAGAAAAATAGGCGGAAAGAAGTGGACGCGATTCGAGCGGATACTGCTTCAAAATTGAAAGGTAAGGATTTTTAGACTTTAAGGGGTTCACTTTAAGAGGTTGAACCTTTAACGGTCAATACTTAAGGGTCAAACTTTGAGGGGTCAAGTTTTTGAGGGGCCGAACTATGAAAGGACAAGTTTATTGGGGTCAATTTTAAGGAGGCAACCTTAAAGAGTATAAGTTAAGGGTAGGAATCTTTAGATGTAAATTTTTAAGAGGTCAAACTTTAAGGGGCCAAACTTTAAGGGTAAACTTTAGAGGTAAACTGCAAGGTGTCAACTTTGGAGGGACCGAATTATGATGGGTCAGTCATTTGGGGTCAATATTAAGAGAACAACCTTAAGCAGTTTAACTTCTTTAAGGGGTGAAATTTCAAGGGTCCACTTTGAGGGACCAAGTTCAAGGAGTCTACTTCGAGGCGTCAGCGTTAAGAGGTCAAATTTTTAAGCGGCCAAAAGGAGTCAATTAAGGTTCAAGCTAAAAAAGGTCCAACTTTAAGAGCCAAACTTGATGAGATACAACTTTAAGAGTTCAAACTTTATAATTTCATTCTTAACCTTTGCTCCTGTGTTTGTTTTTAGTCGACACACTTTCAGTCTTACAGAGCTAGGCGACGAGAGGCGTGAAACAGAGAAAAAGTTTGAAAACGAGTCGAGAACGCTCATGGAAATGACACGCAAGGATCATCTTTACAAGAAGAAAGCGTTGGAGAAAAAACACGCCGAGTGGGAGCGAGAAGAGACTTCCCGGATTGAAATGGCCATGAAGGTAATTTGTGCCGCTCTATTACAAGTCTTATATTAATAATATTTTTCAGGAGCAAAATGCAGCTTCCAGTGAAGCTTATGAGATTCAAAAAAAGGCGATGGCTGAGGGTTTGAACGAATCGAGAAAGGAAGAAGAGCTTCGTATGCGTCTCACTATGGATCAACAACAACTGAATGCAAAAATTGATAGAGAATTTCACGAAACTCAACAGCTCGACTTGCAAACACATATTCAGTTGGAAGACAAGTTTGGCGCAAAAGTTGAGGAAAATTTCCAAGTTGTGAGTTAAAATAGCTATTTTTAAACGCTCATCTGTCTATTTTAGGCGCGATCGATGGCTTTGGCGAATCACAACGCATCAATCAGAAATCAAAGACAACTTCTAGACGTCAGAATTGCACAATCCAGAAGTGATGACGTGAAAGAAGTTGATAGAGCCATTACGAATATCAAAGAGTTAGCAGAAGCGATCAAAAATCAAGCGAACAAGTTGTCTTACATTCTTAACCCGGTGTTGCAGGCAAATGAGAAAAAGCAAGCCATAATTAAAGTGGAGATTGTGGACACCAATCTTTCCACTCTTCTTGACGATTTATCAAAAATGGATAGACTATCTAAGAAACTATTAGACGCCGAGTACCGGGACGAGCTTAACGACCAGATCAGGCATATCAAGCAGTGCATATCTGATGCTAAGGATGCTATCACTGAAGTCAAGCGGGATTTGATGGTACGTTCAAACCTTCTATTTTTCTTGATCAGTGAATCCTTTAGTATTCACCAATGGATTTCGACGTACAAAATCGTAAAAACTTCATCGACGCAATCAATTCTGTCGTTAGAGGGGTAAGATTTGAAAGTGTTGAGAGGAAATTGTGCAAGTTCTTAATTTAGGTGCAAGCAATCAGGCAGTTACCGTCTGGCGATGAACAGACTAAACTGGCAATTCGAAATCTGGCACCTGAAGTGAATAGTAGCTGCTTCGCCGTGGAGGAAAGTGGTGGAAATGAGGCAATCGAGCCTTGAATTTTGTACAAAATACACCTGTGCCTGTTTTAATGTTCACAACTTTTTATGATCTTTTTGTCTTGACAAATTTTGTTCTACTTTTCCAAATTTCAACTTTGTTTCTTGATTTTTCAACATGGGTCAGCCTTAACGGCTTCCCAGACCTTATTTTCAAAATGTTTAGCAGAAGCTAATAGTTAACTTAGACCCCTTAAAGCCGGCACCAATGGGAAATGACATTTCGAAGGAAGAGGAATCGCAGAAGCGACACCAACAACATGAACAACGTGTCCGAGATGATTATGAGAGGAAACGTCAGGAGGCGGAGCGAAGAAAACGGGCTCTTGAAGAGGTGAGACTCGAATGAGCACCAGAGTTTATAACGGGGTCCGATTCTTAAGCCATGGAATGTTTTCAGACAAACCAACAAAGGTTGACAGAAGCCCGCCATCAAAACGAGCGTGAAGTGGAGGCGGAAGCAAAACGAAGTCTGGCGCAAGTTGACGCTGAAATTGAAAGGCTGCAAGAGCTCAAACGGAAGCACGACAATGATTTGTTTGACTGGAGAGAACGGGCCAATATGATCGCTAGCCAGGAAAACGCTCAAATGGAAGCTTCAGCTAGAATTGAGCAAGACAGAAGGCGAGTTGAGTTCGAGAATGAGTCTGCAAGATTGAGAAGATGCATGGAAGAGTTGGAGAATGCTCGAACTAACCTCCTCGAAATTTTCGACAGAGGAAACAAAGTCAGAGCGGAGTTGCAAGCAGAGCACAACGAGAGAACAGCTCGGCAACGAAGTGAGCATGCTGAGTATCTTTTGGCTGCAAACGCCAGTCTCAACCGTTATCGTACAGAGAGACAGAATGATCTGAGAGTATTGGCGGAGAATGGGAGAGCCGAACAACAAGCGCTGATGGACACACGATTGGAGTTGGAAACCAGAGCAAGTGAGTTAATTTTTTTTTTTCACTTTGAAAATGTGCGCCTTTCTATTACAGTGCCAGTGCGCTCAAGTGTTAATGGACGCTATGAAAACCGACAATGGGAACGAAAACGTCCGTTTGGCATGCGATCGCATCCGGATGCATTTCAGAATGTTCAAGGAGGTTTACAACACTCAAGAACCAGTCTTGGCCAATGTCGAGAGGGAAATGCGTCGGAAACGGCGATTGGTACGAGCTTAGAAGAGAGAAGGCAGTAGTCTATTTTTTCAGACGAAGCTCCCAGAATTGGAGATAATCAATGAAAGCTATGCTGAGCTTTTGCGAGTCGTGGAGGCTTTTGTAGTCCCTGAAAACTTTGAGGGGAAATTCGGTGAACCACTGGAAAGAGTTAAGTCTAATATGAGAGAGATCAACGACGCAATGGATGAATGCAAGTTCTACGTTGAGGAATACCTCAAATTTATGCAGGTATATTCCGCTATTTCGGCTCGGAGTATGCTCTCAATGGACATTTTTTAGATGCCGCCAGATGATGATAAATTTAAAGCTCTAGAAGAATGCTCCATTCAGCTGAAAGAATGGTTTGGTAAAATCCGAGTAAACTTGAACACTTTGTCGAAAACCATCACAATCGTAAGTGGGACTTTTTGAAGTCTGGAACTAAACGGGGCAAACTTTCAGTTCGAGATCCCAGTATCAGCGGAAGTGATAAAAGAGATTCAGAGGCAGGCTGGGGTTCTGGAAATTTCTAGTCAAAGACAGATTGATGATTCCATTAAAAATAGAGATCCCACTGACCATGAAGACCCTAGTGGTCCTGAGCCATTCTACCTTGACAATGGAAACAATGAGATTGAGCAGGAAACTCCGATTTTATGAGATCTTTTTGACTTTGCTGTGGTTCTTTCAGTGATAAAAGATGTTTTCCAGAGATTTCTCATAGTTCTAATTTGTTTAATATCAATGCATACATATCTGAACCTCTTTTGTCTTTATCAGTGATCTTTTTTTCGATTTTCAGACCTTAAGATGTCTGACGACTCAGAAAGTGAAGGTAAGTTTCCCGTGTTTTTTCAAACTTTGAAAGTTGAGTTCCAGAAAGTTCGGAAATAACAAGCCTAGCGTTTCGAGTTGGCCGGGAGATGATCAAAATGGAAATTTTGGAGCAGAAACGGAGGAAAGAAGAAATGGAAAATAGGTACGAAGAAATTGCCAGAGTGGAAGATGAACGACTTCGTAAAGTTATTGATGTAATTTTTTAAAGTTTTCAAAGCGCTGTTACACCGGCATCTCTAATATTAGGCGGGCCGGAAAGAAATGCGCGATGAACTTTTTTCCGATTTGTATATCTCGGCTGGAATTGAAGATACAAAAAAGTAGTCAACTGAAAAAATGTGCAAAAATGCAAGATCAAAATTTTGTTAGTTGATCACTTTTTGATATCACCGACTCTAGCTGAGCGTTTAGCGCAAAATTCTTCACGGCCAACTTATTAGAACGGCACCTCTTTTCTAACGGCACGCAGATGTGCGCCCCCAATAAAATACCGGCAGTCACTAATGAACCGGCAGCCTTTGATAGACCGGCATAGGTCATTTGACAGTCAAATTTGATGGAAATAGCAAGAATAATGAATTCGAAAATTGAATTTGAAAAATTGAAAAAGCCCGTTCGAAAAATTAGAGCGGCATCTCTAACCGGCAATCACATAGATACCTCGAGCAATATAGCGGCATACCGGTGTAATAAAGTTTTTACCAAAATTCATTTTTTGAACGATTCTTACACTTTCACATTACAGGACCAGGAAAAAATATCTGAAGAAATCCGCGAAATCGAAGAGCAGATCGAAGCTGAAGAATTAGACCAAATTTTGAAAACTGATGAACTTCGCGAACGCTTGGCAACAGAGATTGAGGATATGATATTCTCCAACTCGCTGGAACAAGAAGAAAATGAAAAATTGCAATTGGAAATGAGTTCTTCTTGGAAGAAACAATTGGTAGATAGAACAAAGCACAACAATCAAAAAGTGAGTTAAAGTTTTTTCAGCCGCAAAGTCCTTTTATCAATTCAGAGAGCCGCGCTGGAAATTAGTCTTCACAGTGAAACGATAAAAATCGAAAACCTACTTTGGTCAGTATCAAATAAGCAATCCAGAAGTGACGACATAAAAATAGTGGATGCCAAAATAACAAACGTGAAAAATATTGCAAGGATTTTGCATGAACATTCGAATGGAGTCTATCTGATTTTGTGCGAAGGATGGGATGACAAGAAAAAAAGATTGGTGTTGGCAAAACTGGAGATAATGACCAGGCAGTTTTCTGCAGTGCTTCATGAGCTAGATGAAATGGAGAAGAAATCGGAGTGCATTGTAAATTATGATGTGCGAAGCAAGTTGAACTCTCAGATCAAAGAAATCAGGGAGAAGATCAATAAGTTTTCTGGAGTGGAACCGAGTTTGACGGTATGTTTTTGGCTTGAACTCAAAAATTCTAAAATATTTACCGGTAAATTTGCCTAACTACCGATAAATTCATCGAAAATTTTACTTTTGAAAACAAAAAAGGTTTATCGGTATCAAATCAGATCATTTTTCGGTAAATTTCGAAGTTGAAGGAAATTTTGGCAACGATGCTCCGAAATACCGATGGTTTACCGGTATATACCAATTAATTCACTGGGTAAAGTTACTTAATTTGTACCGGTAAATTTACCTAACTTATACCAATAAACTCATCGGTAAATTCATTTAACTTATCACGATAATATTACCGGTAAATTCACCTAATTTATACCGATAAAATTATCGGTAAATTTACATAACTTATATCGATAAACGTACCGGTAAATTCACTGGTAAACTGGTAAATTTAAATTTTTCGATAAATTTACGGTGAGATCATTTTTATATTTTTATATGTAATTTCAGGAGTCTTCCGAAGACCTCTTTGATCTATACCGATCGAAGTTTGGCGTTGAAATTACAACAATTATAAACTGTGTAAGATTTTATTTGGGGACTTTTTGGGAAACTAAAAAATTTTTTATAGATAAATGACATTGACCAGTTAACCTCTGAGGACGATGCAATAAGGCAGGCAATCGTGGACGACGTTGGTTCTATTAACTTTTTTTGACTTTTTGCTTCTGATAAAATTATTTTTAGAATCATTTTCTTTTCTTTTTTACATTGGCTTGGCTCCATATTTTTTTATCTCCAACGTTATTTTTCAAATTAACCAGCTCATTTTTTAGCATTTCGAAACTAGCAAATGAGCTTAGAGGAGACTTTTAAAGCGGAGGTTGGTGCAATCTTACGAAAATTCAATTAAAAATTTTTCAGCTTTTCGCCGACGTATTGTCCTTTGAAAAAATCCTAGAATTGGCAGAGGAACGAGTAGCTTCTGCAAGATCCAAGGGAGAGGAAGAATATAAACAGGCGGAAAAATATGAAAAACTATGGCAGAAGCGTAGAAAAGAAACGTACAAAGAAGAATGTGCAAGATTGGAAGAGTTTAAAGATGAAGCTAGCACTGGTAAATTGTAATTTTTTTCCTTAAAAAATCTTATAATTGTAGCTCGTGCGAAACTTTTGTCAGTGGTTGCTAAGGGAAGTGCGGACAGAGCTGAAATGATGAAAGAGCACAATGAAACAGTTGACCAGCTACGGGAAGAACGTCATAGAAACCTTCAGGGAAGTTTGATCGCTAACGAAGCATCCTGTAGTACCATGCAAAGTACAATGCAGATATTGATGGAACTTTCGATGGAGGACCAAATGGAACTGACAAATCAGAAGTTTAAAATGGAAACGAAATCATGTGAGCTGATTGAATTGAAATCCCGCGCTTTTTTGAAAATTTAAATTTCCGGATTTTTTTTTGAAAATTTCGGATCTTAATTTCAAATTCTCGTAATTTTCAAAAAACTTGGGTTCACACTGATTTTTAAAAGTTTCGGATTTTTGCGGTTTTTGAAAATTTTGAGTTCCCGCGGATTCTTTTGAAAATTGATCTTCCTTTTTTTTTCGAAATTTCGAATTTCCGCGCTTTTTTCGAAAGTTTAAAGACATGAGTTTTTTGTTTTAAAAATTCTATGATCGTTTTCCAGTGATCGGTCGCCATACCATGCTGAATCTTATGAAATCGGCTAGCTCGCATGATGAATTTCGGCTGGAATGTGACCATCTCCGTTTACAATTCAACATCTTCAAAGACACTTACAGTACTCAAGAACAAGCTCTCAAGAAAATTTCTGGGACTATTTTTAGGAAACAAGAACTGGTAAGTCTAAAATTCCGATAATTTAAAATTCTAAAAACATAATTTCAGATAGAGTTCCCATTGTTTGAACTCCTTTTGGAGGCTTCTGGCACATTTTTCAATTTTCTGGATACTTTTGAAATTCCGGATAGGTTCAGAGAAGAATTCGATGAAAAACGTGACCATATCATGGCGAAAGTGTCAGAACTTATGTGCGTAACAGAGGAAATGGAATTTCATGCATCAAATTATCAAGAAAGTCTCAAAGAAACCCCAAGGGATGAAGAAGAAATAGAAGAAATATATACCGAAACAAAAAAGAATTTTGAACTGATCAAGTCTAATTTATCCGAGTTAGAAGAGCATGTGAAATTGGTAAAAATTATTTTTTTGAAAATTTCAATTAAAAAAAATAATTTTCAGTTCAAAATCCCGCTTTCAACAGAAGTTAAGGATGAGATCCAACGAATGAAAGAAGCTATTCGGGCCTCCAAGCAGAAGAAATTGGAGGGCGTTAGTTTGGCGGAACTATGTTAACACTCCTTGTCCTCCAACTGATTTTAAAACGAATTTTATCGAGTTAAAAACTTGAAGTTCTATAAATTCATTTTTATGTGTTTGGAGATTTCATAAAACGTCCTAAAAAGTAAAAGTAGTTCATATTGGACTATTGAAACCTCGAAAAAATTCGATTCGCAAAAATTTCGGGGGTTCGAAATTTTTTGAACGCATGTTAACTGAAACCCACCTCAAATAGAGAGATTTTTAAATATACCCGTTTAAGAAGGGTTATATTTTTCAATTGTCCTCCTTCTTCATCCGAGTTTTGACTTTTGAGCGCGAATCTGTTTGACTAGTGAGTGTAAAAATATTGAGCTTGATCGTCGTTCAAAATGTTGCAAAACGATTTCCGCATGCAATAAAAAAGGTCATAACGGAGGTATCTATAAAACACGCCGTTTCCGGCCTCCAAACGCACCGAAACCATGATCAAAGGTTTTCTTTTGCTTCTCTTCACTTTTTCAACTTGTCAATGCCTTATAAACCCAAACAAATTGGGATGCGAGCGAATGATGGGCGACTGGAGTCAATACGACACTCTTATGAAGCGACCTATGGAAGTTGGAGACCGATTTGTTGTAAATGGAAGAGTGTGGCCGAATGCCGATATGTGAGTTTGATAGGAATATTGGAAGGAGGAGTGAAACTCTTCTTTTTTATTCCGAGTTCTGGTAGTTTATTAAAAACAGAATCAGATTCTTACTGTCTGAAATACACGGGAACTAGCCCAAAACCTTCAAAATTGCGTTGCCTACCATATAATTACATTCGGTGGCCGATTCCACTTGGACTACACGGGCAGGTGGAAGAGAAACCGTGTAGTTCTTGAGGACAACCGTCGATTTTTTCTCTTTTTCGTTTTTTGAAGTTTTTTCTTCTTCAAACCTAAAATACCGGTCGTAATGTGAATAAGCGGTAAAAAGTGAAAAAAGAAAGAGAAAAAATCGACGGTTCTCCTCGAGAACTACACGGTTTCACTTCCACCTGCCCGTGTAGTCCGAGTGGACTTGGTCACCGAAAGTAATTCTAGGCCAGGCGACGCAATTGCATGGTTCTTGGAGTAATTTTTGTGATGTCAGACAATAAGAATCTGATTTTGTTTTTTAGAATTTATTAAAAAACAATATATCAAAATTCGGAATAAAAAAAAAGATATTTTCAGAGTCCGTATAAACTTGCTTATGATCAACACCACGAGTGAAATTATTGCTATTCACATGCGAGCCGATATTGCCGCGGGGACAAACCTCATCTGGGATGCTTTCATTGACGGAAGATGGACCGGCCGAGAATACAGTCCTCAACCGTACCGTCCTGGACAACCTTACGAGGTTATTATGGAGTATGTTGAAAATAGCAAACTTCATAAAAGGGCATAAAAGGGCATTAAAAGGGCAATTTTTATTGTTCCAAGCAAGTTCAAAGATCTTTCTAATAGAGTTTCTACAGTATTCTTAATTCCAGATACACAGGCACCACAATTCAAGTATACTTCAACGGCGCTTATCTCTATGCCTTCCGTCTTCGTACTCCATCATTCTATCACATTGGATCGACGTCACTTTGGGGTAGTCATGCCACGAATTACATCGAAATGATTTGTAAGAATCCACCAAGACCCACGAGAAGACCAGGGAATGGCAACGGACACGGAAACGGGAATGGAAACGGTCATGGCCATGGAAATGGACAAGGATATGGGGGAGGAAGACCTGACAGCTCCGATGAGAGCTGTGAAAAATGATGATTCCCGAATTTTTATGTTTCTAATAAATGTCAAAATGAATCAAAAATATCGAATTATGATACTGAAAATGAAACAATTTTTTATCTTGGCAAAAAAATCGGTGTGTTAACAAAGTTCTGTCAAGCCGACGCCCTCCAGTTTCTTCAGCTTCGAGACCCGAATAGCTTCTTTCATCCGTTGGATCTCATCCCTAACTTCAGTCGAAAGCGGGATTTCAAACTGGAAATTAGATTTTTTTTTTGGAATTTTCGAAAAAATATTTTTTTACCAATTTCACATGCTCTTCTAATTAAGATAAAGTAGACTTGATCAGTCCAAAATTATTTTTTGTCTCAGTGTATATTTCTTCTATTTCCTCCCACAGAATTTTCAAAGTCAACTGGCTTCAGATCCCTCATAAGAAATGATGAAAAAAAGAGAGCAATAAAAATGCTGAAAGCTTCCAAGAGGAGAGTTATTAAAGCGAACAAATTTCGTTGAAAATACAAAACTTCATAATTCAGAGGCTAATTTCAAAAAGTGTGAAATTGCAGGCACTTTGCTCATCCTAAACTAATTGACATTTTCCAATTTAAAGATGAGGATGACAAAGTTTATTGAGACGATAAGAATAATTTCGTTTCTATTCTTAAACGTTACGAAAAAGCATTAATATTTATTGCTTCTTTGGTCAACTACACCTTTGGCAAACAATAGATTCTTATCTATTTTCTCACTCCTAATTTGTTCAGCTGTCTTTATAATCAGTTGGAGAAATCTAGTTTCGCCTTTTCATTCATTTCATTCTATATTTTCGTTATACTTTGAGTTCAGAATGCCAGATCCGAATCAAGGAGAATCAATAGAACATAGCTGGCTGATGCTAAAAGAAGAACATACAAAGAAATTGATGGAATTGGAAATGGAGAGAAGAGAGATGAGCAAGGTTAGGAATGAGCAAGAATCGATGATGCAAGACAAAGAATTTGAGCTTAGACAGTTGAAAAGTTAGTTTTATCTTTCAAAAAATTTCTTCAAAAAAGGACTTTCAGCTAAAAGTCTTCAACAATCAACAAACGCCCTGTCTAAAAAAGATGTCTACAACGACTTCCGTTCTTCCTGCCTTAAAGTGATTCGGAAGTTTCAAAAATTCCAGAAATTGTTCCAAAGAGTGAAAGTGAGTTTTTTCGATCACAAATTTCCAGCTTGAATTTTTATTTCAGTATGATCCCGACAGGGCTCCCGGAAAAATGATGGTAGCTCTAGAAGCTCTGAGAATTCTAACCCAAACTGTTTTCTTTTTGAAAATTATCCCGCAGCATAAACGACTTGAGATTTATCAAAAAACTATTCTGGAAAAAAGCGAGAAGTTGAAAAAAGTCATTGTGGAAATTGTTATGGAAATTGAAGATGCAGAAAATGTTGAAGAACTGGATGAGGAGCTCAAAGAGCAGTACAATTTGGCTGAAAAAACGATCCAAGACTTGGAATCAATGATTGAAAATGTGAGTTGATGTAGAAAAAACCTTCTAGCATAGGTCCTTCCAGTTCAACATCCCATCCTCCCAACAATTCGACGCAACTATGATGCATCTGGATGAAAATTTTAGGAAAACTTCCAATGCTTTGGATAACGAGAAAATTGGCGCCACTTGTGTGATAAGTTGATAGCTTTTTAATAAAAAATTTATTAACTTTTTGACGAATAAAAATCACATTTCAAATAGCTCAACGATATCAGAGAGACTTGTTCTAATAAAGTTGATTTTGTCGATCTCATCATAGAGAGAATTGATAATTTTTTTCAACACGTCCAAATCTGGTTGATCCCAGGGACTGTTGCCTGGCTGAAATTTAATTTTTTAGCGGTTTTATAAATATTTCTTATAACCCAAAATATCCCAAACATTCCTAAACTACTCGGGTGTTGCTGCCAATTTCTGGACGAGAGTTGATCGATTTCGTTAAGGTTTTGGTCAGATTCCGCTCAAAGTAAGCTCTGTCCAACTTTTGCAGGAGAGACATTTGTGTGGGGTCGAAATTCGCCAGATCGCGTAAAATTCGCCGAGAAGTCAATAATTTTAATCTCCCGCTCAAAAAGACGGTAAGTGTTTGCTCAGAAGCAGAAAAGAGACTTATTTTTGCCCAGCAGCCGCAAAACTTTCGCTCAGAAGTTGACAGCAACACCCTAGATAAGATCGAATATCTAAGTTCGCCAAAGTTCTTCAGAAGTGAAATTTAGCTTGTCCGAACTGCACTAAGCAAGTCTGACATGTATTACTTCCAACCTGGAATTCAACGGGTCTAGGTTCAAAAGTTAGACCCCCCGAGGGGTAGAACTTCGGCGGAGTTCATTTTTTGAAAAGCGGCCTATTTCCAGATTCATTGATTTTTTTCAGTTTTTCAAAAATTTTGAGTTTTTTGACTGTAACTCGGTCAATTTTGAAGATTTTTGGAAAGTTAAAAAACGAAAATGTAGAACAAAATAGGATCTTATTTTTTGCTCAACTGACCGTTTGAGCCAAAAAACGATAAAAGGACCAAAACGGACCCCAAAGAGGAATAGAAAAAATGAGCGATGATTCGTTTTTTTCAAATTGTGCCCATTCGATTCAGCGTAAAAAATGAGGCAAAACCTCATTTTTGCTTATTCCAAGTTATTGTCATTTTCGAAAGAAAAATTTGATGTTTTAGCTGAAAATGACTTTTTTGGCTTGGGTTAGGTAGATTTGATCAATTTTTGATCGATCCAGGGGTTGTTATGGTCTGAATATGTTGTTTCTGTCTGATTTAAATCATATTATACCATTTCCAATCAAAATATTCAAGTTTGGAAATTTTGAAAAATTTGTTGAAAAAAGTTTTCAACTTTTTTTGAAAAAAATTAAATTTTCAAAAGCTTTTTTCAAAAGAGTTACAGTCAAAAAAATCTAAATTTTTGAAAAACTGAAAAAAGTCAATAAATCTGGAAATAGGCCGCTTTTCAAAAAATGAACTCCGCCGAAGTTCTACCCCTCGGGGGGTCTAACTTTTGAAAATCCTAACTGAGCCCCAAATCTTTGGTTGCTCAGCCTTGTAAAAAATTGCTCACCTTAATTTTCTCCAAAAGCAACCAAACTTTGCGAAGTCCAAGCCAGGACATTTTCATCGATTTTCCAACACCATTTCTTTTTGTTTGTATCTTTTGCAGAAGATTCCTCAACTCTTCCAGATCATTCTTCAATTCTCCCAGACATCTTTTCGTGCCTCTGCTCCCTTCTAATTGCTCCAAAGCATTGTTGAATGTCTCCACAAGTTCATTTTTCATTTCTCTTAATTCCTCCAACAAAATGTTGAACTCATCGGCTTTTTGCTCAGCTTTGTGAATAATTTGAATAGTTTTAAAGACGTTTTGATGGCATTTTCTCAGATTCCGACGTCGTAAAAAGAGCTGAAATCAGAAAAAAAAATCAAAATTTGCTCAAAAATTTTATTTATCATACCCGAAAACTTCTGTTACATTTTTCATATTCAATCGAAGCCTTCTTTTGGAATTCGATAATTTTCCAAATAGTCCAGCTGATTCCTAATATCGCGGTTTCAGTGAGGTAAAAAATGCAGATAATAACAAAAACAGCGAAAAAATCGAAACAATTTACACAAAATTGAAAGAGTCTCTTAGATTTCTCAGACTGGATGACATCAAATGAAATTTGAACGGAATAAAAGCAGAGAGCAAAAAGAATAATTGAAAGAGCGGCGCAGAGAGAAGCAAATATTATATGAGGTAAAAATGAGAAAAATATTAATGAAAACATTAATAATGAAGAAAAGTTTGAAAATATTGATGAGGAAAATGAGAAGTCAATCATCTCGATTTTCTCAACAGACAACTAAAAAGCATAGAACAAAGGAAAAAATGAAGCAAAAAAATTAATAGTAGAACAGTTCGAAAATTATTTTTAAACTGAGAAATTCAACAGGTTTTCACTGTGAAATTGACACTTTTTAGGAGTAGCAATGTGTGAGAAAACATTGCGAAATTGTGAGAGAAAGAGAAAAGGGTGCTACCCCGCATTAGCACTGAACACATTAGAGCTGCCCCGCATTAGCACTATTTCGCGCGCGCTGAAATTATCACCAGGGGGGGGGGGGGGGGCGGCTATTTTTTTGGTATCTGAGTTTAAAAATATATAATTTTGTAGAGAAAGGAATTCTCTATCGAATGGTGTATATTGTGACCGGGTTTCTTTAGATATTTTGGTCGAAAAACGCGAAAAAACAAAAATAATTGTAAAAATGAGTTTTCATCCGTTTTTGCATACAATTTATGAAAAACCCTAGGCACAATATACACCATTCGATAGAGAATTTTTTTCTCTACAATTTTTATACTTTCTTATTCAGATATCAGAAAAATGGTGGTCCTCCTGGTGATTATTCCCGCGCCAGTTCTAATGCGGGCCGGTGCTAATGCGTCCAGTGCTAATGCGGGGTAGCACCATGAATTCTGGTTTCGGTATAAATGTTTCCAAAAAAAAGTTTTTGAGCATAATGTTAGTTTTATAATTTTTCCTACAAAACATTATAATGAAACCGCAGGCTACATTCAATAAAAAGTGAAAAAATAATATTTTTCACTACAGAATCTTAAACTTTTATATTAAATGTCAAAAAAAAGACCGATTTGCTGGTAAAAGATTCCGGGCTGGCAGGTCAGCGCTATTTTTCTCGGGTATGAGAAAGGAGTAAAAGAATGATAAAAACTTATTGTTTATTGTAAATTCGTGTTGCAAAATATACATTTAGTGGCATTTTTTATCAAAAGGAGACATAGTTCAATCTTCCTAAGTCAGAAAAAAAAGTAAAGTCGTCTCTCAATCTTTCTCAAATTGTACATCACTTCCTTGCTTCTCCCTTGCTTCTTGCACTTTTCTATTCATTTCTTCCATAAAACTAGCCGATGTTTTTTTTAATTGCCTGTCAAAATAATTCAATTTTAAGAAAAATCATAGTTCAAACTCACTTCGTCGTATTCATCGGTAAATTGTTTAGATGCACTCGCAAATGAGCTTGGCTCACTTTCCTGTTGTGGCTCAACCGTCTTAAAGGCTGCAACTATCATTAGTGGAATCTCGATTTGTTCTTTATCCAGCTGTTGGTTTCTGATTCGATCCAAAACATTGTTTCTCTCTAAGTTTCCGATGAAAGTTTCTATGAGTCTCTGCAATAAAAATTATATTAGGTTGACCCGAAAGAAATGCGTGCTGAACTTTCTTCCGAATCTGATTATCTCGGCTGGAATTGAAGATACAAAAAAGTAGTCAACTAGTAAAATGTGCAAAATTTTATGATCAACATTTTGTCAGTTGACCACTTTTTGATATCATTCACTCTAGGAGAGATATGTAGATTCGCGTGAACGTTCAGCCCACATTTCTTTCCGGCCAACCTAATATTTGCTTCTAAAGCGAAATGACTAACCACAATAAAATTGGTACTTCTTCTCTCTATGATAGCTTTTTCTTCTTCAATTAATTGTATAAATTCCGGTTCACATTCAAGCAAGCATTCAAAGAGGCTTCCCGAACAACAGACACTTTTTGAAAAAAGGGAACAACTAGTCAGAACGCGAGCTAACAAAATCCATGTGTAAAAAAGAGTTCTACAACGATTTCCGTTCTTCTTGCCTGAAAGTGATTCGGAAGTTTCACAAGTTCCAGAAGTTGTTTCAAATAGAAAAAGTGAGTTTTATTGACTGTAAATTTCCAGCCTGAATTTTTAGTTCAGTATGCTCCCGACAGGGCTCCCGACAAGATGATGGTAGCTCTAGAAGCTCTGAGGAGTCTAGCACGATCTGTTTTATCTTTGAAGATTATCACACAGCAAAAACAACTTGAGATTTATCAAACAAGGGTCCTAGAAAAATGCGAAAACTTGAAAAAAGTCATTGTGGAAATTGTTATGGAACTTGAGGATGATGCAGAAAATGTTGAAGAAATGGATGATGAGCTCAAAGAGCAGTATAATTTGGCTGAAAAAACGATTCAAGACTTGGAATCAATGATTAAAAATGTGAGTGAATGTACAAAATATCTTCTATCGTAGAACCATCCAGTTCAACATTCCACCCTCCCAACAATTCGAATCAACCATGATGCACATGGATCAAGAAAACCTCCCATGCTTTGGGTAACGAGAAAATTGACGCCACTTGTGTGATAAGTTGATAGCTTTTGTTCAAAGAATTTATTATTTTTCAACCAATAAAATTCACATTTCAAATAGCTCAACGATATCAGAGAGACTTGTTCCAATAAAGTTGATTTTGTCGATCTCATCGTAGAGAGAATTGATAGTTTCTTTCAACATGTTCGAATCAGAAGTGTTGTATGGCTGAAATTGACTTGGTTAGTGTTCTTAAAAATATTTTTTATAACCCAAAATAGCCTTAACATTCCCAAACTACTCGGGTGTTTCTGCCAACTTCTGGACGAGAGTTGAGCGGTTTTGCTTAGGTTTTTGTCATATGCCGCTCAAAGTCCGCTCAAAAACTGCCCAACTTTTGCCGGACAGACATTTGTGTGGGGTCAGAGTTCGCTTAAATTTCGGCAAGAAGCCAGCCAAATGCAATATTGCTCACCTTGATATTCTCCAAAAGCAACCAAACTTTGTGAAGTCCAAGCCAGGTCATTTTCAGCGTTTTTTCAACACCATTTCCTGTTTTTTGTATCTTTTCTAGAAGATCCTCCAACTCTTCCAGATCATTCTTCAAGTCTTCCAGACAGCTTTTTGTGTCTTTGCTCCCTTCTAATTGCTCCAAAACATTTTTAAATGTCTCCACAAGGTCATTTCTCATTTCTCGCAATTCCTCCAACAGAATGTTGAATTCATCGGTTTCTTGCTCAGCGTTTTGAATAATTTGAATAGTTGTCAAAACGTTTTGATGGCATTTTTTTAGATTCCGATGTCGTAAAAAGAGCTGAAATAAAAAAAAACAGAATTTTTTTAAAATTTGATTTCTCATACCCGAATACTTCTGTGACATTTTTCATATTCAATCGAGGCTTTCTTTTGGAATTCGATAATTTTCCAAATAGTCCAACTGGTTCCTAATATCGCTGCTTCAGTGAGGTAAAAACTGCAGATAATAACAAAAAGCCCAAAAAATGCTAGACAATTTACACAAAATTTGAAAAGACTCTTAGATTGCTCAGACCGTATGATATCTATGGAAGTTTGAACGAAATAAATACAGAGACCAAAAATTATAGTTAAAAGAGCTGCGAAGAGAAAAAGAAATATTATAATTAGAATAAGAAAAATGAGAAGTAAATCATATCGATTTTCCCAACAGACAACTAAAAAACATAGAAGAATGTAAAAGATAAAGAAAAGAAATAAATAGTAGAACAGTTCGTAAATCATTTCTAAAATGAGAAAACAATTAGGTTTTCACTGGGGGATTGAAGTTTTTTTAAGAGTAGCAATGTGTGAGAAATATTGCAAAATTGTGAGAAAAAAGAGAAAAGTAATCTTTTATTATACAGACAAGCAAAAATTAATCTAATGGGAAAAAAATCAAAAGTTATTGAAAATTCGAATTTTTTTGAAAAGGTTCGTTCTTATCAATTTGCAACAAACTTAAGAACAAGAGTTCTTTTCCATCTTTATCCCATTTTTCTTCATGAATTCACTCAATAATTCTTTTAGAAATTAAAAAATGATATCAGTTTTGAAAATAATTCAGGAAATTTGTGAATTGACAAAAATAAAGTTTTTATGTGAGAAATCAAGAATGGGGCAGATAAAATATCCTGGCGGTTAGAAGAATGTCTCCACGCGCTGAAAACTAAATTTTTTGTCTTTGGAACATCGGAATATCAAATTCTTACCGCCTCGTCCGAAACGTCCACAAATCCCACGTTAGAGCTTCGGTAATTAATCGGCTCCTCAATATTCTGATAATCTTCAAATCTTGCCGTCTTTGATCTTTCTCGGAGCTGTCCAGTGTTGGGGATATCCCGGGTAGATATAGCTCCAAAGTATTGACGAATGCTGTGTAAGTTTTGTTGGTTTTTCTACAATTATTAGTTTGTTACGGCGATACATTGAGCTAAATCTCACCATGCATTCATCAAGGTACGTCAGAGAACTTGCCAGTTTATTGGCAACCGAAACCAAGTCCTTTTGAAGAATCTTCAAGAAAATCCGGTCTGGGGCTTGCTCGCCCAATATTTTTGCAGTGGTCCAGGCCTCAAAAACCGTGTCATAAGCCGATGAAATGGACTTGTGAAGTGCCAAAAGTTCCCTGCTTACAATATTCTGGTAAGAATTTCCGTTCATGTCTAGACTTCGAACTATTCTTTCAAATAATTCAAATCGAGTTTTTGCGTGAGAAATGGGACTCTTCACTGCTTCCAGCCAAGTTGCCCATTCATTTTCTCGATTTTCAAAGTGTTTTTCTAGCAGGAAGCATTGAATGAACATTGCTTGCTTGGTTTTGAATTGATTCTTTTTCTCTTCCATCAGGCGTGCAGTTTCATCCTGAAAACCGGAAAAAATGATTCAGAAACTTTATTAGAAGAGCACCTCAAACTTTTCAAGTTCTTCTTTAGCTCTTCTCAGTTCCTCTGCTTGCTCTCTTCTCTGATTCTCAAACAGTTGCTGATGCTCCAAATCAGTTTTCCTATCAGTTTCTTCTTTTTCAAGCCTCATTCGCTTCTCTGCTTGTTGATCAGAAAGTCTACCTTGGCTTAAAAGCTCATCAAACTCTTTTTTGTCGTCAATCACATCTTGAAAAGAATCCCGAGCCGCGTTAATGGCAGGATTCCGAACTGGTAGGTCCTGTGGGTTCACTTCACTATATTCTGGTTCTTGCTGTGAAGCATTATTCCGTCTTCTTATCTGCTTGTCAACTCCTTCTCTAAAACGTTGATTGGTTTCAGAAAAATCCTGGAAGATTTCACCATCAAAAATTTATCCCGAACCAGAACATTTACCTGACCCACTAAAGCGGATGGAGATTCCGAATTGAAGTTTGGATTCGGGTATTCGGCCCCTGGCTGGATTCGGATGACTGTCGGAGGATCAGCCTGGATTGCTGGAAATGAATTACTGTAGAACATCATTCAAACGGGAAAATGTACCAAGTGTGTCCTCGAGGGGGCAACAAGAGCGACACCATTCCCGAATTTTGCGCCATGCCTTACAGCACATTTTGCCAGGAAGATCTTAATTTGTGTCTTTCTGGAACCTGATTATACAGGTTCAAAACAAAATTTAGGTATATATGGTTTGAAATATGAAACAAAGTATAAAATTTGATAAGAATTTAGGTTCGAAGAATTTATATTCTTTGAAAATACAGACAATAGAGCCAGATTACTTATTATCCAATTGTTCCAATTCATGGGAACCAATCTCATAGTGTGGTCGAGGAGCGGAGTTTAAAGTCACGACTTGGCGAGAAACTTTTTCGAACAGATCGTTTGAAGCTGGGATGTTAAACTGAAAATCACGAATTGAACTCAAAATTTTAGACTTATCAATATTACAATTTTGATAAGCTTCATCGCTTTGGTCATAGAAGTTTTGATAGTTTCAAACTCGTTTTTCACGAAATTATAACAATCGCCAAGCTTCTTCAAATTTTCTGGGGTTTTCTAAATGAAATATGATTATTCATGCAGCTTAAATTAGGACAACAACCTCCATACTATCATTGTAGTTATTGATGGATTCCTCGATTTCCTCAATCGAATATTTCATCTGCCCGGCCAAATTGATGAGATCATCGATAGGCTGCTCGAAATCATTTTTGAACGTGTTAGGGACTTCAAAATCTCTAGCCACCCTGCGGAACGCATCAACAGCGTTTCGAACAACGCCGATTCGTGGGAGGTTGGACTAAAATGAGAATATTGGTTTTTAAATTTGAATCCCGCAAGCACATGAAGGAAATGAGCTCGAAATAAAAGTTCAAGACTCACCAATTTCTTTTTCCTGCCCATTTCCATTTCAACTTGTTTCAATTCCGGTTCATGTTTATCGTAGACGTCGCTGAAGAACTGAAACTCTTCGCGCAAGGAATCGCAGCTCAAGCGGAAGTCGTCGTGATCCTTCACAAAAAACCTGGTTCTCAACAGATCAACTGAGTTCTGTACTGAAAATAGCGTGATGATAAAAATTTGCAAAAAGCGAATTAGCTCTCACCTTCAAGTTTTTCCAACTCTAGGTTTCTCTCCATAAGTTTTGCTTGTTCAATTCGTGCGGATTCAACTAATGACATCTTTATATCATGTTGTTTCATACGAAACTCTTGAAGGTCGTTATTGATTTTTTGTATCCACTCGCTGTGCTCTTTCTTCTGCTGCTCAGTTTTTTCATTGTGCTCGTTTTGCATTTTTGTTCTTGTCGCTTTTCCCTCGTTGATAGATTGAAGGAGTTTGGCTCGTTCTACAAAAATACTGTGTATTCGAGATATTTTTTTAATAAGGTATATGGCTATATCTTCGATCCTTTTAAAATGAGGACTATGGCCACATTTTTTTTCCTTTCTTGTTTATTTATTCATGCTGATTCCATTACAAATGATGAAATTGTTCAAAAATCGCTCTGGAGAGCACGAAATGCCCCCAAAATTGCGCGTTACAGTTTGGCGGCCAAGGCCGTCTGATCGAGAGTTCTACGGGAGCGTTTTATTCTTTTTTTTTTCGCTTTTTTCATACGTTCCACATGCTAAAATAAAAAACGATTGATATTTCGTTATAAAAACATGCGATGTGATGAAATAAATGCAGACAATATGGAGAAAACGGCCCCGCGTTGTCGATTAGTCGGCCAGACGGCAGAGGCCGCCAACCTGACGCGCGGCTTTGGGGGAACTTTGTGCGCTTCAGAGCGATTTTTGGACAATTTCTTTATGACCAATGGAATAAGCATGAGGAAGTTAACAAGAAACGAGAAAAAAATGTGACTATAGTCCTCCTTTAACTCACCTTTGCTCAATTCCATTTATTGCTTCTCAAGCTTTTTCGACTGTTCCTCACATTCTCTTATCCGCTTCTGTTGCTCGTTTTTGGCTGTTGCTTCTAAACTACAATTTGCCAAAACAGCTTGTTGATCAGTTTCGATTTTCCAATTGTTCATCTTCACTTCATGATCTTCATTGACCTTTTCAAGTTTTGAAATTTCTTCGTCTAATTCAGCAAGATTTCTGAGCGCCACTTCGGCAACTTCCCGCTTGTTCCTTTCCATCTTCTCTTGCAGTTTTCGAAGTTTTTCCTGGAGATTGAATTTCAATTCATTGAGTTTTTTGTCTTACAATGACTTACCGCATCAAAATCTCTCTTTTGTTGCTCTCCGGCTTCTGTGAGTTTTCTCTTATCATCTTCCATATTCCTCACGTTGGCTGTCTCCATTTCGCGCAGTCTCGATTCTTCATTTCCCATTTTTGAAAGCCCAAAGAATAGATTTCTATAAAAATGAATTAGATTTCTGAAATAGTTAAACTTTGGAAAAAGAAATCGCAGGGACCATAGGAACCCGTTTGAATAAGAATTGAAAGAAAAAAAAAGTGAGGTTTCAAAACCTCAAAAAAAATTTATAATTTTTATTAATTTTCAATGGCATTTGGTCCTTGGCCACTTCCTGATATACCATTTGAAGCAATCATTTCCGTAAGCGCTTCATCATCAACTTCTGTTTGTCTGATTTCGGTAACCTGGAAAATTAACCAGGTTTCAATTGATTTGGAACATAATAAGATACCGTCAAAACTGAATTAGTAATTAGTACTAATTTTCGAATAACTCGTCTGCGGGCTCCACTATTAGAGGGGCACTTCTATTAGGGTGCACCACTAATACAGTTTTTACGGTAAATCCCGTTTTTGAAATTAGGAACTGCTGAAGTACTTACCGTCTCGTAAATTTCCTTAATTAGATTCTCAAATTCGTCCCGGTAAGTAACGTTGACTTCTGTACGCGAACGCTGAGAGCAAAAAATTTTAAGCTTTTCAAAGACATGGAAACTCACTCCTAATTCTCTCTTCAGACCAGAAACAACTCCTTTCACTTGGGGAATCAGTTTCATAATATTCTTGACCTGCTCAATCTTTGTCTCTCGATTTCTTCTGTCCGGAATGTTTAGTGATTTTCGTTCCAATACTACCAACTTCTTGGAAAAGGGTGAAAGCTTTTCGACCACAAAATCAATCAGATACAAAGCTTCTTTCTTTGTACTTTCATTCATTTCTTCGGTAATAACTGCTACGGTTTCCATAGAAAGATCTAGAATCCTTTCCGCGGAACTGTTCAAGCTCGTTATTTCTGTATTAACTGCTTTCAGTTCATTACAACGGTAAGTGAGCAAAGAAACGCTCAAAGACTTCTTCAGCATATCTGACTCTTTAGATTTGTTTGCTGCTATCAGCTTCATGTTCTGAAATATTGCAGTGAAACACTGTTATTATCACAAGAAACTACTCACTTGTTTATGAATTTCTTCTTTTTTATCGTTCACTTCTCTCAGTTCCGCCAAGCGAGCTTCTGTATCGTTTTTGATTGCTTTACAAACTTCTTCTTGTTGATTGTGATTCAACTTCTTTTGTTCATCAGCTAGACGATTTTCACACTCTTCAGCCTTTCTTGTCTGCTCAATTTCGTTTTCCATGCTTGTTATTCTGATTTTACTGATTGCATCGGCAGTTTCATCTTGTTTCTGCCAACAGAAAACAGTACATTTATTTTTACAAAAGTTGGCAAACTCACTATTTTCAACCTTTCATTGCGCATAGTTTCCTCTTTTGCTGCGGCTCTGTGTTCCTCTTCCAACTCTTTTCGTTGGATCTCATGTGCTTTTGAGACGCGAGCTTTAAAGTTCGCCTCTTCGGTGGCTAGCCCTAGTTTTTGGACGAATATCGAGTCGCGTGTAGCTGAAAAAGCATTTGAAATATGTTGGTTGGTCATATTGTATAATCCCAGGTGAAGAAGTTTTCATGATACTTTGAATACTTCTTATGAGACAAAAATTATTTGAAAAAAAAAGGAAAATCTTGAACTGTTTTCAGCTTTTTTTAGGGAATGTACTGTAAAAACTGTATTAGAAGAGCATGCTTATTGACGAGTTTGAACGAGATTTGAGAGTGAGTTTTCACCACTTTTTAAAAAAAGATTACTTTAATAATTAAATGGAGGAACAGTATTAGAAGTGTATGCTTATTGTACTTCTATTGTTTCAAGTAGTGTTCTAAGAACTCTTCCAATAAAGGGGGCTTTCCTATTCATCCTGGTCAAATTATTTGAGAACTTATGTACAAATCATCGCAAAATGAGCCAATATTCATTGAAAATATAATGGTTGCAGAGCTTTTCTATTGTGCCATGCACGCTCATGAGAGCTCTTTTGTTAGAAGGGGCTCTTCTATTATAGCGGGTCTTCTAATAGAGTTTTTACGGTAAGCGCTCTAAGAAAGTAAAAAGGCCATGAAAAGATAAAAGATTATAGTTCGCTACAAATTTTTATAATATTCTAAGAAAGTTAAAAAAAAAAAAAAAAAACCAACCTTTCGACTGCTCCTTCGTCTCCTCGTTCATCAGAAAAATTTCTTTGTCCTTTGACACATTCATCGCCTGAATTTGTGCATGGATCTGAGCATTTCCAGTATTTTTGTAGTCTCTGCAAGTTTCAAGATTAATCAAAAAAGAAAATACGGGATAAGTAGGTTTTGAAAACTCACTCCACATTTATATCAATTTCTCTTTTGACCTGTTCCGCTTTCTCGGCACGTATCGCATCAATTCGCTCTTGTTCTTTCTTCCAATCTGGTCCAAAAATGCTCATGGTGAAGAAAGAATATGGGGTATCGGTAAAGTAAAATAGCGATTAATGAAATGACCCAACGACTTTTTATCTTCCTCATTGTTATTTTTGTGGGCGTGGCGGCAGCTGACCGCGCCGCCGCGAAACGAGATTCCATCTATCTTCTTTTTCTCTTGCTGTGTGATTTTTTTTGCTCAGTCCAACATTTTGAGAATCAAAGTTTGATCTTTTCTTTTTTCGAAAAATAAAGATTTACCGTAAAACCTGTATTGCATGTAGCACTATTTCGGCAAAGTATTATAGGGCGATCACTTTGTCAGTTTTCGAAAAAATTTAAGGAACCTAAAGATGATAAAAGCATAGTCAGAAACTCTTTTCGTCTCATGAAAAGTGATCGTAAAATGAAGTGTTGGACAGTTTTGACCAAGTTTTTCGCTGAAAATCAGGTTTTACAAAGAATGTTCTACTACGGAGGCAGTTCTATCGATAGGGAATATCTTTTTTTGTGGCTCATGAACACAACTTGGTTATTGTAACTAACTTATCCAAAAATTTTGTTTTGAACTTTATTCTCATATTTATTGCTCATCTCAATCTGTGTAATTGTACCTTCCGATGTGACAACTTCTCTAATCTAGTTTTTCTATCTCTCAGGTTCGCATGCGAGAAATTTAGCGATGAGGAAGACAGATTTTGTAGTTTTGGGAGAGAGAAAGGCAATCTTTGAGAGAAGGGAGACACCCTTCTAACTTCTCAATTATTTTCTTTTTTACGAATTCTGAAATTTTCAGTTTATGGATTTTGTTGATTTCATTGATCTTATTCCCAATGCCACGGAAAATGAAAGAGACGCATTAAGGGAAATTGCTGAAAAAATACTTACCTATCAAAAAGTATGTGAGTTTTTTGCAGGTTTAAGTAGTCGTTTCAATTTTTTTTCAGGCAAATGAAAAACGAAAGCCAGAAGTTATCGATTACAAAGAACATTTTCAAAAAATGGAAAATGGCGAATTGAGGCGAATTCTCAAGATTTGTATTGCTATTCGGCTGATGACTGAAAGTCAATTTTGTCCTGAAGGCTGTCCAAACTCCATGGACATTCTTGGGTTTTTTTCTTCGTGGGTCCAAATACACAAAGATGAACTCAACAGGTTGTTAAAAGATGAGACAGCAAGAATTGTGAATAAATACGAAAGTTATTATTATGTAAGTAGTTTTTTCCGCAGTTGAATAACTATAACACAGAATTTTCAGATAGGAATGGGACAGCTACGCCGCCTATGTTTTTTTTTATCTAGCGACGACTGCAGCAATAAGATCATTGATGAAATTTCACTTCAAAAACTGGATAAAGAGCAGATGGCAATCGTGTTTTTAGTATTCGATATTTTGAATTGGATGGAACCAAAAGTGGAGAAAACAGGTAAATTTCTCATTCAATTTTTTATTGCTTGTAATGATCGCAATTTTAGTTGAATCTTCTCTGGAAACATGTGACATCTCAAAGCCCATTTTGAAGACAGCGGCTGATCTGGAACTTTGGAAAAGTGTGAGTGAGGAACAAAATGTGGTGGGATTCTGTTGGAATTTCTTATTTTATTCAAAAATTATCATACAGAAAACCAGAGTGACAACGAAAAATTTTCAAGAAGAGAAAGAAAGAATGAAACAAAAGGCGTTGGAGCAGCAGAAAGTCCGAACATTATCAGAAATTCGTGAGCTTAGGAGGATTAGAAAAAATTTACCAAAAAAACATTTTCAGCATCTACCCAGCTTCCAGAAAACGTTACCAACGAACCACACATAAGCCTTCAAGTAGTTGCGGCAGAAAATGAAAATCTCAAAAAGACGTTCAGAGAACAGCAAGAACTTTTTGAGAAAGACGTAACCATTGCAAAAACTGAGAATGAAAAAACTGAAATTAGAATGATTGAAGAGAAAATCAAACATGACCAAAAACTGGATTTGGATTTTCAGAAAGTTTTAAAAAGACAAAAAGAAGAGCATGAAGAAGAGTACAGGAAAGCTCAAAAGGAAATTGAAGAATATGAAGTTTAAAGAGTTTTTCTACAAAAAATATTGAGTGATATTTTTCAGAAAGAAACCCAACGCATTCTGAAAGAGCGTGAGAAAGTTCACAATGCTTTTATCAGTGCTTTCTTAGCCTGTGCTCGAAAAGCGCAGATTTTTGAAGAAAAAGAAAAAGAATGGGCGGATTGGCTGGTATTTTTGAAAGATTCCATTCGAAATGTGAAAACCCGTTATGAATTATTTGAAAGGATAATGAGGAACATTTTAAAAACTGGCAAAAATTACGACGGAATCTTGAGGGTTAGTTGATAAGGTTAGAGGGCCGCTATAATAGAGGTACCCCAAGACTAATGCATATATTTCAGAAAGAACTATCGGCCCTTCACAAAACAGTGATTTCCTCTTACGAAGTGTTGTTTAGAGCATGTGACACTGTCAAGAAGCTAGATTCCAAGTTCCCAGAGGCTGTTTTTTTGAGAATTCTCCATGAGAAACTTGTGAAGGTTGCCAACGACCTGTGTCATTTTTTAGAAGAAATCGATAACTCCTCAGTTGGTTTTTCCTTTTTATATTAGGGTGGAAAGAAAGTTTTTGTGCAATTTTGATTTTGATTTTATTCGAACAAGAAACAATCCCAGGGTTTGGTTTGTTGTTTGTTTTTGAACTAGTAATACTACTGTTTGATATCCAAAATCAGGGGTTCCCTCTTTCAAAACACGAGTGTCTAGAATTGGAAACAGAAAGTGGCCTTTTTTTCTACTGTAGGATGAGTTTGAACCCCTTGCTCCTTTAGACGTAGGTCATGTTGCGAGAAAAACCAAATGAATAAAACCCACTATTTAGGGAGTTTAAAGACCAAAGAAGAGCAATCTACTTTAAGTTAGTCAAAAGATATTTCATGAGTTTCGCAACATGAGGTCAGATTTGAGGTAGGAAAAATGTGGAAAATTTGTGATAGTGTTCAAAACTAAAAGTTTTTTCCCCTCCAAGATTGTTGTGGAAGGTGTTAATGCTGCTATAGGTTGGTATTGTTGCTTTTGACATTTCACTAAAAGACTGGAATCGACTCTCTATCTGTAGCTATCATTGTGGCAAAATAGTAATTTTTTCTTTCATCGGTATCTGAAAAAATTTTCAATTGCTTTATGTCTGTTATGGGTTTTGTGAGGAATAATGTTTTTCATAAAACCCGCTATGAGTCAAGTATTAGGTTGGCCGGAAAGTTTCTGTGCATTTTTGATTTTACTCCCATTTGAGAATGACAAGGAGCATTGACAAAAGGGTAACTGTATATTGTATATAGAAAGTCAAAACATCCGATAGTGATACCCAAACCCTTTGCTCGCCCCTCTCCTGTTAACACTAGGCTCGTGTTCCGAAGGCTTTTAAAAGGCTCTGACATTTTCATAAATTTCTCTCTTCTTATTGTCCGATTATATTTGACTCATGGCGGGTTTTATGAAGGACATTGTCCTTTACAAAACCCATAACAGAAATAAAGTTGCTCAGTTGAAAAATTTTGAGATACCGATGAAAAAGCAAAAATCACTATTCTGCCATAGTGATAGCTCCCGCAAGAGGATCGATTCCAATCTTTTGGTGGAATGTCGTAAGCAACAGTACCTACCTATAGGTATTTGGATTTTGTACTTTCAAAATTGAACATTTAAATTTTTCATATCTAAATTTTAAACCCAATAAATCAATTATCAACATTTCCCTGTGGTTTTCTAAATTTTTTTAGTTCCTTCCAGGTTCAAGGCCGTTGCATACGAGAAGCTACCAACTAACCGTAAAATCTGTAATAGACAGGCACCTATAATAGAAGGGCAGCTCCAGAGTGTAATTGAAAACAAGAAGAACATCCTCTAATAAATACAATAGTAGGAGATCATTTTCTAGTAACTCGACATGGAAATTTTGTATGGTATTCTTGTTTTTCGGAGAAAAAACATTCCTTATGTTTTGAAGAACATTTTGAACAATAAAATGCCACCCTCTAATTTAAGGGCACCGTCAAAAGAAGGACATGTTTGCATATAACAAATTTTTTGTACCTGAACATGAAACATCTCAAGGGCATTTTATTAAAAATAGATTTAAACTTAATACAACCAACATCCAAGCACAAACTTATTCAAAATTAGGCCTGCTCCTTGGTCAAATCCATGATAGCTTGAAGCAAAAATCGAATCTGCATCATCTCCGGATCATCCTCATCTCCATCACTGAAAAGCGCCGTCACCCCCGAGAACATATCTCTCATATCAGCGACCATCGTTTTGGTTTTCTCAGGATCCTGATCATTTTCCAAAAGACTGCTCAAGTTGGTGATCGTGCCCATGAGATCAGTGAGGACATTCATTTGAACTTCTTCTTCTTCTATCTTGGGGTCAACTGCTGGAATTTCCGTTGGCTCCAGAGCTCGGACTGGAGCCTCTTGTGCAGGTTTTGATTGCTCCTGAACTGCTATTTCAACTGGTTGCTCAGCTTTGCACTCTTCAATGGGCAATGTTGTGGGACTATTAGCGATTTGAGACATGGAATCCGTCATAATTTTCATCTGGTGGAACATCACTTTCTCGAATCTTTTGAATTTTGGGATATTGAACTGAAAATTTTACTTTTCAATTTTCAAATGACAATTCTTTGTTACCTCCGGAACAATCTTATTCAAGTCGCTAACTTCGCTTTCGGCTTTTTCATATTGTGTCTTGATTTCTGCCACACTCTCCGGAGACTTATCATCCATGCAAACATCGATCCCCGCTATCATTTCCTCCAGAAAATTTCTCAATTGCTCACTTTTTTCTAACAAGTTTTCCTGAAGATCTGGTAGATTGTTTGCCACTTCTCTATCCTTGATAATATTCAATGATTGTAGATTATCAGTGAATGTCTGGAGGGCTTCAGAGGCGTCCATAAGCTTTTCAGGCTTGTTCTAAAGGGGAAAGTGGAAAATCAAAAAAAAAAAATTGAAGTTGAATTACCAATTTGGGGTTCGCGGCTTTAAGAATCGATTTCAGAGTTGCCACGTCTTCTTTGAAAAGTCCTTCAAACTTGTTGAAGTGTCGGACAATTTTGAGACAGGAAGAGCGGAACTCGTTGAATCGATCTTTTTCATTCATAACTTCGGATATTTTTAGAAGACAATTCACTGAAAAATTTCAATTTTAAACCAATTTTTTTTACGGTGCTACATCGCATTAGCCCTATCACGCGTTAGCACCGTCGGTCGCGAAAATTATCAACAGAAGGGCGACTATTCTTTTTAGTATCTGAGTATAAAAATATATAAATTTGTAGAAAAAACTTTTCTATCGAATATCATGGATTGTGTTTAAATTGGCCAAAATTTCTACAGAAACCCTAGTCAAAGGTTATGCCATTCCAAATAGGATTTCTTTCTCTACATTTCACTTTTATTCTAAAATATCAGAAAGACAGCCGCCTTCTCGGTGATAACTTCCACGCCCGTGGGTGCTAGTACGGGCCAGTGCTAAACCGTCCAGCGCTAATGTGGGGTAGCACCTTTTAGACCCCTCTCCCATTTTTGAACTAACTTTTCAACTGGCAAAAAGCCATTTCTTGGTCCAACAGACGCATTTCTTGCTCATTCAAATCCTTTCTCATTTCACCTTTCTTCTTTTCCAACTCTAACATTCTTTGGGAATGTTGTTGACGTTGTTTCAGCAGGCTCAACTGTTGATCTTCTGAATTTGTCATCCTAAAGTTTAATATATAGGCTGAAAACTAAAAAAACACAACAGATATAAAGAATCAGTTTAGAACTGATGAAAACAGATCGAAATTTTGGTTATGACACGGATAAGTAGTTTATTTTCAAATACAAATGGGGAAGATAACCATCGGCTTCTTGATGTTTAGAAGAACGTTTCCAAACGCTGAAAATCAAATTTTTTCTTATATTAAAACCAGAAATTTTTACATTTTCATCTGGCATTTCAACAATTTCCACGTCAGAACTTCTGTAGACTTGTGGTTCTTCAATATACTGATAATCTTCGGATCTTGCAGTTTTTGATCTTTCTTGAAGTTGCCCAGTGCTTGGGATATCACGAATAGATATTGTTTCAAAATGTGGATGAATGCTGGGAAGGTTTTCTTGGTTCGCCTGTAAAAAAAGGGTAAAATTTTGACTCTGTTATAGTTGCGCGGTCCCCGAGAAATTTAGCGGTCTCCAGATAATTGAATGGTCCCTTCAAAATTGAACGATCCGTTTGGAAGTTGGATGGTCCCTGAAGGCGTCCCAAAGCCCGCCCAGAAATTGAATGGTCCCATGAGAAATCTCTCGGTTCTCTTGGAAATATGAAGAACCATCTATTAGGTTGAACACAAAGTTTCTTCAATTTTTGAAGTAACCGTCCAGTGGCTTACGACTGAAGTTGTATCACTAGAAATTGAAGAAACTTTGTGTTCAACCTAATAGAAATCGAATGGTTCCTTCAAACTTTTATCCTGTCTTGAGAACTAAATTTTTTATCGGACCATTCAATTTTAAACGGACCATTAGATTTCTGAGCAAACTTTGTTACGCGTTCAGGGACCATCCAAATTCCTGAGGGACCATTAGATTTCTTAAGGGATCCTACAATTTTAAATGGACTGTCATAGTTCTGACAGGACCGTTAAATTTTTCAAGAAATATTCATTTTCTAAAAGACCAATAAATTTCCCAGGGACTGCTCAACTATAACAGAGCCGTAGAAACTAACCATGCATTTATCTAGATTCACCAGGGCGCTTGTGAGTTTATTGGATACCAAAGTCAAATCCTTTTGAAGAATCTTCAAGAAAATCCGGTCTGGGGCTTGATCGGCCAACCCTTTTGCAGTGGTCCAAGCCTCATAAACCATATCATAAGCTGATAAAGTTGCCTTATGAAGTGCAAAAAGTTCCTGGCTCACAATTTTCTGATAAGAAGCCTCGTTTTTGTTTAGGCTTCGAACTATTTTTTCAAATAAGCCAAATCGAGTTTTCGCTTGGGAAATTGGATTTTTGATCTCTTCTAGCCAAGTTGCCCATTCATTTTGTCGGGCTTCTAGGTGTTTTTCCAGAAGGAAACATTGAATGAACATTGCCTGATTGGCCTTGAACCGAGCCCACTTTTCTTCTTGTAAACGCGCAGTCTCTCTCTGAAAACCAAAACGAAACTTGATAATTTTTCATAACCTTCAATATAAGAGCACCTCAAACTCTTCAACCTCCTCTCGAGCTCTTCTGTACTCCTCGGCTTGTTCTCTATTCTGCTTATCAAACGCTTTTTGGAACTCCAAATCAGCTTTTCGATCATTCTCTTCTTTTTCAAGTCTCATTCGGTTTTCTGCTTCCAGATTAGCAAGTTTTGCATTTGCCAACTTTTTTTCAAACTCTTTTTGCTGCCTTTCATTTTCCAGATTCACTTCATACAGCGGACGCGCAGCTACAACAGGTGGCCTGGCTGGTACCACCGGCGGCTGTGGCGGGATGTAATCCGTTTTTGTTTCTGCTTTCGCCTTCTGAGCATTTTGCCGCTGTCTCAACTGCTCTCTGAAGTCTTGAGCACTTCTAGACGGCTCCTAATAGTTTTGAGGGGATTTTTCTAACCGATATTAGAAACTAAATTACCTCGCTGGGTGGCTCGTTTTGAAAAGAGTTATAGTGCTGCTGATAGCCGTCTCCAGGTTGTGTTCGAATTGGAGTGGTGTTAGGATAGGTTTGAGCTTCTAAAAGCTTTATGGATTACTGTAGCTTGTCTCGTTTTAAGAATGACCTGATTCCGGTGGTAGTGGTTTACCAAAAATTGCCTCCCATAACTGATTGCACATTATTCAAATCTAAAAACTTTCTTTTCGAAGTGTCTCAATTTGGTCCCCGGTCATTTTTTTGGTTATGAAAAAGCTAGCGGAAGAGTATTAAGATAAGAGCGTCTTTTTTTCACGACTTGAAAAATTGCCAACAACTATTGGAGTCTTATCAGTACTCTTAATACTCTTATCAGGTTGAAAGCGGCAACTGTCCTTGTTTGCCTATTAGGAATTTTGTTTACTAACGTAATATTAGAAAGAATTGAAGGAACGAAATTACTGTAAGGAATCGGACTAGTAGCTTCAGGGTAATAGCAAAACTCACCTTTTCTGAGGACGAGATTTGAAGTCCTGGCTTAAAAAAACGCTCTGAAAATGGGGATTAAAGTGATTCTAGCTTACAAAACTGAAGTTCAAGTATCCATGAGTCCAAACATGTTCTAGATCAAAAAAAATCAATACGGAAAACAAAATGGGACCAGTTTATGTTCAAAAAATAGGCTCAAACAACTTATTGTCCCAATTTTTTCAGTCCTCCACTGGATCCGTTTTCGAGATATCTCTGAGTATCAGCGTGCAATGCAGCCGATTGTCGATTCACCTCCTCGAGAATCTCGTTTGTTACCGGAATGTCGAACTGAAATTGATTGTTTTTGAGCGCTGAAAATTTTTATGGATCCTTACAGTCTTGACGAGCTTTATCAGGTCAGCAACAGATTTTTTGATCGCATCGAATTCTTTTTTGGCCGTTTCATACTCCTTGTCGTCCACTTCACCGGTTTTCTACAAATAGTTTGTAAATTTTTAATTCATTTTCAGAATCGAGTTTTTTTCAAGGTTAACTATGCGAGCTTTTGGGATGTGTGATAAATCATTCGAAAGCTGAAAGAAAGCTGATCACAAATCTGTAGTTTGAATTTGAAAATCACTACTTTGGAACGGCTTATGAGCATGATCCAGTGATGGTACGGTTTCCAAATTGTGTCAAAATGTAGTATTAATCATCCTTTAACACCCCAAGAAAATTGAACTCCTTTTGGAGAAAAAAAAATTCTAGACTAGAAAATTTTTAAGACCCAAAATTTTTTTTCAAAAAATTCTCAAAAAGCTTTGGGGTGATAAAGAACGGTTAGCATTGCACTTTGACACAGTTTGGGACCGTACCATCACTGATGGATCATGCTCAAAAGCCTCTCCAAGTAATGATTTTTGACGAAATTTGGTCAGAATCGAGGTCACAACTTTTTTTGAAGCGTCGGCAGCAAAAACGGACTTCAGAGTCGTGATCAGCGTACTTTCAGTTTTCGAATGATCTATCACTCGCCCCAGAATCTCAAGTTAAGTTCTGTCGATTTCCTAGTTAGTTCCATTGCAGGATTCAAAACATTATTCATACCTCCAAAGCCTTCTGGTAGGCCACAATAGAATCATCAATAATCATGAGTGAATTGCCTAAGGCGTTAGTCAGAGATTGAATTTCTGCGAGCGATGTATCAAAAGTAGCCTTGAATCTATCTGGAATGGTGAACTGATTGACTATTGTGGTGAACCCCGTAAGAGTATCGTAAACAATGAGCGCTTGAGGAAGACTGGTCTGTAATAGAATAAAGAGTGTAGGCGTTGCATAATTACCAGCTTATTCTTTCTACGCATCTCCAATACAGTCTTTGTCAAATTTCTCGTTTGATTATTGTAACCGTCGTTGAAGCATTTGAAATGTATACGCAATTGGTTGCATCTTAAACGGAAATCATCGTGTTGCTTCTCAGATTCCTGTGCTTTGACTAGTGTTACAGCACCTTGCACTGCAAAAAATATATTGAGACGCAAAATTACGTTGAGCCAAGCAGGCTTTATCAAAATCGGAAAACGGATTATCCGAATTTTCGATTTTTCCGGCTTTTTTCGGAAAAATTTTCCGTCGGATAGTTTTCCGATTTTTTTATTTCGGAAAATCGGAGATTCGGAGATTGATGAATTTCGAATTTATTCGTGCTCAAATCAACCGAATTATCAGCAATTTCATCACTTTTCAAGACCGGAAATCTCAAAAATCATAAAAAATTACCAGTTTGATAATTTTTGAACCGAAATTTCACTAGAACTAACGTTTTTAGTTAAATTTCACAATTTTTCGAATTTTCCGAATTTTTCGAATTTTCCGAATTTTTCGCTCGGAAAAAAATTCGGATATCCGATTTTTCGAAAAAAAATTTTCCGAGCAAGTCTGGAGCCAAGACATACTCTCATTTGTTTGCAATCGCTCATTCCTATCTGTTAGGGCTTTTTGTTCAATTCTTGCAGCTTCAACCATCGCTTTCATCTCATTTCCTTTCACCATACGATACTCATGAAGGTTTTTGTTGGCGGTGAGAATGTACTCGTTGTGCTCCTTCGTCTGCTTCTCCGTCTTCTGGTTGTGAGCTTGTTGCATTTCGGTCCGGCTCTTTTTACCCTCTTCGATGGTCACCAAGAGCTTAGAGCGCTCTGAAATTCTGAGAATTAACTTTTTTTTTCTCCAAGCATTGAACTGTACCAGAAGCTAAGTCATTCTTGCGTTTCTCGAGCTTAACCGCTTCCGCCTCATACTCCTTCTTTCGTTTTTCTTGCTCAGCTCGAGCCGCCGCCTCCAATTGAGCATTTTCTTTAACTGAACGCTCGCGAGCTTCCGTTTTCCACTGCATCATCTCCATATCATGACGATCTTTCAGGCCTTCAAGCTTTGCAATCTCCGCATCCAACTCAGCCAGATTTCTACGTGCCGCTTCGGCTACTTCTTTTTCGTTCTTCTCTTTCTCCGCTTGAACCTTTTTCAGTTGCGCCTTCAATTGAAATATACATTTTCTTTACTTGATAAAGAACACTTACTGCATCATGCTCTCTTTTCAATTGCTCACCAGCTTCCACTTGCTTTCTCCGATCGTCTTCCACATTCTTCCTATGCTGTTCCTGGGCTTCCTGCAGCTCTTGCTTCGACTTACCGTTTCCCATTTCGAAACAAAATGCTCCTAGAAAAAATGTTTGAGGCCTATGCTAAAAAATGTGAAAAAAATAGAAGGGATTCAAATGAACCCGTAGGTAAATAGAAATAATTTGATAATAATTACTGGAGTATGCATATTTTACAACGTGGGAGAAAACACAAAAACCATAATTATTCATCATATTTAATTGCTTCTTGGCTGCTTCCTGGAACTGCGTTGCCACCAATTGCAATAGTCACTGCTTCGTGATTGGTTTCTACTTGGCCCAAACAATTCACCTGAAATAAACAAATATGGGGTTGAAGGAGGATTTCTATGTTTGGCTCTGTTCCAGAAAAGGGGTCCCCTGATTTTTTGAGGGTCGCTGAAAAAATTTCAAGGACCCCCAAAAACTTAAGGGGTCCCTGGCATTTCCTCAGAAGTATAAGGGTCCCGAAAAAAATTATAAGAGTTCCTGATTTGAAAAAGGAAATGGCACTTTATAATTTTCTAGAGCCCTTGGGAAATTTCAAAGACCCTTTTACTTCTAAAGGAATGCAATGGACCCTTTAATTATTAGGGGCCCTTTAAATTTGTCAGGGACCATTGAAATTCTCCAGAGAGCTCTTTACTTTTTAGGGAGCCCAAAAAAGCAAGGGACCCAAAAACAATAGGAGGTAGTACTCTGAAGATTTCAAAAACTTACACCATCGACGATCTTTTTAATTTCCTTAATGAACTTATTTCGGATCTTCAAGTCAATTTCTCCTGTAGGTCGCTGAAAAAAATAAATGAAACAGGTCTTAAAAGATATCCAAACCTTCAACTCTCTTTTGAGCTCTGTCATAGTTGTTTTCACAGAACTGATTCTTTTCTTGACCTTTTTAAGATCGTCAACAAGATTCTGCCGTGTTTCCTTGTCACTAATCTTTAAAATTCTTCTATCCAAAGTTACAAAATCTTGAAGCAGTTCAGTGAGTTTCGCGTCAGTCGAATCCAGTTTGGTTAGTGCTACTATTTTCAAGGCATCTTCCATTTTGACGTCAATAGGCTCGGTAGCTTCATTGGCATACTTAAGAATGATTCCAGCCATTTCTTGGAGGCTGGCGATCTCTGTGTTGACCGCTTTCAAATCGTTTTCCTTGCTTGTGGCTGCTGCAATCGCGAGGAAGCGTCGATGTTGATTCATGGTCTCGTCCATATTTGTAAGTGTGAGCTCTATTTTCTGGAAAAGATGGTCAAAACTGGATGATTTTTAGGAAAAATTCTGGGGTCCGAAATGAGGCATCGTAGCGACTGGTAGCCCGGTGCGTGAGCGGCTGAGCCAGGGGGCTAAAACACGGGCGCCCCCAGGTGGCAGATCTGAACTTGTCTCTCGCCCCCCAAAAACAAGGTAGCAGAGTTGTACGGAATGGATTTTTTTGATTATGGAATTCGGAATCCGGAATCCGAACTGTCCTTGGGAACTATGGAATCCGGTATCCGGAACTCAGAATAAACTCTTTTTCCTCGGAATACGGAATTCAAAATCCGGAAGGATTGGCTTGGCGAGATTCAAAACTGATGAAAGTCCGGAAATCCGGAATTCGGTGTACGCAATGAGAAAAACCCCGGAATACGGAATACGAAATCCGGAATCCGGAATTCCGTACAACTCTGCTAAGCAGTGTGATAATTTTGCTCCTATACTAGTTATCAAGTTCCGGACTTCAAATATGGGTTTAGAATGGCCTTTTTTTTTATGAAACAGAAATCACTACGGTTTGAGCATTTTCATGTCCCACTAACTTACTTTCTGATAGTTCTCTTCGCTTTTGTCATTCAGCTCTTTCTCCGTTTGCAATCGAACCTGTTTATCCTCCAACTGGGATTCCAGAACGGCCCGCTGATGCTTCTCATTCAACTGTTTCTGCTCTTCAGTGAGACGATCACGAAAATCTTCAGTTTTTCTTGTTTCTTTCAAGCCTTCTTCCATGTTCTGCTTCTTCATAGCATCAATTTGACCTGAAGTGGCATCTTGGTCCTGAAGAATGGAAAAAGTTATTCTCAATAAAAGATAATATCACCTTTTTGATTTGATCGGTCCGTCTTTGCTCATCTCTGGCTCGATCCTGATGCTCTTTCTCTAGCGCTTTTCTTTTTGCTTCTTGCTCCAACAAAACTTGCACTTTCTCTTTGTCACCTTCATTAGCCAATTCTAATTTCTTCAGATACGCAGAATCACGTGTCTCTTTCAATTGTTCCTTTGTTTCTGCTCTCATCTGCTCAATTTCTTTTTCCTTCGAATCAGTCATCTTTTTTGTCTGAGTATGGAATTGAGCATTGCCAGTATTTTTGTGGTTTCTGAATATTCAAAAGAGTTATAAATGAAGGAATCATAAAAGAAACTCACTCCACAGCAATTTCGGCTAGTCGTTTTTGCTCCGCCGCTTTTTTCTGGCGTTCCGCTTCAAGCTTCTTCTTCTCTTCAGCCACATTCGGTCCGAACAAGCCCATGATTTCTAAAAAAAAATAATACAATTTTGAAGAGAAACCGAATGACAAGAGTCAGATGTCAATGAATGAGAGTGGACAACCTTCCCTCTCAATCTTTCTCATTGCTAATTCCTAGTGGGCGTGGTGTTGTACGTTTTGAGTAAACAAGAAACTATCAAACCAACCAGCGACTGTCGCGTGATTTTTTTTGCCACATTTATTGCTGAGAGTAAAAATTATCATTATTTTAAATTCAGATTTTTGATCGTTTCTCATCCTAGTTTTTCCTCCTCTTATGATTTGAACAAAGAAATCCATTTCGAAATTCGAAAATTTAATTTGAAAATTAGTTTGAACCCTCGAGCGTTCCCTCTAATAGAAGTGCTCTTCATATATTACCTTTTTTTTAAAAGATCAATGCTAATGAAATTTCCTATTGTTGGATTACTGTAGCCCGTGTTTCCGGTGTCGTTTTCGGCAATCATGGGTTTTTTTTTTCGCTAGTCAACAAAATATAAATGAGGAAGAAACATTTTGCAGTGAGGAAGACTAACTCTTATCTTTTTCAAACATTCCACTCATCGCTCTCCGAATTTCCATTTCCTTTTGCCAATTATTACAAAGTTTCAGTCACAAACAATGGATTTTGACGGGTTCGTCCACTTGTTTTCCAACTCCGACGGAGTTCAGAAGCCAATGATTGAGATGATTGCAGAAAATTTTCTGAGGTGTCCAATAAGAACTGTAAGTTTTGGATACAAAAATTTGGCTCTGTTCCAGAATAGGAGTCCTTTGATTTCCGGGAGTTTCTTAGAATGTTCAAGGGTCCCATGAAATCCCTAAGGGTCACATGCGTTAGGTTGGCCGAAAAGAAATGCGCGCTGAACTTTTTTTCAAATCTGCATATCTCAGCTATAATGAAAGGTACGAATAAGTGATCAACTGGTAAAATGTGCAAACTTTTATGGTCAAAATTTTGTTAGTTGGTCACTTTCTGATATCACTTACTCTAGCTGAGATATGCACATTAGCGTAAACGTCTTTCGTTCCGGCCAGCCCCATGTCCTTTATGAAAAAAAGAAGGGTCCTATGAAATCACCAGGGGTCACATGCAGTCGAAAAGGGTCTCATCAAAATTGTTGAGTTTTATAACGAACAAACTTCACTTCTTTTTTTGGGGCCCTTGTGGCTTGCTTGGGACCCACGGAGAAACCATTGGACCCTTGGAGATCCCATGGGACCTCTAGCGGTTTAATGGGACCTCCAGAAAATTAAAGAACCACATTCTGGAACAGTCATATTTTATGAGTTTAGAACGCCTACAATTATATCACAACGGAGAGAATCAGAGAAATAGTGGCAAATAAGTCAGTGGAAGAGCTGAAACAGTTCTTATCACTTTGTATCGTGGTTCGGGTTATAACTGATGTTCCGTATCGTCCAAATCCCGAGCAAAATGCTTTGTCGAAACTTGAAATTTTTTCGAACTGGATTCGTGAATGGAAAAACACATTCATCGTACTGATTAACCAAGAGAAGGCTAGAGTTGAACAGAAATACAGTGGATTCATCGCAGGGGTCAGTCTGTTTTTGCAGCTTTCCAACATAATGTGGATGGTTTCAGAATTATATAAAAATGCGTGAATTTGCATCCGGAAACTATGCTCGGGATAGAGTTATTGAAGAAATTGTTGAGCAGAAACTGAATGAGGAGCAACTGGGAATTGTGTCTCTGATAGAATCGATGATGCCTAAAGTCGAAAAACTAGGTAAATCTGCAGAAAAAAAAACAAACACTTGGTTGGGTTGAAAATTTCATCCAGATACATCTTCCTACGAAACCGTCTCATATCCAACAGGTCCACCAAATGTTCAGGTGCCAAAGGAGTTTGTAACGTTTGCAAATGAGCAAGATGAAGCGAGTTGTTAGATTTACTCTTGGATTATTTTTTGAAACTTTTTCAGAAGATAAAGCAAACATCTGGCAATTTTCGAGAACAAATGGAGAAGCGAAAGCAGCAAAGGGCGTTTGAAAAACAGAAAAAGTATTCCTCTGTATTAATTGGTTAGTTTTTTGCTCAGAAATCGGACCTTAAGTTTTGAGAGGTGACCTTGGATAGCAGACTCGTCACGGGCCGGGCCGGGCCGCTGGAGAAATTTCTTCCGGCACGGCTCAGGGTTCAAGGTCAAACATGTTTTTTTTGAAAAAAAAAATTTTTCCCGGTTTTTTCTACTTTTTTGACCTATGCGTTCCAGAATGAAAATGTGATCAATTTTAAAGTATAAATACCCAAGAAAAGCTTAGAAATCGGGCTGAAAATTGAAAAAACGTGCTCAAAAAACCAAAAATTTTCAAACGTGGAGCGGATTTTGACAAGTCTGTTAACCGGCTTTCCAATTAAAATCGCCTCCTTTTTCAGAACCCACCCAGCTCCCAGTCTCCGAAGAAGTCGTGAGCTCAGAATGCCTGGAAAAAGAGCGACTCCGTAAAGAGCAACAAGAACGTTTCGAGAAAGATGTGCTCACGAAGAAAACCGATTACGAGAAAAGTGAATCTGAAATGATTGCTGAAAAAATCAAACATGACAAGGAAGCCGATTTTGAGTTTCAGAAAGTTTTTGATAAGCAGAAAAAAGAGAATGAGGAAGCTTACAAGAAGGTTCTGGAAGAAATCAAGGAATATGAGGTGTTAGAAAAAATGGAGATTATTTTCAAATCGAAGATTTTCAGAAAGAAACTCAACGTCTTCTGGAAGAACGTCGTCAAATGTGGAGAGTATGTATAGAAGTTTTCTCTGCGTGTGCTTATAAACAACAGTTGTTCGAGGAAAAAGAAAAGGAATGGGCAGATTGGTTGGACTCTTTGAAGAGTTCTATTTCAAATGTGAAAACTCGATTCGGGTTGTTTGATAAGATAATTCGGAACATATCAAAAAACGAGAATAGCTATGAAAAAATCTTCAGGGTCAGTCGAAAATTTGGCCGTATTCAAATTGGGCTTTGAAATTTTCAGAAAGAACTTTTGGCCCTTCATGCATCAACAATTTCTGCTTATGATCTGCTATTTGAAGCTTGTGGCACTGTCAAAAAACTTGATTCCCAATTCCCGGATGGTGTTTTTCTCCACATTCTCCATAAAAAACTTGTGAAGGTTACCAATAAGTTGTGCAAGTCTTTGGAGGATATTGATGAGTCTTTGGTAAGGCTTGTCACTATGGAAAAAATTTTAATGTGGATTTTTTCAGAATAAGGAAACTGCCGAGACAATCGATAAAATCGCTGCATCTTTCGCTGATCTGAAAACGTCAGACATTCCGACTACCGGAGAACTTCGAAAGGAGTCCTCCTCGTTCGTTGGCAGTGCTCAAATAGACGAAGACCCGCGTGTTTATGCTCAACAATCTTCGGAAATTATTGAAGAAATAATAGAATGAAGATCAAAATATGGATTGATAATTTCTTTTTTTTTGTTTGAATAATCATTGTCTGGAAGAAAAATAAATAAAACCTTATTTTCTTAACAAAAATTTATTCCGATTACGCTCAAACCTTTTACGCTTGATAGGCACATTCAGAAGCAATCTTTTGGTTCGAAGTTCAGAATTGGTTGAAAAACTTCAGAAGCCGATGGAAAAAAAAATATTTTTTTGGAAAAACATTTGCTCGTACTCCATGGACATTCATAAGTGTCCAGAACAATTTTCAGACCTATTAGATTGCTTTTAAATGCCTTATTGACAAAAACGTAGAAGTACCTCAACCTTTTTCGAGCCCGAGATCCAACTCAAATCAACATTTAGCAGTTTTTGACTCCAGAAACTAAATCAGCGTGGTCAAAAGTACCGGTGGTACAATTTTCAGAAAGATCTCGATCCGTTTCATCACGTATAGTTTCTATTACAACGGCATGCCACTCTATTGTTCTAACTAGGGAATGGTCTACACATAGGATGAGCTTTCGCTTAACGAGTGGTACCATTCGAAAGCTTAGGTTGAGGACAACTCATTTCCACTTTCAAAAATCGCTGCGGACCCCTGAAGACGTCAGAATTCGCATCTGAAATTCTAGTGCTTTTAAGCACTGGAACTCACCGTCTCATCAAAATCGCCTCAGCCGACAACTCATGGCCCTCTTCTCAACACGTTTTCAACGGTTGGAAAGCGCAGTGGTTGTGGGATGGGTTGGTAAACTAGGGGTGGGGGTTCGACTCCCCTCCGCGACACTTTTTTTTGTTTTTCTTTTCCAACTTTTTCGGAAGCTTTAAAACTAGACAGAAGCTTTTCCAGAAGTTGGAAAGTGATTTAAACTCGTTTTCTGGCTATTCTAATGTATGTTATCGTTTACCAGAAAAAAAAAATTTTGTGAGCTTTTCAGATTTTCCCCACCCAACCCATGAACACTTTTTTCATCCAAATTTTTTTTTCGATATTTTTTAATTTTTTTTTTAATTTTTTGCGTTCTGTATACGTTAACATTGGTTTGGAATCACAATTACTCGAACTACATTGCTGTGAAAGCATCAATTCTTATAATAAACCATTCTCAAATGATACAAATTCATGGTAAAAATGGAAAATCCGGGAAGACATCATATGAATGTAATTCCAAACCAATGTTAACGTATACAGAACGCAAAACATTTAAAAAAAAGTTAAAAAATATCGAAAAAAAAAATTTTGGATGAAAAAAGTGTTCATGGGTTGGGTGGGGAAAATCTGAAAAGCTCACAAAATTTTTTTTCCTGGTAAACGATAACATACATTAGAATAGCCAGAAAACGAGTTTAAATCACTTTCCAACTTCTAGAAAAGCTTCTGTCTAGTTTAAAAGCTTCCGAAAAAGTTGGAAAAGAAAAACAAAAAAAAGTGTCGCGGAGGGGAGTCGAACCCCCACCCCTAGTTTACCAACCCATCCCACAACCACTGCGCTTTCCAACCGTTGAAAACGTGTTGAGAAGAGGGCCATGAGTTGTCGGCTGAGGCGATTTTGATGAGACGGTGAGTTCCAGTGCTTAAAAGCACTAGAATTTCAGATGCGAATTCTGACGTCTTCAGGGGTCCGCAGCGATTTTTGAAAGTGGAAATGAGTTGTCCTCAACCTAAGCTTTCGAATGGTACCACTCGTTAAGCGAAAGCTCATCCTATGTGTAGACCATTCCCTAGTAAGTTGCAACTTCAAAAACAGACCTCTCACTTTCTGTACTCCACATCTTTCTGCTCGTGCCTTTTCCTCTTTATTTGTATGGCTTTTGTCGGTGAAAAACTCTTCAATTCTTCGACGTTTTCTGCGTTATACAGTACCCCGTGCCATAAGTATAAAATTTCTTAATCAAAACTGATAAGACGAACAGGAAATGTTTATTCCTTATTACAAATTTTGGGGAATGTCACAAAGTGAAGAGCAAAAACCGCTTATCAGGTTCTTATCACCAGTTGTACCATAGGGAATTTTGATTGTTAGTTTAAAAAGCGCAAAACTATGAGGAAGACAGCTCCGTTGCAAAAATCGAGGGAGGAAGAAAATGATTTGAAGGGATCCAAGGGTATGAAGGAAGTTCAGAGGGACTGGGATCTCGGGGATGCCGCTGTATTACAGGAACTGTAGTGTTGCTAAAAGAGGTGCCGTTGTATTACAGGTACTTTAGTACTATTGAAAGGGATGCCGCTGTGTATATTACATGTACCGTAGTACTACTAAAGCTAATGTGGCACTAGGCAGATCAAACTGATGTTCTGGACTTACAGATCACTATCTCTTAACTAGATTATGACTATTTGTTTAGTACTTTTAAGTACATTTGCCATTTCAAATTTTGAGAGAAAATAGTGCCGTTGTAATAGAGTATCTCTCAGAACTTTTTTTTCTAGAATTTTTGATTCTTAGTTCATCCTCACAATAATGAACCAAACAAAATTATTATTTTTAACAAGTTTATTCAAATCAATCCAAAAAAATCAAGATAATTTTTGTTAAAAATCACTCCAACATGTTCATTCCACTAGAACCTGAAGTCAACTCATGGATGGCTTCGCTGAGGTTGGTCCCTATGAAGCTGATCTCATCGATTCCATCGAAAAGCCCATCCATGACAATCCTGAAGTTATCCACGTCTTTTTCGGCCCAATGGTTGGGTTTCATCTGAAAAAAAAGACGGTAATTGAATCAAAGTTGGCTTCGTCTAGGTGAAAAATGTTAGAAGGTGAAAAATGTTCTATTAGAAGTGCCGGTGTATTAGGGGATTCATGGTAATTTAAAGCTTTGGTCTACTGAGTTTGTTTAACTTACATTGTCCACTTGTTTCTTCAACTGCTGCACCACATCTTCCAACATTTTGGTTTGCATCGGATCGTCTCCATAATCCTTCATAAACTTCAAATTCTCGTTCATTTCTTCGTACTGCTTTCGGATGTTCTGGCGTTTTTCAGAGTCCTAAAAGAAACGAATTACTACCTCTAATATAAAGGCACCACTCACCAGAATCTTTTTCGAAAAGAACAAAATCCATTCTTTTGCAGTTGAAATGACCTCCGGAACATCCACGACTCCTCCGAATTCCTCAACCTTGGCTCCTTTTTCTTGAACCAATTTCAGCTGATTCTCCAAACTTTCCAATTCCATTTTTAGCTTTTCCATAGCGATTTTGGCCAAAACCTCCTCAGAACCGTCATCAATAACTGTGTCTAGTTGCTCCACAACTTTATTAAAAGTATCCGAAATTTCATTTTTTAGATCTTTCAGCACTTGAATTGCGTCGTTAAGATCGTCGATTTCCTCGGTTTCTTCTCCAGTTTTTTGAATTTTTTCCAGAGTTTTGAAAGTTTTTTGTTGCTCATTTGCCAATTTTTGACGTCTTTGAGCTATCTAGAATTATTACAAACTTTGGGAATCATAAAAGCCTGAAGCCTACCTTCTCAGTCCTTTCAATCCTTTCCTGGTCTATTTGAATTTCCGTCTTTCGCTCCAATTCCATTTTTGAAGTTGGGAAACCGTTTGTGTGAGTTCAAAATTTATTGAGAACAGTGTAAACTGGCAGGAAGAATAATGACAAGAGAAAAAGGGGAGAGAGAACCGATAAGAATCTCTTCCTCATCACAATATTTTGTTTGTTTCATTGTGCGCGCATGTGTTGCGTGTTGAAACAAACAGATTGTTTAGTCTTAGCAAGAATAGCGGTGAGAAAAACGGAAAAAAATCTTTGGGAAAACTTTTCGTTGGGGGACCTAGATTTTAGAGCACTGTTCCAAAATGGAGGACCGAAGCCAAAAAACAAAAAAACAACCCAAAAAAAAAAAACCGAAATATTAAAGTTAAAAAGAGAAAATAAAAGACTCAAAAATAAAATGGAGGACCAAAATGAAAAACAGCGGTTTATCTTTCAAAATCGCCTCTGACGAGCAACACTATTAGAGGGGCAATTCTACTAGGGGGCAAGCTTTTGTTCGTTAGATTTTCAATTTCCAAAAGATTTTCAACATCCAAAATTGAGAAAAATATAGTCAAAAACATGTTTTTTAGTTTTTTTTTTCTATGCAGAAAATTCTAATAAAATGAAGTTTTGGACAGTTTTGATACAGTTTTACGTTTGTGTTTTGCAAAGGCAAAACTCTATTACGGGGGCAATTTTATTAAAGGAGAGCAATCGTTCTAGAAGACAAATCGAAAAAAGGGGCAATACAAATACAGGTATTTCAATAAAATCAATTGTTTACACACATACCCAACTATCAATAGAGTCAATATAAACTGATAAGCGGGCAGAGAAAAGAATTGTTATTTTCCACTAGTTCAATCAACTTCTTTCTTTTGAATTATCTTTTTTCAGTATGTCAGAAGCCTGGAAAATTCATGAAGCTCGTCAAAAATCATTCAAAAAATCACTGAAAAAAAAGCTGAAAAATTGGAAAAATTGGAGGAGATAAGAACTGAGGCTGTCAAAAAGCAAAATATCCAAGAGTTGGCACAGTTGTATCAAGAAATTGAGCTGAGAAAGTTGAAATGTGAGTTGCATCCTTTTCCTCTGAAAGTCTCCGTTCTAGACAAAGTGCTCCTCTAATACAGGTACTCCCTTTTTCAGTTTCCTGTGGATTCGAGCTTCTCAATATCCTCATCGGAAACCAAGCTTACGACAAATTCCGATTACAATGTCGCACAATTTACAAGAAACTTGGAGACTTCAAAAATGCGTTTGATAAAGAACTGGAAACGATGCTCCCGGTTATTCGGAGAAAAAAATCTTCTAAAAAACTGGTAATTTTTTCAATCTTATTATTCTAATATAGAATTCCGTCTGTCTGTCAGTAGGTTTGTGTTTCCGCGACCCTTGGGCCATTCCTAGGAGTCCGATTTTTATAAAACAAACAGGTCGATACAGAATACCCCCGCGATGATGCCCGTCTACTCCATTTGGAGCTCTAGGAAGCTCTATGCTATCTATGCACTAGCCTAAGCCCCGTCCCCGTCAACTGTCGGCTGCTAGATTTACTAATTTTAGAGAGTCTGCTGCCGCCGCTTGTTCAACGCACCGTTGTTGGCGTGGTGTAGTGGTGTAAAAAAAATTTCGGTAAATTCAGCATCCGAGTTCGATTTCTCGGTGGGCCAAATATTTTTGGCTTTTCATTTTTCATAGGAATTGACGGAAATTTCTACGAAATCCGGGCGGTTGAGGCGCGAAGCGCCGGAAACCGCCTGGTTAAAGCTAGTTCTGAAACTTGTAGCTTTTCAGAATGAGCTGACAAGGCTTGAAGAAGTCCGTCGGATTCTTCAAGTCTTTTCCGAAGCTGTTTTCAATCTGACAATAATACATGACGCCAAGTATCTAGAAGAACACTGTTATCGACCTTTGCTCTGAATTGAGCAACATTTTGATCAAAACACAAACTGAGGTAGAAGTCACCAAAGAGGAATCCACCGGGGTCTTAAAGAAGCTGTTCCCGAAAGATCGAGATGCTTACGCGCTATCATTGAGCAGAATCGAGCAGCTATATACGATTGCGGAAACGAAATCTAAATCGCTGAAAAAAGTTATGGAAAATGTAAGTTCTAGAATCAAAATTTTCAGAAAAGGCTGAAGTTTGCAGTTTCTGATTCCACCATCCACAAAATTTGAGCAGAGCTGCAATCGAATGTTTGGAATGCTCTCGGCTGAAATCCCTCAGATCCAATATGCACCACTCGACGCTCAAATGTTGGCAATTGAAGCTGAAACTCTGGTAGATGGCCTATCGTTATCTCCAATCCAATCAGAAATTTTGGCTATTGAGCCTGCCCAATCTGCCTCAGAACTTGCTTTATGCTTAATTGAACCAGGCCCGACAGAGCCTGAAAATTTGGCTCCATTATCAGAAATAGAGCCTGAACCCCTTGCTCTTGAATTTTCAAGCCAGAAAGATTATGATGAAAAACAAGCTCTGCGATCTACTATGACAAATCTCTCAAAGCTACTTTTCGACGAGGAAGACGATATCGAAGAGGACCTATTATTCAAAATTCACTTTTGTGCGGAACTGGAATCTGAAAATGATACTGACCCCTCAGATGAAGAACTCCGTAGAGAGGTGAACCCGTTTTTTTTTTTCCGAAGCAGAAGAGCAAGCTTAACATTTTTCAGAGATCCGGTTCATTATCTTCCGGATACAGCATCGAAACTATTTGAACGGTTTTACGAAAAAGGAGCTAAAAAATTTATTGTGATATATCTGATAATTGATCCACAATTTCATAAAAATTTGTTGGAAGAAACTCATTTTGATCTATCTGAAACAATACAAAAAATTCATTATATGGAACATTGCTCAGCTTACTTTTCTAGAAAAACCATCAATTTCTTGTTTGTAGCTCTCAACATTCTCTCCCTTCCACTTGGTTCTGTTCTGAATATGCAGTAAAAAGATTTGAATCCAATTTTCCATAAATCCATCATTCACTTTTCGAAATGAACCTACTCCCTGGAAGTTCTTTATGGATCCACCTTGACGCTCGATTTCTTTTAATTGACTTCTCATTTCATTCAACTGAGATTTTAAATCTTCAAAAACATCTATTGCTTCTTTCCGGAAACTCTTGATTTTACTAAATGGCATCCCCAAAAACATCAAAGATCGATTCAAAAGTGTCATCACATCTTCTTTTTTCTCTCTTAGCTCTTGAATGGCGTTGTTAAAATCATTAAACTTAGCATGCTCCTCGAAAGATATTCTCACGGAAATCATTTTTCTACAAGAATCAGTTTGAAGATCTTCTATGTGTTTTCGTTGCTCCAAAAACTGAAAACAAAAAGTTTTACCTCTGTTCCAGAATAGAGGTCCCTCAACATTTCCAGAGGCCCGTAGAATAAGGGTCCCTGGAATACGTTGAAGGTCCCGAAAAGTGAAAGGGGCCCCTGAAATTTCTAAAGGGGTCCTGAAAAATTATGCGGGTTCGCTACCGTGTCTTTTTTACTCAGGGGCTTTTATTATATTTTTCGGACCTTTTTGGAACCCTTGAAATATTGTTGGGGCTTTTGAAATATTTTAAGAACCCCCTGAAAATCAAGAGACTCTATTCTGGAATAGAGCCAAAATTTTCACTAGATAAAATCAAGGTGTTACCTGTTGCTCCTTTTCTTCATTTTGGCTCATTTGGTGAAAAAAAAAGTTTCAAATCAAAAAAAAAAGTATTCAAAAAGTGTGAGGAATATTTTTTACGGAAAAGAGGCAGAACTGATAGCGCAAATTATACGATCATGCCTCTCTCACCGATCTGTAACTCGGGTTGTTTATGGAATTTCAAACAAAAAGAGACGGGAAAAACATTTTATTGCTGAAAATGATGAAATAAGACTTCTTCCGGCTCACTTTCCGAACTTGAGCTCCAGATGTGAGCTTCAAATTTTTCATTGTTTTTCCTAATGTATTCTTCTACAAATAGTTCGGTATCTTGTCTTAATGCACTTTCTGAAATGATAAAATAAAGGATTTCAAAACATTGATGAAAAACCTTCGATAGGCCTCCTTTGAGGTGGTGGAATACTTCGTGGAATATATCTTTCAAAAAAGTTTTCTTCTTTCTGTAAAAAACCTGGAATTTTTTAAACGATAAAGTATGCTAAAACTTACTGGTGCATTGGACAATTTCAAAGAATATTGATGGACACTTTTCTTACGAAGATTTTCATTATTTAGGTTTCGAATTTGGTCATCGCTGGGGCCTAGGCATTCACGCTTGTTTCGGACTGGTAGGCTCCACGTTTCGGTCTTCTAGTTGCTCCACAACTTTATTAAAAGCGTCCGAAATTTCATTTTTCAGATCTTCCAGCACTTGAATTGCATCGTTGAGGTCGTCAATCTCCTCGGTTTCTTCTTCAGTTTTTTTATTTTTTTCGAGAGTTTTGAAGGTTTTCTGCTGCTCATTTGCCAATTTTTGACGCCTTTGAGCTATCTAAAAAAGAATAGGAAGCTATAAATAATTGAAAAACTCAAAGCTTACCTTTTCAGTCCTTTCAATCCTCACCTGGTCTATTTGAAGTTCAGTTTTCTGTTCTTGGTTCATTTTGCAAACTGAGAGTTATAGACTCTAGTTTGGAATTAGTTCAGAATAACTAAACGAGGAGAATGCAGTGGGAAAAAAGAGAAAAAGGGGAGAGAGAACCGATAAGAATCTATTCCTCACCCCAAAAAATTGTTTGTTTCATTGTGCGTGTTGCAACCGACACATGTAGTTAGAATTAGCAATACTAGAGAATCATTAGAACAGACTACAGAAAAATAGAAAAAAAAGAAGGTTTTGAAAGTTTGGGGACCAATTTTTTTTTCAGTTTTGATTTGAAAATGACCATGAAATAAAAACCTATCGAAAGAAATCTTCTAATAGAAGAGCTTTCAGATGATTCTCAAGAAAAGAAGACTTGCCTCTATTAAAAGAGCACTTTCAAAAGAAAAAAATTTCCATCTATGTACATTGGTAAAGTTTCATTCAGTAATTCCCAAAAATTGTGTTCTAAAATATAGAGAACACCTTCCCCTTTCATTAGAAGAGACTCGTTAACTTAAAAGTTCTCACAACACTGCTGGGAACAATAGAAAGGCATGTCCTTTTAATACGGTTTCTTTTTATTTATCCGAGATGTAATCAGATGATCCCTCCCAATCAAGATCCCTCTAAAAAAAGATCATGCTCTTCTAATACAGTTTTTTAAAACTCTCTATTGGACAACGGTTTCTTTTATTGCAGAGCTTCCCCTGCAAAAATTTCTCTATTCATCCCACTATCTTTTTATCATTTCAGATCTATGAAATCATAAAAGAGATAAGAAACGGATTCTTAATCTTTGAAAGTCAATGCCACTTTCTCAAGGTTCCATTTGCAATATTGGCTTTTTAGAAGGCGACATGATCAAAAACGATCTTTTGTGACTTTTGAAGATTATTTAATCTTCTTTTCTTTTTTCAGAGAGAAGAAGGGGGAGAGGTCTTCCCCAAGAATCCAAAGATCAAACACGGAGGGATAATGTATATATATATGCTAAAAACTGGACAAAAATAGGGATAAAACCACAAATATCAAGCCCGAATCTTTATATGTAGTAGATCAAATTAGTATAGTTTGGAACATCAAATCTTCAATCTGAAACCTCTGGAGATTCCTAGGATTTCCTTCTTCATTTCCAATCTTCAGTGCCCTTCTACAAGAGGTTTCAAAATCTTTGATATACTAAAAGTTCAATCTCATACTCTTCTTTTCAATTTCCCCTCCGGCTATCATCATCATCGTCCTCAAAAAAAACGTTGTAAACATCATTTCTCTTTTTTTCTCTACCTCCTGATCTTTTCAATGTCTATTCCTCCTCATCTCTTTTCATCTGCTCATTTTCAAAGGTTGTCCGTCCTCTCTTTTCTTTTTTTTTGCATCGTCATAAATTTGTATGACCGGGGGACTCTCCTCTTATCAAGTGATGTCTAATCTCTCTGCGTCTTGTGTTCTTTTTTCTTGCTTTGTGGCTTTTGAAAATTGCAAAAGAATAAAGGAGAGAAAGAAAAAGAGGAGAAGACGCAGAGAAAATTTAAATGATTTGACTAGACTGGAGGCCTGAAATTTTAAGATTAGGCCTAAAAATTGGGCCAGGGTTCAGATAAGAATAGAACAGAATGTTCAGGAAGTCCAGGAAATTTAGACCTAGAACCTGAAATCGAAATTGAGGACCTAGGAACCAGACTTTGAGCCCAGGAATAGGTTTCATGGTCAGAAAATTTATAATTCTAGAAGCTTAGAGTCAGGGCCTAAATCCTATAGCTTGGACCGGAAAGTTTGGTCCTTACAATCGGAAAATCACTTCTCTATACTAAGTGGCGAATTCTGTGTGTGTGTACCAGAATATCTCCAGAATATTTCGGCCAGAATATCTCTTTTGCCCTATAACCGATCTGTACCATACTTGGCATGTGACCATAAGTCCCCGAGCGCTTCATTTCCAGAAAGTTCGAAGCTTGGATTACTGTAGTGGTACGGTAGCTAAAGTAACCCCAAGTTCTCAAAACCCTATTCAGACTGAAATGAATGACTTTAGTTTTTTATGGACGCTTGCTTGGGACCCACATTGTATACAGTCCAAACCAGGTCCGGATTACTGTAGGAGTACGGTAGTTACAGTAACCCGAAATTTAGAAAAGTTGTCCGAAATGAACGAAAGCAGCAAACAACCGCGACTATGTCGCGGGTTTCCTTCTGGTATAATCTAAAGCCCAATTCCCAGCTTTGTTCTTGGCTTTCCAGGCCCAACTTTTGGGCCATCCAAATTTTTCCCATAATAAAAAAAGTCTAAAAATCCAAAAAATCATATTTCGAAATTGGAGGAAACGCACGGAAATATGAGAAAAAGCACGTATAAAAGTACTTGAGATTCGCATTATCCACTTCTTCAGATTTCAGGCATCTCATAGTTGATTGTGTATGGACCATGGACTTTCATAGACCAAAATTCTGTAGAATAATACCACTGTTTTTGGTCCTTTTCAGCCATTTTCATCCTATTTTTCATAGTTTTAGAGCCATTTTTACCATTTTCAGCATACAAAATCTATTCTAATCCGAAAATTTTGATCTGCAAACCCCATTTTCCTACTTCTCCAGATTTTCTCTGCGTCTTCAATCTCTCTCCACACGACAACTTTCAAAGATTCCCATCATTGCTAGAGAGAGCTAGACGCAGAGAAGAAGGGCAACGTGGAGCCGGGAGGCTCCGCCCCCTTTTTTTCTCTCCATGTGTGTTCTTCAAAAATCATGTTCATTCATTCATGGTTTGACGGTTTGTTTGCCTTCCTATTTTTTGTTTTTGATTTTCTGATATCGTTAGCTTAAGCGGGTTAGATGTTAAATCAAGCTGAAAATTGAGTTTCTGGGTTTGGATTTTTTCAGAGAACCTTTCATTTTAGATTTTCCATACCCGGAATAAAAAAACCAAAATTCAATTCCCATATCTAGATCCAATAAATCCCCGGGGGACCTATAGAAGCCAATTTAGTAAATTAAAAATCGTTTTTTTTTCTATTTCCTGTTTTTCTTCCCTCCACTTTTTATTCTCTTTTTGACACTAAAAAAGCTAGAAATTGGATAGGAAAAAAGAAAAACATGTGGTCAGAATAGAGAGGGATGAGCAGGTGAAATTGAGAAAAAGGGGGGGGGGGGTGGGTGGCGACTGGGGTAATCGAAAAATAGTATAGTTTTTTCAGAGAATAAGCTAAAATTTGGCTGAAAATGAGCAAAATTGGCTGAAAATTGGCTCAAAATGGAGCTGAGAGCTTCAGAATCCGTTTCCAGAATGTTTTGAAAAATTATTTTTTTTTTGAATTTCCGCCATTTTTTCCAGAACATTTTTTAATGATCCTGTGGTTCTAAAACCCTGAAATTCAAGAGATTTTTTCCAGAAAAAACTGTTTTTCATGGTTTTTTTCGGCGGATTTCCTAAACAGAACTGTCCTGATTCCGAACTCTGAACGAAACAGAACCGGACGAATGAGAACTGGTCTGTTAAGAACTGGACGAATCAGAACTGAGCCTTATAAGAACCGACCGTTTGAGAACTGCCCCCGATACGAACTTTTCAAATGCTCGTATTTAGGCACTGCTGACTGCTTGCAGGCCATTGCAGCAAAGAAGTGTCAGTTCTCAATCGGGCAGTTCTGATAAGGTACAGTTCTGATTCGTCCAAAGTTCTGATTTGGGACAGTTCTGATTCGTCCGGTTCTGATTAATTTTCCTAGCTTTTCCGGCTCAAAACACACTGTTGTTTGTTTCCTATCCTCCCTCTCCCCTCTCGCTTCTCAATTACAATAAAAAAACGAAGGTTAGCTCATTAATCAAGATGAGGGGACGGAGGAAGCACATGGCCCCCTTCTCTTCTTTCATTACACACCTCCTCAATCCCCCTTTTTTCGAGCACTAACAAGCGTCTCGTGCTGAAAGAGCCCACTCAAAAATTTGCGAAATTTGACCCAGGTAACTTTTGAAAGTTTCTTAAAGTTTCAAAGATTTTTTTCGCACCCTCAACCCATTAGAAAAAATGTCTTTATTTTCAAAACCTGTTTCTTTCCTTGCGTCAAAAAAGGGCGTTTCTATTAACGGCTTGGGTGGTCAAACATCGGTTAACACCTCTCTCTCTCTTTTGGACTAATCCTATTATCGGATTAGTCAAAACCCATGGTTAGGACGTCAGTGAATATAGAATAGTATTGTTGTAGTGGAATATAGGTCAAAAGATGGTAGGATACGTAAAGAGAGCGGAAAATTTCAGGGTGGAAAACCTGGAAACTGATTTATTTTTCTAAATTCAAAAGTTGCTACAGTAATTTGAGCCAAAATCCAAAAAAATCGAACTTGATTTTGACGAAATTTCTCATAATTGAGGCCAAATTCCGTTTCTAAAATGGAAGGATTTGCAGTTCGAATCCAATATTTTTAGAACAGAGTCAGTATTTTTTTTAGGTAGGAGACGTTATGTTTTTCGGCCTAAATACCGTATTTAGCACACTCGTCACGGGCCGGGCCAGGCCGCTGGAGGAATTTCGGACCCGATTTTTTTTTTGAAAAAAAAATTTTCGCGGTTTCTACTAAACTGGCCTGTCTTTTTCAGAAGGAAAATTTGATCAATTTTCAAATGTAAAGTCCCAGGAAAAGTTTCGAAGTTAGGCCGAAAATAGGGAAAACCGTGCCTCAAAAACAAAAAAAAATTGCTGAGAAGTTCGGGCTGGAGATTTTTTCATCGGCCCGGCCCGGATTTTGACAAGTCCAATATTTAGGCTTTTGAGTACAAAGGCTCTGGTAACTAGCTTCGAAATTTCAGAAAAATCACAAAGCTAGACCGTAAAAGAATATTCTAAGCTCAAAACTGTGGAATTCTACATGGTGCATCGCCCATTTTCAGTAGGGTAGTATAACCCACTTTGAGAGACAGTAATCCAATTCAAAGTCTCTCTAGCTTCGACAAACTCTTTCATCAATATATAGAATCCAACTTTTGTCCATTTTCACTACAAAAATTTTTTTTTAGAAACAACTACAGTAATCCTCACGTCCCCAACTCCCCTTCTTTCCCTACAGAAACTTTGCCATTCTCCCCTCTCTCTGAATCCCGGGGTCAACATCAACATTGCCTTCCTTAGCAAGAAAAAAATTTTTGCCAATTTCATTTTCATTTCTCGATTTTCCCCCCTTCCTCTGTCACAATGTTTCCGAAATGACATTCCCCTTCTGCCCCCTTCTATTCCGTATTTGTCTCGCAACATACATGGCGGTGTGTGTTGACACAAACAAACACTTCTTGACTGCTGCTACCACTTCGTTTTTTCCAAAATTACCTCCGATTTTCACTTTCCTCCTCCTTATTCCTTTCCATCAACTACCACTACCATTTTTCCATTTCCCCATCTTTTCATCTTATGTCCCTTTGAATTGGGAGAGGGAGGGACAGCAACAAGTTCTAGTACCTTGTTATTGTTGCAATATTCCAATTTTTGAAAAAAAAAGAGAAGAAGGGGGAATGTAATTTACGTAGGTAAGATTTTTTTTGCGTGCCCTTCTAATAGGGAATTTTTCTAGATTCACTGTGAAGAGTCGTGAGTTGAAAGGTGTTTTGGGATTTTACTTAAGGAAGCTCTTCTGTTAGGGGTTTGAAAATTGAATCTAGTGCGTTTGTGAGAAGTCTATATTCTTTTTTTGAGCTTTGTGGTTTCTATTCTTCTATTTCTCGCCCTTCTCACTTTATTCGCCTTCATATTAAAGGTTTCTCTATTAGATTAGCTCTTTTATTAGGATTTGAAGAGTTGCTACTTGAGCAATATTTATGATTTTCATGTGTCCCGTAATTTTATCATCCTTCATTGAATGTTCAAACAAGTCAAATCAATTTCTTATTTGCCCTTTTATTAGAGGTTTGAAGACTACATTTTTTTTTGTAAAGTGCTATAAGGGATATCAGAGTTTTGGACCTCATGGACAAGCTCTCTCCTTTTCTAATCCGGAGCTTGAAAGTGAAATTTTGCTTGAAAATTCACTGAAAAAATAGCTTTTGTTCGTAATTGTTCCGACCAACAGCTCTGACCAGGCTCTATGCCAAAAGTTACTCTTTTAGATCGTTTTGTGCTGACCACTATTAAAAAATTCGAGAACGAATCTAATTTTCCAGACTGAAATGGTCACGAACGGCCTTTCTCTATACATTATCCAATTTCAAAATCTTTTTTAGTCCAAAAACCAACCTTTTCCGATCAAATTTCGAACAATGAAACATACCGAGATTATGAAGGGATTTTTGAAAAGTGATCGATACACCATCTCATTCAAAATCAGAAAGTCTAGTTTGGGCTAAGCTCAATTTTCCCGTTTCTTATGATAAAAAGCTTCCGAAATTCTGCGTGTTAATAATTCCCATTATTACCATCCTCTAGTCCAGTCCTCCCCTCCCCGCTCCCGGGAGGTTTTCCCTTACAAGGGAAGTCCTTATAGACGCAGAATTGGATCTGTCTACAAATTGTACCATAGGTACTTTCGACCCTGCTGATTCCATTTCTGAAATAAATTTCTGCTAAATGCTCCGCGGAGCCGAGTTATGAGCCCAGCTTTTCCCCTCCACTGAATAGTCTACCTCCTCTAGGCCAGTGTATAAATGTGGCTGAGCGGCGCAGTGGTAAAGTCCCAGATCGCCGGTAGGCGTGCTATGGGTTCGATACCCTATCACGCGATAACTTTTTTACTTTTTTTTCTGAACATTTTGTGATATCACAAATCACATTATAAAACTTTTATTCACTATCATTTCAAACGCACATATGCAAATCAATAACATAATGGGTGAAGCAAAACTTTTTCGAACAATACGAACAAATTGCCATGGAAACTCTATTACATCCAGGGAATGAACATGTTCCATGTGCATGACGATTGAAGCAATATTCGATCGGAGTTTCGAAACGAGGTGGCCGTTGATCGAAGTATCCACCTGCGTACCATGCGTAGTATCGCCATTCTTGAAAAACTGGGCAGCATAACTGATAGTAGGATTGGCTCAACATCTGAAAATAGATTATGAGATCATTATGAAGAAAGTCTCTTACTTTTATAATACTATCACGTTGATGAGGCTTGAATTCCGGATTCTTTCTTTGTGCATATTCTGTTAAGTTCTTCATAAATTTTTGGAAACATCGAAAAATTCCGATATCCAACGGCTGGATTTGACCTGTTGCTCCAGGTGGTATAACGATCATTTTCACTTGTTTGTGAGCTGGCTTCACCGATTCCAGGATTTCCTTATTTCTCCATATTGGCCAAGAATCTACCACAAGAAGAGTATCATCTGGTACATCATTTTCGAAAAGTATACTTGAATAAAAGTCACTTGTATGAGGCTTCCCCATAATGCTTCCTTTTGATGCTCGAATCACTAAATTAGGCGCATTGAATGGAGGGGCTGTAGGGGGGAAGGATCCCGAAGGTTCAGAGAATATAACATAGAGCTTCTGATGGAGAACTCCGTCAGCCCGGAGCATAGGTAAGATTGTATAACTGTGTTTGATTCCAGTGGCAGAACTAGTGACAACTTCAATTATCCTTGTGCCTAAAGAAAGTCAATTTAGTCATTTTTAACATTATTGTTTCATACCTGTTTCGGCCAATGTTCTCTTCGTGTATAATTCTTTTTGAAAACCAGACTGATCAAGATTATAAATTCGTAGAGGATCGTACGAATTAAAAGCCAATTTTGCTTCTGTCACGAATTTGTCCATTTTGTCTTGCATGAGTTGTTTATCAATGAATCTTTTTTTTGAAACAAATGTTGTAATTTTTCTTGAAGAAATCCTGTGAGCTCTTTTCCAGTCGTTAAGCCAATTGTGAGATCCGTAAAAAGAGCATTCAATTTGGTGTTCATCTTTTATTTCATTAATCATTGCTTGAAGAACTGTGTCGTGCAAGACGTGGCCGGACTGAATTGATGCAACAGTTCGTTCATAGAGTTGAGCACTTATATATGCAATGACAGCTCGGCGATCAGGAGTCACCTTTCCTAGAAATCAAATATATGTATAGATTTAATTTCAAATTTACTATACCTGCTTTTTCATATTCAAATAACCGTCTCAAATCATAATCACTCTTCAGAAACCTATATCGATTGAACATTGAAGAAGCTTTCCTTCTTTTCTGACCAGTCTTCTTATATTCGCCGTCTAGAGAGTAGTATTCAACTGCCTCCCATACTTTGCTAATTGGCACCAGCGTCTTACCGAATAGAACAACATTTGGGGAACCAATTCCTTCAAATAACTGCTCCTCCTGTTGCAAATTCGATTCAGGATCATATTCCGGATCGATATCCTCATCCACATGAACCTCGAGCTCGTTTTCTTCAGTGAAGTCTAGATCTTCAAGTTCGTTTTGGTTGAGAAGTAAAATAATCCTCTCCGCGAACTTCAGATTTCGTCTATCCAGAGACGGCTTCTTCGACTCATTCCTGATAACAGCGCTTATATAGTCCAGAATAAGTAGTTTAGAAGACATGATGGAGTGACAAAATAGTAGAAAAACGCTTCTTTTCTACACATATTTCCCGCTCTTTTTCCGTAAAACTTTTTCTTTTTCCCGCAATATAATGTATAGATCAAAAAATGTAAAAATACAAAATAAAACTTTAACTCAAAAAAATATATATATATCCTACTGTACCTTTTTTGAAGAGCATGAATAAAGAATAAAAAAATAACAGTCGTTTGTTATTTAAAATTTTCAGTATATGTGCGTTTGAAATGATAGTGAATAAAAGTTTTATAATGTGATTTGTGATATCACAAAATGTTCAGAAAAAAAAGTAAAAAAGTTATCGCGTGATAGGGTATCGAACCCATAGCACGCCTACCGGCGATCTGGGACTTTACCACTGCGCCGCTCAGCCACATTTATACACTGGCCTAGAGGAGGTAGACTATTCAGTGGAGGGGAAAAGCTGGGCTCATAACTCGGCTCCGCGGAGCATTTAGCAGAAATTTATTTCAGAAATGGAATCAGCAGGGTCGAAAGTACCTATGGTACAATTTGTAGACAGATCCAATTCTGCGTCTATAAGGACTTCCCTTGTTAGTTTCCGCCGGTGGTCACGGACGGGTAACTTTCACTTTGTATGAATCAAACCCGGGGGAAAAGAGGGGGGTGAAGTAGGTAGAAGTAGATCGACGATTAAATACATATATAAAAAGAATTATGTATTTGTACTTTTTTTTTGAGAATGGAATGGTCGCCCCCCGGCCCGCGTGGGGGTTTGTTGTACATGTTTGGACAATAAATAATTGTCTCCCGTCTATTTCAAAAATCGGTTTTCTTGAGGTTTTCGAATTGATTTTTTAATGACTTAGGGATGTTCTAAAAGTCTAAAATTTGAAAAAAAAAACTTTTTTTTTAGTTTTTAACTTTCATTGGGCCCGCCTCCAAGCGGGTAGGCATCTGGTCCCTTCTTTTAAGCTCCGCCCTCTTTTTCTCTGTATTTAGGACAAATCTGAAATTCAATCTTAGATTTAGTTCCGCATTAACCCATATTTTCAGACGAGAAAAAAAACTCCCGATCTATCAATCAAATTGATGGCAGGGAACATACAAACATTCATCTTCTTCCCCCCCCCCCCCCCCCCTCTCCCAGGAGGAGGTGGTCACTTAAGTACCTGTTTCTACTATTACCACTATTACTATTCTCCTTTTTTTCGTCCCCATTGGTCATACGAATTTGTTTCAATTAGGCCGATTTGCTTGTTTTAATTCAGCAAAATCGGATGATTTTCTCAAATGGTTTTGTTATTTTGGAAAAAATGGGAAAGTTGGGTTAAGTAGATTGTAGTTAAAATAGAACAGAGTCCTAAAGTCTTGGAACTCTAAGATTTGAAAAATTAGGAAAATTTTGAAATTTTTGAGCTAGTAACTTTAGGTTTCCAAAAACTTCAACTTCCACTGATTAGGAGATACTTATAAATTTTAGATAATTGTATTTTGAGGATTTTCAGAATTCAAAAAAAAAATCCGAAATTTCAGAATTCTGCATTCTGAAGAATCTGTAATTCCATGATTCTGAATTTTGAAGGATCTGAAACTCCAGAAATCTAAATACCTAGAAACTTGAATCCCGAAGTTCGAAACTCTGGAGAATCAGGATTCTTCAAAATACTGATAATTCTGACTCACTTTCCTGATTTTTTTTTTAGGATTTGGATTTTTCATATTTAGGAAGCTCTGCTTATTATTGCCTTTTGAACTTTTCAGGTTTGAAATCGACTTTTTGGACCTTCCAGCTTCTGAAAAATTGAAATGTTTCTGCAAATTTTGAGCTCAGATTTTTTTATTTGAATTTTGCTCCAATTTCCAAAATACTTTAAAATAGTGCTGTAGAATTACTGTATTCCCCTTTTTTTTCCACAATTCCCTGTTTCCCCCATATTCTCCTTCCCGTTCCGTTCCAATAATTTCCTCACCTCTCCCCCCTCTATGTTTTCCTCTCCTAAATCGCAACATGACCGAAAACAAAATGTTTTTTTTCCCATCCCATCCTCCATTCCTCTATTCCTCCATATATAAAAACTGTCCGGTTTGCTACTCGGAAAGAAAAAAACTTTGCATTTTTTTTCTACAGAAAAAAAATATTCAGTGGAAATAAGAGAGAAGGTTATTATGAAGTCAATTTGTCGGTCGTAAATTCCAGTCACACTGTCTATGTTTTGTGAAGAGAGAGAAAGGGACATTAAAAAAACGGATGGAGCGGAGGGGGAGACATTTATTTACAGTTACATGCGTTCAAATGGGAGGTTGTAGAGTGAGGGGGGGGATAGACTTTGTGACTGTATTTATGTTTTGATCTATGGAAACTACAGTAGTTCTAGAATTTTTGGGATTCGAGATTTTTGACTTATTGAAAATCGTTTTTTATAATCTAGTCCGCCTTTTGACTTTAATTTAGTGATTTTGGCTCAAAAGATTCTGGCTCTTAAAGTTTTGGGTCAGCTAGTCGATAGGTATGAGCCGAAGGATTTTAATTTTATACAGTGTTGAACGCATCTTAAGATACTCTGTAACTAGAACGACCAGTTTCGTGATAGTTCATTTTTGTCTGAGAATATTCAACTCCTAAGTGATTATCCAAAATGATTATGACCTAGCCTAGAGAATTGACGAGTTTCAGTTACAAATCTAGATTGATTTGGGACGGTCCTCCACCGATTTTGATAATTTCAATCTGCTCAAAAACGTTTTAGGACTGGGTGAAGTCAGCTCCGAATGTTCCAATTTTTTTAGGTTGAGTCTAACTGATTTAGACTAATAAAGACGGCGTTATACTAATTCATTCAGTCTAAAATTAAAATTTTCAATGTCGTTGAGCAACTTCTCGGCACCTTTGAACTATTTTTGTATAGGCCACTAGTTATACTGATTCCAAAAACCGTTCGATTTCAGTCTGACCAATTTTGTTCTAGAAGACTGTTACTTAGCCCATATGTTTTGAGCCTAGGCTTTTTTCTACTCTGAAAAGTTCATGGGGATTGTAAGCAAGTCCGACTGCTATCAAAAAAAAAGCAAATAGTCCTATACTTCAACTAAACTACAAAAACATCAAAAACATTTCTCAATTCCTCATTCATGAAACCTATTAGTCATTTCCCTGAACCCCCTAAACCATTCAATTTTAAACCCACTAAAATAACATTTCAATCTAATTCGAATCAACATTTCTCCTCTTCTTCGTCATCAACCTTCCAAAACCCCACAACCAAATCAGAAAATCTTCTCCGCCACTTTTAATCAATTCATCAAAAAATGTCATCAGAATTAACACCTCAATCTTCTTCTTCTATCTCTTTAGTGTGTCTTTATTTCACACACAGCGCGAGACACTATCAACCGGTTTTTTTCGCGTTTTTCTTCACACTTACTTACTTCTCCTAACCCCTTTTTAACCACCAAGGTCACTGGTCAAGTGTGTGTGAGTGAGGGTGATAGACTAATTCAGTTTTTCCGAAATCTTTTTATTTTATGGAGATGTGATGATGATGGTTATGGTATTTTGATTTTTTCTTGTTAGGATTTTGTGGAAAAGTTGGAAAAACCTCTAATAAAAAGGCCCTTAGTTTTCCGTTTGGAGTAAGTCATTCGGTTTCTTTTTTTAATTTTTTCAACTGCTAGGTTATCTTTCGATTTGGTTTGATTACATCAGAAATCAATTGAAAATCCTAGAAACCTCTAATATAAGGACTTATTCTTTCCCGATTAGAAAAAAACCAGATAGATATAGAAATATTGAAAAATTGTCAACTGAAGCCTCATCAGTTGATAACATTCTAGTAGCTTACGAAATGTTTTGATAGCAATTAGCTGGAAAACCTAGAAACCTCTAATAAAAGGGCTTTTGTTTAATCGTTCGGAACAAATCAATTAGGAATAGAAGAATCGAAAAGTTGAAATCAGAAATCACTTCATAACGTTTTAGTATCTGTCAAAATGGTTTGGGTTTGTTAGTGTTCAGTTGGGAAATCCAGAATCCTCTAATAGAAGGGTTTTTTGTCTTCCGATTGAAAGAAATAGGAATGAATAATTCAAAAAGTTGTCAACTAAAGTTTTCTTTTTTCAATTGACATCTTTCTGATATCTTTCCGTATAGTTTGAGATTTAAAAAGGCTAGAATCTGGAAAACATAGTTCAGAACGTAGCGAAAACAGTTCAAAAACCCTAAAATAGACAAAAAAACCCGGCCCAAACTACTATTTAAAAAAATTGGATTCAGAATCTCAATTCGCTCTTAATTTCCTGTCTAAACCGAGCATTTTTATTCTCCGATAACCCAACCAACCCTCTATACGTATTTGAACTCTTTATCAGTTTTGACAAATGATTCCAAAGATCATTCTTCTCTCTCTCTCTCTTATCACAAATTAGGTTTTTCTGTTTTTGTCTAGTTCTTATCACACAGGCAAGAACCATTCTGAAAAGAAGGAAGTACAAAAAAAACCCATTTTTTGGTCTGACTATCGATTTTGGGGCCAAAAAGGTCCAAAAACCCGTGGGATTCTATTTTAAAATATCTTGGAACACATTTTTTCCCTACAAAATATGTGAAAAGTGTTCCAAAAAATCAAAATTTCTAATATTTACCCATCGACTTTTCAAAGACACCTATCCCAAGGTGTCATTTCAATTGTCTACACCAAGAAAAAAAAAACAAGTAAATACCATTTTCAACCCCCTTGTGGCTCCTCTTTTTCCCTTTTTGCCAAAACAAACAAATATCATGTTTTTGTCGCCTTCTCTTTCTGTTTTTCATGTTCTATTTGTATGCAAACCTTGTCTACCGCTCCTCTTCTACCTTGTTTTTGACGGGGGGCTCGATGGCACCAAAACCTACTCTTTTTGATTAATTTTTTTTGGCTTTTTGAGTTACTTCCTTATAAAAACGTGAGTTTTCAGAACTATGGGTACTTCCGAACATGTGCCGTTGCCGACGGATGAAGCAAAAGCAAAAGAGCTCGAATCTCAACATTCTGAGGAGCCCGATAGGTGGGTTTGAGGGGTTTCGGACTATAAAATTTTGGTCTTATTGGAATTTTGAGACGATTTAAGTACAAAATTGATCTAATATTGAAAATTTCGAGTTTTGGATTGAAAGCCGGATTTTTTTGGACCAAAAGTGTGAGGAAGCTTCCCTGAAAATCTAAAAAAAAATTGGTTACCGGCCCAAAGTGAATTTTCGATTTTTGAGAATTTTCGAAAACTACAAGGGCTTACTTGTTATTTATAGGTCCGGCCCAAAACGCCTGGCCTAGATAAAAATTATACAATTTTGAGGACTTAAATGAGCCTAAACGGGCTAAACTGGTGTTCCAAAGGGTTCTGAAGAAGGGCAAACATAGTTTCGAGTATAAATTTTGGCTGTTTGGGAGAATTTTGAGTTAGGCCCGAGAACTTAGGCACCCAACTAGGCCCGAAATTTAGAGTTAGACCTGAAAATAAACTTTTTGGGACCAAAAGTAAAGAATAATTCAGATCTGAAATAAGCCTGGATGAACCAGGTTGGTCTTAAACCTGATCCCAGAGAAAGGCTAAAAATCTTTAGGTAAAATTGTTATCTTGAGTATCGTCTTGGCCTAGCTAATGAAAAATTTTGAAATTCAGCCTAGTCTGAGTGAACTGAAATTGATATCCAAACTTTTCTTGAAATCCCTAAATTTCGAATTTCAGAGGCCAATGGACAGGAAAATTCGATTTCCTCATGAGTATGGTCGCCTACGCCGTCGGTCTTGGAAATGTGTGGCGATTCCCATATCTTTGCTACAAGTGAGTCCCACAATTCAGAAAAATTTCTTCAAAACCACTTTTAGAAACGGAGGAGGCTCCTTTCTCGTTGTTTACGCAATTTTCTTCTGTTTGGCAGCTGTCCCAATCTTCATTATGGAAGTCACAATTGGTCAATACCTTCAAAAAGGTGCTATGGAAATGTGGTTAATGTGCCCATTGTTCCGTGGGGTTGGTATCGGAAATGTGGTTATTGCCTTTATGTGTATTGCCTATTTTTGTGTGATTGTCGCCTGGGCAATGTTCTACATGATCCATTCATTCAGTTGGGTCTTCCCATGGGAGACATGCATCAATCAATGGAATGACGGCTTTTGTGTCACTGGAAAAGAAAATATCACAGAATTGGCTAAAATTAAAGTGGGTTTATCATGAAAATTCCTGAAATTTGAGTATAAAACTTGGGAGTAGTATACCCGAAATTACGAATTTATTAAGGCGAATATGCAACTGGCTCTGCAGAATGGAAGCTTACCACAGGTTCAAATTGTTGTTGTGGTTAAAATAGACCATAGTTCTAACCCTCTTGTTGTGAAAAAAAAAACCTAAAAACCCTCCAATACCTATGACACCTTCCGATTCTTTCAGGCCTATTCAGCCAGTAACGGTGCACACACTCAAACTTCTGTGGAGCAATTCTGGGAGAAACGTGTGCTCAAAGATACTGGAGATATTGCCAATTTTGGTGGAATTCAATGGGAATTGTTCGGCATTATGGCTGCCGCTTGGTTGATTGTGTACTTTGCATTGTGGAAGGGTATTACTCAGGCTAGAAAGGTAGGTTGGGTTCGGGGAGGTGTAGCTTGGCTGGGGATAGATATAGGGGAAAAATGCAAACTATAAAACTGTGGGAAATTTTGTGATGAGCAAGTTTTTAGTTGAAAATTTTTTGATAACTTTGCTCCAAATGGAGATATACAGTTTCTGAGTTAGGGATTTCCTATAGAAGGTCGGACCTCATATATAGGTGACCCCTTTTATTTAGGGTGTAGCTCGGCTGGGAATAGAGATATAGAAAAAGTATAAACTAGAAAGTTATGGGAAATTTTCTACTGAAAAACTTTTCAATTAAAAATTTTATGATAACTTTCTCTTGAAAAAAGATGGGCGTGTATTTCTGAAGGGGCTCCGAGTTAGAAGGGCTCGTGCTGGGTCAGCCCATATTCCGGTGGCCCTCTAAGTCTGTGTTGGTCACCCCTAGACAGACCCCTGAATCTTATTTTTTTCCTCCAAATGCCACATCCCATTTTCCAGTTCGTCTACTTCTGCGCCTTGTTCCCATACGTCCTTATCTTCATCCTCCTGGTCCGTGGTCTCACTTTGGAAGGTGCCGCCGATGGAATCTACTTCTACCTCAAACCCAACACCACTCGCTTGCTGGATACAGCAGTTTGGAAAGACGCCGGAACCCAAGTCTTCTATTCTTACGGAGTCGGTTTTGGTGCACTCATTGCCCTTGGGTCTCACAACAAGTTTAATCATAATTGCTTCAAGTAAGTTTATTTTGGACAGAAAATTTCGGCAAAAAAAAAGAAATCCTTCTCATTTTTGTCTTTTAGGGACGCTATCACTATGTGCTTCATCAACGGATGCACCTCTATCACCGCTGGATTTGCGGTCTTCTCTATCCTTGGATACATGTCCCACGTGGCACAAAAAGACATTTCTGAAATTGTGAAGCCAGGAGTCGGACTCGCTTTCCTGGCCTACCCTGAAGTGGCTTCTAACCTCCCGATGAAGCAAGTCTTCGCTGTCCTCTTCTTCCTTATGATCACAATTTTGGGATTGGATTCTCAAGTTTGTATGGTGGAGGGACTGTTCACGGCATTGGAGGATGCGTTCCCGATTTTGAGAAAACATAAGAAGCTGTCGCTGGGCTTATTCTGCCTGTTCTTCTTCATTCTGGGAATTCCCATGGTTACTTATGTGAGTTACGGAAAAAATATAGAGCGTACAAAAATGAGAAAAAAAGAGTAGAAAAGTTTTGGGAAAGGGAGTAGAAAAGCTAGAGATAAGGGGTAAAAAACCTTGGGATAGGGAAAAAAAACTAGAGTTAATGGGTGCAATAGCTCAGGATAAGGAGTAAAAAGGCTAAAGATAAGTGGTAAAAAAGCTAAGGGTAAGGGGTGGAGAAGTCAAGAATCAAGGGTAGAAAAGCTCGAAATAGGCGAAAAGCTAGGGATGAGGGGTCCAAAAGCTACAGATAAGGTTTGAAAAAGTTGAGGACAACAGGTGAAAAGTCGGTACTATTCCGGTTAACGGGTCCCAAAATTTCTTCCGGGTCCCAACTTTTTATTTCCGGGTCCCAAAATCTTTTCCGGGTCCCAACTTTTTCGATTTGCACCACTCGGGTCCCAACTTTTTATTTACGGGTCCCAAAAGTTTTTCCGGGTCCCAACTTTTGGGTTTTGTTCCACTCGGGTCCCAACTTTTTTTTCACGGGTCCCAAAATCTTTTCCGGGTCCCATAAAAATGTGAGCAGAAGATGCCGAATTTCAATTTTCTTTTATTTGTGTACAAAATTGTACTTTCCTGATCGCACATTGAGCCATTTCAATTAAAGTGAAAAATTACCTTCAAAAAAGTGAATCCAACTAATTTCGTACGTTAAAGTATGTCTTCTGGTACATAAAACGAAGTTTTGAGATGTTGAACCCTGTTTCTTACGCTAAGCCTTGGTTCTAGTACCATACAACTTACTTTTCTCGCCCCAGAGACGAATATTTTGATTATTATTTATCAAACAATTTGCGAATATTAACCTCAGAAACTACTCTTGAGACACCAGAGTTTCTTCAAAAAACTTAAAGAAATCCAAACGACCGCTTTTTATGTATAAAAAAAGTAAAAATTTCGCAAAGATTTATGGGACCCGAGTGGTTGGGACCCGGAAAAACTTTTGGGACCCGTAAATAAAAAGTTGGGACCCGAGTGGTGCAAACTCAAAAAGATCGGACCCGGAAAAGATTTTGGGACCCGTTAACCGGAATAGTACCGAAAAGTCTACGCAAAAAGGGCCCAAAAGCTGAGGATAATGGGTAAAAAAGCTAATGATAAGGAATGAAAAAGCTAAGGATAAAGTGTTCAAAAGCTAGCAAAAAGCTAAACACAAAGGTAAAAAATTAAAGAATAATAAGTAAAAGTCTAAAATAAGGAGTTTCCAAAACCATGAAGTCTATTATCTCCTCTTCCAGTCCGGCTCCCACTGGCTCACCCTCATCGACGCCTATGGAGCTTCCGGTTACGCCCTCCTTTTTGTGGTCTTCTTTGAAGTCGTTGGTCTCGCCTATGGATTTGGAGCCCATAACATCCGTCATGCTCTGAAGGAAATGGTCGGAATCAATTTGCCAGTCTGGATCGAATACATTTGGAAGTTCTGCGCTCCAGCTACTAGTTTGGTGAGCTTAAAATGGTTTTTTTCCAAAAGACTCAGATTTTCCAGGTCCTTTTCGTATTCTGCATTGTGTACTACCATCCTGTTCAGTACCCCGACGGGTCCCCCTACCCAGGTTGGGCAAATGTTTTTGGATGGTTCTTGTCGTCATGCTCCATGATTGTCATCCCAGGATATGCCATCTACTACCTTTTCTTCACCAATAAACATCTCACTTTCAAAGAGGTAAATTCCAAATTTTTTGGCCTAAAAAACTCCAATTTTGAATTTTCAGCGTGTCCGCAAGGGGCTTAACTTGGATGGGTCCTTCGAGTCCCCGGCCAAACGTAACCTGGTTAACAATGCTGAAGAATTGAAGTTTATCGAATCTTCTCCTCAATAATTTTTCTCTCGAAATCGAAAAAAATCCCAAAAAAATTATGCAAAATCTCTTGAGATTCTTCAATGATCTTTTTTATTTTTCCCATTTTTTGTCTTTAATTTCAAGACAAACTTCCTTCCCAATTTCTTAGCTTTATGTCTCTTTATTCCCATTACTATTTCATTCCATTATGAGCTTTTTTGTCACAGAAACAACCCTTTGAGAACCTTCAATAGTGGAGCATGCTCTTGTATTTGAGGTTTGAAAAAGGGGGATAAGTCTAGCAGGTTATTTTAACATTTGCTTTTATATAACTCGGAAAATATATCGATATGATTTCACTTTTTTTTTCTTTACGAAAACTTTTTTTTGTCCAACGAATTTGTCTTTTTCGAAGTTTCAATAAATTTTAAAAGAAAAATCAGTTTCTAATAGAAAATAATTTCCTTTTTTATTTTGTTGGCAGTTTTGTGAGCCAGATTCAATTTTCAGTCCAGCAAAAGCTTGGTATCCAATCACTGAGCTCTGAAAGCTTCGGAATACTGGTTGGACCGGGATTTTTTTTATAGATTCTCGGCGAATTACACGTGATTTCCAGGTTTCGAACATTTGAAGTTTGAGGAAATTTCGGAAAAAAATGAAATAGGGATAAAGGAGAAGTGAACTGCTTGCGGTCATTTCAGAACATTTCTGCGTCTTCGTTATCAGTAAAAATAAGCTCCGCCCATGTTGATATTTCGAACTCATAGAATTGATTCCAGGGATTTTGAGATCGGTCATTAACCTGAACCAATTGGTGTTCCCAAGAACTTTAGTTTAACTTAAATGACACATGGCAATCAAAAAATATGAATTAACTTTGGCTGTGTTGTAGCTGAGCGGTCCCGAGGAAATCGAATGGTCCCCTCAAACATTTAATAATTTTTTAAGAAGCTGAATGGTTCCTTGAAAAATTGAACGGCCCCTTTGAAAGTTGGATGGCCCTTTTAAAACTGAATGATTTCTCGAGAAATCTAATGGTCCTTTCAAAATTCTGATGGTCCCTGAACGTGTAACAAAGTTTGCTAAGAAATGTAATGGTCCCAGTGAGAAATTTAATTTTCAAGACAGGATTAAAAGTCTAAGCGGATCATTCAATTTCTAAAAGGACTTTTATACAGTGGCGAGCATAGGTGAGGGTCCCTCGATGTTTTTGTTTATAACTCATTTTAAACTACTCCAATTAGTCTCAAAAATTTTTTGGGGACTCCTGAGTGACCCTGAAGTACTTTTTGATGTTTTTTTGAAAAAATCGGATTTTCACGAATTCTGAAGTTTTTCGATGAATTCTGAATCCGTAAAATGCAGAATAAAAATATTTTTTTGTATCATCAGAATTTGTTCCCAATGTGTCCGAAACATTGCTAGAGACCCAAATAAACAATTTTCGACGTTAGATTTCAAGTTGTTTATCTCATACCGACGTCAGAACTCCAGAAGTCCAAACTGTGATCTTTGCGTGAGACATCATAACGCGGCTAAAAGTGATCGGATAGGAATAAAAACTGATTCCTGTATAGATTTTAAGTCATTGAGCATTTCGCGATCAATTTTGAAAGTTTTGGAAAAATTATTTTTCGCATTTTCTACAGGATTTTTGATTTCATGGAAACTTGAAGAAATGGCAGAAAATAACTTTTTCCAATACTTTCGAAACTGGTAGCAAATTGTTTGATGACTTCAAATCTATATGGGAATCATTTTTTATTTCGATCCGATCAATTTTAGCCACGTTATGATGCCCCACGCAAAGATCACAGTTTGGGCTTCTGGAGTTCTGACGTCGGTATGAGATAAACAACTTGAAATCTAACGTCGAAAATTGTTTATTTGGGTCTCTAGCAATGTTTCGGACACATTGGGAAAAAATTCGGATAATACAATAAAATCTTTTTATTCTGTATTTTCAGAATTCAGAATTCATCGAAAAACTTCAGAATTCGCGAAGAACCGATTTTTTCAAAAAACATCAGGAAGTACTTCAGGGTCACTCAGGAGTCCCCAAAAAAATTTTGGGACTAATCGGAGTAGTTCAAGATGAGTTATAAACAAAAACATCGAGGGACCCTTACCTATGCTCGCCACTGTATTTCCAAGAGGACCAATAGATTTTTCGAGGGATCTTTCAATTTTTTCAAGGAATCATTCAGTTTTAGAGGACAATTCAATTTTCTGGGGACAGCTAAATCTTCCAGAGATCGCTCAACTACAACAGAGCCTTACCTGCTCATCAGTGATACAAAAACATCACAAGGCTTCATGATTAATCACTTCCATCAAATAATTCATGTTGAGCTTAAAACCTATGAAAAACAGAAAAAATATGTCAACAAAACTGTCCAAGCTTGTATCACATTTATTTGCTCAACCTGTTTATGAACTGATAAGCGAGTTACAAAAAAACGTCATTCAAAAACATGAAGAAACATATAAATAGGTTTTTATTTGCTTTTAAATTTTTATATTTTCCCTATTTTTTTTTAGCCGATTTTCAGTTTTTTATTTTCTTTTTTCTTTTTTTTCACCCAAAAATATCTAGATTTTCTCAAATTCCAGAGAAAAAATGGCCGATTCCAATGACTGTTTGAACCAAGAGCTTCAAGAAATTGACAATGTAAGCAACCTCTTTTAGAAGAGCAATCACCCATTTTTCTCATTTTTCAGGTCCTTCGAAAAAAGGAGAACAAGAAAAAAGAGCTAGCCGAATTGAAGCATGAAATCGAAGAATGTCATCAACATCGTAAGTTCAAAAAAGTGGATTTTCAGCCAATTTTTCTGTGGTTTCAGATTCCCAATCTGCTCCAGAATCCTCCAGAAGCCGTCAAAATTCTGGATCAGAAGACAAGTTGAGAGAAAATCTTCACGATCAAATCGCTGTGATGAATGTGGATCAGATGGCAGAGGTGCACAATTGGTTGAAGCACAGTGGTATTGATGATATTGAGAAGATGTGATTTTGGTGATAATTTTGATTCAAAAATTGATATTTTTGTATTGAAATTCAATAAAAATGTACATATTTTCCTTTGGATTTTGAACTTGCTAAAAGGACCAAACTGGTTCTACTCACTACAGAAAAAACACAAAAAAACACAAAATCCTAAAAAATTCTGGTTGTTCAAATTCCAAAAAGGACCAAAAACTCTGGTCCCTCAATTTTTGAAATATAACTCAGAAGATTCTAGATTCCAGAATAATAAATTTCTTTTTTCTTTTTTCTCTGTGCCTCTCTAACAAAGCAATAGGGGGACCCATGTTCTGGTAAACATGGTCTATAGTTTTTGAACTTTCACGAGGAGAAAAAAGAGAAAAAAGAGGAAAAAAGATGAATAACAAGACAGGTCACATTGTGTCGACACGTCAGTTACATATAAAAAGTGGGAGGAATAGTGGTTTTGGTTGATTTTTAGGGCAACATTTTCGGGTTTTTAAGGTCAGATTTGGGTTTGGATATGAACTTTTTGAGGTTTCCATACTCTTTTTTTGAATTTTTGAGCTTAAATTTTCTATTATTTTGAGCTTTTTCTAGGATGCCTTTGGGCTCCGAAATTTTATCGCTCTTATAACAGATTTTGGAGTTTTGGGGTCATTATTAGAAATTTCTAGACTTCTTTTCGGACCATTTGGTTGCATTTTTCTTCTAAATTTTCAAGCTCTATTCGATATCTTCAAGCCAAATTTATGGGCTTTTGTGGTCCATATTAGGCTTTCCAGGCTTCTTTTTAGACCTTCCTAGGTAAGGGTTTTTTGTCCCCTGATTCTTAACTGTCACGGTAATTCAATTTGACTTTATTTCTGCTGTCCGAATTATTTTTTCCCCGTTTCCTACCACATTTATTTCAGAAAAATGTCCAATTCAAAACCAATCACTGAAATGGATCACAGCCGTGATGGTCTAAACCTGCAACTTGACAAAATTGAAGAGGTACCTTCCCCAATAATCCTAGTCGAATTTCCCAATGTTAAGATCCTCAACAAACCTGAAAACAAGCGAAAAAACATTCTGGAACTCAAGGAGCAAATCGAGGGGATCCAACATCGTAAGTGGCTTCAATTTCGAGGAATCTTGAAGCAAAAAAACGGAATTTTCAGACAATTCTTATGTGGAAAATTATGAGCAGCCAAATGAGGGGAGTGGTGATGAGCCAGAATTGCAAGGGAAGCTTCAGGAGAAAATTTTGGATCAGATAACTATAATGAAGTAAAAATAATTGATATTGGATTATGGTTTTTTTGTACATAAATGAATTTTTGGAAATTTTTATCTTTGGGTAATGGATTTGGGGATCAAAAATTGGAATGAGCACAAGTTTGACAGGCTGAGAAAGTAGTGCTCTTATAATAGAGTTTCTGCTTTTAAAACAGAGCTATTGCCTTTATAATACTGCTTTTATAATAGGATTCCTACCGTTATAATAGATTTCCCGCCCTTATAATAAAGTTCCTGATCTTATGATAGAGTGTCTGCACTTATAATAAAGTTCCTACCCTTATAGTAGATTGCCTGCCCTTGTAAAAGAGTTACTGCCGTTTAAATAGAGTTTCTGCCTTTATAATAGAGTTTCTGAAAACTGAGACTTGCTCACACCGTTCCTCAAATTTACTGCCTTTTCAATACAGGTTCACAGGCTTTCAGTTTCAGTGTCATGCCGTTATAATAAAGTTTTTAGCTTCATCTACCTTAAAATTAGATATATTTAAGGTTAGGCCAAGTTTCATCAGACAACTTCCTTCTAGTTTTCCTGCCCTTCTCCCCTTCCCCCGGGTTACCTAATTGTAAGGTCTCCCGTTTCTTCCCCCTCAATCTCATGCTATTTTCATAGAGATTCTCACTGTGGGTAAACTACAAACTACAAAAACTCTAACCTTTAACTTAGCTTCTCTCGAATTCTTTCATTATAATTTAATGCCTACAGAGTTTTTTTGATTTTTTCATCTTACTCCCTTTTTCAAAAATAAACGTTCCCGAAGAAAAAAACATGTTTCTTTCTCGCCGTCTCATCACTGGTCACTGACCTTTGGACTATTATTCGTTGGCTACTATTAAAAATAAATAAACGTCATATTGAACAAAAAATCTCAAAACAGTTTACATTTTCAGAAAGGGTTAAAATGAGAAAAATTTGGAATTTTTTTCAGTTATAATTACAGATTTTTTGGTATTTTTAAGTGCCCTTTAATTAGAGTTAAGTATGATGCCTTTTTTAAAGTTAAGTTTTGATGCCCTTTCATTAGAGTTAAATTTTTGTGCTCTTTTATTAGAGTTAAATTTTGATGCCCTTTTATTAGAGTAAATTTCTTATGCCCTTTTATTAGAGTAAATTTCTTATGCCCTTTTATTAGAGTTTTCAAATTTTTAGAAAAAAATGTCCGCTTCTAAGCCAATCGTCCCCCAAACCCATACTAAGGATGGGCTCTACCAAGAGCTTGAAAATATTGAAAAGGTAGGTTTTTTTTGGAAAATTTTTTGAAATTAAAAATTTTTTTCTAGGTTGACATTCCAAGAGATAGCATGCTCAAAAAAGCCGGGATTTCTGAAGAACGTATGTTTTTTGTGTATATTTTAGGTCCAAAAAGTTTAAAAATGTTTTTTTTCAGAAAAAGAAAAATGTCCATTCCTATCCGGAGATTTAGCAGCAAAAAAAGAGTCCAAGCCAGAAATGGAGGATCATTTACGCAAGAATTTGATTGATCAAATCTCCATTATGAATTTGGATCAATTGTTGGAAATTCATAACTTTTTGAAATGTAATGATATTGAAAGTGTCGAGAATCTTGTTGTCAATAAATAAATAATTTTTCCGTATATTTTTTGTGGTTTTGATGGTTTTGGTACAAAAAAATTGAGTGAAATTTGAAGTAAAAAAACATGAAAGGGCCATAAAAATGTATTAAGGCTCAGGAAGCTCATAGGGGATGGAATTAAATTTAAAAGCTAGGTCAAAGAGTCAAAAGTCACAAAAATTGCAAAATTCCAAGGAGTTCAGCGCTCCCGAATTTCAACAGTTTTCAGAAATTTCTGAATTTTCAGAATTCCGAACTTTCAGATTTCCAGAACGCCCGAAGCCTTTGGACTCTGTTAATTGGTTGAAAAACTATTTCCCTCTAATAGAAGAGCCCTAAGATTCTGTTTCAGAAAAATCTAAGGATTCTGTTCATTGGTTGTGAAAGTCTGTCCCTTTAATAGAAAAGTCCGCATCAGAACTATTATTTGAAGTGAAGTAGTTCTGATACGGAGCAGTTCTGATTTTTGGTATACTCCCTAAATCTTCCAATCCGTCCACTCGGCTGAACTGATTAATCCCAAACATTCATATCAGATGACGTCACAGAAAGATTCACATGACCCCACCTACCCTATCATGTACCTATTTCCATGATATTCACGTGATTTTCCCACCACTGATTCTTTGTATTTTTGGACATTGATCCTTATTATTTGCTTCCACCATCACTAAACAGTAAGCATGTTTTGTCACACCACTATCCATCCAATCATCACTCCAGTGTTCAACTGATAAGAGTTTACCCCCTGGGGTTCATTTAGAGACAAACAAACACCCAAAAGAAAATGATATAAAACTGATAAGACGAAAAGTTTTAATTCATCAGTTCGTCTCTTAATAATCGGATTATTCTGCTTATTTTTCAACTTTTTCTCTTTTTTTTTTGAATCGAGCAATTTCATTTTTTTTTCTTTTCAATTTTTCATTTTCATCCTTTTTTTTTCAAATTCCAAATTTCAGAACCCACCAAAAAATGTCCGACTGCAAACAACACTGTGATAAGATGGACCACAAGGATAAAGGATTAAATGAGGAGTTTGGAAAAATTAATGAGGTAAAACCCCTAATGGAAGGACACCCCTAATAGAAGGACACGCCAAAAAGTTCTGATTCCAGACTCTTACCCATGACGAAAAGAAAAGAAAGGAGCGCACCGAGATGAAAGGAGATGCCGGCGGCGCTCATGATCATGTGAAGAAACGTAAGTTGACCTGTAATAGAAGGGCATTTTTTCGTGAAAGAAGATCATAGTTTTTCAAAAGTCCTAAATGTGTTGAAGTTCCATTCTTTTTCTATCAGAAACGCATCTTACTTTCAAAAAACGGACCCTTTTTGGGACCTTTTGGAGCCAAAACTAAAAAAAAAATTCTTTTTTTTTCAGAATCCTGTGATTCTGGCGACAAGTTTGGTTATGATGTGAAGAGACCAATTGATGGAGGATACTAAGGATACTTTTGATTCCAATTCTGATTCTGAAGGCATAACTTATTTCTGTAAAAATAAATACATAATCACATCACTTCATCATTTTTTGGTTGTAGATTTCTGAAATGTCGTCATGTCGCCAAAACTAAAATAAGAACAACCATTTCAGAAAAAGAAAACTGCCTATAGGACCTCTTTTATAGGGGCGTCTCTAATAGAAAGGCGTCCTTAATAGGATGGCAACACCATTTTTAGTTAGTGTCTCATTATGTATCTTTGAGAAGGACGCCTTTCATCAAACCTATTACTAGAAGGACACTACCATGCAAGAAGGACACTTCTCTGACAAGCATTCCCCTATTACAGAGGTATTCCGTTAAAAATTTTTTTCTTAAAATTTGAATTGTCGCCAGACTTCGAATTTCCCAAAAATTACAAACAGTCTATGAACACTGCACCTATATTAGAAGTTTTCTGTTTTTTTTAACTTTCAAAATACATTGAAAGTTTGCGGTTTCAAAGTTTCAGAACTACGATATCCAAACTGTTTTCGAGGCATTCTGGTCTTTGGAGTATTTTGGATTCCGAATCTCGAAAACCGAATTTAAAAGTTTCCAGAACTATGGTTCCCTGAACTGCTTTTTTTTGCTCTGTTCCATATGATTTTCTTCTTTTTTGTTTTGTTTTCCCTCCTTTTACGATCCTTGATTTATGAACACTAGTGTCCTATCTATCTTAAAATATTTATGTAACCCAAATCGTTCTGCTGTTTTTCTGGCACAGAAAAAAACACAAAAATAAAAAAAATAGTGTATAAAAACCAAAAAATCTCCTTTTTTTCTTCAAAGATTTTGAAAATGTCGTCTTCTTCTAATTGTCATGGCCAACAAAACTGTGACAAAATGGGTTACAAACGGCAAGAAGATAATGATGCGGATATTCATAAGGTGATTTTAGAAAATTCTGGAAAAAATCTGAAAAATTCTGGAAAATTCTGGAAAATTCTGGAAAATTCTGAAAAAAACCAGAAAATTTTCAAATTTCAGACCCTAATGCACGATGACACTTTGAAGGGGGAGAGTCCGGATAAAGGGAGAAGAGGAGGCTATGAGAAAGATAAAGATCGTAAGTTACCTTATTAGATAGTCATAGTGCCCTTATATTAGGATATTATGGGATGCCCTTATAATGCAATTTTGTGTGACGCCCTTACATCATGACAGTGAGAAGTGCCCGTATATTAAAGTTCATTTTTCAGAATCCCGGGTTTCCGGAGGCAACGAGGAAAAGGGACCCATTTCTAATGAAGCTCTCTAAAAAATTTTTTTGTTCTTATATTAATTTTCTGAATAAAACTTTTCAAAAATGCCGACTTTTCCTGTTTTAGGCTCATTTTTCAGGTTTTGGGCTCAGTTTTAGGTTTTGGACTCATTTTCAGGTTTTGGGGCTCATTTTCCCTAGGTCCGAGGGTATTTTTCAATTCAGTACCGTTTTTCTTGCTTTTTTGCTCTTTTTTTTAGTTTTCAGCTCTATTTTTTATTTTTGAGCTAGTTTTTCTGGAACTAGACTCACTTTTTTCCTCAGTTTTGAGCCCTCCTAGCCTTAACCTTACCGAAAAGCTCCCTGACCACCAGTGAAAAAAACCCCTATCCCTTCTTTTTTTCCCTGCTCCGTTCCTCTAAATAAAAGACCACACAGCAAAACATGTGCAAAAGGGTAAACAACATGGTGCATCGCTCTCTGTTTCTCTGTTGTGGTCTATGGTGTTTGGCCCACAAGGAGAGGGTTCCAGAGAACAAACATGTGTTGTTGTTGTTGTTTGGTTTTTGGAATAACAAAGTAGTATAAAAAGAACGCGTTGAATTGTTTTTGCTTTTTTTTGAGGTTTGGGGTTTGGATTCTCAGATTTTTTCTTCAGTTTTTTTTTTAAATTTCATTTTTGAGCTCTGAAAATTGCTCTGACTGACTCAAAAGCTTATTCCTAGTCTGAATCCAATAGGATTCGAAATTTTTCATTCTGATTTTTTGAAAAATTCAGGTTTTTCTACTATTGAACTTTCTGGGCCATCCAATTTTGGCCTAGTTTGATTTCCATTGAATTTCCGTTGTGAATCATCCACTTTTTTCCAAATTTCGTCCAAAAATTTTACTTTTTTCCTAGATTCTACCATATATTGTATATTTTCAATACGGATTAGAGCTACTCTTCTAGTTAATTGGTTTCTGGAAAAACCTAGTTTAAACCCATGATCCTCAAAATCTCTTTTGCCATTTTTTTTTTCGATTTCCTTTCTTTTTTTCCGGTTTTTTCCAAACAAATTTTCATATTTTAAATTCCATTATTCTAGAAAACTACTAAAACTGCTGAAAAATGGCTGACTGCTCATCCGCTATGGATTCTAAAAATCAAGGAATGGGACAAGAATTCGTGGATATCAGTAAGGTACGGCTCACTTTTTTCGTTTTTTTGTTGTTGTTTTTTTTGAAGGGTGGTGACCCTCTAGACCTAACATTAGCCTGAAAATCTGTTTCAAAACTAGCTTAATCCAAGAATTTCTCAAAAAAAAAATCCAGAATTCAGGGTCTAAACAAAGATCAGAACAAAAGGAATGAGCTGTCCGAAATGAAAGGAGGCAGAAATCATGAAATTCGTAAGTTCCTAGAGAGACCAAATTAGCACCGCCCTTAGAATTTTCTAGCCCTTTTTTGTCATTTTTCGGCTTAAAATCCCGTTTTTTTCCAGAATCCCGCGAGTCCACCCAAAATTGCGACAACATCAAGACTCCCATCAATCAATGTAACGACAAGAAATCAAAATGTTCTTAGAACACTCTCGATGCTGAATTTGTTTTGATGTTCACTGTATATATGGTTCTATTTTAAAACTGCATCCAAGAAATAAATTATTTTCGACAGGAAAGTTTTTTTTATAAATTTCAGAGGATTTCAGAAGTTTCAGATGGCCAAGGTCAAAAAAAAGTTAGGGCTAAATTTCAGACAGATTTTTCTGAATGAATGAAAAGAGGAGATTTTCAAGGTTTCAGAAGCTTCCGAACCGCACAAAGTCTCAAGCTAGGTGCCCTTTTATTAGAGGTTTCCGGAAAAAAATTTGAAAATTTTACCATTTATGACATTCTTGAAACTTCCACGACAATTTGGAGCATTTTTGTAGGGACCTACTTTTCCATTCCGCTTGCAAGCTGTTCCATACTTACTTTCAGGTTATTTTCATTATTTTTCCAGATATCTCTTCTCCAGATTATTCTGAGAAAACTATTTTGGATTTTTACAAAACTTTGAGCATGTTCAGCCCAAAAAACGATTCAAACAGCTTTCATGGTGGAACTTCTAATAAAAGGGCACAATAATCTTGTCCTAACTGAAACGCTCCAATATGAAGTTTTCTGAATCTCAATTGATCGTTCTGATTTTTTCCGGATTTTGGTGACTTTCTACAGCTTTTGAATTTCTCCATACAGACATTTATTTGAAAAAAAAATACATTAAAAATTTTTTTTCATTATTACAAATTTCCATATATACAAAAGCACAAAAATTGCCTCTAAGCACATTTCGGCTCCATACCCGACTCCTCGGTTTGGCCCTTTTTGCATTTCTCGTAATCTTGTTTGGCCTGGCGGTGCTCTGAAAAATCTCGAAAACTTTAATAAAAGGGCATCTCTAAAAACTCACCAAGCTCATCATTTCTGCCTTCTTTCATTTCGGTCAACTCATTTCTTTTGTTCTGGTCATCGTTCATTGCCTGAAAATTTTATTTTTTTTTACAAATTTTCTTCAAAAATCTAAACTAGTTCTAGAAAAGACTGATAGTGAGAAAATTTTCTAAAAAGCAGAAAAAAGTGTTGCGTACCTTGCTGATATCCACAAACTCCTGTCCCATTCCTTGATTTTTGGAGTCCATAGCGGATGAGAAGTCAGCCATATTTTGTAGTTTTTTTTTGTTGAATAACAGAGTTTCCTGAAAATAAGAATTTTAGGAAAAAAGGGGGAAAAAGTCAAAGAAAAAGGTAAATGGTCGGAAAAACTAAGAATAAATTTTCAAAAAAATTTTTTATTCAGAACTATGCCAGGAGTTCCTAAAGTGCCGTAAAATCTATATTAGTATTGTTCCTTTTTAGAATTGCCACTCTGGTACAGATGAGAGATGTCCCTCTAATAGAATTGCCCTCAAGTGACGAATTCGAAAAACAGTATTGCAATACTGATTCAGGTTTTATGTAACCAAAAATGGATCACATTATGACTATTTCTATCAAAACCTATCAAGAAAATGAAAAAAAAAACAGAAATAAGAAAAAGAAGGGAACTTGGGCTAGGCTAAAATGGCTTGAAACTTCGAAAACCGGATGGTACTTCAAACTGTTATTGGAATCGAAAAAAAACACAGGTCTGAAAATCAATTTCAGTTTTATTGGAATCAGTTTCAGGAAAAAAATCCTGAAACTGATTTCGAAAAAACTGAAAAAAGTAGCTTTTGTTTTTCTCAACTAACAATATTTTTTCAATCAAAAATGTTCTGAGACCTTCTAGAACCCAAACAACCTCTTGAGGTACTATTTATTTTTATGTTTTCCCGATTTCTGGTCCCTGAACAGTGGTGTGTTTTGGTGTGTTGGTGATGTTTCAGAGGGAGTCCCTGACTCGATTCAAATCCAAAAATAACATGAAGCTCCGCCCTCACTTTTTCTTCTAGAATCATTTTATTTTTTTTATTTTTGTTGTGTTAGATTTGTTTTCTCGGGTTTCTAGTGTCATATTTTGTCAATTTTTCAGTTTGGAAAATATTTTCAGCCCATATTTTTTTCCAAATTCAGTGTTCAAATTTTGCCTATTTACAGCCTTTTTGCTTTTTTTATCTTCTAAATTATAGTTTACTTTTCAGTTTTACTGATAAACATGTCTGATCGCTCTCCCTGTGACAATATGGACTACAAAAATACCGAAAGAGCCAATGATGAGTTCGAATATTTGGGGGATAAGGTAAGACTTATACTTTGGTTTAGTCAGGAAATGAGAAAAAATAAGGGGAGGGGACTGAAAAATATTTATGGCTGGCCTAAAAATAGTCTTAACTGGCTTGTAAATAATCCTAATTGGCCTAAAATATAGTCCAAACTGACTTCAAAATAGTCCTCACTGGCCTAAAACATACTCCTAACTGGCCTAAAACCAGCTTTAAACGTCCGAAAAATTTAGAATGTTTAGTCTAGAATCAATAAACTCTCCTATTTTTCAGGACCCCAGTGGAGTTCAAAAGAAAAACGAGAAGATTCAGGAAAACAGAAGAAAAGCTGATGAAAATTATGGAAAAAGTGAGTTTTTTAATGAAATTTTTTGGGAATAAAAAAAACAAAATTTTATTTTCAGAAATGCAAAAGCCCAAGGATACTCACATTGGGGAGACTTACGGAAATGGAGTCCCAAAACATTCCGATGCGTTTTTCTAACTTTTTTAATTTTTTTCCCCAGTTCAAACATAATGAATAAATATTTTTGCTTCTTCCGCTTTCAGATTTCCAAAAAAGTCTTGTTTCAGAGGAATAAGAGCACTTCTATTAGAGGTATTTTCCCAAAAGGTTGTTATTTTGATCGTTGATCTCTGAACTTTGATGTCGGTGTTATTCATAAACAATCCTCATCCAAATTAAATTGAGTATACTTGAAAATAAGAATTAAGCTCCGCCCTTTTTTCTGTTCCTGGATGAAAGAGTTTTTTGTTCATTTTACGTCACACTTTTTCATACTCTATCAGCTTTTTGAAAATACTTTCCAGAAAATGTCGAATCCAAACCCTTGTAACATGAGAAACCGGGAGAAGGAAGATAAGGTATGGTTTTATTATAGTTTGTGTTTTGGTTGGAAATTACTGAAAATGGTATTAAAAAATAGGCCAAACTTGTTTGAAAAACAACTCAGAATAGTCTAAAATAATACTAAAACAGTCTGAAAAGGCTTTAAAAAAGTCCTTAACAAGCTGAAAAAATAGCTCGCTATGGTGCTTTAGATGAGCTTAAAAAATTTTCTCCAAACACCAGTCACAAGATTTCTGTTTCAGAAAAATCTGTAGAGATTCCAGAAAAAGTTCTAGACTTGGCTTGTCAAAATGCGGCCCTGGTACGAAAGTTTTTGTTTTTTTCAGCATATTTTTCCCGATTTTCAGCCCAATCTCGAACCTTTTCCTGGGCCTTTTTACTTGAAAATTCTTCAAAATCTCCTTCTGGAAAACAAAGAAAAAAACGCGAAAAAATTTTGCCTGAACCCCCAGTCTGGGGGTCCGGACCGGTAGAAATTTCTCCAGCGGCCCGGCCACGTGGAAAGTCTGTTCCAGACCAAAGTAGTTTCTCTCAGGACCTCAGCAACACTCAAAAACAAAACGAACAGCTCCAGGAGCAAAAAAGGGAAGAGGAAGGAGCATTTGGGAACCGTAAGTAGTTTTTTTAATTCATTTTTCCCGATTTTCGATAGGGAAAACACAGAAAAGCATATCCCAACGACTAAAAAATTAGCGCCAAAAAGTGTTTTTATTTTCAGAAACGGGAAAGTGCGCTTACAAATGTGAGGATGCTGAAATTCGGAAGATAGTATCCGAGAATGAAGTGGCCAATCATTCGGATGATTTTTATTGATTTTTTTTTGGATTTTGCTTGATTTGAATGAAAAATTAATCCAATTTCGGTTTTTTTAATCAGAAAGATATGACTCCTTTCATGAAATTTCCAAAGTTAGGTGCCCTTCTATTAAAAGTTTTTTCGGGAAAAAAACGTTGTTTTCCTGATCTTTAGTCTCTAAACTTTGATGTGTAAACAAAAAGATCCTTACCCAAACAACAATTAAGCCCCGCCCATTTTTCTATGGTTCCAATTTTTTTTTTCATTTTACGTCAATTTTCAGCTTTGAAAAAAATTTCTGAAAATGTCTCATCCAAATCGTGGTGACATTGAAAACCGAGAGAAGGAGGACAAGGTATGGTTTTGAAATTTTATGAATTAGATAAAAAAAGTTGAAAATAAAATCTCAATTTAGACTGGAAAAAGTCTAAATTAAGCCAAAATTAGTTTATTTTCTGTTTGAAAACGGGCTAAAACACGAATTTTCTAGGACCTCAGTGAACCCCAAAAACAAAGCGAGCACATCCAGGAGCAAAGAAGACAGGAAGAAGGAGGAATTTTTACAGATCGTATGTGGAGTTTTTTTTGGAGCCATTTTTCCACATTTTTTGAATAGAAATACCCTAAAATTTGTAACAATAGTGCCTCTTTAATAGGAGTGCCCCTCTAATAGTAGTGCCCCATTCTCATCATGATTTCTTTTTCAAATTTTCGATTTACCGACTGAAAATTCACGAGTATTGAACTGAAGACTGCTCTGAACTTGAAAAAGTCAATCAAAAATGAGGAACAAATTGAAAATTCTCAGTTACTTCCTTTTATTTTTATAAAAGTCGCCAGTAAAACTAAAAAAATTATCTCAAATTCTGAAGAAAAACTTAGTAGTAGTGCCCCTTCAATAGTAGTGACCCTCTAATAGTGATGCCCTCCGGATGAAAAGTTTGAAAAATAGTGGTGCATGTACTATTTTCATTCAAAAGAGTAATTTATTACAGCATTTGGAAATTCTGGTGATAAATCCAAAGATGGTGGTGACAAGCGAAAAGGAGCATCGGATGATGGAGTCGCGGACCAGCAGGATAATTTTTATTAATTTTTTTTTGGATTCTGCTTGACTTAAATAAAAACTATGTTTGAAGTATTTGTTTTAAGCCTCTCAAAAAGTAAGCTTTGGAGCACAAAATGGAGCTCAAAATTGGGGGATAATGGTGCCCCATATCAATGGGATCTATCAAAAAAGTCCCTTAAAAAGCTCAAAAACCTCAAAAAAAAAGGAGCATGTTTTTCTAATTTTTGGTCCACAATCCTTGAACACTGGTGACTTCCTTCATGCTCCCCTTTTTTGAGTTGTGCCGACTTTTAGACGAACAACAAGAAAAAAAGGAAAGTAGGAGCTATAAAAGGCGGAAAGTAAGCTCATTTTCTTGTTTTTGTTCCTGTAATTTTTCTAGATTTCTGGTCTGGAATTTCTCAACTCTCTATCAGAATTCAAATTTCAGATGATTGTCCGACCAAGTGATGAGAACAAAGAAGAAAATGAGAAGTTTATGCAGATGAATAAGGTGCGTTTTTAATTTTCTAAAACCTCTATCATAAGGGCATGATACTTGTTTTGCGTTTTGTGCAGGTACCATGGAGGTGCCCTATTATTAGAGGTTCTCAGACCTATGAGTAGTAGAGCTAGATGAAACCTCTAATATAAGAGCATAACCTTCTTGTTTTGTCTTGGTGCAGGAATTCATAAAAGTGTTCCTTTTTGAGGTGTATTCAGAGAAATCGCATGTTGAAGCTGTCCTTATATTAGAGTTTACCTTCTAATAGAGTTTTTGGACTAGTTTTCTCACTTTGAAAACCCTAAATTTTCAGGTTATTGGCAAAAAAGAGCTCGAAGATATGATGCTTGAAAAGATGAGAAGAGAAGAGTGGAAAGAAGTTGGTTCTGGAGAAAGTAAGTTTTCCCGTTCTGGAACCCAAAAAAAGTGAATTTTAAAGAATCCTGTACACCTGGAGAGAAATGTGAGGGAAAAGTGGATAAGTCGTGTATGAAAATGACGGAGGACGCAGGAATGGAAAGTGGAGAGAGTTCGGAATAAATCCTTATTTTATTTTTTGATGGAAATAACTTTTTTTGCATTATTTTGAAATCTTTTGAACATAAATTAGTTTTCCGGAAAAATTTTTTTTTGCGAAGACTAACATAGCATTATTAGACCATTTCAGAGGTTTTCAGCCCAAATTTTTGGATTTCAGGTTCCGTAGATTTCAGTTAGCTTGAGACTTTTCCTCAGACTTTTTATAGATTTTCGGATATCCTGTTTTCTAGATATTTGCAGTCACAATTTTTCAATATTTCAGACTTTTTTCAAAATTTAAACTTTCATTTTTTTCAGAATTCCAGAAGTTTCAGATTTCCAGTTTTTTCAGAATTTCTCAGAACTTTCCAGATTTTTTTCAGACTTGGACTTTGAACTTCAAATTTTCAGATAATTTCAGACTTTCTGAGGCTTTTTCTAGGTCCTTCTAGGAGTCATACTTTTCTAGATTTTTGCAGACGTTCAATTGTTTCTCAGAGGTTTGCAAATACTTTCAGTCATTTTCGGAAACATTCAGGTTTTTTTAGAACCTGTCAAATTTCAGAATTTTAGTTTTTCAGTTTTGTTTTTAGAAATTTTCAGATGACTTCAGATAATTTCAGACTTTCTGAGACTTTTCCTAGATCTCCATAGGTGCCCTTTTTTCTAGGTATTTGCAGACATTTGAAAAGGTTTTTTTCGCAGTTTTTCAGATATTTTCAACCATTTCCAAAAACTTTCAATTTTTCCCAGGCTTTACCCAGGGATTTTTAGAATTCCTAAGTTATTATTCTGACCAGTTTTAGGGATTTCCAGCTTTTCCTCCATTTTTCAGTCCCCCTCCTCCCTAAAAAACCTCAAAACTTCCCTCTTACCCCCCCCCCCCCCCCCCCCTTGTTTTCTTTTCCTCCTGATCGCTGGCCTCCGATCATTGGTCTCCTAAAGAAAATGTGTTGTTTACACTCAACAAAAAGAGGGAAAAGATAGTATAAAACCGAATAGGCAAAAATACATTTCGAAATTCAGCTTTTTTTTCTATTTTCAGCATATCTAAATTTCAAAATTTTCAGAAGTTTTCAAAAAAACAAAATGTCTGACTGCAATCAGGGATGTGATAAAATGAGTCATAAGGAGGCTGGTGCCAAGGAATTTGTGGATATTTCAAAGGTAAATTTTTGTTGTTTGGAAAACTCTAATAGAAGTTTTTTCTAGAATTTTCCATTTTGAGAATTTTTTTGTCTATTTTCAGCCGGAAAAGTCTGATATAGTTCAAATTTTCCACAATTTTTGTCTCCGTTTTTTTTTTTTGAAAGTAAAAATAATTTTTTTTTTAGACTGTAAACAAGGACCAACATAAGAACGAGGCAATTGAAAAACAAACCAAAGAAGTGATGGATGCTTATAAAAATCGTAAGTAATACTATAAAACCTGTATTAGTAGGGCATGCAGTACTATTAGGAGAAATCCTTTTGAAGAGAATACTTCTAGAATATGACCTGAAACAGGTGCCTTAGTATTAGAGGCGATGATTTTGAAAATGAGGTTAAAGGGGGGGGGGGGGGGGGGCTCTGTTCGACAATACCGGTCCAATGACAGAATACCGGTCCAAAGCGAGAATGACCGGTCCAAAGCGAGAATGACCGGTTCAATCCGAGATTGACCGGTCCAAACACAGATGACCGTTCCAAACGCTGAAATACCGGTCCAATCGGGAAGATGAGTCTCATCACTCTGAGAATGACCGGGCCAAAGCGAGAATGACCGGTCCAATCTGAAAATGACCGGTCCAATCCAAAGAATGACCGGTCCAAACGCATAATGACCGGTCCATTCCGAGAATGACAGGTCCAATCGGGAACACGAGTTTCATCGAGCACAGAAAAACCGGTCCAATCAGAGAATGACCGGTCCATTCCGGGAATGACCGGTCCAAAAACAGAATGACCGGTCCGAACCAAAGAATGACCGGTCCAAACGCAGAATAACCGGTCCATTCCGAGAATGACCGGTCCAATCGGAAAAATACGAATCTCATCAGTCACGGAATGACCGGTCCAATCCGAGAATGACCGGTCCAATCGCAGATTCTATACAGCTTAGGCTTAGGCATAAGAAGCTTCTGAGCCACCAGCTTCTGTCCCAACCTTAAATAAAGAAAAACGCTAAGCCTGCTGCATAGAATTCTGCAATTGGACCGGCTATTCTGCGTTTGGACCGGTCATTTTTTGGATTGGACCGGTCATTCTCGGATTGGACCGGTAATTCTCGGATTGGACCGGTAATTCTCGGATTGCTGAGAATAATCTCTCTCATTGGACCGTTTATTTCCTGATAGGGCCGGTCATTCTTGGATCGGACCGGTCAATCAGCGTTTGGATCGGCCTTTCTGTGTTTGGACCGGTCATTCGGTCATTGGACCGGTCATTCTGTGTTTTTTCAAAATTATGCCGCGATTGGACCGGTATTTCAGCGTTTGGACCGGTCATCTGTGTTTGGACCGGTCAATCTCGGATTGAACCGGTCATTCTCGCTTTGGACCGGTCATTCTCGCTTTGGACCGGTATTCTGTCATTGGACCGGTATTGTCGAACAGAGCCGGGGGGGGGGGGGGGGGGGGGCAACTATAATAAAGGTGCAGAGTGGCAATTTTTTAGAGGTACAATTTCAGAAAAATGTTTTATTTTTTAAAGATTATAAACATTTTCAAAAAATTACAATTTCAGATTCCTCCTACGACAATTGCCTCAAAAAATCGGGATGTCAATAATTATTTCATAATTTTCTGTTTTTCAACTTTTTGATATTTTGACCTTCCCACCTCAACATTGACAATAAATATTTACCACAAAATTTTTTCTCATTTTTCTATTTTCAGATTTTTTTCGAAATTTTTCAGGTTTTGACACCAAAAACCAGCTTTCTAGACACCTTAGACCTTCTAGAAACTCCAGATGGCTCAAGAAAGTCCAGAATTTTTCTCCGAGTAAGCATGTTTTCTCCATTATTTTTCTACTCTGATGTATAGTCCATGAACTATGGTGTTCGAACCGACCAGAAAACGAAAGAAAACAGACCAGACAACAAACGAAAATACGATAAAAGGCAACGAACGACACCTCTTTTTTGCCAGTCCGGTGTCTTTTTTGTTGTTTTTTGTTGTCACTTTTTGATTTTTTTGAAGGTTTTTTGTTGTTTCGAAAAACCTCCAATATAATGGCATGATCATTGGTTTGGGTTTTATAAGTATCATGGAGGTGTCCTTTTATTAGAGGTTCTTAGAACCCCCCCCCCCCCCTTTTTAACTTCTAGTTTCCATTTTTTCTACTTTTCATCGTCCTAGTTCTAACAGATTTTTTTTTGTATTTTCTAGAATTTCTGACCTAAACATCTGAAATTTTCAGTTTCAATCGATTTCCAATTTTTTATAAATCCAATTTCCAGAAGTTTCAAATCATCGAAAAAGCCAAATTTTCCAGTCTGATTTTCAGGTTTTTCTACTTTCCATTTTCCTACTCCTCATAATTTTTTTTGAATTTTCTAGAATTTTTGACCTTGAGAAAGCTGAAATTTTTTGACAATTTCCAATCTTTCATAAATTCAATTTCCAGAAAGTTCGAATCATCGAACAGCTTACAAAAATGTTCCATCGCACTGAAGACGTTGCAGGAGCAGAGCAGAAATTTGCTGAAGTTAACAAGGTAAGTTTTTTAGATTTTCCTGAAAAATTAGTTGGGAATAGTGGTGTGAAGTCTGGAAAAAAAGCTAGACATAGGGAAAAAATGGTTTGAATTCTAAGGAAACAGTTTAGGCTTTGATAAAGGGTTAGTCTAAGTTTTGGTTCACTATATTTCAAACACTGGAAAATGGGCCAAAAATATTTTTATTTGGAGCCAAACGTAGGCTTGAATTGAGATAAGGGACTAGATTAAGGATCGATATTGGACCCAGAAAGTAAGCCTGAAGATCTGAAAACAAGGCTTTGAAAAGCTAGTTCGTGGTCTAGGCCTAGAAAAAAGCTTTTATTTTCAACAAAAGTGGCCTGAAGTTTATATGGCCCAAATAGCTCTTGGTCCTAGCCCGGTCCGAATAAGGGGGAAAATCTAGTTCGGGATTTCAGATCTCGACTAAAGCCTAAATGAACTAAACTTAGGCCTGCCTATATAAAATGGAGGGCGGCTAAACCTAGGCCTAACCACAGGTCTAAACTTAACTTAGGCCTAAGCTTAAGCCTATATCAATAGACTTCCCTTACAAAATTCATTTTTCCAGACAATGGGAGAAAAACAAGAAAAACACGAGAATGTTCACGACAAGAGAAGAGCCGAGGAGGATGCTCATGCCAATCGTAAGTTGTTCGTTTGCTTATTGAATACTAACCCTTTTTTGTTTGAAGCAGTCTTCCCAAATCTCGATTTTCCAGGATCTAATAAATCCGGATACAAGCACGAACAAGAGACAAGAAGACAAAAGAAGCAGTGCGGAGGAGGAAATAATGAAGAGTGCCATTAAATTCCTTTTTTCTGATTTTCCAGCTTTAAAAAATCGTAAAAATAAAGTGAATCATCATTTTTCAAATCATTTTTTCTATGTATTTATCATTTCGGTAAAATCCAAAACCACTATCTGATATCAATTTTATCTCCATTTCCTAAAACAATTTTGGTCCAGATAAAAAAATGTCCGAATTGGACCATCAACACTCCGATAGGAGCGATATGAGAGGTGCGGATTCAGAATGGGCACGTGTTAATAGGGTGAGTTTTTTTTCTGAAAAAAAAATCTGAAAATCAAGAAAAAAACAATTTAAACTAAAAAAAAACACATTTTCAGGGCCTCGAAAAGGCACAAGAGTTGAGAGAAACAACACAAGAACTAAGGAAGCAGGAGGAATCCAAACATGGTGAGATTTTAGATTTCGGGATCTTTTTTCGAGTTTAGAACCGAAATTTTGAGGCGGGGACCTCTCTTTTTCCAAAGTTTAGACTCAAATTCTGGTCTTCACATCTAATTTTCGAGGTTTGAACCTAACTTTTTAAGTCTAGGGCCTAGTTTCGGAGGGTATTAAAGGGGCCTAGTTTCCAAAGTTCAGACTGAAATTCTGGGCTTCACATCCAAATGTCTTGTTCCGACCCTAACTTTTTGTGTCTCGGACCTCATGTCAATGGCTCCGGCTCTGAAATCCTGTCTCCGGACCTCACTTTTTGAGCTCAGAAACAAAGTCCTAGGATCTTAGAGTCCTAGGGTTTGGACCTTATTTCCAAAGTTCCGACTGAAATTCTGGATTTCGGACCTAGTTTTCAGGTTCTGGACCTAAACTTTCAGGTCTAGGGCCTAGTTCTGGGTCTCAGTCCTCAAGTTAGTGATTCCCGGTTACAAATTTTAGGGTCCGAACTAAATTCTTGAACCGGGCGCTTTAGTTTAGAGACTTGGACCGAGTTTTCGGAATTTCGTAGTTATTTTTTAGATTCAGAGCCATATATGAATTAGTTTTGAGTCCAAGGTTTTCAGATGCAGACCTAAATTTGGTCCCCGGACGTAATTGTCCAGGCTTCATCTTTAATTTTTATTGGTTCAGAACCAGATTTTCGCTTCTAAATCGTGTTTTTTGGTCTTGGAACCCATCTTTTTTCTGCCCTCGGACTTTTTTTAAGCGCTCGTTATCCTGACTTCTTAAATTCCGCCAATTTTCCATACCAGTTTTCCAGAATCATGTCACAAATCAAGTGAACAATGCGAGAATAAAGAGGAGAAACACGTGGAATTCAGCGAAAAGAGTCCTGACATCATTGATAACTAGAGCCAGTGTTGACTGATAATAATGATTGTGATTTTGTATGTATGTATATAATTTTGAAAAGAAATATGCTTTCAATGAAGTAATACCTCAGCGAAAACTGGTTTTTTTGCTATTTTTGTCCAGAAAAGGGTGGAATCCCGGGTTCAAACTATCTGAGTATTGGGGTCATTTTTTAGGTCACAATTTAAGTCAAAAAAGACCAAAAAGGACCAAAAGGGACCAAATTTTTTCCTATGCTTTCTACCGGAAAAACAACAAGATTAGAACGTCTGTCTAAACATACCACGTCAGAAATTAAAAAAAACGATAATCTCTGAACTTTAGTGTTCCAAAAATATGTTGACTTGTTTTGTTTATCCCCGTCATAGTTCATGAAAAAAAGAGAGTATATAAAATGAGAAAATCTAGTTCCTTCTCGTCATTTTTCGTATATCTTTGTTATGTTTTTTGATGTTTCCAGTGCGCTTTTTCTGTGAAATTTTTCAACTTTTCCCTTTTGGAATCATTATCTTTGTTGGTGCCCTTATATTAGAGGTTTTCTTTCAATTTTTTCCTTTTTTTCATCGAAATTCTAAGACTTGCAGAATTATTCATATTTTCAATTTTTCTCTCATGGTGCCCTTTTATTAGAGGATTAATTTTTTCATTCTTGTTGGGATGGTGCCCTTTTATTCCAATTGTTTCTTTTCTGATTAGGTGCCCTTCTATTGAAAGTTTTTCGAAACTGCCTAGAGCCCATTTTTTTACGCTTTCAACCTTGGTTTTACTTTTTCTCCTCGTTCTTTTTTTCAGAAAAATAAAAAAATAGCTTTAAAAAATAGCTCATTTTCAGATTTTCAACAATGTCCGATACCAATTTGAAAGAGAAAGTTGTTCAAGAAGAATGTCCAAAAGTGGGTGCACATGTCAATGATGATGAGGTAAGTTATTAGATTTTTTGATAAACTCTCTGTGGTTGCCTTTCTATTAGAGTTAGGAAGATGAGGTAAAAAAAACTATTTGAAAATACAAGAGCATGTCTATCTTTTCTCAGTTTCTCCCTCTGGGTGCCCCTTTGTTAGAGGTGTGCTAGGGCCCTGCTTTTTGACGGACTTGGAAGCGAGAGTTTCTAAGAAAGGTGTCCTTAGGTGCCCTTTTATTACAGGATTATTGTTTCTAAGAAAAGTGGTTTTCTAATTGAGGTGCCCTTCTGTTACAGGTTTCTCATCCAATTCCATTTTTCAGGAGCTGGACAGTACGCTACCCGAAATCGCCCCGGAAAAGCTTGACAAGCCAAACATTGAAAGAGCCGGAGTCCATAAAACTGGTAATTTTTCCCTCATCAAATTGGGACCAATTTTCTGTCATTTTTAGTTTTCAGAGTCCTCAAAAATGGTGCCAGAAAGTGGACAACAAAGCCCGAAAAACCCGAACTTTGAAGTATAGAAGTGATGGATCATGGCGATGTGAGGCATAATTGAATGGATTTTTGATAAATAGATTATTTTGAAAAAAATTTATTTTGATAAAAAGTGGTCCGAAATTATTTAGAATTAGCTCCAGGTTCTATTTTCTTCTTCTCCGGATCTTGGCCTCTGCGGGGAGAGGATTCTGTAGTTGAGATATGGTTTTTTCAAATCAGAAAAAAAATTCTAACATACCATTCTGGTTTTCTTCTCGTCTACCTCTTCTTATCTCCTCACTTTTCTTCTGGTTGTCGTTGAGCTCCTGAAAAGTGCCCTTCAATTACAGGTTTTTTCAATTGACAATTTCTACTGTTAAGACCTGTTAAGACGGATGATGCCCTTGTATTAAAGGTTGTTGAAACAAACTGGACTGATTGATACAGGTACAAATAAATAACTGATAAATGAAGTCACATGGCTTTTGAAAGAAAGTCTCTAGTGCCCTTCTATTAGAGGAACTTACCACACCCAAGCTATTTTTCCTTTCGTCCTTGTTATCCATAGCGCCAAATACTCTTGCAATAGTCGGAATAATTTTGAAAACTTTAATTCAAAAACATTTTTTGCACAGTTTTATACCGTAATTTCAATACCTCGAGACGTCCTTCCCTAGGCATCAATGCTCATTATGATTTCATCTATTGATATTTTCCATGGAACATTCTGGAACCCTATAGAAAAGGGTAAACATAATGATTTTTGGTCTATAGTCTTTGGAACAGTTGTGTGTTATTTTTTGTTGGAAAAATAGATAAACAAGGTTCCAAAAAGTATAAAAATAGAAATGGTTGCAAGTCTTTAGCCTACTTTTTTAGTCCATTCTACCAGAAACTTCCTAGTGCTAGCTCATATTTTTTCCTTTTTCTTTTTTTTTCCTCATTCTTGAAGCTGGAAATTTCAAATTTCGAAAAACTTAAAAAAAATCACTTTCGTTTTCCAGAAAATTGATTTGATTCCAATCATTATGTGCGATCGTAGACAACGTTGCAAGGGCAAGGGAGAGGAGCAACATGATCAGGGTCATGGAGACTTTCACCAGGTAAGCACTTGTAATAGAGGTTGTTCATAGCCGGGCCGTTCTAATAGAGGGTTTTCATTGGTATACTCGTATAATAGATATTGTTCTTCATGGATATGCTCTATTAATAGTGGTTGTTGATAGTTTTGCACTTATAATAGAGTTTGTTCATGGACGTGCCCTTTTGATAGAGGTTGTTCATGGGTATGCCCGTATGATAGAGGTTTCTTATAGGTATACGGGTATAACAGAGGCTGGTTGTAGGTATGCACTTATAATAGAGGTTGATCATAAATATGCCCGTATAATAGAGGTTTTTCATGACCTTTCTTCCTGATGTTCGAACCGCTTTTTTCGTAAGTTTTCGGGCTTTTCATGATGATTTTTTGACTCAAAAATTGAGATCAAGAGTTTTTTTTCAACCTTTTTGTGCCCCCTTTCAGTGATATTTCTTTTCATCAGTTATCTAGGGTTTTTATATAGTCTTTCTGGCCTTTTTTCCCGCCGGTTTTCGGGGTATTTCGACCATTTCAAGCCGATTTCTACCCATTTCTTATCAAATTTTCCCCGTTTACAGATGCTCAACAAAGACGAAAATCAAAAAAGAACCGACGAAACCCCATGGGGTGGGAACCAAACGGATTCCTATCGTGCTCCAGACAATGCTCCAGAGTATCATGGATTCAATGAAACTGACAAATCGGGATACAAAGGTGCGAATGCTGAGAAATAATTTGTTTTGTTCTGAATGTAAATATATACAACTTTAAATAAATGACCCAATTTTTTGAAACTCAAGACTTCAAATTTTGCAGATTCCGAAGGAAATAAACAAACTAGCCTCGATTCTGCTGGTCTTTAATAATCCTATTCCCTATAAATAAATTGTTTGCTATTTTCCCTTTTTGTAGGTCCATCACAGTCGATGCACCATGTGGTCAGCATGTTTACAAAAAAGAGCCATTCTTCTAGAACCTTCTCTCTTTTTGAGGCTTCAAAAACAGAAAACAAGAAAAAAGAACAAAAATATTTCCCAAATGCTAATGGACAATGATCGTTTTTCAGCAAAATAAAAAACATTTGAAAGAAAAAATAAACAAAAGGAGATGAGAAAAAAAGGAGTCACAACAGACTGACCTGTCCAAAAAATGTATATATAAAAGTGAAAACTTATTTTGAAACTTGTTTTTTTTCTGATTTTGTGGAATTGTACTTTTGATTCAGTTAATTTTTCGACTTTGACTCGTTTGAAATACTGATTTTCAGGAATTTATTCCCCCAGATCTGAAAAATATGGATCGTACAAACGAAAAGGACTATAAGGAGTTTATTGAACCAGATAAAGTACGTTTCTAACATTAGAAGAAAAATGATACCTCTAATAGAAGAGCATGCCTCTAATACAGGTTTTTATTAAATTGTACTGTGAAGACTGTATTAGGGGCACCGATTGTAAGAAGGTGACTATTATGATTTCATTCAGGAGGTCAGCTCCAGAGAATACCCCTAATAGAAGAGCACTTCTATCAAAAGTTTAATGAAACATTAAATAGGTCTATTTTTTATTAGAAGGACATGCACTCGTATTCAAGCTTTTTTTCCAGTCCTTCAACAATGACCAACAAAAATGTGTAGAAATTCAACAGATGAGAAGAGATGTGGAAAAAACTTTTGAAGAAAGTAAGTCCATAACTTAGCTAGATCAACTGATATCAGAAAACAATCAACTAACAAAATGCTTATCACACAATTTTGCACATTTTATCAGTTTATCACTTTTTGATATCTCAATTCCCAGCTGAGATATACAGACTACAAAAAATACTGTTTTTTTTAGAATCCCGAACCCCGGAAAAAGAGCAATTGGAGGATCAGCAACGGAAAATTGATGTGGAAGCCAGTTTGGAATCGGCTGGGCTGATATGAAATCAGTGTGCAAATCATTATAATTATGGGACTTTTTTGGCCTAAATTTTCCATTTTCTTGATATCTTGAAAGCCTTTAATATAAGAGCATGTACCATAATTATGGTCAAATCTGACTTTTCTGTCAATTTTTGGCAGTTTTGTACATAAATGTCCGCGTTTTTTTCCCTTCAATAAAAGGGTCTTCCTAATTGAAAAATATTGGTGCATGCACCATTAATAGAGGTCAAATTTGAATATCCTGTTAATTTTGGACAATTTTTTATATAAAGGCCTTCCTTTATTCCTACTTTTTGTTTATTTGGATTTTGTTATTTTTTACATGCCCTGAAGCTTCACAGAATCTTCGAGAATCTCCTTATTTCGCTATTTTTCTCCCCCTTTTTTTCTCATATGTCCAAATAAAAAAGCATCGAAAAAATAAGAAAGAGAAGATGCAAACATGTTTACCCTCTCTCTCTCTGGTCAATGGTCTATGGGCAATAAAAACACATGTGGCGTTTTGTGTACGATTCTCTCGTACTCTTTTTTTGCCACAAGGAAAATCAAGATAGGGTATAAATACTGCAAAAAATGATAGGCTAGGCCTTTCCGTTTTTTCGGTTTCTTTGAGATTCCAGAATCTCTATTATAAGGGCACAGTTAGGCTTGTTTTTGGAGCTATGTTGCCAGTTTTTCTAGTTCCTTCTAGTACAGCGGCATCCTCTCTCTTTCTCGTTCTCTCTTTCAACTATAAAACTATTTTATTCCAATTTTCAATACTTCTAATTTAAAGGCATCTCTTTGTTTTTTTTGAAATTCAGTTTCAAAATACCTCCAATATAATGGCATCTTTCAACTTTTTTCTTGCTATGAATTTTTTTGTTTCAGTTTTCAATACCCCTTTTATAGTGGCACCTTTCATTTGTCTTTGATACTATAGCCCGTTTCTTTCAAACAATGTGAAACCTCTATTATAGGGGCACTCATTGTTTTATTTTTTTACTTCAATCAATCATTTTTTAATCATTGAGCTCTTTTTTATAGTGGCATTTCGTAGCCTTTTTTTCTGACTTTTTTCCACATTTTGCAACCTCTTTTATAGGGGCACCTTTTGCTTTTTTTTTAAGCTGTGATCACTTTTTTTCAGTTTCCTAGATTTTTTTACAGAAATCTCTATTGAAAAAAACTTTGCAATACTAAAAGAAATGTGTGACCGCAAACAAAACTGTGACAAACGGGAGATGGAGCACAAGGATAACGGGCTCAATCAGGATCTTGGTGGTATTAATGATGTGAGTTTTTCCATTATATTTCTGGGTTTCAGTGTCGTTTTGAGCACCGAAAAGCCAAATTTAGCGTCTAAAACTTATGAAAAAACTTTAAATTTAGAGTATTTTAGATGCTCAACAAGGAGGAGCTGAAGAAAAAAGAGCTTCCACAAATGAGAGGAGACGTTCAGGGACGGATTAAGAGTGGTGAGTTTTGGCGAAATTCTATAAGGAGTTTGAAAAAAGGGACTTTTCTGTAAAATTCAGACTCAAAATTATAACATAAAAGATACAGCTTTCGTTCAGTTCCGCCCCTTTTTCTACCAAAAAAGTTTTAGAATAGGAACCACTTAGAAATTTGATAATTTTTGAATTTTCCACATTTCAAATCCAATTTCAAGCCCGATTCTTCTTATAAAAGACATCATTTTCTCTCTCTCTCTATTCCTATTTTTACAGACTTGTGCCATTCCGGAGAGAAGTGTGGAAATGTTGAGCCGAAGGATGTTGGAAAGAACTAAGGATGTGGAAGAATGACGCCAGATAATTGATCAAGATTGTAAATACATATTTATTTTTCTCCGAAATGATCTGAAATGAATAAATGATGCTTTTTTGATTTGTAGAGATTTAGAAGGTTTCGAGATCAGATTTCCAGGTTTTCAGAAAAAGTTTAGGGAGAATCGGAAAATAAAAAAAATTTTTTTGCAGAGTTCATTTCTGGGCTTTTTTTCTTAGATTTTCAGGCTCTTTTAGGTGCTTTCAGGTGATCGGAAAATTTAAGGAAGCCAGTAGTTTCAAACTGAAAAAAAAACAACTTTTCAACTTCAAAACAGAGCTCCAGCCTGTTCGAAAACTGTTTGAACATAAAGTATTTCAAAAAAAAGACAAATCATCAATTATAGGATTTTCAAAATATGACAAAAACTGGCAGCCTGAGGAAAAAACAGAATTACAAAAGAGAAATTACAGAAGAAGGTACTTCAAAGAACCTGGAAATTTCAAAAAGATGAGAATTTTGAATTTTCAATAGAAATTCCTATTACTTTAGGCTATTTATTACTTTAGGATATTTGAAAATTGAGTTCGAAAAAAATCCAAGTTCTTCAAAACCAGATGGAATTTGTAGGATTTTCAGAATAAAATTAAAATTGGAATCTTAAGGACACTGGGCTGAAAAGCTAGACATTTTGAAAATCCAATTTTGATGCTCAAACTTCTACACGGGGTTTTCAAAACCAGGCCTGATTGGGGTCTTTCCTCAAACTTTTGTGATTTCAGATTTGCCTTTAAAAATAAGGTTGGATCCTTACTACACGGTTTCTCTTCCACTTGCCCGTGTAGTCCGAGTGGACTCGGCCACCAAAAGTAATTCTATGCCAGGCGACACGGTTTTATGATTTTTGGAGTGTTTTCCGTGATTTCAAACAATAAGAATCTGATTCTATTTTGAATAATCTACCAGAATCTGGAATTAAAGATAGTGGTTTCACTCCTCCTGTCAGAGTCACATTCAAGGTCTCCAAGAAAATTCCAGAAAAAACGTCATAAAAACAAAAAAATAACATCACACTTTTTTGAAAAACACTACCCATGATGCCACCCAGATGCTATCACATCACCTTCTTTATGATATTTTTCCATTTCTTTTTCCTTTCTGTTTGTATAATTTTTTGTTCTTTTCTGGCACTTTCTGGCACCCCGTGTCTAGACAGAATCTTATCCAGAGGGAAATCATAGGGAGAGACACAAAAAGATAATAATAAAAATGATGAGAGGGGGGTGGGGGGGACTATTTGTTTACTTCTGTTTTCTGAACACTGGTGTGTGTGTGGAGAAAGTGATTTTTGAAAATCATAAGTGAAGAAAAAACAAGGAAAAAAGTATAAAATTGGGAGCAAGAATGTCAGAAATATCAATTTTCTAATTCCATTTTTTTACACTTGAAGTCTCGACTTTTTTTTATCCTGCCAAAAAAATTGAAATTTTTTCCCAATTTTCCAGAAAAATCAACCGAAAAAATGTGCGACCGTAAACAAAACTGCGACGAGAAGAGAGACCATAAGGACCAGGGAATGGGTCAGGAGTTTGGAGATCTTAACAAGGTGTGTGCCCTTCTATTAGAGATACCCTTATATTCCCTTTCTATTTATTACCCCATGCCACTTTAATAGAGGTAATTTTACAGTTCCTCAACAAGGATGACAACAAGCAAAAGGGCGTTGGCGAGTTGAGAGGAGACATTCAAGGGATCCATAAGGATGGTTAGTTTTGAATTTTTTTGGATTTGGGCTTCGAAATTTAAGCCAAAAGTATTGAAATTCAAGCCAAAAATACCGGAACTCGAGCCAAAAGATGGCGAAATTTAGGCCAAAAACATTAGAATTTTAGCCAAAAATACCGTAATTTAGGTAAAAATTATTGGAATTTAAGCTGAATTTTCAGACCAATGCAAATCCGGCCAAAAGTGTGGTGATAAGGATGATAAGGAGAAAAAGTTGTACGGAGAACAAGGATGCGGAAACAAGAACCAGGATCAGTGCCACTAAATCTCCTTCTTTTTTTTCGATCGAATTGTAATTTGAAAATGTAAATACGAGATTTTGTGAATAAAGTTTTGTAACATTCAAAATTAGAAAATCCTTTCAAAAAACGCAAAAATGACTGATAAAAATGATAAATAAGGTGTGAAAATCAGGAGAAAGCTGGCAAACAGAAGATTTGGAGAGACTGTCAGCCTAGATTTTGTTCATTTTTGTTCCAAATTCGAGGAAAATTCTATTTGAAAATTCATAAAAATTGGCTCAAAAAGCCTCGGCCATTTTTTAAAAAACCCTAAATTTCCAATGTAATTTCAGTTAAGTTTTGCAATTCTGACATATATTAAAGTCTAGATTTGGTTCATTTTGTTATAAAATTCAAAAAGTTATAAAATTTTCATTTTGTCCTAAACTTTTCCAAGTTTTGTTTGTTGGATCCCAAAATTCAGATAAAATTTAGGAAAATTGGTTCAAAAAGCTTAGCCATATTCAGGAAATTTCTAAAATTTCAGCCAGATTTAAAAATACATAGATTCAGATTCCTTTGTCCTATCTCGGTACCACTTTTCTATCCTCCTCTTCCCAAAAAAATTTGAATATTTGCTTTTATTTTTTCCAATTTTCCAGAATCCAAAAGAGGTGCTCTTTAATTAGGTCCCAAGGAACCATCTTTTCCCAATCATTAAACAGAGCAGAAATGAGCCAAAAACGGGCAAAAAGGTAGGCCAAATCTGAAATTTGGGTCAAAAACCCGTAAATTTTTTCAATCATTTTCTCAAAAATAAATCTGGGCTTTTAACTGTCATTTTCGCCAGATTATATAATACATACAGGTCTTACAGATAACTCTTTTTTGGAGCCATTTTTCTACCATTTCATTTCCAAAAATTCTGCGATTTTCTAATATTTCTCCAGTTTTCCAGAATCCAAAACAAAAACATGCCCTCCAATTAGAGGTACGCTTTTGTGTCCCAATAAGGGAAAAAAATTCCCTTTAAAAACCAGCAAAACAAAACAAAATTCAAGAAAATTTATTCAACTGGAGGTTTCGAAAGAACTGGATTACCAGACAAAAATTCATGAGCCTTCATACCAGCACAAGCGACCTCCACGAAGCCATGTAGAACCTGATTCCCTGCCGGTTCTCCTCCTCTTTCCAAATGGATCTTCTTGTCACCGTAGTCTTCGAATTTTTGGTCTAGAAAAATTCAAATTTTTTTTGAAATTTTATCAAAAAATGTTTTTCGAAAAAAAAATCTTACCATCTATTCCTTGGATCCGCTCAATATCTTCCCTCAATTCGTTGAGGTCCTTCTGCTTGTTTTCTTCTTTTTTGAGAAACTGAAATGATAAATTGGTATAGAAAACCTTTAATGGAAGGGCATATAGTGAAAGAAAACCTCTAATTGTATGGCATACCTTGTTCAGATCTCTCAGCTCTTGATTCAGCTCCTGGCTTTCAACGGTTCTGTTCTCGTTACAGGTTTGCATTTTGAGATTGAAATTTGAAACTTTTGAATTTGAGATTCTGAAAAATGGGGAACAATTACAGAATTTTTTGGGGGAAAAAAGAAAAAAAGAAAAAAAAAGAAAAAAGAAAAAAAGAAAGAGAAAAACTAAACTTTTTGTTATGTTCCAGTCTCTCTTTTTATACTTGTTTTTTTGTTTGTTCCACGATTTTCTTTCGAAAGCCACCCTATAACGCATCAGAGTTCAGAGATTAGCGACCAGAGTAGGTCTACCATGTGCTCTGCCCTCGACTCGAATGTTGAAAAAAAGGGTTTATTTTGGGCCTTTGTTGGGCCTATTTCGGCCTACTTTGTGGCTTTTTTGGGTGGAGTATATATGTTTTTTTTTCCACCCTGCTTTATGGCCTGTTTTCTCCTAGTTTCAGTCTTCCTTACACCGAGTTTTTGAATAGTTTTAGCCAGGTTTTAATGCTGTTTTCAACTAATTTCAGGCCTATTTTGATATGTTTCCAGTCTTATTTAGACAACAATAAAAACTGATTTCGATCTAATTCAAGACTTCTTTCTAACTAGTTTTAGGCCTTTGGTGACCTAATTTCAGTGTTATGTTCAACTAGTTTTAGGCCTGAATTGACCTATTTTCATATATTACATGTATTACTTCCAAAGTGTCACCCCTAGAATCCATCGGGTCTAGGTGCAAAAGTTAGACCCCCCGAGGGGTAGAATTTTGGCGGAGTTCATTTTTTGAAAAGCGGCCTATTTCCAGATTTATTGATTTTTTTGTATTTTACAAAAATTTTGGGTTTTTTGACCGTAACTCAGTCAATTTTGAAGATTTTTGAAAAGTTGAAAAACGAAAATGTAGAACTCAATGCGATCTTATTTTTTGCTCAACTGACCGTTTGAGCCAAAAAACGATAAAAGGACCAAAACGGACCCCAAAGAGGAATCGAAAAAATGAGCGATGATTCGTTCTTTTCAAATTGTGCCCATTCGATTTAGCGTAAAAAATGAGGCAGAACCTTTTTTTTACTTTCCTCAAGTTATTGTCATTTTCGAAAGAAAAAGTCGATTTTTTAGCTGAAAATGACTTTTTTGGCTTGGGATAGGTAGATATGATCGATTTTTGATCGATCTAGGAGTTGTTATGGTCTGAAAATAATTTTTCTGAGTGATTTACATCATATTAAACCATTTCCAATCAAAATATTCAGTTTTTGAAAATTTAATTTTTTTCAAAAAAAGTTGAAAACTTTTTTCAACAAATTTTCCAAAACTTCCAAACTTGAATATTTTGATTGGAAATGGTATAATATGATGTAAATCACTCAGAAAAATTATTTTCAGACCATAACAACTCCTAGATCGATCAAAAATCGATCATATCTACCTATCCCAAGCCAAAAAAGTCATTTTCAGCTAAAAAATCGTTTTTTTCTTTTGAAAATGACAATAACTTGAGGAAAGTAAAAATGAGGTTCTGCCTCATTTTTTACGCTAAATCGAATGGGCACAATTTGAAAAAAACGAATCATCGCTCATTTTTTCGATTCCTCTTTGGGGTCCGTTTTGGTCCTTTTATCGTTTTTTGGCTCAAACGGTCAGTTGAGCAAAAAATAAGATCGCATTGAGTTCTACATTTTCGTTTTTCAACTTTTCAAAAATCTTCAAAATTGACTGAGTTACGGTCAAAAAACCCAAAATTTTTGTAAAATACAAAAAAATCAATAAATCTGGAAATAGGTCGCTTTTCAAAAAATGAACTCCGCCAAAATTCTACCCCTCGGGGGGTCTAACTTTTGCACCTAGACCCGATGGATTCTAGGGGTGACACTTTGGAAGTAATACATGTTAGGTTGGAACATAAGTCTTGCACCTAAGCGACTAGTGTCGAAATTATGTTTTAACTCCATTCAAAACAAACTGTGACTCCATTTAATTTTACTATAAGTACCCTAAATAGTTGTGCAATGATCCAACAAATTCATATCACCGAGCGTCTAAAACTACCGTAACTACCTGTCGCAGAAAATAAGGTGACAATTTTCAGTCGATGATAATCGCCCAACTGTTTTTCGGCGGGAATACATAGCTTTTGGTACTAAGATAATGTTATTGTATGAGAGGATATAATCAAATAATCCAACAGAAAAAGTAGGAACTTCGAGACCGTTTCGCTGGTTTATATAAGTTCAAATTTTGATGGGAAGTCAAAAATTCAAATAATACAAAATGATTATCGTAAATTTTTTCTATTTCTATCCGATTGAGTTGGCTAATTTCTATGATTGAATGAAGTAAATATCAGTAGCAAACTAATGATAAAAATTCCTGGAACCATCTTCCTCTCTCTTCCCACCAGTAACAGAGTGAAGTCTTCTTCTAGTAAAAATCTCAGGATTTCTTTCACCACAGCGTTTCTTCACAAGGAATTCAATTGCTCTCTTCTGTTTTATTTTTGCACATGACCCAGTAGCATTGACAAGAAAAACTTAAGAAAACTGGTCTTATCAATGCCTGGGAAACAGTCACTTATTCAAGGTTGTTCCAGTGAGATTTTTTGACAAAATTACTAGGAAGTCTCACTGCTGGCAATCAGGCAGAGGCATGATCTTCTAAACTTTTCTGCTTTAAGCCCATATAGTATAGTGTTAGTATATGATACAAAAAATATCTTAGGAGTTCTTGAAACTTCGTGGTATAAATGTTGATCAAGGTGCAAGACTTATGTTCCAACCTAATATATTTAGGGCTTTAGTGACTTATTTTCAGTCTTATATTGAACTAGTTTTAGGCCTATTTTGACCTATTTTCAGACTAGTTAAACTTTAATTCAGCACTATTTCGACTCAGTTTTAAGTTTCATATTTATCATTTCAGCTCTATTCTTATACAATTCCAAAATTTCCGATAGCCCTTTTTGTTTGTAAAATTTAGAACAAAAGCTTCAAAAACCACATTTTCCTTTCGAGAACCCATATATTTATACCCTAAATTACCAAACCAAAACATGTCATGTTTACTCTGGTCAATAGTTTCTGAACAGTGGTATGGAAGGAAAAAGAAAACAAATATAAAAGGCCAGGAAGTCTAAAAAAATATCAGTTTTCTCTTCATTCTCCTCTGCTAAAAAGTCTTAAGTTCTAGATTTTTTTAGTTTTCAGAATCTCAATTTTTTTAAAATTCCAATTGAAAAATGTGTGACCGTGAACAAAACTGTGACGAGAAGAGAGACCATAAGGATCAGGACGAAAAGTTCCCGGCTCCTGACAAGGTATGCCTTTCAATTAGAGTTCTTCTATACTAATCCTATTCCCATAGATGCTCGGAAAGGACGAGATAGAACTCCATATTCAACGGCTTCATAAGGAAGGTAAAACTTATTGGAATTCAAATTTTGAGCCAAAAATGGGTTTTCAGACAAATGCCAATCTGGTCAAAAGTGTGGTGATAAGGATGAGAAAAATATGAAGTTGTACGGAGGAGAAGGATGCGGAAATAGAGTTCAGGAACAGCATGATTAAAGTTTAATTGTGAAATAAAAATGTAAATAATGTTACAAGTATGAATTTTCGTGAATAAAGTTTGAATTTTCAATGCTTGGGGATGAAAATAACCTTTCAAATCAGGAAAAAAACAGGTCCCAATCATTCAAAATTAGGTGCAAATGACTTCGAGGTTAGATAGAAATGGATGGAGAATCACGTTCAAATTGATCCGAATATAGATCAAATGGTGTCAATTCTAATTCAAAATGGGCCTGAATTTACGCAAAATTGGATTTGAATCTAGGTCAAATTGTGTCAAAGATAGGTTGAAATGGGTCCAAAGCCAAGTTGAAAGAGACCCGAAAATGATAAAAGCAGATCCAAATCTAGTTGAAATGAGTCCAAAAATAGGTCTAATGGGATCTAACGTAGATCAAATATATCCAAAAAGAAGTCGATACGGGTCTGAAACAAGATCAGAATAGTCTCGAAGTTAGGTCAAATGGACTTCAAAAAATAGTTCAAATGAACTAGAAAGAAGGTCAAATGGAATCGAAAATAGGTCAAATGAAATTGAAAGTAGGTCAAAGGAGTCCTAAATTAGATTGAAATATGGCCTAAACTAGGTTGAAATGGCTCCAAAACAAAATGGGAAAAGACCCAAAACTAAGTCAAATGGATTCAAAACTAAGTTGAAATGGACCAAAAATGAATTGAACCGGATCCAAAACCAAATTAAAAATGGATACAGAAAGGACCTAAGAAGGGCCAATAGCCTTTCTTGGAAAGCTCTGGAAAAAAAACTCATGTTGTTTCTTTGACCCCACCAACAGACAAAGAACAATCTAATGACAAGTGTTTATTTACCCCGGTCTATAATTTCTGAACACTGGTGTAGGAGGAGGAGGTGATTTTTGAAAATCAAAAGAAAATCAAAAACAAAAAACAAGTATAAAAACTGCTGAAAAAGTCAGTATCTGAATGCTTTTTCTTTTATTTTTCCATCTTTCCAAAATCCCAATTCTAAATTCCAACCAAAAAATGTGCGACCGTAAGCAAAACTGCGACGACAAGCGAGACCATAAGGACCACGATCAAGAGTTTGGAGGTTTTGGTCATGTGAGCTCTTTTATTAGAGGAAATCCTCCTCATTTTTTTCCTTGTAGGAACTCAACAAAGACGAGAAACTTCATATTCAACAACTTCATAAAATTGGTAATATTTATTTTCAGAAATTTGGAAAAAAGAAAAAAAAAGTGGGAATTTTTAAGACCGATCCGGACCAAAGCATGGAGACATTAATGACGAGACAAGAATGTTGGATGAAGGAGGCCCAGGATGTGCAAGAAAGGATGAATGTCATTGAATGATGTATATTATTTGAAAATAATAAATTTTTGTACATAAAAATTCAAATTTTTGATTGGTGTGGATGCAAGTTTCCTTTGGAATCCGGCCAAATTGCCAAACCGAACCAAGTTTTATTGAATATTTGTTTGATCGAAGCGTAGACGTTGTTGTTACTTCTGATAAGGGCAACACTCGTGAATCGGTAATCGCAGCGGGGACTGGAATACAAGAAATTGAGATGCAAAATGGGATTAAACGAGAGAATTGAGAGCTATAGTGAAAGTGCTCGATGTTAAATTTTGAATCTATCGTTAGACATACCCCGCGAAATACTGCTCTTCCTTTTGATGTTTATGAAAGTCGATGCCCTCCAAAACTTCTTCCAAGTTCAAATTCTCAATGGAAATTTGCAGCCATTTCAATCGAGAATTACCACCTTGGGCCCAGTTTTTCAGGAACAAATTAACATCCGAACTGTTTAGTGTAGATTTTGAAAAAGTTAAATCTTCTATATCCATTGATGTGAGCCAGTTTAGAGGAAGGTAACTTCCTTGAGTTATATTTAGGCTGCGTCTAGGTTTGAGAGGGCCCTCGTACCTAAAAGACGGAGGCGGGGATTTCTGGAAAGTAATTATGTTTCAGCGATTGAATGCAATCTTACCCATAATATCATGTCCTTTGCGTTACAATCTCTCAGCAAATAAGCGATATCTTCTCCGTTTGGTATTCCAATTCTTTCATGATGAATTACTGTTTCTAGCTCTATTTCTTTAGTTCTGATCCAGTTTATCAAGTATCTCAGAATAGCAATTTAATTCTATTGGAACATTACAAAAAAGGTATGTTACCCAATCCATCAAGACTGGAAACACATTATTATCGCAATACACATCCCAACATCCGTCGTGTCTTCTCTCAATTTTCACCTCTTTGTCCTGGATTTTTATTTTTTCATAGTATCGTAGATCATTTAGGTCAAAACAGAATACCACATGGAAAATGATGTATGATTTTGCCGGGAGTTTAAAGGAGGACTATAGCCACATTTTTTTGTTTCCATTTCTTATTCATTTTTCCATGCTGAATCCATTGCGCATGGAGAAATTGCTCAAAAATCGCTCTGAAGCGCACAAACTGCGCTCAAAATCGCGCGTTACAGTCTGGTGGCCGCGGCCGTCTGGCCGAGTATCCGACAACGCGGGGCCTTTTCCTCCGTATTTTTCGCTTTTTTCCAACGTTTTTCATGCTAAAATAGAAGAAATTTTATGTTTCTTCACAAAAACATGTGAAATGAACGGAATGAAGGCGAAAAATACGGAGGAAAAGGCCCCGCGTTGTCGGATACTCGGCCAGACGGCCGCGGCCACCAGACTGTAACGCGCGATTTTGAGCGCAGTTTGTGCGCTTCAGAGCGATTTTTGAGCAATTTCTTCATGTGCAATGGATTCAGCATGGAAAAATGAATAAGAAATGGAAACAAAAAAATGTGACTATAGTCCTCCTTTAATCTCAACTGTTAGATTATCATCTCTTATTTCCATTCTCATTTTATCCGATTTCCTGATGAAGGTTTTCACCAGTTGGAAAGCTTTTTTGGAGCAGAGGGCAATTGTGGTTCTGCAAAGTTAGGAATTAGAAGGGGAATGTGGGCGTTAAACTAGATCTCTCTAAAACCTTGAAAAAACTGCAAATACGCCAGTTCTCGTTCCAAGTCAGGCAAAAACTAGACTGAAATGAGACTGGAACAGTTGAAAGTAGACTTAAAACGAGGTAAGAATTGAACTAAAACTAAGCTGAAACAGCGTAAAACTAGGTCAAAATGGATCAGATCCAAATAATTTAGATAAAAACTAGATGAAATAGGCCTCTATCAGGCCAAAATATGCCTAGGTCAAGTTAGGTTCCAGAACCAATTTTTTAAAACTTACTTTTCTTGTGGATCCGTTGCATTAATAATTTTGGAGATAATCACTTGGGGAAATTTGAAAATTGAAAACGGCATTATTGATTTTTCTGAGATGGTGGTGCTGTGGACAACTACCCCATATTTGAATGTGTATCAAGAAGTGCGTCAGTAATGCACATCGGTGTCTTTCGGGATATCCTAGGAGGGATCTTTTTCTCTTCCCAAAAGTATAAATCTCAATGTTCATAGAAGATTTATTAAAACACTTCAATAGGAAAATGAGTAATTTAAAAATAACAAAATATTGTTTATGAACTTCAAATTTGTGAATGTTGAGGATGCATATTTCCTTCGAAATCCGGCCAAATCGCCATGCCAAACGTATTTTCTAAAGGGCCTTGACTGATTGAAGCGTAGACGTTGTTTTTACTTTTGATAAGGGTGTCACTCATGAATTCCTGATTACTGAAGAACCTGAAATATGAAAATTTTTAATGGACAATGAGACCAATCAAGATGGTTTGACTTTAAAGCAAGGCTGTTCAAACTGGCCGTGGTCCCTTTTTAATAGAACCTCCAGCCTTGGAAGTCAGGCCGCCGAAATCGCGGCCAGCCGCTGTCGACCGTGGAACAGCTTTGCCTTAGAATGAATAACCGGATATACAGGGTGGCTCCAAAGTATGTAGACTTTTGTTCAGGTAAACATAGGCTGTGTCTGCCAGCTCATAAACTCATAATCTAACAAAAAATTGTGAACATACTGTAGAAACTGCTAAAGACAGTAAGACTCTGAATATGATCTCATCTCAAAGCTATGGGGGCCTTCTCCTAAAATGAAATCGCAAAAACACTGGAACCGCGGCGCGCTTCTTTCAACACTGCAATCTCAATGATGATAATTGCCGGCTACAGGCCAAACGAAGTGCGAACCGATTTCCCGTTTTTGTGGACTTTTGTGGACCGACCCCAGCCGGTCGTTTTTGAGCATTAACAATGTTATGAGATCGCCTCATGAGCACTGTTTCAAAAACACTGTTGAAAAACTCAAACTTCACTTATTAGGTAACAAGGTTTGGGACCATACTGTGGACTTCATTTTCATCCGGCTGCCTTCTACTTTTGGGTACTTTGAAACTGACGTTCAAACTTAATCGGATTGAATTTTGGAGTCATTTGGTCAGAAACAACACCTGGTATAACATGAAGTAGCCATCGAATACTCCCGCCGCAGAGAGGGGGTGTCGCAGGGACATGTCAGAAGACGGGGAACGTTGTGGAAATTTCCGATTTCAAAAATCTTTTTTTCTGAACATTGCATAGGATAGTAGCAATCAAAAAAATCACCCTTGTTTCTACACCACGACTCTACTTTTCGAAATATATCCGGCAACAGAAGACTTAATACTTATGAACCATCCTGTATATTAACTTTGGAGGGAAGATAATACGTCTACTAAAATCCCTTTTGTTGGCAGTGGTAGAATGCTTATAGATTTATTAGGAATAAAGATTGTAATAAAGGTAAATAAGTTGAAGTAGGGGAAATGGGACAATGTCGAGAGGAAAGGGGAAACGGTAATCTGATGAGATGATTCTAATGAAACAATGATGAACCCTTGAACGGGTGTCCTTTTATACTAGCCAATTGCCCTTGATCCGTCCTTATCATTCACTTAAACCGTCTCGGCTACGGGTTTGTAGACCTTATCATTCCTTATGAGGTCGTCTACTGTCTGCCTGTGTCAAATGATGCATGATGTCTTGGTTCTTTGGTTAACTTCCTGGTTGCGTCTCTCTGCAGGCGCGACATTCCCGGGGCGGCCATTCAACATCTGATTGCCAGGTTTTGACCGATGATCGTTCTCCAGTATGTTGTATTCTCGATTGTGTTGCAGTTGTCTTCTTCGCGGGAAGGGAGAAGAAAGGGACGGGAAAAATAGAAGAGAAATAGAGGGCGAGAAATTTAATTTGAAAGAATGGGGCAAGAGGAGAAGGACATTACAGTGTAAGGGGAAGGGATCTGAGAACAGGAAAGGCTAAAAGGATTAAAAATGACGAGCTCTCGTCATCTTCCGGCGCCCACGCTTTGTGGCGGCAGGTATATAAGAATATACTTGGTCTTTTATTGTTTTTATTCTTCGTTCATGTTTCTTTCTATATTTATTGTTCATTTCTTCTTCTCGATTGCTGGAGCCGAAGTTCTAGTACCTCGATGGGTATTGTTGGGATACTGTGGAGAGTGTCGATACTGTATTGCTCTTGAAGGGTTAGTTGCTGTTTGGGTTGATTTTTAGTAATTTGTTTCTGTTCAGGTATGATTCTCCGTATTTTTGTATATTATCCGATCGGGATATTCCTTGCTACATCAAACGCGAGTTTTTTCCTGACCTGGTCGATGTGGATTGTTCGGTTGATGATTCTGGGAAGTCTGTTTCTTCATTGACTTCTACTGTTGGTTCTGTACTTGGTGATGAATCTGTTTCTGGAACATCGTCTGATGCTTTGCTGTCGAATATTTATCTTTTTGTTATTCTGAACTTCTTGGTTGGTGTTTTGATTTTGTTTTTTGTGTTGATTGCTTCTTATGTTCTTTTTTCTAGGACTGAACGCGAAATGTCGTGATTTAATTCATAATCTATTTGATTCTTTTCGATTTTCTTTGATAAAGTGCGGATCGGTTAACAATGCGGCAATGTCCTTATCTTATCTTATCGTTAACTAAATTGCTTGTCTACACTAGTCTCAGTGGTCATTATGCGATTTGCGTGAAATTGTCGAAATCTCTTTGAAGTTTTTCTAATCACGCTGATTATCTGATCAGTCTGATCAGATGCACTTTTCTGCAGACATTGGATGTCTGGTCTTTTTGTCCTTGAAATCAGGATTTCCAGTTAATTCTTCTCCTATTCTGAAAGATTTTGCTGATGTTCCTCCCATTTTGAGGAGTATAAAAGATGAGTCTGAAGTTCTTTCTTCATCATCTTTTCTTATTCATTTTCCTTTGGTTTATAATTTTTTGAAACTTTTTAGATGGCTCAAAATTTCGTGTCTGTATTGGAGGAGACCTGCACCGCCAGGTGGGCCAGTTGGGGTGCGGAGGACCTCAACACCCGCCTGGAGGTGCTGGAACCCATTGGGGTGGTCCTAGACCACCGTGCTGGGGACGGCGTGGAGGTGAAGCGAATTCGCCTCCTGCCAGTAGGGTTAGTTTAAGAGGTAGGGTTTATATCTCCCTTATGATTAAATTTTCAGACCATCAGGAGCCTGGTTCTATTGGCGCCGTCTGAGGCGTTGGACTACGGTCCGCTCCTACTTCCTCGCGAAGTATGGGCGGGCCGTGGGCCAACATCCCTACCTCGCCTATTTTGAAGGCGAGGAGGGATCCCTCTACCCCCTCGACGTCATCAGGGTAGTGCTCCTGTAATTCTGCTGTGTCCTGCTCGTCCACTACTTCTACAACAACTGTCCGTCTGTTCTACTGTTCGTCTGCTCTGTTCGTCTGCTCTACTGTTCGTTTGCTCTGTTCGTCTGCTCGTTTACCACTTCCACAACCGTTCGTCTGGTCTACTGTTCATTTGCTCTGTTCGTCTGCTCGTTTACACCATCTTCAACTTTTATTTTCTATTTTCAAAAATACTTCAGTGGTAGAATGCTCGCCTGCCACGCGGGCGGCCCGGGTTCGTTTCCCGGTCGATGCACCAATTTGGAGGGAAGATAATACGTCTACTAAAATCCCTTTTGTTGGCAGTGGTAGAATGCTTATAGATTTATTAGGAATAAAGATTGTAATAAAGGTAAATAAGTTGAAGTAGGGGAAATGGGACAATGTCGAGAGGAAAGGGGAAACGGTAATCTGATGAGATGATTCTAATGAAACAATGATGAACCCTTGAACGGGTGTCCTTTTATACTAGCCAATTGCCCTTGATCCGTCCTTATCATTCACTTAAACCGTCTCGGCTACGGGTTTGTAGACCTTATCATTCCTTATGAGGTCGTCTACTGTCTGCCTGTGTCAAATGATGCATGATGTCTTGGTTCTTTGGTTAACTTCCTGGTTGCGTCTCTCTGCAGGCGCGACATTAACTTACACAGAAAAAAATTGTTGTTCCTCTTCATGTTTATGAAAGTCGATACCCACCAGAACTTCTTCCAATTTCAAATTTTCCATGGAAACATGCAGAAATCTCAACCTAGGGGAACCACCTTGGACCCAGTGTTTTAGGAACAAATTAATATCTACATTGCTCAGTTTACAGCCTGCAATGATCAACTCTTCTACATCGATTTTAGTGAGAAAGTTTGGAGGAAGGATATTTCCATTAAGTATAGTTATTCTACGTTGCGGTTTGAAAGGGCCTTCGTACTGGAGGAAGAGGTTTGGAAATGCCTTAAAATTTATTTGATTTTGTTGAAAATACAAGAATGGAATCTTACCGAAAACAGCACATCCTTTGCATTACAATCTCTCAGCAAATAGGTGATATCTTCCTCGTTTGCTCTTCTATAATATATCACTGTCTCTAGTTCTTTTTCTCTATTTCTGATCCAATTTAATAAGTATCTCGACTCAGAGACGCAACGTAGTACAATTGGAATTTTATGAAAAAGGTCTGTTATCCAATCCATCAAGATTGGAAATACACTTTCATCGCAAAACACATGGCGACGCCCGTCATTTCTTCCTCCGTCAATTTTCACTTCTCTGTCCTGGATTTTGACTTTCTCGCAATTTTCAAGAGCATTAAAATCAAATGGGAATATCACACGGAAAATTTTGTATGATTTTGCGGAAATTTTAATCTCAACAGTTCGATAATCATTTTCTATTTTTATTGTGGCGTTGTCTGATTTCCGGATGAAGGTTTTCACCAGTTGAAAAGCTCTTTTGGAGCAGAGGGCAATAGTGGTTCTGCAGAATTAAGGATCAGAAGATAGGAAAGTTGGCGTAGGACTAGAGAACAGCAGGGCTAAAAACGGTACTAAACTAGGTCAAAATGGATTTGACCGAGATTAATTTGAATAAAAACTCTACAGTCAAAATAAGCCAACTCTAGGTAAAATTATCTTTCAAAATTTGAATTCTAAACTTACTTTTCTTGTGGATCCAAAGCATTAATAATATCAGAGATAACCACTTGGGGAAAATTGAAAATTGAAAACGCCATTATTGATTTGCTAGATAATGCCGCACACTACCCCTGTTTGAAATCCTCTTTTTGTACCAAACAGTGCGTCAGCAGTGTATATCGGTGTCTTTCTGGATGTCCCAGGAGGCATTCCTTTTGGGCCTCAGTTCAAAAGTACAAAGCAATCACGCAAGTTTGTATATAAAAGATTCATTTATTTATTTATTTATTTTAATACGATCTCGGTAGTCGTGGAAATACAAGTAAATGGTTTACATAAAAACAGTAAGCATGAGAATACATAAAAGTTAGGCGTTGACAATAGAACGAAAATAGGTAACATATAAATGAGGAGATGTCTAATAATGAATTGGCATTGAATTTGAGAACAGTATCAATAGAAGATGAAGAGAATGAACTTGATCATATTTTAACTAGATTATAAGGCCTTTTGCCTCATTTTTTGATTTAGTGCTCGGTTAGTAAAAAAAATGGCTCCTGATTTTGGTTTTGCATCTACTCCAGGAAAACTTGGTTTTTGTACGCGTTTTTATATTGTGAGAAAAAGTGAAAAAGTCTGAGATGTTAATATTAACCTTAACTGCGATAATTTTATTTACTAATTTTATATCTAGAGCCTTACGCCTATCTTCTAATGATTGTAATTTGTAGTAGGTATTCCTTGTAGTAGGTATTCCTCTATTCCTATTCCTATTCCTTTATACAGTTAAAAACATTAAAAAGTGGAAAAAGAATATTAATTTTGGAGATATAATGGGATTAATTGTGTACATAAAATTCAAATTTTCGATTGTTGAGGATCAGGGCTGGGCAAATTGTTTGTTTGATTGTTTGAATTGTTTGTTATTTGGTGATAAACCAAACAATTTTGTTTGAAATTTTTGTTTGGAATTTTTGAACCAAACAAAATTGTTTGGAAATATTGTTTGACTGTTTGGGGTCAAAAAAATTGTTTGAAATAAATTGTTTGATATTTTTCAAACATTAGAGGAAGACAGAATTCTTGAAAAGCTCGTATTATTTGAATGAAAAATCGGTGGAAAAAATCTTGTTTTCTCGAAAATTTGATAGAACTTACGTTTACTTATTGAACTTCGCTTTTGAACAGGTTTCAAACTAAAAAACACTATTAAAAAAACAAGTAAGATTTGAATTCGAACTCAGTTTCTGTCCTTTTTTGGAACTTTTAGGCTTAAAAAAGTTGTTTGAAATTGTTTGATTGTTTGGTTTAATTTTTCAAACAATGTTTGGTCAAACAATTTGTTTGGATCGAAATATCAAACTTTGTTCTACCAAACAAATTGTTTGGAAATAAAATTCAAATAATGTTTGACCAAACAATTTGTTTGAGTCCGAAGCGGTTGCCCAGCCCTGTTGAGGATGCAAATTTCCTTTAGAATCCGGCCAAATTGCCAAACCAAACCAATCTTCTGTGGGTCCTTGTTTGATTGAAGCGTAGACGTTGTTCTTGCTTTTAATAAAGGTTTCACTCATGAATTCGTGTTCATTGGACGGCCTGAAACCTAGAAGTTCAGAATGGACAGCGTGACCAAAGATGGGTTGGCTCTAGGGTGAGATATCGGCTCTGTTCGATAATACCGGTCTAATGATTGCTGAGATTCGTCTCTCCGGTGGGACTGTTCATTCAGCGTTTGACAGAATACCGGTCCAAAGGTGCTACTCCGGATCAGAACTGGCCGGATCAGAACTGCCCCGAATCAGAACCGCGCCCGGATTAGAACTGGACGAATCAGAACTGCCCGAATCAGAACTGACCCGAATCAGAACTGCCCGGATCAGAACTGCCCCGAATCAGAACTCTGCCGGCGGCAAGTTGTTTGACGAACTCTAGGTCAGTTATTTCGCCGATATTTATTGTTTTGTTTGAAAGATTTTGTAGAGAAAAAAATTCTCTATCGAATGGTGTATATTTTGCCTAAGGTTTTGAGGCAATTTCGGTCAAAAAAAAGAGAAAACAAAAATTTATCAAAAATATCGATTTTTCCCCGTTTTCGTGATAATTTATGGAAAAACTTTAGACAAAATATACATCATTTGATAGAGAATTTTTTTCTCTACAAAATCTTTTAAACAAAACAATAAATATCGGCAAAATAATCGACCTAGAGCTCGAAGTCTTTCCCGCCACAGAGTTCTGATTCGGGGCAGTTCTGATCCGGGCAGTTCTGATTCGGGGCAGTTCTGATCCGTCCAGTTCTGATCCGGGCGCGGTTCTGATCCGGGGCAGTTCTGATCCGGCCAGTTCTGATCCGGGGTAGCACCGGTCCAAACCATACAACGACCGGTCCAATCGGGAAAACGAGGCTCAGAAATCTGAGAATGACCGGTCCAAACTTTTATGCAGCGGTGCCATTCAATTCCAGTTGTTGCAACTTTTCTAAAAACCCTCCTGAGTCAAATTTTGCGGCTTGTTTTGCAGAAGGCTTAGCGTTTTTTTTATCAAAGGCTGGGACAGATGCTGGATGCTCAGTAGCTTTTTATGCCTAAGCCTAAGCTGCATATCAAATGGACCGCTCATTCTGTGTTTGATGAGAGTCGTGTTCCCGATTGGACCAATCATTCTTGGATTTGGACCGGTATTCTGTGATTGGACCAGTATTGTCAAACAGAGCCGAAATATCTACCGTAAAACGTGTAAGCGTTTATCAGACGCTGGTTCCTACTTCAAGATTTGCGGTATATCAACTTACGCCGTGAAAACTTGTTCCTCCTTTTGATGTTTATGAAAGTCGATTCCCTCCAGAATCTCTTCCAAATTAAAATTCTCCATGGAAATATTCAGCCATTTCATTCTAGGGGAACCACCTCGAACCCAATGTTTTAGAAACAAATCAATATCTAAATTGCTCAGTTTAGAGTCTGCAATAATTAACTCTTCTACGTCAATTGTAGTGAGACAGTTTGATGGAAGGATGCTTCCATTAAGTATATTTAGACTGCCTCTGGGTTTGAAAAGGCCTTCGTACCGGAAAAACGGATGCGGGTATGTCTGAAAATGAAATTTGTTTTAATGATGGAATAGGAATGGAATCTGACCCATATTTGCACATCCATCGCATTACAATCCCTCAGCAAATAGGTGATATCATCCTCGCTTGGTATAGTATTTCTCCCTTTATAAACCACTTTCTCCAGCTCTTTGTCCCAATTTCTGGCCCAGTCTATCAAGTGTCTGGACATAGAACAGCAGCGTAATATAATTGGAACATTACAGTAAAGTTCTGTCGCCCAATCTATCAAGATCGGGAGCAAATCATCATAATAGAGCACATGGCAAACTCCGTATTTTCTGTTTTCAATTTTCACCTCTTTGCCATGGATTTTACCTTTTTGAAAATTTGAATCAAAATCATATCCATCAAGACAGTGTACCACACGGAGAATCATGTATGACATTGCCGGGAGTTTAATCGTAACTGTAAGAAAACCACCTATTTCGATTCTCATGTTAATTGATTTCCGGATGAAAGTTTTCACCAGTTGGAAACCTTTTTAGAGCAGGGGGCAATGGTGATTCTGCAATATAAAAATTGAAAGGGAATTTGGGCCGAAAACTAGATCAGAATGGGGCCAACTCTAGGTAAAATTATCTTTCAAAATTTGAATTCTAAACTTACTTGTCTTGTGGATCCATTGCATCGATAATTTCAGAGATAACCACTTGGGGAAAATTGAAAATTGAAAACGGCATTATTGATTTTCTTTGACGGTGCCGTTATGCGAAGCCACCTCTGTTTGAATCCTTGTATGTGCATCATAAAGTGCGTCAGTGATGTATCTTGGTGTCTTTTTAGGGTATCCCAAAAGGAATTCCTCTTTATGCCTCAGTTATTCTCGAAATGACAAAGTGAGTGTAGAAGTGCGTATATAAAAGATTCATTCATACAGTGAAGAACATTAGGAAAATGAAAAAATACCAAATTCATTAGAGTCATGGGATTTGTTCGATATCAGATGATTAAAGACGGATAAAAAAGTTTCAGGCCGATCCGGACCAAAGCTTGTTGGTGGGGATGAGAAAATGATATTGGATAAAGGAGGATGTGCAAGGAAATCATTGAATGATAAAATTGATAACAATCATTCAAATGTTTGATTGTAGAGGATGGAAATTCCCTTTGGAATCCGGCCATATCGCCAAGCTAAACCAAGTGTCCTCGGGGCCTCGTTCGATCGAAGCATAAACATTGTTCTTACTTTTGATAAGGGTATCACTCATGAATATGTGTCCTTCGGACAGCCTGAAACATGAAAGTATAGAATGGACAGTGTGATTATGTAATCAAAGCCCAACTTTTATCAGGCGCGGGCTTCTATTACAGGATTTATATTAACTTACGACAAAAAAACTTGTTCCTCCTTCTGGTGCTTATGAAATTCGATACCCTCCATAACTTCTTCCCAGTTCAAATACTCCATCGTAATGTGCAACCATTTCAATCGAGCGTTACCACCTAGGACCCAATGTTTTAAGAACAAATTAATATCTGAACTGCTTAATGTAGAATTCCATATGGTGGTTAGCTCTTCTACATCAACTGTAGTGAGAAAGTTCGAAGGAAGGATAATTCCTCGATACATAGTTAGGCTACGTCGTGGTTTCAAAGGACCTTCGTACCGGTAAGAAGAGAGTGGTAAAGCCTGAAAAAAATGAGTTGATTTTAATGAAGCCTAGAGAACGAAATCGTACCAATAATTGCACATCCTTTGCGTTACAATCTTTAAGCAACCAAGTGATATCTTCCTCGTTTGCTGTCCCATCTCTTCCATCATAATACACTGTCTCTAGCTCTCTTTCATTAGTTCTGATCCAGTTTATCAAGTATCTGTACTCAGAGTTGCAATGTAATATGATTGGAACTTCATGAAAAAGATCTGTTACCCAATCCATCAGGATTGGAAACACACTGTTATCGAGATACACATTCCAACATCCGTCTTGTCTTCTTCTCTCAATTTTTACCTCTTTGTCCTCGATTTTTACTTTTTCGAAGTCTTGTACATAATTTAGGTCAAAGCAGAATACAACATGGAAAATGCTGTATGATTTTGCCGGGAGTTTAATATCAACTGTTAGATGATCATCTTTTATTTCCATTTTCATTTTATCCGACTTCCGGATGAAGGTTTTTACCAGTTGGAAAGCTCTTTTGGAACAGAGAGCGATGGTTGTTCTGCAAAACAAAGGATTGTAAAGAGTAATTGGGCCGGAAAATAGGTTAGAATAGGGCCAAAACTAGGACTGACCAAAACTAATAAAACTAAACTTGAAAAACTGCAAATTGGTCAAAGTATGCCAAACCTAGTTTGAAACGGGACCAGAACTAAATCAGAACTGGAACAAGGGACCAAAACTAAGTCAAAAAAGAACCAGACTAGGGTTTGAGAGACTAGGCTGAAATACACCAAATCTAGTTTGAAGTCAGGTGAAAACTAGGCTAAAATTCAACTGGACTAGTTCAACGCGAGGTAAGAAAAAAACACCGCAAAGTCGATTTGGAGAAAAACGAAATAAAAAAGCCTCTACAGAGTCAGAATAAGCCGAAACTAGGTAATTCTTCTTTCAAAACTTAAATTCCAAACTTACTTTTCTTGTGGATCCATTGCATTGATAATTTCGAAGATAATCACATGGGGAAAATTGAAAATTGAAAAAAGCATTATCGATTTCACTGAGATGGTATGGCTGTGAACAGCACCCTGTATTCAAATGTGTATATAGAAGTGCGTCAGCAGTGTATATCGGTATCTTTTGGGATGTCCCAGGAGGAATTCCTTTGAGGTCTCAGTTTTTCACAAAATTACAAAGTGAGTAAATAAGTAGGGACATTGAGAAATGTCAAAATATAAAAAAACGCCAGATTCAATAGAGTCATAAATGTGGTTAAAATTTATTTGAAACTAGATGATTAAAGACGAATAAAAAAGTTTCAGTCCATTCCGGACAAAAGCTTGGTGGCAAGGATGACGAGAAGATAAAATTGGATAAAGGAGGATGCGCAAGGAAGTCATTAAATGATAAAAATAATGTAAATGAAATGAAGTTTCGTACATAAAATTTCAAATTTTTGATTGTTGAGGATGCATATTTCCTTTGGAATCCGGCCATATCGCCAAGCTAAAGCAAATTTCTTCGGGGCCTCGTTCGATCGAAGCATAGACATTGTTCTTACTTTTGATAAGGGTATCACTCATGAATATATGTTCACCGGACGGCCTGAAACATGAAAGTATAGAATGGACAGTGTGATCATGTAATCAAAGCCCAACTTTTATCAGACGCGGGTTTCTATGACAAGATTTACGGTATATTAACTTACGACGTAAAAACCTGTTCCTCCATATAATGCTTATAAAATTTGATGCCCTCCATAACTTCTTCCCAGTTCAGATACTCCATCGAAATGTGCAACCATTTCAATCGAGCGTTACCACCAAGGACCCAATGTTTTAAGAACAAATTAATATCTGAACTGCTTAATGTAGAATTCCATATGGTGGTTAACTCTTCTACATCAATTGATGTGAGCAAGTTTGAAGGAAGATAACTTCCTTGATATATATTTAAGCAGCGTCTCGGTTTGAAAGCGCCTTCGTAGCGAAAAGAGGGAATCGCGGGTGTCTGAAAATTGTTTTGATTTTATTGAAGTACAAAAATGAAGTATTACAAATAAAAACACATCCTTAGCGTCACAATCACTCAGCAAGTAAGCGATATCTTCCTCGCTTGATCTTCCATCTCTTTCATAGTAATGCACTGCCTCCATTTTCCGATTTCTGACCCAATTAAGTATGTTATTTGAGTCAGGTCCGCAATGTAATACAATTGGGTTTTTAGGAAGAAGGTCTGTTACCCAATCCAACAAGGTTGGAAAAACACTGTTATCACAAAACAAGTTGCAACGTCCATCTAATCTTTTGGCAATTTTTATTTCTTTGTCCTGGATTTTGACTTTTTTGTAATTTTGTACATAATTTTGATCAAAGGAGGATTTCACATTGAACATTTCGTAGAATTTCGCTCGGAGTTTAATATCAACTATTAGTAAATCGTATTTTATGTTGATGTTTATGTTATCTGACTTTCGGGTGAAGGTTTTCACCAGTTGGAAAGCTTTCTTGGAGCAGAGAGCGATGCAGGTTCTGCAAAATGAAGAATCAGTTTGTGAAAGGTTTTGAAACATAGTCAGTTTAGGACCAAAACCAGTTTTAATAGAACTAAAATAGCTTGTAGCCTGTCAAAAATTAGGCCCGCATTGGGCAGGAATAGATAAAAGTGAGGTAAGAAAATAAGGTAAGAATCGGATTATGATCAAGTCTAAATAAGGCTGAATAAGTCAGAATAAAACTGAAAATGAGTCTAGATAAAGCTGAAATATGTCAAAATGGATCGAAAAATGAGGTAAGAAAATAAAGTGAGAATCGGACTGAAACCAAGTCGAAATATAGCTCAACTAGATCAAGATAGATCTGAACATGAGTCCAAACAAAAGCTATGCTAAAATGAATCTAACCTGTTATTTGGGATTAAAACCAGATCAAAAGAACTGAGTGAGCCTAAAACTAGGTCAGAATATGCCTCCAAGTCTTAATCCCAACTTACTTGTCTTTTGGATCCATTGCATTGATAATTTCAGAGATTACCACTTGAGGAAAGTTGAAAATTGAAAACGGCATTATTGATTTGCTGGACGGTGTCGTTATGCGCAGCCACCTCTATTTGAAATCCTTCATTCCTCTATGTGTATCAAGAAACGCGCTAGCAATGCCTATTGGTGTCTTTTGTGATGTCCCGGGAGGGATACTTTTTCTTCCCAAAAGAACAAACTTGAAAATTTGAATTATATATTTAGACAATTGAGAACTTTAAGAAAAGAAAAAACTCCAGATTCGATGGTTCGAGGCAGAAATGAATGTTCAAACCAGTGTGGAAACAAACTTGAGGAAAATGTTACGGAGAAGAAAAGCACAAGAAAAAGTGAGTGTCACGACAATTTTTATTATAATTTAAATTGAATAAAGTTTCGTACAGAAACTTCAAATCTGTGATTGTTGAGGGTGTAAATTTCCTTTGGAATCGGGCCATATCGCCATCCAAAACAAATTCGGTCCGAACTCTGGATTGATCGAAGCATAGACGTTGTTGTTCCCTTTGATAAGGGTATCACTAGTGAATCGATAGCTACTGCCGAATCTGAAATATAAACATTGAGGTATTTTTGACTATAACGGCTCACTACAAAAGAATAACGGTTTATTCAAACTACAGCGGTCCATTAAGAATATAACGGTCCACTGGAAGAAAAGCGGTCTATTGAACGATAAGATGGCTGATTTCAAAGTGATAGCTCATACAGCTTATCTGTAGAGTGCTTTTGAAACCAAAATCGACCTTTGATTTTTCAATTTCTGAGCCTTTCAGGAAGTACATTTGCATTTTCTGAAATCTATCACTTAGCCAATCTTTACTAGGGAATGGTCAGAACTTAAGGTGAGCTTTTGGGACGTGGGATAGCTCATTTGAACGCTGAGAGCACGTTGATCACGAATCTGAATTCCGTTTTTGCCACCGACCCTTCAAAAAGGAGCTGTGACCTCGATACTGGCCAATTTTTGTCAAAATCACTACTTTGGAGCAGTTTTTGCGCATGATCCAGTGATGGTAGAGTCCCCAAATTGTGTCAAAATGCCGAACTAATCGTCCTCTAACACCTCAAAACTTTTGGAAAGTTTTTGAAAAAAAAATTTTTGGACTCCAAGATTTTCTTAAAGCCCATACCTGAGGTTGAAAAATTTTTCAGTCGAAAAAAATTTTTTTTTTCAAAAACTCTCCAAAAGTTTTGTGATGTTAGAGGATGGTTAGTTCGGCATTTTGACACAATTTGGGGACTCTACTATCTCTGGATCATGCTCAATAGCCGCTTCAAAGTAGTGATTTTGACGAAAATTGGCCAGAATCGAGGTCACAGCTTCTTTTCAAATGATCGGTGGCGAAAACGAATTTCAGATTTGTGATCAACGTGCTCTCAGCGTTCAAATGAGCTATCACACGTCCCGAAAGCTCACCTTAAGTTCTGACCATTCCCTAGTACACTTACTGGTCCGAAATGGACTTATTAAAAGGCTTAGTAACTTAAAAATCGAGTTTTTTTTCAATCAATCGCTGTAATTTGAATGGTCGGTTATTTTCTCATTTGCCCGCTATAGACGAATACAGTTGAATATTCAGACTGGAAAATGAGACTGGCTAGGAGAGTGTTTGAGAACGTCACTCGAGAACGGACTCAAAACCTGGGAGCAGACTATATTGACCGCGCTGAATCCATTTTTGAAGTCAGTTTGGTCCGTTCGTGCTTTTAATTTTTTCGGATTGCTAGGCCAATCATGGACTTGTAAAAAATTTTGAGCCAACATTTTTTTTTGGAAAAGAGTTTCCAAACTTGTAATTAGGAGTTGCTTTTAGGCCCTACGAGTGCAAATTAACTCTTACATACGAATGTTAAGTCATATGCAGTTGGCAGGTGTCTAGTAAAGGGCGCTTTACAATGACAAACGGACCAAACTGATACCAGAGATGGATTCAGGGGGATCGAAATACCCTACTAACAAATTTTCAGCCCGTTTTTGAGTGACGTCCTCAAACACTTCCCTAGTGAACAAGAAGGATAGGATATATAGTGAAATATCAGAGGTCAACATACCCCACAAAATGCTGTTCTTCCTTTTGATGCTTATGAATCTCGATGCCCTCCAAAACTTCTTCCCAGTTCAAATTCTCCTTGAAAATGTACAACCATTTCAACCGAGGGTTACCACCCTGGACCCAACTTTTCAGAAACAAATTAATATCTAAATTGCTTAGTGTAGAGTACCGAATGGTAAGCTCTTCTACATCAATTGATGTGAGATAGTTGGGAGGGAGGAAATTTCCGTTACCTAAAGCAAGGCTGCGTCTGGATTTGAAAGGACCATTGTACGGGAAAAAGGAAGGCCGGGGTGTCTGAAAATCAACTTTGTTTCAGTAATGGGATAGCGATGAAATCTTACCAATAATTGCACATCCTTCGCATTACAATCCCTCAGCAAATAAGTGATATCTTCCTCGTTTGCAATGTTCCCATGATAAATCACTTTCTCTAATTCTTTTTCGCGCTTTCTGATCCAATCCAATATGTATCTTGAGTCAGGCCCATAAAGTAATGAAATTGGAGCTTTATGAAAAAGATCTGTCAGCCAATCCATCAAGATTTCAAACGCGTTATAATAGCAAAGCACATCCCAACCGCCATCGTTTCTTCTAGCAATTTCCACTTTATGATTCTGCATCTCAACTTTTTTGAAAATTTGTGCTTGATCGGGCAAGTCAATTATCTTGAAAATATTGCAGGATTTCGGACCAATCTCGACTTTCAGAAGGATATCTTCTACTTTGATTTTCATGTTATCTGTTTTCCGGATGAAGGTTTTTACCAGTTGGAAAGCTCTTTTGGAGCAAAAAGCGATGGCGGTTCTGCAAAATTAAGGATCAGAAGAGGGAACAGGAACAGTCGAACTGGGACTAGAACTAGGTCTTGATGAGACTAAAAGTAAGCTTTGAGATACTAGAACTAGGGTTTCAAAAATTGAATTATGTTGAGATGAGCCAAACCTAGTTTCAAATGGAACCATAACTAAGGCAGAACCGGACCAAGGGACCAAAACTAGGCTAAAATACCCCAAGTCTAATTTGAAGTCAGGTGAAAACTAGACTAAAATCGGACTGGACTAGATCAAAGTGAGGTAATAAAAAAAAAGGTAAGAATTGAACTGAAACCAAGTCGAAATACCGCAAAACCGATTTGAATAGAAACTAAATAAAAAAGCCTGTACAGAGTCAAAAAAAGCCGAAACCAGGTGATTTTTGTTTCAAAATTTGAATTCCAAACTTACTTTTCTTGTGGATCCACTGCATTGATAATTTCAGAGATAATCACTTGGGGAAAATTGAAAATTGAAAACGGCATTATTGATTTGCTAGACGGTGTGGCTGGCGCGCAACTACCTTTTTCGAAACCCCTTTATGTGTATCAAAGAATGGGTCAGCAGTGCCTATTGGGGTCTTTTTGGATATCCCAGGAGGGGGTGCTACCCCGCATTAGCACTGGACGCATTAGCACCGGCCCGCATTAGCACTATCGCGCGTGGGCGCTGAAGTTATCACCAGGATGTCGGCAATTTTTGTGATATCTACCGTAAAATCTGTAATAGAGGGACATGCCCTTCTATTTTTCAACCCCTTTTTTTGGTGTCCTTCTATTACAGGTGTGCTTCTATTAGAGGCTGTCCTTATATTTTTCGAAGCTCTGGAAACAAAAAATTAGAACAGTTTTTTTGACAAAATTGTTTGTTTTACTTTGAATTTTTCACCGAAAACCACGAAAAAGCTAGGAAAAGTCGGAAAAACAAGATAAAAGTTATTTTTATTGCAATTTTTTCATACTTCGAAGGGTTTTTTGAAGTTTTCAATGAAATCAAGTGGAGGGTGTCCTTCAATTAAAGGGTGTCCTTATATTTTTCAAACATACCCTGTGAGTGTCCTTCTATTAGAGGGGTTCTTCTATTGAAGGTGTCCTTCTATTACAGATTTTACGGTAAGTTAAAAAATATATAACTTTGTAGAAAATAAAATTCTCTATCGAATGGTGTATATTGTGCATGGATTTTTGTAGAAATTTGGGTCGAAAAAAGCAAGAGAACAAAAATTTCGAGACAAATTACTTTTTTGCTGTTTTCGCTGCTATACTTGCAGAAAAACTAGGCACAATATACACCATTCGATAGAGAATTTTTTTACTCTACAAAATCTTATATTTTTAAATTCATATATCGGCAAAATAGCCGCTCTGCTGGTGATTATATCCGCGCCCGCGGGTGCTAATGCGGGCCGGTGCTAATGCGGGGTAGCACCGACATAAACTAGTTTTCAGACCAATCCGAACAAAAACTTGAGGAAAGTTTTACAGAAAAGAGAAGCTTCAAGAAAGGGTGAGTGTCATTGATTGATAGAAAAAATGTAAATAAAATGCATTTTTTTTCAAATAAGAATTTCAAAATTTCGATTGTTGAGGATGCAAGTTTCCCTTCAAATCCGGCCAAATCGCCAAGTTAAACCAACTGCTGCCTGTGAACCATTGGTTGATTGAAGCGTAGACGTTGTTGTTACTTTTGACAAGGGTATCACTCATGAATTTCTGGTCGTGGGTCTGAAATGAATGAAATTGAGTGGGGCTGAATTACTAGGTTCGGATCTCTAGTTTGGTTCTAGAACAAAGGTTCAAACCAAAAACGAAAATCCGGATCTTCAGTTTGGATCAGTTGTGAAGCTTTAGGTGTGTAGTTCGGAACTAAAGTCCGAATTTAAAATGAAAAGATTCAACAAGATTCGAACCAAATTATGGTCCCAATACACAATCCAACATCCGTCTTCTCTTCTCTCAATTTTTATCTCTCTGTTCTGGATTTTGAATTTTTTAAGATCTTGTGGAGAATTTCGATAATAGACACAGAAAATTTTGTATGATTTTGACGGGAGTTCGATCTCTACTGTTTGTGAACTACCTATTTCCATTCTCATGTTATCTGACTTTCCCATGAAGGTTTTGACCAGTTGAAAAGATCTTTTAGAACAAAGGGCGATGGTGGTTCTGCAAAATAAATGATTGGAAAAGAAAATTGACCCGGTCAAAGTATGCCAAATCTAGGGATCGAGGGATAAAAAACAGGACAAAAAAGGTCCAGACTTTGAGAAACTAGGCGAGAATAAGCCAAACCTAGTTCAGCTAAAAACTAATCTGAAATTGGCCTGGAACAGATCAAAGTGGATCTAACCCAACTCAATTTGGATAAAAACTAGATCAAAATAAATCTCTATCAAGCCAAAATATGCCAAAAATTAGGTTCCGTAATCTATTTTTTAACTTACTTTTCTTGCGGATCCGTTGAATTGACGGTGCCTCTTCGAAATCTTAGTTGTGTACCAAAAGAAACGTCAGCAGTCCTTTATGGTGTCTTTTTGAATATCCTAAGAGGCACCTCACTTTCCCAAAGTACTAATTAAAAATTATGAATGATTTATTTACACAATTTTGAGAAAAAATTGGTAAGGTTTTTATGAAATTGGTTTAAGACAGAAATGAGTTTCCAGACCGATCCGGACGAAATCTTCAAAAAATTTTTACAGAAAATAGAAGCACAATAAAGGGCGAGCGTCATTAAAGGAGGACTAAAGTCATGTTTTTTTTATTGTTGTAATCGAATGTATAGGTCATGATCATTGTTGAACTGCATATGAAAAGTTCCTGAAATTCCTCTGCAACGCGCATGAAAACGGCCAAAAACGAGATGTATATTTTCTGGCCGAGGGCCGATGGCCTAGGAGGCGCCCAGATGGCTGGGGTTGATTTACGTGGCGCTGTCAGACTCGTTGCTATTTTCATTCGTTTTCACTTTTTATTCGATTTTTTCACGTTTTTCTTTTTTCTTTTCAAACTTAAAAATATTTCTCGGCAAAATTTAGTGAAAAAGTCGGATAAAAAATGAAAACGAATGAAAATAGCAACGAGTCTGACAGCGCCATGTAAATCGAACCCAGACATCTGGGCGCCGCCTAGGCCGTCGGCCCTAGGCCAGAAAATATACATCTCGTTTTTGGCCGTTTTCATGCGCGCTTCAGAGGAATTTCAGGAACTTTTCATATGCAGTTCAACAATGATCATAACCTATACAATCGATTACAACAATAAAAAAAACATGACTTTAGTCCTCCTTTAAATGATATAAATAAAGAAAAGAGAATAAATTTTTGTGTGAGAATTTCAATTTTTTGATTGTTGAGGATGCAAACTTCCTTTGGAATCTGGCCAAATCGCCAAGCTAATTGTAAACCAACTGAAAATCTCCCATGATCCCTTGATTGAAGCGTAGATGTTGTTCTTGTTTTTGATAAGGGTATCACTAATGAACTCCTGATCACCGGAGGGCCTGAAACATGAAAGTATAGAATGGACAGTGTGACCAAACAATCTACCGTAAATCCTGTAAACCTCCCCCCCCCCCCCCCCCTCCTTTATCAGACGCGGGCTTCTATTACAGGACTAACGGTATATTAACTTACGACGTGAAAACCTGTTTCTCCTTTTGATGCTTATGAAATTCAACACCCTCCATAACTTCTTCCCAGTTCCCATTCCCTATGAAAATATGCAGCCATTTCAGCCTAGGTGAACCACCTTGAACCCAATGTTTTAGAAACAAATTAACATCCGAAATGCTTAGAGTAGAGTTCTGAACAATTAGCTCTTCTACATCAAGTACAGTTAGGAAATTTGGAGAAAGGTAACTTCCTTGATATATATTTAGGTAGCGTCTGGATTTGAAAGGGCCTTCGTACCGAAAAAACGGAAGCGGTATCTGAAAATGAACTTTGTTTCAATGGCTTTTTTTTGGTTTTAATGGTCCCAAAGCCTCGACCTTGGTCCCAACGACCCAACACGGGTCCCAACACCTCGACTCGGGTCCCAAGGCCTCGACACGGGTCCCGAGGCCTCGACACGGGTCCCAACACCTCGACACGGGTCCCAAGGCCTCGACACGGGTCCCAAGGCCTCGACACGGGTAGCAACACCTCGACACGGGTCCCAAGGCCTCAACACGGGTCCCAAAGCCTCGACCCGAGTCCCAACGACCCAACACAGGTCCCAACGACCCAACACGGGTCCCAAGGTCCCAAGTCCCCAAGAAGGCGGCTGGTCCCAAAGAAAAAGAGAGAGGTCCCTAAGTAAAAAAAAAGCTTGAATAGAAGTTTGACATTGTTCCGAATAGTATCTTCACTTAAATTATTCGTGGTTCAGAAGAATGCGTAATATACTGTGGTAAATTTTAAACTTAAAAAATGACTCTGGAAGAGACCTAAGCCTGTAACACAATCTGTATTGACTTGATGAATAATGAGTGTGATGCATGAAGATTGTGATTGCGTCAGTCTTTTTTGAAGTTTCATCGCTGATACCTATCGGTTTTTTTCGTGAGACCAGCTTCTTTGTTTGCGGTCGCTCCTAATTGTTGGGACCAATTTTCTCTTGGGACCCGTGTCGAGGTGTTGGGACCCGTGTCGAGGCCTTGGGACCCGTGTCGAGGGCTTGGGACCCGTGTCGAGGTGTTGGGACCCGTGTCGAGATGTTGGGACCCGTGTCGAGGCCTTGGGACCAGTAAAACCAAAAAGAGCCGTTTCAATGATGGAATAGGAATGGAAACTTACCGATAATTGCACATCCATCGCATTACAATCTCTCAGCAAATAAGTGATATCTTCCTCACTTGCTGTTCCAACTCTCCCATCATAATACACTTTCTCTAGCTCGATTTCTTTAGTTCTGATCCAGTTTATCAAGTATCTGTACTCAGAGTTGAAATGTAATACAATCGGAACCTTATGAAAAAGATCTGTCACCCAATCTATCAAGATAGGAAACACGTCATTATCCCATAGCACCTTCCAACACCCGTCGTATCTTCTAACAATTTTCATTTCTTTATCTTGGATTTTGACTTTTTTGAAATTTTGTAAAGAATTTTGATTGGAGGAGAATATCACATGAAAAATGATGTATGATTTTGTCGGGATTTTGATCTCAACTGTTAGTTTATCATCTCTTATTTCCATTTTCATATTATTCGACTTCCGGATGAAAGCTTTCACCAGTTGGAAAGCTCTTTTGGAGCAGAGGGCGATGGTGGTTCTGCAAAATATAGGATCGAAATGGGGAAATGGGCGTTAAACCAGGGGAGAGTTGGGCCAAAACTAGGCCTCAACAAAACTAGGTAAATTGGCCGAAATAAGCCAACCCTGGTTTTAAATGGGACCAGAACTAAGTCAGAGCGGACCAAGGGACCAAAACTAGGCTATAATAAGCCATTTTGTTTGAAGTCAGGTAAAAACTAGGCTGAAATTGGACTGGACTAATTGTTCAGAACTCTACTCTAAGCATTTCGGATGTTAATTTGTTCCTAAAGCATTGGGTCCAAGGTGGTTCACCTAGGTTGAAATGGCTGCATATTTTCATAGGGAATAGGAACTGGGAAGAAGTTTTGGAGGGCATCGATTTTCATACGCATCAAAAGGAGAAACAGGTTTTTACGTCGTAAGTTGATATACTGCAAATCCTGTAATAGAAGCCCGCGTCTGATAAAGAGCGGGTTTGATTTACATGACTTACAGTAAATTGTTTGGTCACACTGTCCATTCTATACTTTCATGTTTCAGGCCCTCCGGTGATCAGGAGTTCATTAGTGATACCGTCGTAATTAGCTCTTCTACATCAAGTCTTCTACATCAAGTATAAGCCGAAACCAGGTGATTTTTGTTTCAAATATTTGAATTCCAAACTTACTTTTCTTGTGGATCTGCTGCATTGATAATTTCAGAGATAATCACTTGGGGAAAATTGAAAATTGAAAACGGCATTATTGATTTGCTGGACGGTGAGGCTGGCTCGCAACTACCCATTCCGAAAACCCTTTATGTGTATCAAAGAATGGGTCAGCAGTGCCTATTGGGGTCTTTTTGGATATCCCAGGAAGGGGTGCTACCCCGCATTAGCACTGGACGCATTAGCACCGGCCCACATTAGCACCGCGCCCGCGTTAGCACTATCGCGCGTGGGCGCTGAAGTTATCACCAGGATGTCGGCAATTTTTCTGATATCTAAGTTAAAAAACATATTACTTTGTAGAAAATAAAATTCTCCACCGAATGGTGTATATTGTGCATGGGTTTTTGTAGAAATTTGGGTCGAAAAAAGCAAGAGAACAAAAATTTCGAGACAAATTAGTTTTTTGCTGTTTTCGCTGCAATACTTGCAGAAAAACTAGGCACAATATACATCTTTCGATAGAGAATTTTTTTACTCTACAAAATCTCATATTTTTAAATTCATATATCAGAAAAATAGCCGCTCTGCTGGTGATTATATCCGCGCCTGCGGGGGCTAATGTGTCCAGTGCTAATGCGGTGTAGCACCGACATAAACTAGTTTTCAGACCAGTCCGAACAAAAACTTGAGGAAAGTTTTACAGAAAAGAGAAGCCTCAACAAGAAAGGACGAGTGTCATTGATTGATATAAGTAATGTAAATAGAATGAGTTTTTTCAAATTATTAGGTTGGCAAGTATGAAATGCGCGTTTTGAGCTTTCATTAGTTTGAACAAAAAACCGAAACGAAACGTTTCTAACCTAAACGGTTTTTTGCATCAATATTGGCCTATTATGGGCCAAACGTGTGCAAAGAATCAAAGCCTCAATTGAAAGACTGGCACATTTGCAGCACGCGAAAGATTGGCAGCCAGATCAGGCCAACTCCGAAGTTTTTGAACTTTTTCTCAAACGAGAAAGACTGAATTGTTTGGAGCTATTGTGGATTAAACAGTCCTATATGTAGGCTGTTTGGCGGCAAAAAACTGACTTTCAAAACAACATTCTTGGTTCACAGTGTTCCGGTTTGTGCCATGCTCACATTTGCACTTTTGCATAGATATTTTCTGGACAAAAAATGGATATTTTAAAGTTCCTTAGATTGGATTAGGTTGTTGAAATCTTACGTTTATGCCATTAATCTACTCGTTTGACCGAGATTCTGAGACATCTAATGTCATTTAACTTCGCCTGTGGCACCAGAAATAGCATAAGTATTCTTCCGCTTGTTTTTCAGTTTGATGTTGTTTCCGGCACTTCGCGATTATTCTCCTCGGCCCAAAGAAATTTCTTGAAGTCGTATAAAGTGCATTAATACAATACCAAAAAATCAGGACGAAATAACCACATTTGTTAAAACTGGAGTTCGAAATTCCGGCAGTGGAAGTGTGCTATTTTTCGTTCCTCGAGGAGAGCTTACTTTTTGCTCATTTTTTGGGTCTGGTTACTTTTTCCATGTCTCGAAAATGATACTGGGTGTTCACAAAACAGTTCGAAATACGGTTGAATTCATTTCGGTGGCAACAGAATTCAATAGCGTAAATCGTTTCATTGATTTCGTGACTTTTTGGGTGATTCAGTGTGCATCGTCTCAAATCTATTCCCTCTCATTTTGGGGGAGCTGTCATCATTGTACACATGTAGCAGTGGAAAGAACAACATACCTTAATACAAAAAATCTAATGAAAAAAGTCTAAATTTTCATTTCGCCTATATTGAAATCATATCAACATTGAGTGCGCTAGTCAACGTTCCGACTGAAAATTTTTGAACGTGTTTTTCTCAACAAAAAATAAAACTAATATGAACAGCAATTATATCAAACTGACCCTCAAAAGATTCTCTCTCAGACGGACAAAACAGATTTGAAAGTAACGTCATTTAAGCAAGCGGCGCACCGACAAAGGGAGCGCGCATTTCATACTTGCCAACCTAATAGAATTTCAAAATTTCGATTGTTGAGGATGATTGTTGAGGATTTTCCATTTATTTTTCTCTAGTCCGGACCCAATTCAAGATGTCTTTTGATTCATGTCCACAATATGATACAATCGGAGCTTTTTGAAAAAGATCCGTTACGCAGTCCATCAAGATTTGAACCACATTATGGTCCCAATATACAATCCAACATCCGTCTTCTCTTCTCTCAATTTTCACCTCTCTGTTTTGGATTTTGAATTTTTTTTTAATCTTGTGGAGAATTTCGATAATAGACACGGAAAATGTTGTATGATTTTGACGGGATTTCGATCCCTACTGTTAGTGAACTACCTATTTCCATTCTCATGTTATCTGACTTTCCCATGAAGGTTTTGACCAGTTGAAAAGATCTTTTAGAACAAAGGGCGATGGTGGTTCTGCAAAATAAATGATTGGAAAAGAAAATTGACCCGGTCAAAGTATGCCAAATCCAGGGATCGAGGGATAAAAACCAGGACAAAAAAGGTCCAGACTTTGAGAAACTAGGCGAGAATAAGCCAAACCTAGTTCAGGTAAAAACTAATCTGAAATTGGCCTGGAACAGATCAAAGTGGATCTAACCCAACTCAATTTGGATAAAAACTAGATCAAAATAGATCTCTATCAAGCCAAAATATGCCAAAAATTAGGTTCCGTAATCTATTTTTTAACTTACTTTTCTTGCGGATCCGTTGCATTGATTCCTCTGAAACGCGCATGAAAACGACCAAAAACGAGATGTATATTTTCTGGCCTAGGGCCGATGGCCTAGGAGGTGCCCAGATGGCTGGGGTCGATTTACGTGGCGCTGTCAGACTCGTTGCTATTTTCATTCGTTTTCACTTTTTATTCGATTTTTTCACGTTTTTCTTTTTTCTTTTCAAACTTAAAAATATTTCTCGGCAAAATTTAGTGAAAAAGTCGGATAAAAAGTGAAAACGAATGAAAATAGCAACGAGTCTGACAGCGCCATGTAAATAGAACCCAGACATCTGGGCGCCGCCTAGGCCGTCGGCCCTCGGCCAGAAAATATACATCTCGTTTTTGGCCGTTTTCATGCGCGTTTCAGAGGAATTTCAGGAACTTTTCATATGCAGTTCAACAATGAACAATGTTCACAACCTATACATTCGATTACAACAATAAAAAAACATGACTTTAGTCCTCCTTTAAATGATATAAATAAAGAAAAGAGAATAAATTTTTTGTATGAGAATTTCAATTTTTTGATTGTTGAGGATGCAAATTTCCTTTGGAATCTGGCCAAATCGCCAAGCTAATTGTAAACCAACTGAAAATCTCCCATGATCCCTTGATTGAAGCGTAGATGTTGTTCTTGCTTTTGATAAGGGTATCACTAATGAACTTCTGATCACCGGAGGGCCTGAAACATGAAAGTATAGAATGGACAGTGTGACCAAACAATTTACTGTAAGTCATGTAAATAAAACCCGCTCTTTATCAGACGCGGGCTTTTATTACAGGATTTGCAGTTTATCAACTTACGCAGTAAAAACCTGTTTCTCCTTTTGATGCTTATGAAATTCAACACCCTCCATAACTGCTTCCCAGTTCCTATTCCCTATGAAAATATGCAGCCATTTCAGCCTAGGTGAACCACCTTGAACCCAATGTTTTAGAAACAAATTAACATCCGAAATGCTTAAAGTAGAGTTCTGAACAATTAGCTCTTCTACATCAAGTACAGTTAGAAAATTTGGAGGAAGGTAACTTCCTTGATATATATTTAGGCTGCGTCTGGGTTTGAAAGGGCCTTCGTAGCGGAAAAACGGAAGCGGTATCTGAAAATGAACTTTGTTTCAATGATGGAATAGGAATGGAAGCTTACCGATAATTGCACATCAGTAGTGTATTTTCGAAAAAAAATGCAACTTTTCCAAATCGAAAAACAGTGCAACTTTTTTCCGTGAAGGTCAGATGAGGGGGGGGAGTGGTAGTAGGAGGGGGTCGGACGGATGGTCGAGGATGGATGACGTCATATGGATAGGAATAAGGTATCCATAGTACAGATCGGATAATTCGAAAATCCGAAAAGCCCGAAAATCTAAAAAATCTGAAATTATCTGAAATTATCTGAAATTTGTCTGAAAATTAATTTTTTCAATTTTTCCGTTTTTTCTTCGAACATAGAGTAGTTTTTGACGCTGATCATCGTGGTAACCTTAGTTTTTGCTCTAGATGATGATAACGATTGATAATCACTGATAAGAAAATGATATTTCAGAATTGTATGAAATTTTGAGGGGTGGTATAACTTTTTATGCTCATCACTATGGTGATAATCCTTATCACTGATAACAGCTGATAAGCATTTGCGCCTCCTGATCCTGCTCATTTTGGCCGGATATACTAATCTTGGTACGTACATTTCAATAGTGCTTTTCATTATCACTGATAACAACTGATTAGAAATTGTGCTCACGGATCTTGCACATTTTCACGGGGTATACTAATTTTTGTACGTACAACTTAATGGCGCCCTTCATTACCTCCGGTAACAACTGACGAAAAGTTTATACCTCAGACACCACTAGTTTTTTTCTCACGAAAGATCATTCTCGGTGTGCAGTTTCTAATTGAACTACAGGACGACCACGGGCAACACACGATAAGAAATCTAGGTTTAAGAAACGCCACAACTTTACAGAAGCAAAATGTTTGTATACAGACGTTAACGATGATGCTGTATTTTCTAGATAACAAAATACAAAAAAGACAAACGCATACCTTTTCACTCTTTTGCACATAGTGTTATTTTCAAGAACATTCAGTGCACAATTGAATATTCTGACACGCATTCGGAACACAATTGTAAATTCCTGAAAAATCTGATAAAAATCAACAAAAATACCATGAATCTATACTACATATGCACAATTTTATACCACCCGCACCCACAAGACACGCCACACAAGACACGGGTAGCGTTAGCGGAGAGGGCAATTATAGGAAGGTGACAGGTGGCATGCAGATATCAATTATACACTACGGAAGATATGTCTGCTACGAAGAGGACATCTGGAAAAGAGGAAAACAAAAAACGGTGTTGCATACAGGAAAAAAAAAAGTTTCTACAGGTAGACAAAAACTTTTAAAAAATCAATACATTACATACAATTTTGCTTCATGATTGTCGATCCTACTATACGGATCCGGAATAAGATCTCAAAAGGATATGGGGACAATGAATTGTGTGATCATAGTTGTATTGTACAATTTGAAGGGCGAAAATAATAAAACTATCACAATGCCCAACATATTTAACAAGAACCTTTCCAAATTTTTTTAAAAAGATAAATCTAAATTTGTGAAAAAAAAATGCCCACGTAATTTCCAATTCTTCTACAATACTCAGATTTCCTGTGAATCTACTATTTTCTTGTGTAAAACCGAGACGAATCTCTACAGTCCTTTTTCACAAGAGGGGATAACACATCCCACTTTTGAAAAAAAAATCCTTTTTCGAATTGAAAACCAGAGTCAGAAGAGAAAGTTGTTTCAAAGTATATGATCATCATTTTACCCCGGCGTCTTTTAAATAGGCTCGGATAGGAAGAGAAGCAGACGGCTCTCTCAATATGGAACACTATTTCGCATCACATGACGCGGGAAGACCAATTAGAGGAGACTCTTCATGAAGACACAAAAAGCAGGTGCGCATGTGCGGCCATATCAATATCGAGGGGGGAAGTGCAAATGAGGGAATGATGAAACACGATGGAACGGAAAATCCGAAAAAAAAACATACCGTAGTAATGTGTGAAATAATTTTAGGCTGAAAAAAAAACATTTTTTGTTGTCAACACGGAACGGCATAATATAAAATTTATTTTAAGATCCGCTGAATAAACATACTTCAAAAATTGCATGGTTACAATTAAACAAGTATCGAGATCGGTCTGAAACAATCAGAAAAAAGGGATAAAAAGCATCTATTACAGGTAAGTTTAGATTTTGTGTATAGGAAAGTTCAACTCTTTTGTGGAGTCTTATAATTTGCGTATCTAGGTCAAACCAAAACCGGTTTTGGGAGTCGCCTCCCTTTCCTTATGCATCACATAACTTCAAACTCCCGGAGACGGGGAGAATCATTTTCCGAAAACTTACCGAGATGAGTGAGAAGTTCAACACAACTTTTCAATTCCAAGACCCTGAAGATATTATTGGCAATGAAATGAGTACACTACGAGGAGATAACGGCATGGATATTGTACTACAGACACCTCCTGGAGAAAGCGATGATAGTGTTGACCAGTTTGTCTCAAGTTATCATACGAAATGTGAGTGTTTAATGATTTTTTTTTCTATAGCCAACTTTTTTTTTTAAAGATTGTTCTCAAAACGAAACGTCTAGCAATCGCTCTTTAGAGGAACACGTTGCAGTAAAAAGTAACGACTTCTGTAAGATGAATGATATCCGAAAAGAGAAAGGTTCTGCGGATTATACCAAGTTCATGGAACCTACGACGCCTGGAGAAGGTGAATTTTTAATATTTTTCCTAAAGCATAGTTTTGTGGGGAAGATCCGAATTTATTTTCTCTACTAAGTTTTTCTTTTCAAGATGAACGGAATTTCGAAGCTCCTGAACAACACGCTAAAGATGTGCTAACAGAGGCTCAAACATCTTACGTTTTTTTTCAAGGTAAAGAAGAGGAAGATTTCTTTCTATCGGAACCGTCAAGAAAAGATTATTATCGTTTCCAATGTGAGTTTTTTCATAATGTTTTTTTTTTGAAGAAATTAGAAAAAAAAAACTTATAGATGGTGCCGGATCGGCTCGTTCCTCCCATCAATCTGCTGCATCTTCACCATCTTCTCCTCAAACGTCTACTGATCGTCCTCCCTCTCTACAAATGTCTGCTGCTCACCCTTCCTCTTCACATTCGCCTACTGCTCATTCGTCTTCTTCTTCTCAATCTGACGGATCTCCTCCATCTTCGCCCGTTCCTTCAACATCGACGGTGCCACCACCACTACTACACCGAAAACCTGCAAAAAGAAAGCTATTTCCGACATCCCAAGAACTGGCGTATCTGAAAAGATACGCGGAAGTTGTTCTGCCGCAACGGTCAATGTTCAAAAGACTGAACTTGGCTACGTTGAAGCTGCCACCTACACAAATCACGCTAAAAAATCTGGATAGCATACCACCAAACACCAAGCTTGACGACCATGTTTCAAAGGTTTTTGATATCTTTCTTAGAAAGGTACTACGAGATAGTGGAGGAAATTTGAAAACCACAAAGTTTTGGCTAAAGTAAGTTGTGGTGAATTCTGATGAATGAAGGAAATTTATTGTTTTTTTCAGCTTACGGCATCCAGGATATGGCAGTCCTGACGGATACTGGATAATGCACCAAACATACCAGATGGCCGATGGGCATTATCTCATCAATTCGATTGCGGAATACGCTCAATCGAAGAAAGCGCTCAAAATCGATGAGACCCTTATATTGAGTATGAAAATATTTGAAAAAGACAAAAGTGCAATGCCAGGAAGAGGAAAACCTCCAAAGATGTCACTAGGTGCTCAGATTTTGGTTTGTTCATTTCGAAAAGAAATTGTTATTCTTATCAACAGATTTTAGGAACAATTCAACGTGGCTGGAGTAGTCGTAGGAGAAAGTCACTGTCTTCCCAAAGCATTAGCAATCGGGAAGATTTACAGTGATATGAAAAATGAGAAGAACGAAGATGCGAAAAGATTACTCAACAACGAGTACCGCAATCTGATACTAAAAAGGGTAATTCTATCAACAAAAATAGATGTTAAATTTTTTATTCATATACTTTGCAGGGGAAAATTGAAAATCGTTCAAAGAGACAGTTAGAGAAAGCCAAGAAACTTTTGACTGATGCTCAGATGGATCCGTTACAAGAAACACACAGCCTGGAGGATTTTGATAAATTGGCCGATTATCTGAAAGAGTATAACATCCAGCTATGGGTGCGAGATGGAGACACTCGTGTACCAAAAGAGCACAAGAACAAAAACACACAAGCGCGTGGTTACATTGGAATTTACTACGAAGACGGACACTATGATTTTGTCAAGCCGACAATAGACAACTGGGGAGCAAGGTTGTTTCTCTTCAAAAGCCTCCAAAAAAAAAATATGTTTCGTAATTACTTATAGGTTCTGTAATAACTGCCGGAAAATTGTTGATAAGGACCACGACAAAAAGTGTAAGGCCAAATGTTCTAGGTGTGGAACGATCGGCTGCAATCCTGAGAAAGGTCCAGAATCTTTTTACTGCGAAGAATGTAATATCCATTTCCTTTCTCAAGAATGTTACGACTCACATCTCCAAAGAAGAGCAGCGAATGCGTTGCCGTATTGTGAATTATTTGTAAAGTTGGTTTATTTGTTGTTTTTTTGTGCTTTTTTTTCACCTCAGAACTTTAACAGGTGCAGAGAGTGCTTCAAAATATACAGGAATTCGAGAAACCCTGAGATCAAGCACGAGTGTTATGCCACCGACTATTGCCCAGTGTGTAGGAAGTTCAGAAGAAAGAACCATGAATGTGTTCACGCAAAGCCAAGAGAAACTACAAGAAAAAAAGCAATTGCGAAACAAAAGGAATGGTCCATGGTGATTTACGATTTTGAATCAACTGTGGTTGAAAAAGACGGTGAAGGAGGTAGTTATAAATTTTGAAATTTTGATAAAAACAAGGTCTTTTTTTTCAGAGTTCATTATTGAAGGAGCCGCTCACAACGTCAATCTTGTAGCATTCAAAATAATATGTAACGAATGTATGGGAGAAGAGTGCGTTAAATGTGGTCCTCAAAAATACTTCTCTTACAACCGGAAAGGAAAAGAGAGCGGATCTGCTGTGGACCGATTCGTAAACTTCCTGACTACCGACAAGCGTATGGTGAATGCACATGTCATTGCCCACAATGGAGGAAAGTAAGTCGATGCCCGAGCTACACAATACACTTTTTGTTTTTTCTAGTTATGACCACATTTTCCTGCTGACTGCAATGGCGAAAAAGCTTCAATCAACACCCGAATTCATCGCCACAGGCTCAAAAGTTATCAATGCAACCGTGAATATTGGCAAGAAGAATACCCTTGTCTTTCGTGATTCGGCTCGCTTTATGCCAATGAAACTGAGCGACATGCCTTCAGCCTTCGGTTTGGTTACGCAGGATAAAGGATATTTTCCTTACGAGTTGAATCATCCTGAAAACTATGGAAAGAAATGGGCAACTCTACCTCCAAAAGAAAAGTACAGACCCGAGTATATGTCAGAAAAGGAAAAGAAGAAGTTTGACGAGTGGTATGAGAAAAACTACAACACAGAGTTTGACTTTGATGAGCAGATTCTCAGTTATTGCATGAACGACGTGAAAATACTCACAGAAGCTGTGTGTGAATACATGAGGGTTAGACAGTTTTGTTTCAAAAAAAAGCCTTTTAGTTCGCTTTTGTTTTTTAGACTTGTCAAGCCATGTTCAACGAATGGAATCCGTTTATACAAGGCAGCACGATAGCAAGCTACATTATGTTTGTGCTCAAACATGATCATATCCCGGAAGGAACAGTAGGATATATCCCAGAAAACGGATTTCCTGTAAGGAACAACTCAGAATTCGCTCTAAAGTATATCCGCTGGTTGGAACACCAGAATCCTAATCTAGACCTGGAGCACGCTCTACGCGGCGGAGAACGGAAAATAGAAATAGGCGAAAAACATTACTTTGTAGATGCTTATGACGACGAAAACAACGAAATTTACGAGGTAGGGGAGCTTTCTTGAGGTGATTTATCAATCCATAAACATGTTCAGGTGAACGGTTGTCTCTACCATGGATGTAAATACTGCTTCCCGGCTAGAGATGCACCATGCCCTAAGAGAAAAGATTTTACAATGGATGCGCTTTATCAACAAACAAAAGCACGCAAAAAAGCGCTGGAAGAAGCGGGATACAAAGTGAATGTAATATGGGAATGCCAGATAAAATCGGATCTAAAAAAGAACACCGAAATGTCCAATTTTTTCAAATCGGTAAGTTTTGAACAGAATGAAAGAGCAATTTGATTTTGAAATTGCAGTGCCGGCACGCCACCCAACTCAGACCCCGTCAAGCAATGTACGGAGGACGTACTCAGGCTTTTCAATCTTATGTGGCTGCCTCAGCAGAGTGTTCACTGGAATATCACGATTATTGTTCCGTATATCCATGGGTCAACATAAAGGGGACATCTTATCCGATTGGGCAACCTATTCGATACACGGAAAATTTCGAGCCTACCGATCTATTGAAGCTGTTGTATAAAGGTGAGTATATTGTTCAAGCAGTGAGAAAAAAAAAGATTTTTAGGAGTCATTTTCTGTGACATTCTTCCTCCAAAACATCTACGCATCCCTGTTTTGCCATACAGGGACGATGGAAAACTTCTTTTCCCGTTATGCAGATCTTGTGTCGTAGACAAAAACGATGGCAAATGCATGCACAAATTGGTTTCGGAAAGGTACCTCACAGGTGTATGGTGCACAGATGAACTACAGCTGGCATTGGATAAGGGCTACAAGATTCTTCGCTATCACGAAGTATGGCATTGGCCAGAAAGCAAGTGGTTCACTGGAGGATTCTTTGCCTCGTTCATGAAGCCTCTTCTAAAGCAAAAACACGAGGCATCGGGATGGCCAAAGCCAAACATGACACATGCCGAAAAACTCGAGCATATTGAAAACATCAAGAAAAACGATGGTGTCGAAATTGAAATGGAAAAGGTTCAAAAGAATGCCGCTCTAAGGAGTTTGGCCAAGCTGTTCTTGAACAGTACATGGGGTAAGATTTTTGCTAAAAAACGGCTTGTGGAAACAAAATAAAATTTTTTAGGCAAATTTGCTCAAAAGCCAGGAAAAGTTGAGACAAAACTAGTCAAAACCGACGACCATGTTACTATTGGGGAATTTCTAGACGAACCAGGATATGAACCAAAACGCTTTGATGAGTGGGATAATGAACACATGCTAATTTCAAGAAAACCTATGGATAGTATGTTGGAAACATCTCCTTTCACAAATGTCGTATACGGCGCACTGACGACTTCTGCCGCCCGTATTCACTTGTATAAGGCACTCGATCTTATCGGACCGGATCGTCTCATATACTGTGGTATGTTTCACCGAAAAAAAGAAATTCGAAAATCTTTTCTCTGCAGACACAGACTCGGTGATATTCCGTCAAGAGAGGGGACTAGATCTACTCGGAGATTTAAAAGGGGAGAGCCTCGGTATGATGACAAATGAGATACCACACGAATTCGAATTTGTCGAGGCACTCACCATGGCTGCCAAGGTCTATGGCATGGCTTGGAAAAATAAAAAGACAGGAGAGATGGTGTACCACTTGAAAGCGAAAGGGATGACCCTGAATTCGGCAACGGTTGCGAAAGTAAACTATAAGTCGATGAAAAAGATGGTGTGTTGAAAACAAATTTTAAAAAAATAATTCATAAATCGAAATTGTGTTTTTATAGATGACAGAGTACATTAAAAATCGAGGTGTGAAGCCTCTTCTAGGAGACAGGCTGATTTTCAAAAGAGGGCCAAACATTTTGGATCAAATCACGACGGAGCGACAAGAGAAGAGACTTCGACCGGTGACAGATAAAGGACGCTTCACTACAGAAGGAAACTATGAACCATACGGGTACACAGAAGAAGACGCCTATGATATCGAGAACGACTACGAATTTTAAACTTTCAACATCCAAAAAACTGACAATTTTAAAAGAATAAAACTTTTTTTTTTCAAAAAACAGACGCATTTTATCTAGAACATACACATTTTTCCAAAGAATAAGTTATCAACCGACAGAAAATAGCTTTGCCAATTATTTACAGGCGATTTCTATGCTTCACTTCAATATTTTTCTCCAGAGCATGGTTTCTTATTCACTTTGTGCCTTTACCAGGTACTGAGAAAAATATGAGAGTTGACCACTGAAAATAAAAAAAAACAAAACAAAACAAAAAAAAAACAAAAAAAAAACAAAAATACGAGAAAATATGTATCCGACACCATTTTCTAAAATCTTTAGCATAATTGTTGAAGAAAGATTGCTACAGGACTTAATCGGTATACATTCACTCTGTAACGATTTTTTGTGTGAATAAATAGTTTTTTAGATAGCACCTAGTAATATTGTCTTATGCTTCCATTCAAGTGAATGTGTTTTTTTTTCGGAAATTGAAGTATAATTGTATGTTCCGTTCTAATTTTTACACATATTCATCTGATCCCCCCATGTAAATACCAATTTCTCTATCTCATGCATTCCTTTTGATCCAAGTTTCAACTCTCCCATATAAGAAGTCAACAGCCAAAAGCTAAGGTTAGCTACAGCATTGGGGAGAAAAAAAGAAGGGAAAAGCATGAAAAAACCGATACTTAACACAGAAACCCTCTGGACAGTAAGTTGAGCTGGGGAGAGTTGAAACTTGGATCAAAAGGAATGCATGAGATAGAGAAATTGGTATTTACATGGGGGGATCAGATGAATATGTGTAAAAATTAGAACGGAACATACAATTATACTTCAATTTCCGAAAAAAAAAACACATTCACTTGAATGGAAGCATAAGACAATATTACTAGGTGCTATCTAAAAAACTATTTATTCACACGTTTCAAGGGAGGCTCACTCTAACTTACACAATATTCTAAATTTTGGCATTAATCTGTTCGTATCAAACTTACAAGAGTTTTTCAAGTTATTTCAAAGAACTAATTGTGAGAGGAAAATTTGTAGAGAACTCATGAAAAAAATCGTTACAGAGTGAATGTATACCGATTAAGTCCTGTAGCAATCTTTCTTCAACAATTATGCTAAAGATTTTAGAAAATGGTGTCGGATACATATTTTCTCGTATTTTTGTTTTTTTTTTTGTTTTTTTTTGTTTTGTTTTGTTTTTTTTTATTTTCAGTGGTCAACTCTCATATTTTTCTCAGTACCTGGTAAAGGCACAAAGTGAATAAGAAACCATGCTCTGGAGAAAAATATTGAAGTGAAGCATAGAAATCGCCTGTAAATAATTGGCAAAGCTATTTTCTGTCGGTTGATAACTTATTCTTTGGAAAAATGTGTATGTTCTAGATAAAATGCGTCTGTTTTTTGAAAAAAAAAAAAGTTTTATTCTTTTAAAATTGTCAGTTTTTTGGATGTTGAAAGTTTAAAATTCGTAGTCGTTCTCGATATCATAGGCGTCTTCTTCTGTGTACCCGTATGGTTCATAGTTTCCTTCTGTAGTGAAGCGTCCTTTATCTGTCACCGGTCGAAGTCTCTTCTCTTGTCGCTCCGTCGTGATTTGATCCAAAATGTTTGGCCCTCTTTTGAAAATCAGCCTGTCTCCTAGAAGAGGCTTCACACCTCGATTTTTAATGTACTCTGTCATCTATAAAAACACAATTTCGATTTATGAATTATTTTTTTAAAATTTGTTTTCAACACACCATCTTTTTCATCGACTTATAGTTTACTTTCGCAACCGTTGCCGAATTCAGGGTCATCCCTTTCGCTTTCAAGTGGTACACCATCTCTCCTGTCTTTTTATTTTTCCAAGCCATGCCATAGACCTTGGCAGCCATGGTGAGTGCCTCGACAAATTCGAATTCGTGTGGTATCTCATTTGTCATCATACCGAGGCTCTCCCCTTTTAAATCTCCGAGTAGATCTAGTCCCCTCTCTTGACGGAATATCACCGAGTCTGTGTCTGCAGAGAAAAGATTTTCGAATTTCTTTTTTTCGGTGAAACATACCACAGTATATGAGACGATCCGGTCCGATAAGATCGAGTGCCTTATACAAGTGAATACGGGCGGCAGAAGTCGTCAGTGCGCCGTATACGACATTTGTGAAAGGAGATGTTTCCAACATACTATCCATAGGTTTTCTTGAAATTAGCATGTGTTCATTATCCCACTCATCAAAGCGTTTTGGTTCATATCCTGGTTCGTCTAGAAATTCCCCAATAGTAACATGGTCGTCGGTTTTGACTAGTTTTGTCTCAACTTTTCCTGGCTTTTGAGCAAATTTGCCTAAAAAATTTTATTTTGTTTCCACAAGCCGTTTTTTAGCAAAAATCTTACCCCATGTACTGTTCAAGAACAGCTTGGCCAAACTCCTTAGAGCGGCATTCTTTTGAACCTTTTCCATTTCAATTTCGACACCATCGTTTTTCTTGATGTTTTCAATATGCTCGAGTTTTTCGGCATGTGTCATGTTTGGCTTTGGCCATCCCGATGCCTCGTGTTTTTGCTTTAGAAGAGGCTTCATGAACGAGGCAAAGAATCCTCCAGTGAACCACTTGCTTTCTGGCCAATGCCATACTTCGTGATAGCGAAGAATCTTGTAGCCCTTATCCAATGCCAGCTGTAGTTCATCTGTGCACCATACACCTGTGAGGTACCTTTCCGAAACCAATTTGTGCATGCATTTGCCATCGTTTTTGTCTACGACACAAGATCTGCATAACGGGAAAAGAAGTTTTCCATCGTCCCTGTATGGCAAAACAGGGATGCGTAGATGTTTTGGAGGAAGAATGTCACAGAAAATGACTCCTAAAAATCTTTTTTTTTCTCACTGCTTGAACAATATACTCACCTTTATACAACAGCTTCAATAGATCGGTAGGCTCGAAATTTTCCGTGTATCGAATAGGTTGCCCAATCGGATAAGATGTCCCCTTTATGTTGACCCATGGATATACGGAACAATAATCGTGATATTCCAGTGAACACTCTGCTGAGGCAGCCACATAAGATTGAAAAGCCTGAGTACGTCCTCCGTACATTGCTTGACGGGGTCTGAGTTGGGTGGCGTGCCGGCACTGCAATTTCAAAATCAAATTGCTCTTTCATTCTGTTCAAAACTTACCGATTTGAAAAAATTGGACATTTCGGTGTTCTTTTTTAGATCCGATTTTATCTGGCATTCCCATATTACATTCACTTTGTATCCCGCTTCTTCCAGCGCTTTTTTGCGTGCTTTTGTTTGTTGATAAAGCGCATCCATTGTAAAATCTTTTCTCTTAGGGCATGGTGCATCTCTAGCCGGGAAGCAGTATTTACATCCATGGTAGAGACAACCGTTCACCTGAACATGTTTATGGATTGATAAATCACCTCAAGAAAGCTCCCCTACCTCGTAAATTTCGTTGTTTTCGTCGTCATAAGCATCTACAAAGTAATGTTTTTCGCCTATTTCTATTTTCCGTTCTCCGCCGCGTAGAGCGTGCTCCAGGTCTAGATTAGGATTCTGGTGTTCCAACCAGCGGATATACTTTAGAGCGAATTCTGAGTTGTTCCTTACAGGAAATCCGTTTTCTGGGATATATCCTACTGTTCCTTCCGGGATATGATCATGTTTGAGCACAAACATAATGTAGCTTGCTATCGTGCTGCCTTGTATAAACGGATTCCATTCGTTGAACATGGCTTGACAAGTCTAAATAACAAAAGCGAACTAAAAGGCTTTTTTTTGAAACAAAACTGTCTAACCCTCATGTATTCACACACAGCTTCTGTGAGTATTTTCACGTCGTTCATGCAATAACTGAGAATCTGCTCATCAAAGTCAAACTCTGTGTTGTAGTTTTTCTCATACCACTCGTCAAACTTCTTCTTTTCCTTTTCTGACATATACTCGGGTCTGTACTTTTCTTTTGGAGGTAGAGTTGCCCATTTCTTTCCATAGTTTTCAGGATGATTCAACTCGTAAGGAAAATATCCTTTATCCTGCGTAACCAAACCGAAGGCTGAAGGCATGTCGCTCAGTTTCATTGGCATAAAGCGAGCCGAATCACGAAAGACAAGGGTATTCTTCTTGCCAATATTCACGGTTGCATTGATAACTTTTGAGCCTGTGGCGATGAATTCGGGTGTTGATTGAAGCTTTTTCGCCATTGCAGTCAGCAGGAAAATGTGGTCATAACTAGAAAAAACAAAAAGTGTATTGTGTAGCTCGGGCATCGACTTACTTTCCTCCATTGTGGGCAATGACATGTGCATTCACCATACGCTTGTCGGTAGTCAGGAAGTTTACGAATCGGTCCACAGCAGATCCGCTCTCTTTTCCTTTCCGGTTGTAAGAGAAGTATTTTTGAGGACCACATTTAACGCACTCTTCTCCCATACATTCGTTACATATTATTTTGAATGCTACAAGATTGACGTTGTGAGCGGCTCCTTCAATAATGAACTCTGAAAAAAAAGACCTTGTTTTTATCAAAATTTCAAAATTTATAACTACCTCCTTCACCGTCTTTTTCAACCACAGTTGATTCAAAATCGTAAATCACCATGGACCATTCCTTTTGTTTCGCAATTGCTTTTTTTCTTGTAGTTTCTCTTGGCTTTGCGTGAACACATTCATGGTTCTTTCTTCTGAACTTCCTACACACTGGGCAATAGTCGGTGGCATAACACTCGTGCTTGATCTCAGGGTTTCTCGAATTCCTGTATATTTTGAAGCACTCTCTGCACCTGTTAAAGTTCTGAGGTGAAAAAAAAGCACAAAAAAACAACAAATAAACCAACTTTACAAATAATTCACAATACGGCAACGCATTCGCTGCTCTTCTTTGGAGATGTGAGTCGTAACATTCTTGAGAAAGGAAATGGATATTACATTCTTCGCAGTAAAAAGATTCTGGACCTTTCTCAGGATTGCAGCCGATCGTTCCACACCTAGAACATTTGGCCTTACACTTTTTGTCGTGGTCCTTATCAACAATTTTCCGGCAGTTATTACAGAACCTATAAGTAATTACGAAACATATTTTTTTTTTGGAGGCTTTTGAAGAGAAACAACCTTGCTCCCCAGTTGTCTATTGTCGGCTTGACAAAATCATAGTGTCCGTCTTCGTAGTAAATTCCAATGTAACCACGCGCTTGTGTGTTTTTGTTCTTGTGCTCTTTTGGTACACGAGTGTCTCCATCTCGCACCCATAGCTGGATGTTATACTCTTTCAGATAATCGGCCAATTTATCAAAATCCTCCAGGCTGTGTGTTTCTTGTAACGGATCCATCTGAGCATCAGTCAAAAGTTTCTTGGCTTTCTCTAACTGTCTCTTTGAACGATTTTCAATTTTCCCCTGCAAAGTATATGAATAAAAAATTTAACATCTATTTTTGTTGATAGAATTACCCTTTTTAGTATCAGATTGCGGTACTCGTTGTTGAGTAATCTTTTCGCATCTTCGTTCTTCTCATTTTTCATATCACTGTAAATCTTCCCGATTGCTAATGCTTTGGGAAGACAGTGACTTTCTCCTACGACTACTCCAGCCACGTTGAATTGTTCCTAAAATCTGTTGATAAGAATAACAATTTCTTTTCGAAATGAACAAACCAAAATCTGAGCACCTAGTGACATCTTTGGAGGTTTTCCTCTTCCTGGCATTGCACTTTTGTCTTTTTCAAATATTTTCATACTCAATATAAGGGTCTCATCGATTTTGAGCGCTTTCTTCGATTGAGCGTATTCCGCAATCGAATTGATGAGATAATGCCCATCGGCCATCTGGTATGTTTGGTGCATTATCCAGTATCCGTCAGGACTGCCATATCCTGGATGCCGTAAGCTGAAAAAAACAATAAATTTCCTTCATTCATCAGAATTCACCACAACTTACTTTAGCCAAAACTTTGTGGTTTTCAAATTTCCTCCACTATCTCGTAGTACCTTTCTAAGAAAGATATCAAAAACCTTTGAAACATGGTCGTCAAGCTTGGTGTTTGGTGGTATGCTATCCAGATTTTTTAGCGTGATTTGTGTAGGTGGCAGCTTCAACGTAGCCAAGTTCAGTCTTTTGAACATTGACCGTTGCGGCAGAACAACTTCCGCGTATCTTTTCAGATACGCCAGTTCTTGGGATGTCGGAAATAGCTTTCTTTTTGCAGGTTTTCGGTGTAGTAGTGGTGGTGGCACCGTCGATGTTGAAGGAACGGGCGAAGATGGAGGAGATCCGTCAGATTGAGAAGAAGAAGACGAATGAGCAGTAGGCGAATGTGAAGAGGAAGGGTGAGCAGCAGACATTTGTAGAGAGGGAGGACGATCAGTAGACGTTTGAGGAGAAGATGGTGAAGATGCAGCAGATTGATGGGAGGAACGAGCCGATCCGGCACCATCTATAAGTTTTTTTTTTCTAATTTCTTCAAAAAAAAAACATTATGAAAAAACTCACATTGGAAACGATAATAATCTTTTCTTGACGGTTCCGATAGAAAGAAATCTTCCTCTTCTTTACCTTGAAAAAAAACGTAAGATGTTTGAGCCTCTGTTAGCACATCTTTAGCGTGTTGTTCAGGAGCTTCGAAATTCCGTTCATCTTGAAAAGAAAAACTTAGTAGAGAAAATAAATTCGGATCTTCCCCACAAAACTATGCTTTAGGAAAAATATTAAAAATTCACCTTCTCCAGGCGTCGTAGGTTCCATGAACTTGGTATAATCCGCAGAACCTTTCTCTTTTCGGATATCATTCATCTTACAGAAGTCGTTACTTTTTACTGCAACGTGTTCCTCTAAAGAGCGATTGCTAGACGTTTCGTTTTGAGAACAATCTTTAAAAAAAAAAGTTGGCTATAGAAAAAAAAATCATTAAACACTCACATTTCGTATGATAACTTGAGACAAACTGGTCAACACTATCATCGCTTTCTCCAGGAGGTGTCTGTAGTACAATATCCATGCCGTTATCTCCTCGTAGTGTACTCATTTCATTGCCAATAATATCTTCAGGGTCTTGGAATTGAAAAGTTGTGTTGAACTTCTCACTCATCTCGGTAAGTTTTCGGAAAATGATTCTCCCCGTCTCCGGGAGTTTGAAGTTATGTGATGCATAAGGAAAGGGAGGCGACTCCCAAAACCGGTTTTGGTTTGACCTAGATACGCAAATTATAAGACTCCACAAAAGAGTTGAACTTTCCTATACACAAAATCTAAACTTACCTGTAATAGATGCTTTTTATCCCTTTTTTCTGATTGTTTCAGACCGATCTCGATACTTGTTTAATTGTAACCATGCAATTTTTGAAGTATGTTTATTCAGCGGATCTTAAAATAAATTTTATATTATGCCGTTCCGTGTTGACAACAAAAAATGTTTTTTTTTCAGCCTAAAATTATTTCACACATTACTACGGTATGTTTTTTTTTCGGATTTTCCGTTCCATCGTGTTTCATCATTCCCTCATTTGCACTTCCCCCCTCGATATTGATATGGCCGCACATGCGCACCTGCTTTTTGTGTCTTCATGAAGAGTCTCCTCTAATTGGTCTTCCCGCGTCATGTGATGCGAAATAGTGTTCCATATTGAGAGAGCCGTCTGCTTCTCTTCCTATCCGAGCCTATTTAAAAGACGCCGGGGTAAAATGATGATCATATACTTTGAAACAACTTTCTCTTCTGACTCTGGTTTTCAATTCGAAAAAGGATTTTTTTTTCAAAAGTGGGATGTGTTATCCCCTCTTGTGAAAAAGGACTGTAGAGATTCGTCTCGGTTTTACACAAGAAAATAGTAGATTCACAGGAAATCTGAGTATTGTAGAAGAATTGGAAATTACGTGGGCATTTTTTTTTCACAAATTTAGATTTATCTTTTTAAAAAAATTTGGAAAGGTTCTTGTTAAATATGTTGGGCATTGTGATAGTTTTATTATTTTCGCCCTTCAAATTGTACAATACAACTATGATCACACAATTCATTGTCCCCATATCCTTTTGAGATCTTATTCCGGATCCGTATAGTAGGATCGACAATCATGAAGCAAAATTGTATGTAATGTATTGATTTTTTAAAAGTTTTTGTCTACCTGTAGAAACTTTTTTTTTTCCTGTATGCAACACCGTTTTTTGTTTTCCTCTTTTCCAGATGTCCTCTTCGTAGCAGACATATCTTCCGTAGTGTATAATTGATATCTGCATGCCACCTGTCACCTTCCTATAATTGCCCTCTCCGCTAACGCTACCCGTGTCTTGTGTGGCGTGTCTTGTGGGTGCGGGTGGTATAAAATTGTGCATATGTAGTATAGATTCATGGTATTTTTGTTGATTTTTATCAGATTTTTCAGGAATTTACAATTGTGTTCCGAATGCGTGTCAGAATATTCAATTGTGCACTGAATGTTCTTGAAAATAACACTATGTGCAAAAGAGTGAAAAGGTATGCGTTTGTCTTTTTTGTATTTTGTTATCTAGAAAATACAGCATCATCGTTAACGTCTGTATACAAACATTTTGCTTCTGTAAAGTTGTGGCGTTTCTTAAACCTAGATTTCTTATCGTGTGTTGCCCGTGGTCGTCCTGTAGTTCAATTAGAAACTGCACACCGAGAATGATCTTTCGTGAGAAAAAAACTAGTGGTGTCTGAGGTATAAACTTTTCGTCAGTTGTTACCGGAGGTAATGAAGGGCGCCATTAAGTTGTACGTACAAAAATTAGTATACCCCGTGAAAATGTGCAAGATCCGTGAGCACAATTTCTAATCAGTTGTTATCAGTGATAATGAAAAGCACTATTGAAATGTACGTACCAAGATTAGTATATCCGGCCAAAATGAGCAGGATCAGGAGGCGCAAATGCTTATCAGCTGTTATCAGTGATAAGGATTATCACCATAGTGATGAGCATAAAAAGTTATACCACCCCTCAAAATTTTATACAATTCTGAAATATCATTTTCTTATCAGTGATTATCAATCGTTATCATCATCTAGAGCAAAAACTAAGGTTACCACGATGATCAGCGTCAAAAACTACTCTATGTTCGAAGAAAAAACGGAAAAATTGAAAAAATTAATTTTCAGACAAATTTCAGATAATTTCAGATAATTTCAGATTTTTTAGATTTTCGGGCTTTTCGGATTTTCGAATTATCCGATCTGTACTATGGATACCTTATTCCTATCCATATGACGTCATCCATCCTCGACCATCCGTCCGACCCCCTCCTACTACCACTCCCCCCCCTCATCTGACCTTCACGGAAAAAAGTTGCACTGTTTTTCGATTTGGAAAAGTTGCACTTTTTTTCGAAAATACACTACTCACATCCATCGCATTACAATCTCTCAGCAAATAAGTGATATCTTCCTCACTTGCTGTTCCAACTCTCCCATCATAATACACTTTCTCTAGCTCGATTTCTTTAGTTCTGATCCAGTTTATCAAATATCTGTACTCAGAGTTGAAATGTAATACAATCGGAACCTTATGAAAAAGATCTGTCACCCAATCTATCAGGATAGGAAACACGTCATTATCCCATAGCACATTCCAACATCCGTCGTATCTTCTAACAATTTTCATTTCTTTATCTTGGATTTCAACTTTTTCGTAATTTTGTACAGTAGTGGCCAAAAAGATATTCGCAGGTATGCCGAGGTACCATCGTGCAATTATAGTGTCAAAAAAATCCCAGAAGCCTGAAATTTTTTGTGTGTGTTTATGAAAAGTAAAGCTACATTTTACTAGTTGCCGACTTTTTTCTAACTCTGCTCCGTCGGCTACTGTAGCTCGTCGAAGTTGCTCAAAAAGGTCATATCATAAAACATGGCACCGCTACTTCACGAATGGTGCTACAGGAAAGTTGGCAACTACAAAAATAAAGCTTTTGGTTGGGACAATAAGCACGAAAATTTTTGTAAGCGTGTCACATTCCGTTCGTCCAGGAGCCATGCTCAAAGTTGGCTCATATCAGGCGAAAAACGCAAAAGCTGCCGATGTAGCACGTTTTGTGATGAGAAACGCTCACTTTGAGCATGGCTCCTGGACGAACGGAATGTGACACGCTTACAAAAATTTTTGTGCTTATTGTCCCAACCAAAAGCTTTATTTTTGTAGTTGCCAACTTTCCTGTAGCACCATTCGTGAAGTAGCGGTGCCATGTTTTATGATATGACCTTTTTGAGCAACTTCGACGAGCTACAGTAGCCGACGGAGCAGAGTTAGAAAAAAGTCGGCCACTAGTAAAATGTAGCTTTACTATTCATAAACACACACAAAAAATTTCAGGCTTCTAGGATTTCTTTGAAAAAAAATTCACACGATGGTACCTTGGCCTACCTGCGAATATCTTTTTGGCCACTACTGTAGATCATTTAGGTCAAAGCAGAATACCACATGGAAAATAATGTATGATTTTGACGGGTGTTTAATCTCAACTGTTAGTTTATCATCTCTTATTTCCATGTTCATTCTATTTGATTTCCGGATGAAAGTTTTCACCAGTTGAAAAGCTCTTTTGGAGCAGAGGGCGATGGTGGTTCTGCAAAATATAGGATCGAAATGGGAAAATGGGCGTTAAACAAGGTGAGAGTGGGGCCAAAACTAGGCCTCAACAAAACGGTACCGTTCTAACATCACGGTCCCATCCGAAAAATCACGGTCCCAGAAAAAAATCACGGTCCCAGATTTAAAATCACGGTCCCAATTTTAAAATCACGGTCCCGGATTTAAAATCACGGTCCCAGATTCAAAATGACGGTCCCAATTTCAAAATGACGGTCCCAGATTTAAAATCACGGTCCCAGATTTAAAATCACGGTCCCAATTTTAAAATCACGGTCTCAGATTTAAAATCACGGTCCCAGATTCAAAATGACGGTCCCAATTTCAAAATGACGGTCCCAAAAATAAAATCACGGTCCGAAAAAATAGTTTCCATAAGAAGTCTCAGTGATTTTATTTTTGGGACCGTCATTTTAAAATTGGTACCGTGATTTTGAATCTGGAACCGTGATTTTGAATACAGGACCGTGATTTTAAAATCAGGACCGTGATTTTGAAATTGGGACCGTGATTCTATTTTTGGGACCGTGATTTTCTCTGGGACCGTGGTTTTAGAACAGTACCAACAAAACTAGGTAAATTGGCCGAAATAAGCCAACCCTGGTTTCAAATGGGACCAGAACTAAGTCAGAACCGGACCAAGGCACCAAAACTGGGCTATAGTAAATAATTTTGTTTGAAGTCAGGTAAAAATTAGGCTGAAATTGTACTGGACTAGATCAAAGTGAGGTAAGAAAATAAGGTAAGAATTGAACTAAAACCAAGTCGAATCGATTCGGATAAAAACTAAATAAAAAAGCCTCTACAGAGTCAAAATAAGCCAGAATTAGGTAATTTTTCTTTCAAAACTTCAATTCCAAACTTACTTTTCTTGTGGATCCGCTTCATTGATAATTTTGGAAATCACCAGTTGGGGAAAATTGAATATCGAAAAAGGCATTATTGATTTTTATGAGATGGTGTGGCTCTGGACAGCTACCCCTATTCAAATGTGTATCAAAAAGTGCGTCAGTAGTGTATATCGGTGTCTTTTAGGATATCCCAGGAGGGTCCTTCGTAATTCATAGCCAAAAACACAAATTCGAGTATGTAAAAGATTTATTTTTAAAATTTAAAACTTTTAAAGAAGAAAATAAAAGCCAGATTCAGTAGTTTCATTAAATGATAATATTTACAAGGGTAGTGTCATCAAATGATATAAAAAATGTAAATAGAATGCATTGTTTTCAAATAAGAATTTCAAATTTTCGATTGTTGAGGATGCAAGTTTCCCTTCAAATCCGGCCAAATCGCCAAGTTAAACCATCTTCTGTCTGTGAACCATTGGTTAATTGAAGCGTAGACGTTGTTGTTAGTTTTAATAAGGGTATCACTCGTGAAATTCTGATCGCCGGTGGGTCTGAAATGAAAGGAATTGAGTAGAAGCAACGGGGATGAATTATTAGGTGGATCTCTAGTTTGGAACTATAATAAAGGTTAAGGTCAAAATTGAAATACCGGATCTTCAGTTTGGATCAGTTGTGAAGTTTTTGGTCTATAGTTGGGAACTGAAAATTCATATCTGATGTGAGATTCCGGAACAAAACTAAAAATCCGAAATCTAAAATGATGTTTTACTAGGGAAGTGTTTGAGGGCGTCACTCAAGAATGGGCTGAAAATTTGTTTGTAGGGTATATCGACCCTCTTGAATCCATTTCTGAAGTCAGTTTGATCCGATCGGCAGTTTGAAGCGCCCTTTACTAGACACCTGTCAGCTACTTATGACTCCAAAACGGCACTGTTCCAGAATCGGGGACCGAGTGAAAAAATCGGGGACCGAAAAATCGGGGACCGAGAAATCGGGGACCGAAATAAAAAGGATAATCAAAACTTTGTCAACGTGGTTCAAACTATGAGCTCAGTTATAGAAATAGGGAAAAAAGAGGTTTAATGATATAGTAAGAGACGGGACATTAGTTTGGAATGAATCGAACATAGGTTTGCTTTTCTGTTATGATATCATTCCATGAAGTCGTAGCAGTGCAGTATGAGACAAAGAATGTTCTACACACTTCCTAAGCCTTCACTGAAGGTCCGGAAGTTCATCGGGGCTTGAAGTAGTATCAGTCTGATTTTTAGGCTTAGTCATCTTCAACCACAAGTTTCTGATAAGACTCAAAAATTTTGTAACTAGCTCGTTGAGACTTCGGATACTAGTTTTTGATGAGTTAAGTGAGATTATGGACTCGGAAAAACCTTCGGGTACAGTTCTCCTGTTTTGACCTTGCGTTCAAAAAAGATCTTGATTTTTTTCCGGTCCCCGATTTTTCGGTCCCCCATTTTTCGGTCCCCGATTTCTGGGTCCCCGATTTTTCTGTCCCCGATTTTTACACTCGGTCCCCGATTCTGGAACAGTGCCCTCTATCATTTTCGACTAGTTTTGAAAATTTTTTCAAAAAAAAATTTTTTGGTTCAAAATTTTTTACAAGTCCAGAGAAAGCCTGAAAAGACCGAAAAAATGAAAAGGCCGATCGGACCAAACTGACTTCAAAAATGGATTTAAGAGGGTCGATATAGTCTGTTCTCAAGTTTTCAGCCCGTTCTTGAGTGACGTCCTCAAACACTCCCCTAGTTAGATATTTAGATATTAGTTAGATATTAGTTAGATATTTTGTAAAACTTTCGCCGCGAAAAACTGTTCTTCTCTTTGATGTTTATGGAAATTGATGCCCTCCATAACTTCTTCCCAGTTCAGACTCTCTATGAAGATATGTAGACATTTCAACCGAGGTTTACCATCTTGGACCCAATTTTTCAGGAACAAATTAACATCCAAACTGCTCAGGTTGGTGTGAAAAATGTGTAGCTCTTCTACGTCAATTGATGTAAGACAGTTTGGAAGGAGGAAACTCCCATAACGAATAGTTAGGCTCTGTCTGGGTTTGAAAGGACCCTCGTACCGGAAAGATTCTGGCGGTATAGCCTAAAAATGGGATTTTTTTAAAGTAGTATGAGGAATGAAAACAAACCATGAGTCGTACATCCTTTGCATTACAAGCACTTAGCAAATGAGTGATATCCTCCTCGTTTGCTTTTTTATTGAGCCCTCTGTAAATCACTTTATCCAGTTCTATTCCCCGACTTCTGAGCCAGTCCAATGCGTATCTGGATTCAAATCCACAATGTAAGGTGATTGGAACATTACAAAAAAGATCTGTGACCCAATCCATCAATGTTAAAAATACATCATCATTATCCCAAAAAACATCCCAACATCCGTTGTTTCTCCTAGAAATTGTCACTTCTCGATCCTGGATTTTCACTTTTGTGATGTTTGGATAGAGATTTTCATTGGCGAGGAACATCACGTCAAAGATTATGTGCGATTCGTTTAGATGTTTAACTTCAATTCTTAGAAGAGAAGCTTCTAATTCGATTTTCATGTCATCTGATTTACGGATGAAATTTTTCACCAGTTGAAAAGCTCTTTTGGAGCAAAGGGCAATAGTGGTTCTGTAAAATTGAGAATGAGGGGGAAACTGACTTAAAGCTATGGTAGATTCTGTAATATAAGGTCGGCTACAAAGTTTCTGTGCACGATTTTTCATGGGCAATTTTTTTATTCTCTCCAAGTTTGGCCAAGATGTTTTCAATTGGGGTATAGGTAGTCCCTTGTCTAAGAAACCTTTACCCACAAAAATGGCTCTGTTCCTTTCAAGTGGTTTTAAGCTAACTTTGTTAGGCACCATAACCATTCTTGAAGAAAAATTCAATGTGCTCCATTAGAGGATCGGCTGCTATTTTCCGAAAAGTCTCTTCTATTGCAAGTGGGCTCCTAATAAATACGGACAGGAATACCGGTTAGTCGAAATGCGCCCAAATCTAGTTGAAAAGAAGGTCGAATCAAGTCACACTTTAATAACTTTCAGAATATGGGTTGTTCTTTTCTAAACTCACTTATCATGTGGATCCGTAGCATCGATAATTTCAGAGATTACCAATTGGGGAAAGTTGAAAATTGAAAAAGGCATTATTGATTATTCTGAGATGGTATGGCTGTGAACAACTACCCCTATTCGAATTTGTATCAAGAAATGCGTCAACAGCGTACATCGGTAACTTTTTGGATATCCCAAGAGGAATCCTTTCTGTGGGAAGAGCCCTTTTAAAAGAGGGACCCTTTTGGTATAGGAATCAGAATAAAACAGTCTCGAGTACATATATAAAAGGTTTATTTATACATTTCAAAAAAAAAATATTTCTTTTCCAAAAAGGAAGTTTAATGACACTGTCCCTGATTTCCACATCCTCCCTCTCCGTACATCTTCTTCTTCTCATCCTTATCACCACACTTTTGACCGGATTTGCATTGGTCTGAAAATACTAATTTTAGGGTTTAAAATCCTCTTTTTAGGGCTTGAAATATTATTTTTAGGCTTGAAACTTCATTTTTAAGGCTTAAAATTCAATATTTAGGGTTAAAAATCCCATCTTTAGGGCCAAAAATCCCGTTTTTAGGGCTTGAAATCCCTTTTTTAAGACTTAAAATCCCAAAAATTTTCCCCAAAATCCACAAAAAAAAACTCACTATCTCCGGTAACTCCCTTTCTTCCTTCTCTCATTTGTGGAAGGTCCTGTGGACTCTGATCATCCTTGTTCTCCATCTGCAAGAAATAGGATGAAACGTATTTTCTCTTCAAAAATTTGATTTTAAGCTCCTCTATTATAAGGGCATACCTTTTGAAGGTCTCCAAACTCTTGGCCGAGTCCCTGGTCCTTGTGGTCTCTCTTCTCACCTCCGTGTTGCTTAAGGTCAGACATGGTTGAAATTGAATTGGGTTTCTGGAAAAAAAAGAAATTTTGAAGATTCCAAAAAAGAATTGGAAGAATTACAAAAATTGAGAAAAATGGACCAAAATAGACCAAAGAAGACCTATTTTTGAGAAAAAAAAAGACTGAAAATTCCAGATTTTTAAGCTGAAATTTATCAAACTACAGCTTTTTTGGACCAAAAAGGACCAAAAACAAAACAAAAAAGAAGCGAAAACTCCAAAAACTGATGTCTTAGCTCGTTCCAGGCCTCCTTTTTATACCCCCTTTCTCACTTGTTTTTCTGTTCTTTGGGCGACCACCCCAAGATGTTTTTCTCTTTGAAAGTCACATCACTGTTCAAAAATTATTGATCAGAGTAAACACTACCGACCCAAGATAGTGAATGGCATCATATTTTTGTTGTGTGGAGGGGGGGGGGGGGGGGGGGGGGTGGTGGGTTCTAGAAGGGGGACAAGCGGAAAAGCTGGAAATGTAAATATTATGGGAAACAGTGGTTTTTGGGACTTTTTGTTTGGAATGTTCTGGAAGCCGAACTGAACGAATTTGAACAGCTCCAATATCGAGAAATTTTTGGTTTTTGGAACCGTTCTTGTGGAAGAAGAACCATTTGAAAAGGTTCTGAAATCAGAAGCAAAAATATCGAACCGGATCAAAACAGACAAAAAAACTGAAAAAAATCCCAAACTGTGAACCTGGAAACTGATCAAAAGATGTTCAAAAATTGGGAAATTTAAAGCTGGTTGATTGGGAATATTGAAACCTAAGGCATGCTGCAGCAAATTTATTTGCTGATGTTATGAAACAAAACTGGGTCCTACCCATTTCAAAACCTGAAATTCATAAAGTTGACAGCTCGGACTTGTAAAATTGAATTAAACTATTACTGGGAAAGACGGTTTTATAACTGAAAATTTTGAAACTGTCAGATTGTTTAACTGAAAATTTTGAAAATCTCGAAAAATGTGAGCTGGGCAAATAGAGGCTAGAACAATCATAACTAGGAAAACTAGAACTAGAAACTACGAGAATTGTCATTTTTCAAACCCGGTTGATTTGAAACCGAACAAACCGGAAATTACCGTAAAACCTGTAAGAGAGGATCATTGTCTTCTTTTCCCATCCCCTCTATATTGGTGCTCTTCTGTTACAGGTTCTACGGTATGCATGTTCTCTATAAATTTCCAAACCAAAGATTTTCTCAAAGTATTATTGTTTTTTCTTTGATTCCCCTATTACAAATCTAAACCTTCCAATTTTTATCAATAAAGCATTTTCACACTTCATGGACTCTCCATTTCTTCTTTCCCCCGTTTTTTTTTTCCGCCTCTGACCCAACCCAATCGTTCTTTTTTTTACACCACCAACACATCACCACTGACCCCGTCGACTTGGAACAGAAAATAAATAGAGAGTGTGGGAACTCGAGGATGGGAGAAAGATAGGAAAAAATGAGAGATAGAATTGAAGCAAGCACACGCAACCTTTTAGCAAGGCGGCTATGAAAAAGAAGAAAGAGAAGAGGGAGGGGAGAAAAAAACGGAGAAAAAGAAGAGACGGATTCACAAAAATGAGTCAAATTTCCGCAGCTTTTTTGATTTCGAATCTTGATTTTATTGGAGGAAATCGGTCCAAATTTTGTTTATTTTGAAGATTTTGACTGATTTTTCAAGAATTGAAAATTGAAATTTCGAATTCTCATTGAGTCTCATTGAAAAATAAACTGAAAAGTGTTTCAGCGAAGTTCAGATTTTTTATTTTTCAGCTCCTAATTTTATTTTGTGCTCCCAATTTTATTTTTGTGCTCCTAATTTCAATTTTTTTCGAAATTAAAAAGAAAGTTTTTCGTCCTCATCTTGTTCCGAAAAAAATTGTTCGTCTATCAGTATCAAACCCATTTTTTCTTCCATTTTCTCTTATCATCTCTCCATTCCCTTTAATTTTTCCAATTTTGCAAACGCAACAAAAGAGACAGCAGTCAATTTCTCTTATCTATTTGTTTCGTTCTCTTTTCCACGTCTCTTTTACTCCCCCCCGTTCACTTATACTTCTTCTTGCAAAAATACTTCTATGTTTGTGTACACCCATTCGTGAAAAAATTTCCTCTTCTGCTATCTTTTCCTTTTTTGTTTGCTGTGCTTCTGGGACATTTTTCCCTTTTTTCTTAATTTCTCTAGTTTAGCACTATGTTTCTGGTTCAAGGGACTCTCTTTAAAATGGACCACCCTGTTTTTTTTTCTCTATTCCTCTAGTCTCTAGGCTTATCTCATATACAATTGAGAGCATGTTCTAAATGTGCACTTTTTTTGAATTTGAGGAATGTCAACTGATTTTCTGGATATTGTCTTGCTCCACTATACTGCACAATAACGGTTTTTGGAGCATTTCCGCTTCATCGATTTTCCTAATTTTAGTCTTTTTCCAGTTCTCAGCTCCTCAATTCGCATAAACTTATTTTCTAACAAACTACCGCAAAAACTATATTAGTAGTGACCTTTTAATAGGAGTGCCCCTCTAATAGTGGTGCCCCATTTTCAACATGATTCCCCCTTCAAATTTTCGACTTGCCGACTTTAAATTCAAGATTATTTGACTGAAAACTGTCCTAAACTTGAAAAAAATTGATAAAAACGCTCTTCTAATACTAGTACTCTCCGAGTGAAGAGGTTGAAAAATAGTGGCGCATGCAACACTAATAGAGGTTTTATGATAAGTTTCGTTTTCTAACAACTTCAGCTTGCCTGCTAAATCCATCTTCATTCTCCAGGGTTACACTGTATTCTTCTATCTCTTCGAATCTTGTGACAAGATTTTTCTCGTTCTTTTATTTTGAATCATTCGTAATATCAAAGGAAGCCAGCCTCTATCCCCTCGACATTAGACATTCGGTACTGTGTAATATAATAACAGTTGCTCCTCTCCAGGCATCTGTGATTGTGCCGACTTCCTTCTTTTTACACCTTATCATCGCCAGATAATTTTTTTTTTCTAATTATAGAGCCCATCTTTTTTCAGACTGGGGTACTCATCAAGGTCAAAACGAGTAGAAAAATGGTTCGAAAAAGTGAGTTTTTTTTTCACAAATCGGTTTTGAAAGTCAAAACTATCGAACTAAGCCACTGAACCTCTATTATAAGGTCATCATAATTTCGAATTTCCAGTGAATTCCACCAAGAACACCACCATCAAAAAAGCCGAAGAGTATTTCTATGTGGAGAAGATCATGGATCATAGAATCATCGGAAACATTCTCGAAGTCTCAGTGAGTTTTCCGAAATATCAGTTTTTTATTGATGAAAAAATACTTTACAGGTTCGATGGGCCAACGACTCGGAGACCACTTGGGAGCCGGAGCGCGAAATCAGAAAGAACGCTTCTATGGCCTGTGACTTATATTTTAATAAGCTCACCAAGGCTCAGTTGAAGAATATTGAGAATAGAACTGGAAGTGGGTTTTTGGGAGGGGGGGGGAGAGGGTGTTGGGCTGGAAAAAATTGGAGAAAATGGTCAAAAAGAATACAGAGAAATTTTGGAAAGATTGGTATAAGTCTGTAAGGTTTTCACACTTGTGAAATATGGTCATATTTTTTTGGTCTGGCCAACTTTTTTTGGTTTGGCCAACTTTTTTTGGTCTTGCCAACTATTTTGGTCTAGCCAACTTTTTTTGGTTTGGCCAACTTTTTTTGGTCTCGCCAACTATTTTGGTCTAGCCAACTTTTTTTGGTTTGGCCAACTTTTTTTGGTCTTGCCAACTATTTTGGTCTAGCCAACTTTTTTTGGTTTGGCCAACTTTTTTTGGTCTCGCCAACTATTTTGGTCTAGCCAACTTTTTTGGTCTAGTCAACTTTTTTGGTCTAGTCAACTTTTTTGGTCTAGCCAACTTTTTTTGGTCTAGTCAATTTTTTTCGACTAGTCAACTTTTTTGGTCTGGTCCACATTTTTGGTCTGGTCCACTTTTTTAGTCTGGTCCACTTTTTTGGTCTAGCCAATTTTTTGGTCTAGTCAACTTTTTTCCAATTGCCCTCATTTTTTTTCCAAATTCAATTCTTTTTTTTCTAGGAAAAATCTCCTTCAATATTGAAGCCTACGAGGTCGAAAAGGTGATGAATCTCCAAAGGGACCCTTCCACCGGAGAGCTCCGAGCCCATGTTAGTTTCCACATTTTTTCTCCAAAATTTGTTTTTCAAAATGAATTTCAGGTTCTCTGGGTTGGCTACCCAACCGAGCCCACATGGGAAAACGCCTTAGATGTGAGGTGTTGGGCCAGAGAAGCTTTGGAAGCTTATGTGAACCAACTGTCTGCGAAGGATAAGGAGGTGTATAGGAGTGGAATCGGACAGTTTTCTGTGAAGCCGAGTGAGTTTTTTTCTAAGCAGAATTTGGGCAGGAAATAGGCTCAAATGTTAGATTTTTGGCTGCTCTGAACTTTGATTTTTTGAAGTTCCTGCTCCAAATCTTTTAAACTTAAAACTGAATTGGTTTTTCTAGCCCAGCCTATTTAGAAGCTCAGTTTTATCTGATTTTTATCAAAATTTACAGAAAATTTGATAGCAAAAACCTGGGTTTTTCATGTTTCAGACCAATTGAAAGTCAACTTTTACGAAGTCGATAGAGTGATTGGTCTGAGAAAAAGTGGAGGACAAAAAGAGGCGAAGGTGAGCCATAGGGTTTTTGTTTTGTGAGACTAGAACCCTGGGAATCATGTACTTTTTGAGCCGAAAAGCGTTTAGAAAAGTGCATTTAGTTGCTCCGGGTGTACTTCCAAAACTAGGAATCATTTAAAAAATTGAGTTTGGATAAAAAATTTGAATTACTTTTGAATGATGTTTAGCAACTACTAAAAATTTGGTTCAATAAAACCAAAAACCCGAAATTTTTGATTTTTCCTGGCTTAAAATGAATTTGATGGAAAACCTACTAAAAACCTTTAATTTTCAGATCGAATGGACCGGTTCCCCATCCTCGGACAATTCCTGGGAGCCCCTGGAATACGTCAAAGATACAGCCAAAGAAGCATACAAAGAATACTACAATTCTTTGACGGAAAAAGAGAAAAAGGAGCTCGGAAAGGATTTTGAGCCCAGCACCCCTGCTCCTCAACCTCTGCCATCCCACGTGGCATCCCTGTTCCAGAATGACGCTAGAGCTCAGTCGAGCCGGGAAACGAGAAGCCTCCGGACTAGATCCCATGTATAAGTTTTTTCCGGGGCTCTGAAGATTTTTTGTAACGTTTTTTGTGCCAAAATTATGCTCAATTTTTTATCAGAAACCCCGGCTTCGAAAAACCAGTTTTTTTTCTTTTTTTTTTCAGCCAAACTTTGCTTTCCAAACCCGTTCTGCCCTAAACTATGCACACTTTTCCCCGATTTTACCATATGTAGTTTAACTTAAAATCCCTAAACCAGTAGATAAATTTTCGTGTTTGAATCTCACAGTTTATTTTTCAAGTTACAATGTTGTACGTCCCGTTTTTCATTCATGTTTTCTATTCTTATTATGCTTCCGGTTGGTTTATTTTACAGGATTTGAAATGATTTTTGTTGACCGTTTTGTATAATAAAGTTTTTTTTTTCATTAAAACTTTTTTTCATATACTTTGCGAAACTGGAAATTTTTAAAACAAAGAAAAAAAGTGTTCAGAACAACAGAACAATAATAACCAAAAATGATTTATTAGGTTGGCCGTAAAGCTGATTTTTTTTTTCAAATCTGTTTATCTCGACTGGAATGAAAGATACAAAAAAGTGCTTAACTAATAAAATGTGCAGAATTTAATGGTAAATATTTTGTTTGTTGATCATTTTTTGATTCCACTCACTCTAGCTGAGATATGACAGATTTGCGTGAACGTCTAGCGCGCATTTCTTTCCGGCTGACCTAATATCTAGCAATGGTTTCCTTTTAAGGCGATTCTATCTTATTACTTTTTCCTACTCTTCTGGTCAAATTTTTATCAGTTTCTTTTCCTATCAGTGTCCATATCCCTCTATTGACCTCTCACAAACCCTTTTTTTCTACGTTTCCCTATTGATGCTGATCCTAAACAGACGTAATAATTCGACCAATCTTTCTCAGAGAACCAGAACGATTCACGCCTTTCACCTTCTCCCTCACCTCCACCTTTCCTCTTTTGATCCTCAGCTGGATGGAAGGTCCTCTCATTATGACTGACATATCTTCTCCCTCAGTTCCATTTCACCCTAATATGACATCGGTTTGTGTAGTCATATTTGATAGATGACGAAGTTTTTTCAGTCAATGACGTCATCGAAACTTGACATCTGAAGACGTCATGCATAACATGGTGCATCGACCGTTTTCGGGATTTTCACAACACATCTGTCCACACCAAACTCCGCCCATCAGACAAAATTGTGCAGCTCAACGAGCGTACAGGTCGAATAAGGACAGGAAGAGGATCGGAAGATTTATTTTTTTCGTTTTCTGTATAGATTCTTTATGGTCTCTTTTGGTCTCTATACAGTCCCTTTCCAACGATTTTCAGATCCTTGACTAAATCCTTTTGTTTTTTTTACAGACAAGTAAGCTCAACGCAACCAAAATAAGCAAAAAATGGCTAGATGCGGTAAGTTTTTTTTTTCAATCCGGTGCCACTGAACCTCTATTATAAGGTCAACATAACCCCCAAATTTCAGCTGCTACCACCAAGACCGCCTCCAAGACGTACTTCGTCGAGAAGATTCTGGCTCATCGAATCGCTGGAAAACGACTGGAAGTGTTGGTCCGATGGATCGACTACACTGAAGTCACATGGCAATCGGAGCTTGAGATCCGCAAGCCCGCAGCCTTGGCCCTGGACAAATATTTTAATAAAGTCAGTGCGGCTGAATTGAAGAGAATTAGAGACCGGACTGGGCGTGAGTTCTTTAGAAAATTTGGGCTGAAAATGATCTGATTTATTCCAGGAATCATCCGTTTCAATGAACAGGCCTACGAGGTGGAAGCGGTCCAGAACATCCAACGGGACCAAAAAACAGGCGAGCTTAAAGCCTACGTGAGTATTCTCCGAGTTTATGAAAGGTCCTAAATATGAAACATTTTAGGTCCTCTGGAGGGGTTTCCCGACTCGAATGACATGGGAAAGCCAAAAAGAAGTGGCTATTTGGTGCCGTGAAGCTCATGAGGCATACGTGGAAAACCTGTCCGATGAGGATAAGGAGGTGCTGAGAACTGGAATGGGAGAGCTTTCCCCACAGCTCGGTGAGTTAATTTTACACAAAAAAAAGTGCAGAATCAGGCTTCGGGTTTCGGGGTTCGCGCTTCTAGGCCCTTCTAGGCCAAAAATTGATAAAAATCGAATACAAAAACTTATTTTAGAACAACTGGAGGCGGGATTTTATGAAGTGGAGACGATCGTTGGGCTGCAGAATTTCGACGGCCGGAAAATGGCGCTCGTAAGTTTCCTCACTAGCTTTCTTTAAAAAAAGACTGAAATTTTCAGGTGAAGTGGCTCGGATGGCCGGAGTCTTTCAATTCTTGGGAGCCGTTGGAGAGTGTTGAGGAGACTGCTAAGGAGGCCTTCGAAAACTGTTATAGTGGTCTGACAGAGCAACAGAAGAAGGCATTCGAGGAAGGATTGCCATCCCACGTGGCAGCTCTTTTCCGGAATGATAAGGAAGATGCAGCCCCGGCTCCACTCGCTTACCGACCCAACGAGCGAGCAGTGCTCCGGGAGTTTTCTCCTGAGCTCTAATTTTTGTTTTTTGTGTTGCCCATCATCCCTCTTTCCGATTTTCCCCCCACAACTCCCAGTACCTTTTAGTCATTTTAATGCTGTTTACTCATTTTCTAATCTATCCATTCCGTATTACTTCCCTCTCTTTCTGCTGTTTATTTCTGACCACAAAATTACTTTTGTGGTTTCGCTAAGCTCCCCGAGATTTCCCTCATATTTAAATATCAACTCTGCAATAGTTCAGACCCAAAACCCACGCTCTATTGTTACTTTTTCCATTTTTGTTTTAATTTCCTCATTCCATGACAAAACATACTCCATTTTTGAATGAATTTTATTATTAAGTTTGGTTTCATAACACTTTGATTTTATGATTTTAAAACGTCTAAAACTGAGATGAGAAGAACACAGACTGTTCGATATCAGCACCGAAAAACCGGAAAAATTTTCAACCAGGTCAGAATATTTCCGGAAGCTTTCTTCTGAAAATCTATTACTTTTTGAACAGTATTTGCACGAGCGTCTGATTATTCTGCTGCTATCTTTTTCCTATCTTCGACCTGACTTTTATCTGTAAAGTGCAATTTCATATTGGTGTACCTCATCCTCACGGTATTATTATGTTTCCCTCCTTTCTTCTCCGATTTCCAATTATATCGGTCCCAAAGCAGATTCTACACCTCGGGGCTCACTTGTTTCTCAGAAAACCCTCCCTTTTGGGAAAATTGAATCTGATCCCAAACAGATGTTACACCTGAACTGGTCTCTCAAAAAGCTCTATCTTTAGAATGATTCACACCTTTTTCCTTCTCCCCCACCTTTTCATTGCTCTTTTCATCCCAATATAGTTGTGCACAGCTGAATGGAAGGTCCTCTCATTCTGATTGACAAACCTTCACCCTCAGTTCCATTCCATCCTAATATAACATCGGTTTGTGGTCATATTTGATAGATGGCGAAGTTGTTTCAGTCAATGACGTCATCTAAACCCGACCTCTGAAGACATCACGCATAACACGATGCATCGACCGTTTTCGGGATTTTCACAACACATCTGTTCACACCAAGCTCCGCCCATCAGACAAAATTGTGCTGCTCGACGAGCGTACAGGTCGAATAAGAGCAGGGAGGTGACAGACAGATTCATTTTTACCGTTTTCTGCATATAGTCCCTTTTGGTCCTTTTGGTTTCTTCTCAACGATTACAGAGCCCAATCCATTTTTTCAGACAAGTAAACTCTCCGGAACCAAAACAAGCAAAAAATGGCTAGATGCGGTAAGTTTTTTTTTTCAATTCGGAGCCACTGAACTTATATTATAAGGTCATCATTCCCCCGATTTTCAGCTGCTATGACCAAGTCCGCCTCCAAAAAATACTTTGTCGAGAAGATTCTCGCTCATCGAATTGCTGGAAAACGACTGGAAGTTTTGGTTCGATGGCTTGACTCAGCTGAAACGACATGGCAATCGGAGCTCGAGATCCGAAAGCCCGCAGCACTGGCCTTGGACAAATACTTCAATAGAATCAGTGGGACTGAATTGAAGAGAATTAGAACACGGACTGGAAGTGAACTTTTCTTGGGGATTTGAGCAAAAAAAATCAGTTTATTGCAGGAATAATCCGTTTCAACGAACAGGCGTATGAGGTGGAGGCGGTGACCAACATTCAAAGGGACGCCAAAACAGGCGAGCTCAAGGCCTACGTGAATTTTTTTCAAGTCCATAGAAGGTCCTGATTGGAAACACTTTTCAGGTCCTTTGGAGAGGTTTCCCAACCCGACAAACTTGGGAAAGTCAACAAGAAGTGGCCAGGTGGTGCCGTGAAGCTCATGAGGCATACGTGGAAAACCTGTCCGATGAGGATAAGGAGATGCTGAAAACTGGAATGGGAGAGCTTTCCCCGCAGCCCGGTAAGTTAGTTTTATAAAATAAAACATGGGCTTCGGGCTTCGGGCTTCTAGACCCCGAGAGCATAAAATTTGATCGAATACAAAAACATATTTCAGAACAACTCGAAGCGGGCTGCTATGAAGTGGAAGCAATCGTTGGGCTGCAGAACTTCGATGGCCGGAAAATGGCTCTCGTAAGTTTCCTAAATAGCTTTCTTTAATAAAAAGACTGAAAATTTTAGGTGAAGTGGCTCGGATGGCCCGAGTCCTTCAACTCGTGGGAGCCACTAGAGAGTGTTCAGGAGACCGCCAAGGAAGCTCTCGAACTGTGCTATAGTGCTGTGACGGAGCATCAAAAGAAGGCATTCGAGGAAGGATTGCCATCCCATGTAGCATCTCTTTTCCGGGATCATAAGGAAGCTGCAGCTCCTGTTACTTCACTCTCTTACCGCTCCAACGAGCGAGCAGCGTTTCGGGAGTTTTCTCCTGAGCTTTAAATTATGTTTTTGGTGTGGCCCAATGTTTCTTTTTCCGATTGTTTCTCCACTACTCCCATAGCTTCTCATCTATTCAAATCACTTTTTTCTTTAGGTCGTGCTAGGGTTTTCTTATACTTGAGCTCCCCCGATTTCCCCTCAAATATCAACCCCACTTTTCATTCTGGCTCATTCCAAGATTTAATTGCACATTTTTCTCAAACTTTTCCATAATTCATATTACTTTTAAACACTTTATTCTTAGATTTATCTGTCTAAATAAAATTTTTCAAATTCAAATTTATCGACTTCATAACCGTCTAATTCCTGGAAACACGGCAATAAGTTGCAGAAGAAAGAAAGTAGAAAAAATTCACAGTTTTTCCGGGAGCTCTCTACTGAAAACCTATCAGTATTGACAGAAGAGTTCAGTCATTCTGTTGCTATCTTCCTCCTGTCCTAAACCTAATTTTCTTCTGCAGAAGGACTTTCCATATGGTGTACATCAGCACCTTTTTTCCGTTTTATTACTAATTCCCCTTTCTTCTCTGATTTCCAATTAAATTGGTCCCTATGCAGTAAACAGAAACATATTGCATATTTTCCCTACTCCCCCACCTTTTCAATCCTCGGTTAATCCCTTTTAGTTACGTTCACCTAGGGAGGGTTCTTCCCAAATTCTTCCCTCTTAATTAGGATAGCTACACCGTCTCCTTCATCTTCCTACCACCCATTTCATCTTCGGTTTGAGGGGTTTTATTGGGCAGATGGCAAACCTATCTATGACGTTGTCTTGTCTTCTGGAGGTTCTGATGTCTCCCCCTGTTTTGGCTGTACCTGTGCTCAGCTGGGAAAAAGTAATTTCCCAGAATGATTCCATTTGGACGAACCTTACTGTTTTCTGATTGTGACGTTGCATGTCGGACAGATGGCGATCCTATTCTAGTCTATGACGTCGATATGCCTTCTGAAATTCTTATCGTTTCTCTGACGTCGTCGTCTACCCCGATCGCGCTCCACAAGACATAATTGCCTGTTTTTTCTGCAATTATTTCGCATTTTCGTCAACTTTCAACATTGCTTTTTTCATTTTTAAACAGATTTTCCCAGCTCGAAATTCTTCTATTCCCCTTTCTACACTCCTTAAAAACACTATCCCTAACATTTCTGACATAAAACTAACATAAACGGAACAGAACCCTAAAATCAGACCCCAAGTTACTTACTTCATCCTTTAAATATACTGAAAACCGCTGAAAAGCTCTTTTTTCGATATGATTTCCTAGTTTCTTTTTTCAGACTCGACCTCTCCAAACAACCAAAAAAAGATAGAAATGGCAAGAAAATGTAAGTTGTCCCTTTTCAATTTGCGCCAAAAAGACCCCCATAACCTCTAATACAAGGCCATTATAATCTGCATTTTCAGCTTCCTCCCAAAAAACCGCCACCAAGAAGACCGCAAAGAAGTATTATGTGAAGAAAGTTTTGGCCCACAGAATCAGTGGAGATTGTTTGAACATTCTGGTACGTTTCTTATTTTATCATAGGATCTTGGCACTGTTTCAAAATCAAGGGACTGGGCGTTAAAATCGGGGACCGAAAAAAAGGAGGCCAGAGTGAAAAGGAAAAACTTTGACTTAATTTCAGGTCCAATGGATCAACCACCCGGCTAAGACTTGGGAGCCGGAGCTCAATATCCGGGAGGCCGCCGGTCTGGCCTGTGATCTTTATTTTAATAAGCTCACCGCGGCTCAGCTGTCGGCAATTAGAATAAGGACCGGAAGTGAGTTTTTTGAGGGATTTTGGGCTGAAAGTGATGCTGATTTGTTTCAGGAACTCTTGTGTTCAACAGACAGGCCTTCGAAGTGGAGAAGGTCTTGAATATTCAACGAGACCGGAAGACAGGGAACCTCCGAGCTTTGGTAAGTTTTTAACCGGGTTTTTTTTTTGAAAATTCAAAATGAATTTCAGGTCCTCTGGCATGATTATCCCACGCAACCCACTTGGCAGTGCGTAAAAGAAGTAAAAAAGTGGTGCTCCGATGCCTACAAGGCTTATGTAGCCCAATTGCCGGATGCTGATAAGAGGGTCTTGAAGACCGGAAGAGGGGAGATGACCCCGCGGCCAGGTAAGAGGTTTAATCTTTATTTTTGTATAGAAATCCGGAAAATTGGTCAGAATTATGTGCAGATTATATGCAACTCAGTGGCTGCTTATAGGCAGATTATGGGCGGATTGTGGGCGGATTATGGGCGGATTATAAGCAACTTTTGCGTAGATTATGAGCAACTTTTGGCCGAATTATGAGCAGATTATGGGCAACTTTCGGGTAGATTATGTGCAGATCAAAAGCAGATTATGGGCAGATTATTGGCAACTTTTGGGCAGATTATGGCCTGCACTAGGTCCCCAAAAAAAAATTGAAAAAAATTGATATCAAAAGCCTAAACCCCTTTAATTTCAGATCAGTTGGAGGCGGAGTGTTATGAAGTGGAGCGCATCGAAGGCCTGAGCACATATGGAGAGGAGAAGCTGGCCTTTGTAAGTTTGTTTAAATAAAGGACAAAGATCCCAAGAAAGATGATTTTGAAAACTGAATTTGGTCTGAAAGTCCATAAAGAAAGCCTCAAGATCCTTCAAAAATACCTTCAAAAATACCTATACATTCCAGGTAAAATGGCTCGGCTGCCCGGATTCCGATAGCTCATGGGAACCACTTGAGAACGTGATCGACACAGCCAGGGAGGCATATGAAGAATACTACAATGGACTCTCTGATGCCCGCAAGAGAGAGCTCGGAGCAGGTTTCAGAGTCGACCTCTACCCACTCCCAGAAGCTCCAGCTCCAGCTCGAGTCTTCGTGAGAGAGTACTCACCAGAACTCTAAGCCATTTTTTTCTATATTTTACTCTTTTCTTTGTTCTACATCCCAAATATCTCTTTCTTATCATTTTTGATTAATATATTTGAAATTCCTCCACAACTTCCTCGAGCTATGTACTATTAGTTGGCCGAAAAGAAATGCGCGCTAGACATTTACGCAAACCTGCATATCTCAGCTAGAGTGAGTGATATCAAAAAGTGGTCAACTAACAAATTGTTGATCATAAAATTTTAAACTTTTTATCAGTTGACCACTTTTTTGTATCTTCAATTCCAGCCGAGATTTACAGATTTGAATAAAAGTCCAGCAAATTTTTTTTACCGCCAGCCTAACATTTCAACATCCCTTTTAAAATCTCGAAATCTATCCATATCAAGTACTCCTTTTTTAATGTCATTTATTTGTTTTCATTAAGATTCCAAAGAATAAAACATTCTTATTACTATTCCCCATTTTTTTTTTTCATTTCTTTAGAAACCAAAGGATTTTTCCCAGATAGTCTTCTCATTCAGTTTTTCTCACCTTTTGTTTGTGGGGTCATATTGGACTGCAATAAAACCACTCTCATTCTGTGACGTCATCTTGTCTATGGGACATCCTTCTTTTCGAACAGATTCTCAGACGTCTTCTATGTTTCTCTGACGTCGTCTACCATTTGGACATCTGTCAACTATTTTTGCTTCAGGGACGTCCATGTTGTGATCGTCTCCTGAAGGTCCTCTCTGTTGCTTGTACGTCATCGTCTACACCGAGTCCACATTTCATCTGGAGAACCTCTCACAAGGGAGGTTCGTGAGGACACGGATCTAGACCTTTCTGAAAATTGTCTCCACAGGTACTTTCGATCATGCTGATTTCATTTCTGAAGTCAAAACCAGCTAAATGTTAGTTTGAGTTGGTGCTCGGGCTCACGAAAGAGGCGGGCAACAGTAGAAGCACTGTTACGTTTGTGTTGATAACGCTTCTAAAACCAATCCAATTGGTCGGAAAATTGTTCTGGACACTTCTGAATGTTCCTGGAGTACGACCTGATTTTTTTCTAAAAAATAACTTTTCTTCAGATTCTGAAGTTTTTCGACGAATTCTGAGTTTCGAAAATCCAAAAATCCAAAAATTAAAAAATCAAATTTTTTTTTAGAAAAACATCAGGTCGTACTCCAGGGACATTCAGAAGTGTCCAGAACAGTTTTTCCGACCAATTGGATTGGTTTTAGAAGCGTTACCAACACAAACGTAACAGTGCTTCTACTGTTGCCCGCCTCTTTCGTGAGCCCGAGCACCAACTCAAACTAACATTTAGCTGGTTTTGACTTCAGAAATGAAATCAGCATGATCGAAAGTACCTGTGGATACAATTTTCAGAAAGGTCTTGATCCGTGTCCTCACGAACCTCCCTTGTCAGATTCCCTAACTTCCCAAGAGCCATGTTGTGCACAATATCTAAAAACACGCAGCGCACTCGACAGCATTCATATGGGTCGCTTAGATGGCTGGTAGCACGTCAGAGCACTACATACCCAAAACATGTTCTACCTGTCAGTGTTTCGTTTTTTCTTATCGACTTTTTATATACCATTCCGTATTGTTGTTTGTCTTTTTTACCGGAAAATTGCTGACTTACATGTATTACTTCCCAAGTGTCACCCTTGAAATCCATCGGGTTTGTTTTGGAAAAAAAATTTTTTTTTTAAATTTGGAAACTCAATTTGACAAAATTTTCAAAATTTCCAAACATGAATATTTTGATGGGAAACGGCGTAAAATGATGTAGATTGCCCAGAAAAAACACACTCTGATCATAAAAACCGCTAGAATCATCAAAAATTGATCATATCTACCTAATCCAAGCCAAAAAAGTGAATTTCAACTAAAAAATCGATTTTTTCTTTCGAAAATGACAATAACTTGAGAAAAGCAAAAATGAGATTCCGCCTAATTTTTTACGCTGAATCGAATGGGCACAATTTGAGAAAAACGAATGGGCGCTCATTTTTTCGATTCCACTTTGGGGTCCGTTTTGGTCCCTTTATCGTTTTCTGGCTCAAACGGTTAGTTGAACAAAAAGTAAGAACTCATTTTGTTCTACATTTTGGTTTTTCAACTTTGTGAAAATCTTCAAAATTGACCGAGTTACAGTCAAAAACCTCTTAATTTTTGAAAATATGAAAAAAATCAATAAATCTGGAAATAGGTCGCTTTTCAAAAAATGAACTCCGCCAAAGTTCTACCCCTCGGGGGGTCTAACTTTTGCACCTAAACCCGATGAATTCCAGGGGTGACACTTGGGAAGTAATACATGTTTAAAACTTCTTCAAATACTCATTTTACTTGCTATTTTATCTTATATCTCGTTTTCTGACACATCCGAACCTCGACTTCAATTGGTTTTTTCACAGCCATCCGAGCTATTTTTTCAACTAATTTCGTTTTTTTTTTTCAGATCTCAACTCTATCAGTGACCAAAAAGTATTTGAAAATGCCAAGAAGTGAGTTTTCTTACGACTTTTTTTCAGTTCATGAGGTTTTTTTTTGAGCCCTATGGGTTCGCGACCTTTGTCATAAAAGCTTCAAATCTAGAGCTGGAGATCTTGAGATTAAAACTTCTCAAGATGACTCATTTCGGACTCAAAAACCTCTTATAGAAGAGCATATCAGATTTTTTCAGACGCCACCACCAAGAAGACCAATGCCACTAATGATTTGTACTATGTCGAACAAATCGTCGACCACCGAATCCGGCTTGGAAACAATAGAAGATTGGAAGTATTAGTAAGTTTTAGTTCACACTTTTTCAAGAATAAAAACCAAATCAAATTGCAGGTCCGTTGGTTTAATCATGCCGATCTCAGCTGGGAGCCAGAAGCAGAAATTCGGAGAAGCGCGGCGATCATCGTTGATCGGTATTTCAACAAAATCAGTGAAAGTAAGAAGGAAGTGATCAAAATAAGAACAGGAAGTGAGTTTTTCGTTATTTTTTTTAGGTGGTTTGGGTCCTTTTTGGGCTCTTTTGAGACCCCTCAGGACTGAATTTCCTAATTTTTTCTATTCCAGTCGAAATCAAGTTTAACCCGAAAGCTGTTGAAGTCGAGAAGATCCTCAATCTGCAAAGGGACCCAAAAAGCAAAAAATTGAGGGCTCTGGTGACTTTCCATGGCCATCAAAATAAACTTTTCTGGGAGAATGCCGCGGATATTGAATTCATGGCCAGGGAAAAATATGATGATTATGTCTCGAGATTATCGGACGACGATAAGGAGAAGCTCAAGTCCAAGGATGGGCAGTTGTCCGATAAGGAAGGTAAGTCAGAGCCCCTCTAATAGAAGAGCACGAAATAAAGGACTGTTTTTAGATGAGTTCAAGACAGATGAGTATGAAGTGGAGGAAATCGTTGGACTCCGCCGAATCGATGGTGAACTTCAGGCCAATGTAAGTATATTTTTATTTAGAATTCATCAAAATTGAAAACAAATTTCAATTTCAGATCAAGTGGGTTGGCTATGGGAATGATCAAAATACGTGGCAGAAGGTTGACGGGCTCGATGGAGTGAAGGAGACTGCCCCTGAAGCCTTCGAAGAATACCTGGCGTCAATGACTGAGGAAGAGAGAACTAGCCTTGGACTCCTAACACCTGGGCCAGTGGCTGAGGAGAATCAGAAGCCCTCTTCATCAATTGGATCTATTGGCCTCAAGTTGATCAGTACTGATGTCAATAATATGCGTCCAATCATCTTGAATCCGGATCTGATAACCCTGCCATCACATGTGCTCGCATCAATTGAGCCAACTTACCGTGAAAACTAGATTAAAAGCGCACTTCAAATTTTGTACTTTCACTTTCAAAATTTCACCAAAAAGCTCTCGTTTTTAGAAGATTCCCTCTAACATAAGGGCCTTCGCTGCTTGAAACAGTACAAGAGCATGCTCTTCTAATGCATTTTTTACGGCAAGATACATTTTTCCTTGTTTTTTCTGGTTCTTTAACTGGTCCTTTTTTCTGGTCCTCTCTCTCTTATCACTCAATCTTTCACTAGAATCTTATTTTTTAAACTTTTTTTTCTATAAATCACTATTTAAATTTTCAAAACCTTTTTTTATCACTTTTTCATCATTTTTGTAATAGAAATAAAGTTTTTTTTTTGAAATTTTTAAAAGAAATCAGTTTGAAAAATCAATTAGAAGAGAGATTAGAAGAAAAACGTTTTTAATAAAGGCCCTTTTAATAGAGGTAACTTGCCACGTTTTTACTATTCTAGGATGCTCAGGCCAATCGGACCAAATTTCATATCAGAAGATTAAACTTCCAATCTCTTTTTCATTAAAAGAGTGCAATTTTCCTCCCTCTATCTCTCCAGTGGTACGGACAGTCACAAAGGACCACAACACAACACCAATGTATCTCTTATCTTTTCTCCCAAATTTTTTGTTCTGTCCGCTCTTTCCTCTGGCCGGAGGGACACACATTTCTTATCAGTGTGCATTGGCCGCTCCCCGCTTACTCTCACATTAGAATTATTAGGTTGGCTGAAAAAAAAAATGCACTCTAGACGTTTAAAAATCTGTATATCTCAGCTAGAATGAGTGATATCAAAAAGTAATCAACTAACAAAATGTTGATCGTAAAATTTTGCACACTTTACCAATTGACCACTTTTTTGTATCTCTAATTACAGCCGAGATATACAAGTTTGAAAAAAAGTTCAGCGCACATTTCTTCGGAGTTTGGTGTAGACAGATGTGTTGTGAAATTCCCAAAAACTGTCGATGCACCATGTTGTGCACGACGTCTTCAGATGTCAAGTTTAGATGACGTCATTGACTGAAACAACTTCGCCATCTATCAAATATGACCACACAAACCGATGTTATATTAGGGTGAAATGGAACTGAGGGAGAAGGTGTGTGTCAATCAGAATGAGAGGACCTTCCATCCAGCTGTGTGCAATTATAGGGAGCTCAAAAGAGGAAAGGTGGGGGTGAGGGAGAAGGCGAAAGGTGCGAATCGTTCTGAAGATTGATCATAAAATCAAGCACATTATGCCAGTTGACTACTATTTTGTGTCTTGAATTCCAGCCAAGATATATAGACCTGAAAAAAAAGTTCAGCGACTTTCTTTCCGGCCAACATAATATTAATTCCTCCTGCTTCTTCTTTTCCGTTGGCTTCTATTTATTTCGGAGCGCTTTTTTTTGGCTCTAATCGGGATGAATAGTCCCAAAAACTCAAAAACATGGTCCTAAAATGAAAAAAAAAACGAACCCAGTTAGAAACCAAAAGCATATTACTCTGAAAGCTTAGGCGTTATTCTGAAATCACACTTTTAACTTCTCTCCTCCTTTGGTTCCCATTGATTGCAGGTTTTTCCAGTGAGAAAAGAGACCGCTTTCCCATCTTCTCCCTATCTGTTTTCACTTTTCTCAGAGACCCCAGCTCACCTCTCACACAATTGTTCTTCTTCTCCCATCTGTCCGTTTTTTCCCTTCAGATTTGTTTATAAAACTGATTCTCTAACACCTCTTACACCTCCTTTCATCTATCTTTCTTTTGCCGATTGACCGTTCGAAAAGAGCCGTCCTCCCGTTTCTTCCCCTAATAATAAAACTAGTTTGGCCTCTTTCAGTAATAGGTAAACAGGTTCTTATCAGTGTGCATTACCCACTGCTTACTAGCACATTAAAAAGATAAGCAACACCGACTTCTTTTGATGCGGTTTGCATTCCCTACAGATTCCAAAAACTTGGATCTGTTTGTAAAACGGGCCCATTATTCCAGACAGTCTTACTAAAAGATTTCCAGACTAGACTTTCAAAAATTCCAAATAAGAAGTCAAATTTTCCTCCAAGGCTCTGTTCGAGAATAGGGTCTTTCGATTTTCCGGGGATCCCATTGAATGTCCAAGGATCCCATAGAAAATTCCATGGGACCCTTGGAAATTTAATGGGACCCCGGAAAATTAAAGGCGCACCTATTCTGGAACAGAGCCGTTTTTTCTTACCGGGTCCCGTGGCCCAACTTATACCCCTTCTCCCCCCTAGAATCTTACCTTTTTTGAATAAATATTTCCTCTCTTCTTGGCTTTCAAATTGACATATTTTCCCCCGCCGTGGCTCTTATCACTTATCAATTACCACGACGTTTTCCACTATTTTTATTGGTTTGCCGAACGAGTTTTATGGCCAATTTCTCATTTCATTTTGAATTTTTATGGCACTTTATTGTAGTTTATGATTCCAATTTTGAAGGGATTTCAAATCGTTTTCATCAGGCTTATCCACTAAAGATAACTCTAAATTCGAAAAACCCACATCAACGTAATAAGAAACATAAGAAAAATTGCTATTTGCAAGTGATTTTTTTTTCGGTAAAAATTCTTTTTGACATCGATTTTCAAGATCGTTTTGTACTTTTTCGGGGAAACTATGTGATCCTCGAATTCGTTTTTTTTTTTCGATTTCTGAATCGTTTTTTCTAGTTCCAGGATGCTTTTTTTCTGATATAAAACCGCTTTAGTTCCAGTTCCGGGATCCTCTTCTTTTCGAATTTTTCATTCTTATTCTTTGGATTTGATTTTTTTCCCCTATTTTTGGCACTTTTTGAACCCTTTTTTCTCATTATTCTGGAACTTTTTTCCGGTTTTGAAACCTCTTTTTCTTCGGTTCTAGATTCATTTTCTCCTGTTTTCAGCCACAATTTCAGACTCTATCGGATCTCTCTTTCCGATCCGGGTCTCTTTTCCTTGGTACTCTTATTCAAAAAATTTTTTCCATGAATCTCTTTCGTCCTAAAGCCAACCCTTTTAGTCTATTTTCAGCCTCTATTTCCCAAGGTTCCAGCCCTAAATCTTCCATTTTTTACCCATCTTTAGTCTCCCTTTCTGACCCCACCCCACTTTCTCTAGCCTATTTTTTTCTTCACACTCACCATCTGGTCTTTCTTCTTCTGTCCTATCTTCCATATACATTTTGACGCACAACAATATCTTATTTCTGCCAACCGTCTCCCCTTTTTTCTTCTCCCACACCTCGACCCCCCCCCCCCCCCCCCCCCCTTCTCTCGATTTTTCTCTCCGTTCGTCCTACCCTTCTCCTTCCCCTTCTTCCCACACCATCCCCCTTTTCTCTTCTTCCAATTCGCAACATTACGCCGCCGAGATCGTCTTTTCTCTACGTCTCCACCCTTTCTTACTGTCTCTCTTTACGTCTGACCATACGGCTAAACAATACACGGGGTGGAGTCTCGTACCAGTTTTTGGGCCATTTGAATTTAGGATGTTTTTATGTGTGATTTTCGCGCAATTTTTGAATATTGTGATCGATTTTTTGAATTTTTTTCAGATCTCACAACTTCGAGTCATCAAAAAAGGAATTGGATATGGGCAAATGTAAGTTTTTAAAAAGGATTTGAGGGGTTACGGTATAAAAAAATTTTGAAATATATTTTTTGGGACCAAAAAAGTTTTTTAAACATTTTCATAAAAAGTGTACCTTGGCTATATTTTGGAGACCAGAAAGTGCGTTTTTGCTCAGTTTTAGGCCCTCAAAATAGGTTAAAGAAACCCCTTATATAAGAGCAAATATACCGTTTTTCCTAGTTTATGAGGCGAAAAATATAGCTTCGATATCCTTTTTGAGCTTTCCCTCTATTATAAGAGCACACAAACTTTTTTCTCAAAGCTGGAAGAAGTTTTTTTCAAAACAAACTTTGGTTTTTGAAAAAATTTAAAAATTTTGAAAACCTTTTTTTTCCAAAAAACGCGATTTTAAAATCCTTCGAATTAACCTTTATTACAAGAGCACTCAAAGTCATTTTTCAAGTCAGAAGTTGCGTTTTTCATCCAAAATTTAGTTTTCGGAAAGTTTCAAAAATTTCAAATAAAAAAAAATTTTTTAATTGGGTTTTGAAAACTTCTTACCAAATCCCTGTTATAAGAGCCCTATTATAAGAATAATTGAAGACAAGATTTTAGATTTGTAGAACCCCTATTTGAAGGGCACTATTCTCTAATTGAAAAACACCAAAATCCTCTTTTTTTTCAGACAGAACGACCAAGACGACAACCAACAAGCGGACCACCACCGGCGCCGGCTCCTCATCGGGAGGAATGTTCATTATAGAGCGTGTCGTGGGACACCGCACCCGCTGCAAACAGCTTCAAGTCCAAGTAAGTTTTCAGCATCAAAATCTGATAAAAAGGTTCTAAAATTTTCAGGTCCGTTGGCACAATGACCCGCAGCTGACGTGGGAGCCAGAGGAAACGATTCGGGAGACGGCGGAAATGGTCTTGGACGCCTATTTCAATAGGCTTACTCGATCCCAAAAGGCCTCGATTCAGAAGAAAACAGGAAGTGAGTTTTTTTGGGGTTTTAGCCTAGGAGGGGTGGTCCTTAAAGATCGGTCCTTATATTTTGAAAAAAGACGAATTTCAGGAGGCAGGAAATGGGTTTTTACAGGGAAAAGTCGCTTAAAAATCACTTTTTTCCTAGTTTCGTGTCAATTTTCTCCAACCTTTATCTAAGAACCACAGGAGGGCAAAATGTACTTCCAACAAATTTACCGCCCGGAATCTTATCTCATTTCGCCATCTAGATTAATTGCGAAACAAAGACCCGACTGTCTCTTTTTCACCTCACCCATATTCGGTCATTAATCTCATAATTGGCAAGATAATGCACCTGCCTGTAAGGACTTTATAGTCATTAAGCACAGATTGGGGGAAAAGGGACCAAAAAGGACCATTGAATAATCAGAAAATGGGTTTATATTTGAGTTAAAGGACCTTGAAACTGGTAAAAATAGCCCTAGATCCAGGAAACTTAGCATTCAAGTTTTCAAACCCAATTATCTTACCACTCATCACAGCTACCAAAAAATTTTCAACTGATTAAATGCGCCAAATTTTATTTTACACATTTTTTTAGTTGACTCCTTTTTGACATCTCCACTCCCAGCAAAGATATCCCCTTTTTTCCAGGAGAGCTTCTTCACAACCCAGACGCCCTCGAAGTCGACCATGTAACCAACGTTCAGAGGGACCCAGATACGGGAGAGCTAAAAGCCATGGTAACCGATCTTTTCGATGTATTTCTAAATAAAAATTATGTGGTTTTCAGGTTGTCTACGTAGATTACCCACGGCAACCGACATGGGAGACAGCCGAAAATGCTCAATTTCTACAGAGAGAGAAATATGCGGAATACGTTTCCAGATTGTCGGCAGAGGACAAACGGAAGCTGGAGACAGGAGGGCAACTTTCGAGAAAAGATGGTGAGCTTTTTTAGACAATTTTTCATAGGTAACTCCCTTTTAGAAGAGCGTGCTGTTCTATTTTTCCAAGAATTGTTCTGAGGGCTCTGTGAAGTTGGCCGGGAATAAACTTTTTTCGATTTTAAATATCTCGGCTGAAATTAAAGTTACAAAAAAGGGGTCAACTGATAAAATGTGCAAAATTTTATGATAAACATTTTGTTAGTTGATCACTATTTGATATCACTCATTCTAGCTGAGTTATACAGATTAGCGTAAGCGCGTTCCGGCCAACCTAATAGAAGAGCATGCTATTCTATTTTTCCTAGCAGTGTTCTGGGGACTCTTCTATTTACTCAACGAACTAATGCAAAATTGGCTGTTTTCATAAAAATTGCACAGTTTGTAGAGTAATTGGGCGCTCTTCTATTAGAGGGGCTCTAACTTTCCAATTTTTCAGATCAAATGGAAGCTGATGAATATGAAGTCGAGAAAATTGTGGGATTGGAAGTTCGAGACGGCAAAAACATGGGCCTAGTAAGTTCAAAATCCTGAAAAAACCATTTTCAAAATCCAATTTTCCAGGTCAAATGGCTCAATTATCCGGAAAGTGCAAATAGCTGGGAGCCCATCGAAAACCTCAAGGGGCCTTCCAGAGAAGCCTACCAGGAATGTTATGATAGGTTATCTCAGGATGAAAAGGCGCAGTTGGGACCGGGTTTTGAGATTGGAGAAGCTGAGGATGAAGCAGAGGAACCGGAAGCTATGGAAGATTCCGAGGAGCCAGGACCCTCATCAATGGCCCCAACTGCCTCTTGTTCTCTTACCGTCCTCCTCGTCGATGCTCAAGCCTCGTCATCAAGCACCGACGGAGCCGATCCTGATGCTCCTCAACAATTGGCTCCCGATGAGTTTTATGTTGAGAAGATAGTTGGACTAAAAAAGTGGGATGGACGTAATTGGGCCCTGGTAAGTTCAAAATTTTCTCATGATTGGTCTATTCCAGACTTGTCAAAACCCGGGCCTGAAAAATTCTCGAGTTTAAATTTTTTTGTTTTTTGAAGCACTTTTTCCCGATTTTCAGCCCAGTTTTGAAGCCTTTGCTGGGTCTTTATACCTGAAAGTCGATCAAGATTTCCATTTGGAAAACATAGGTCTAAAAATTTTCGAAAAAAAAAACATGTTTTGTCTGGTCTAATCGAAATGTTTTCCAGATCAAATGGTGGGATTGCCCAGAGGACCAGAACAGTTGGGAACCAATTGAGGAGCTCATGGAAACAGCCAAAGAGGCTTATGAGGAGTACTATGAGACATTGTCCAAAGAAGATAAAGAGGAGTTAGGACCGGATTTTGCCATTGGAGAAGCCCAAGTTGAAGCTGAAGAGAAATCTGAACGACCTGCTGATTTGGAAGATTCTGGAGACTCCGCCTCGATCTCTTCTGCCTCTGCTCTCGCCTTGGCTCCACCTTCCACACGATCATCAACATCTTCTGAAGACCATTCTGGTGCTCCAATTGCGTCTACGTCCACTGGCTCCTCATCTTCTCAGCTCCAGGCTCGACAGCGATTTATGTCTTCTTTGTACTCCAATCCACAACCATTGCTTCCGAGGCTTTCTGGTACTCCAAGCTCCTCATCCTCCCAGCTCCTGGCTCCACAGCCATCTTCGGCTCTCTCGACCTCGAACCTGCCCATCTTTGAGCCAACTGGACCTCTTCCGTCCTACGTGCTGTCCGTCATGGACCCCAGCTATAGCTCTTCGCCAGGATCATCTGCTCCCACCCCTGCTCCATCCGCCAACAACACTCCGAGCCCATCAACTCGCCACTTGGCCGACTTCTGTGCTCCGACCCAAGATCGCCCCGCTGCTGACTCTGTGGTGGAGCTCGCAAGAGAATCTCCAGAAGCTCTTGGTCCAGCCCCTGCTCCCATGGAATTGGATCAAAGAATCCTTGCTCCGATGGTTCCGGTTCGCTTTCAAGATCATCAAGCTGCAGTTTGGCAAGAGGAAGAGGAGGGAGAGCCGTATCAGCTCCACGAATTGTGATGAGTTTTCAACGATCCCATTTTCATTGCTCAGATTTAAAAATTTTCCAAACTGCAAGCCGTTTTCTCTGAAATCCTTCCAAATATCCTGTCAAAACATCCTGACCCAGGTTTAATTCTCTCTCTCTCTCTCTCTCTAATTCTCACTCGAAGCCCGTCCCATCTTTCGACGACTGAGTCGTATTAATTTTTCACTACAACACTCCTAGACCTTCTGTCCCAATCGAAAATCTGTTTCAAAAAGCTCAATGAGCCTGAAATTTCAAAATTCCACTATCAAAGCAAAGATATCTTTTCATAAACAAGACGGCTAACCAAAATTTCAATTCCGAAGCTTTTTTATAGATTTTTCTTATTTCTTTTTGTGAAAACACCTGAATCTTCTGAAAAAACAGAAAATTGCCTCAAATTTCAATCTGTCTAGAATCCGCCCCACTCCCTCTTCTAATTTTTTTTCACAAATCATAAAGATGGTTCTGAAAAAATTTCTGATTTTTCTAATTTGAAACTTCTAGAATCAAGGTCATACTGTAACTTGTCTAGATTGTCCATTCCAGTTTCCCAATTATAATCTCTTGTCTTCCAAATCCAGTTTTTTGAATCCCCTCCATTCCGATTCTTTGCCCCAACCCATCGTCCCATCCAAACTTTGCCACTTTTATGTGTATTCCAAAATCTCTTGATTTTCCCATTTCAAAACTTTGTCCCGTTTTACCTGTAAATCTCTTTATTCCATTTCAAACCCAACTCAAAATATCATTTTTGTGCAATAATCTCCCCCTTGCTTCTCAGTTGTGGCAGAATCTCCTTCCCCTCACACCCCAGCCAATTTCTCCAATTTTTCCTGTTTTTTTTTTTGTAAATCGCATTTCACAATTTCTTGAAAGCTCACTTTTGCTTAAAATCATATCAGAATATGAAATAAATCAAAATAAACATGTATATCGTAAAAACTCTAATATGTATACCGGCACCCCTAATAGGAAGAAACTGAGATGTGTATTTCTTAAAATTAACCATTAATCCCTATTAGAGCGGCACTTCTAATAAACCAGCATCCTGGCGGGTAATTTTAACTTCTTCAAAATTACGAGGCATTCAAATAACTTTTAAAGAACCGGGAAGAAATCGGCATGCCACTGTATAAGAGGTGCTTTTAAGAATTCTCGAAGTATCGAAAAAAAAACTGCATGCCATTTTAATAGAGGTAATTTTAAGAATTTTCAAAGAATCGTAAAAAGTGGCATGTCTTTGTGATTAAAGAACTCTTTCAAGGAATTCTAAAGTAACATAAAAATTAGCATGCCACTGTAATAGAAGTATGTTTAAACGGAATTCTCAAATTTTGAAAAACCAAGATACCTGGTTCTTCAAATCTCGTGCCACATAAGATTAAACATCAGATTTTATTCAAAAATATATACAGATTTTCCAAAAATGACATCACTTCTTTTTTCATATCCATACCGTTATTTTTGTATTTTCACTCCTATATCATCGGAAAAGCCTAGAAACCGAGGGGGCCTAGACCCTAGACATAAACATGTTTACCCAGTGGTCAGTGGTCTTTGACACTCTCTACTGCAATACTAACATACAACAACACATCATTGTGTTTACGCAAATGATGGAAGGGAAGAGGAGGGGAGAGGAGGGGAGGGTGTATAAAAGAAGGAGGAAATTTTGGGAGAGGTGACCCATTTTATTTTAGCATTTTGATCCTAAATTTTTTTTTCTGGAATTAGAAAAAACTTCAGTTTTTTTTCTAAAACTTCAGTTTTTTTTTCTGAAAATTTCTTTAACTATGTCTAAATTTTTATGAGGATCTCAAATTAAAAATTTTTTTCAAGCCTTTTTTTTTCAAACCCTCACTTTCACCTTCAGAAACCCTTTTACCTTGCCTTTTTTCAAACTTGTAATTTCAGCCGATTTTCTAAACCTACTTTTTGATTCTGATAGTTCTCTTTACGTTTTTTTTTCCTAATTCTTTTTTTTTCAATTTCAGAAATTCAAAAAATTCTACAATCAACATGTGCGACCGTAAGCAAAACTGTGACGAGAAGAGAGATCATAAGGATCACGGAATGATCCAAGAGGTTGGAGATCTTACCAATGTGAGTCCTTTTATATATTTCCTCTATTAGATGATCCTAATCCTTTTTTATATGTGATGTCTTTTTATTAGAGACGGTTTCCGATCAAACATTTTAAAGAACTTTGGTCCTTGTTAACTTTATCTGTACTTCTAGTGGTTTTCTTTCAAAATGTAAACTTTAAGCCAATTTTGACGAAACAAAAATCAACAAAGCTCATCAATTTTGAAGTTCTAAATCTTATTTTTTCCAGATGTTCAACAAAAACGACAAGATGAGACAGGGTCATCACGAAATGGAGGGCAACATCCATGGTCTTCGTATGGATCGTAAGTTTCATTTTATTTTTTGATAGGGGAACTTGTGCCAGTAAGGATCATGAAGGTCATTAAAGGTACTAGATGATAGCTAAAAAGAAGAGCGAGAAATCACTTTTAGACAAGTTTTCAATCAAAACTTTAGTCCAATACAGGATGTTTTGCCCAGTTTGTACCATTTCAAAATCTAAAATCATCATTTTCCTCTTTCCAGAATCCGGAGAGTCTCCAGAACAGCAAAAGTTGAATCAGGAGAGAATGTTCGGTCAGAAGAAGGACTGTGGAGAAAAGGAAAAGTGCAATTAGGCGTCCTCTATCTTTCAAATACAGGGAATGTAAATAACTTCAATCATCATAATTTTTCCGAAAATTTTCTAAAACTTTCACTTTCTACAAAATGAATTGATTCTACCTCTGAAAACTGTTGCTGAAAATGGTTCTGGAATTCCGATTTCCAGAGTCTTTGAATTTTTTTTTTAGAAATTTTCAGTTACCATCCTGCAAAAATATGAAAAATATTCATTATGCTCATATCAAATCCAGAATAACAAAGGAAATTATGCCTTATTATTGGATTTTCGAATTTTCCACAAGGTGCGATTCTTCTCCGTGGAGGTCTTTTTGGAGGCACATTCCTTTTCCAAGTTGACAGGCATAAATTTAAGACTGCGTTGTTCAAAGGTCTGAAAATATAGAGAAAGTTGGAATTGAGGTTGAAGTTTAGGGTCAAAATGTGGGTCGAGAAAGACCAGAGAAGACTCAAAGAGGTCTAAAAGTCTTGGTCCTATATACAGGTCCAAACTTTTTTTTTTGCCCAATTTTTCATTTTTATTTTCAAAATTGGCATTTCAATGCTCAAAAACCCTCAAAAGCCCAAAAAAACGCCCCAAAAATCACCTTCAATGGACAAAACTCCGAATTATGAGGGCATCCCTTGGCCAAATGGGTAATGACGTGGTAGTTGTGGTGGAAAGCACTGTGGAACAAAACCTGAAATTAGAACTTTCAGATTTTAAGCCGAAAATAATTTGAGAATTCTTACTCTAACACTTGGCCCTCCATTCTTCAAATTCCATAACTCCACCGCTACGGAGGCTGTATAGTGGGGCATACCTCCCTCGATGACTCTTTCCTCGTCTCCGAAAGTGGTCAGGAAGGCGTAGACAGTGGTGTCGTGCTGGAAAATTGGCTTGGCGTTTGGCTTGGCGAGAGTTTAAAATTTGGAAAATCTGCCGGGTCAAAAGCTGCTCCTAGGTCAAAAACAAGGAGCAAAACGGGCCAAACTAGTTGGAAATCTATTTGGAGCTCTATTGAAAGTTTTAGTTGAAGCTCCGCCCCCAATACACTTACAGCACTATAAGCATGGTACTTCAACTTTCCAATCCAATTGCACTCCTCTCCCTCATTATTTTTCTCCGAGCAACTCAGCTTATGATTCATTTTGTCAATCATAGTCCGTAAAAGTGGTCCTGCACAAAAAAAATTTTTTTTTCAAACTTGAAAAAAATTTCTTGTACCTCCTCTAAGCCGAATGAGTTCCGGGACATATGGATCAGCGATTCCGAAAAGAAATCTTGTGGAGACTTGGGACAAATTTCGGAGCTTCAATTCCACGTCATCAGTGATCCAATCCGGTTGGGACATGTTGTAGAGCTTCTGGAAACAGAAAATGAGTTGAAAGTGGCTTTTTCGAGCTGGAAAAGCCCAAAAATCCTCCTAGGCAGTTCTAGTTTCACACCAAAGTCTGGTCCGGAACAGTCCCAAAATAGGCACCAAAAAGGCCTAAAATGGGCCCTAGATAGACTCCAAATTGGCGCTATATAAACCCGAAATAGGCCCTAGATAGACTCAAAATAGGCCCTGGATAGACCCCAAATATACCCGAGATAAACCCAAAATAGGCCGTAGATAAACCCAAAATAGGCTCTAGTTAGACCCAAAATAGGCCCTAGATAACCTCAAAATAGGCTCTAAATAGACCCAAAATAAGCCCTAGATAGACCCGAAATAGGCTCCAGATAGACCCAAAACAGGCTCTAGATAAATCCGAAATAGGCTCTAGTTAGACCCAACATGGACCCTAGATAGACCCACAATAGGCTCTTCATAGACCCAAAATAGGTCCTAGATAGACCAAGAAAAAGCCCTAGATATACAAAAAATAGGCCCTGGGTAGACTCGAAATAGGCCCTAGATAGATAAAATAGGCTCTTGGCAACCCCAGAATTAACCCTAGATAGACCTAAAATAGGCTTTTTTTAGGCCGTAATAGGCCCAAACCCTTTTTGCCCTTTCCGCTCACCTCAATATAATGCACATCGTTGATCATATAAACCTCTGGCATGATTACTTTCTTGCCGGTTTTTTCCGATACAATATCCAAAAATTCTTGATTTTCAGCCACAAACTTCTGGAATCCATTGCCAAGGTAGATGTCTTTGGTGAGCTCCTCAGCCCGTGGGCACGGGGCAAATACGTTACCGACCTGAAAATCCTAGAGTTTTAAGGCTCAAAATTGGGCTTTAAGCCTACCGGATCATCCTTCTCAGCCAGGGTATGAATTGGAATTGGTGTCCAATTATTCGGCCATCTCTTGGAATCCGGGTAGTCCGCACCGCGATTGCCGTTCTCGAACATTCCAGCGAGGTTAGCCAGAGCGGATACCAGGGTTCTATTGACGTCCGTGGAGCGGATGTAAACCTGAAAATGGGGGCTTTTTTGGTCCGTTTTGAGGGGGCTCAAGGGGTCTGAAGGGGGTCCCGAATGGGCGGAGTTTTAACACTAATACACACCCATTTCCAATAAAATTTCCGCCTCTTAGGGTCCGTATTTGGCCCAGTGAGGGTTTGTTTTAGACCCTTTTTCGATCCCATTTCTGACCCTTCTAGGCCTTATTTCCGTCTTCTTTTATTCCCAATTTGAACTCTTTTCCCCTTTCCAAACCCACCTCTTTAGAATTATAAGAAGAGCTCAAGAGTGGCTCAGCCGGTCCTGTGGAATTGACATAGCGCTTGAAAAGAAGCCGTCCCAGAGCATATTGTTGACGCATTCCGAGCTGGAATTTTTTCGAGTTTTAGGCTTGAAACCATAGGAAAAATCCCGAAATTATGCTTAAAATTACCTGTGTAAGCTCTCCCCATCCATTTGGCCACGCCTCCTCCTTATGAGGGTCCGTCGGGTAGGTGCCAGTTGGGGCACGATCTCCATGGCGCCAGACCTGAAAAAAGGGATTTAAGAGGTGAAAATGGGCTAAAAATCGATCTGTGAAAGCCTAACTTGACGGAAAATCGCTTCTGCTGAAAATCCCGAATGAACCCTAAAAAAGCCTGAAAAAACTCAAAAAAGCCCAGAAAACAGCCCAAAAAATCCCAAAAAAAGCCCAAGAAAGAACCCACAACTTGCGACAACAAAAGCTCGTCTCCATCCTCCAGCTGCCGTTTCTTATAATCACGTGGTCGATGCACCGGAATGTGTTTCTCGGCTACTTTGACCTCCTCATCAGCATGAGTTTGATCTTCCAGTAGAGCCCAGGCTACTGTAGCAAGGGTTGAAGGGACAAGGAGCCAGAAGTGGATCCTCATGACAGAAGGTTCTGGAAAAATAAGAGATTATGGGGTTCGAAGGGTTCAGTGGGTTTTTGAGAGGATAAAGCCGAATTTGTGGACTAAATTTCAGAAATTTCAAACCAAAATTTTTAAAAAATTTTATAAAAAACCCGAAAAAAAGTCCCTAAGAAGGCCCCGAAAGATGGGATCCCTGAAAAAAGGTCCCGAGGAATTACAAGAGCGCTTTGAACGGGTGCTTGCTTGCTCAAAAACCTCAGTTTTGCATGATTTTGAGAGACCGTGCCTGTAAAATTTTTAGACCCCACAATTTCAAAAATTCGTCTAAAATCTCAAAAGTTTCAGGGCCCACAGTTCAAACATCAATATTTGAAGCCCCATTACCTCATCTGAAATTTTTTGGGACTAGTCTTATTTTTAGGACCAGTTTCAGCAATGTCAGCCCTGAATTTAAAACAAGTATCCCTAAAAATTAAAAAAAAAAGCCGCTAAAGAAAGGTCCCTAAAGAAAGGTCTCAAAAAACTTGAAGTCTTGCTCGAAAAACTTTGTTTAAAACCATGATTTTAAAAACTCTTGTGCCTTTTATGCCCCTAAGCCTCAAAAATGGGCAAAAACTTTTGAAATTTCTGGCCCAAAAACTTTAAAAATCCATATTAAAACCCCCATGACCCCCATCAAAAATCCAATAAAAATCAAAGAGAAAAGTGCTCTTTCTTTCCTCAAGAACAGCTTTCCTCTCCTAGCACCGGATTATTACACTATGGGGTTAGAGATCGGGTCATCTGGAGGACATAGACATCCAGACAGACATCTCTGGCTCCTCGTTTTCTTATCAATTTCTTATCAATTGATAAAAGGGATAGACAGAAGGGGAAGAAATTTCTGGAAAGAATTGAAAAAATGGTCTCCGGAAATCAAAAAAAGACCGTCTTATGACGAGAATTCAAGGACATTGTGGGTGTATTGGAATTGTTGAAACATCACTTTTTTAATCCCAAAAAAAAACCGGAAATCAACAAGAAACATGTTTAAACTGAGGTCAAAAAAGGGATATTTTTGGTTTTTTTTTAGTCCTTTTTGGTCCTTTTTGCGTCTTTTTGGTCCTATAAACCTCAAAAAACAGTAAAAACAGTCAAAATTTATCAATAAATCCTTCAAAAAATTCGCAAAAATGATCAGCCGCCAGGTGGTGGTGGACACTGCACAAATTGATAGTTCTTCATCAAAAGGTGATTATTTATAATCATCGGACACTGTCTTTGTTGTTTTCCATGTTGATTCTTGTTGTTATCAGTTGTCTGAAATATTATTTGAATAATAATATAAATATTGATAAGATAATATATAATATGTTGTCATTTTCTTTGTATAGTAGGGTTCTGACTTGTGCTCTTAAGTGTGTTCCGGAAAAGCCTACGCATTTTTACTATTTTTGGGAGTTTGAAGACCAGAAAAACCAAAAATTTCAGGCTTTGTTCCGGACTTAATTTCAGCGGTGCTACCCTTAATTAAAACTGGACGAATGAGAACGGACCCTCATAAGAACCGACCCTTTAAGAACTGCCCCGGACAAGAACTTTTGAAATGCTCGTGTTTGAGCACTTTTTACTGCTTGCAGGCCATTGCAGCAAAGTATTGTTAGTTCTGAACCTGGCAGTTCTGATAAGGTACAGATACAGGCAGTTCTTATTCGACCAGTTTTGTTTTGGGTTAGCACCAGTTATGCTGGTTCCTCGTGATTTATAAACCTGTTCAGTACTCACCAAATCATGATTAACACTGGCGAGTTTCCGTATTTCACAGTCCTGAGCACTCAATTTGCGAAGTTGGCCATTGGTTCCGGGTTGTTTGATGCAGGTCTGGAATTATGAAACTAAGACGGAAAAACAGATAAAAAAGGGTTTTTGTAGGCCAAAACTGTGCTTCTCTAGTGCGAAAATGGTGATTTCTAGGTGAAAAATGTAGGTTTGTCGGTAAAAATAGATTTCAAACTCAAAAATACATCCTAAATCTAAAAATATCATACTTGTGATTAGGCGGACCGGCCCGGATTTTAAAAAAATTTGAAAAATTGGTATCACTTTTTCGAAATTCCTTGTGTTGTAATAATTGTAATAATGTAATAATTTTGATGAAATTTCCGACTCTTTCCTACAAAAAAATCTACATTTTTTTCTAGAAAACCGTTCGCCCAGATATCGAAGAAAAGACGAAAAACATTTTTTTTCTGTGCAAGAAGTTTCGACCCCCCATCAGAGACCCGGGCCGTTAGAAATTCCTCAGTCGGCCCGGCCCGGCCCCTCACAAGTATAAAAAATATCGTTTATTAAAGCTGAAAAACATTAAATTCAGGCCTAGACCCAGCCCTATCTACCCAGAAGCCCAAAAACCCAATTTTTCTTACATTTTTTGAACAAAATGGTGCAATATCCAAGTTGGGCTTCAGATTTTCTACGTGTCTTATGAATTCATGACAAGACTTTTCCAAAAATTCACAACCAAATCCTCTTCCATAAGTGTATTGGCTAGCTTCGGGAGCAATAAAAGTGCGGTTGATGTGGTACCATTGGCTGAAAAAATGGAGCTATTTTGATGGTTTTTTGGGTCTAAAAATTTTGGAAAAGCGAATTTTACGGAACTTTCAACATTTTTGAGAAAAATCCAAAAAATCCGCTGAGATTTGAGCCCCATATTGACTTTTTGAGCCTAAAACGGGCTCTTTTGGCCTAAATAAAAAATATAACGATTTTGTAGTTAGGCCTTATTTATGCTCTTTTAAGGCCCAAAAGAAGCCTCCCTTCCAGAAAATTTCAGGCCAAAAACTCACTCCTTCCCATTAAAAGTTCTCTCAATGATTCCCACTGAAATCCAACTGAAAACATTCCCGGCCTGCTCCAAATGAGTCGTCATTAACTCGTTCTGAAATTTCCAATTTTATAGGCTTTTCAGGCCTTTTCAGGCCCCACTCACCCCAAAAATATACTCATTCAAATGATTTTTCCGCTCTCCATCTGCCTCCAACCCCTTCATCGTATCGCATCCAAAATGAGCCCGGGCCTTCTTTAGCGCGAATTCATCGAAATCCAAAAAGTGTCGAGTTTCCGGGTGGCCGAGGCCGTTGGCATGGTGCCAAACGTATTTTTCAGAGGGTTTGATGGTCTCGGAGGACTTATCAATCATCATTCCATAGCCAAGGCCATGGAGGATTTCATGGCGAAATAGGTCGAAAAAGAAGCGATTGGGGAGGTTGGGATTGTTGCGAAGACACATTGACATCACTGCTAGGGGTGGTCTGGAAATGATACCGTTTTATTGAGGGTATACCTATCTGCATTTCTATCAGATGGTTTTTCCTTTTAAAGATTTGCCCTACCTCCCTTTGAATAGGTTGGCTCGGTTGGCCCCAAATTTTTTTCGGATCTATATATCTCGGCTGGAATTGAAGATACAAAAAAGTGGTCAACTGATACAATGTGCAAAATTTTATGGTCAACATTTTGTTAGTTAATTACTTTTTGATATCACTCACTCTAGCTGAGATATGTAGATTCGCGTATACATTTAGCGCGCATTACTTTCCGGCCAACCTAATATAACTCGGCTCCTTTTAAAGCTATCAAAAATTTTTAACTATCAAAATGTGCGCCTTTAAATTTCCAATTTTTTATCAATTGACAGTTTTTTGATACAATCGCTTCCCTACCTGGTATCTGGCACCAACACAATTGGCATTGCTTCTGCCAACAAATCCCTGTCCCTGGCGCATCTTCTTGGGTCCTGAGCCACAATAAAAACTGAGAAATCAGCGACTTCCAAAAGCTGGTTCAAATCTTGAAGCTTCATGTTTTGACGCATCACGGGGGTCTGAAATCCATAATTTGGTTTTTTTTGAGCCCAGTTAAATGGCCCACCTGAACTAGGACACTGCTGAATTTCCGATATTCTGGAATCCGTTCGAAAACGTCTTCTAATTTTGGGGGTTCAGTGGACGGGAGTTTTTGAATGAGAAAAGCGTTTTGAAACCATTTCAGGGAGTTTTGGAGTTCGGTCTGGAATAAGAAATAGGCTCCGCCCATTTTGAAAGGGTTTCTGGACTAAAAATTCCGAAAGTTTTCCAAGAAAATATGAATTTTATAGCTCAAAATTTGAGAAATTATGCACAGAGTCCAAATATAAAAATGAAAAACGGAAGTTCAACATCAAGCTTTGAGAAACTCTGGATCTGAAATTTTTTTTTAATTCGGAAAAAGCGATAGGTTCCGCCCACATTGGAAGGTTTTTTGGTTTAAAAAATTCAAAAATTTTCCAAAAAAAAGCCTAATTATAGCTCAAAATTTGAGAATTTACAGAATTCGCCTAGCCTTTAGAATCTCAGAATCTGAAAATTTTCAAAAAAAAAACTATTTCAGAACTCAAAACTTGTCAATTTGAACCTCAAATCATCTGGGTTTTTATGAAAAACACATAAAAAGAAGCTAATTCTTAAATTCCCTCAGAGACTCTAAAACCTCAAATAGTAGGGCGAAAGTATTCAGAATCTGAAAAATAAATTTCAGAACTTAAAACTTGTCAATTTTGGTTTCAAATTGTCCGGAATTTTGTGAAAAACACGTCAAAAGAAGCCTATTTTTTTATTTTTTCCCCTCAAAGACTAGGATCCAATAGAAACCTCTAATAGAAAGGCGACAAAATATTCAAAATCTGAAATTACGAAAAATCTGAAAACTCAAAAAATCAAACCAATAGCTTCTTAATAAGCAAAATTTCTCATATCAGGACCCTCAATTCCTTTTTTGATAGTATCAGTTTGATGGTATCCCTATCGTAGTATGGGTGAATGGAGAAATCCTCCTTGGTTGACCATATGGAGTTGGCGACGAACGGGTATCCCTATCATTATTTTCCCCAAATCCTCTCAAAACCAGACCCCCCCCCCCTCCTCTTCTAAGAGGAATGTTGCCATAACAAACCCCTCAACATAACCAGTTCCTCTTTTTCTCATCACTGATAACAACGCTTTTTATCACTTTTTATCACCCCCACCCCCTTTCTTAGAAAGGGAACCAGTTCGGCCTAAACCAGTTGAATAGTATCCCCCATACCTGCATATCAGAATCCAGGCTACCGTATCCGCTTACCACCGCGATTTTCATCGGGGATAATGATGATAAGGAAGCATTGATAGGAAATAAAAGAAGAAAAAGAGCAAGAATCATTTTTCGAAAAGTCTGGGAAAAAGGTCTCGAAAAGTCGATTTCCCCTAGTTTTATTGTTTTTTTTTTGAAAAAAAAATGTTTTTCCCTTGGGAACCACAACATAGCGGTGACTCAACGCCCCAAAAACTGAAAAATTTTGAATGCAAAATTAGAAAAAAAAAACCATATGAAATGACTCATTTTTATTGCTGGTGTCCCACAAAAAAGTGGGCTCTGAAAGACACACAAATGGCACACGAAAAATGTGATGAAGACACCCCTTGGCTTAATATCCTGGGGCGGTACGTGGTGGTGGACAGTGATCGCATCCTCCTCCGGATCCTGGTGCTCCGGCCTCTCCTGGTGATCCTGGTGCTCCTGGGTTTCCTGGTGCTCCGTCTGGTCCAGCGTCTCCAGCTGGTCCTGGTGGTCCTGGCTCGGAGGCGCCTCCGGTTCCTGGGTTTCCGGCTGGTCCTGGTGGTCCGGCTAGTCCTGGTGGTCCGGCTGGTCCTGGAGTTCCGGGAACTTCGGTGACTTGTCCTGGTGCTCCTGGGTTTCCTGGTGCTCCTGGGGCTCCGTCGTTTCCGGCTGGTCCTGGTGGTCCTGGTGGTCCTGCTGGTCCCTCACCTCCTCCGGATGGGGTGTTTCCTGGAGCTCCGGCTGGTCCTGGTGGTCCGGCTGGTCCTGGTCCTCCGGCTGGTCCGGCTGGTCCTGGTGGGCAGTCGAAGCAGAAGTCGGCGGCGGTTGGGGCGGCGGCGGCCTCGGCGTCGGATCCGGCTTGTCCTGGGTTTCCGGCCTTTCCGTCTTGTCCTGGGTTTCCGTCTTTCCCTGGGGCTCCGGCTGGTCCGGCGGCTCCGATTCCGCATGAGCAGCATGATCCTCCGGAAGATCCACCGCCTCCTCCCTCGGAATATCCTCCACGACGAGCGCGGGTGTTGTCTCTCTTGATACGAGAGTCGACTCCCTTCACGGTCTCGAACTGAAAAATTTGGTAATTTGGGAGGGTGTACTTGGGGGCTTAGGTTGAAAAAATAGGCTTAGGAGTACAAGGCTCAGGATTACTAGGCTTAGGCTTACTAGGCCTAGACGTACTAGGCTTAGGCTTATCAGGCTTAGGCTTACCAGGCTTAGGCATACTAGGCCTAGGCTCACTATGCTCAGGTTTACTAGGCTTAAGCCTACTTGGCTTAGGCTTGAGGGTCCGCACCCCGCTAATTCCAAAAATTTACGCTAATTCCAAAAATTTGTCTCATTTTTCTCTAGAACTACTGTCTCGGCTTAAAGGTCCAAATCGGTTGAGAAACCCCGGAACTCACTCTGTGGAACTCATCCCAGAGTCCGTCGGTTCGGTGCTTACAGAATTCGACCTCATTTTGAAGAGACGACTGCACGTGTTGCATGTAGTTGTAGAGCATTGGCACGGCAATGATGGCGGTCAGGGTGGCGATGGTCGACACCGAGATTCCTGAAAAAATGTGAGAATTGGCAGGAAATTCAAAATTTTTGGAGCCGAAATTGTCTGAAATTAGATGAGCCGGTCTAAACATAGAGGCATGTGAAATGTTAAAATCGGCCCGAAGTCAATTTTGTCAAATTTTTGAAATTTGGCTGAAATTTGGCTGAAAATCGGCTGAAAATCGAAAAATCCCGAAATATGTCAAAATGAATCTCAAAATTTTCCAAATTTTGTCTAGAATCAGAATATGAGCATCAAAGGTGTGATTTTGATGGCTGGGCTTCAGAAGCTCAAAGTTCGGGAAAATTTCCAAAAAACATATTTTCTCAATTTTCAAAATATGGCATATTTGGGATTAAATTAATCAGAATTTTATGAAATTTTCATTAAATTTTCGATTTTTAGAGCGATGAGGACTCACGATGCACCATGGTAATGCCCTTTGGGGACGCTCTAGGATCATCTAAGACCCCATTTTACCCCCAAAAAACTCCAAAAATTGTGAAAAAAAACCCACCAAAGAAAGCGAGTTTCTTAAGGCTCTCAGCCTCGGCGATCTTCTGTTTCTCTTCCATGATTACTGTAATAAAAGAAGAATAGGAGGTAGTCTACAATCAAATGAAAGCAGACGAACGAATGGCATAATGTCTTGGTCCATCTTTTATATGTTCCGAATAAGGGAGGGGAACTTGTGTCGACCACTACTAACTTGTTATTTTCCTTTTTTCTCTGGGCGTCTCTCGGTTTTGTATGGTGTCTCGGTGGGTTCTAGTTAGTTAGTTAGTAACGGGGGGAAGAGAGAAGGGGGATGTGATGATGATAGGCATCTGAACGGATTTTTAGAAGAAGAGAGGGGGTGGGGGGGGGGGGGGGAGAGGAAGGGCAACGATGATGATGAGAAATTAGTTTATTTGTTTTTCGTTAATTCCTAATTCAAGTGGAAGACGTAAGATAGGGAAGAAAAGGGTGAGATAGATAGGATCTTTGGCTAAACTTTTTTTTGCAGAATTAGAATAAAAAGAAAAACAAAATCCTCTATTGTAGGAGCACCTCTAATAGCAAAGCATCAGATTTTTCTGGAAAGTTGGTTTTTTCATTACGATCCGTATAAGTTACAAAAATTGCAACACTTCAAATCTTGATTTTTTCGTAGACCGAATGATTTCTTTCATAGAATTCTCTCTAATAAAAGAGCACCAGTTTTTTTCTGAAGAATGAAAATCGGTTTTTTACTGCCCAATGCAAATATTTAATGAATATGAATCCCAACATTCCAAATTTTGAAAATGACACAATTTATTTGGAAAAATTTCTGTTTTTCAGAATTTCAAAATTCTCAATCATGGAGTTCCGAGAGATATTTCTGATTATTGCGAAATTTTGAAAACTACATGTTTTCAAACTTTTCAGATATTTCCAATTCTGAGATTCTAAATGTCAGCCTCTGGAATTGCTTTATTTGAGTCAATTTTTCTGTTTTTCTGCCTCGATTGCTTTTCGGATTTTCAGACAAGTTACAGCCAAAATTCCAGATTTTCCAAAAATGTGATTTAACTGTATTCAGACGCATTCTCACCTGTAGAAAACGAAAAAAAATGTTTTCTGAAAATTCAGAAAAAAACCAAAAAGTAGATTTTGTTCATTTTTCAAATTAGTTTTCTGTCAGAATGGCTAAAAATCATTCCGGATTTTTTTTTTCTTGTTCAGATTTTTCATATCAATTCCATTTTGTGATAGGCTCATACCTCCGGAAGTATCTGTTTCTGACCCACAAAAAAACCCATAAAATTCACTATCATAAACCTCCTCTTCTCATTTTTTTTTTCTCTCCCCCATCTTGCAAAACCATTCCACAAGAAACTGGTCACTATCAAAACATAGTCTACACTCACACACCAACTGTTTAATTGTTATCACCCAGTCCCCCTCTCTCTCTTTTTTCTCTTCATATCACTTTTCACTTTCTCTCTTTTCCAACAACATTATTCTTGAAAGAAAACAAGAACATGTTCCTTTCTGGTCTCTTTTCTTTTTGGAAAAGGGGTTTCTTAGTATTAAATTTCGGAATAAATTTCAGTGCAAAACACAAGACACATTGATGACTGGTTTCTCAGTGATAGTATATGGGAAATGATGATTCGATCATTAGACTGGAACTGTATATTTGTTTTGGTATCAGTGATAAAAAAGATTGTCAAGACATGGGGATAGGATCTGATAAGGGGGAAAACATCAGACATCAGAAATCTTTCTGATTACGAGCCCGGATTATGTCGGCTGCAGAGCTGGGCGGAAGTAAACATTTTGTGAAACGGGAGTCGGAAGTCGGATGTCGGATGTCGGATGTCGGATGTCGGATGTCGGATGTCGGATGTCGGAATTCGGAAACCGGAAGCCGGAAGTCGGAAGTCGGAAGTCGGAAGTCGGAATTCCGCCAAGCTCTGGTCGGCTGTTAGATGTTGCTATTTCAGCATGATTCCCCCGTGGCATAGTAGCTGAGAGAGATACCCAGTAAACCAAGCCCCAGGGTTCGATTCCTCACTGGTCCAATTTTTTTTTGTTTTTTTTTTTCATACAAAAACACAGAAAATGTTCCCAAAATAATCATTTATTTACATCTTTTTAACTCTTATCACAGTACAATTCGGGTTAAGTCAATGACATTCGTGCTTGGTTCCACACTGCTTCTTGTCCTCACACTTGTTGCCTCCGCAGTTGCCTTCTGAAATGAAAAAAAGTTTTTGTTTGGAAAAACGGAATTTTTAGTCCCCGCTAAAAAGCCGAAAAAGAAGAAGAACTCACTATCCATGACACGTCCATGGTCTCCCTCGATGCGTTCGTTTTTGGACGAGAGCTCTTTCTTCTCGCGTTCCTCAGTATTGTGAACCTGGAAAACATGCTCTTATATTAAAGGTTTTTACTCGGGCTGCGAGTTGAAGAAACTGCCCTTGTATTAGAGAGTCTAAAACGAACCACTGACAAAGTTTGGAACCTATATATTCCAAGAAGGTGCCCTTTAAATAGAGGTTTTTATCAGAAAGTTCTACAATTAAAAGAAGAAGATCCAAACTGCAGTACTTCGGATTGTGCTTTTATATTACAGGTTGCTTATTCTTAGGACCTCCTGCAATCCAGAAAAAAAAGGTGCCTTTACATTAGAGGTTCTATAGAAACACATCTATTGAAGGAAGGCACCGTTACAAACCTATTTATTCTGGGAAAGTGCCTTTATAATAGAGTAGAAAAGGGTGCCCCTTGTATTAGAGGTTCAAAAGACTACAATTAGGAGAACGGTGTTTTTATAGTTCATGATGATGCCCTTATAATAGAGGTACTGGATTTTTCCGAAGTTACCTTGTTCACATCCATAAAGTTGTGGTGCATATCTCCTTGTTCTCCACGGCGATCCATTTTTCAGCTGAGGGTAGTTTTTAGGGTTTTTTAAGTCTGAAAATAAAAATTCTTTACGAAATAAATCAGAACTTTCAATTGGTATAAACTGGAAGTAACAAAAATAAAAAATTTCAAAAATTTCATAAATAATTATGAAAAGAAAATATTGAAGTTAAAAAAACTGATTTTTCCATATCTCCCCCTCTGTTTTTATACCATTTTTTCCTGTTTTTTTTTGTTAAAAAACTCAAGATGTTATTTTTCATTTTAGGACACTACAGTTCAGAAATTAGCGACCACCCGCCTGCCGGGGGATAATAATACCATAACATGTTTACCCAAAAGTGAGCACTCCCTCCATTTGTTGATTCTTATGATGATATCAGAAAACAGTATGACTGAAGAATATGGGAGAAAACAAAAATCCCTGTGATAGAAGGGCAAGGTTTTTTTTCCTGCCTATAACACTTCGTTCCTTGTGGTCTTCTATGATCCATATGAAGAAACATTACGAAAGATGAATCTGGGAAAAAAGCTTACCTCTAATAGAAAGGCATGTTTTCTAAAAACATTCTCAAGGCTTCATTCAAGATGCCCTTCTATTAGAGGTTAGATTTTGTAAATTCCAACACCCCTCTTCTTATCACTAATTCCCGCTGAAAATCAAAATAACGTCAACATTCAAAAAAAAAACTGATTTTTGAAATTTGTGTTTTGATTTTCCAAGAAGATCAGAATCCCTACAATTCCTAAACTGCTTCCGGGCACGTTTCAAAAATCCAAAATTATGTCAAAAAACGTCAAAAAGTCGTAGAAATTCAAAAAGAAACCCCATCATGTGGTCTTTTGTGATATTATGATATCAGTAATACAAAAATCAAAAATGGGAAGCTTTTTTTTTTCAGAAATACGTCATGGACAATAAAAAATAGTTACCACATCCTCAAAAACATTAGAATCTGAATAACCTATTCCAGAACCTCTATTACAATGGCACTCCTAACATGACTGCACTTCTGATAAACATGACTTAGCTTCAAAAGGGCACGCCACTATAATAGAGGTTTTATGAAAAAAACTGATGTATGTGTCCGTCTATTGCAGAAACCTATGGTCCAAGTGCTTCAAGCTACTAGAGCACGCCCCTGTATTGGAGGTTACTGAATATTTTTTTCATATCTGTGCCCTTCTAATAAAGTAAGATGGTTCAAGTGCTTGAGATTACGGCGGAATGCCTTTGTATTAGAGGTTATTGACCATTTTTTCCTATATGTGCCCTTCTTTAACAGTGATCATGACCCAAGTGCGTCATCAAGGGGTCCCAAGAGAATAAAAGATACCACGTGGAATTTGAAATGATGAGAAAATGTTGAAATTCAATATTTTTCGGTCAGTATGAATTTTAAATTTTTTAAATTTTTTTTATGTTCCATTTTTTAAACTTTTGGATGTTTTGGTGGGTCAGGAAGGTAAAAACAAGTTGGAATTAATCAGAAAAAAAGAAAAAAAAATGAAAATTTTGGGTAGAAAATGAAAAACAGGGTGGTCTTTTTTCAGATGTTCAAAGTAAGTTCTAGCCTTAATTCTAGTCCAAAACGTATACATTAGACCGTTTTCAACTATTTTTTAAGGGGTATGCCGAATCAGGACTGCCCCAAATCTTTATTTTTATTTTTTGTGAAGTAGTATTATTTTATGTGAAGTAGTTCTGATAAGAAACAGTTCTGAGTCGGGTCACAGTTTTAGAACGGCATACCCCCCCCCCCCTCTCTTTTTTTTCCCATTTCAATTCCAAAAAAATGTTCCAAAGGTCACATGCCAAAAAGGAAGGTAACTTGACCCCATCCTGTGAACTTTCCCATCAAAAATTTCTTTTTTTTTCTCTTCTATATCTTTTTTTGGGTGGGAGGTCTAGAATTTCATATTTTATTTCCGTCTTTTTCCATATTTCGGGAAAAAAAACCAAAAAAAAGCAGTGAATTTTATGTTTCAAATTCGTCATTTACTAGTGGTTCTTTGAGATTTCTAGGAGAGGAGTTCTGGTCTTTTTAGGTCCTTTTTTGAGTTTTTTGTTCCAAAAAAGTTCCTTTTGTTTCTTTTTTGAAACTTTTTTTGAGCAATTATTTCAAAAGTGAACTTCCTGGTTTTTCAAAAAAAAATTCCACTTTTCTTGATTTCTGGCACAAAAGAAGCCGACTTTTTAAGTGTTAAAAAACTAGTTCTTGGTCCTTTTTGGGCCAATTTTTGCCCTAGAAAGGACTTGTTTGAAAAAAAGTCCAAATACTTTTTTCGGCTTCTGGGCTAAAACGACCTGATTTTCAATACTTTAAAAAAGTAGGTTTTGGTCCGTTTTGGTTCTAAAAACTAGACAAAAAATGATTTCTGATTCAAAAAAAGGTTCCCAACAAAATTTTCTGCATCCACCCTCAATTATTTCATCCCTCCTCCTCTCTATTTCTATTTGTGCTCTTCCTCGGATTAAGCCGAGAGGGGTGTCCTATATAACCTCCTTGGGTGGGTACAATCGTATATACATACACATCATTTTTTTTTCTTCGAAATCATTTTTAGTCCACGCTTTTTTTTTCTGGAGCAAGAATGATGACGTCAATTTTTTGCATTTTTTTAGAATTTGCAAAAAAAATTAATGGGTCCCAAAAATGGAGTATAAAGGGTCTTTTCCAGAGGTTTTCAGGTCCTTTTGGCTAGTGCTTTTCTATTAGAGGTTGTTCCATTTATAATGGGTATATATATGGCTCTCTTTAGTTCATTCTTAAGCCATATTTCTGGTGCCCTTCTATAAGAGGTTTTTTTTATTTTTTGCTCTTCTATTACAGGTCCTCCAATCTTTAGTCCCTCCTCCCCCCTCTGCAAAATTAATAATCCAGATCCCGTGTTTCATATTTCCAAATTCCAAATTCCAACAAAAAAGTGGGAAAAAATCTATGAATAATCCACACATCGAAAATAAAAACGAATGAATAATAGGAAGTGGTCCGGAAATAATAAGAGCGGAAAATTTTCTCCATTGTTTTTTGAACATTTCTCTAGTTTCCGCAACACTTTTTTTGGGGAATTTTTTTGGGGGAAATCCGGCTTAGGCTTAGGCTTCAACAACCCACCTAGGCTTTTTAGTCTAGGCCTATTCAGGCTATTTTGACAATTTTGGCCAGTTGGAACCCACTAAGCCCAACTGATCTTTTTAGCCAATTTCAAGGCTTTTTAGCTTATTCTAGACCTATTAGGCCGCCGGTTAGATTCTTTCTAGCCCAGGCTTAGGCTTTCAAAACTATTTCAGGCCCTAATTATACCTTTTTTAGGCTTCTTTTAATTTTTTTTAGGCTCCTATCAGGCTCTTTTTAAGATCCTTTTAGGTTCCTTCAAGCTCCTTTTACTCGTCGTAGGTTTTTAATGGTCTTTCTAGGCTCCCTTTAAGCTTCATTTAGGCTCCTTTTTAGGCTCCTTTTTAGGCTCCTTTTTAGGCTTCTCCGGCCCAAGTCTAGGCTCATCTGGCCTAGGCCTAGCGCATTCGGAGAATTCGATCAACTGAACATTACATCCCATTTTCAAATGAAACTTTTTTTGTAAAATGAAAAACTGTCATTTTCACGTGGCACTGAACTTCTAGTTCCCATTTCGAACTAATGATTGGTCTAGACCTGTCATTTCCACATGTGCACCTTCCCCCCCCCCCCCCCCTTTTTTTCCATCTTTCCAGGACATCATTTTAACATTCTGATGTTCATTTGGACTTCAAAATATTTTCTGGAAAGGCACTTTTTTGAGTTGCACCGGTTTGGTCAGTATCCTAAAAATTCGGAGTATTTACGCTGAAAAATGGACAAAATAATTGGACCAAAACCTAAAAATTAAAAAAAAAATCAAAAAAAAAATACGGTCCAAAACCACTAAAAGTACCAAAAATCAAGAATCTCGTTCCAAAAACTTCAAAGATCTTCATATTTGTCTCATTTATTTTTAAATCATCGTCTACCTTCTAATCAGATTATGTACCCCTTGCCCCCTGTGGGGGATGTGTGTGTCTAGGAACTTGTTATGTGCTTGCTCATTTCCTTATTTTCGACTTTTTATTTACTCGTTTTCAAGACTTTTTTTTCATTTTCGGATTGGAATGACCGAAAATCTGTGTTCCGTGTTTTAAGGTTTCAGGGTTTTGTACCCCATGAGAAATTTTTTTATATTCCTAGGAGAAAATTTGAATTCCCGCCATATTTTTAAAATTCAAAGTCTTGGTCGGAATCAGTGGAATCTGGGGTCGATATGAGAGTGTAAATATTTAAGTTCCCGCCAAAACTCAAAAATTCAAATTCCCGCCGGACCACCATCCGAATATATGAAAGTTCTCAATTTTTTGAATTTCTCGCAAACATCCAAAATTCGAAATTCCGCCACACCGCCAACGGATTATTTAAAAGTTTTTAAAATTTTGAATTTCCCGCCAAGTCCAGAAATTCGAACTCCCGCCAGATCGCCAATTTTTCAAATCAACTAACTATCAGATCTCTAAATCCGAAAACCAAAAAAAAAGCTAAAAATTCCAATTACTGCCGAGCCTTTCAATTCAAAATTTGCTAAATTTGAATTTTTTGAATTTCCCGCAAAAATCCAAAAATTCGAAATCCCGCCAGACCGCTGACCGATTATTTGAAAGTTTTTGAATTTCGGATTTTCCCGCCAAAATCCCAAATTTGAAATCGCGCCGGACCACCAATATCATGAATCATCTAACTAAAAAGTTATGAAGCATCTCAATCCCAAAACCAAAAAAAATGAAATTTCAAATTCCCGCCCAGCCTTTCAATTCAAAATTTTTTATATTTAGACCACCTATGACGTGTCCAACCTAGTACTTTGAGGTCTTATTTGTGGTTTTTTTTTCATTTTTTAGTTTTTTTTTTCTAGTTTTCCCTTCGGAAATTTTCCCACATTAATAGATCTCTTGTACTACCTCTCCATTTTTCTCACACTTTACATCAGTTTACTCACCTCTCCCTCAGTCATTTAAAATTCCAAAAAAGATTGTTCTTTTAGTTTTTTCGTTTTTTCTTTCTGCTCTCTCCAATTCATAGGACGCGCAAGTAAAAAACAATCCAAAGTAACGAAAAAAATCCAATTTTGAACTTAAATTCTGCAAAAAAAGAGGGGGACCTCGTGATCCTGGATTGCACGTTTTTCGGAGTTTACTCATTTCGTAAACTTTTTCTCCTCCCACTTCAAAGGTAAACAATTGACGCAATTCTGGATGTATTTTGGGCTTTCCGCTTTGGAATCCGCTTTGGCTTAAAATTTTCGGACTAAAATTAGGACCATTTTCAGCTTAGATTTTCAATTATTAGAGAACAAAGAGTACAGCGAAGGCTGTATTGAAAGTTCCCCTCTAATATAAGAGCCCCCACTTTTGGAATCTCGGTTCAACCTGTATTAGAAGTGTACCCTTTATATGAGTGCCAACATTTTGGAAACTCTCTTTAAATTCCATTATAAAAGCCCTTCTAATAGAAGAGCTTTCCGTTTCAATTTCGTATAAAACATGTATTAAATAAAGGTTAGTTTTGACATTTGCCAAGGTTCCAGCTCTTGTTCCTTCTGGCTTCTCAGGCCTCAGTTTTCAGGCTTTTCTTTAGACATTTAGGCTTTTCAGACTTCAGGTTTCTAGACTTTTCAGTATGTTTTTTTTTAGAATTTAGGAGCTTTCATTCTATTTTTCGTCGTTTTTTGTTCCAAAAACCTCAAAAATCTACTGAACTTCCTTTTTTTCTTCATATTTAGATTCTATCCATTTCCTCATTTGGAGTATTTCATAACGTTCAATAGCCTAGACTGGACTAACTAAGCACCTCTTTGCCAAAACAGAAATCAGAATAAAGTGGGGACAATAGCCTTTCAATTCAAGTTTAATGACACAAAAAGCTCTGATCTTACGACTTAGACGGAAGGCTATATTCCAGTCAGAAAAAAGACTGATCCCATCCCATCATTTTAATCTGATTTAGAAGAATTCAGTCTAGTTTGTTTCGATGTTTCTGACGTTTCGGATTTTTCAAAACAATTGAAGAAGAAATGTCATCATTTTAGGAAGAGATCTATGATAATCCTTTTCATAGTATCCACTGAGAAGTACTATAAAAGGTATTCCAATTTTCTGAAAAAGACTTATTTTGCAGTTTTCATTTATTGTCTGATAGAACGGCACATTTTTGAATCTTTGTGTAGGTTAAGTGAGCTTGAAATTAGGAAAAACGTGGACAGAAAGGGGGTCGAATTGCGCATTTGAAATATTGTTTTCCAGCATGATCTGAATTTTTCCAGAACCATCGATAGGTTGATGATCATTCAAAGATCCTTACGATTCCTATGCCTAACTGTGGGTTCATTAACGTCTATAGGGTTCCCACACCGGTTCCCAGCGAGGGTAGGAGAGCGCGCCCTAATGCTAAATTAGTGATCTCGCTGCGTAGCTCAATTTCATCTGACTTTTTTCAACCGAATTTCAGGACGCGCAATTGAAATATGGGTCCCTGGTTTTTTTTATTAGTCTTATAAAGGGTGAGGGTACTTTTGAACTTTTGTTAATGTTAAGTTCGCCTGAAAGAAATGCGTGCTGAACGTGCACGCAAATCTGCATATCTCAACTAGAGTGAGTGATATCAAAAAGCGGTCAACTAACAAAACGTTGAACATGAAATTTTGCACATTTCACCATTTGACAACTTATTTGTATCTTTAACTACAGGCGAGATATATAAATTCGGAAAATAACTCAGCGTGCATCCCTTTCCGGACGACCTAACAAGAACTTTTTTAACATAATTCGGATTCTTTGAAAATTTTGAAAATATCGGTTTTTCACAAACTCTTTATGAGCTCCATAATTTGTATAGGGTTTCTTTATGTTGACGATCTCTAGACAATGTTCCTTGGCGTAAGCATAAGTTCCCTGAACCTGCTTGTGGGGAGATTTCAGTTCACCGAATTCTTTTTTTAACACAATTTTTGTACCCTTCAGGGCCGCAAACATGTTATATAGTAGACCACAGAATGCGGTTCCGAAACTACACATCCCGCTCTATTTGGTACCAGGCGCTTTACTATTGTATAAAACTAAAAAATCCATTTTTGATCCCTCTTCCCGTTCCATTTTTCTCTATTCTTTTTCAAATCCACCTTCTCAAAACACAAACATCACCTTCTTTTTTTTTCCTAGTCCTCTACTCATTAGTACCTATTTGTCACCTATTCTGTTATTATGTTTTTCCACCCTTTATGATGTTTCCAAATCCTTTTTTTTTACTTTCTTTTTTGACAAATGATTTCATTTTCATCTTGATCACTTTTCATAAAGATTAGGGGTTCCTAATGGAAAGTGGATGGGATCAAACTTCGGATTAGAAAAAAAAATACATACAAAAAGCTGACTTTTTTGATCTACTTATCTGATATTTCAGAGCACTCTCAATTAGTTTGAAAGACATTTTTTTTTGGCTCAAATACTGTCGCCTAATTTTCAGATAGGGATCTATTTCAGGGTCTAGACCAGGCCCAATACACTAGGCGTGTTCTGAATTTCTAGTACAGAGCAAATGTTTTCCTCGGCTTACAAAAGATCATCCTCCGGCTAAGAAAAAAATGAGAGCAAACATTAAAAAATGTGTGTGAAGGTTTTGATCTCTTGATTCTGAAAGGAAAGTTTGCTGTAGGTGGTGAAAATGTTCAACTGTTTCAGCTTGCAGAATTTGGAAATTTTTTTGGGTTTTTGGACTTGTTTTGGGGTAGGGTCTTAGGGCTCAGTAGTTTTTTTTTTTCGAAAAAAAAACAAGCATGACTGGAAAAAGTCAAATTTCAGTTTAAGATCGATCAAAAATGATCTGAAACTAGGTTCAGCAAAACCGTAACCAGAGGTGAGAATGAAGCTATTATTGAGTCCAAATGGTTTAAAAAACTAGCGCGGAACACGACTAATATTAGTTCAAAAGGACATTCAAAATAAACCAAACAAAGCTGAAACTGGATCAACATGGACCTAAATCTAGGTCGAAACGTGTCCAAATCTAGGTTAAAATGGATCTAAGCTTAGGACAAAAAAGATCTAAGTTTATTTCAAAATTGATCTAAATCTCAGTCAAAATGGATCCAAATCTAGGTTGAAATGGATGTAAATCTAGGCCAATCTCGAATTGACCCAAGGCTGAAACTACGGTCAACTAGCCGGTTTTCAACTTTTTTAAACAGTTTTTTTGGGGTTTCAAGCCTTTGATTGAGTCAAGAGGGACCAAAAAAGACCAAGTTACATTTTCATTCTGAATCATATTCCAAATCTAGTTCAAAATGGATCGAAATCTACGTTGAATCAGACCTAAATCTAGGTCAAAATGTATCTAAATCTGGGTCAAACTCGAATCGACCCAATTCTTAAACTAGAGTCAACAAGTCGGTTTTCAACATCTTGTTTTTCAGATTTTTATGAATTGGGGTTTTTAATCAAGTCAAAAAGAGCCTAAAAATAATACTGGAACAAGGCCTCATTATTAATTCCTCAGGCTCGTCTGAAAATAAAAATACCTGGAACCAAAGTACATTTTCATTCTGAAACATCTCCCTGGCATTGTAATTTCCGTATTAATCATACCCTGAATCACTACGTAATCTAAATTTCTCTAAACGTTTCTTAAACTTTTGGCCGCAAGATCATCCTGTTTGAAACATCTCTAGATCCTAATCACCCCCAACTTGACCGATGACCAAGCCTTAACTAAGGGGGTCTTAAAACTAGAAACGCCTTCGAATCCAGTCTAAATCCAGTCCAAATCTAGATCAAAGTCTGGTCTAGTCCACTGCCGATTTTCTGCAATTTTAGTACTGAAACATCAGCTCTTAACCCCCCGAAAACTATTTCCAGAGGAGTCGTTTAAAAAGGAGAAATCTAGTGCGATCTTGTCATTTATCATTCGTTTCCTTATCAGTTTTTTTTTTCACGGATAGATATTGATAGGGGAGGGTGGTTAGTCACCATTGATATATAATTTATGAGGTGAAAAGGGAGGAGAAAAACGAAGAAAAAAGAGGAGAAGAAGGTGGTTCTTTGACCAACCCTTCGGCGTTTTTCTTCGAATTTTCCTCGTTATTAATTGAGACCCTTTTGTGCAGGTAAGTGCCTATTATCATTGGGCTTAATCTCTTTTTTCTTGGGATTCCTTCGTTTTATTTTTTTTTTTTAGTTATGAGGGTTTGGATGGTAGGTATATAGTCTTGATATCATAAAATGCATTCCATTTTTCCTGTTATCGCATATACCTGTATTAATACGGCATTGTCTTCTATGAGTGTAAGGTAGCTCAAAAAATAATTTTAGGCCTAAGGTACAGAATTCAAATTAAGGCCTAAGACCCAAAATTCGAGTTCTAGGCCTAATGCTCAAAAATTGAGCCCTAAGCCTAATTTTCAAAAATTGAGCCCTAAGCCTAATGTTCAAAAATTGAGCCCTAAGCCTAATGTTCAAAAATCGAGCCCTAGGCATAATGCTCAAAAATTGAGCCCTAAGCCTAATTTTCAAAAATTGAGCCCTAGGCCTAATGCTCAAAAATTGAGCCCTAAGCCTAATGTTCAAAAATCGAGCCCTAGGCCTAATGCTCAAAAATTGAGCCCTAAGCCTAATTTTCAAAAATTGAGCCCTAAGCCTAATGTTCAAAAATCGAGCCCTAAGCCTAATTTTCAAAAATTGAGCCCTAAGCCTAATGTTCAAAAATCGAGCCCTAAGCCTAATTTTCAAAAATTGAGCCCTAAGCCTAATGTTCAAAAATCGAGTCCTAAGCCTAATGTTCAAAAATCGAGTCCTAGGCCTAATGTTCAAAAATCGAGTCCTAGGCCTGAGGTACAGAATTCGAATTTAGGCCTAAGGTCCAGAATTCAAATTTATGCCGAAGGTAAAAAATTCAAAATGAGGCCTACGGTACAAAATCCAATTTTCAGCCCAAATTGGTCCAATCAAACTTCATAAAACTACACTTTCAATCCACTTTGCTTCTCCTGTCACATCACATTTAGAATTCTGCAGAAAATTCTGGAGAAAGTTCTCCAGTATTCCCCTCTTTGCACATACATGTTTCCCACACCACCTGACTCATGGTCAGTAACACGTGTCCACCGGAGAAAAAAGAGTCGAAAGTCACGTAAGCCCCCCCCCCCCCCCCTTCCTGGGGTCCTGTCGGGCATAAATCATAATCCAGGGGGGAATTTTTAATTTCGACCAACTTTTTTTTTCATCTAGACATGAATTCTAGACATTTGGAATTCAAAATTCAGAACTTGAAATCATAAAATCAGAAAAAAAAGAGTTCCGGGACCGACACATCTTCTGGGCGGCTGACGTGGTGGACCAAGATTAAAAATTCCATAAAAAAGCGTATAAACCTTTTACCGCGGATAACATTTCCGCCTACAGAAATTCGGATTAAGAATCCATTTTCTGAGTACTCAAATACTTGAAAAAAGCTTTTAAAAAGTGTATGATCACACTACTATACTACTATATATATAGCGCATGAGTCCTAAGCTCAAATTCAAGTCTGGAAATCCGGATTTCTAAGCCCGAAATAGTTTTTTTTTTTCATTTTGCGTTCATCAAATTCCTAGTTCTATTTTCATTTTCAGAAAATTTCCTAATTTGGGAAATGAGGTAATCAAGGGGTATTACGTAGTTGAATTTTTGGAGCATTTTCACCTGTAAATTAGTTGGAAAATGTTGCATATAAATGCCGCGCATAGGTGAGTAGAGTTCGCTTTTTTAGAATTTTAGGCCAGAGGTCTTAAAATTAGTGGCAAATTGGACCAAAACCTAGAATATTTTGCTTTGAGCCTAGGCCAAAGTTGAGGGTCTTAATGGAGCCTTTCTATTAGTTTTCGGGTTTGAAACCATCTATTTCAAGCCTACAAACGATTTTTTTTGTCTCAAAATCATCTAGTTTTCCAGGCCTATTTTAGGTTATATGGTCTTATTTTGGGCCGTTAATTGTCTAATTTTTTTATCTAGGCCATACGTTTTCTAGTCCATTTTTGCCATAAAATCATCTGGTTTTGACCGGAAATTATGTCGTTTAGGACTAATTACTAGCCTGAAAACAGCCCAAAATCATTCAGCTTAAGCCTAAAATCTTCTAGCTCAGCCTTTTAAGCCTATTGTCATATAGTCTTTTTTTGGACCGCTAGTTATTTAGTCTTATTTCTAGGCCCAATGTTTTTTAGTCCTCAGCCAAAATTCAAAAGAATGTACCCTGACTCCCTTAAACTTCCTCTACACTACAAAAATCACCATTTCACCTTTCTCCTTCAAATCAGGAAAATGTCAAGAATTTGAGAATTCTGAAAAAAAAGCATGATTTTTTTTCACTTCAGAAACAAAAAATCACCTGGATTAAAAGCAAAAAGAAACAACATCAAACAGCTCTAGATCAAAATCACTCATGTTTCATAGCCATTTGAAGGTGGACTTTCAGAGCGGAATGGGTGATTTTTCAGGTTTTTTGAGCTTAGTTTTAAGCCTATAAAGACCTGAATTTAAGCTTGGTAGAGTCTGTTTTTGCACTTTTTGAAGCCTTATCCTAGTCTTTCCCCCCCCCCCCCCCCCCCCCCCCACTAGTTTCAATATTATTAGGCTTTTTCTTGGTTTTGAAATCTAAATTTAGCCCATTTTCAGCCTTGTTTTAGCTGAACTAGGTAGACCTAGTTTTAAAAACTGGCTTAGGTCCAGGCCTTTCCTATGCCAATTGCAGCCATATTAGGCCTAAATAAAAATCTTATAAGGCCGATCTGGTCCGAGAGTTCACTTTTTTGAACTATGAATTGGCCTGTTTAAGCATATATCTCAGTTTCTCTAGCCCTCATACTAGACCATTGAGGCTCAGAAACCTATTTTTTCAGGCGATTCAATTGGTCTTGTTACGCCTAAACCTAGACCCAGTGAATGCCTCATTCTATACTTTCTAGGCCTGTTTTCAGGCATTTCTAGGCCTCTTTTTAGACCTTTCTAGGCATCTTTTTAGACATTTCTAGGCCTCTTTTCAGACCCTTAAAGGCTTTCTCATAGGACTTTCTTGGACCGCGTGGATCTGATCCCTTGCTCTAGACTCTTACCTATTTTCGTCCATTTCCAAAAAAAAAGCTTGCCCTCAAAAAACAGACATCATACATTTTCGTATTTTTATGTTTTTGTGTGTTTCGTATCTTCTTTATCACCATTTTCTTTGTTTTTTCCCATCTGCTTTTTTTGACGCAAAAGCTCCCAATTTCCTTTTGCCTATTGTTCTAGTTTATTATCTCCTTTTTACCTTAAGCTTCCGCTTCTTCTTTTTTTTCCCTTCGACGTCAGCTTATATGTCTAGATAGGTAATTCTGATTTTTTCCATTATATTCTGAAGTTTTATAGTACGTCACGATACAAAAAGTTTTCTAGTTTGATTGTTCATCTTTTGTTGGATTCCCCCTCGCCACCTTATGACTTTTTCTACTTGTTATCGATAACAATTTATGATTAAGCAGCGAACAAAAAAAGCATGTGAGAAATTTCGAAATTTTTTCGCGCTGCTCTGGGAATATTTACATGTACTAATTGGTCATCAATCACATAGATTTTTGAGTTCTACTATTCACTCTTTTTTTTCTTCTTGATCATTTGTGGTGCTCAGATTTTTCTTGTGAAAAAAAATTTTTTAGACTTGAGGTATAGAATCCAAAGTTAGGCCCTAAGGTACATTCAGGCCTAAGGTACAGAATTCAAATTTAGGCCTGAGTCACTTTCATGCCTCAGGTACAGAATTCAAATTTTGAGTTTAGGCCCATGGTACAGAATCCAAAGTCAGGCCTCGGGTCCATAATTCAAAAAATATTTTTTCCCAAAAGTTTTCTTATTTTACTCCCTATGACCTCACCATCAGTAAAAACCACTAAAACCACGTTTTCCTTCACAAAAATCCTCTCAAAATCGGTCAAAAAACGCTCAAAAACCACGAGAGAGGGTAATCATGGAGGTATTCAGAGGAATTCTAGATAAAGACGTGTAACTTTTAAGATGAGCTATCTGAAAAAAAAGTAGCTCAGAGTACTATCATAGTGAAGAGGACGTCACAAAGTTCAAAAGTTGGATTTTTCGAGAGGTTCGAGGTCGCGGGAAGGTTTAAAACTATTGGTTTAAGGCTTAGAGGAAGAGATCTGTAATAAGATTTTTATCAGAGGGGCACTTCTATTAGAGGTTTTCAGAAGAGAGGGTTTACGATCTACCATGTCAAGATATGGTTAAAATTGATTCCAAATAAAACGCTCTTTTATTAGAGGTTCAAATGAATTTTCAGTCCAAACATCAATATTATAGGCTGTATTTGTGAGGTCCTTCTGATAACAATGAAGCCCAACTGATAGCCCAGAAGCCTAAGACATCATAATCCAATTTTTGGCCACGAAATTTTCGAATTTCGAAGCCAAAACCTGTGAAATGAAGAGCCTGTGAGCCTGGGAGGCCCCATATCAAATTTCAAAAAAAAAATTTTTCTAAATTTCATTTTGATCTTCCAGTATTTTGGAAGTTTAGTTGGTCATAGCGGTGCCCATCTCCTCAGTCATAGCGGTGCCCTTATAATAGAGGGATCTTCTTTCTGATTGTATCTGATTTTTTGATAACACTTATAGCCACTGATAACCACTTCCACAGTAATCCTCGAACCTAAATCCTCTGAGGTCAAACGTCCTTGTTTTTGCAAGATGACGTACCCCCCCCCCCCCCCCCTCGTCCCTTCCAACTTAGCCCCGCCCCTTTTTTCTAGGGTGATAATTTGTGTCTCTATATGTTATTTCCAACTAAGTTCCCAACCCATAGATATGATTCAGAGAGTGATTAGAACCTCTATTGTCCTTAATCCCCGCCGCATATGCCTCTCTAACCTCATGAATGGGTGTGACGTCTCCTTCAGCCTTGGAGCTCTCTGGAGCCGTTGGGTCCACCTCTTCAAAGGATATATTTATAGAGAGAGGACACTCTCTTTTTTTAATCCTCATTTCTCATTTTCTCCCCTTCGGAAGCGTCATTTTATTAGATATGTGTGTCCGAAAAGTTAATTGGTCCTTCATTTTTTTTTTGCGTGGTCTCTCATCTTCTTTCCTCTCAAAGCTCACGTAGTTTGAGGAGCTTTTTCCTGCCATAAATGAGCACAAAATGGCACATCAGTTGTTTATTTTTGGATTAAAAAAGGAAAGTCAAAATAATACGAAATGTGCTTTGACCCCCCACCACCATGAGGGGGAAACCTTCTTTTTTTTGGGATCAAAAGCAAATTTTGTGTGGGGTGAAAGGTCTTCTTTTTGAGCTATCGTCATAACCTTTTTGGGGGATTTTATTATATATAAAAAGCTCAAAAATCTGAAGGATTTCGGATTAGAAAGCCCTCCTTGGAGAAAAGCCAAAAAGATCAGGCCCAATTTGTCAGAGGGTGGGTTCGAACCTGGGGACCTATGGTCCTTTTTACCAGCTGGGCCGTCGGAATTTGACTTTGCAAGATTTTGACCTCTAAATTCGGATTCGGGGCCAAAAATCTGAAGTTTAGAGCCCCATATTGCTCAGATTTGGAAATTTTGGTTTTTGACCCAAAACGGACCCGAGCCCATTTACCCATTGAGCTCCTAAACTAGATTTTCTTTTTTTTTTCCATTTTGAATGGGAATCCTCATGAAAAATGCAATATATTGAGCCCCATATTACTCAAGTTTGAAAATTTTGGTTTCCGGACCAAAACGGACCAAAGCCTATTCAGACCCCAAGCTTCAACTTCGCCATTTTTTCCTCCCAAAAACGGATTTTCTATGAAATTCCGGATTTTTGAGACCCATGATGCTCCAGATTCAAAACTTTAACTTTTGGCCCAGAACGGACCAGAGCTATTCGGGCCCCTTTTTCTCTTTTTACTTTTTTTTCAGATTTCTAAAAACCAAAAACCATGCTAGAAACCCCTCCTGTGATCATTTGATCTCCTCTTTTCTTCCTCTGAAAATAAATTCTAGTTTCTGGCTCCGCCCCTTTAGTATCCCTACTACTTTTCTATCATCTCTTCCTGTTTTTTATTATTTCTTCTATCTTCTCAACTCCTTTGGGTCCTTTTTCCAGTATCTAAAGTCCAAAATTTCCAGTGTTCATCCATCTCCAACTTCCTTTCAACCTTCCAACCATGAACAGTCTCAAAAAGGGTTTCTTCGTCTGGATCTTGGTATCCGCTCTCATCATCAGTTGTTGCTACGCCAATCCGATGCCACAGAAGCGTCGTATGGTCCTTCGGCTGCCGTTTGTGCATAATCAGGAGAATCAGGTGAGCATGGGGAAAAGTTGCAGCTGTTAGGGGGGAAAGGGGGAAATGTCAAAAATGTCAAAATCTTAGGAATTTTAGAGAGAAATCACCTGGGGCAGGGTCAGGGTCCACTTTTAAACAACTTTTGGTTCAAGCTTTCAGGCTAATCTCGTGGTTTTCAGAATAGGCTTTGGAGCTTCGGTTTTTGGACTCAGGCTTAGGCTTTTGGACTTAGGCTTGGGCTTTTGGGCTGAGGCTTAGGCCTTCGGGTTTTTGGGTTTAGGATTAGACTGTAAAGATAGTCCTTAGCCTTTCAGGATCGCTCTATAGCTTTTAGACTTACCTTCAGATCTGCAAGCTAAGCCTAAGGCTTTCCTAGAAATGTCTCATCCTAACCTATATCTGGTATAACCTATAGGGTGTACCACCCTAATCTATAAGGGGTCTAACCGTAACCTATTGGGGTCCCACCTTGATCCATATGGGGTCCCAACCTGACCTATAGGTCGTTATCCTTAACCATTCCTACAGACCTACGGAGCTGAGAATCAACCCCCACTCAACCTTTTCTCTTTCCAGAACTCCTTCCAACAACGCACCTTCCTCCGTATGCTCAACGGCTCAAAAATCAAGAAAGCCTTGAATACCGATGAAGACGTCGGCCTCGTCTCCTCCGATGCCTCCATCGATGGCGACGACAATCAGCAACACCTCTTCATGTTCCGTCGTATCTATTGAATTCAAAAGTTGTCCATGTTCCTTTGATCTCCCGTTTTTCTCCGACTATTTTTTGATCTACTTTTTGATCTCGATTTTTCCAAAATTAAAAAGTCTCCCGTCTAGTTTTGTCCCCCTCCCTCTCCTATGTAAATAGTACGAGTCTATTATTCTCCCTCCCTTTTTCACTCCATGAACATGCTTTTGAATACGACAAAAAAACAATTGATATTGATGCAAATATTACTTTTTGGAACATACGAAACACACATATTTTTCTATGATGAATAAAGGAAGAAAATTGTTGCTGATTTTTTTGGGAGTTTGAGGGCGCAGAAAATGCTAAAAACTAGTGGAAGGAGATCTTGGAACAGTCAGAAGTTGCAAAAATGCAAAAATGTCTCAAGTCGAGCTTGTTCCGGCTGAAAATCTAGCCAAACTTGTCAATTTGCACTGAAAATCCTGCCAATTTGGTCTGAAAATCATGCCAATTTGAACTGAAAATCCTGTCAATTTGGACTGAAAATCCTGTCAATTTGGAATGAAAATTCTGTCAATTTGGACTGAAAATCCTGTCAATTTGGACTAAAAATGCAATGGGTTTGGGCTGAAAATTAAGTTATTTGAAATAAAAAATTTGCCAACTCGCATTGAAAATAACCTCAATTCGGACTGAAAATTCATGTCAATTTGGACTAAAAATCCTGCCAATTTGGACTGAAAATTCATGTCAATTTGGACTGAAAATCCTGCCAATTCGGACTAAAAAACCTGCCAATTTGCCAAAAAACAGACAATTTGCCAAAAAACAGATAATTTGAACTGAAAATCTTGTCAATTTGGACTGAGAATCATGTCAATTTGGACTCGAAATTTTGCCAATTCGGACTAAAAATGTCATAGGTTTGGACTGAAAATCTTGTCAACCCAGATTTAAAACCTTGTCAATTTTGACAAAAAATCCTGTTAACTTGGACTGAAAATCCAGTAAATTTGGACTGAAAATCTTGTCAATTTGGACCGAAAATCCAGTAATTTTGGACTGAAAATCTTGTCAATTTGGACTAAAAATCCTGGAATGTCTGAAAATTTAGTGAAAATCTGTAAAAACTGACTAGTGAGTAGGGTTAAGCCTGGAAATCTAGCTGGAATTTTCTAAAAATCCAGCTTTTCCTAATGTTTTTTTATTTGAAAACTGTCTGACTCTTCTGAAAAAACTAAAATGCTGGTTTTTTTCCGATTTCGAGCTGAAATTCTAGATTTTCAGACCATTTCAAACTCAATTTTCAAGCCAAACAGTCACAAATTCCGTATGAAAGACATTTATTCAGAGAGCGAGATTCAATAATAAATAATTTAAAATTTCCAGACTTTCCAGATTTTCAGGTTTTCAGAAACACAATACAGAAGCCAAGATCAAAGTGAAAATCGAGGAGATAATCGAAATTGCTCCAGTGGCGCTGCTCGGTGTTGGGACCACATAGGAATCCACTGGCCCTACAGTAGGGATAACGACATCAGGACCTCCCGGGGTTACTGTAGTTGGCTCAACTGGTCCTTGAGTTGGTGGGGTCCATGGTCTAGTTGGCACTGGCGGGGACACGTACCCAGGTGGGCACACATTCTCGACCTCATAGGATTCCACCAATCCAAATTTCACTGCATCCGAGCACTTAACCCTTGGAGGTGGAGCAAGATGTGGTGCAGCACTAAAAGAGGGAATTTTTGGCGGAGAAATTTAAAAAAAGACCATATCCCTGTTCCAGATCTGGCGGCGACTCCACAGGAAACGGTGGCTTGAAGCGAGCGGAGGTCGATGTAGCAGCAGTCACTGCAAAAAATTTTATTTTGAAATTTTTGAATTCCCGCCAAATCCCTCACCTAATAACTCCTGGTCCTTCTCTACGTGGAGTGGTTGGGACCTCTGGCCATTCGGGAACCTCCGGGCTCTCTGTAGTGGTTTGCTCTGGAATCATCTCATACGAGTCTTGAATAGGCTCTGTAGTGGTAGAGGGCGTGGCATATCCAGAAGGGGGCGTGGTAGTCTAACCGTAACCTATTGGGGTCCCACCTTGATCCATATGGGGTCCCAACCTGACCTATAGGTCGTTATCCTTAACCATTCCTACAGACCTACGGAGCTGAGAATCAACCCCCACTCAACCTTTTCTCTTTCCAGAACTCCTTCCAACAACGCACCTTCCTCCGTATGCTCAACGGCTCAAAAATCAAGAAGGCCTTGAACACTGACGAAGACGTCGGCTTGGTCTCCTCCGACGCCTCCATCGATGGCGACGACAATCAGCAACACCTCTTCATGTTCCGTCGTATCTATTGAATTCAAAAGTTGTCCATGTTCCTTTGATCTCCCGTTTTTCTCCGACTATTTTTTGATCTACTTTTTGATCTCGATTTTTAAAATTAAAAAGTTTCCCGTCTAGTTTTGCCCCTCTCCCTCTCTATGTAAATAGTACGAGTCTATTATTCTCCCTCCCTTTTTCACTCCATGAACATGCTTTTGAATACGACAAAAAAACAATTGATATTGATGCAAATATTACTTTTTGGAACATACGAAACACACATATTTTTTTATGATGAATAAAGGAAGAAAATTGTTAACTGGAAGCGTTGTTTTTAAGGCTTTTACAAGTTTTGGACTGAAAATCTTAACAGTTTGGACTGAAAACCCTTCAATTTGGGCTGAAAATCCATTCGATTCGAGTTGAAAATCTTGTCAATTCGGACTGAAAATCTTGTCAATTTGGACTGAAAATCATGTCAATTAGGACTGAAAATCTTGCCAATTTGGACTGAAAATCTAGTCAATTTCAGCTGAAAATCCTGCCAATTTGGACTGAAAATCCTGTCAATTTGGACTGAAAATCCAGACAACTTGGACTAAGAATTCAACCGATTCGGGCCTAAAATCCTGTCATTTAGAATGGAAATTCCAGTTATATTGGATTCAAAATCTTGTCAACTTTGGCTCAAAATCTTGTTTATTTGTACTGAAAATCCAATCAATTCGAGCGAAAAACCCCTCAATTCGGGCTAAAAATCCTGTCACTTTGGACTGAAAATCCTGCAAAAATGTCTGAAAATTCACTGAAAATCCGCGAAAAATGAGTAGGTGCCACCTGGAAATTTAGCTGAAATTGCCTGAAAATCCAGCTTTTCATAATGTTTTTCTGTCCGAAAATTCGGTAAAAACTTTCTGAAAATTCTTCCGAATCTGCCAAAAATGCTAGATTTTTTTTAGAATTTTGAGCTGAAATTTTAGATTTTCAGGCTTTTTCTGACCCATTTTTGAAACCAAAAACTCACAAATTTCGTATGAAAGACATTTATTCAGAGTTCGAGATTCAATAATAAATAATTTAAATTTTTCAGAAATTTCAAAAACACAACACAGCAGCCAAGACAAGAGTGAAAATCGAGGAGACGATCGAAATTGCTCCAGTGGCGCTGCTCGGTGTCGGGACCACATAAGAATCCACTGGTCCTACGGTAGGGATAACGACATCAGGTCCTCCCGGGGTTACTGTAGTTGGCTCGACTGGTCCTTCAGTCGGTGGGGTCCATGGTCTAGTTGGCACTGGCGGAGACACGTACCCAGGTGGGCACACATTCTCAACTTCGTATGATTCCACTAAGCCGAATTTCACTGCATCCGAGCACTTAACCCTTGGACCAAGATTTCCAAAATAGCGGGCCAACAACTGCCAATTGATGGTGATTTGACGTTGGATGGTGCCGGAGGAGCAAGATGTGGTGCAGCACTAAAAGAGGTACTTTTTGGCGGGAAAATTTTTTCGAAGCTTACCCCTGTACCGGATCTGGCCGCAACTCCGCAGGACACGGTGGCTTGAAGCGAACGCAGGTCGATGTAGCAGCAGTCACTGCAAAAAAAATTTTTGAAATTTTTTTGAATTACCGCCAAATCCCTTACCTAATAACTCCTGGCCCTTCTCTACGTGGTGTTGTGGGTACCTCTGACCATTCAGGAGCTTCTGGAGTGGTGGTTTGCTCTGGAATCATCTCATTGTCTTGAATAGGCTCTGTAGTGGTAGAGGCCGTGGCATATCCGGAAGGGGGCGTGGCATATCCAGGAGTACGGTAGGTGTCTTCTTGAAGGGAAAAAACACAAAATTAAATCAGAGAACTCAGAGAACAAAAAATGTCGAAAAAAAAATAGAACAGAAAAAAAAGGGGCGTGGCTTACCTGGAGTTTCTGGATTCGGTGGGAAGGTAACTGGCGGTTGTGTAGGAGGATTGGTGGCTGGGGTGTAGACACTGAAAAAAGTTAGAAATTAGGCTCCGCCCACTTTTCGAATAGTTTTTCCAGAATAGGATTTTTTGGAAATTAGCGAGTTTTAAAAATCGGGTTGTTAATCCATTTTCAGCAAGTTTTTTCTCTTGTTTTCAGCCCTAAATTTCCAGATTTTTTGTCTGAAACCCCCCTTACCATGGTCTAGGAGTAGTGGTGGTAGTTGGTGCCAAAGTAGTGGTAGTTGTAGTGGTGGTTGTCACTGGGACACATGGTGGTTGTGGTGGTTGAGTAGCTGCGGTAGATGGTGGAGCGGTGGCGTACTGGCTGAAAAATTGGGGTCATTTTGTCTGGAAATTTTGGATTTTTGGCTCCGGTTCTTTTAGGTCCCTTAAGGTCAAAGTTCCTTATAGCCCATGTTCAAGTTTCCCGCTCTTAAAACCCAAATTAAGCCTTTAAAAAATTAAGCCTAAAAAAATTAAGCCTAAAAAAAATTAAGCTTAAGTACCCCGAAAAACTAACGCTGGAGCGGTTGGATAGTATGGGTATGGTCCTCCTGGTCCTGGCACAATTGGTCCCTCGGTTCCTGGCACCACATAAGGTCCCGGTCTTCCTGGTGGTGGAATTGGATAGGTCCAAACTTGGTTTTGTGGGTTTTCCGGTGATGGTGGGATGATTTCGATTTCTGGGGTTCCTGGTCCTCCCGGAATCCCTGGTCCTCCCGGTACTCCTGGTCCTCCTGGGCTCCCTGGGACTCCTGGGCTTCCCGGTCCTGATGGTCCATTTGGTGGTGGAATTGTCACAATTGTATAGGTCACATTACGTCCGATACAGCACAACCGGCACACGGCGCAGTTCTGGAAAAAAAACTTTTTTTTTTGGGCCAGAAAAAAATGGGCATGACTCATATAAAAATGGGCATGACTCATATAAAAATGGGCATGACCCATATAAAAATGGGCATGACTCATATAAAAATGGGCATGACCCATATAAAAATGGGCATGACTCATATAAAAATGGGCATGACTCATATAAAAATGGGCATGACCCATATAAAAATGGGCATGACTCATATAAAAATGGGCATGACCCATATAAAAATGGGCATGACTCATATAAAAATGGACATGACCCATATAAAAAAAGGCATGGACCACATAAATATAGGCATGTACATTAAAGAAATGGGAATGACCCAAAAAAAATGGGCATGATCCATATGAAAATGGGAATGGCTCATATAAAAATGGGCATGACCTTTTTAAATATGGGCATGACCTATATAAGATGACCTAGAAACCCACCGTAATAATAATTCGTCCATTTGTCCCGACCCTGTGCACCTGCGGAACCACATAAGTTCCTGGTCCACTTGGCGCCGGAACGCTTGGCAATGGATCAGGCTTATTATCAATATCAGTTCGTGGCGCATCAGTTGGTTCTTGTCCGGAGCCATCGGGCACACTGGGACCATCTGGATTTTCCGTGACTGGGGATGATGGCCGCCCTGTCCTGTAGTATCCGTAGCCGTAGTGATTGACGTATTGAGGCGAGATGAAGGAGGCCAGAGAGCAGCCGATGAGCACTGGCAGGAGTAGTGTAGGGCGGAGCAACATCATGGGAGGAGAAGTCAAGGTTTGAGAGAGTGGGGTCTGGAAATTTTTAAAGAGATTTTTGTTTTGGCGGGAAGATTTGGGAGGGAAAAGTCCGGATTTGAAAAAAAAGATTTCGGAAAAAAAATCGAAATCATTGAGGTTTGAGGATAGCTGTAAGGTCTTCAAAATCAGAGAAAAAATTTGCTTTCAGAATAAAAAGGGCATGACCCATAAACAAAATAGGGCGCTACCCATAGAAAAATGGGCATAACCTATAGAAAAATAGGCATGACCCATTAAAAAAAAGGGCATGACCTATATAAATATGGGCATGAACCATATGGGAATGGGCATGAACCATACGGAAATGGGCATGACCCATAAAAAATGGGCCTCTCCCGTAAAAAAATGGGGATGACCCATAAAAAAAGAGCATGTCCGATATGGGCTTTACCTAAAGGACTTGACTTTTTTCCAGTTTTTTTTTCAGATTTTTTCTGAATTTTCAAAAATTTTTCGGAAAACTGAAATAGATCTTGAAATAAGGTCAGATTTTTTCAAAAAGTTTTGTAGCATGGTTTTGGATCAAAAACTACTTTTCCGATATCAAAAAACTAAAAATTCCAGAAAAAAATTTTTTTTTTGGAATTTTTAAATTCTTTTTTCACAGTTCTGGAAACTTGGGAATGGGATTACTGAACCAAATTTTGGAATTTTTAGGACAAAAAAGAATGCAAGCTGAAAAAAAATCCGGAAAAATTCGGAAAAAAAAATTTCGAGTTTTTCAGAATCAAAAGTCAAATTTTGAGCCATTTTCACTCCACACCTAAGCCGGGGAACAAAAATCTGGAATACTATTTTCCGCCATTCCCCTGCTCTTTTTATACCCGATTTCCAGACAAAACCCGCCCTAGAAAAAAGGGGCGGAGCCTGCCTGCTTCCCATCCGGAACTATAGGAACTACTAGAAAACGTACTACCTGTAATAAAATTTTTTCTTTTTCCGGGCAAAAAACAGGGAAAAACCTGGAGAAAATGAGAAAATAGTGGGGGAAAAGTGGAGGGAGCAGAGAAAAAGGGGGAAAAAGAAAATGGGGCACCGGAGAATGTGAATTCTGAGTCATCATCAGTTTCCTATTGTGGGACCACGGCTCCTATTGTTTCGGGGGAACGGCCACTCCCCATCCTTTCCCCCATACAGGGGGAAAAAGTAAAAAAAAAGTTTTTTGTACAAAAAATTTCGAACAAAAATTGACCGGAAATGTTTGAAAAATTTAATTCGATAATTGGAAAAATTGCATTGTTTCAGGCTATTTTCAATAAGTTTTTTGGACATTTGAACTTTGTGAAGCTCCACCCCTTTTCCAGAGATTGGGTACAAAAAGTGACGAATTTCAGGTTTTCCAGAAATTTCCCAGAAGTTTCCAGCTTTCCGTTTTTGGCTTAAAGCTTCTGTATATGGATTCAGCTCCTAATTCAGGTTTTCAAAAAAAATTTTGAAAAAAAATTTTTCGTTGGATTTTTCTAGAACTTATTTTTGGACATTTTCAGATTTTTCTAGAGCCTTCAGCGTTCTTGAAAATCCAGTTTTAGTGATAAAAAACTATTTTTCTAACTTTTTTCTGGATTCTCAAACTCTGTAAATTCCTGAAACTTTTTTTTGGTTTATGGTCTCCAAATTCATCTATTGAGCGGTTTTTCACAGGGATTCTGAAAAAATCCGTCCTATCTATAAGAGTGTTCATCGAAATCTGAAAACTTGATTTCTCGGTTCCTTTTCAAAATTTAATATCCCGGTATTTTTCTTTTCCAGCTTGCCCAAAATGCTTCGTCCTTCCCTTCTTTTAGTCCTGCTAGCAATCTCCTCAGCCACCGCTCAACACAACGCCAGTATCCCTCAACCTGCACATCAAGGTCTCCAAGAGCGAAATGGTTTACAAGGAATAACATCCCCAACTCCTTTTCCTTGGACCACTCAAACTTCAGGAACCAGTAAGTCATCTCTTTTTTTGTCAATTTTTAAGAGGTTGCTAAGATTTTGGTCCTCCTAGCTGAGTTTTAAAACCGTCCAAAACAGATTTCTGAATTCTCAGACTTTTTTCATTTTAGCTGAAGATCCGTTCGGGGGCACTACCTATCATCCTCCGTCACCAACTTGGGATTCTACCGATATACCGCCAACATTTAGGTACGATTTGCTTGTAATATAAGGGCACTTCTACAAACGATGCGTTCAATTTCAGCGATTGTTGTGTCATCGATTTGAGTGATCTGAAGGTGGTCTTATCGGAAGGTGTTGCCGATAGGACTGGATCTGGGGTGGGTGTTTTCTGTAGGCATATTTGAACTCCGGGACTATCTAGTTCTTTTGAAAAAATTTTTTTCGAAGTTTGGATTAAAAAAATCATTGACGCATCCGGCTTTTCATAGCCGTTGGCAGGATTACAGAATTCGCGGCCTGAAAAAATTGTTTCGAACATTTATTTCTCGGCTGGAAATAAAGATTAAAAAAAGTGGTCAACTGGTAAAATGTGCAAAATTCTATGATCAACATTTTGTTAGTTGACGACTTTTTGATATCACTCACTCTAGCTGAGATTTTAGCCTAAACGTTCAGTGCGCATTTTTTTCTGGCGAACATAAAAGTCCGTTCCCAGAAACTCAAAAAAAACGACCATATCAAGTTGGAGTCTCCTCTTTTATTTTCATTTGATTTTTCAGTGCTACTCCCTGTCTTGCCCTAGTTCCATCACAATCCAACGGGAGCTCATCATTGATTGGGAGCTGATAGCCAGACAATTTGGTCTAACGAAGCCTAAAGTCAAATGTGCTGACGCAGCTCGTCTGGGATTAGTCAAATCGTTTGAACTCGAAAGAGTTCTTCCACCGAGGAAACAATAACTTTTTGGGCGATTTTTTATTAAATTAACCTTTAAAGCTTCGTTATTATATCTTATTCGTCATAATTGTCCTTATATGAAGGCGATCTTATCTTCTGAAATTCCAGTGAAAAGTTTGAGACCCAGTTTCCAGATTTTTGTACAAAACATGGCTTTTATATCCCCAAACCTATACAATTAAAAACATACAAATGTTTAAAAGGGACCAGACAAAGGACCAATCACTAAAATCATTATTAGCGGGTCCGCAGAGTTTGGCGCGATTCTGAAATTAAAATTGTGGAAAATTTTGAAAAATCCAAGAATCAAAATTGAATGATAAGACCAAATTCTTCATAGTGGGAACACCTCCCAATTTTCTGGAAAATGCTCTGAAAATTTTCAATTTTTTGATACTGAAAACCAGTTTTTTTTTTGAAATTAGTCCAGAAAAACTTTTCGTAAATCTGAAAATGGCAATTTGTCGAAAAATTTTTTCTGGGAATTTTAAATTTCGGCCCTAAATCATGTTTCCCACAGGATCCCCTTTTTATACCCTGTAACTGCCCTTTTGCTCCATACAAAACCCCTCTAGAAAAGGGGCGGAGCCTAGGGTTCTGGAAATCGCGCTGCAAGTTTTCCTTTTTTTTTTGACTGAAATTCTGAAAATCGTAACTTCGCTGTAAGGTCGATTTTTCGAAAAATTCTGTAGTTACACCATACTCCCTTTTTATACCCTTCAGCAACAATTTTTACCGCTTTTTTACCCTAAAACCCCTCTAGAAAAGGGGCGGAGCCTAGCCGGAACCTTGTTCCTAAAACTACTATTCCCTGTACAAAACCATATTGAAAAAAAAACGGAAAACTTGTGCAGAAAAAAGCGGTAAGAATATGAGTTCTGACTCATCATTTTTTCTATTGTACCCCTTCTATATGGACCAAAACCTATTGTTTTCAGGTACCCCCCTTCCCACCGCCACCACCACTCCTCTTCTATAGTAAGATTATTTTTTTGAAAAAAAAATTTTTTTTTGTATAGAAATTTTGAAAAACTCATCAAATCGTATAGTGAAAATGGTATTGTTTCTTACTCCCGATGTTCTGATGGATCCGGAATCGGAGGCTCCGCCCACTTGTTACCTACCACTGATGAAAGTGATATGGGTATAAAAGGTACAAGTTGCGGGGAGGTAAAGCATATCCAGCTTCTTCTTTTCTCTTGTTTTATCATTGGGTTTTTTTTGGAGATTTTGAAATTTCGGAACAAAATTTGAAAATCTGAAATTTTCAGGTTCAGATTTTTTCTCCAAATTTTTGAGCTTTTCGTTTTTTTTTTAACTTGAAAAATGTCGGTTTTTTTTTTAATTTTGAAAAATTCTGAAAATTTTCGAAATTCTGAAAATATTTTCTTCTGGCCCTTTTTGGTCCTTTTGACTGAAAATATCTTATTTTGGTCCTTTTTGGTCCTTTTTGCTGAAAATATTTTATTTTGGTACTTTTTGTTCCCTTTTGGTCCTTTTCAATTTAAAGATTCGAAATTTCAGATTTTCAGTTGCAAGTTCTAAAAATTTTTTCCCAAAATCTGAAAAATTCTTAATTTTCATCAGTCCAATTACCTTTGTTTAACATAATCTAGTCTAGTCGGCCTCAGATTTTTTCTGAAATTTCAAAAAAAATTTGAAAATCTGAAATTTTTTTGAATAATTTTTTTATTTTTTTATTCAGTTTCCTATTCAAGGCAGTAATAACTTCTAATTTTCTTTCAGAAATTTCCAAGTCCTACTGAAAGTTTTCAAAAATTTAGCTTTTTTCAGCGTCCCCATCATGCGTCAAGCTTCGTCCCTTCTCCTCCTCTCCCTCCTCGGATGCTCCTTGGCCGCCTTCAACAACGGTCTCGGCTACCGTATCCCAAATCCTTCTGGTCCAAATGGCTACAGTACCTCAGGAGGTCCAACGTTTAGTGGGGTCATTCCCCCAGGAGGACCAGGAACCAGCTCCGGAGGACCAACTTTCAGTGGGGTCATTCCACCAGGAGGACCAACTTTTAGTGGGGTTATACCTCCAGATGGAAAAGGAACCAGCTCAGGAGGCCCAACTTTCAGCGGTGTGATCCCCCAAAATGGACCAACTTTCAGTGGTGTAATCCCTCAAGGAGGGCCAACTTTCAGTGGGGTCATTCCCCCAGGAGGTCCAGGAACCAGCCAAACCATCAAGGTCCCAGGGACCAGCCAAACCATTGTTGTCTACAGAAATGGGCAGAAAATTATTATCGTAAGCAATTTTTTTTTTTCAAAAAGTTTCGAAAAAGTGAAAATTTCAGAACTGCGCCGTGTGCCGTTTATGCTGTTATGGACAGAATCCACAAGTCAGAATTATCCCAGGAATCCCAGGACCAAGCGGTCCAAATCCACCAACTGGTCCAATTGTTCCAGGACCAAATGGTCCAAATCCACCAAGCCAGCCAGGACTTCCAAACCCACCAGCTGGTCCAATTGTTCCAGGACCAAATGGTCCAGGAACACCAGTTGGTCCAAATCCACCGAGTGGCCCAAACCCGCCAAGTCAACCAAGTGGTCCAAACCAACCAAACCAGCCAGGACAACCAAGCTTCCCAGTTTTTCCACCAAGAATCCCGGGACCATATCGACCATATCCAGTTGCTCCAGGGTGAGTTCAGGGGTTAAAGGGGTCCCGGGGGTGCAAGAAAGATCCTAGGATCTGAGGGCCCAGGAAGGGCCTAGGTCTTCAGAGAGCCCTAGGAGGGTTCTAAGAGGGTTCTGGGATTACCTATAGGGGCTAAAACCCTTGGGTCTTTGAAAACTTCATAGGGTTTTTTGTCCCTCAACGGACCTCAAAAGACCCTAGACACCCTCAATGACTCGGTAGCCTTCTAGGACCCAAAAACCTAAAATTTCCAGCCAAAACAAACCTAAATTTTCAGCCAATACGCCACCGCTCCTCCAACCACCCCACCCACTCAACCACCACAACCACCATGTGTCCCAGTGACAACCACCACCACTACAACCACAACTACTTTGGCACCAACTACCACCACAACCACTAGACCATGGTAAGCGGAACTTTCAGACAAAAAATCTGGAACTCTAGGGCTGAAAATAAGAGAAAAATGACGAAAAATAGCTTGAAAACCAGATTTTCAAATCTAAAAATTTCCAAATTTTCTATTCTGAAAACTGCTCAAAAAATGGGCGGAGCCAAGAACCAAAATTTGTTTTTTTTTTCAGTGTCTACACCCCGGCCACCAATGCTCCAACACCATTCACCTTCCCACCAAATCCGGAAACCCCAGGTAAGCCACGCCCCTTTTTTTTGTTTTCGGTTTTTCGTTCATTTTTTGTTCCCTGAGTTCTCTAATTTAATTTTTTGTTTTTCCCTCCTCCAAGAAGACACCTACCGTACTCTTGGATATGCCACGCCTCCATCTGGATACGTCATGCCCTCTACCACTACTCAAGATTCCTATGAGATGATTCCAGAGCAAACCACTACTAGAAACCCAGGAAATCCGGAATTGCCAGAGGTCCCTACAACACCACGTAGAGAAGGACCAGGAGTAATCAGGTAAGAGATTTGGCGGGACTTCAAAAAATTTCAAAAAATAATTTTTCAGTGACTGCTGCTACATCGACCTCCGCTCAATTCAAGCCACCGTCTCCTGTGGGGTTGCCGCTAGTTCTGGAACAGGGGTACGGTCTTTTTTTTTTAATTTTTGAATCCAAAAAAAAATTTCCCTCTTTTAGTGCTGCTCGACATGCTCCACCGTCCAACGCCAAATCACAATCAATTGGCAATTGTTGGCTCGCTATTTCGGAAGAGTTGGTCCACAAATCAAGTGCGCGGATGCCGTGAGATTCGGGCTAGTGGAGGCTTATGAAGTGCAGAATGTGTGCCCGGCAGGACCAAGAGGGACCGAGGGACCATGGGTCACGATTCCGACAAATGGACCAACTTGGCCAACTATGCCAACTGGGAAGCCAATTTGGCCAACTTTGCCAACTCAATTCCCACCAGAGTGGCCAACTCAAGACCCAACTGTGACCATCCCACCAAACCAAGGACCAGGAGCTACCCAAGGACCAGGAACTTATGTGCTTCCAACTGGAGGACCACGCCCAACTGGAGGACCAGAAGACAGCTACCAAATGCCACCACAACCCAGCTCGGCTTCATCTTTCACAGTGGTCACTTCTGTCTTCACTATTATCTTGACTTCCGTCTTGTGTCTTTAATTTTTTTTTGGGATTATTTATTTTATTTATTTGGTTTTTTTTTCATAAATGCTCAATAATAAAAATTTATTCATTTCAACTTGTTCTGTTTATGGTTTGTAATCCCAAAGAGCAGGGCTCGAAAGTCCATGGTATAATCTTTGCTGAAAATCTGAAAAATCTGAAAAAATCTGAAAAATCTGAGAAAAAAATCTGAAAAATCTGAAAAATTTTTCTGATAATCTGAAATCGGAAATTTTATTAATATAGAAAATTTTTTCCAAATGATCCGAAAAATTTCTATTAATGATCACAACTTTCATCGGAACTACTAAAATCTCTTAAACTTTTGGAAATATAATGTCCTCCGTGCCCATGCCCATGTTCATGCCCATTTTCATGCCCACCAAAAATCATTTTTGCATCACAAATATTGCCTCGGGAGGTTTTATGTCACATTTTGCAGCGGTTATTGCAATAAAACGCAAAACCGGAATCGAAAAAAAATTGATGTCGATTTTTCATTCTTTTTGGTTTCAGAGCAGAGCTTCACGAAATTCCGTTTCACGGTTTTTTTCTTGCTCTTCCGTTTTCCGTTTTTCCAAATTTTCATATGTTTTCCGGTAAAAAAAAGTTAGAAATTTTGATAGTTTTGAACAGCTTTTCACTCGAAAAAAGTACGAAAAAAAAACTGGGGAATTTCTAATTTTGTTGAAAAATCAATTTTTGCCGAATTCAGGTTCGAAGTTCTACGAAATTTTAATTTTCTTTTAAAAAAATATTTTTTCTTCTTCCGATTTTTGTTTTCGGAAAACTTTTCCAATTTCCGAATTCAGTTTTCCGAAAAAAAATTCATTTTTCCGATTTCCGTTTTACCAGTTTTATTTCGTGATGCTCTGTTTCAGAATGCTTGAACTTGCTGGAAATTTTTCCGAAAAATTTGATCTAAAATGACATTTCTCTCGCATTATCGACACCAAAACAAAGCACTATGCGATGTGTTATTTTTGTAGTCTTTGGAGTCTTGGGCATGCGATTTTCTCTCAAATGTGGGTTTTTGTAGTTAGCGAAAAAAGCCATACCAATTTCTTCTATGAATTTTTTCATTTGAAAAAAAAAGTCGACACATCCAAACCATTTCATCTAATTATCACAACTTTCGTCGGAGCTACTCGATCCATCCGAGCTATCGGAATTATAATTTCCTCCATGCCCATTTCCATGCCCATGCCCATTTCCACCATGCCCATGCCCTCTTCTTCTTCGTCTCGTTGTACTTCGCATCGTTGTAAATGGCGAATTGACACATGTCATCTCCATCCAATTCATATTCGGTGAGCCTTGATTCCACACAGACATAATTCCGGCACCCGACATTCTCATTGGAAAAGAGTACACATAGTTTCCATTTCTATATATTTGGAACTGACTTCCAGCCAACCTGAAAAGATTTGGAACATGCCCTTCTAATAGAGGATTCTTACTTCACCGTAATCTGATAAGGCTGCCCGATTTGATAGATTGGTGGTCCAAACACCTCACCACCCCATTTACCAGACAATGTGTTGAAAATTGTGCGTTGGTTTGGAAGGTCTTGACGCATATGGAATGGGATTTGTGGTGCAGGTGGAGCATAAGTGAAAGTGTGTCTGATGCTGAAAAATAAACAAAAATTTTCTCCAAAAAACGCATTTTTTGACCCAAGGGACGTTTCGAAACCAGACATTTCGAAAACCGGGCATCTTGAAACGAGTCATTTCGAAACCTCTTAAAAAATCGTGCAGAAAAAGCTCGGAAGATGGGAAAATTTTGAGGTAAAAAATGTGAGTTTTCTGAATCGCGAAAAATTTCAGAAAAAATTTATATCGAAATGAAATTTTTTTCTTCCAGAAACTTCCCAAGATGTTTTTCACGATTTTCTCAGCAGTTCCGAAATGTCCGGTTTCAAAATGTCCGGTTTTGAAACGTCCATCTTTGTTACCTTGACGCTCCTCCGACCGTTCCATTCCAAGTGATTGAATCACCGTCTTGCAATGCGCGGCCAAGTTTGACAGTCATTTCATTGAAGTTTCCGTACTAAAAATACATAACTCTTATAAAAGGGCATCAACAAATTGACTCACAATCCGATTGCAATACAATACTTGTCCTGCTGTTTGACAAGAAATTAGATAAACATTCGAAAGAAATATGAAAAGCAAAAACATTTTTCGCTTCGTAAAGCATGTGTTTCCTGCAGGGGGTTTCATATCTTCCCTGCATCGGTTACCGCTATAAAAATTGAGCGGGAACTGTGATGCTTGAATTTGTTGCCTCATGTTTAGTTCGGTTTCTATCGTAAAACGCTTCCGGTCGTTAAAAATGCTTTTTTGTGCTAAGAATCGCATGCCAGAAAGATGGATATCTGGGCTGGGCAACTGTTTCCAATTCAAACAATTTGTTTTGTCAAAAAAAATTGATATTTCCATCCAAACAAATTTGTTGACCGAAAAAATTAATCCAAACAATCAAACATATTCAAAAAAAAATTTTCTAGCTCCAAGTTTCCGAAAATTATTGTAAAAAGGGGTTTGAATTTAGTATTCTTAACTACAAATTCAGTAGGAGTTCAATATAATACACATTTTCCACTCAAAAATTGCGAAATTTACGAGAGATCTGTCTCAAAACTGTTTGAAAGTATCAAACAATTCTGTCCCGGTCTCTTTTATTATGGGACGGTTATCTTTTTTTCGGGACGGCTATTTTTTTTGGTCCGGACGGTCGTTCGATAACAGAGACGGGAATTCTACAAAATTTCCGTTTTCCGTAGAAAAAAAATGTTTTCCGTCTTCCGATTTTCGTTCTCCGAAGTTGGATCTTTTTTCCGATTTCCGTTTTTCGAAATGGAAAAATTTTGTTCCGTGAAGCTCTGATTTGTATGCAATTTCTCTCTAGTGTAGTTCTACACAAAAGCCGCACCCATCGAGTCGGGAAGCATAGGTATGCGTTTTTTCTTTTTTCGTAGTTTTTATAGCTCACGCAAAAAGCATACCAATCTTTTCAGTTCCTTGTATAATTCTCTTTTCTTCCTAATTCCCCATCAAAATTTGTCTTACAATAACTACATTTTCATTAGTACCGGAAAAAGAGAAATTCGATATTCGAATTTCCCCAAAAAACATTAAAAATTCGAATCAATCTGATAAAATTCTGTCAGTGTGAGAAATGATAAATTCACAAGAAAAACCGGGGGAGCAAGAATAATATGGGGAGAGAGAAAAATTAATATTTTTCGATAAATTTCTTCGATTTTCCGTCGTCAATTTTGTCGCTCTCCTTGAAGGAAGTCTCCAGATTTTGGTGACGAACGTTGAGCCATTTCGACCACTCTTCTTCTTCCTCTTCGAAGTGTGATGACGTGTCGGATTTTGGCTGGAAAAAATTAAAAATTTTGGTGGGAAAAACCTCTTTTAAGGGGGGAAAATGCAAGAAAGTTGGCGGCGAGAGCTTTTTGGGTATGCGATTTCCCCAAAGGCTACAAAAACTACAAAAAATGCGTACCCAAAACGCGACGAGATGGGTATGCAATTTCTAATGAAAATGTAGTCTCTGTAGCTAATCGAAATTGCATACCTATAAAAGCGACGAAATGGGTATGAAATTTCTGATAAAAACGTATTTTTTGTAGTCCGCCGAAATCGCATACCGAAAGGATGGGTATGCTATTTTGGTTGCGCACTGAAAACTACGAAAACTACGCTTTCTCAAAATTGCATACCCAAAATCGTCGGTATGCGATTTCGGCAAGCTACAAAAACTACACAATCGCATACCCAAATTTTCAACGATTTTTACTCACTTTTTGCATAATCGGCATCTCTTTCGGCGTGCTCGTATCGATGGGAAGTCCGACGTAGCTTTCGGTGGCCTAAAAAATCAGGTTTTTTCATAAAATCTTCCATAAAAAATAATACATTTGAGCTATCCGTATTGAACGAGAAGTCCGTCGACGAGACACTGCTGACAGTCGACACGTGGCGAATCGGCACTCCGTTTCGCAGCTCTTTCAGCACTTTTTCCTGAAAAAAAAATCGATAAAAATATAATTTTTCGATGGAAAAGTACTCTTTGACGGCGTGTCTCCTCGAGTTCCATCTCCAGAAGGAATGCCTTTTCGTCGAGACGGTGGAGACTCACTTCGAGGCTTCGACGCTTCTTCGCGGCACGATCTCCTGGAAAAAAAGGGGTTTTTATAGGAGAAAATGAGGAAAATGAGCGTCGGAGCAGTGTTTTTCGCTTGATTTTGCGCTTTTTAGAGAGACAAACTTGGTATTTTAGCGCAAAATGGAAGAAACGATCATCGGCGAATTGGGTATGCGATTTCGGTGGGCTACAAAACTACAATTTTCGAGAAATTGCATACCGAGATTAATTGGTATGCCTTTTTGATTGAGCGCTGAAAGCTTCGAAATTTTTATTTTCACAGAAAACAATACCGAAAATTCTGAAAATTATGCATTTATAGGAAACATGTGCATCAGAGCAGAGTTTTCATCTTTACTTGCGCTTTGACAAAGAAAAGCTGGCGATTTTGACGAAAACTGCGAAAAATAGCCGAAATAGAGAAATGGGTATGCGATTTCTTCTAGACTAACAAAACTATACTTTTTGCAAAAACGCATACTAAAAAAAGCAGAAAAATTGAGTATTTATATGAAAAATGTATATCGAAGTGTTTTTTCCTTATTTTCGCAGTTTGTGCAGGAAAAAACCGATAAAATTGGAGAAAAAAGCAAAGAAAGCGCAAGCGGAAGATTTGTTTTCCGAGGAAATGAGTATGTAACTTCACCAGACTACAAAAGCTACACTTTCCAGGAAATCACATACCCAAATTATCGGTATGCGATTTCCTCTGCGCACTGAAGGCTAGAAAAACTACACTTTCCCCGAAATCGCATACCCAAATTATCGGTATGGGATTTCACTCGCGCACTGAAAGCTACGAAAACTACACTTTCCCCAAAATAGCATACCCAAATTATAGGTATGCCACTTCTCTTCGCGCTACAAAAACTACAATCCCCCCCAAATCGCATACCCAAAACATATTTTCATCGCTTTTCGCTTGTTTTTCTCACAATTTTTTCGCATTTTTCCCCCAATAAACTCACTTTCCGAGCCAAGAATCGACGTGAGGAACTTCATCGTTTGCTGAATTGAGAAGTTTTCTTCTGAAAAAAAGAAATTAAGTTTAAATTTCCCCATCAGAGAAAAAATTGAGAGAAAAACAGAACGTCACTCTGAAAAAAGAGAAAAAAGAGCGGCGGCGGCGAAGGGGGAAAAAAGAAAAAAAGGCGGAAAAGAATTAATTAAAATGATGGATAGCCGGGGCCGGCCTCAAAGCCTTTTCTGGTTGACTGGTGGTCGCTGGTCGACTGGTTCAACACACAAAAAACAAGCCAAACCAGGGGGGACTTTTTGTTTCAGTGAATTTTTAAATTTTCCTTTCTGCCAAAAAAATATAAAATTCATCAAATTTCTATCGTTTCGACAGAGTTTTGATGAGAAAAACAATCGAAAATTCATGAAAAGTTTGCGTTTGAAATTTTCATCAAAAATTGGTTTTGGCGCTTGGTGGAAAAGTGCAGAGAATGCATTTTATGTTACGCGCAATGGGGGTTACTGTAGCAAAGTTTTACTGTAGTTTCAGTATTTTTTAAAGGTTTTTGTGGGTTTCTCAACTAAAATTGACTGAATTTAATTTTAAAAATAGCACGGAAAAAAAATGATGAAAAAAAGTAAAAAATAATACGATTTAATAACAAATGAAAGACAGTGACCACATGGAATATTTGAAAAAAAAAACAGAAGTTGTACAGGAAATTACTGTTTACAAAGCCCTGTCTAGCCAATAAAATGTACCGGAAACTGAATCACGAGACTGATTTATTCTCGGAATTCTGAGAATCCGACTCTCTTTTTTTTTTCATTTGGCCTACAGTGATAATTGAAACTTCCTAATACCAGAATTAACAATGATGTTCTTAACAACAATCAAAACATAACATAATATTCCTTGGTTGTCTCTCGAGTACTATCTCATTAAAAAATTTGCAACGAATTCTGAAACCTGGAATCGTGAAACTCCAGAATAGAAATATTTTTTTGGTATTCTCAAAATTTTCATCAAGTGTGTTCAAAATATGGTCGAAGACCTAAATGGACATTCCGATTTTTTTTTAATTTTTGAATTTATAGTTTGGAAAACGTTGAATTGTTTTTTTTATTTCATCAAAAGCTACGAAAATTACAATATCAACAATCAAAATTATGCAAAAATTGCCGCTGATGTGGATACCAATGTCTGAACCCGAATAACTTGCACTTTTCGCTTTCGGCGACCTAAAATGTCTTTTTTTTTCTAGAGTTTTATAGTCCCTTTACATTTAAAAAATTTCCGGAATTCCTTAATACAAATCATTGCGATAACCGGCTCCAGTGACGGGTAAATGGCTACACTGGCACCGGCAAAATTTCCAATTCTTCCACCATAAATTTCAAAAATCGGCATGGTAATTAGTAGGCCAACTGGGCTGTACATTAGAATAAATGGTAGAATTGTCTGGAATTTTCAGAACTTTTTTTTGTAGTTTGTAGTCTATTATTACCTGAAATGCCAACGTGGCAAACAACTGACGGTTCAGGCCTAGAGTCTTTGCACTCATCTGAGATTGGGTGTCCTTCATGGACTTGTAGATATTAAAGGCGCAGAAGAGAATCGTCGAGAAACAGGTGACCTAGAATTTGTGACCTAGAAAAAGTTAGGCCATCCATTCTTACAATAATACAAGTGCATCCAACGGCTCCCATAACGTCTCCGACCTTCCAAATTTTCTCTCCATTCTCCCCAATTGACCAGTACATTGGAGCGATAAATGACACTTTTGTGGAGTCCTCCCCATAGTAAAACTTGAGCTCTTCTCTGAAGAAAAAACATAAAGGCATGCCTTTCTATTAAAGCCAACTTCATATATTCCTGTTTCTCCACTGTATTTGCCATTCCCCAGTAAACAAATTGAAACCAGAGTACGAAGCAAATGAGGCAGGGGATAAAGATAAGAATCAATTTGTAGCCATGAAATCTTGGGAGACGTTCTGGCTTGCACATTGCAATGTATCTATAGAAGAATTGGGTGGCTAGAAGGGAGATGACCAGGGCGAAAGAGCCGCAGAATAGGCCTGAAACAATGGAATAGCCAGAAAAAATGAAGCGGAAAACTTACATGTGATATTGTTGCCAATCCATTTCTCATATTTCAAAGGGCTATTCATACAGACGATGAAGATAGGCGGCTTGATATGAATGACCTGTGAGGTTTGTAAACGATTATTGTGTTTTGTTTTTCGTTTATTCGATTTTGAATTGAATCATAATATTTCTATATTGGTTCAATTGTTTTGGTATCGTTTCTGGTATGTTTTAAAAACTGCGAAAGTTTTAGACATGGGTTTTGACATACTATAAGGTCGCTAACTGTAATTTTGTGTTAACATCTCGACTTCTATACTGATTTGGTTCATTAACATTGGTGGAGAGAAATTTTGCTGGTTTTTTAAATTTTTTATTCTAAAGCCTAAAAACCCCAGGCAAATGTTTTAGTTCATTTTGTTTTATTGAAATGATGATACAGTAGGCAAGAAAAACTGAGAGCCCCTTCGATTTTTTACTAATAAATATATAAGTCAATGATGATCCGATTGGTCTGAAAATTTTTTTTTACACTCCTGAAATAGCTAGGAACACTATCCCAACTTTTTTTCCGGTAAAGTTTCTTAGCGCGGAGAAATTCTTGTTTTTTTTCGGTCAACTTGAGTTACGCTTTTTTTCTGTTAGAAAATGTTGTCCCTAGTCCCAATGAAAAATTTCCGCCACCACCTGTGATCTTATTTTAGTAAACATCATCACAGTTGTCCGGACGCATTTTGATCCGGACAACATATCTCTGCTGAAAATGCTCTGAATGGGCAGAAAATTTGAGAAAGGACCATTTTTGAGTCCCAGAGCAAACCTCTAAAAATAGATTTTGGTTTAGGTGTATTAGCAAAAAATCGAAGGAGCTTTCAATTTTGCTCGTTACTGTGTGTACGCTTTTGCATGTATCAAATCAATTTCTCATCAAATTCGCTAGAAAAACATTGACTATCCCTACTTCCATTTACAGAAAAATATCACTTCATTTGACAATTTTAAAAAAGTGCTCACCGGTTGCGTAATAACCTCAACCCATGCATAAATCAATGAAAACATGGCAAACGTGCACATGACATAACGATAAGATCCAAGTAGCTTCTCGGATTTTTTAACAATTAGATAAGTCAAAATAGAATTGGTAACCTGGGCGGAAAAGAATCCAGAATATTGGATGATATGGAGCCAGAGCATTTGATTATTTTGTTATTTGAGTAAGTGTGAGTACTGAAGTACTACAAAAAAAGCTAGTGATAACTGATACAGAAAACAAAAAACGTCACGAAAGAAAAAGTTATCACTGATATCAATAATTCTGTTGTCATCGTGCGGAGGAAGGAAACCCTATGGCGCTCTTGGAACGGAAATTAGCATGTGAATGTAATGAAAAATCCCATGTTGACATAAACCTTGTGACTGTGATGGGCCGGGCCAGGCCGGTTGAGAAATTTCTAGCGGCCTGGTTTGGCCCGGCCCGGTTGAGCCGGGCCCGGCTGGTCACTGAGGGGGGTCAAAACTTGATGCATTGAAAAACATTTTTTTTTCTTTTTTTTTCGATAACCGAGAGAATTTTTTCTAGGAAAAAATTTGGAATTTTCTAATAGGTAAAAGTCAGAAATTTCATCATAATCACAGAAAAAAGTTGAAAAAATGACCCTTAACTTCCAAGTTTTTCTTAAAATCTCGGCCCGAAAAAATTTTGCATCAGCCTGGCCCGGGTCAGGCCAAAAGCGGGCCGGCTCGCTAAATCACAAACATTAAAAATCATAAAAAGTTTTATTAAAACAAAAAAAAACTTATAAAATTCATCCTGTTGCAGTCTGCGCCGAGTGTAGCATATGAACCTTGCTTGATTTCTGGCCTAAAATGTTTCACATTTTCCAAAATATTGTAGTTTGTAGTGTAGGCCACTTACAAAAAATAACTCTTCGAAAATCCCTTATACACACCATGGCGACGATGGGCTCCATAGTGGGGTAGACTGCCGCCGTCACGGCGGCGATATTGGCGTATTTTCCAATGGGAATATTGAAAACTGGTACGGTAATGAATAAGCCGACGGGGATGTACATAATGATGCAAGGTAGGAGGGTCTGAAAATTTTTTGGCTGGAATTTTCTGGAAAAAATTTTTTGACAACAAAAATTTTGGTCAGAAATCTTGCGTGGAAGAATGCAGAACAGAAGAAATAGGATCCCACAGAAAATTTTTACGATGGTTTTTTTTTTCGAATTTTTTAAATTTATTTTCTGGAAATTCTATCGTCTGAACTATTTGATGATGTGCCGTTCAGCGGGAAAATTCCCGCAATTCTTGTTGTGTCTCGCAATTGTCTCGCCTCGGGCTTGTCTCGACTCGTTCTCGCAAAAGATAATTTTTTCTCGGATCGCAATTTCTCACAATTTTCATTTTTCGAAGTTATCCCGATTGCCCGCAACCGGAGTTCGCATGAAAAAAAGATTCCGTCGAGACGAGACGAGAAAATCAATTTGCGAGACGAGACTCGTGAACACTTTGCGAGACTCGCAAAATTTATCGCGAGACGGTACGCTACAATTTAAAAACCATTTCTTAACCTTCAAATTACCTGCAAAGTCAACGTCCTAAACAGCTGCTTATTCATCTCCAGGGTCCTTGCACTCATGTTCTCCTTTGCTTTCTTCATAGTCGAGTAGATTTTAAAGGCGCAGAACAAGATCACAGAATAGCACGTGACCTAGAAAACTCTTTCCTGGCCTAGAATTCCAAGTCCCACTTACAATAATCATAGTGCACCCAACAGAAGACAAACACTCCCAAATCTTCCAATTCTTCTCCCCATTTTCCCCTTCAGACCAGTACATGGCAGCGATAAATGACACTTTTGAAGAGTCCTCATCATAGTAATATTGGAAATCGTCCCTGAGAAAAAAAAAAGATAGTTGCATGCAGTGTGCCTTACCGAAAAAATTTTTACCGGTAAACGGGTGTTTTGATAAATTGTCGACAAATTTTCCGGAAAAATTCACCGGAAAATTATCGGAAAATTACCGGAAAAAAATTAATTTTCCGAGAATTTTCCGAAAAATTTTCCGGAAAAAAATCAATAATTTTTCCGGAAAATTTTCCGGAAAATCCGCTAAACAATGCGCTTTAGCGTAATTCCGGAGCATCGTTGCTCCAAAAATCTACTAGAAAAAATTGGAAATTTTCCGGAAAATTTCCGGAAAAAAATCAATAATTTTTCCGAAAAATTTTTCCGGAAAATTTTCCGATAAATTTTCCGGAAAATTTTTCGGAAAAAGTTTGGAAAATTTTTCAAACTTTTTCCGGAAAATTTATCGAAAAATTTATCGGAAAATTTTCCGGAAAATTCAACGGAATTTTTCCGGTAAGGCACACTGGTTGCATGCACTTCTATTAGAGGTCACCTTAAGTATTCCTGCTTCTCGGGGGTATTTGGCATTCCCCAATAGACAATTTGGAACCAGAGAATGAAGAGAAGGGGGCACGGGATGAAAATGAAGACGAGCTTGCCCCCGGTAATAAGGGGTAGGGATTCGGGTCTGGGAAAAAAATCGTGCTAACTCTAGGCCATAAAAATCTCCTAACTCACTTGCACATGGCAACATATCTGTAGAAGAATTGGGAGGCTAGAAGAGAGATGACCAATGCAAATGAGCCACAAAAAAGGCATGCCACGTTGTTGCCAATCCATTTTTCGTATTTGATGGGACTACTCAAACTGACAACAAATACAGGTCCCTTGATGTGAAGGATCTGAAAACTAGGGGATTTAGGTTGGGATTTTGGGGTTGATGTGGGCAAGTTGAGGCGATTTTCGATTTTTGTGGAAGCTAAAAATTATGATTTGAACGTGCGAGCGTCATGAAATCAAAATCCAAATGTTGGAAAGTTTTTCAGAATTGTCTGAAAACGTTGGGGTGTTATCAGGACGTTGAAAAGTCGTGATTTTTAGACATCTTTTGAAAATTTTGAAAATCGCGAAAAAATGAAAATCGATGATAAATTTTGGAAAATATGATGTGTTTAGGGCACTTGCTGGGAGTTACAAAATCACATTTACGGATAAAAAAAGCAGTTTGAAATTTTTGTTTGAAAATTTTCAGACATCATGATTTTTGGTCTTAGGGGTCAAAATTAGTCTCTCTGCAAATTCTTTGAAAATTCTCAAACAGAACTGTCCCAAATTAGAACTCTGGTCGGATCAGAACTAGTCGGTTAAAAACTGGCATCAAAACTGTCCCTTATAAGAACCGACCGTTCAAGAACTGCCCTGGATAAGAACTTTTCAAATGCTCGTATTTACCAGGCTGTCAGAAAGCCCATATTAATTTGAAATTCAAAGATGAATCCCAAAAAAAAATTGAAGAATCAAGAAAGCAAATCCAGTTTAAAGCAAAGAACGAAACTCTCCCAAAAAAGCAAACCCACCGGCTGCGTCAAAATTTCCACCCAAGCATAAGTCAGCGAATAGAGAGCGAATATAACCATCACATGACGATAAGATCCAAACAGTTTCTCGGCTTTTGTCATAATTAAATAGACCAAGAGCCCATTCATAAATTGAGCAGTGAAGAATCCACAGTATTGGAGAGCATGAAGCCAAATCATTTCTTCTTGAAAATTAGAAGAATTGTAAGGAATCATTAGAGCCGAGACGGGTAGATGAGAGGGTTTTTATGGGGTGTTCGACTAGAAAATTCTGAGTAAAAAAACTACAAATTTCCTGAATTATTAAAAAGTACTTTTGGGGAAAAATAGCGTAAAGACCAGGCCCAAATTCAACGAAAAAAGTGCAAATTCCAGGAAGAAGTCATGATTCAGAGAATGTGTCTAGATCCTTCCCAATGGCTAGCCCGACTACAAAAAAATTCGTTTTGGGGGTGCGTGCTTAAATGACGTCTGGAATGACCTTTTATTCCGAATTCTAGAAGATTATTTGAAACAGAATCAGATTCTTAATGTCTGGAAACTGCTCCAAAAACCATACAATTGCGTCGCCTGGCATAGAATTACTTTTGGTGGCCGAGTCCACTCGGACTACACGGGCAGGTGGAAGAAAAATCGTGTAGTTCTCGAGAACAACCTCCGATTTTTCCTCTTTCGTTCTTCAATTTTTCGCCGGTTTTTATCGGCTTCTTAAATATTTTTTCAGTGTATTTTTTTTGGGCCCAATAAAACAGGTCAGAAGGTCGAAAAGCGACAAAAAAAATGAAAAAAATAAATCTGCGGTTGTCCTCGAGAACTACACGATTTCTCTTCCACCCGCCCGTGTAGTCCAAGTGGACTCGGCCACCGAAAGTATTCCTATGCCAAGCGACGCAATTTTATGATTTTCGGAGTATTTTTCGGGATTTCAGACAATAAAAATCGAATTATGTTCTTTAAATAATCTACCAGAATTCGGAAGAAAAAAAAGTGATTTCACTCCTCCTTCAAATGACGTCGGAGACAAGAAACGTGCTGGAACATGTCTGAAAATGTTTTGTGACAAAAGGAAGAGCTAAATCTGATACAAATGATAATATTGGGGGATTAGGAGAATGAACAAAAAGTTTATTATAGAACGGAAATTGGAAAAAAGTTTATTGAACATACTTCTTTTTACATATAATGTACTTCTTTTTACTTCCACTTTTTCGATTTTAATTCAAAAAGTTTTTGTTGTAAATTGTCTAATTAGAATGTCTAGGTACCAATATGGTGCATCCAATGTACTTCTTCTTAATCACGGCTTCTAAACTTTTCAATTTTTTGAAATTTTTGAAAAACTTCAAAATTTTCAATCAGACCCGGACGAATCAGAACTGCCTGAATCAGAACTGTACCTTATCAGAACTGCCCGGATGAGAACTGACTCAACTTTGCTGCAATGGCCTGCAAGCAGTGAAAAGTGCCTAAATACGAGCATTTGAAAAGTTCTTATCCGGGGCAGTTCTTAAAAGGTCGGTCGATTTTGATCCCGGTACTTAACCGACCAGTTCTGATTCGTCCAGTTCTGTCTAGGGGTAGCACCCTTAAGACATGGATCCGTGAGAAAAGGTCATTGCCTCTAATAAAACAGCATGTCCTAAAACTTGAGAACAAAATACTCCTGTCACTAAAGTGAAGGCTTTTTGGAACTACTCTGACTCATTCAAAACTTAGCCTTTTTGGTTTGATGACGCCGTGATTATCATCTACTCCCTCCCACACACATACAGTGCGCCCAATAAGTTTAGGACACCCCCTAGCTTTGGGCGTCCAGACAAAACTAGGAATGATATCAAAAATCTGTAAATGCCATTCGATTCCAAATGCAAAATAACCCCCGGGTACATATTTTCATGCTCCTACCTTTTTCCTTACTCCAGCAGCACTGAAAACTCATTTTTTAGGCCGCCCAATAAGTTTAGGACACCCTGAAAATAGTGGTGGAAACATGATTTTTTCGAAGTTTCAATACTTCAAAATGATTTATTTTCACTTTTTTGGGTGTTTCATGAAGTTTCCGGACAATTCCGACCATATCAGACAAATACCTCAACTCTCTAAAATTCCACTTTTCCACTGATTTACGCTTTTTTGGGTTAAAGTTTATAAATCGGAATGTATGATCGTTGATATCTTCTCCCAAGTTTTGATAAGAGCTGGACGTAATGTCAACGTTATCGGTAGTTGGTTTTCAATCGGTTAAGATCGTCATTCCAAGATCGGCTGATACTTTACCGAAACAGCGACATTAACCCAAAAAAGCGTAAATCAGTGGAAAAGTGGAATTTTAGAGAGTTGAGGTATTTGTCTGATATGGTCGGAATTGTCCGGAAACTTCATGAAACACCCAAAAAAAGTGAAAATAAATCATTTTGAAGTATTGAAACTTCGAAAAAATCATGTTTCCACCACTATTTTCAGGGTGTCCTAAACTTATTGGGCGGCCTAAAAAATGAGTTTTTAGTGCTGCTGGAGTAAGGAAAAAGGTAGGAGCATGAAAATATGTACCCGGGGGTTATTTCGCATTTGGAATCGAATGGCATTTACAGATTTTTGATATCATTCCTAGTTTTGTCTGGACGCCCAAAATTAGGGGGTGTCCTAAACTTATTGGGCGCACTGTATTATTTACGGTGGACTCATTTCTCGTTATTGGTCTAGGTAAATAGGGAGAAACGGAAATTAGCTCGCGTATTTTGTAGTAAAACTCTCTTTATTTTTTCCAGGTATCATCAAATACGTAGGTGTTCTCGGAAAAGCAGAATTAGCTGTAGTCGATATACGGAAGGAGAGCCTCTAATAAAGTTGCACTTTCTGAAAAACTTTGAAAATCGAAAAAAAAACGGTTTTTTAAAGAAGTTTTACAACTGGAAAGCGGGGACCTTCAATCATTGGAATTCCTGCAATAATAGGGCAGGTTCAATATAAAAGAGTCCCATGAGAATGCTCTTATAATACAGGTTTTCTGAAATTTGAAAAATAAGAATGTGGGTGCCACTGTAACAGAGGGTCACTCAATTTGTTGAAAAGTTGACAATTTTAAAGTTAAAAAAAAAATTGAAAAAAACTCAAAATTTAAAATTAAATTTTTTTTTAATCGAAAGCAATCAAAAAATGTTTTAATTCCCCACATGAGTATGCATCGAGCTTGAGACAAACGACTGGGTTGTGGTGATCTGCCTCTTCCGTCTTTTGTAACCTAAAATGATGGGTATGCTTTTTTGTAGTTTGTAGTCTTACGTGTCACCGTCCTTCTGAATTCCTTGATACAAATTATAGCGATAATAGGCTCCAGGGATGGGTAGACAGCTAAGCTGGCACCCACAAAATTTGCAATTTTTCCAACGTACACTTCAAAAATCGGGAGGACTATGAGTAAACCCACAGGGCTGTACATCATGATAAATGGTAGAATTGTCTGAAATTTTTGTAGTATTTGTAGTTTGTAGTTTGTAGTTTGAAGTCTACCTGAAATGTTAAGGTGATAAATAGTTGTCTGTTCAGCTCCAGTGTCTTCTTGCTCATATGACTCTGGGAGTTCTTCATGGACCAGTAGATATTAAAGGCGCAGTAGAGGATAGTGGAGAAGCAGACGACCTAAAAAATTTTTGGTGGACTAGAAAATTCTCGGCCATGTCCACTCACGATTATAAAAGTGCATCCAACGGAGCCCATGATCTCCCCAAACTTCCAAATTTTCTCCCCATTTTTCCCAATCGACCAGTACATTGGAGCAATAAATGACACTTTTGTGGAGTCCTCAGCATAATAGTTTCTCAGTTCTTCCCTGAAAAAAAAACATAATTACATGCCCTTCTATAAGAGCTCACTTCAAATATTCCTGCTTCTCCACTGTATTTGGCATTCCCCAATAGACAAATTCAAACCAAAGTACAAAGCAAATGAGGCAGGGGATGAAAATAAGAATCAATTTGTAGCCCTCGATTTGGGAAAAGAGTTCTGGCCTGAACTTTAGTGCTTATTAACGACGTAGTTTTTCATTTGGTTTCCAGTAGGTGGTATCCAGAAAACAAAAAAAAGGAAATAGAGTGCAAAGAACTACCTGCACATAGCCACGTATCTATAGAAGAATTGGGCCGCTAGAAGAGAAATGACCAGAGCGAAGGAACCACAGTAGAGGCCTGAAATTTAAACTCGATTATTACGAAGTTCAGTCAGAATATATTATTCAGAATAGCATCTATGAAAAGTTCGAAAAGATCGGATGAAATCATACATACAGGGTAGCTCCTCTCTGATCCTAAGGTACAGGCCTGATCGGACAAAACTTTTCAAAAAATCAGAAAATGAAATAGTTTTCTGAACAATAATTTCGGAAATCGTATATCTTCTCGAAACAAAAACACGAAAATTCCGGGAAACCGGAAAACCGAGGAACTCCTTCAAAACTTGTTCCTTCATTGAAGCTTTCACTTGAAATCAAACGAATTAATGATTTTCTATTATGAAATTGACTGAAAGAGGTTTTTTAAAACGAAAAGTAGCTAAATTTTTCAAAAATCGTTTGATGAAAGCAGGAGGTAATTTGAAATTTGTCTGTTTTTTTCCGATTTTCCGAAAAAGTTCTCAGACGGAAAAGTTATTCGGAATTTCCGTTTCTCGACTTCGACCAACTCTGAATCAGAAGTGCCCCAACATCCCTTTCTTAAACTCACAAGTAATATCATTTCCAATCCATGTCTGGTATTTCAGTGGGCTATCCATGTAAACTATAAAAATTGGTCCTTTGATGTGCATGACCTGGAACAAAACGGGAGCCATCAAACAGGAGTCTTCAGAAAGTGATCTGCAGTTCATTTTAATCAGACTTGTCACGGGCCGGGCTTTTTTGAAAAATTGTTTTTCGCGGTTTTTCATCAATATTTTCTAGAACGAATTTTTCATCTTTTTATAAGTATAAACCTCCCAAAACGAGTTTCGAAAATGAGCTGAAAAACGAGAAAAATTGGCTGGAAACTTTTCTACCTCCGCTTCGCCGGGCCGGCCCGGATTTTGACAAGTCTGATTGTAACCCAATTACAGAACCCCGAAACCCACCGGCTGCGTCAGTATCTCTATCCAAGTATAGACCAACGAGTAGATTGCAAAAGTGCACATGACATGACGATAAGATCCAAACAGTTTCTCGGCTTTTGTAAGGATTAAGTAGACTAGAACAGAATTAGTAACCTGGGCGGAAAAAAATCCAGCGTATTGGATCAAATGAAGCCACAGCATTTGGCTGTGATATTGGCTTAGGAATAGAATTTTGAAAATATTGGAAAAGCTGAATGGTGGGGAATCGAATGACCAGAATAACAAGAAACTACAAAAACCGACAGATCTTATCACTGGAAAAGTGAGTAATCCATTTTATTAGTGGAAAGACAATAAATGATCAGGCCCAGTCCTCCTCCCTAGACTGGAGGTTGTAGTCCGGAATTGTTTTTTTTTCTCGGACTGGTCGAAAAACACACTATGAATCATGGAAAATTAGGGGACAATCTGTAGGACAATGAGTAATTTTTGGAGATGTCTGATGGGGTTTCCGAGAAACAAACTAAAAGAATTAAAGCACAGATTTTTTGGACATGGGTCGCTTATGGACGCTTTTCTGTAGAAAATATAGCTTCACAGAATTCCGATTTCCGTTTTCCGTTTTTTTGGCTGTTCCGTTTTCCGATTTCCGTTTTCCCTCTTCCGATTTCCGTTTTCGGTATTCCGTTTTCCGGCTTTTTCGCTACTACGTTTTCCGATTTCCGTTTTCCGTTTTCCAAAATTCGAAACGAATTTTAGTTTTCCATTCTCCGTATTCCGGAAATTTCTTATATATTTTCCGGAAGAAAAAGTCTTTTTAAAAGTTTGACGCAGCGTTTCACAAAAAAAAATGGACAAAAAACACCTGAAGTTTTTAATTTTGTTAAAAAACTTTAATTTTTGCCAAACTCTATTGGACACCATACGAAATTTCCGTTTTCCGTACAAACATTTTTTCCGTGTTCCGATTTTCGTTTTTCAAAGTTGGAAAACTATTTCCGATTCCCGAATTCCGTTCTCAAAAAACTTTTAAACTGCCTAATTCCGATATCGGCTTTCCGAAAAAAAAAGTTTTTCGATCTGGTCGAAAAACACAATGAATCATGGAAAATATAGGACAATCTGTAGAAAAATGAGTAATTTGAGGAGATATCTGATGGGATTTTTAAGGAAACAAACTACAAGGATTGAAGCACAGATTTGTTGCACATGGGTCGCTCATCGACGTTTTTCTGTAGAAAATATTGCCTACAAATCCTTTTCTTTTCAATAATCGAGATAGCGTGTGTCCTTCTTTTTGAAGACATGCGCGGGGTAGCCGGGAGTCAATTAATGCAACTTCGCTCCATTTTCAATCATTGGCACAGTGCCAACTTCAAAATCAACTGGAGTCCAGTAGACGCGACGCGACACGCAACGCTTCTGTTCAAAAAAAGTTTCTGGCGACCCTGTGAACCCGGCAGATAAGAGTTGAAAATTTTATGTTTTGGAAATTTTCATTTCTTGTCGCCCACGCTGTTCAACGTGGCACTTTTTGATGATTCTGAACAAAAATGTTTTTTTATTCGATTTTAGAGCCAGTTTCCGAAGGATCCAGATGCCAAAGCTCAAGTTTGCCACGTGGCAATCTTTCCAAAAAAACTTTTATTCTTAAAAATATTTATTTTTTGCCGTGACCTTTTCCTTTTCTTCAAAACTATCCCTTTTGCTTCCACGTGCCCCAAAAGAAGTTTCATTTTTTCCCAAGATTTCAAAAATGTAAAATTTCAACGTGACCCTCTACTCCAATTACCTTCTTATCTTTTCTCGCAATCTCTTATCAAAATCAATCAATAATTCAGTTTCAACTTTTCTCTCCGGATTTTCTTCCCGTTTTTTAGGCTGGAAAATGTTATGAAACAGGTTAGTTTTTTGGAGCCCGGCTCTCAAATTTCAGATTTTTCAGAATAAATATCAGGATGCTCCAAGGATCTTCTGCCAATAAAACGATTAAAATAAAGAAGAGTCAAACGGAAAAAATATGAATTTACTTCAACTATAACTACATTTCTGTAATGAACCAACTACAATTCTATTGATTTTTTGTAATTTTTACATGGGAAAAAACACAAAAAAAAATCACATTTGGGAGGAGTCAAAAATTTGGAAAATGGCTGAAAAATCTGAAAAAAACTAGCCGAAGAAGCTGGAATCTGGGTGATTTCAGGCCTAATTTTTAAAGAAACCAAAGCTCAAAAATTCCAGATTTAGAGCTGAAAATGGACTTGTTTTTTCCAAACAAAAATGGCTGCCGTGACAAATCGGAAGTCTTCAATCTTCAATGACTTCAATCTCTTTTTTTTTCCACGCACCCTTGCGGGCGTAAAATAAATTAAATTAAATTAAAAGTCATTTTCCGTGACCTTCCTATTTTTGGTGAAATTTTATATATTTGTTTTTTTCCACGTTTTGAAACCACTTTCAACTTTTCCCAACTTTTGAATTTCAAAATGCGAGTCGGAGCACATGATAAAAAAAAACGTTTGGAATCAGAAATAAGACCTGGATCGAACGAATTGGAATTACAAAATCGGCATTTTTTCTTCTAGCCGTTGTCTTGTTTTTATTTGAACTGTGAGTTTTAAACTGACTAAGGTGAGCTTTTGGGACGTGTGACAGCTTATTTGAACGCCGAGAGCACGCTGAGCACGAATCTGAAGTCCGTTTTTGCCGCCGACCCTTCAGAAAGGAGCTGTGACCTCGATTCTGGCCAAAATAAATAATTTGGAGCGGCTTTTGAGCATGATCCAGTGATGGCAGAGTCCCCAAATTGTGTCAAAATGCCGAACTAACCATCCTCTAACACCCCAAAACTTTTGGAAAATTTTTGGAAAAAAAAATTTTTTTTGGACCCCAAAATTTTCTTTTCAAAGTCCATACCCTAGGTTACAAAACTACATACTTGTCACGGGCCGGGCCGATTGAGAAATTTCTTCCGGCCCGGGGTTCAGGGCAAAACATGTTTCACTTTTCGAAAAAATTTTTTTCGCTGTTTTTCACATTCTAATTTGGCCTATGCTTTCTAGAAAGAAAATTTCATCATTTTTCGAGTACAAAAACCCAGGAAAAGTTTCAAAATTGAGCTGAAAATCGAGAAAAATGAGCTCGAAAAATAGAAATTTTTAAACCCGGGCCGACACCTTCGACCACCGGCCGGGCCGTTTTCGGGCAAGTATGCAAAACGTTACAGTCCAAAAAAGAAGTTTTGGGGTGTTGGACGATGGTTAGTTCCGCTTTTTGAAAAGCCGCTCCAAAGTAGTTATTTTGGCCAGAATTGAAGTCACAGCTCCTTTCTGAAGGGTCGGTGGCAAAAACTGACTTCAGATTTGTGATCTGCATGCTCTCCGCGTTCAAATGAGGGTACTGTTCTAAAATCACGGTCCCAGAAAAAAATCACGGTCCCAATTTTAAAATGACGGTCTCTAGAATAAAACCACTGGAACTTCTTGTGAAAAGTATTTTTTCGGACCGTGGTTTTATTTTTGGGACCGTCATTTTAAAATTGGGACCGTGATTTCAAATCCGGGGCCGTGATTTTAAATCCCGGACCGTGATTATTTGGATGGGACCGTGATTTTAGAACAGTACTCAAATGAGCTATGTCCCAAAAGCTCACCTTAATTTCTGATTATTCCCCAGTGAGAATTTTTTGGAAAATTTTCCCTTCAGCTTCTATGGTTTTACGGAATTCAAAACCATGAAATAACATCCAGTAGTCATTCATTCTATGTTTTATTCGATATCTGATGCTTCAGTTGGAATTGCATTGTTTACTTTTTTCGAGGAAAATTTCTTTTCTGTCTTAAAATCAATCTTCATTTTCATGGTAAGACTTTTTTTTTCGGAAAACGCTTTGAACACAATGTTTTTTTTTTCAGCTCTTCTCGACTTTCTTCTCATTTTTCTACCTATTCAATCCATATATTTTGGAGCAGCAGAAAAATGCGCATGTAGTCTATGTCATTTTCAAAGGTACGGTCATTTTCTCATTTTTTTTTTCTAATATAAATTATTTTCAGACTCATTCTGGTTCCAGTCAATCATTATTCCTATCACTTTATCAATTTCAATTTTTGCCACGTGGATTCTACGGAAAATGAGAAGAATCGAATGGGGTTATGAGCCATGTGAAGTGATTTATGGAGGAGAGGATAGTTCGACAAAGAAACTACTCGAAGATTTTGAATAGAGTTCTTTTCAGTGGTTTTGTTTTTTGTTGTTCCTTTGAAAAAGACACTTTGACACATACTTGTGATTTGGCGGGCCGGGCAGAGCCGATGGGAAAAAAATTTTAAAAATTTGAAAAACTGGGGTCATTTTTTCAAAATTTTTCGTGATCATTAAGAAATTTTTTTTCTACTAAAAATATCTAAAATTTTCTTTAGAAAACCATTCCAACAGTTATCGAAAAAAGAAGACAAAAAAAATTTTTTCCAGTGAAAAAAATTTTGACCCCCGTCAGAGACCGACCCGGCCGGGCTGGGCCGGCCCGGTAGAAGTTCCTCAGTCGGCCCGGCCCGGCCCGGTCCATCACAAGTATGCTTTGACAAAGGAAATACGTGACGATTCTGAAAAAAAAAATTTTTTTGGAAAATTTCCTTTTGTTTTTTTCCACGTTGCTCAACGTGGCACTCTACTCCAAATACCCCCTTATCTCTTTCTGTGATCTCTGATCAAAATCAATCAATAATTCAGTTTCAACTTTTCTCTCCGGATTTTCTTCCCGTTTTTTAGGCTGAAAAATATTATGAAACAGGTTAGTTTTTTGGAGCACGGCTCTCAAATTTCAGATTTTTCAGAATAAATATCAGGATGCTCCATGAATCTTCTGCCAATAAAACGATTAAAATAAAGAAGAGTCAAAGCGGAGAAAAATATGAACTTACTTCAACTATAACTACATTTCTGTAATGAACCAACTACAATTCTATTGATTTTTTTTTGTGGAATTTACACCTATAAGGGAAAACAGTATTGAAGTAGTAGGGGTTTCGAAAGCTCAGAAAAATGACTGTGAAGCTCACAAAAAATTGCAGAAAATGGATATTTGGTGATTATGGAGAAGAGATGATTTCCTGTAAACCTCCATATTCGCTTTCGTTTTCTCCACAAGTTCAAATCAGTTCCAACTTTTTAAAATTTTTTGATTTTCGAATGCAAAACCGAGCACTTGATCAGAACACATTTGGAACCAAAAATCCAAATCGGCTTCAAAATGTGAGAGCTTTAAAAATGGTATCCTATTTTTTGTCCGCATTTTTTTATAACTGAAATGTGAGTCCTATACTGAAGATAGTTCAGAAAATATCGCTTTCAGCTTTTATGGTCATACGAGATCAAAAAACACAAAACAAGACGCATCAGCAATTGTATTCTTTACTCCCCCCGTATTTCTACATATCCAGTGCAAGGGGACTTCCGAAATCGCATAGTTTTGCCTCGATAGTTTTTTTTTTCCATCGAGATGAGGTTTATAAAAACCATTAACACTGCGGAAGACTTGAACCAGCACTCCTACTGTCCGAGTTTGGAAGCTTAACCATTGATTCTTTTTGCTTTTTTCATAGGATTCACTTGCTGAAACTAATACTCTTTCTCAACGCTAATTATTCTCAAATATGAAAAATGATTTATTCAAAAATCAGTCAACAAAATTTCACCAGTACTTCAATCATTCATTCAAATTTGACTCCATCACTTCCATCCTCAAAATCCACGACCTTCTATCTTCGCCAGGCACAATATACACATATAGCTCTGCACCATTCTTCATGGGGACTGTCATAACATTTCTGAAAAAAAAACTATGACCATAAAAACTGTATTAGTAGTGCCCTATTTTCAAAATGGTTTTTTTTCCAAATTTTCGGCTTGCCGACTGTAAATTCAGGCAAATTGAACTGGAAAATGTCCTTAAAGGAGGACTGAACTCGGGTTTTTTTATTTCAAATTCTGATGCAGTTTTTCATTCTGATCATTTTCTTTCACTACGACTATACTCGAAAATCACTCTAAACGGGTGAAAAAGGCGTTTGAAGGCATGGCCGCGTACAGGTTGGTGGCCTAGGAATTTGAAAAGAAAGCGCGCGCAAAGCGTACACTTGTCGGATCCTAGGCCATCACTCTGTATTGCGTGCTTCTTTCAAACGCCTTTTTCACCCGTTTAGAGTGATTTTTGAGTGTAGTCGTAGTGAAAGAAAATGATCAGAATGAAAAACTGCATCAGAATTTGAAATAAAAAAACCCGAGTTCAGTCCTCCTTTAACTGACATTCTGCGATAAAATTTAGCAAGCCTTCACATCAGTTGGCACAAACTTTTCAAGTTGATTTTTTTTCGGTCATTGACATATCTTAGTACCATCCCGGGTCCGCTAAATACAAATCACATAATATGATTAGGCTCCGCCCCTTTCCTACTGTAGACGATGCTCGATGAGCAAAAAAAAATTTTTTTGAGCCGATGGAGATATTGATGAAATCTCAACGGGAATCGATAAATGGGCTCATATTGAGTATTTAATGTCTCTTGGAGCAAATTCCAGCTCGACTCCTTCATGAAGAAAAATTTGATTTTTTCATCAATATGCCATTTTTCACACTTTGTACACCCGTCCTGAAAAAATTTTGAACGGCGTACAGACTTTTCACCTCAAATATGGAAACCCCCACTATAGGTGGTCATACCATAAAAATATCTCCCCCTGTTTCCCCCTGCCACCATACCGAAAAAGAGCAAAGTTTGTGCTCAGCATCCCGAATTTCGACGTACCCCTATACATGATAAAAATGATCATAGTCACCGATTTCAAAAAAATTTCTGTCACATGTAGCCCTACTCAAATGTGATACACTCACAGATTTTCAGCTCATCTGAATCACTTCTGTAGTCGTAGCACAACTTCAAAAAGTCCATCTCCCGAAAAAATCAAAATTTTCAAAAATTGTTTTTTTCTAGCGGAATTTGTTGGATTAAGACTTCATAGGCCCTAAATAGTCGTTTTAGACAAAATTCTGATCTGAATTATCGGTTTTTTCATGTTAAAACATGAAAAATTCTGAAAATTTCGAAAATATAGTGTCCCTCTAATAGTAGTACCCTCCGGATGAAGAGGTTGAAAAATAGTGGTGCATGCACTACTAATTGAATTTTTACGGTTTGTTTTGAACTCCAAAAAAAACATACAATCCTCTGAAATCGGTCCATTTTGCGTTGAGGTCCTCTATCAATTTTGGAAAATACGGGTATAATTTATAGCGTAAGTAATCGTGTACAAAATAGTCGATGATGGCTCCAATTGGACGATTTTGTTGGGATATTTCTTGAATCTCCTGGAAATAATTTTTTTTCAATCTGAAAATTTTTCTAAAAAATAAAATTACCTCGGATAATGTATAATATTTCCCCACAAAACTGTAAAATTCGCATCTCAAATAGGGGCTCTTTATCAGTTTCGTCAATGCCATGTTTTGAATTTTTTGGGTTGTCGTCACTACAGTAACATTTTTGCATTCCAAAATTTCCTTTTGATTCAATAACTCGAAAATTGATTGTCCATGAATTCTAACTTTCCGCAGGTAGTTTCCTTTTATCACGTGGAACCATGGATGGATGGGGTCATCGGAGAAAATGTCCAGTGATGAGATATGGAAGTTCGGGATGTGGCGGGGGATTTGAAATTGTCCCTAGAAATAACTTAATTCGGAAAAAAAAGATTTCTAAAAAGTCTGAAAATCAAAACATTGGTTTCAATTTTAAAGGTACTACCCCTAATCAGAACTCGGGACAAATCAGAACTGACAATCCTTTGCAGCAATGGCCTGCAAGCAGTGGAAAGCGCCTAAATACGAGCATTTGAAAAGTTCTTATCCGGCGCAGTTCTTAAACGGTCGGTTCTGATACGGGTCAGTTCTGATTCGTCAAGTTCTGACTCCTCCGAAGTTCTGATCAGGGGTAGCACCCAAATATTAAAAGATTCGGTTTCAAAATAAAAAAGTAAGTACTGATTTGAAAAAATGGGTGCAAAATCGAGAAATGCCAATTAATTTAATTTGAAGAATTGGTTCAAAATCCACAAAATTTATTTTAAAATTTAAAAAATTGGCTTCATGAGCTTCATTTTTCTTAGTTCTGAAATCGCTTTTTTTTACAATCTCCAAGAAAAATTTCGAAAAAAAAATTCAACTCACCCTCATCTCCAACTCCTCTATAATAGTCCCTTTCCTGCCAAAATAAAAATCCAGGACCCTATCAGAAGCCTGTTCCAAGTCACAATCCACTTTCCTCACTTCTCCAAATTCCCCATACCGAATCCATGTGAATCCCCGATTTTCATAAATCCACGTATTGAAATCCTCGATTAGAAGGTAAAAATTATTTTCGTATTGTTCAATTGAAACTGATTTGAAGTAAAATGGAAGTTTTCGATGGCGTGGACGGATTTTTGGGGAGCTCTGGGCCAGGTGGCATCTAAAATTGAAAAATTTTGAAATTTTGAAAAAAGTAACCGAATGTTGGTGCTGCCCGGACCAGAACTGGTCTTATGACTGACCCAAATCAGAACCCTGTAGTTAGTCAATTTTCAGATGTTTTATGTTTAAAAAAAAAGAATTTGTAAAGGAAAAATTTCTCTATCGAATGGGGTACTTTGAGCCTGGGGTATCTGTAGAGTATTTTTCGAAAAAGGGAAAAAACTAAAATTTTTGAAAAAAAATTCTTCTGTTTTATTCCACTCATTCCCGCTCAAAACTCAAAAAAAAACGATCAAATTAGCTTGAAACAATCAAAAAAACGGTATATCGTCTGACCTTAAGCTAGCATATTGGAGCATAAGCAGGTTCGAAAGTACATATGGTATGATTTGTGGACAGAGGTTGACATGCGTGCTTAAGAACCTCCCCTGTTAGAGTTCCTAACAGAGTTGTACGGAATGGATATTCTTGATTCCGGATTTCGGAATCCGGAATACGGAATGACCTTCGAAACTACGGAATACGGAATCCGAAATTCGGAATAATCTCTTTTTTCCCGGAATACGGATTCCGGAATGAAATCCAATTTTTCGGAATCCGGAATTCGGAATACGGATTGAAAAAAAGCCCGGAATACGGAAATCGGAATCCGGAATCCGGAATTCCGTACAACTCTGGTTCCTAAGAAAATTTTTGGCGAGAACTAGGAAAAATGATATTTTCAAAAAAAAAATTTTCCTAAAAAAAATGTTCATTGAACCCAAGGCACAATTTATACAATTGGACAGAGAATTTTATAATCAACAATTTTTTTTCTGTTGAAATAGCAAATATCGGTTTAATGGGCGAATTAGAGATCGAAATCTCTCCCGCCAAAGAGTTCTAACCCGAGGTAAGACCCATCTTTTTTAAAATCATAATTAACAAAACTTACCGTTTCTCAAAACCTAAAAACCTTAAAACTTCCAATTGACTTGGATAGCTTAACATTCAAATAGATGTTGGTTGGGGAATTAATGCTTTATGTAAATGCAAAAGTGTGTACCCCTTGGGGGAGGGGAGGCAGCTGTTGTTTACAATAGAAAAGGGAGGGAGAGGGTTCAACACCAGGTGGTGACCTTTTTCCGTTCGGGAGGGGGGAGGAGGAGACAATAGGGAGGAGGGAGGGATGAACCTTTGATCTATGGAATAAATGAGGGATGAAAAGGAGGAAGAGGGGATGGGGTAATTAAGGAAGCATATGGTTATGGAATAAAGGGTTTGAAGGGATTTTTTGTGAGAATTTGAATTTGGCGCCAAAAAAGTTCAGAGGTTGGTATGCTTTTTTCCAGTAGGTTTTTGTAGTTTATAGCCCAGATGGTTATGAAAAATGGTTTGAACAGTTTTTCTTTTTGAAAAAAAGCGGCGATTTGAAAAACTTGAAATTGAATCCAGAAAATTGGTATGCTTTGGTTCTGTAGTTTGTAGTTCAAAAGATCAAAAGCGTAGAAACATGTAAACACTTCAAACGGAAGGTAAATAAATAATGGTATGCAGTTCCCGTTACAATATGTAGTTTGGCGTTTTGAAGTGCAAGAAAAGTGTAAAATTGGTATGCGATTTGCCTAGATTGTAGTCTTTGTAGTCTAAAAGAAAACGCATACCAATCGAGTGATCGTAGAAATGGGTATGCGAAACGCACTAGATTTGTAGTTCTTGTATCCATTGGTATGCTTTTTCTTTGCAGCGGAACTTTGGGTATGCGATTTCTTTCTGCTTAATAGTCTTTGTATCTTTGGGTATGCTTTTTTTCAAAGCGAAAGATGCTTGGGTATGCGATTCGCATAACCATTTTCCCAAACTTCGAGCAAGTTTTAGCTTATATATCAACTCATTAGGGTGAAATTTTCTTATTTTTACATGTTCCAGGCATCTTTCCTCACTTCTTCTTTATTGCAAGCCTTCTTGTCTGACTAAATTGATCAATTTCTCTATTTTTACGATCAAAATTCATACAAAAGCTAGCTTTTTTTTCTTTTTTTATATTTTTATTTGCAAACACACATTTTTTCTTTTTCCTCCTCTTCTTCGCGTTCAAACAACCCTTCTCCTTCCCTCTTTTTTTCTCCCAATTTCTCGCAACGACACTCCGCAATCCCGCCCTGCGCACCGTTTATCGTAAATCTACACAATTTTATTTATTTATTTCCACCTCTATTCTCTTCATTTTTCCTCATTTCTCACCGATCTTCTTCTAATTTTCGCTAATTTTCAGAAATGGAAACCGACGAGCTGTCGGAAGACGTGCTTCCCATGTCGAACGCCTTCAAATTGCTGGTAAAACATTGATTTTTGGGTTTTCCCCCATTAAAAAATTATTTTCTTTCAGTGTGAGGATTCGGCGCCAAAACAAAACAAAAAGGAACTTGAAAAGCAGAGAAATACAGCAAAACAAGTGAAAATTGAGGTGGAATCGGCGAAATTAAACTTGAAAATTGAGGTTTTTTTGAAAAATGAAACAAAAATTGAAAAAAATAATTTTCCAGTACAAAAATCTGGATTTCTGGACAGCGCACAACATCAAACATCCACTTCATCATCTTCAGAAGGCAGTGGACGCCACGACGTCAAAAATCGCGGAATTTAAATGGGTCAAGCCAAAAATCACCATTCAAGACACTTTATCTCAGAAGGAAAAAGTGCAAATTTTCATAGAAATTCCATCAGAATTAATTGCTGATCGTGATTTTTTGAACTTGACGTATCCGGCAAAACGCGCGCATTTCATGTGTGCCGTGGCAAAAATTCTGGAGAAAAAGTTCCAAAAAATTGAGTTTTCGGCGGGTGGAGTCAACAGAGACGACCCAGTGTTTCCTGATTTGATTGTTGATGGTATTTTTTGAAAAATTGAAAAAGAAAAAAGCGCGAAATTCAAATTTTTTTCAGAAATTCGCATCGGATTTTGTTGTCCAGAGCTGGCAAAAACGAAAAGATTCGCGCCAAACATTGGCAATTTGAGACCCGCTACAGTGTTTGGAGATGAGCTTTTTAAAGGTATTTTTGATTAAAAAAATAGCGGAAAATTCAATATTTTTCATTTTAGGAGCCGAAATCGACACTCCAAAGTTCAACCAGCGCATGCTCTGGTCTCTTCTAGAAGCCAGTCTTATTCAAGAGCTCGAGAAGCACCTTAAGCCTATTCCAACTGCTCGTTTAGCTCTTTTCTTGCTCCGTTCTGTCTTGGAAAACCGTCATTTGGGAGATATTTTCACTCCGATCCTTTTGAATTCTCGTGTGGTTCGGCTCATCAAAAATGGGCAAATCACTGAGAAACAAGAGATTCTGACAGTTTTGAAAGTGATTTTCAAGGATTTTAGTGAGTTTTTCCTGCAGTTTTGGCAAAAAATCCTATAAAAATGGCATTTTTCAGTCACCTGGTCAACTGACGACATTGAGTATTTTGATTTGGAGGAAGAGCAGCTATCCGATGAGCTAGAAGAGGAGTATTCAACACATTTCAACGTGAATCTTATCTGGAGACATTTGAATATCGCTGTCAATGTGACAAAGAATCATATGCTTAGAGTACGTGAAAAACTCGTTTTCCCGATAGAAATCGAAAAATGGATAAAAATGGTGCAAAAATCACTCTAGAAACCCTATTGCCGTGGGTATGCGCTATTCTGGTTTCTTGTAGTTTTTGTAGGCATGGGTATCCTCGACGCAGTGCTTTCGGTATGCGATTTCCCCCGCCTTGCGTAGTCTCTGTAGTCTTGGGTATGCTGTTTCTATGCGCCACGGATTTGGGTATGCGCTTCCCCCCATTTTTGTGCGGTTTATAGCTTTGGGTATGCGTTTTCCTCGACACAGCGATTTCGGTATGCGATTTCACCGCGTTTTGTAGTGTTTGTAGCCTTGGGTATGCTTTTTCTTCTATGTTACGATTTCGGTATGCGATGTCCCCGCTTCTCGTGGTTTTTGTATTAGTTTGGCTAAAAAGAAATGCGCGCTGTGTTTGCAGGCGTGCTGTTTTCGCAAAACGAAACATTTTCAGGATCTGTTTTTTCAGTTAATAGAGAGGATTATGGGGGTCATTTTGATATACCGTAAAATCTGTAATAGAGGGACATGTCCTTCTATTTTTCAACCTCTTTTTTTGGTGTCCTTCTATTACAGGTGTGCTTCTATTAGAGGCTGTCCTTATATTTTTCAAAGCTCTAGTAGGCTAGAAATTTGCACAGTTTTTTAACAAAATTGTTTGTTTTACTTTGATTTTTGAACCGAAAACCGTGAAAAAGCTGAGAAAAGTAATAAAAATAAAGAAAAACATTTTTTATTGAACTTTATTTCAACTTCGAAGGATTTTTTTGAAGTTTCCAATGAAAAGAAGTGACAGGTGTCCTTCAATTAAAGGGTGTCCTTCTATTTTTCAAACGTACCCCTTGGGTGTCCTTCTATTAGAGGGGTTCTTCTATTGAAGGTGTCCTTCTATTACAGATTTTACGGTAAATTGTGTCTAGGTTTCTTTTGAATTTTATTGAGAAAATGTAGGAGAAAAATTTTTTGACAAAAATCTCGTCTCTCAATTCGGTCATTATAAGAATTCCTGAGAGCTCAATCGATTTTGCAAAAATTAATTGTCTTATTACCAGTAATTGGGTATCTTCTTCTATCAAATGATCTATGTTCCCAGCGACCCCACCTATTTTGAAATAAAGTTTGTCGATTCGAAAAGAGTTCACTCTGAATTTGTCTCTAACCTTCGATTACGATGTGAAAAACAATGCCTTTGTTTTTCTTTACACTCGTAACCACTCAAAGTCTTATTAGAGTTACCCTAAAATTTTTTTGATTTGGTCAGAAAAGAGGTTAGAAACAAAAATCGGAAGAAAATATGTTTTAGTTGATTTTTGGAGGCATCAAGATTGCTACCTGATCCACATTTAACCTCGTCAGCATTGCCCTCGGGAGTCACGAAAAACTCAAGGTTCTCAGGAATGTCAAATTCTGGCTACAGATTTTTATTCAATTTCAACGGACCTGTTCCTTCATTTGAGGCTTTGAAACTTGGCTCGAATGTTGCCCATGTTAGGCCAATACTAATGCGAGAAACCATTTGAATGGAACTTGACAGCATCCAATTTTATAACAAACAAAATAAACAGTAAAAACGCGCATTTCTTTTTAGCCAACCTAATAGCTTTGGGTATGCGTTTTTCTATGCGCTAGGAGTTTGGGTATGCGTTTCTCTCGCTTTTTGTACATTTTGTAGCCAAAGGTAAGCTTTTTGCTCGCTTCATCGGTTTCATATGCGTTTCTGAGCCATTTTTGAGTAATTTCCACACAAAAAAACCGCCTCATTTCTTTCATTTCCCCTCTAATTTTCCTCAATTTCCAGATGAAAAAAGAGCTCACCACATGCTATCCACTGCTCGGCCAAGTCTACACTTACGACGCGATTTTCATCGAAAAATTTCCGCTCTTCGCCCAATACGACCACGTGGCTCGGATCAACGTCAACGTCTCTCAACTCACCCCACTTCTCACTGAATTCGGATGTGACGCTGTGGATAATCGTGACGTCATTCGCCAATTTATGACAAGCCTTGAAGAGCGAATTGAGAAGACGATGGGAGAGCGATACGAGTTTTTGGGAATTCATGAGATTTCGGAAGACGTTCAGAAGACGTGGAATCTCTCCAAATACCCAGCTAAACAACGTCAAAAAGCCTTTTTAATCGGATTCCGCACCACTTCCATGTGGAAAAATCCGCTGACAGTGGGTCCACCGGCACAGACAATCGAAGCCAATGAGTTCCGAGAGCTGTGGAAAGGCACAAGTGAGCTCCGAAAATTCGCCGATACCCGCATCTGCGAGTGTGTAGTCTGGTCAGAAAAGCCATCGGAAAAAGTGCCCAGGGCAGTTTTGCAATTTGTCCTTCAAAAAATGTTTGATCTACCGGCCACGTGTCTCTCCTGGAGGGCTCTTACAACGTCTTCTGAAGCGGTGGAAGCTGAAAAATTGCACGAAAAGAATAGTCAGGAAGCAGTTGCCAAGGCATTTTCAGAGCTTAGCACTCGTCTTCGTGGGCTTAAAGGCATCCCTTTGATGATTACAAATGTCCATGGAATTAGTGGATATTTGAGAGGAACTGAACCCGCCTACCCTTCTGTCTTCGCTGCCACGTCATCACAAAAGACTCCAGAACGCTTCGTGCTCCCTGAAATTGGAAAAATCCCGTTGTTCTCGCCGGCTATCACCGTTCACATTAAGCTCGAATACTCTGGAAAATGGGGAAATGACGTCGAAGCTATCAGAAGGCTCACGTCTTCTTTATACGTGAAAATTGCCGAAAAACTACGAGACTCTCACAAGATGTGCGCCGTTCCCACCATCGATCAACTATTCGTCATTCAGGATGGAATTGTGTTCAAAATTGTCGTCGTCAACGACCGGATTCTGACGATTTTGGAGGAAGACGTGCAGAAATTGAAGGATTCTGGAGCTAGTCGAATTGAGAGCTCGGTTCAAGGAATGCGTTTGGCTATGTGGAAGAAGAAGTACTTATTTTTTGCCATAAAAGCGCACATTTTTACTTTTTTCTCTTTAATTTGACATTTCAGATTCATCGCGGAGCCGCTTCTTCAGATGTCTCTTCAATCGTTTTCGACGAGTCACAAGTTTTTCGGATCCACAGTTCAATTATTCAAAAAGTGCGTTTTTTAGTAGTATTGGTGGCTTTTCTGAGCGAAAATCCCACTTGAAAGAGCAAAAATCAGTGAAAAACATAAGTTCAAACCCAAAAACCGATAAAAATATGTCTTCCATGAATCGGGCTTTTCGGTATGCAATTTTCTGAATTCTGTAGTTTTTGTAGTTCTGCCTGTGTTAGTCTTGAAAGCAGAAAAATTAGTAAAAAAATCCCAAAATTACACCCAGAAACCGGTGAATTGAGGTTTCTCGCACACTGAGCCTTTTCGGTATGCGATTTTCTTAGTTTTGTAGTTTTTGTGCTCTCGGGTCTGCTTTATTTGCGCGCCGACTCTCTGGGTATGCTATTTCCCCTCCCCTAGAGTTTTTGTAGCTTTGGGTATGCTTTTTCCAAAAGGCAGAGCTCTCGGTATGCGTTTTTCACGGCACGGTCGCGGCGACTCATGGCCTAGGAAAAAGTGTGTTGAATACTCAGCCTAGTCCCCCAGCAGCGAATTGCATTCTGTGCAAGTTGACGTACGATCGTTCGATTTGTCAACCGTAGTGAAGCAGAAAATTCAGTTTTTTCTAACAACATTTCGCGTAAAAGCGATAAAAAGGCCGCGGACTCTGTAAATCATTTTAAAAAAGTAAGAATGTCAAAGAAGCAATCGTTTATTATATACAAGAATTAAAATTATTATACAAATTTGAGAGAAAAACAGAAATTACGAGATACCTAAATTTATGGCGGATTCGCCGTATGGAAGTCCGAATCTTGTAGTTGACGTCACATTTTTTGTCCGGCGACCTGAAACAATGACTGTATCATCTCATCGTTACATCCCGACGCTTATATGATCAACGGTGAAGTCTGTGATGGACATTAAGACTATTTTCGTCCTAATTTTTCGACTAAATGTCATTTTTCTCGAAAACGAACTCCATAGCAAGGGGTACAGACATTAAAAGTACATAGAAGACACCCGTGGCAAGATCCTGTCCAAGTTTCGTAAAATCTGATGGAAGGATTTTCGAGAAATCCCACATTTAGTGCTTTTTTGGGTGATTTTTGCTACATATTCCAAATTTTCTCACAAACTAACTCATAACCAGGAAAATCGCTTCCATCAAAACTTGGAGAGGACTATGGCGGATGTTTTGGCCGAGTTTAAGAAAATCTGATGGATTTATTTTTGAGAAGTGATTTTTTGAAGCATTTTTCTCGCCCTCACAACGTCCAGTTCGCGTTTTTCCCGAAAATCTACTGAATAACGAGTGGTAACCTTGACAAATAAACACGGCAGGGATCAAGACAAATGTTTGTGTCAAGTTGCAAGAAATTTAATCGTGTAGTTTTTGAGAAAAACCGTCACAAGACTGTCAAAACATACCCTCGTGTCTGCGACGATTCCTGGAGCGTCGCTGGCGAAGGGAGCCTGCAAATGTTTGAAATTTTGTATTTCATGCTTTTTTACACTTAGTAAATGCAAAAAAAATAAGAAAAAACAGGGAAAACTGAAAAAGTAAAACGCAATGCTTAAGCAACTCAATGGAAGAATGTGAGATTTTCCTAGGCCATGAGTCGCCGCGACCGTGCCGTGTTTTGCCTTGTTTTGTGGTTTTTGTAGCTTTGGGTCTGCGATTTTACGCGCTGGCTACTCTCGTCGCCTCTCATTGGTATGCTCTTTTCTTTCGTTTATAGCTTATGTAGTCTTGGGTATGCATTTTCTCCTACGCTTACCGCGCTCTCTTAATGCCGCTTTCACCCCCATTTTTCCGTCAAAACTGCCTCAAACTCAATTCATTTTTTCAGATGGCTCGGCTCAAAACTGCTTTCCGGCCAACTCAACGATCACATCATCGAGCTTCTCGTCGTCGCCGCCATCTCCAAAAAAGGCTCTGCCCCTCCACAATCCACGTGGTGCTCTTTCGCCCGTCTTCTCGATCTCATCTCCACACATCCATGGTCAGCTCGCCCATTGATCGTTGGCTTCGGGTCAAAATCATTTTCCGAAGAGGATCGCGCCAAATTAGAGGAGAAATTCATCAAAATGCGTCCGATCCTTCCACCGATGGTTGTGATTCATGAAGAGGATCATCTTGGATCAAAATTCACTCGTGATGCCCCACAAGGAATCGTGTTGAATCGACTGGTTGCGGTTGCCCGAGAAGCACTGAAATTGATGGAAAAACAAGCGATTGGAGAGAAATCGATTGATCTCGAAGCCAGTCTTTTGACTGAAAATCTTGCTCCCTATGACGCTGTTATTCATTTGGAGCCCGCCGCTGTCGTTCGAAAAAAGACGGTTTTGGAGAGAAGACCCTTGCCGGCCACGTCAAAGATTCCTCAGAAGATTCCGGTGGTCGAGTTGGATCCGGTGGATGAGTTGATTTATCAACTCAATAACAACTTCCATCAGGTCGCCATGTTCTTCTATAACAAGTACGGTGGACATCATATTGGAGTGATGTTTAAGCCGCAAGAGGAGGAGGTTCCGGCTAAGGTTTGTGGTTTCTGTTGGGCTTTGTAGGACGTAAAATGGTGAAATTCGTGTGAAAAAAGCCGCAGAATGGCTGGAAAAAAGGCGAAATTGACTTTCTCAAGGCTGGAAACCTACTATTCCCAGCTTTGCTTGGGTATGCGATTTCATCTCGCTTAGTAGTTTTTGTAGCTTTGGGTATGCCTTTTCTCTGTGCCAGAGATTTTTGTATGCAATTTCGCCGCATTTCTTACTAGGTAATAGTCAGAAAAACGGGCGGTTTTGCCCGGATTTATTGTCATTTGAAAACTGAAAATGTGCTGATCACGAATATGGAATCCATTTTCGCCTAGCAGGCCAGATTCCACCGTTTATTTCAAAATTGCTACTTTATTTCTGTAGGTTTTGAACCTCTGAATCCCAAGAAAAAGGTGGCCTATAGCATACTTGTGATGAGAAAAGAGCTCGCCACATGCTAAACCACATGATTGAGAAATTTTTACCGAACCGGTCGGCTGGGCTCTGATGGCGGTAAAATTAAAAAAAAATTTCTCGTCTTTTTCCGATAACTGTAGGAGTGGTTTTCTAGAGAAAGTTCTGGATGTTTCCAGTAGGAAAAAGTCTGAAATTTTTTCTTCGAAGTCACAAAAAAAATTTGAAAATGCCAAGCCGGGCCTGCAGAATTTACCATCGACCCGATCCGGAAATTCACAAGTATGGCCCAAATAGTTATTTTGACAAAAATAAGCCAACTCCGGCTCTCAATCTTTCTTCTGAGGCCTGCCAGAAAAAAAGTATTTTATATTCTTGAAGAGCACAATTTCAGCTTTCATATGGCCTAAAACTCGAGCAGAAACGCCCCTTCTCTTATCATTCCCTAGAAAAAAAACCCCAACAATTTCCAAATTTTCACATTTTTCAGATCTCTCGTTGCTCCCTTCACAAAGCCGTCAGCGACACTGTTCTCCGTTTGAATCGCAACGAAATTCTGGAGAATATTCTGATAATGGGCGACGGGATCGTGTCGGATGTGCAATTGAAGAGAGGATGATTCATTTTTCTTCAGTTTTCGTATTTTTTGTTTTGTTTTTGTTGTTATTTTTCACCATAAGGATGATGTTATTGTTTTTTGTTGTGTTATCAAATTTTTTTGATCTTTTTTGTTTTATTAAATTCATCCTTTTTTAATGCTCAATTAGCCCCGAAACACCTGCCCCTTTATTAAAGGGCCTTTAACCAATACCATCAATCAGTTGAACAAACAAATAGGTGACAACCTGCTGCGAAAACGAAGACAACGATATCACATATCGAATGTCGGTGTTGCGTGAAAAAAGAGGGGGTTCTTCTGAATAAATAGAAGAAGTTGGAAGGAAGAAGAAGAAGGACAGATGTCTTCTGATGGAAAAGACACCTGTCTTATGGGTACAAAACTGGATGGTTTGGCAGTCATTTTCATCATAACAAAAATGATGCGTTATTACTTTTTGATTTCTATTTTCTTTTCGTTTGGAGCCGCTGCTCAGGTAAGATGGACTTTTGGGTATGCGATTTTTTGTAGTTTGTAGTCAAGAAGGGGAAGGAGTTTGCGAGGTTTTGCCTTTTTCAAATACTTTTGATGGACCTGGCAGGCCTGGCTGATTGAGAAATTCCTATCGGACCGGACCGGTCGGCTGGTCGCTGAGGGGGTGTCAAAATTTTTTGCACGGAAAAAATGTTTTTTTTCGTCAGTTCTTGATAACTGTAGGTGTCGTTTTCTAGAGAAAATTGTGGATATTTAAGAAAAACTGTAAGAAAAATTCAGCAGTTTCATCGAGAGCCCAAAAAAAATTTGAAAAATTGAACCCAATTTTTTCCCGGGCCGGCAGAATTTTACATCGGAAGACGAGCAGTAGCGGGCCGGTCCGGGAAAATACAAGTATAGTCTAAACTGATCCGTGCCAGACACAAATTATGATGAGAAATCCCAAAAAGAAGTTCGATAATCTGATTTCCAGACGGTGTCTAGTACAAGTTTTCATTTTACCTTTAAAAAAGTACAGCGCTTTGGAAGTTGTCTGGGTTTTTGGTGAGTCAAAAAAATAACAATGGCAAATTCATTCATGGAAAAACCAGTGATGACAATTCTTGAAACAAAAAAAAGTTTGTGAATCCCACGAAGAAAACATTTTGAGCTTTTCAGAAAATTTTCAAAAGTCTGGAAATTTTTGGGTTTGATAAGGGAAATCTACTCTTTTAACTTCTCGCACCAGAAACTACTTTCAAACCAGATAAATCGTTTTCTCTGAAAACTACAGTCTGTTGAACCTTCGCAAATTTTTTGAAAATTGGTCCCAAACTCTGAAAAAAACGTCTGTTTTTTGTTTAGAACAGCTACGTAGAGCCTTTATATTCCAAAAGAATTTGAGACTCGGAAAGTCTTGAAAAAATTCAAAAACTCTTAGTGGAGTCTTTCTAGAGCTTCAGAAAGAATCATTACGCGATTGTCAAATTATATTTTCTTCATTTTGTTAGTCTATAAAATTGTAAAACAATATCAGTAAGCAAGTTCGCTCCAGTTTCCGTGGTCGGTCTTTTTTTACCTTGCCACATTCCAGATCGATGCAGTTGTCCTAGACGAGCTTCTCCGTGAAATTGTGGATTCCTCAATGTCAGATTTACGTCATCGCCTCCAGGAAGCTGTTTTTGCCACGTCATTCCGACGGAAAATTCTAGAGCAGCATGCGACGTCAAAGGATTCAGATTCCTCCAAATCATCGTCTCCCAACCTTGAAAAACTCCTAGACGACTACATAAAACCTCAAAAACTATCTCTGGCTCTAGAAACTTTCACTCAAGCTCCGCCCACAAAACCCACTACATCGATCCCAGTGCAACTTGTGACAGCAGATGACATGGCAATCCAGGAGTCAGGGAGGTTGTTTAAAGATGACGTGGAATATTCTGAAGCAGCCAGCACGTGGACATTGCCACGTGTCCCAATGTACGTGGCAATTACAGTAATCGTCATGTGTATTTTGACGTTTTTGTTGCTAATCGGAACTGTTGTCTACTTTTTGGCTTCGAGGAAAAAGAATCTGAAAATGCGGATGCCACGTGGCATGATGATTCCGAATCCGGATCCATTGAGTGTGCAAGGTTTGTAGGTTAAAAATTTCTGAAATTTTTTTTCAAATCTTGAAGAATATATCAGAATTCAAAAAAATTTTACTAGAGAACACAAAATTTCCAAAAAAAACTCCTAATGAAACACCTAAAAAATGACGATTTGGAAAAAAAAATTTTCAAAAAAAATTTTTTTTTTCAATTAGGAAAAAAAGTTTCAGGTTTTTTAACCACATCCGGAATTTTTTTTTCGAAACAAAAAATTTTTTTTAAATAAAAACCCAATTATTTTCAGGCCTCTCCACCTGCCACGTGTCACCTCCGAATTTTTCAAATTCCCGCCGAAACAGCCTCTATTTGGATCATCAAATGGACCGTGCCACGTCGTCAATCTGGGCTCATCCTTAATTTTATTTTTTTTCAAAAATTTTAATTTTAAAATTTATTTTCACGTGTTCCCATTTCTCAATTTCTTATCTCAAGTTCAAATCAAATAAAAAATTCAAAAAGAATTTATTTCGCGCCAAAATCTTTCGATTGGAATTCCTTCTCCTTTTTGAGAAGGCCGTCTCGGCTCCAAAATGCTCCAAAAAACGTTGCGAAAATCAGTTTTTTGTGAGTTTCCGCAACTTCAAAAAAGTGCCACGTGGCAAAATTTCAGTTTCTATCACAAGACGCCACGTGGCAACATTCAATCTGAAAGATCAGTTTTGTGATCCGGAAAATCCGAAAATTTTGCAATTCGGAGATATTTCCATGGCTCATCATAGAATTCAAGTGAGCTCCGAAATTTTTGTAGTTTGTAGTCTTTTGGAATTTTTTTCTAGGGTGGAATTGTCCGTACAGACTGCCGAAAGTCCAGATGTCTTTCTCAGCTTTTCGACATGAATGTCCATTTGAAAATGGAAGTTAATCAGGTAAAGTTTCAGAAACCACGCCCCCCCCTTTCTCTAAGCCCCGCCCCTTTTTTTCCAGGACACCGGGAGCTTTAAGGAACGTGGCGCCCGAAATGCACTTCAGAATTTGACGGAGGAGAAAAAGAAGGCGGGAGTTTTTGCGGCTTCAGCCGGGAATCACGCCTTGGCATTGTCTTTGCACGGGAAGCAGCTGGGAGTTGAGGTAGGGGACTACAAACTACAAAAGGAAAGGCACACCGAAACGTAGTTCGTGATGAAAAAGGCATACCGAAGGCTACAAAGACTACAAAAAAGAAAGAAATTGCGTACCGAATATGGTAATTTTTCACCAGAAAACCATGTCCAGAGCTACAATGACTACAAAGAACGACAAAATCGCGAACCCAAAAACTCCATGTTTAAAAAAAAAGCATACCCAAGGCTACAAAAACTACAAATCTTCACCAATTCGCATACCAAAAACCCCCATTTCAGGTAAACGTCGTCATGCCAAAAATCGCTCCTCTCATGAAAATCAATCGTTGCCAAGAGCTCGGAGCGAAGATTCTTGTGGAGGTACCATTCTTTTTTTTCCACCCCCCCCCCCTTCTCTAATTTGTTCTTTTTTTTCAGGGAAATGACATTGCTGAAAGTCGAGAAATTGCGCTGAAAATGGCTGTCGAGCAAAACGGAACCTATATAAATGGATACGATCATTATGACATTTTGGCCGGCGCCGGAACCGTTGGAATCGAAATTTTGGAGGCGTGTCCACGGCCGGATGCAATTATTGTGCCCGTTGGGGGTGGAGGTCTTGTGGCAGGTATGAAATTTAGAATTTTTTCAGATCGGAGATCTAGTGCTGAAACCGGGAAAAAATGGGACTGGAAATTTTTTGAAAATTCAAAAAAAATTGGAATAATCTGGACCGCATAAGACTGGCGCTCGGGTTCCCTGCGAGGGTAGGAAAACGCGCCCGGATGCTAAATTGATGATTTCACTGCGTACCTCAATTTTGGCCGAATTTTTTCAACCGACTGTTCAGGGAAATGAGGCGAAACTGAGTATCAAACTTTTTCAGCGTTAGGGCGCGTTTTCCTACCCTAGCGAGAAACCCGTGTGGGCCAGGTTGAGATTTTGTTTCTGGTACAAATTCTGAATTTTTTTCAGTTCAGATTTTTGTTTTAGGGCCAAAACCAGGTGACTGGGAAGTTTGAAAGAAATTGAGAAAATTTCAAAAAAATGTGAAAAAATTTGGATCGCGGCTATCTCTAAATTTGAAAAACAGTAGAACTGGGAATCCCAAAAAAATTTTTCAACTGTCTGATTTTGAACAACCGAATTCAGACTTAGACCATTCAAAGTCGATCACTTTTGTGTTTTTTTTTGAATTTTTATGGACCGCGTGCAAAATTTTTAAGATTTTTTGAAGATTCAAAAAACAATCCAACTTACCGCTCTTTTTTCTCTCCAGGAGTTGCCACCGCCGTCAAAGCCCTCTCCCCTGGAACCGAAGTGATTGGAGTGGTCAGTGAGACGTGTCAGGCGATTGTGGTGGGTCACACTCCAAACTACAAAAACTACAATTCCATCGGAATTTACGATATTCAGAAATCCCTTCAAGCCGGCCATCCCGTCTATACACCGACTCGTCCGACACTGGCCGATGGTCTTGCCGTCCCAAATGCCGGTGTCAATGCGTTTGCCTCGATGAGAGGTATTGTAGTTTTTGTAGTTTTTGTAGTTTGTAGTTCATAATTTGTTTCAGGAAAAGTGGATCGAGTGATTAGTGTGCCAGAGAATGACATTGCTGTCGCCATCCTGAGATTAATCGAAAATGAAAAAGTGCGCGGTCGAGAAATTTTTGAATTTTTTTTTTGGAAAATTTCAAAATTCGAGTTTTTCAGGTTGTCTGCGAAGGCGCCGGTGCCATTGGAATCGGAGCCATTCTATCCGGGAAGCTGAGCCATTTGAAGGGGAAAACAGTGGTTTCGATTCTTTCCGGTGGAAATATTGATAGTACCTCCCTTGGACGGTGCATCGAACGGGGTCTAGCCTATGATCATCGGGTCATTCGACTTTCGGTTATTATTCCGGATATACCTGGTGGATTGTCGAAATTGACTGGATTGGTTGGAGAGTTGAATGGGAATATTCGGGATTTGTATTTGGTTGGTTTTTTTTCTGATTTTTCAAGGGTTGGAAATAAAAATTTCAAAAAGTTGTCAGCAGTAAAAATGTAGAACATAAAATTCTGCACATTTTATCAGTTGACAACTTTTTTGTATCTGCAATGCGAGCTGAGTTACATAAGGGTTTTTAGGCAGTTGAAGTTTTGGGTATGCGATTTTACTAGAGATTGTAGTTTTTGTACTTTTCGGTCTGCTTTTACCGCGCGCGGACCGAGAGTTGGGTATGCATTTTAGTTTGCGTTTGTAGTCTTTGTAGCCATTGGTATGCTTTTTTCGGTGCGGCAGGCGTTTGGGTATGCCATTTTTCAATCGTTTGTAGTGTCTGTAGCCTTGGGTATGCATTTTCCGCAGCGTTCATTTTTTGGGTATGCGATTTCTCCCCAATTTGTGGTTATTGTTGCTTTGGGTGTGCTTTTTTCTATCCGGCACGCTTTCGGTATGCGATTTTTCCCCAAATTTGTAGTATTTGTAGCTATTGGTATGCTTTTCCTATGCGGTGTACATTTGGGTATGCAATTTCAAACGCATTTGTAGTTTTTGTAGCCTTGGGTATGCGCTTCAGCCTGCTATTCTAGTTTTCATGGCGAATTAGTATGCTTTTTTTTTCCAAAATTCCAGGAAATTTCCAATGTTTCTGCCCGCCTCCTCACAAATTGACCATGTTCCAGGAACGTGCATTCATGCGTAACGACATGTCAAGTCAACGTGTCAAAATGGTGATTGAAGTACGTGGAAAAGAGCATGAGCAACAGTTGAAAGACAAACTCGAGGAGGAGTACGACTCTTCAAACTGTCAATTCAAGAATAGCAATCGATTGCCCAGACTTTGATTCGGGCAGGATGGCTCGTTACAATAGTTTTAACAAATTTTTGGTATGGAAAAAAATAAAAAAATAAAAAAATGAAACTTTTATTTTTTGTTCTGGTTTTTGAAGTTGACATGTGATAGCAAATTTCGCGCAGAAATGTTAGGAAATTAGTTTATTTACAGTCATTATTGACACAAAAAAAGTTGAGGTCTGTTCCAGTTTAGGGACCCCTCGGAGTTTCCTGGGTCCCTGAAAATTAAATGGGTCCTCGAAAACTTTTATGGGACCTCGGAATAGAATAACTTTATTCCAAGAATTGTGGAGGGGATTGAAGCGAATGGAATTAAAAAAGAATTGAAAAAAAAAGAAAAAAAGGGTTGAACAAATAGATCAAAATTAATTACACCTTGTAAGTTTCGATATGAACAACATATCTTTTCTCGGCTACATTTTTTTGTTTTTTTTCTTCAAAATGAACCTTCACTTCGAGCGCACGAATCATCCCATTCTGAGAGGGCAATGTGATTGATTGTTGGAACAAAGGGTTTCTGAAATTTTCCCTTTTATTTTTCAATAATTTTTGGTAAGAAAGCGCGCTCTAATGCTGAAAAAGTTAAATACTCAGTTTCGCCCCAATTCCTTACAAATTCGGTGAAAAAAAATTTGCGAAAAGTTGAGGTACGCAGCGAAATCATTAATTTAGCATTAAGGCGCACTTTCCGGTACTGTTCTAAAATCACGGTCCCGGATTTAAAATCTCGGTCCCAGTTTCGAAATGACGGTCCCAAAAATAAAATCATTGAAACTTCTAGTGGAAAGTATTTTTTCGGACCGTGATTTTATTTTTGGGGCCGTCATTTTAAAATTGGGAGCGTCATTTTGAATCTGGGACCGTGATTTTTTTCTGGGACCGTGATTATTCGAATGGGACCGTGATTTTTTTCTGGGACCGTGATTATTCGAATGGGACCGTGATTTTAGAACAGTACCCAATTTCCTACCCCCACAGAGAATCTGTGTGGCAAACTCACTGTGGCTCCAAAATTGGCTCAATACGGGCTCTAGGGATCCTTCCAAGCTTCGCGAACTCGCTCAATGCAATTTCTTCCCTTAAATTCCGAAAAGTGAAGTGCTGCTCCACTTTGACCGGCCAATTCTCATTAATATATTCAAAAAAGTTGGGATTAAGGCCTCCATCAGTGATAATTTCGATTTTTGGATGCTTCAATCTCAAAATATCATACAGGGAAAAGCTGCTAATACCTCTATAGTCAACTGTCAGAAGCCTGATTTTGTAGGCTTCTGGATTTGAGACCAATTTTCCAACATAATCCGAATCCAGTAATCCATTGATTCTCATATTTTTGATATATAATAATTTTTTGGTCAAAATCACTTTTTCGAAAATATACTCTAGCGCTGGCCAAAGGTTAGCTGCATATTCCACTTTTTCAGATTTCAACGTGGCATACTTCTGATTGAAAATTCTGAGCATAAGCAAGTGGTCATATGGAGGGTCCTGGTCCTTTCTCTTGAGCTCATGGGGCAAAATTTTTGCTTGCAGCTCTTGAATGAATCCCTCGGCTCTGGCAACACTGATTTTCTTTGACATCCCATCGCCAGGCATCTTTTCTGCCTCTTTTTTCTCCTCCTCGTGCATTTCTAACTCGTATTTCCATTCTTTTAGAAGATCCTCTGTTAACATTCTGGAACTTTCTGGTGATAGTCCATATTTATCCACATTATGGGCCAGCCCGCCTCCTCGATTTCGATCCATTATGTATTTTGGAGTCTTTTCGTATTTGTAATGTTGAGTCACGCCCATTCGATAGGTGATATTGTTGATGCAAAATTTGGAATCGCCCACGGAGAAGTGGTCTATTTTGAGAGGGATTGTTTTTTCCAGATTTAGAAGTGCCGGGCAACGTCGGGTCAGGAAATATCTGAAAATTTGTAGAAATTGGAGAAAAGCAGTCAAGGGCTGGTGAAACACATAGGGTGGTCCCATGCAAAAAAGCGGCTCTAACTTTGAACTTGCTTGAATGGGTCGGCGCGACTGAGAAAGATCTACCGGTCCGACAATATTATTTTGCACTGACAAAACATTTTTCCTTTTTTTGTCGATAACTGGGGGTATCGTTTTTTAGCCATAAATTTCATTGAAATCACGAAAAAAAAAGAAAAAATGACCCCACTTACCTGAAGTTGTAGTCCATATGTTGGAGAATACACTCTCCACCGATGTGGGTAAGCTTCCTTTCATTGTTCATTTTCGAATAGAATCAAGTAGGAAAAAAACTTTTCGGAACAATAAGAGCTCTGTTTTCAACAAATATTGATTCGATACATTCAAATTCAAACCATATGTCACAGTGGAGCGCGTTTCCTTTCTGACCTTATGGGAAGATTTTTTATTGAGGGTTAGTGTAAGATCTGATAAGATGGATTTTGAATTTATTTATCAATGATTAGCTGCTGGGGCCAAAAATTGTGGTGATAAGTTATAAAAAATGACAAAGAGATATCTGATAATGAAAGTACAGTATTATACAAAAAAGGATGAAAATGGAAATAAAAAATGGGGAGTAATCAAAAACCAATTATCCATTGGAACAAGAGTAATAGTTGGAGAGAGACAAGACATGATGGAAAAAGGGCACGCCTCCCCCATAAAAAGTTATAATTATTCGGTTATTTTTTGGAGGAAGAGTCATAAATATTAGAATTGTTGAACCACATAAAAGCTCACGATCTCTTGTTGAACTCCACATGAAAGTCAAATTTATCATTTTTGGTGGTTGGTTTCAAATATAGCTTGAGCTCAAATTCCGCGTTTTTTGGAATTCTGACAAATTCATAGAAGTCGTCGGGATCTCTGAAAAATGAAATACTTTCAGAAATTTTTTTAAATTAAGGACGCCCTTCTAAAACAGGTTCACCAGGCGACTTACTCATTGATCAATGCGGGATTCCTCTGTTTGATATGATTCAAAAGTGGAGAGACAATCCCCCTATCCATTGACTCCAATACCAAATGCATTTCTCTTAACAAGTTTTCTGGCCAATCACGACAAATGTTGATAATCTCTGAATCATCAAAAGCGGAATAATTCCGGAAGGACACCAATGGATGCTTGTAGTTGAAAAGGTTGTCCGGCAGCAAACTTCCCAGAGACACATTTTTGATCGAGTAGAACGCATCGTCATTTTCCAGAATTCGTTGTACTGAAGACGCGGTTTGTAAGTCGTAAACGATGAAATTATTAATGGTAATTCTTCGTTTTGCGATGAGATAGTCCAACAAGTCTGACGTGGCCTCAGAAAGTGTTTTCCGATTTTCCATTCTCTCCAACATTTTCTTTGAATGATTTTTACTTGTGATTCTAAGCTGAAGGTAATGCTTAAATGGTGGATCCAGATTCTGCTCTTTCAGTAGAAATGGCAATAACTCGCTGTTCACTTCATTGAGCAACCTTTTCATTCTAAGCACACTCATCCTTTGGAACATGCCAGTTTCCTCCGTCTCGATTCTCTTCAATTCTGTTTCATATTCCAATTTCATTCTTTCAATTCGTCTCCGATCAAGATTCAAATCGTGAGCACCTCCTCTGATTGGAAATCCATAACGATCCACATCTTCGCGGAAGCCGCCACGTTGATTTTCTTTGACTATCTCTACCGGAGTATTGTGATCATCATACTGTTGAATGATACCCATTTGATAGGTGATGTCGTCGATTTTGATTTTGGTAGAGCTCACGGTGAGCGTATCGATTCTCAAAGGAATCCAATTCTCTAGGAACTGGAGCGAGGGACATCGTTTGGTGAGGAATCGTCTGAAATTTGTTGGTCTAGTTTTTGAGATAACTCGGGATGTTGCTGCCATTTTTTTGACGGAAGTTGATCGATTTCGCTTAGGGATTTGCAAAAAGCCGCTCAAAGTCTGCTCAAACGTGTCTAACTTTGAATTTGCGATCAAATATTGAAATTTTTAAAGTTCAGTGAAAAAGTCTTTTGTAATACTGATATTTTCTCAAAAAGCCCTTTTTAACGTTTCACTCACCTGAAATCAGAGTCCATATGCCTGAGAATACACACCCCACCGAGGTGGGTAAGCTTCCTCTGATTGCTCATTTTTTGAATTGGATCGAGTGCAAAAATGAGTTTCGGCCAAAAATAGTATCCTTTTCCAAGGAGTATTGATCCAATAAACGCACTGACATTCAAATCCTATGTTGCAGTGTAGCGCGTTTTCTTTTTCTCCTTCTGGGAAAACCAAATTTCGATGGGGTTTTTATACAGTCTCATAAGTTCGATACTGTGTTTATTTATCACTGATAAGCTGCTGGGGTCAAAAATCGTGTTGAAAACAAATCACATAACACAGTTATCTTTATTCAGGGACCGAACAGTGAAAATTGAAAATTGTGAAAATTAGAAAAAAGTAACATGTAAAATCAAAAAACAGATTTTGAGAAAGACAAACATGATGAAAAAAGGGCTCCACCCCCCAAAAAAGTTATCAGGCTATTTTTGAAGGAGGAGCCGTAAACATTGGTAACAGAGTGGAGCGGAAACGGGTTTTTGAAAAGGCGGAAGGCGGAAAGCGGAAAGCGGAAAGCGGAATTGAAAAAATTCGGGCGGAAAGCGGAAGGCGGAAGGCGGAATGAAACCTTTTTGGGCGGAAGGCGGAGGCGGAAAGCGGAAAACCGGAAAATGGCGGAAAGCGGAGAGCGGAAAGGGGAAAGTGGAAGTTAAAAGCGTCAAATGAAGCATTTCTGCTAAAATTTTGCTAAGTAGCTATAAATTATGACGAAAAAAGTCGCTGATACGCTGTTTTTGGTTGGAAAATTACATTTTTTGGCAAAAAAAAACATTGTGAAATTAGGTGGAAAATTGGCGGAATTTCGAACTTTTTGGCGGAAAGCGAAAGGCGGAAAAAATTTATTTTGGGCGGAAGGCGGAAAGCGGAAAGCGGAAGCAAAAAAAGTGGCGGAAAGCGGAAGGCGGAAGGCGGAAAGCGAAATTCCGCGCCACTCTGATTGGTAAACCACATGGGAGCTCATTATTGAATTCAAAACACCTTATTGAATTCGAAATGAAAGTCGAATTTCTCCCTTTTGGTGGTTGGTTTCAAATACAGTTTGAGTTCGAATTCGGCGTTTTTTGGAATTCTGACAAATCCTTGGAAATCGTAGGGATCTCTGAAAAAGAAAGCATTTTTAGAAAACAAATAAGCGTTATGCTGTTCCAGAACTTTTCCGTATCAGAACTGTGAACATATTAGAACTGTACTGCATCAGAACTGTCCCGTATCAGAACAGCGAAGCTCCCACGTGAAAATGAAGTTTTCAGTACTGATACGGAACAGTGTTGATAAAGGACAGTTCTGATGTGGAACAGTTCCGGCAGTGAATAGTTCTGATGTGGGGATACGATGCTGGAACGGATCTACCGCCCAAAAATAGTGCGATTCTGTAAAAATACCTCACACCAAAAAATGTTATGTCAAGGACACTTTTCTAAGACAGGATCCACAGGGACTTACTCTAAATTCAAAATAGTCTCATCAATCAATCCGCGAATCCCCTGTTTGAGATCATCAAAAATTTGAAAAGCACTCGTTCTATCCATTGACTCCAATACCAAATGCACTTCTTTTAATAAGTTTTCCGGCCAATCCCGGCAAATTATGTAAATATTCAAACTTTCATCGAAAGCAGAATAGTTTCGGACGGACACCAGTGGATGCTTGTAGTTGAACAGGTTGTCCGGAAGCAAGGTTTCCAAAGACACATTTCTGATCGAGTAAAACGCATCGTCATTTTCCAGAATTCGTTGGACTGAAGGCGTGTTTTGTAAGTCGTAAACGATGAAATTATTTATGAAGATTCTTCGCTTCGGGATGAGATAGTCCAGCAAATCCGATGTGGCCTCGGAAAGTGTTTTCCATTTTTCCATTTTCTCCAACTTCACCCTCGTATTATTTTTACTTGTGATTCTAAGCTGCAGATAATGTTGAAAAGGTGGATCCAGATGCTGTTCTTTTAGTAGAAATCGCAATAACTCGCTATCGACTTCCCTGATTTTTCTCTCCAATCTAAGCAAACTCATTCTTCGGAACATGCCGGGTTCCATCTTCTCCACTTGCTTCTTTTCTGTTTCATATTCCAATTTTGCTTTTTCATGGTGTTTTCGGGTACTTTCCATAATGCGAGGACGTACTGAATCCTGGAAGCCATAACGATCCACTTCTCTTTGGAAGCCGCCTTGATCATTTATGTTGATTATATGTTTAGGAGTATTGTGATCATCATACTGTTGAATAATACCCATTCCGTAGTCGGTGTCGTTAATTTGTATGAAGTTGGAGCCTACCATGAGCGTGTTGATTCTCAAAGGAATCCTTTCGTCAAGCGATTGAACACTGGGGCATCGTTTGGTAAGGGATTGTCTGAAATGCGTTGGTTTGGGTTTTGAGATTAGGCAGAAAATCGGACACAGAATGGAACCCTCGGACACTTTTTTTTTCAGCACAAAAAAATTTTGACCCCTTGTCCGAAACCAGCCGACCGGGTCGGTAGACATTTCTCAGTCGGTCCGGCCCGGCCCAGCATAAGTGAGGGTTTCTCTCCATAAAAAACTCAAAACATATTTCGCGAAAATAAAGTTCTAAACTTTTTTGTACATAAATCGAATCGGAAAGTACTTTATTTTTCAAAACTCCCGCCAAAATACTAAAAATTATACTCCAAATTATACTCACCTAGTATTGAAATCCATATGACTGAAAATACATTCCATGCCCAAATAGCTCATTTTCTTCTCGTTTTTCATTTTGAAATCAGGAACAAAATCGAATAAAAAATAGTGATACAAATGGAGTATTGGTCTTTCTATTTTTGGACCGTTATTGATCCGAGAAAAGAGCGAACGTGTTCCAATAAGGTGGGGCTGAGGAGGAGGAGAAGAGGTGTTGTTATCCTCTGTGAGATCTTTCTTCTTGTAGGAAGATTAGAAGATTCGTGTACAAGATCAGATAATTGTAATTAATTATTCATGGGATAACATCTCTGACAAGTTTATTCATCAAAATTATGTAATTCGCCGGAGGCACATAAAACAGATACAGTTTTTTAAGGGATCGAACAATATACAGTAAAAATTTAAAATTAGAAAATTAGACAAAAGTTACTCATAAAATCAAAAATCAGAGTTCGAGAGAGACGAAACATGAAGAGAAAGCCACAATCCCCCAAAAAAGTAATAACTATTCGGTTTTTTTTGGAGGCAGTGCCATGAAAGTTAGAATTGCTGGTCCACATAAAATCTCATTATCTTTTGTTGAATTCCACATGAAAGTCAAAATTATCGTTATCGGTAATTGGCTTTACATACATTTTGAGTTCGAATTCGGCACCTCTTGGAATTCTGATAAATCCTTGGAAATCGTATGGATCTCTGAAAAAAAGTTTTGTTTTTAATTTTCGTTTCTTGTTTATTTTACTATGCTGATTCTATTTTTTTGAAGAAAATTCTCGAGAATCGCTGTGAAGCGCAAAAAATGCAACCAAAATCGCGTTACAGGTTGGCCGAAAATTTCACAGGAGAGGGCCAGCTCTAATGATAAATTGATAATTTCGCTGCGTACCTCAATTTCGGGCGAATTTTTTCAATTGAATTTCTAGGGAAATCGGGGGAAACTAAGTAATCAACGCGTTCCTACCCTCGTTGTGAACCCGTGTGGGCCAGTTTTCTCCTTGTTCTTCGCCTTTTCGCCAGAGACGGCCGAAGCCGTCAATTTGTGCGATTGAGAGCGATTTTTGAGCAATTTCTTCATGAACAATGGGATTAGAATGAAAAAATAAACAAGGAAAGAAAATAAAAAATATAACTACAGCCCTCCATTAAAGGCGCAACAGCAAATGTCCTCGATGTCTCGGCACGCTAACAATGACAAAAAGTGACTTACGCCAAATTCAAAACTGTCTCATCGATTATTCCTGGAACCCTCCGTTTGATATCATCCAAAAGTGTATAGGCACTCCACCGATCCAATGATTCTAATATGAAATGCCTCTTTGCCAGGAAGTCTTTCGGCCATTCAAAAAACTTCATAAACATTTCAAACTCATCATCGGGATAGTAGCGGAACGAAATCAGTGGGTGGTTGTAGTTTTTAAGACTTTCAAACAGAAAACTTTCCAAAGTCACTTTTTTAATCGAGTAGATCGCATCGTAATTTTCCAGAATTCGTTGCACTGAAGACGCGGTTTGCAAGTTGTCAACAGTGAAATTATTTATAAATATTTTCCGTTTTGGAATGAGATAATCCAATAAGTCCGATGTGGCCTCGGAAAGTGTTTTCCGCTTTTCTAATCTCTCCAATTTTTGCTTCGAATGCTTATCACTTGTGATTCTAAGCTGCAGGTAATGTTGAAAAGGTGGATCCAGTTTCTGTTCTTTTAGTAGGTACGGCAATAATTGACTGTTTACTTCATTAATCAATCTCCGCATTCTCAGCCGATTCATTCTTTGGCCCAAGCCGATTTCCTCTTTCTCTATTCTCTTTTTTTCCATTTCATATTCCAGTTTCAATTCTTCAATTCGTCCCCGTTCAAGACCCAAAATGTGATAACCTCCTCTGATTCGAAATCCATAACGATCCACGTCTTCTTTACAACCGCCACGTTGATTTTTCTCGACTATTTTTACCGGAGTATTGTGATCATCATACTGTTGAATTATGCCCATTTGATAGGTGGTGTTGTTGATTTTGATTTTGGTCGAGTCTACGGTGAGTGTTTTGATTCTCAAAGGAATATTTTTCTCTAGGGACTGGAGCATGGGGCATCGTTTGGTAAGGGATCGTCTGGAATGTGTTGGTCTAGTTTTTGAGTTATACGTGTTCCTGCCAACTACTAGGCGGAAGTCAGAAGCTGCTCAAAGTCTGCTCAAAAGCTCTCCAACCTCAGCCTGACATGTGCATCGAGACCCCACCAAAGTCGGCGGAAAGCTTGGTAATCGGGGAACAAAAATCGGAGAAATAGGAGTTTTTTTTTGCAATAATTCCGCATGGACTTCTTGAAATACGATTTCAGCCTGTTGCGTTTTGGTGAATTTAGAGCATGTATTCGTTTGAGCATATGACGGATGAAATTGAATAGAACAAGCATCCTAGGCATACCAAACTTTCGAAATTCCAAGAATAGTGTTTAGAACAAAAACATGCGGCAATAATTCAAAATAGAGTTCTCCTATTTCTCCGATTTTTATTCCTCAATTGCTAACATTTCCCCGATTCTCGTGGGGTCTCGGTGCATCGACCCTCAACATATTTTATGTCCTTTCTTTTTTAATTTCACTCACCTGAAATTATAGTCCATATGCTGGAGAATACACACCCCACCGAGGTGGGTAAGCTTCCTTTCATTGCTCATTTTCGAATAGGATCAAATGCAAAACTGAGTTTCGGCGAAAAATAGGAATCTTTTTTATGGAATATTGATCCGATAAACACACCGACATTCAAATACTATGTTGTAGTATAGCGCGTTTCCTTTCTGACCTTCTGGGAAGACCGAAATTTTGGTTCTAATGATAAAATCTCTGATAAGTTTGGTACTATTCCGGTTAACGGGTCCCAAAGTTTCTTCCGGGTCCCAAAATCTTTTCCGGGTCCCATCTTTTTTGAGTTTGTACCACTCGGGTCCCATCTTTTTATTTACGGGTCCCAAAATCTTTTCCGGGTCCCATCTTTTTGAGTTTGTACCACTCGGGTCCCATCTTTTTATTTACGGGTCCCAAAACTTTTTTCGGGTCCCAACTTTTGGGTTTTGTTCCACTCGGGTCCCAACTTTTTTTTTTCACGGGTCCCATAACAGTGTGTTTAGATTTGACCAAATTTCAAATTTCTTTCATTTTCGTATAACATGGTACTTTCAAAACTTTACATTGAGTCATTTCACTTAAAATGCAAAATTGTCTCCATAAAAGTCAACCTGCCAGATTTCGAACGTTTAAGCATGTTTCCTAGCACAAAAACCGAGGTTTCCAAATGTCATACACTGTTTCTTATGCTAAGCCTTAGCTTTAGTACCATAAAACTCACTTTCTTCGCCCCAGAGACAAATATTTTCTATCTGATTCATCACATTATTTGTGAACAAGAAGCTTGTTAGAAACTACTCTCCAGATATCAGAGTTTCCTCTAAAAACTTGAAGAAATCCAAACGAACCCCTTTTATGAATAAAAAATATGAAAATTTCGTTAAGTTTTATGGGACCCGAGTGGTGCAAATCGAAAAAGTTGGGACCCGGAAAAGATTTTGGGACCCGTGAAAAAAATGTTGGGACCCGAGTGGAACAAAACCCAAAAGTTGGGGCCCGGAAAAAGTTTTGGGACCCGTTTATAAAAAGATGGGACCCGAGTGGTGCAAACTCAAAAAGATGGGACCCGGAAAAGATTTTGGGACCCGTAAACCGGAATAGTACCATACGTTTATTCCATGTTTATTCATAAATAATATGCTGTTGAGATCAAAAATTGTGTTGACAAGTTATGAAAAATGACGGAGAAACGTCTGATAATGAGAGTACAATATGGTGAAAAAAGAATAGAAATGGAAATGAAAAATATGGGGAATAATCAAAAACCAATTATCCATTAAAACAAGGGTGATAGTCCGAGAGAGACAAACATGATGAAAAAGTGGTCCAAGTTATTTTGAACTCATTTTTGGATGCGGAGCTTGAAGATTAATGCTATTGAAGCGTAAGGAAAGCTCACGATCTCTTGTTGAGCTCCACATGGAAGTCAAATTTATCATTTTTGGTGGTTGGTTTCAAATACAACTTGAGCTCGAATTCCGCATTTTTTCGAATTCTGACAAATTCATAGTAGTCGTCGGGATCTCTGAAAAAAAATAAAACTTTTAGATTTTCTATCAATGACGCCCTTCTAAAAAAGGTTCCCCAGGTGACTTACCCATTGATCAATACGGGATTCCTCTGTTTGAGATTATCCAAAATTTGAAAAGCACTCGTTCTATCCATTGACTCCAATACCAAATGCATGTCCCTTGACAAGTTTTCTGACCATTCTTGACAAATGTAGTTAATCTGTGAACCATTTAAAGCAGAATAGTTCCGGATGGACACCAATGGATGCTTATAGTTCATTAAACTGTCCAGCTTCAAACTAGCCAAAGACACTAATTTGATCGAGTAGAACGCATCGTCATTCTCCAGAATTCGTTGTACTGAAGACGCGCTTTGTAAGTTGTAAACTATGAAATTATTTATGAATATTTTCCGTTTTGGAATGAGATAATCCAGCAAATCCGATCTGGCTTCAGAGAGTGTTTTCCGATTTTCCAATCTCTCCAATTCTGGCTTCGAATGCTTATCACTTGTGATTCTAAGCTGCAGGTAATGTTTGTATGGTGGATCCAGATTCTGTTCTTTTAGTAGATACGGCAATAATAAACTTTCTACTTCATTGATCAATCTCTGCATTCTCAGTCGATTCTTTCTTTGGCCTAAGTCGGTTTCCTCATTCTCGATTCTCTCTAATTCTGTTTCATATTTCAATTTCACACTTTCAAGGTGTTCTCGAGATTGTTTCATAATGTGAGGACATACTGAATCCTGGAACCCATAGCGATCCACTTCTCTTTCGAAGCCGCCTTGATCATTTATGTTGAGTATATGCTTAGGAGTATTGTGATCATCATACTGTTGAATAATACCCATTCCGTAGTCGATGTCGTTGATTTGGATGAAGGTGGAGTCTACGATAAGCGTTTCAATTTTCAGAGGTAGTTTTTTGTCAAGGGATTGGACACTGCGGCATCGTTTGGTAAGGGATTGTCTGAAAAGAGTGAATTTACAGTAAAAGTTTTGGAGAATGCGCATCTCAAAAAGTAAAGTATCAAAACAGGGCCCTAATTTTTTTTAAAGATAATGTACCGCTCGAGAGCTCCATTTGTACAGTTCACGACTTACCTTTGTCATCAACTTCAAAGCCTATACGAACAATAAAACAAAAAAAAACGGCCAAAAACGAGATTCCCAGTGCAAATCTTTTTCGTCCGTTTTATTTTTGACGTTCCATACAAGCTTTGAAGTTGGCGACACAGAAATAAGGCTTCCATTCGGCTGAAAATTCAGCCGGCCGCGCCGTCCGTCAGCCGCGCCGGCCGTTTGTGTGTGACTTAGCGTCGGCGTGATTACGTACTCGACCTACCATTTGACGACAGTTGCGACATTTTCTATCAAATTAAAGCTCAGAAACTAAAAAATTCATGATATTTTAATGGTCTTTAATGATAAACATGTGAATTAATAATTATTAGTCCATTATCTTTCTTTTATAGAGCTCAAAGCACAAAATAATGTCCGAAAGAAGGGGTTGCTCGTCATTTAAAATGCCTGGGGTACGCAATCACGCTCACGCAATTAATGCAGATGGCCGGCGCGGCTGAGCGCGGCTGGCGGCCGAATAACTTCACTTCAGCCGGATGGAAGCCTTACACAGAAAAGCCGAAAACTACTGAAGTGAAGCTCTTGAGTGTTACAACATCCACTAAAAATTATGAAGTTCTGTGTCAATGGGTTGCTCTGCGACATGCTCTCAAAAATGACCATTTTCAACTGAAAATAGGCAATCTTACTGGTCGGTACTTCTTTTTTGCTGCTAATTTATCAGAATCTGTGTCACTCTATGTTTCACTGACCCAATTTAAAAAATAATTTTCGAAGAAAAGTAGAATAAGCCTAATAATTCGATGTACAAATTCAGTATTTTGTTGAGAAAAGGACATTGAATTTGCACCTTTTCTCAGTATCAAAACGTGAAATTCAAATTCTATTTTGCAAAAATGAACTTTCAAGTATTTTTGTTCATATACCTCTCACCCAAAAAGTATTAAAAGTATTAGTAATTGTAAATATTAAAACATTTTCGAAAACCCCGCCAAATTGCTCTAATTTACTCACCTAAAATTAAAATCCATATGACTCAAGACACATTCCATGCCCAAATAGCTCATTTTCTTCTCTTTTTTCATTTTGAATTTGAGAAAATAATGGAAAAAAAATAGTGATACCAATGGAGTATTGGTCCTTCTCTTCTTGGTAGTTATTGATCCGAGAAAAGAGCGCGCGTGTTTGGTTATGGAGAGGTTTAGGAGGGAGGAGGAGAAGAGGTGTTATTACCCTCTGTGAGACCTTTTTTCTTGTAGGAAGGCCCTATTACGAACAAGATTAGATAATTATAGTACATATGTTTATTTACCAATGATAAGTTTAAAAAAAAGGGAGGATGCCCTTGTTGAAAAGAGTCGAAATTATCAAAATAGTGGAAAAAAATGAAGATCCGGTGAAAAAGATATTTAGTTCTGAAATGTAGTCGGGATCAAACATCACAAAAAAAAAGGAAAATGGACAAATAGGTGATTAAATTAAACCGAAAATAAGCTCCGCCCCCAAAAAAAGTTTTTTCTTATAAAACTCTTTTTGGAGGCGGGACTTATAAAGCAATCATTGTTTCGAAGTTATCAAAGTTGTGGACAATAAAATGAAGATCGGGTGAAAAAGATATTAAGTTCTGTAAAAAAAAGTCGGGATCAAAAATCACAAAATAAGAAGAAAAATAGACAAATAGGTGATTAAATTGAACCAAAAATAAGAATCAGTTGTGAGAAACATATGAACATTCGGCTCTGTTCCAGAATAGGGGTCCCTTGATATTACAGGGGTCCCTGAAAATTACAGGGGTCCTTGAAAATTACAGGGGTCCCTACCAATCCCTCACAAGTACAAGGGTCCCTACCAATCCCTCACAAGTACAAGGGTCCCTAAAACTTTTCAGGGGTCCCTGAAAAACTACAAGGGTCCCTAAGTCGAAAAAACAAGCAATTGTTCCGTGCACAGAATTTTCACATTTTTTTGTTTTTTCCTGGTATTTTCTCATTTTTTCTGTTTGAAGATATCAACAAAAGTATAATTCACTAACTAGCCACAAACAAGAGAATTTATGGCTCTTCATGGTTTAACGGGTCCTAGCATCATTCTTCGTTCAAATTCGCTCAGGCCGCCGGCTAGTATACGTTTTTAGAGGCCTAAGCCTGGTGAAACGTCTAATGAAGTTTTCCTGAGGAATCGTAACTTTTTCTCCAGGCTTAGCCCTCTAAACACCTACTTCTAGCCGCCCGGAGGGCGGCGTGAGCGAGTTTGAGAGAGGAAAGCTCATGTTAGAGGACGAGAGCGGATATTGGATGCCCGTTTGAGACAAACAATTTTAGCGTTTGCACTTGATTTCAGTTCAAAAACTTCTTTATAGAGACCTGTCCCATCGAATTGTAAACAGAAAAAAATGAGAAAATACCAGGAAAAAACAAAAAAATGTGAAAATTAACAATTGCTTGTTTTTTCGACTTAGGGACCCTTGTAGTTTTTCAGGGATCCCTGAAAAGTTTTAGGGACCCTTGTACTTGTGAGGGATTGGTAGGGACCCCTGTAATTTTTAAGGACCCCTGTAATTTTCAGGGACCCCTGTAATATCAAGGGACCCCTATTCTGGAACAGAGCCGAACATTCTTTCTTGTATCACTATTTTTAGGGGCTTAGGTAAAGCAATCATTGTGGAATCTTGTTGAACTCTATATGAAAGTCAAAATTATTGTTCTCCCGATTTCTAAAAGGATGATTCTCCACTGGACTTTTCTTCAAGTAAACTTTAATTTCGAATTGACCTCCGCTTCTTGGGATCCGGACGTATTCTGGGTTTTCCACGGGGTTCCTGAAAAAATCTAAGTTTAGCACTTCTATCTGCATATCTCAACTAGAGTAAATGATATCAAAAAGTGGTCAACTAATAAAATGTTGCTCATAAAATTTTGCACATTTCATCAGTTTACCACTTTTTTGTATCTTTAATTCCAGCAAAGGTATATAAATTTTTAAAAAAGTTCTTCCCATCCAATCTAATAAAACAGGTAACTCACTCTGTGCTCATGACGGCTTCGGCTCCATAGAGACGTTCAAAGAAATGACAGGAGCTGAAGCCGTCATGAGCACAGAGTGAGTTAATAAGCCAGTCAGCATCCTCCTTGTCGAAGGCTTCCAAAACCAAATGAGCCTCTATCATAAGATCATCCGGACCGTGCCGTACCATATGGATAAGATCTCTTACATCAATGGTACGTGGCTTAAGAGAGACCAATGGGTGCTTGATGCCTAGAACGGTTTCCAGTTCCATAGATTGATCCATTTGGAAATGATCCACTCCCAAATCCAGGCTAATTTTTCGGATGGCGAGATTCCCATCGTCATTTTTCAGAATTCTTTTCATTGCTGGCACGTCGATCAAATCCAAAATCACAAAATTATTTATGAGAATTTTACGTTTTGGAAGAAGATAATCCAGCAAATCCGACGTGGATTCGGAAAGTGTCTTCCGATTTTCCATTTTTTCCAGCTTTTGCTTCGCATGGTTGTCACTTGTGATTCTAAGCTGCAGGTAATGTTTGAAATGTGGTTTCAAATTATTTTGTTTTATTATGAATGGCAATATCTGACTGTTGACTTCATTGATCCTCCTTTCCATTACGAGCCTATCCATCCTTTGGGCCATTATTTGCTTGTTGTTGACGGTTTTCCGATTCTCGATTCTCCTTTGTTCTTCTTCAAGTACCCGTTTTTTTGCTTCAATATCCGGCCGATTTGAGTCCACGAAGCGATGAAGCAATTTAAAAAATAATTTTCGAAGAAAAGTAGAATAAGCCTAATAATTCGATGTACAAATTCAGTATTTTGTTGAGAAAAGGACATTGAATTTGCACCTTTTCTCAGTATCAAAACGTGAAATTCAAATTCTACTTTGCAAAAATGAACTTTCAAGTATTTTTGTTCATATACCTCTCACCCAAAAAGTATTAAAAGTATTAGTAATTGTAAATATTAAAACATTTTCGAAAACCCCGCCAAATTGCTCTAATTTACTCACCTAAAATTAAAATCCATATGACTCAAGACACATTCCATGCCCAAATAGCTCATTTTCTTCTCTTTTTTCATTTTGAATTTGAGAAAATAATGGAAAAAAATTGTGATACCAATGGAATATTGGTCCTCCTCTATTTGGTCGTTATTGATCCGAGAAAAGAGCGCAAGTGTTTGGTTATGGACAGGTTGAGGAGGAGGGGAAGAGGTGTTAGTATCCCCAGTGAGACCATTTTTCTTGTAGGAAGGCTTTTTTTAGAAGATTCAAGTATAAGATTAGATAATTATAATACATATGTTTATTTATCAATGATAAGTTGTGAAAAAAGAAGAAAACTCGGGTTGGAAAGAGGGTTCGAAATGGTTTGAATTAATGGAAAATGAGACGGTAAAACAGGGATAATATAACACAGAATAAGAAGGAAAATGGACAAATGGGTGTTTAAATTGAACCGAAAATAAGTTCCGCCCCCAAAAAAGTTTTTTTCTTATATCACTCTTTTTGGAGGCGAGGTTTAGGTAAAGCAATCATTGTTTCGAAATTATCAAAATTATTTAAAAAAAATGAAGATCGGGTGAAAAAAGATATTTAATTCTGAAAAGGAGTCGGGATCAAATATCACAAAATGAGAAGAAAAATGGGCAGATAGGTGATTAAAAAGAACTGAAAATAAGCTCCGCCCCACAAAAACGTTTTTTCTTACATCACTATTTTTGGAGGCGGGGCTTGTGAAGCAATCATTGTGGAATCTTGTTGAACTCTATATGAAAATCGAAATTATTGTTTTCCCGATTTCTAAAAGGATGATTCTCCACTGGACTTTTCTTCAAGTAAACTTTAATTTCGAATTGACCTCCGCTTCTAGGGATCCGGACGTACTCTGGGTTTTCCAGGGGGTTTCTGAAAAAATTTACGTTGAAAGCCCTTTCATTGTGCATATCTCAGCTAGAGTGAGTGATATCAAAAAGTAGTCAACTAACAAAATGTTGATTATAAAATTTTGCACATTTCATCAGTTTACCACTTTTTTGTATCTTTAACTGCAGACGAGATATATAGATTTTTTTAAAAGTTCTTCCCGGCCATCCTAATAAAACAGGTAACTCACTCTACGTCTAAGGCGCTTCCCGCTACAGCTCCTGGCATTTCTTTGAACGTCTCTATAAGCCAGTCAGCATCCTCCTTGTCGAAGGCTTCCAAAACCAAATGAGCCTCTATCATAAGATCATCCGGACCATGCCGTACCATATGGATAAGATCTCTTACATCAATGGCATGGTGCTTAAGAGAGACCAATGGGTGCTTGATGCCTAGAACGGTTTCCAGTTCCATTGACTGATCTATTTCGAAATGATCCATCATCAAATCCAGGCTAACTTTCCGGATGGCGAGGTTCCCATCGTCATTTTTCAGAATTCTTTTCATTGCTGGCACGTCGATCAAATCCAAAATCACAAAATTATTTATGAATATTTTCCGTTTTGGAAGAAGATAGTCCAACAAATCGGACGTGGATTCGGAAAGTGTCTTCCGATTTTCCATTTTTTCCAGCTTTTGCTTCGCATGGTTGTCACTTGTGATTCTAAGCTGCAGGTAATGTTTGAAATGTGGTTTCAAATTGTTTTGTTTTATTATAAATGGCAATATCTGACTGTTGACTTCATCGATCCTCCTCTCCATTACGAGCCTATCCATCCTTTGGGCCATTATTTGCTTGTTGTTGTTGGTTTTCCGATTCTCGATTCTCCTTTGTTCTTCTTCAAGTACCCGTTTTCTTGCTTCAATTTCCGGCCGATTCGAGTCCATGAAGCGATGCCGTGAATATGGACCCTCACCAACTACCCGTCTTCTTCTTGGACGTTCCGGGGGATCAGGCAAACAGAATCCGAAACGATCCACGTCTTGCTGACAACCTCCACGAGCATTTATTTCGCCTATATGTTTCGGAGTCTTGTGGTTATTATACTGTTGAATTATGCCCATTTGATAGGTGGTATCATTGATTTTGACTTCTGTGGTGCCCACGGTGAGCGTGTTGATTTTCAGAGGAAGTTTTTCGTCCATTACTTGGAGACTGGGGCATCGTTTGGTGACGGATTGTCTGAAGAAAGTAGTTTAATGAAAATTGCAGAAGTACAGCTGTTTCATCAGGCGCCAATGCGAAATAATTGAGATAAAAGTCAGTTTTACTCTCCAAGTTTCGCTTGTTCAAATTTGATGAATTTGTCAAAAAAGTCTCAAGATCAGTGCCGAGCTTCCTCCGTAAAAAAACACGACGAAGTTCATACAGAAAAAAAATTGACTCGTTCGAACGGCTTTATATCGAAACACTCGTATAACTTCGTAGTGTCAATGTGATGGACAAAGCTAATGAGAATGCTCAAAAAAGTATGAAACCAATCATGGATTCTTTATACATTTCTACATGATCGTACAATGAACAAAAAAAAGTAACCTGCAAAGAAAATTCCGTCCACATCAAAAGTATTTTGATCCAGAAAAAACGTATTCTTTTATTATTTCTACAAAAAGAAAAGTTTCCTCAAGCGATTGGGCAAAAGCAAAGAGAAAGAAGAAGGAAAAAAGACCTCGCTTTTTGTTTTTAAAGTACACATTACTTGTCTGAAGTGAGCTCAATTCCATAAGAATACATCGGTTCACGTTTTTTTACGAGAAAAGCTATTGAAATTTCGTTTCATCTTTACTGAAGAATGTGAGTACGAGGAAAATTATCTAATAAGTAATCCGAAAGTTTATTCGTGGACAAAACATTGGAATTTTTTAAAACATCACATCTCTACAATGCTTTGTCTTTTTCTGGTTGACTGGCTTTTTATGCAATTTTTATTTGAAAATGTACAAAAATATAATCACCCAATTCCTGTCTAAATGCTGCCAAATAATACTTACCTCACATTGAAATCCATACGGCCTAATACACATTCCATTCCCAAATAGCTCATTGGTTTCTTTTTCTGGTTGTTCATTATGAATTCAGCAGAGAAAAAAAAAGCGGAATAAAAACGTATCAGTAGAAGTTCTGAAGTTGTACTAATGAAGTGTTAGCCGTCCTCCTCGGCCGATATTGATTTCAGGGGGAAAAAGAGCATGTGCTTCTGGAGAGGGTGTGAGAAGGCGAGAGAAAGAAGAAGAAGACGTCAGAAGCCCTCGTGAGCTCGCGCGGCTCACCGGATTATTATGCTTTACACATGACAGATAATTCAAAGAATTTTATTTTGTTTTACATTTCATTCCAAAAACATCAGTTTTCCTTAAGTCAAAAACACATTATCACACAACAAAAACCTAAAGAAGCAGGCACCCATAAAAAGGAGAATATTCACATTGGAGTAATAAATTAATGAAAGCAATTATCATTCTATTGATTTGATAGCTAATGATGGAAAATCGGCACGAAGAGTCAACACTTTTCGAACCTCTGGAAGGGTAAGGGTTCGAGTCGTCGACGTTGTCATCGTCTTGGAATTATGCCACACTTCCATCGCCTCGTCGATGGTTTCCACGTTGAGGAGAGCGACAATCTGGAATGAAAAAAGAATGAGGGTGAAGGGGGGAAAAATGGGTATGAGATTTGGGGGGAGGCTACAAAAGCTACAAGTTTGGAGTAAACGCATACCAATGAGAGAAGGCGGCGTGCAGAATCGCATTCCCGAGGCTACAAAAGCTACAAAACTAGCGGAAAACGGATACCGACGAGAGTAGGCGACGCACAAAACCGCATACCCAAAGCCACAACGACAACAACACTTTGAAGAATCGCAGACCTACGGAGTCAATGGAAGCGGGCAGCGCGTGAGAAATGCGTACCCATACTACAAAAACAACACGATTTCGATAAATCGCATACCAATCAGAGACAACAAGAGTAGTGGGCGCGCAAAATCTCAGACCCATGACTACAAAAGCTACACTTCTTCCGCAATCGCATACCGACAAGCGCAAGCGGAAGGAGTCGCGCGAAAACGCATACCAATCACTACAAAAACTATATTTCTCGCCTAAACGCATACCAACCTGTCCCAAACGTCCAACTTTCTCCCTAGCCGTCCATCCGGCAACATTTGTCAAGTAAGCACAAATCTGTCGATACTCCCTATCCAACTGTAGAGCTCCATATCGATTAAATTGGCATTTCGCAATGGCTGTCTCGATTTGTCGGGCAATTTCAGAGGCGGTGAGCAATGCGATGGCCTTGTAGTTATCCGGGAACAAGTTCGGCTCATTTTCAACGAGAAGCCGGTCGATTTGTGCGAGGAAATGCTCCATGAACGGATCATGAGCTTCATAGTGTTCGACGTCTTGCATCGTCATCTGACGGTCAATGTCCTGGTAGGAATCGGCGCTGAAAACATTGGGTTTGGTGGCAAAAAACGGATTACAAAGGCTTACCCTTGGCGAATCTTGTTCTTAAATGCACTCTTAAACAACTCCTCAGCTCCGTGCTTTGCCAACGTGGACAATTTCTTTGCGGACTCTTCAATTTGTGTCGTTGAATGCTCCAATTTGTTCTTCTCAACTGGCGGTCTCTTCGCTTTCGACCATTCCATTATCAATCCTTTTTGAAGTTCAATCAACAACTCGGATAGTTTCGCAGAGTTATTGAGAGCCAATAGGAACTGCTCTTTTTGCGATTCCGCTGCCTCTTTCACTTGTTTTCCTTGCTGATAGGCGGTGAAGGCTTCAGAAGCAAAGTTAGAAGACGTCACGTATCCAGATTGAATGAAATGATGAAGATAATTATGGACAACAGTATCCATGAGTGCTGTGCCATTGTTAATCGTGGCACATACACTGTCAACATTTCCAGACTCGGCGGCACGTCGAATTGACTTTCGGACGATGAAAACGACGTCATCGACAATAGAACTTGTCAATTCTTTCGGCTCTTCTTTCGTGTCAGATTTTATCGCTTTCTGGACAGATTTTAACATATAAAAGTGCTCGAGACTACAATAAGTTCCGATGAGCTCTTGCATTTTCATTCCAACTAGACTTCTATTCAAAAGCTGATCCATCTTCTGCTCCTTGGCCTCTTTTCGAAGACGTCGACGTTCGAGACGTGCTTCTTCGTCAATTTCTTCGTCGTCATCTCCAGAAGGACTTCTTACCATGTCAGAATGATTCTTGTCAATTCTCCGTGACACAAATCGCCAATAGTGTTCCACGTGAGCGTTCATCATACATATTTCCGTTGCGATGGCGTCCACTTCAAATGCATCTGGAGAATCGTCCAAACCTTCTGGAGCTGTCTGCTTTTTGTTATGAAGAACTTCATCGACAAGACGCTTCAAGTGAGGAAGGCGTCGACGAGTGTCAAATTCCTCCAGAAGACGTCGGAAGAATTCGTCGATTCTGACTTGTAAAATTGACATGAAATCCATGAGCTTTTCAAGGCCGTAGGAGTGCTCGAGCACTTTCAAATTCAGGTCAATGATATCGGCGACGCCTTCGAAGAACATGTAAAGAGTGTCAAAGTAGAGAATGTTGCGGCGATTGTCGTCAGTTCCTCCGGCTTTCATGATCTGAAAAAAATTGTTTGGTTTAGTATCAATTCTTTTTTTTTTGGAAAAAAATTATCTGAATTTTCCCAAAATCCACTGTTTTCTCTTCCTTTCAGTAAATCGCAGACCCGAAATCATCGGGCAGCAATTCCTGTTGCGCATGAAAAACAACAAAAACTACAAATCTGAAGAGATCGCATACCGAAAAGGCGAAAAAGCATACCCAAAGCTACGAAAACTACAGAAAAAACGACAAGATGGCATACCCAAAGTTCAAGAGCGTTGAGAAAGCATACCCAAAGGCACATAGACTACAAAAAACCCTAAAAAGGCATACCCACGGGAGACAACGAGCAGGCAGCGCGCTAAAACGCATACCCAAGGCTACAAAAGCTAGAATGCTAAAGGAAATCGCATACCAAAGCAAAGCAACGCGAGGAGACGGCGCGCAAAGTTGCATACCCAAGGCTACAAAAACTACAGGAAAAACCGATGAAATGGCATACCCTAAGTGTCTGCGGCAGCGAAAAAAGCATACCCAAAGCTACGAAAGCAACACGTTCTGCTAAATCGCATACCGACAATGGGAAAACGCTTACCCAAGGCAACAAAAGCTACACTTTTCGGCAAATCGCATACCAAAACTATTCGAAGCGCAACATCGCTCATTTCAGTTCGTTTTTGACCGAAAAAAAAACATGATTTACCTTCAAATTATTCTCGGCCAACTCATCAATCTTCTGATTCAAAAACACAGCATACAGCTTGAGCCCCTCATCAGATTCATGTATCAACGGGAACAGCTTAACGAATCGCTGCATTTCAGGCTCATTTCCCTTCTGAACCGCTTCTGTCAGTCTCGATTTCAATATCTTCGATAGGCGATCTTTGGCAGAGGAAAGGATCTCATAACTATGACGAATCGAGTCAGTGGCATCTTTTTGTTTGAATTCTCTGATTTGAAAGACCGCTTGATCAAGTGTCAAGAATCGATGAATATGTTGAGAGGCCGTTTCGAAGTCCTCGTTTCGAATGGCACTATCAATTCCTTCGGCACACGTTCCCAAGTCTCTCATATCACCGGCTAACTGCATACACCCAACCACTCGGTTCTTTGCCACGTCTAACGCTGAAACTCTTCCACTGATAGTATCAGCCAAACAGGATATATTTTTAAGAGCACTTGTCAACTGTTTAGCGGAATTTTCAACGACAAGCATATTATTGTTGAGACGAGTGACCGCGAGACCAAACGACCGATTCTGTTCTCCACCGTCTATTGTGTTTTCTTCCAAAATTATCGCGATATCCTTTTCGATTCGCTCCTCCTCCCGCTTTTTTATCTCAAGTTCAAGCCGAAGTTCACGGATTTTTCGCGAGAAATCAAACTCTTTTTCGGGCGTCTTTATCTCTGGTTTTTTGTCATCTGAACCGCCGGAAGCGGAGGCATTTCTCACACCATTCTTACGCCCAGCAGGCACCCCGGACAGGAATTTCTGCAAAAAAAATATATTTTTTTCCATAGAGAAATCCCAGTGAAAACTCACTGAATGAAGTTGAGTTTCTCGCATTTTAATGGGAGAAGAAGACGAACATCAAAAAGATGATGAAAATGTTCCAAATCGCGACGAAGACACGAAAGTATTGAAGGGAGATCAGAAAATTGCGAATTTTATCGCCCAACGAGTCGATTTGATGCGTTTCGACGACTCCGAACGCGCTGTCTGGGCTTTTTTTCCTGCAAAATTTTATGATTCTTAGCATAAAAGTGATGACTTTTTGCTATTTTCATCGATGGTTTTGGGGTTTTCTGTTTATTTTTCCAAGCCCCTTTTTGCCATCTATCAATTTTTGGCTTTTTCCGACTCCAAATTGTCAGAAATAGCTCATTTAAATGGAGATTACTGCTTCTATCCGTTTTTTTTCCATAAATTTTCACCCAAAACCCCAACATATTCTAATATTTTTCCCTCAAAATCCTTACAAATTAAAATTGAGTACGGCAAACGCGTTGATGACGAGAGTTCCGGCAATAATGAGCTCGGAGAGCATCAATTAATCGGCAACTTGCCACGTGGCGGCACTGCAAAAAATTTTCACGTTTTTCGCCGAGTTTTTACGTGGAAAAACAGTGAATTCAGTGGAAAAAAGAAAGCCAGCACGACAAAAGGAAACCAATGGAGCGATGGAGCGCGTTTGCATTATTTGAGAGAAAGACGGAGATTTTATCGCTTTTTATGCAGAAAAGGTGGTAAAAGTGAGAAAAAAAAAGAAATTCAACAAAAAATACAAGGAAACAATCAAAAAAATTTATTATTATTTTTCAGCGGGCTCTTCTTGCTTCACTTCTTGCTCCGCCGATGCTCCTGAAGATCCAGGCTGCTCCCACAACGCATTTCTTATAAAATTTCCGGCTGCCTGCTTATTAAGCCGCGGCGCGTCCTGCCGCAAATTAATCTCCTTCATATCATTGGTGACACGTTTCGTTCGAGCCAAATCCACGAGCAGCTCCTCGTTCTTCTCGGCTCCGCCCCCTTTCGTCGCTTGCACCGCCCACATTAGACTGTCCATCATGAACATGCTAACCGAATCGACGAGAGCCATCTCGTGAGCGCAACGCTGGAAAATTTTGGGATTTTAGATTTTGAAAAGAATTTAAGAAAAATAAAAAAACCTCAAAATGTTGTTCAGGTCCAACATCAATTTCTTCGATGGCGTCCTCGAGTTTTGTGATTAATGCATCGAATTTTTGTAGTTTTGCAATCAAATCGGCTGGCACTGATCTGTTGTTGGACATTCTGCAAAATTTGAGGAAATTGGGTGAACAAATTGGAAAATAAATAAGAAGAGAAACGTATTGATGAGCGAAAATATAACACTTTACTTCTATTTTTGATTGAAATTGCTTATTTTTTATGTGAGAAAACCTTCCTTGAATGCGTTATAACAAAGGTTTTTTGAAAACAGTCAATTTTTTTGTAATTTTAAGTTTTTTTTGCGAAACTGATAGTTTTTTAATTATTTTTTGTTGCCATGAACAATTTTTCACAAAAAAATCTAAAGAAAACCGAAGAAAAACAAGCCAAAATTGAGAAAAGAAAAAAGCAAAAAAATTATTTTGCGAAAATCGAGAAATGCGTCAGGCCGCCGGCTTGGCGCATTTCTCGATATGTTGACGCATTTCTCGCTTTCAACAAACGAAGTAAACGAGCCGAAGGAGATGAAGAAGAATAGCGATTTTTGTGCAATTTTCGCATGAAAAATATGGAAAAATAATCTTTAAAGTCTTAACATAAAATACAATTTCAGATGTTTGAAGCCACAGTAAAAATTAAATTTTTATTGAATTTACAAAACATGTTGTCCATATTTATCAACATTCATCTTCCCAGTTAAGAAGCATGTGTCCGAGTGCTTGACTAATACGGCCAACATTCTTACGAAATTCGTTAATCAACTGAAAAATTTGACAGCGGGAGGAACATTCCATTCAAAAAAGTTCTCATTATCCGTGCTGCGCTGCCCACTACGCGGCTCTCGAAGTTCGTAATACTCGTCGATGGTGGAGGCAGCCGCGATTTCATCGTCAGTCGGCCGTCGATATGCTGTCCATGGACCGGCAGGTTTGAAACCGGCAACTGATCGCAATTCGGCAAGACCAATGACCGTATGAGCTTGGACTAATAACATTGAATTGAAGTGTCTTGCCATACTGTAGCGAAGTGTCCCGCCCGTTAGTTGTTCATGGTCCTGACGAGAAAGACAGGAAGATGATATTTTTGCAAGGATTTCTTCATCTGTCTCGTCTGGATTTCGAACTGTTGTAGTCGGTGAAATGGACACTTCTAGAAAAAACTGAAACATTTATGAGCCAAACATTGAAAATTTGGAAACGTTTTCAGAGTGGGTGTTCGACTCCTAAGATTTTGAGATTAATTTCAAAAGTTTAAAAAATATTCGGGGTTCTTTTTCACGTTTTTGACAGGTCTCAAAGCGAAAAAAGCTTACCTGCATGTAGTTGAGCCGCAATTAGAAGAAGCAATCCTATTATAATGTTCATTTATTTTTGCTGGAAGTAGGATAATGATCCTTTTTTAAAATTTTTTTATATTTTTATATTTTTATATTTTTTTAAAACAGTTATAAGAGACTTTTAAAGAGAGTCGAACGTTTATACGTAGGTTAGAAAGACAGATGTCAAGATGTGTTCCACTAACAAGGCGGTCTTTCATGTTCGAATTTTTTATTAGTTACTTACCGGAAGCTCTCGCTAACTAAGCATAGAAACTGACAATTTGGTCCGTTCCAACAATTACAGGGTGGCCCAAAAGTATAGGACACTTATTTTGAAGGTTGTTGCTATCGCCCCAATCTTTTTTTCCACTAAGTCAATTACTTTTTCTAAAGTAAATCACTCATTTGAAAGCCCCACAAAACCAATATCTTAATTCTCTTGTAGATTTTGAGAAAACATAAAATTATCACGCCAACTGCCAATTTCAGGCCTAATTTGGCATAATTTGGACCTGGATAGTATCCGAACCGCATATTAGATTTCCAAGAAAATTTTTTTGGAGATCACCAGTTACATGGTCTGTTTGATTCAATAGTTGTTAGAACCCAAAATAAAATTCAAGCCTTCAGAAAACTTCAAGCGTTGAGGCGTAGAAAGGGTGCGGCGTTCGTCTGATGTGGTCTGACGGCGCCATTACAATTTCACTATCAAACACTTTTCAGAAAGCCCAAACTAACTCAATTTGTTGAAAAAGGGGTTTTGAGAGATTCTCAATCGTTTTCTGTTCTGTCTTGAAGAATACGATGTTCCTAGTCACCATGGCACCTACCACTAAATTTCCACTACGGTCACTTTTTCATGAATTTGGAACTGATTTTCAGTCATATCGGATCCCAATGAGCTTCAATGTCTTTGAAGTAAAATAAGAAATATGAAGGGCTAATTTTACGTTTTATAAAAATATTTTAAAGCCCTATCCGATAAATTTCAAGTTGCTTTTAAGCTATGGCAACCAGCGCCGCAGTGCCATTTTGGTTTTTGCATCTTTTGAATGCTGCATAGGGAACAAAAGTTTGAATTGATTATATATCTTCAAAAATCTAATTAACAGAGCATTTGTCACTAATTAGTCAAGTTTCTCCCATACCTTCAGTACAATTTCCCAAAAATACAGCAAAATCAAAACGTCCTATACTTTTGGGCCACCCTGTATATTCCTTAGTATTTTGACAGAAAGATCACCAAAATTTGTTGGAGGTGTTGTTGTAAACCGAATAGGAAGAAAAAGAGAAAGGAAGTTAGCGTGACCCGATTTGGCCTCCACCTATCTCTCTGTATCTCTATCTCTCATGTCTCCCTTTATTAGGTTGTCTCGAAAGTAATCATAATTTTTTCAAATATAAGTTTCTCAGTTATTTCTAATCTAATTCTTTTCTGTTTTCACCAAAATATAGGTCCCCTATTAAGGTCTAAAAAGCTTTGATTTCGACTGCAAAATCGGCTTGGAACGAGAGTAATATATTAAAATATGAAAGAGGTTTTTTTGGAAGTTTATTTGCGCTAGTCTTGAAAAACGATACCCATCTAGAATTATTTTCTTTCAAGGTCTTTTGAGGGCCCATAACACCTTCTACACTTCAAAACTTTGATTCGACTTTAACTGTTCGCTGTCGGACGTTATAGCTCAATTACAAAAATGTTCTGGACTTTTACTACTGTAGTCCCTGCTAACCAGCAGATTGAGTAATTTGAAATCTGTCTGCGCGCTATTAAACGGGTTCATATGAGGTCCGAAAATATACAAATCAAAACCACTGAGCTTCCGGTTTCAGAAAAATAGGAGCGGAATCTGAAACTTCACCAAAAATCAACCGTTTTTGTATCGAAGTTAGTGGGAAGCTTGATTTGATCGTGACACGAAAAGTTGAGGACAGTCATGCTCGACTTTTTATTTTCTTAAAATATACTCCTTTAATATACTTTGCTAAAACCAGTTTGATTCTGGCTTATCGTGGCTCTTCTGTGAAATGCGCTTCTCTGATAGGCGTCGACTAATATCTGACTATGCTTAATGTTTTGAGTGCCAGCGGAGGTAGCTTAGGACGGGTTCCTAGGTCCATGTACCCTATTGTTAGGGGAGTGGAATAGACCAAAACGAACAAAATGCAACAAGTCCCGGTCTGTTTTTATGTTCGAAAAATTTTGTCGAAAAATAAAGTTCGAAAAATTATGTTTACTTTCGGGACGACCTAATACATTGTCCTGCTGTAAATGGAGATCTCGAAGTCGAAAATAATGCATTTTTTTTGATTTTAATTGTGGAAGATTTTACCGATTAACAGTGGTTGAAAGGTATATTTTTGTCCACCCAAATTTTTGTGGCACTTTATTTTTTGACAGTCGAAATTTTTAAAAATCAGGCAGTTTTGGGACAAAAGTTTATTTTTAATTACCAAAACAGAAATATTATGGCGGAAAAAACCTTAAAAATCGTCGCTCTACATAGAAGCGGATAATAGCAATGTTCGAGGCAAAATTCCATTGCCACGACACTCAATGTAGTGACAAGACAGAAGAGGAAGAAGAGACGAAGAAACTAAAAATGTGAATTTTTGAAACGTTTTCGAGAGAATTTCTAACTAACCATTTTGAATTGACAGTCTAGAATTAATGGTTTACAATTAACCCAACAGAATATTCATGTTCTTTGGTCACAGAATGAGTTACAGAATAATCATACGATTCTGAAAAAATTTTTGGTCAAGGAAAGTGAAGCGCAACGGAGTATTTATGTATGTTTTGCACATCAGGAATTCAAAAGTAATAAATAGTTTGCTATGTGAATTTTCACAGTTGGAAACCCATAGAATAGTTTCAATATGTTGCGTAGGCTTAAATCAAACTCTCCGTTGGCCCTATGAAATTTTTTGAATTTTCAAAAGAAAAGATCTCGTGCAAAATTTTGAGCACAATAGATAGGCACCACAATGAAGAGGAGGCGCCGAAAAAATTCCACCTGGGGGGGGGGGGTGGGCATTTCGCAACTTTGAGCACCGGTTGATCCCGAGCCGAAAGGCCGATCGACAGTTTCACCATACGTAACTTTTTATGCTGAGTCCGATAGTGAACTCAGATTCCACAAAAAACTAATGGTTTTCTGCAAAAAAACCGTATCTCAGTCAATTCTTAAGATTTTTTAACAGTTAAAAAATGAAATTGTAGACAGAAAATCTCAAGAATTGACTGAGATACGGTCCAAAAACCGAAAATTTTCGTAAAACTAGAAAACCTTTCATTCCGATCAGTACCGCAGTCCTGGAAGTACAGTAACCCTTGGGGCTTTCAATAATCACCAAACACCAAAATCCAGTCTTTCTGAGCCAAACTTTATGTCCTAATAATTTTGACAACGGGATGGAAAAAGAGAAATAAAAAAATGAACAAAAATTCGCAGATAATCCCAAGGTGCCACTGTATTGGAGGTATTTTTAGGATTTTCTCTATTTGGAATTTCAGCTCATAAACTGATCCATGAATTGAAGACGAGTCATTTTCGATTAGGTTTCAGCAAGTTTTACAGGAGTTGCCTTTGAGTTCTGAAAGTTTGTATAGTCGAACTTTTCAGTGTCAAACTGATTTGAGCTGGTCCACCTGGGGCAACCTTAAGGGCTCTACAGGAAATGAAGCAGGTCTTTGAAAACGAATCGTAATCTCTCATCTTCCTATCAGCAGCCATTATAAATGAGCACTGGCTTTGGATAAAACTGGGTTGGTTCCGGATCTACTAGTGCCAGGATTGACGGAGATTTTGATAGGTTCAGGTATCATTGGATTGAGATCAGGATAATTCCTTTCAATGTGCTGATTAAAGTTTTCGAGTCTCTGAAACTGTTGGGTTGGCCGGAAAGCAATGCGCACTTAACGTTTTTCGAACCTATACAACTCGGCTGGAATAACAGATACAAAAAGGTGGTCAACTGAAAAAATGTGCCAAATTTCATGGTCAACATTTTGTTAGTTGACCACTTTTTGATATCACTTACTCTAGCTAAGATATACAGATTCGCCTAATTCGCCTAGTTGACCTTTTTTTGAAGTACATACAGTAACCCACCGTTTTTAAATTCATCTGCTCAACAACTTTGATCAGATTCTTAAACAGGTACTCATGACTAAAAAAGTGTGCATCCAATCCGAGCACAAATTTTCCCAAATCCCATCCTTCTGCCATTATTTCTTCATACGTTTTTGGAACAAATCGAGGAAAAACTTTTAGATTTGTCACTATTTTGTTTTCCACAACATTAGGGATTTTCGGCTTTCGAGGTTTTCTCAGTTTTGCAGGTAGTTTGGAAGACGGGTCCAGGGCATTGAGGATGCCTAAAAATGTGGATTTTGGCTAAGATGCAAATAGTTTGATGCCAAAGAATTGGAAATTGGTTGCGCGGCAATGATGAGCATTACTTGTTGCATATAGAGTTGATTCGGCTCTGTTTAGCGGTCCCGAGGAAGTTTAATGGCCCCCTCAATAATTCAATGGTCCTTTCAGGAATTGAATGACTACTCAAATATTTAATGGTCCCCTTACAAGGGATCATTTTTTAGAAACTGGTTGGGAATTTTCTGAAATTTCTAGGGCATGTTCACACACCTTCTGGTATTTCCAAAACGAAAATTCAGCCTCTTTTCTCCACAACGAAGCTCAAAAGTTCAATTTTAAGAAGTTTTTCAGTGCACTTTGAGCTCGAAAATGCAAAAATGAGGGGTTTATTGAGCTTCTTGGACGCTCAAATTTGTATGGTAGTCTTTCCTGACCTTATTTTACATTTTCGTAATGTTTCGGGAGAAAAAAATTTCGTCTGATGTTTTTGGAGCAGTACAAGGCATGTAAAAGTAGCTTCCTTGCAAATTTTCTCAACACACAACTCATTTTGAAGGGAGATATAGCGATTTTCCAAAAAAAAGCTGAATTTTGTTCAAATCTGAAAATTTCTTGAAAATGGGCTTAAAATCGAAAATACGGACTGGAATATGGACTAAAGTCATATACTCAACATTTTTTAGAGGCCTAGTAATAAAAATGATGAAAGGAAGGGTTAATTTTTTTCGTCTGAAAATTTTCAGCCAAAAAAAAATATCTAGACAGACATTACCATTAGGCTAACAAGGGAATTTTTTTTGGTACCGGTTGGGAATTGGCTGAAGTTTGGCAGAAATGCTATTTAGACATCACTGAGTTCAGAAAAAAATTTTTAGCCTCTTTTCTCCAGAATTAAAAAAAAATTTTTTTGGCTGAAAATTTTCCGACGAAAAAATTTAATTTTTTCTTTCATCATAATTATCATTCACAGATCTCTAAAAATGTTGGGTATATGGTTTTAGCTCATATTCCAATCCGTATTTTTGATTTTAAGCCCATTTTCAAGAAAATTTCAGATTTGAACAAAATTCAGGTTTTTCTGAAAACCGCTATATCTCCCTTCGAAATGAGTTGTGAGTCGAGAAAATTTGCAAGGTAGCTACTTTTACATGCCTTGTACTACTCCAAAAATATTAGAAAATTCTGAAAAAGTCCGAGATTTTTTTCTTCCGAAACGTTTTGTTTTGGAAATACCAGAGGCGGTGTGAACAAGCCCTAGAAATTTCAGAAAATTCCCAACCGGTTTCTAAAAAACGGTCACTTGTCAGGCAATCTCGAGACGCTTCTCGGAACTGTGTATACTTCGTATTAGTCCGGAACGAGATTTAGGAGTTTTGGCATTTTGGTCCATTCTTTCCGGCCAAATTGCCTAAGCCTCCTGGTACACCAAAAAGGGGACTATTTTACATATTGAAGGACCATATAATTTCTAGAGGACCATTCGGTTTCTAGAAGAACCTTTATATTTACAATAGGACCATTAGATTTCTCATGGGACCATTCAATTTTGAAAGAACCATTAGATTCCTCAAGAGGTCATTCAACTTCAAGTGGGCCATCCAATTTTTAAAGGGAACGTTCAATTTTTTAAAGAATCATTTGACTTTTGAAAGGGGACCATTCAATTTCCTCGAGACCGCTAAACTACATGTTGTTTCAACAGTTCTTAGTAGTTCCAGAATACCTCTATCTTACCAAATATTAAAAAAAAAACTAACATTTCATGACATTCCGCAATTTCTCGGCATCGCTTTTCGGCTTTCTAACTCTTTTCCGATTTTGTGCTGCAGCTAAACCGAAGGCTACCCGAAGTGTTGTAGAGTTGGAGTTGAGAGGATTTTCCATGACAGGAACAACTAGGTGGAGATAACTCCCAGAGTGGTTAGGATTTTTGAAAACTTTCTGAAAATTTTCTGAAAATTTTCTGAAAAGAATTTAAGAATAAGCAATGACAAACCACAGCTTCAGTTCCTAGAAAGTTGTGGAAAATGACGGAGCTAAAGAAATATGAAACTAGTTTTTTAGAGTAGGGAAAAAAAATCAGAATAAAAAAATAAGTCGGAATTTTAAATTTAAAGAAAACCCGAGTTTCTTTAAAGGAGGACTATAGTCCCATTTTTTTATTTCCATTTCTGGTTTATTTTTCCATGCTGATTCCATTGCGCATAAAGAAATTGTTCAGAAATCGCTCTGAAGTGCACAATTTGCGCTCAAAGTCGCGCGTTACAGTCTGGTGGCCGCGGCCGCCTGGCCTAGAATTCCACAGCGCGCGGCTGTTTTCTCTATATTTTTTCGCTTTTTTTCATACGTTTTACATGCTAAAATAGAAGAATATTGATGTTTCTTCACAAAAACATGTGAAATGAACGAAATAAAGTCGAAAAATATAGAGAAAATGGCCCCGCGTTGTGGGATTCTCGGCCAGGCGGCTGCGGCCACCAGACTGTAACGCGCGACTTTGAGCGCAAATTGTGCGCTTCAGAGCAATTTTTGAACAATTTCTTTATGCGCAATGAAATCAGCATGGAAAATAAACAAGGAATGGAAATAAAAAAATGTGACTATAGTCCTTCTTTAATCCAACATGAATTCCAAAAATTTTTTATCAAATCATGTCCCACCAAGAGTTTCATTCAAGCCTACGCAACATATTGAAATTATTTATAGGTTTCCAACTGTGAAATTTCACATAGCAAATCATTTATTACTTTTAAACTAGTGCATGTGGAAAAAATAGATAAATACTCTGTTGAGTCAATTGTAAATCATCAGATCTCAACTGCTCCATTAAACATGGTAATTTTTTAAACATCTCTGAAAAGCTATAGTAAAATCTGTAACATACAGTACTGGCCATAAAGATTGCGCGTTTGCCAGTTTCCGTACAAAATGGTCATTTTTGAGAGCATGCTACAGAGCGCGTGTGATTGACACAGGGCTCCAAAATTTTTTGAGGGTTTTCTACCACTCAATAGCTTCATTTTTGTAGTTCACGACTTTTCTGAATAATAAACTTGAATACTTTTTACGGACCGTCAAAGAAAAAACGCACAAAAATCTCATATTTTGCACTGGAAATCTCGTTTTTTCTGGTGTTTTTTCTTTGACGGTCCGTAAAAAGTATTCAAGTTGATTATTCAAAAAAGTCACCAGCTACAAAATTGGAGCTCTTGAGTGGTAGAATACCCTCAAAAAATTTTGGAGCACTGTGTCAATGCCTCTTTTCGTGACATGATCACGAAAAAGCCAAAAAACAAAACACGATTTACCACAGAAAAATATAAACGCGTATTCTTTATGGCCAGTACTGTAGAGGGACATGTCCTTTCTACTTTTCAACCCCTTGGTGTCCTTGTATCACAGGTGGGCTTCTATTAAAGGCTACCCTTATATTTTTCGAAGCTCTGGTAGGCTAGACATTCCCACAGTACTTGAACGAAATCTTTTGATTTACTTCAATTAAAGGGTTTTCTTCTGTTTTTCAGAAATACCCTGAGTGTGGGCTTCTATTAGAGGAGTTCTTCTATTAGGTTGGCTACAAAGTTTCTGTGCATTTTTGAATTATCTCCTATTTGAGAACTATCGGGTGCTTTGATAAAAGGGCAAAATCGTAGTGTATATAGTGTCCAGATACCTGACAGTGATAATCAATCAATCTGGGCACCTGTTCTTTGAGAGTACTATGTCTCCGTCCTAAGCCTATTTAACATGACTTTCTCTGTAAAATAATTTTTTTTGTCTGATTGAATATTTATCTTTAGCACTTAGTCGGCGATATTTGGGGCAAAGCACCTCATGAAATCACAGAAAGACATGATGTCCCTCAGTTCAAAATTTTCGAATTTTCATTCCGTGGATGAATCATTTCCACTCAGAAGTAGCTAACGGATGAGGAGCGGAGCCATTTTTGTCGGAAAAAGTTTTTTAGACTAGGGATTACCTATACTCTAATTGAAAACATCTTGGCCAAACTTGGAGAGGATAAAAAAATTCCCATGAAAAATCATGCACAGAAACTTTGTAGCCAACCTAATATTTAGGGTGTCCTTCTGTTACAAATTCTACAGTAACTTTATTCAATTTTTCAGTTTCTTCGTATTCTCATCGCTTTGTGTCTCGTCACTGTCTTGAGTGCCTACACCACGGAACAATGCCAAAAGTATTGTTCTTCTCAACGAGGAATCAAATCTTTTGCCAACTGCGCTGAATGGAAGAGCTCTGCAACCAACCAGACTTGTTACAACTTCTGTGTTCATATGTGTGAATATCAGAGAACAATGGCATTCCATTTTCCGGTTTTTTTCCTATTCCCTTTTCCGATTTTTTAAAAAACTTTTTCCAATTTCCGTTGTTTGGAATTTCCAAATATTTTTGTTTGTTAGTATTTAAAAAAATTGTTAGTTTTGAACGATTTATCACACAAAAAAAGTAAGAAAAACTTGTTCAGAAGAATCATTTTCTGCAGACTTCTCAAATTTTTCTTTGCGCGGTTTTCATCATTTATTTGGCCTATGTTTTCCAGAAGGAAATTTTGATCGAATTTCAAGTAAAAAGGTCCATGAAAAAGTTTCAAAATAGAGCTGAAAATCGGTAAAAACATGGTGGGAAAAAACATTAATTTTGAAACCCAGGCCGACCGGGCCGGGCTGGAGAATTTTTCATCGGCCTGGCCCGGACTTTGATAAGTCTGATTTTCTGTAGTTCCGGTTTTTTGTAGAAAATTTTTTCTTCTGTTTTCCGAATCCCATTTTCAGAACAAAAATTTTATTTTCCGATTTCTGTTTTCCGAAATCGAAAGTTGAACCAGTGAAGTTTCTGGTGCCTATGCTTACGATGGATCATGTATGAGTGGAAACAACTTCAGATGCTGTTTGGCTACCACTCCACAAAAGGAGCAAGAATTCATTATGAGTGGATGCAGCAGACCTTACAATAACTTTAAATTCATTTTTTGATTGTATAAACTCGCAATCTTCCGAAAAGCTTCTTCTCAGAATTCTCAATTTGTGTGACCATTACAGTAATCCGATACTGGGGGTGTTTTTAAAAAGATCTTCGGAATTAGCTGAAAATTGGCAGCAATACTATTTTTGACATCGGGAATCCGAAAATCATTTTTTCAGCTGCTTTTAAGTCGATGAAAAAAAAACTTTTTTTTTTTGAGCTGGACATTTTCAGAATTTTTATTACAGTTTGTTATTAGTCGTCAAATCAAGTTGGAAGGACCCTCAAATACGGTCCTGAACCATCCTGAGCCAAATTTCAGTCATCTTGATCGATTTCAATTCCGTTTTCCTTTCCGAATAACTTTCCGGAAAATGAATTTGTACTGGTTTTTCAAAAAGAAAATGATCATGAATATCACCTCAGATGTATGAAAAAAAATGAGTTTTTCGAAAAATCGCTATATTTCCAAATTGTGAGGCGAGAAAATTTTTCAGGACTCATTTCTAACACCTACAAATAGGGGCAAAAAGTTTCAGGAAATTCTGAAAAAAATTTTCTTTTCTACTTTTTGGACCAACCTCTAGGACCCACCAATGGTGCCATAATTAGATCCATCTAATCAAAGATAGAGCCAGTTCAGTTCAGCCTAAACACGGTAAAAATATTATAGGATTGCTGTTACTGTACAGTAGTTCGAGCCTCGAACTTTCCGGGCATGAAACGCTCGTGGACCCTATGGTCCAGTCACAAGAATGATACAAAACGGGCAAGGGCAATAAATTTATTCGAAGAAAAGAGAGGAGACTTTAGGGCTCTTGTGTAGTCTTTGTACGTAACTCGTGGAGTCTAAACACCCATGGGCCAAACTGTGCTTCCGCAACGAATGGTGGAGGACTGGCGCGTAACACGGACCAAAACGACGACCAAAGAACGACCGGTAGATTTTCTTAACATTTCTATAGCTCTGAGGAGAATACGAAGACGATGAAGATCCTGAAAAAGTTGAAGAATTCAAATTTTTTGGAGATACTTTGTAACTTACCATTTTGGTTTGACAGTTAAGAACTGATGAAGCTCAACGGAGTATTTATGCATTTTTTTTCCACATCAGGAGTTCAAAAGTAATAAATGGTTTGGTATGTGAATGCTCACAGTTGGAAACCCAAAGAATGATTTCAAAATGTTGCGTAGGCCTGAATAAAACTCTCGGTGGGACTTAGTTTGATGAAATTTTTCGAACTCGTTTCGAACCGAACAGAAAAGACCTCGTGTGAAAATTTGAGCACAATAAAGAAAGCTTAAAGGAGGACAATAGTCACATTTTTTTTATTTTCATTTCTTGTTAATTTTTCCATTCTGAATCCATTGCGCATGAAGAAATTGCTCAAAAATCGCTCGGAAGCGCGCAAATTGCGCTCAAAATCGCGCGTTACAGTGTGGTGGCCGCGGCCGTCTGGCCGAGTATCCGACAACGCGTGGCCGTTTCCTCCGTATTTTTAGCTTTTTTCCTACGTTTTTCATGCTAAAATGAAAGAATTTTTATGTTTCTTCACAAAAACATGTGAAATGAACGGAATAAAGACGAAAAATACGGAGGAAACGGCCACGCGTTGTCGGATACTCGGCCAGACGGCCGCAGCCACCACACTGTAACGCGCGATTTTGAGCGCAATTTGCGCGCTTCAGAGCGATTTTTGAGCAATTTCTTCATGCGCAATGGATTCAGAATGGAAAAATATACAAGAAATGGAAATAAAAAAAAATGTGACTATAGTCCTCCTTTAAAGGTGGGGAAACAGGAAGGTTGTGGGGACTGAGTATGTGATCTGTCGTAAGATGTGATGTATACACTAATTTTTCAATTTAGATTATTTTCGAGAAAGACAAAAACTATTACCATCCAAGTGGTCGAACTAAGCTACCGTACCGATTGGTGGTCGGCCGCGTTACCGGCTGAGGCAGGAAGGGCCAAAAAAGCTTTCGCGCCCTTGTTCCGGACTACAAATATAAGCTTACAATTGTCCTATCTTTATGAAACAGAATTCACTACGATTTGAAATTTCTAATGTCTCACCACTTTCAAACACAATAGTGAGGATGACTAAACTCGGAGTTTTAAATTCCCCACTTGTCGGATTCTAGGCCATCAACCTGTATTGCCTGCTTATCTAAAACGCCGTTTTAAACGAAGGCGTTTAAAAGAAGCAGGCAATAGAGGTTTTTAAAAGACCGTTTAGAGTAATTAGTCGTAGTAAAAGAAAATAATCCGGAATAAAAAAGTACGTTGGAATTTGAAATGAAAATAACCGGGTTCAGTCCTCCTTTATTGTGTTTTCTTCACAACAGGAGTTCGAAAGCAATAAACGGTTTGTTATATGAATTCTCACAGTTGGAAATGCATTCAATATACTGCGGGTGCTTGCACCTCCATGCCGTTTTTATGAAGTTTTTGAATATATCATAAGTTTGCCAAGATGTGATGAAATTTTTCGAATCAATCGTTTTTTTATTTGAAAAGAGCATGTTCAATGCCCACGCATTTATTGTACTCATAATTTCAATCTAAACTTTTCTGTGCATCAGGATCAGTAGAACAAAAAAGTATTTATCATAAAAATCATAAGGACTCAAAATCCGAGAACTCGACTTTTTCAAAAATTCGGAAACAGTGTGTAGGGAAAGTAGGTGAAGTGTGATGTTTAAAAAATGGGTCAAACTGTGCTTCTGCAATTAATGGTAGCCGGGCGCGGGACACGGGCCAAAACGCGAACGACCAAAGAACGACCGGAAAATTTTCTCAACATTTGTATAACTCTGAGGAGAATACGAAGACTATGAAGATCCTGAAATAGTTCAAAATAATTGAACCTTTTTTGGAGGCACTTTGTAACTTACCATTTTGAATGGAGCAGTAAAGAACTGATGGTTTCCAATCGTCTCAACGGACTATCAAAGAAAGACTGCGGAAAGCGGAAAAAGAACAATTCGATCGGAAAACGGAAGGCGGAAGCACAATAATGGCAGAAAGCGGATAGCGGAAGGCGGGAGGCGGAGTTCCGAAGCTGGAAATGGGACAGCCTAGCGGAAATTTTGCTAAGCGGCGATAAATTAAGTTGAAAAAACTGTCGAAACGCTGAATTTTATAGGAAAAATAAACCTTTTTTTCTGTAAAAAGAATTTTCTGAAATTTGGCGGAATGTTGGCGGAACTCCGAACTTCTCAGCGGAAGGCGGGAGGCGGAATTCCGCTCAATTCCGGTTTGAAGGCATTGTCGCGTACAGATTGTTTGTCTAGGAATTTGAAAAAAAAAATTCGAAAAAAAGTGTACACTTGCCGGATTCTAGGTCATCAAACTGTAATGCGTAGTTCTTTAAGACGCCGTTTTGAAAGAAGGCGTTTGAAAAAAGCACGCATTACAGGTTTTCAAGAGACCGTTGAGAGTAAAAATTGTAGTAAAAGAAAATAATCTGAATAAAAAACTTCGTTGGAATTTGAAACAAAAAATCCGCGTTCATTCCTCCTTTAATTTGTTTTATTTTCACAACATGAGTTCAAAAGCAATAAACGATTTGTTGCATAAATCCTCACAGTTCGAAATCCATGAAAATGTTGCGGGGGCTTGCACCCTCATGCCGTTTTTTTTTAGTTTATGGATATATCATGCGATTGCAAAGAGATGATGAATCTTCTCAAATCAATCGTTTATTTTTTAGTTGAAAAGAGCATATGGATCTATTCAATGCCTACGCATCTTTTGTACTCATATTTTCAAACAAAAACTTTACTGTGCATCTTTTTCCAATATATTGCAACAATTTATTTTTGAATAGATTTCCAATAGAAGATCAATAGAACAAAAAAGTATTCATCATAAAAATCATAAGGTTTTGAAAACCGGAAATTGGATTTTTATCAAAAAGTCGGAAACAGTAGGTAATGAAAGTGGGTGTTTACCGGAAATTAGATATTTCAATAGTTTTGAAACTGAAAAAAGTCATTACTATTCAATATGCTTCTGAAAATCGGCTGCATTGTTTTTGGGCTCCTGTAAGTTTTTTTTTTCAAACTTCAGATTAAAATTTTTATGGAGACCAAAATTTAATGCGGATTCCATTTTCTGTACCGAAATCATTCTGAAAATCGCGCCATAAATCGCAAGTGACGCGGCCGTGTGGACGAGAAACCGACAGCGCGCGACCGTTGTTTTGTGTATTTTTCACTTTTTTTTTCATATGTTTCTCTGATTTTTGTTACAAATCTTCAATTTTTCACCGATTTTACATGTGAGTTTAAAGAAAAAAAAGTTTCATTGGCACCATTATTTTCCGAACACTTCTTATTCCAAATATTGAGATGTTATGACCTGTTTTTATTTACATGTATTACTAGCCAAGTGCCACGCAGGGATTCAAACGGCTGTGGGTGCAAAAGTTAGACCCTCCAAACCTAAGAACTTTCACCAAAGCTTTTTTCTGCAAACTTCCTATTTTTGGATTTATCATGATTTTTCTAGTTTTGCGAAATTTCTCGGTTTTTTGACCATATCTCAGTCAATTTTAAAGATTTTCAAAAAGTTAAAAAACGAAATTGTAGTCCAGAATGTGATACAATTTTTTGCTTTGGGCACCTTTATTATAGAGCCACAACCAGGAAGCCAAAAAATGCTCCAAAGAGCAACTCAAAAAACCGACCTCCATAACTTTTTTTCTAATGTTGTCCAAAAAATTCAACGTATAAAATAAGGTAGGATCACAAATTTTTAAAACTTTTTACTGCAGAAATTTTGAGAAATTTTTGAATTTGTACAAAAAAACGACTATTTGTGTGGTTTTAGTGAGTTTTACGACCAATTATGGTCTTACCAACGAGTTGCATTGTCTTATTTTATCTGTAATAATGTTCATTTAACATAATCTATCATTTCCCATCGAAAAAATCAAGTTTGAAAATTTTCGAATTTAGGACCTAAATTTTTTAGTAAAATTTTGAAAATTTTCAAACTTGATTTTTTCGATGGGAAATGATAGATTATGTTAAATGAACATTATTACAGATAAAATAAGACAATGCAACTCGTTGGTAAGACCATAATTGGTCGTAAAACTCACTAAAACCACACAAATAGTCGTTTTTTTTGTACAAATTCAAAAATTTCTCAAAATTTCTGCAGTAAAAAGTTTTAAAAATTTGTGATCCTACCTTATTTTATACGTTGAATTTTTTGGGCAACATTAGAAAAAAAGTTATGGAGGTCGGTTTTTTAAGTTGCTCTTTGGAGCATTTTTTGGCTTTCTGGTTGTGGCTCTATAATAAAGGTGCCCAAAGCAAAAAATTGTATCACATTCTGGACTACAATTTCGTTTTTTAACTTTTTGAAAATCTTTAAAATTGACTGAGATATGGTCAAAAAACCGAGAAATTTCGCAAAACTAGAAAAATCATGATAAATCCAAAAATAGGAAGTTTGCAGAAAAAAGCTTTGGTGAAAGTTCTTAGGTTTGGAGGGTCTAACTTTTGCACCCACAGCCGTTTGAATCCCTGCGTGGCACTTGGCTAGTAATACATGTTAGCGATTTTTATGAAAAATGACGGAAACATCATTTTTTTACTGTTCTCCAATTTTCATGAATTCTGTCAAGTTTGTCACAGTTTTCAGTCAAATATTCTTGAATTTATAGTCGGCATTAAGGCTCCGAACGAAAATTCTAGAAATGAACTTTTACGTGATTTTGAGCTTTTTAAGAAGCTCATCGAGGCTCATGAGCTTTTTAAAAAAGCTCAAAGTATTCATCATAAAAAAACCGGAAATTGATTTTTTAAAAACCGGAAATTGAATTTTATCAAAAAGTCGGAAACAGTAGATAATGAAAGTAGGAGTATACCGGAAATTAGATATTTCACTAGTTTTAGAAACGAAAAGTGTCATTCCTACTCAATATGTTCCTGAAAATCGGCTGCATTGTTTTTGGGCTTCTGTAAGTCTTTTTCTTAAACTTCAGATTGAAATTTTTATGGAAACCAAAATTTAATGCTGATTCCATTTTCTGTACAGAAATATTTTGAATATCACTCTGAAGCGCACAAATCGCGTTCTAAATCGCAAAGTACAGACCGACGGCCATGACCAAGTATCCCATAGGCGCGATGTTTTTGAAATATGTTCTGCTTTTTTCATTCGTTTAACACGTAAAATTAGTGCAAGATTATAGGTTTGTAACAAAAAACATCATAATCCTTGTATATAAAACGCTTGTGGGGTTTGTCTTTTTGTTTGTCAAGATGTTCTGACTTTTGAGCAAGGAGAAAGAGAGACTTGCCACCAAAAAGGATCGAACTCGACCCTCTATGAGAGCGCATTCACTGCGCCACCGGCCAAACAGGTGATCCACGCAGAGGAAATTATGCCTAGAATATATGTTGCGCACATCTAGGTTAGATACGCGCTTGCAGGTTGATAATTTGTGCATAATAGACATATAACGAACACTTATACATAACGCTTACATATAACATACATCGCGAACAGGTGATGAGCACATTGCGAACATGTAATTTGTTTGTCGCAAATGCTTCCTCAATTGTTCTTTTCCATAAAAAACAGTTGCAATAGAACACATTTATTTGAATCCATTATTCGTTGATTTTGTTCTAACGGTCCAATCCACAAGGCGGTTTCCTTCTTCCTTCGCATCCGACTGCCGTTGCGAGGCTAACAAATTGTTTATTTTCTCTGTAAGTATTTATAAGAAACCTTTTTTTATGGTTGAAGAAACTTTTTTCTCAAATTCCTCAGTTTTTTGAGACACTTTTTTGGACAAGCACCTGACATTCGCCAGATAGAATGATTACACATTCTTGAACAATTAGGACTCATAAACACACAGATCTTGGAATTTTTTCCAAATTTTGTCAGAAAAAAAAACAACGTTAATCCAGGGCCAGGGCCAGTATTCATCCTAAAAATCATAAGGTTTTAAAAACCGGAAATTGGATTTTCATCAAAAAATCGGTAAAAATCGGAAGTTGGATTTTGAAAACCGGAAATTAGGTTCTATCAAAAGTCGAAAACAGTACGTAATGAAAGTGGGATTATACCGGAAATTAAATGTTTCACTAGTTTCGTTATATAACTTTTTTATATGCGCTTACGGTCCGCTTCAAATACAGGTGCGCCCTAATTACAGTTTTTACGGTAACTCTGGTTTGAAGGCATGGCCGCGTACAGATTGACGTCCTAGTAATTTCAAAGAAAGCACACTTGCCAGATTCTAGGCCATCAACCTGTTTTGCGTAGTGCTCTCATACGTCATTTTTAAATTGTGCGTTTGAAAGAACTCCGCAACACAGGTTTTTGAAAGGCCGTTTAGAGTAATTAGTCGTAATGAAAGAAAATAAGCAGAATAAAAAGACAGAATTTGAAATTTAAAAAAATCAGTTCAGTCCTCCTTTAGTGTGTTTTCTGCACAACAGGAGTTCAAAAGCAATAGACGGTTTGAATCCTCACAGTTGGAAATCCATTGAATACGTTTCGATATTATGCGGGGGCTTGCACCGCCGATGCCCTTTTCAAATGAAGTTTTTGAATCAATCGTGCATTTTTTAGTTGAAAAAAGCGTATGAAAGAGCATATACCGTATCGCGATTCTGGGTTTTAGCATAGAAAAATGTAAACTGCAAACGTGCCCCATTGCACTCATCGATGCTTCCATACGATTTTTGAATAGACTTTCAATAGAGGATCAATAGGACAAAAAAGTGCTCATCATAAAAATCATAAGGTTTCGAAAACCGGAAATTAGATTTTCTGGAAAAATTGGTAAAAACCGGAAATTGGAATTTATCAAAAAGTCGGTAACAGTACGTAAAGAAAGTGGGAGTATACCGGAAATTAGATATTTTAATAGTTTTGAAATTGAAAAAAGTCATTCATACTCAATATGCTTCTGAAAATCGGCTGTATTGTTTTTGGGCTACTGTAAGTATTTTTTTGAGTACAGACTGATGGCCGGGGCCGAGAATCCGACAGCGCGCGAAAAACTTTCTGCAGTTGACTTGCCGAATATATGCCGGCTTGCTCCACAAAGTTTTCAGAGATTCTGCAGGAAGCCCCAATAGTACTTTGATGCATTTCGGAAACAAAACAAATAACCTAAGCGGCCTTCTTCGTTCTTCCAACAATTTTCAAATTCCATTCTGAAATTATTATCTCATTAACTTAAAGAGTAAATTATTAATGGAAAACTAGAACTCGAATTAAGTCGGAAGATTGGAAAAGAGTTGTAATATCATGTTGTCTCGAATTTTTCGAACACTTTTTATGTACCCGACATTCATATGAACTCTTCAAGTTCTTTTTTTTCTGTTTCTCCGGATACCCGTTATGATTTTTTGGTTTTCTTCTGTTTGACATACAGATATTGAAATTTTCTACATTTCGTTAGTTGACCGTTTGGACATCGGACGTCTCTTCGGAAAGTTAAGACAGTCTAAAGTAGTGACGCAGTGCAGGTCGCTGTTGATCGACAGCCTAGATCCAGGGTCAGGGACAGTATTCATCATAAAAATCATCAGGTTTCAAAAACCGGAAATTGAATTTTATTGAAATTTCGGTAAAAAACGGAAATTGAATTTCATCAAAAAGCCCATAACAGTGGGTAAGGAAAGGGGTGTATACCGGAAATTAGATATTTCGATAGTTTTGAAAATGAAAAAAGTCATTACCATTCAATATGAGTCTGAAAATCGGCTGCATTGTTTTTGGGCTCCTGTAAGTCTTTCTTTCAAACTTAAAAAACTTGCCGGATTCTAGGCTATGAACCTGCAATGCGTGCTTGTTTGAAACGCTGTTTTGAAAGAATGCGTTTGAAAAAAGCGCACATTACAGGTTTTTGAAAGACCGTTTAGAATAATTAGTCGTAGTAAAAGGAAATATTTAGAATAAGACTACGTCAGAATTTGTAATAAAAATAACCGACTTTAGTCCTCCCTTGATGTGCTTTCTTCACAACAGGAGTTTAAAAGCAATAAACAGTTTGTTACATGAGCCCGCACAGTTGGAAATCCATTCGAATGGTTTCAATATACTGCGGGGGCGTGCACCCCACACAAGAGCATAAGTATCCATTCAATGCCTACACATCTTTTGCACTCATATTTTCAATCAAAACTTTTTGTGCATCTATTTTCAATATATATTGCAAAAGTTTATTTTTGAATAGATTTCCAATAGAATATCAATAGAACAAAAAAGTATTCATAAAAATCATCAGGTTTCAAAAACCGGAAATTGAAGTTTTCATCAAAAAGTCGAAAACAGTAGGTCATGAACGTGGGAGTATACCGGAAATTAGATATTTTAATAATTTTGAAGTTTGACATGGAGATCTTGAAATTTTCTACATTTCGTTAGTTGACCGTTTGAGAATCGGACGTTTCTTTGGAAGGTTATGACAGTCTAAAGCAGCCCCTGAGACTTGATGGGGGGGGGGGGGGGGGGGGGGGGTTCGAGTCGAGACCATCTGAGAAAATGGAGAAAAATTAGAAAAAATAATTTTAAGGGTGGACCACCTGAGAATTTTGCCTCCCCCAATTACAGTCTCATGGGCTTAGTCTAAAGTAGTGATTACAATTAACTTTGCACCACTCGCGGTCTCACGGCCGACAGTGGTTTAGCGAGAGCGACACAGTGCAGGTCTCCATGGCCGCGGCCGACCGCGGTTGGCCGTACTGTCTTAATACACGGTCAGCCCGGAGTTTCTTTCCAATATATTGAAACAATTTATTTTTGAATACTCCAACAAAGGATCAATAGAACAGAAAAGTATTTATCATAAAAATCATAAGGTTTTGAAAAGACCGGAAATTGAATTTTTCTGCAAAATTCGTTAAAAGTTTTATCAAAAAGTCATTAAAAACCGGAAATTGGATTTTCCTCAAAAAGTCGGAAACAGTACGTAATGATAGTGGGATTATACCGGAAATTAGATATTTCAATAGTTTTGAAATTTAAAAAAGTCATTCATACTCAATATGCTTCTGAAAATCGGCTGTATTGTTTTTGGGCTCCTGTAAGTTTTTTTCAAGCTTCAGATTAAAAGTTTTGCAAAACAGAGTTTAACTCTGATTCCATTTTCTGTATACAAGTCTTCTGAAAATCACTCTGAAGCGCAGAAATCGCGTCCTAAATCACAAAGTACAGACTGATGGACGTGGCCGAGAATCCGACAGCGCGCAATGTTTTTCAAATGTGATTCGCTTTTTTCGTTTCATTTCACATGTAAAATTAGTTAAATATTTTAGGTTTGTAACAAAAATATGTAAAACCAGCCTGCTTATGGTCTATCCTGTTCTTTGCTGCGTTCCTCACTTTTTTCACTGATCGCGGCTACGCTGCTCCATTTCTAAAAATTTTCACATATCTTAGAAACGCGGAATTCCGCTTAACTCAGATTGATGACCTAGCAATTTGAAAAAAAAGCTCACCTGTCGGATTCTAGGCCATCAACCTGGATTGCCTGTTTCTCTCAAACGCCGTTTTGAAAAAATGCGTTTAAAAAAAAGCAGGCACTACAGATTTTTGAAAGACCGTTTAGAGTAATTTTTGAGTGTATTCATAGTAAAAGAAAATAATCAGAATAAAAAAACACTTCGCAATTTGAAATAAAAATAACGGAGTTCAGTCCTCTTTTAAAGGTGGGGGGACAGGAAAGTTGTGGGGACTGAGTTTGGGGACTGAGTATGCATTTTGTCGTAAGATGTGGTGTATACACTAATTTGTCATTTTTGATTATTTTCAAGAAAAACAAAAACGATTATCATCGAAGGGGTCGAACTAAGCTACCGTACCGATTGGTGGTCAGCCGCGTTACCGGCTGAGCCACGGGGGCCAAAACGCGGACGCCCTCAATTGGCCCCTATGAAATTGCCTCTTGCGTCCATAAACTAGGTAGCGTGATAGTTTTGCTCCTATACTATTTTTCATGTTCCGGACTTCAAATATGGGTTTACAATGGTCCTTTCTTTAAGAAACAGAAATCACTACGATTTGAACTTTTTCATGTCCCACCACCTTTAATGGCTTTTCTTCAAAACATAAGTTCGAAAGCAAAAAAGGGTTGTTACATGAGTCCTCACAGTTGGAAATCCATTCGAAATTGAATAGATTTCAATATTATGCGGGGGTTGTAGTCGGCATACCAGTAGGACGCCGTTTTTAATTAAAATCATGAGTATATCAAAATTTTGCGAGGAGATGATTTGATGAAATTTGTGGAAAATTTGCCCACGCATCTTTATTGAAGGACTTCAAAAAAGTATTTATCATAAGAATCATAAGGTTTTAAAAACCGGAAATTGAATTTTTATTGAAAAAACGGTAAAATACGGAAATTGATATTTAAAAAACCGGAAATTGGATTTCATCAAAAACTCGGAAACATTCGGTAATGAAAGTGGGAGTATACCGGAAATTAGATATTTCAATAGTTTTGAAAATGAAAAAAGTCATTACTACTCAAAATGCTTCTAAAAGTCGGCTGCTTTGTTTTTGGGCTCCTGTAAGTTTTCTTTCAAACTTCAGATAAATTTTTTGAGAAACAAAATTTAGTTCTTGTTACATTTTCCATACGAAATCTTTCGAGAATCACTCTGAAGCACAGAAATTGTGTCCTAAATCGCAAAGTACAAACTGATGGCAGTGGAGCTTTTCTTTTTCCATTTCTTTCAAGGTGTCGGATCTGGCGATCTAGCGCGGCCTGTACGGTTACTCACTCAAAAAGCCGCGGTCAACCGCGAGGCCGTGAATCTTTTCAGAGGAAATGAGATTGTGATTATGTGCTGACCGACCAGGCTCCTTTTTTTTACCTTTGTAGATCGAATTTTTGAGAAATCTGTAGATGTTCTGATAAAATCTCGTAGAGAAAAAATCTCTAAGATTCGATATAATTCCAACATGAGTACTGACTGTGCCACTTTGCCAGTTTTCCGGAGATTTTTCCACTAATTAAAAAAAAAAGTTCATATATCTTAGAAAAGCCATATTTGATGAACCTTCAATTTTCAGACCGATCGGAGTACTCTCCGCAAGGTTAGCAGAAATACCTCAAGTGTTGCGTTGAAAACACTGTAAAATAGGCAATGGTTTCAAAATCAGCATAACTTTGTTCTTTTTTGAGAGGTTTTGATTTTTTTTTGTTTTTTTTTTCACAGTCGAGCGCGGTCTATGCGATAGAGCCGCGGTGTAGGCAGCGATCGGCCGTGCGACAGCCTTGATCAGAACTTTTCAAGAATTTCCAATCAAGAACTTTTTTTGTTGAGTCTGGTGAAAATTCAACAATTTTGATCAGAACAACTCTTTTCAATATATTGAAACAATATATTTTTGAATAGATTTTCAACATAGGATCATTATAACAGGATCAATAGAACAAAAAAGTATTCATCCTAAAAATCATAAGGTTTTAAAAACCGGGAAATGGATTTCATTAAAAAAACGGAAATTGATTTTTTATTGAAAAAGTGGTAGAATTCGGGAATTGATATTTTAAAAAGCGGAAATTGGATTCTATCAAAAAGTCGGAAACAGTAGGTAATGGAAGTGGGAGTATACCGGAAATTAGATATTTCACTAGTTTTGAAAATGAAAAAAGTCATTACTACTCGATATGCTTCTGAAAGTCGGCTGCCTTGTTTTTGGGCTACTGTAAGTTTTTTCAAATCTCAGATTAACATTTTTTGGAAACAAAATTTAACTCTGATTCCACTTTCCATAAGAAATCTTTCGAGAATCACGTAGATGTTCTGATAAAATCTTGTGGAGAAAAACTTCTGAGATTAGACGTCATTTCAGTTTCTGTAGAAAATTTTGGAGAAAAACGTGAAAAACTTATTTTGAAGTATTAACGGTACCACTTTGCCTCGGTTATCCGGAAATTTTTCCACTGACATTTTTTTCTAAATATGCTCCTATGTCTTAGGAGAGCTATATTTAATGAACCCCAAAGTTTCAGACCAATCGTAGCTTTTCCACCAAATTTAGCAGAAACACCCAAAGTTTTGCGTTTAACAGCGATTCCATGAGGTGATCGAGCATACGTCCGCACAGTATTTTCAAACTCTTTATTTGTCGTTGTTTTATCATAAGTTTACAGTTTCCGGCCACCGGTAGACGAAAAAATAGTTTACAACTGATTCCGCACACTTCTGAATTCAGAATAGTCAGAAAACTTTCAGAAGACGTGACGTTCCTAGAATTTTTCCCATAAGATAAAAGTTCAAAATTTAACCGGGAATGAATACTAGACAATATTTGAAGACTTTTTTGTGTTGTACACTAAATTCTAGCACAACATCTTCAGCGTGAAATTCATCGTTGAAGTGCAGAGTGGTGCCATCAGGGTGGAGAATGACCGTTCCCCAAAATTTTAAAATAAAATTAAAATTAAATTAAAATTCTAAAAAACACTGTAAAATAGGCAATGTTTGGGAAATCAGCATAACTTCAATTGTTGAGATTTTTCGGGTTTCTCTTGTTTGACTTTAGCAGATCTTGAAATTTTCTACATTCTATTATTTGACCGTTTGGAAATCGGACGTCTCTTCGGATAGTTTTGACAGTCTAAAGTAGTAATTACCATTGACTCTGCTCCGGTCGCGATCTCACGGTGGGCAGAGGTCTAAGCGAGAGCGATACAGTCCAGATCGCTGTCGATCGACCGTCGCCGCGGCCGTGCAAACACTCTGAACCAGGGTAAAGGCCAGTATTCATCATGAGAATTATAAGGTTTCAAAAACAGGAAAAACAGGAAAAACAGGAAATTTAACAGGAAAACAGGAAAACAGGAAATTTAACAGGAAAACAGGAAAACAGGAAATTTAAAGAGAAATTGAATTTTTATTGAAAAAACGGTAAAATACGGAAATTGATATTTTAAAAACCGGAAATTGGATTCTATCAAAAACTCGGAAGCAGTAGTTAATGAAAGTGGGAGTATACCGGAAATTACATATTTCACTAGTTTTGAAAATGAAAAAAGTCATTACTATTCAATATGATTCTGAAAATCGGCTGCATTGTTTTTGGGCTACTGTAAGTTTTTTCAAACTTTAAATTAAAATTTTTTCGAAAACAAAATTCATTTCTGATTCCATTTTCTTCACAGAAATACCTCTAAAATAACTCTGAAGCGCACAGGCCGCGTACAGATTGACGCCCCAGTAATTTCAAAAAAGGGCACTCTAGACGCGAACTTGTCGGATTCTAGGCCATCAACCTGTTATACCTGTTTCTTTCAAACGCCGTTTTGAAACAAGGCGTTTGAAAAGAGCAGGTACTACAGGTTTTTGAAAGACCGTTTAGAGTAATGTTTGCATATAGTCGTAGTAAAAGAAAATAATAAACGGTATATAATAATACGTCGGAATTTGTAATAAAAATAACCGAGTTCAGTCCTCCTTTCATGGGTTTTTTTTTCACAACAGGAGTTTGAAAGCAATGAATGATTTATTAAATAAATCCTCACAGTTGGAAATCCAATCAAATAGTTTCAATATTATGTGGGGGTTGGAGCCGGCATACCAGTAGGACGCCTTTTTCAATTAAAATCATGAGTATACTGAAAGTTTGCGAAGAGCTGTTAAAATCACGATTCTATCGAAAATTTGAACAGAGGCGATTTGATGAAATTTTTCGAATCAAACATTTATTTTTTAGTTCACAAGATCACAAGGATCAATTCAATGCCCACGCACCTCTTTCGAAAATTGAAAAAAAATGTTTTCATCATAAAAATCATAAGGTTATAAAAACCGGAAATCGGATTTTTGTCAAAAAGCCGTTAAAAACCGGAAATTGGATTGAAACTGTTTTGAATAGATTTCCAGTTCAAAAAACGGAAATTGATTTTTTATTGAAAAAAACGGTAAAAACCGGAAATTGAATTTTTCATCAAAAAGTCGGAAACAGTCAGTAATGAAAGTGGGAGTGTACCGGAAATTAGATATTTCAATAGTTTCGAAAATGAAAAAAGTCATTATCACTCAAAATGATTCTGGAGATCGGCTGTATTGTTTTTGGGCTCTTGTAAGTTTTTTCAAACTTTGGATTAAAAATTTTTGGAAAACAAAATTTAATTCTGATTTCATTTTCTGTAATCACTTCGAAGCGCATAAATCGTCTCCTAAGTCGCAAAGCACAGACTGATGGCCTTGGTCGAGAATCCGATAGCGCGCGATTTTTTCGGCGGTCGCTCGGTAGCACCGGTAGTTTGCGAGTTGACTGGTAACGGGTGAAGAGTCGTGACGAATCCGTTTGGTACCCTTTCCGACGCGTTTTGCAAAAACTTGCTGGCAAACTATTTCGTGGATTAGCAAACAGCTTGGTATTCGGCTCAATTGATAGCTGTTCGCGTACGACGCTGCGTTTCTATTTGAGCGTGGTAATCAGCTTGTTTACGCGTCGTTTTAGATACCGATTTGGGTGCTTCGTGACTTCTTGATCAACTTTCTTGCCCAAAAAGCGCGAACATCCTGACAAACCAACAGACATAGGCCTTTGGCTTTTTAATTTAAGAACCAGCCTAGTTGTTGGGCCTGCGGCGCACGTTTTTGTCGCTGGGCTCCCTAATACCGTCGAAACTTGTAGGCAAAGAGGTTATCTTGTTTTTGTGGCCCAATGGCGCAGTCGGGGTTTTGTGAGGTAAGGTCCGGCTGAAACGAGGTTATTCGGCCGTCAGCCGTTTGCTAGCCGCGCCAGCCGTTTGCATGCTCTGCGTGAGCGCGACTGTGTATCCAGGCATTAAAAAACGGGAATTGGATTTATCGAAAAACCAGAAACTGAATTTTTCAATAAAACAAAAAAGCGTTCATCATAAAAATCATAAGGTTTTGAAAAACGGAAATTAGATTTTCTGGAAAAGTCGGTAAAACCCGGAAATTGATATTTTAAAAACCGGAAATTGAATTTCGTCAAAAAGTCGGAAACAGTACGTAATGAAAGTGGGAGTATACCGGAAATTAGATATTTCACTAGATTTGACAATGAAAAAGTCATTCATACTCAATATGATTCTAAAAATCGGCTGCATTCTTTTTTGGCTCCTGTAAGTTTTTTTTTCGAACTTCATATTAAAAATTTTCGGAAAAAAAAGTTTAATTTTGCTTCCAAAATAGATGCTTTAACAAAATGCTCTAACTGTACAGAAATCCTCTGATAATCACTCTGAACAAATCGCGTCCTAAATCGCAAAGCACAGGTTGATGGCCGTGGCTGAGAATCCAATAGCGCGCGATTTTTTGCAAATCTGTTCGGCTTTTTTCTTTTATTTCACATACAAAATTAGTGAAAAATCAAATGTTTGTGACAAAAAAAAAAGTAAAGTCAGCCTGCTTTTCGTCTGCCCGCGCTTTCGACCTCGCCCGCTTCGCGCGCGACCCGGGCCGCACGCTGCCCGCTTGCCGCTTTCACCCGCTCGCTCACCCTAACTAACTTGAACCTGTCTGTTTTGATCTATGAGTGAAATAAAACAACTTATTTCTGTTTTTTTAATGAAAAATTATCTCAAAATTTCAAGAGATAATTTTCTCTGAATGAAAGTTTTGAGATTTTATATACCAACATGTCTCATCAAAAGTTCAACAAGTCTCATGAAAACAACTATTTATTGAGGCAATTTATTCTCGAATAGATTTTCAACAGAGGATCATTATAACAGGATCAATAGAACAGAAAAGTACTCATCATAAAAATCATAAAATTTAAAAATCGGAAATTGGATTTTATTGAAAAGCCGGAAATTGAATTTTTATTGAAAAAGTGGTAGAATTCGGGAATTGATATTTTAAAAAGCGGAAATTGAATTTTATCAAAAACTCGGAGACAGTACGTAATAAAAGTGAGAGTATACCGGAAATTAGATATTTCGATAGTTTTGAAAATGAAAAAAGTCATTCATACTCAATATGATTCTGAAAGTCGGCTGCATTGTTTTTGGGCTTCTGTAAGTATTTTTTTCAAACTTGCGCTGCAGACCGATTTTAGATGTTTTATTATATGAAAAACTGAATCAGTATGAAAAAATGAATCGTGAACAAACCAAAATTTAAAAAACTCGAAAAAAAGAAACATTTTTTTTTACAGAATCTCTTTTTTTCAGAATCGCTGTGATTTCCCCAACAAGACCTCCTCCAGTGTTTTGTGACGATCGCTTTGGAAGATTCACTTCTCTCGGCGGAAATCTCAATCTTCTAAATGTCGAATTTCCCATCATGTCCGGTGTCCCGCCAGGAGAAAATCTGATTTCGAAGGTTGATTTGTCTATTCCAAAAGTTATGCATCCTTGCTACTCGTTGAATAATGCCAATAACTATAAGAATCAAATGTTTGGTGAGTTATTACTTTAAAAATATACCGTGAGACCTGTATTAGAGCGGCCCCTTTAATAGAACGGCACCTTAAATAGAGCGGTCTATTCTAAAAATCGAATATCAAGGGAATTTGTTTGATTTTTATTCTTTTTAAATATTTTTTTATAGCTTGGCTATTTATTCACAATAGAAATTAAAGTCCCCTTTCTCTCGATATTCGACGAATTTTCAGAAAATTTTGTATTGTTTTCGAGTATCAGAAACTGTCTTTCACTACAAAATCGGGAAATAAAATATAGAGCGGTCTCTTGAACAGTAAAGAGGAAGTGAAAAATAGTGGGTCGCACGGTCGCTCTATTACAGGGTTTTTCGGTTTGTTTTCTTGTTTTTTGGGTTTTTTTTCTCTGATGAAAATCTTATTTTTCAGGCATATTTGACTATGGAGATTTTGCGAAATCAGTTTGTATGCGCCAGTGCTTGCATTTTGTGGATGCTTGTGAGTTGCGAAAAAAAAGTTTTTTTAAAGTTTTCATGAAAATTAGTACCTGATTTTTTCCTAGTTTTTTTTTGTTAAATGCGCTGATCAAAAGCAAGCTTGGTAAAACTTGCGCCAAGTGCGATATGACCGAGATATGACTGATATGACTCATCGATAAGACTGAAAAAGGAAGTTGGAAGAGTCGTAGTCAGGGGTGGGAAATACCGTTTACCGTTTTACCGCTTTTACCGATTTATCGAACTTTTTTCGGTGAAACTTTACCGAACCGGTAAACGGTAAGTTGTTCCAAGTATACTGGTGTGAAACATCCTGAAAATGAAACTCAAGTGATATTTTGCAATGATATTTTCCGCGTTGCAGGGCGGGTCGGGGCGAGTAATTTTTGAAATTTCACCGACCGCTCCGCCCCGTTTTGACCCGCCCAGCCCTTGGTCAACCCGCTTGACCCGGTTTCAAAAGGGGTACCAAAAAAATGGCTATATTAGATTGGCCCGAAAGAAATACGCGCTAAACGTTTAAGTAAACTTGTGTATCTTAGCTATAGTTAGTGATATTAAAAAGTGATCAACTAACAAAATGTAGATCATGAGATTTTGCACATTTCACCAGTTGACCACTTTTTTGTATTTTTAATTTCCGTCGAGTTATACAGATTTAAAAAAAAGTTCAGCGTGCATTTCTTTCCGGCCAACCTAATATTTCGAGATCAAGTCCACGACGATGCTTGCCCTTGAGCGCTGTTGATGTTCTTAAAACTTTGGAAACTATTCCGTGCTTTTTCGCTCACATAAGTCGGAAATTTTTAGTTCAAAACCTTCGAAAATTCTCCAAAATTTCAAAAAAAGGGACGGGCGACATTTCACAAGTATGATACTTTGAAAAACGATTTCTTGGGAAAACTACTTTTTTTGGACTTCAACTCATATAATCGGGCATGATGGAGTTAAAAACAACCAGTTGTGGATGCAAATAAAGATATTTTTCATTTTTGACAACAAATTAACTTATTTTCAGAAAGTTCACAGATTTTACCGATTTTACCGGTCTAGGAAAAAACAGACTTACCGTTTTACCGTTTCGGTAAATTTTTTGTAACTTGGTTTTACCGATTAACTGAAACGGGAAAAATTTTCGTTTATGCACAGCCCTGGTCGTAGCCTCGGCCGACGGCTATCGTTCCGTCTCTTCCCGCTTTCCTTTCTCGGTTAAATCGATAAGTTAGCCGTGGGGCCGAACTTGGCGCAAATTTCACGTTTTCTCTGCGTCTCTTGTTCACGCACACTCTATTTTTAGAATTTTCATTTTCAGTTCGTTTGGAATGTGGTGACCGTCGTCCATCGCCGGATTGGCAAGCTGGGAACGATAACACACCAAGACGCAAAATTAATTGTTCGGACTGGGCAATCCCTTTGACGGATAAAGGCAAAAAAGATGTAATTTTCGAAAAAAAAATTTTTATAATTTTCTCAAATTTTCAAGGGTATTGCATTGACATTCACGTATGGAACATTCGCAAATGGTGAGGATTTGGCTCCTCCTTATACATTGGATGATCACTCTATGGCTTACATGGATACAATGTTTATTAAAGGTTTTTTTTCAAAAATTTTTTTCAATAATTGATTGCCTTTTCCTTACAGGATTCCACTTGAAACCGATAGTGAATCCATCGATGAAACACACGGCTATGACTGAAATGGAGTCAATTCTTGAGCAATTTATCCAGAGACATCCGGAGATTATTCATATTGGATTTGGAAATCAAAATACTTTCTTTGGAGATGCTTCCCATAATGAACCAAAGTATTTTGCGCCGCGATTCGTTCCAAGTGCGAACTTTTGGACACAACTTGGAAAAGTGCCAAGTTTGAATAGTTTGGCATTGAGTTTGATTGAAATCACTGGCAAAGAAGAAATTGTGAGTTGGCGGTCTAAACTTTTGGCTCTTCACGGCTTTCCTGATCTCAAGGCTAAATCTTAATCTTAAGGCTAGGCTCTAGTCAAATAAAATGTATTTGAGCTGAAAAAAGTATCGGTGTATAATAAAAACCAAATTACCCGAAATTCATTTATTGAAGGCTTAGAGGCTTATTTTTCTAGAAAAAAAACCAAGTGTTCACAGGTCAGGAAAATCTTTTGGGAGTCCCTAAGCCTACAAATTAATGCATTACTGATTATGATCTGGCTCCGTGAATCTCGGTACCAGTCTCTTGGGACCTGTCTTCGTCCATAGGACCAGTCTCATGGGACCAGTCCTAATTTTTTGGGACCAGTCTTTTATTTCTGGGACCAGTCTTATTTTTGGGACCACTTAAGCCGTAAAGAGTTAAACTTTTTTGAAATTTCAGAAAAAAAACTTTTCATTTTCAGCCCCCCACCATGACCCAAAATCTGAAAGCAATTGGCTTTTACAATGTCACAATGGCAGCAATCCCAAATTGGGTTCAAACTGATCAACTTCAATTCCTAGAGTTTTCGGCTACTCTGACAGATTCCACTGATATGACTGTGATGGATAATCTGCCTGAATTGGAACACTTTTTGCTCACCGAATCGATGCTGACTAATATAAAATCTCCATTTTTGGCCAAAAGTGGAAAATTGCTCTCGCTAACTCTCCAGTGTAATGCAATCAGTTCAATTTCCGCCGGGGCATTCGATCATTTGACAGAGATTAAATTTTTGAATTTGGCCGGAAATCGATTGGTGACTCTACCGGATAATCTTCTTATCAATTTGCATAGTTTGTTGGCCCTGGACCTGAAAACAGTGGATAATTCGACTAATACGTTGAGCAGTTATAATGAAGGAATCATGCCATGTCAATTGGAGATCAAGCCTGCTCTAACCACTCCCCCTGTGCTGAACGCTATGCCGGTGGTACCAAATCCAGGAATGGTCATGACTTTGGATATTCGTGGGCAGACTAATTTTTTGAAGCTAGACAGAAGAATGTTAATGGATTTCACAGAAGTCGAGGTGAGCAATACTGGCAAAAACGCCAGTAAAATCAGATCAGAAAATCTAAAAAATTCGAGAGAAAAATTGATCGAAAAATAATAGTCTAGTGGTAGTGCCCTCCGGAGGAAACGGTTGAAAAATAGTGGTTTATGCACTATTAACACAGTTTTTACGGTATTCCAGGATCTGAACCTGGGTAATCTCGGTCTAACATCACTCCACCACTTGGCCCTGGAAACCCTCTGCAACTTGGATGGCTTGAATTTGTACGATAACCCATTGAACGAGGATGACTGGCTTCCGGAAGATATTTTCGTGAACATCAATCTTCAATACCTTCGACTTGGAAAAGTTTCACCGGATTTCAAAATAACAAATACATTGATTGGTTTCATGAGAACAGCCTCGCAAATCATGTACTCGGTACCTCGATCGTTGGAAGCACTTGAGACGTTCCGGAATAAAATGGGATGTGATTATGGTTAGTTATAGAGCATTGGCGAGATGAGAGACACAAAGAAAAATGTTTTCAGAGACTATATATAAAGCTACGATGCAGGGATATAAGATCAAAAATGCAAGTTGCGTGAGTATTGTGGATAAGGCACTCGAAAAAATTCGATCAATGGAAATGGAAAAAATGGATACGAAATGTGGAGAAAATCATAATTGGTGGACACCATTTTGATTTATTGAATTAAAAAAAGATAAATCTGTTAATAAAAAAAGTTTTTTCTACGTGCTTATAAGGGACGCATATAAAGGACACACTTATATTAAAGAAGGACTGAACTCGGTTTTTTAAAAAATCAAATTCTGATGTAGTTTTTTATTCTGATCATTTTCTTTCACTACGACTACACTCAAAATTCACTCTAAACGGGTGAAAACTGCGTTTGAAGGCATGACCGTGTACAGATTCACGGCCTAGGAATTTGAAAAAAAGCGCGCGCAATGCGCAAATTTGTCGGATCCTAGGCCATCACTCTGTATTGCGTGCTTCTTTTAAACGCCGTTTTCACCCGTTTAGAGTGATTTTTGAATGTAGTCGTAGTGAAAGAAAATGATCAGAATGAAAAACTGCATCAGAATTTGAAATAAAAAACCCGAGTTCAGTCCTCCTTTAAGGGACACAAATGATATCGGAATTTGATAGAAGAAGTCAATACTTAACGGGTCATCAAATAATTAACGGGTCTCAGAATAGTTAATTCTTTTTTTCCTGATTCGATACATCGCTGTAAAGACTAACGATAAAGGAATGAACAACAGAATAACGAGTTTATATCATCAAAATGAGATAAAATTACAAGTTATTATAAGGTCTGCTGCATCCACTCTGAATGAACTCTTGTTGCTTCTGTGGAGTGGTAGCCAAACAGCATTTGAAGTTGGTTCCACTCATACAGGATCCATCATATTTATAATAACAGTTAGAAACACAGAGGTTGTAACAAGTCTGATTGGTTAGGTGGGCAAAGTTTTTCCATGGAGAGCAGTTGGCATAAGAATTGACTCCTTGTTGAGCAGAACAATAATATTGGCATATTTCCAAGGTTAATGCACTGAGGGTGGCGATGAGACAGGAAGCGATGAGGACACGAAGATACTGAAATAGTTAAAGAATTCATCTTTTTGAAGAGAGATTTATTGACTTACCATGTTGAATGGAGCAGTTGAGAACTGATGGTTTACAATTGATTCAACTCAGTATTTATGTATTTTTTTCACAGCAGGAGTACAGACTTATTCATTTTTTGTTACATGAATTCTCACAGTTGGAAATCCAAAGAATAGTTTTAATATGTTGTGTGTGCTCGAATAAAACTCTCAGTAGGAGATGCCTTTATGAAATGTTTTGAATTCATATTGAATTTAACAAAGAAGATCTCGATCAAAACGATGAGCGCAATAGGCGCGTAAGCATTGAATAAAACCACGTGATCCAACTCGAGTCTTGGATGAGAAAAGGTTCGAAATATGAAGGCTAAGGTTTTGAATTGGTCCATTGAATGCCTACGCACTTATTGTGCTCATAATATTGATCAATATCTTTTCTGTTCGGTTCAAAACGAATTCATAAAATTCCATAAAACTACGTCCCAAAAAGAGTTTCATTTCAGCCCACACAACATATTAAAACTATTCTTTGGATTTCCAACTGTGAGAATTCATGTAACAAAAAATGAATAAGTCTGTACTCCTGCTGTGAAAAAAATACATAAATACTGAGTTGAATCAATTGTAAACCATCAGTTCTCAACTGCTCCATTCAACATGGTAAGTCAATAAATCTCTCTTCAAAAAGATGAATTCTTTAACTATTTCAGTATCTTCGTGTCCTCATCGCTTCCTGTCTCATCGCCACCCTCAGTGCAGTAACCTTGGAAATATGCCAATATTATTGTTCTGCTCAACAAGGAGTCAATTCTTATGCCAACTGCTCTCCATGGAAAAACTTTGCCCACCTAACCAATCAGACTTGTTACAACCTCTGTGTTTCTAACTGTTATTATAAATATGATGGATCCTGTATGAGTGGAACCAACTTCAAATGCTGTTTGGCTACGACTCCACAGAAGCAACAAGAGTTCATTCAGAGTGGATGCAGCAGACCTTATAATAACTTGTAATTTTATCTCATTTTGATGATATAAACTCGTTATTCTGTTGTTCATTCCTTTATCGTTAGTCTTTACAGCGATGTATCGAATCAGGAAAAAAAGAATTAACTATTCTGAGACCCGTTAATTATTTGATGACCCGTTAAGTATTGACTTCTTCTATCAAATTCCGATATCATTTGTGTCCCTTAAAGGAGGACTGAACTCGGGTTTTTTATTTCAAATTCTGATGCAGTTTTTCATTCTGATCATTTTCTTTCACTACGACTACATTCAAAAATCACTCTAAACGGGTGAAAACGGCGTTTAAAAGAAGCACGCAATACAGAGTGATGGCCTAGGATCCGACAAATTTGCGCATTGCGCGCGCTTTTTTTCAAATTCCTAGGCCGTGAATCTGTACACGGCCATGCCTTCAAACGCAGTTTTCACCCGTTTAGAGTGAATTTTGAGTGTAGTCGTAGTGAAAGAAAATGATCAGAATAAAAAACTACATCAGAATTTGAAATTTAAAAAAACCGAGTTCAGTCCTTCTTTAATATAAGTGTGTCCTTTATATGCGTCCCTTATAAGCACGTAGAAAAAACTTTTTTTATTAACAGATTTATCTTTTTTTAATTCAATAAATCAAAATGGTGTCCACCAATTATGATTTTCTCCACATTTCGTATCCATTTTTTCCATTTCCATTGATCGAATTTTTTCGAGTGCCTTATCCACAATACTCACGCAACTTGCATTTTTGATCTTATATCCCTGCATCGTAGCTTTATATATAGTCTCTGAAAACATTTTTCTTTGTGTCTCTCATCTCGCCAATGCTCTATAACTAACCATAATCACATCCCATTTTATTCCGGAACGTCTCAAGTGCTTCCAACGATCGAGGTACCGAGTACATGATTTGCGAGGCTGTTCTCATGAAACCAATCAATGTATTTGTTATTTTGAAATCCGGTGAAACTTTTCCAAGTCGAAGGTATTGAAGATTGATGTTCACGAAAATATCTTCCGGAAGCCAGTCATCCTCGTTCAATGGGTTATCGTACAAATTCAAGCCATCCAAGTTGCAGAGGGTTTCCAGGGCCAAGTGGTGAAGTGATGTTAGACCGAGATTACCCAGGTTCAGATCCTGGAATACCGTAAAAACTGTGTTAATAGTGCATAAACCACTATTTTTCAACCGTTTCCTCCGGAGGGCACTACCACTAGACTATTATTTTTCGATCAATTTTTCTCTCGAATTTTTTAGATTTTCTGATCTGATTTTACTGGCGTTTTTGCCAGTATTGCTCACCTCGACTTCTGTGAAATCCATTAACATTCTTCTGTCTAGCTTCAAAAAATTAGTCTGCCCACGAATATCCAAAGTCATGACCATTCCTGGATTTGGTACCACCGGCATAGCGTTCAGCACAGGGGGAGTGGTTAGAGCAGGCTTGATCTCCAATTGACATGGCATGATTCCTTCATTATAACTGCTCAACGTATTAGTCGAATTATCCACTGTTTTCAGGTCCAGGGCCAACAAACTATGCAAATTGATAAGAAGATTATCCGGTAGAGTCACCAATCGATTTCCGGCCAAATTCAAAAATTTAATCTCTGTCAAATGATCGAATGCCCCGGCGGAAATTGAACTGATTGCATTACACTGGAGAGTTAGCGAGAGCAATTTTCCACTTTTGGCCAAAAATGGAGATTTTATATTAGTCAGCATCGATTCGGTGAGCAAAAAGTGTTCCAATTCAGGCAGATTATCCATCACAGTCATATCAGTGGAATCCGTCAGAGTAGCCGAAAACTCTAGGAATTGAAGTTGATCAGTTTGAACCCAATTTGGGATTGCTGCCATTGTGACATTGTAAAAGCCAATTGCTTTCAGATTTTGGGTCATGGTGGGGGGCTGAAAATGAAAAGTTTTTTTTCTGAAATTTCAAAAAAGTTTAACTCTTTACGGCTTAAGTGGTCACAAGAATAAGACTGGTCCCAGAAATAAAAGACTGGTCCCAAAAAATTAGGACTGGTCCCATGAGACTGGTCCTATGGACGAAGACAGGTCCCAAGAGACTGGTACCGAGATTCACGGAGCCAGATCATAATCAGTAATGCATTAATTTGTAGGCTTAGGGACTCCCAAAAGATTTTCCTGACCTGTGAACACTTGGTTTTTTTTTCTAGAAAAATAAGCCTCTAAGCCTTCAATAAATGAATTTCGGGTAATTTTGGTTTTTATTATACACCGATACTTTTTTCAGCTCAAATACATTTTATTTGACTAGAGCCTAGCCTTAAGATTAAGATTTAGCCTTGAGATCAGGAAAGCCGTGAAGAGCCAAAAGTTTAGACCGCCAACTCACAATTTCTTCTTTGCCAGTGATTTCAATCAAACTCAATGCCAAACTATTCAAACTTGGCACTTTTCCAAGTTGTGTCCAAAAGTTCGCACTTGGAACGAATCGCGGCGCAAAATACTTTGGTTCATTATGGGAAGCATCTCCAAAGAAAGTATTTTGATTTCCAAATCCAATATGAATAATCTCCGGATGTCTCTGGATAAATTGCTCAAGAATTGACTCCATTTCAGTCATAGCCGTGTGTTTCATCGATGGATTCACTATCGGTTTCAAGTGGAATCCTGTAAGGAAAAGGCAATCAATTATTGAAAAAAAATTTTGAAAAAAAACCTTTAATAAACATTGTATCCATGTAAGCCATAGAGTGATCATCCAATGTATAAGGAGGAGCCAAATCCTCACCATTTGCAAATGTTCCATACGTGAATGTCAATGCAATACCCTTGAAAATTTGAGAAAATTATAAAAAATTTTTTTTCGAAAATTACATCTTTTTTGCCTTTATCCGTCAAAGGGATTGCCCAGTCCGAACAATTAATTTTGCGTCTTGGTGTGTTATCGTTCCCAGCTTGCCAATCCGGCGATGGACGACGGTCACCACATTCCAAACGAACTGAAAATGAAAATTCTAAAAATAGAGTGTGCGTGAACAAGAGACGCAGAGAAAACGTGAAATTTGCGCCAAAATCTTATGATCCGCATTTTGTTAGTTGACCACTTTTTAATATCACTCACTATAGCTAAGATACACAAGTTCACGTAAACGTTTAGCGCGCATTTCTTTCGGGCCAATCTAATATAGCCATTTTTTTGGTACCCCTTTTGAAAACCGGGTCAAGCGGGTCGACCAAGGGCGGGGCGGGTCGAAACGGGACGGAGCGGATAACGAGCGGGGCGGGTCGGTAAAATTTCAAAAATCACCCGCCCCGACCCGCCCCGCAACGCGGAAAATATCATTGCAAAATATCACTTGAGTTTCATTTTCAGGGTGTTTTGGTTCAAAAAATTTACTGAATTCACCGAAAAATTGAGAAAATGTTTAGCGGTACACACCAGTATACTTGGAACAATTTACCGTTTACCGGTTCGGTAAAGTTTCACCGAAAAAAGTTCGATAAATCGGTAAAAGCGGTAAAACGGTAAACGGTATTTCCCACCCCTGACTACGACTCTTCCAACTTCCTTTTTCAGTCTTATCGATGAGTCATATCAGTCATATCTCGGTCATATCGCACTTGGCGCAAGTTTTACCAAGCTTGCTTTTGATCAGCGAATTTAACAAAAAAAACTAGGAAAGAATCAGGTACTAATTTTCATGAAAACTTCAAAAAAACTTTTGTTTCGAAACTCACAAGCATCCACAAAATGCAAGCACTGGCGCATACAAACTGATTTCGCAAAATCTCCATAGTCGAAAATGCCTGAAAAATAAGATTTTCATCAGAAAAAAAACCCAAAAAACAAGAAAACAAACCGAAAAACCCTGTAATAGAGCGACCGTGCGACCCACTATTTTTCACTTCCTCTTTACTGTTCAAGAGACCGCTCTATATTTTATTTCCCGATTTTGTAGTGAAAGACAGTTTCTGATACTCGAAAACATTACAAAATTTTCTGAAAATTTGTCGAATATCGAGAAAAAGGGGACTTTAATTTCTATTGTGAATAAATAGCCAAGCTATAAAAAAATATTAAAAAAAAAATAAAAATCAAACAAATTTCCTCGATATTCGATTTTTAGAATAGACCGCTCTATTTAAGGTGCCGTTCTACTGAAGGGGCCGCTCTAATACAGGTTTAACAGTATATTCCAAAAGTACTAACTCACCAAACATTTGATTCTTATAGTTATTGGCATTATTCAACGAGTAGCAAGGATGCATAACTTTTGGAATAGACAAATCAACCTTCGAAATCAGATTTTCTCCTGGCGGGACACCGGACATGATGGGAAATTCGACATTGAGAAGATTAAGATTTCCGCCGAGAGAAGTGAATCTTCCAAACCGATCGTCACAAAACACTGGAGGAGGTCTTGTTGGGGAAATCACAGAGATTCTGAAAAAAAAATTTTTCTTTTTTTCGAGTTTTTTAAATTTTGGTTTGTTCACGATTCATTTTTTCATACTGATTCATTTTTTCATATGATAAAACATCTAAAATCGGTCTGCAGCGCAAGTTTGAAAAAATACTTACAGAAGCCCAAAAACAATGCAGCCGATTTTCAGAAGCATATTCAGTAGTAAAGACTTTTTTTCATTTTCAAAACTAGTGAAATATCTAATTTCCGGTATACTCCCACTTTCATTACGTACTGTCTCCGATTTTTTTGATAAAATTCAATTTCCGGTTTTTAAAATATCAATTTCCGGATTTTACAGTTTTTTCAATAAAAATTCAATTTCCGGCTTTTCAATAAAATCCAATTTCCGATTTTTAAATTTTATGATTTTTATGATGAATACTTTACTGTTCTATTGATCCTGTTATAATGATCCTCTGTTGAAAATCTATTTGAGAATAAATTGCCTCAATAAATAGTTGTTTTCATGAGACTTGTTGAACTTTTGATGAGACTTGTTGGTATAAAAAATCTCAAAACTTTCATTCAGAGAAAATTATCTCTTGAAATTTTGAGATAACTTTTCATTAAAAAACAGAAAGAAGTTGTTTTATTTCACTCATTGATCAAAACAGACTGGTTCAAGTTGGTTAGGGTGAGCGAGCGGGTCAAAGCGGCAAGCGGGCAAGCGTGCGGCCCGGGTCGTCCGCGAAGCGGGAGAGGTCGAAAGCGCGGGCAGACGAAATATTGCCCGCGTGGAAACCCTAAAGCAGGCTGACTTTACTTGTTTTTATTACAAACCTTTAATCGTTTGCTAATTTTACATGTGAAATAAAAGAAAAAAGCAGAACGTATTTGAAAAACATCGCGCGCTTTGGGATTCTTGGCCACAGGCATCAGTCTGTACTTTGCGATTTAGGACGCGATCTGTTCAGAGTGATTATCAGAGGATTTCTGTACAGTTAAGGCATTTTGTTAAAGCATCCATTTTGGAAGCAGAATTAAATTTTGTTCTCAAAAAGTTTTTAATATGAAGTTCGAAAAAAAACTTACAGGAGCCCAAAAACAATACATCCGATTTTCGGAAGCATATTGAGTAGTAATGACTTTTTTTCGATTTCAAAACTCCTGAAATATCTAATTTCCGGTATACTCCCATTTTCATTATGTACTGTTTTCGACTTTTTGATAAAAATCCAATTTCCGGTTTTTACCGATTTTTCCAGAAAATCCAATTTCCGGCTTTTAAAACCTTATGATTAATACTTTTTTCGATAATTTTCAATAAAGTTTTTCAGTAAATCTACTGTTTCCGATTTTTTCATAAAAATCCAATTTCCGGTTTTTATGACTTTTCGATAAAATCCAATTTCCGGTTTTTTAATGAAATCCAATTTCCGTTTTTACCGACTTTTTGATAAAATTCAATTTCCGGTTTTTAATGCCTAGATACCCAATCACGCTTACGCAAATAATGCAAACGGCTGACGGTCGAAAAACTTCGTTTCAGCCGGACGGAAGCTTTACCGCACGCACCCCGGACTGCGCCATCGAGCCACCAAAACAAGAAAACCTCTTTGTCTACAGGTCAAGATGGTATTGAAAAGCGCAACGACGAAAACGTGCGCCGCAGGCGCGACAACAAGGCTGGTTCTTATATATAAAAAATCAGAAGCGTATGTCCACTGGTTTGTCACGATGTTCGCACTTTTTGGGCAATCAAGCACCCAAATCAGTATCGAAAAATAAAGTTGCACAAGACGTCGTAAAGCACCCAATTATGTATCGTAAACGCGCTTAAACGGATTGATTACGACGCTCGAATAGTAATGTAGCGTAGTGCGCGAAGAAAAATCAACTGAGCCAAATACCAAGCCGTTTGCAAATCCAAAATACAAATTAATTTGCCAACAACTTTTGCAAAAAGCGTCGAAACGGGCTCCAAATGGATCCGTGACGGCTCTTCAGCTGTTATCGGTCAACTCGCGTACTACCAGTGCTTGCGCGAGGCAGCTTTGTTGACTACAGATTGCGACGGGTTTCAGTCTCAGTAGAGCGGGTAGCTACGACTAGTAAAAAAGTGAGGAGCGCAGCGACGAAAAGTACAGATCAGCCTGTTAGAGAGAGGCTTCTTTCACTCGTATTTGTTAAAAACCTATAATCTTTCGCCAGTTTTACATATGGAATAAAAGAAAAAAGCAGGACGTATTCGAAAAACATCGCGCGCTATGGGGTTCTCGGCCAAGGCCATCAGTCTATACTTTCTGACTTAGGGCGCGATTTGTGCGCTTCATAGTGATTTTCAAAAGATTTCGGTATAGAAAATGGAATCAGAAATGAATGTTGTTTTCCAAAAAAAATTTAATCTGAAGTTAAAAAAGAACTTACAGGAGCCCAAAAACAATGCAGCCGGTTTTCAGAACCATTTTGAGTAATAATGACTTTTTTTCATTTTCAAAACTATCGAAATATCTAATTTCCGGTATACTTCCACTTTCATCACATACTGTTTCCGAATTTTTGATAAAAACCAATTTCCGGTTTTTTACCGAAATTTTCAGAAAAATTCAATTTCCGGTTTTTCAATAAAATCTAATTTCCGGTTATTAAAACCTTATGATTTTTATGATGAATGCTGGCCCTGACCCTGAAATATGGCTGTCACACGGCCGCGTCGAAGATCGGTCAACCGCGACCTGCACTGTGTCGCTCTCGCATAGCGCGGTCGACCGTGAGACCGGGAGTGGAGCAGAGTTAATGATAATCACTACTTTAAACTGTCATAACTTTCCGAGGAGACGTCCGATCCCTAAAAGGTTCACTAAAGAAATTTAGAAAGCGTAAAACTTGAAGTATTTCGCCAAGTTTTGCGGAAAAGCACAGATCGGTCCGAAACTTGGGGGTTCTTTGAATATGGCTTTTCTAAGACATATGAACAATTTTAGAAACAAGTTTTAGTGGCAAAATTTCCGGGAAACCTAGTTAAAGTGTAGCGCCAATACTTCAAAACATAGTTTCGCGTTTTCCTTCAAAATTTTCTACAGAAACTTATGATGAAATTGATATCAAATCGTAGAGAATTTGTCTTTACAAATATTTATCAGAAAATCTTCAGATCTCTCAACAAAAAAAAATTCCACAGTGGTCAAAATTAAAGGCGCCTGGTCGGTGAAAAACGAAAAATGGTCGGTGAAGACGTGATCAGTGAATAAAAAAGAGGAGCTTAGCGACAAACAGTATAGAAAAGCCTGCTGGAACCCCGTAGGCCCAGAAAGCAGGTTGGTGTTACATGTTTTTGTTACAAACATATAATCTTCCCTTATTTTTACATGAGAAATAAAAGAAAAAAGCAGAACGTATGTATTCTAAAAACATCGCGCGCTATCGGGTTCTCGGAATGTGTTCCAAAAAACTTTAATCTCAAATTGGAAAAAAAACTTACAGGAGCCCAAAAACAATGCAGCCGATTTTCAGAAGTAGGAATGACTTTTTTCATTTTCAAAACTATTGAAATATCTAATTTTCGGTATACTCGCACTTTCATTACTGACTGTTTCCGAATTTTTGATAGAATCTAATTTCCGGTTTTTACCGAATTTTCAATAAAAAATCAATTTCCGTTTTTTAAACTGGAAATCTATTCAAAACAGTTTCAATCCAATTTCCGGTTTTTAACGGCTTTTTGACAAAAATCCAATTTCCGGTTTTTAAAAACCTTATGATTTTTATGATGAAAACTTTATTTTTAATTTTCAAAAGAGGTGCGTGGGCATTGAATTGATCCTTGTGATCTTGGGAACTAAAAAATAAATGTTTGATTCGAAAAATTTCATCAAATCGCCTCTGTTCAAATTTTCGATATAATCGTGATTTTAACAGCTCTTTGCAAACTTTCAGTATACTCCTGATTTTAATTGAAAAAGGCGTCCTACTGGTATGCCGGCTCCAACCCCCGCATAATATTGAAACTATTTGAATGGATTTCCAACTGTGAGGATTTATTTAATAATTCATTCATTGCTTTTAAATTCCTGTTGTGAAAAAAACCCATGAAAGGAGGACTGAACTCGAGTATTTTTATTTCAAATTACGACGTATTTTTATATACCGTTTATTATTATTTTTTTTACTACGACTATATGCAAACATTACTCTAAACGGTCTCTCAATAACTTGTAGTACCTGCTCTTTTCAAACGCCTTCTTTCAAAACGGCGTTTGAAAGAATCAGGTATAACAGGTTGATGGCCTAGAATCCGGCAAGTTTGGGTCTAGAGCGCCCTTTCTTTTGAAATTACTAGGACGTCAATCTGTACGCGGCCTGTGCGCTTCGGAGTGATTTTAGAGTGATTTCTGTGAAGAAAATGAAATCAGAAATGAATTTTGTCTTCGAAAAAATTTCAATCTGAAGTTTGAAAAAAACTTACAGGAGCACAAAAACAATGCAGCCGATTTTCAGAAGTAGGAATGACTTTTTTCATTTTCAAAACTATTGAAATATCTAATTTTCGGTATACTCGCACTTTCATTACTGACTGTTTCCGAATTTTTGATAGAATCCAATTTCCGATTTTTACCGTATTTTTCAACAAAATCTAATTTCCGGTTTTTAAAATCTTATGATTTTTATGATGAATACTTTTTTGTTTCATTGATCTTATGATCCTCTGTTGAAAATCTATTCAAAAAATGAGTTGTTACAATATATGTTTTGAAGAGAGTTGTGGAATTTCTATCGGACTCAACAAAGTTCTCGATTGAAAATATGAGTACAAAAGATGCGTAGGCATTGAATGGAGCGATATGCTCCTGCGAACTGAATAAGTGCACATATGATCACGATAGGCTTTGGACAATACTGAGTTGTGAAATAAAAACTTTTTTGTAGGCGGTGATAAAAGAAACAAGGAAGCAAGGATACAAAGAAAGTGATAATGATACAACTAAAGTATGTCGGGCCTCTTCACAACTCTCCTTCAATAAAGGTACGGTTTGACTGGATGAATATGTAAAATGGAAATTGCTAACACTAAGTAAGACACTGTTAATTCTTACGATGTTGTCGGAATAGCTGAAGTTGTGCAGCCGGCACAAGAGACAACTACATCGGATACGGCAGAAGATCGACTCCAACGCCGTACCAAGTACTAAAGTCGTGTTTTTTAGTGATTTTCGAATGATTTCTGTACAGAAAATGAATTTCTTTTCCAAAAAATTCCAATCTGAAATTCGAAAAATAACTTACAGGAGCACAAAAACAATGCAGCTGATTTTCAGAATCATTTTGAGTAGTAATGACTTTTTTCGATTTCAAAACTATTGAAATATCTAATTTTCGGTATACTCCCACTTTTACGTACTGTTTCCGTATTTTTGATAAAATCCAATTTCCGGTTTTAAAATATCAACTTCCGGATTTTACCGTTTTTTTTTTCAATAAAAATTCAATTTCCGGTTTTACCGAATTTTCCAGAAAATCTAATTCCCGGTTTTCAAAACCTTATGATTTTTATGATGAATATTTTTTTGTTTTATTGGTTCTCTACTGGAAACCTATTCAAAAATATATTGTTGCAACATATTGAAAATAGATGCACAAAGAAGTGTTTGATTGAACCATGAGTACAAAAGATGCGTAGGCATTGAATGGATACATATGCTCTTTTCAACAAAAAAAAATGAACGATTGATTCGAAAAGTTTTGTCATCTCTTTGCAAACTCATGATATATTCGAAAATTTCTAAAAAAAAACGTTTTTGCTCTTATTATTTTTTTTTCACTACTCTAAAAAATTATTCTAAACGGTCTTTCAAAAACCTGTAATGTGCGTTTCTTTCAAACGCATTTTATCAAAACGACGTTTTAAAGAAGCACGCATGACTGGTTGATGGCCTAGAATCCAATAAGTGTGCGCCCACCGCACTTTCCTTTTGGTCCCTTTTGGGGGCACTTGCTCAAAAAATGAGAACATATTAAAAAACGAACAGACAAAAACCTACAAGCGATTTATTTCTAAGAATGATGATGTTTTTGTTACGAATCTATAATCTTTTACTAATTTTAGACGTGAAACGAAAGAAAAAGGCAAAACATATTTGAAAAACATCGCGTGCTATCGGATTTTCGGCAACGGTCATTAGTCTGTAATTTGCGCGCTTCAGAATGATTTTCGAGTCATTTCTGTACAAAAAAAAATGGAATCAGAATTAAATTTTGTTTTCGAAAAAGTTTTATTCTGAAGTTTGAAGAAAATACTTACAGTAGCCCAATAACAATGCAGCCGATATTCAGAATCATGTTGAATGATAATGAATTTTTTGAATTTCAAAACTATCGAAATATCTAATTTTCGGTATACTCCCACTTTCATTATCTACTGTTTCCGACTTTTTGATAAAATTCAATTTCCGGTTTTTAAAACCTTATGATTCTTATGACAAACACTTTGAGCTTCTTCAAAAAGCTCATGAGCTTCGAGGAGCTTTTAAAAAAGCTCAAAATCACGTAAGAGCTCATTTCTAAGCTAACAAAATAAAATCGTAACATCTCAAAATTTGGAGAAAAAATTGTTCGGAAAATGATGGTGCCCCTCTATAAGTAGTGCCCTCCGGATGAACAGGTTGGAACATCTTGATGCATGCACTACTAATTCAGTTTTTTTTTCTTATTATGAGTAAAACAGATGCGTAGGCATTGAATGAATTCATATGCTCTCGCGCGGTTTTTTTTTCCAAATACGTTCTGTTTTTTTTTTAATTTCTCATGTAAAATTAAAGAAAGATTGAAGATTTTCAACAAAAATCAGTAAAAAATATGTAACAAAAGTGAAAAATACCGAAAACAACTGTTTCGCGCTGTCGGATTTTTGGCCACACGGCTGCGTCACTTGCGATCTATGACGCGATTTTCGCGCTTCATAGTGATTTTCAAGTGAATTCTGTACAGAAAATGGAATCAGCATTAAATTTCGTTTTCAAAAAAATTTTAATTTGAAGTTGGAAAAAAAACTTACAGGAGCACAAAAACAATGCAGCCGATTTTCAGAATCATATTGAGTATGAATGACTTTTTTTCGATTTCAAAACTATCGAAATATCTAATTTCCGGTATACTCCCACTATCATTACGTACTGTTTCCGATTTTTTGATAAAAACCAATTTCCGGTTTTTAAAATATCAATTTCCGGATTTTACCGTTTTTTCAATAGAAATTCAATTTCCGGTTTTACCGAATTTTCCAGAAAATCTAATTTCCGTTTTTCAAAACCTTATGATTTTTATGATGAACGCTTTTTTGTTTTATTGATCCTGTCATAATGATCCTATTTTGAAAATCTATTCAAAAATCGGATGCGAAGGAAGCAGAGTGCAATGGAGCACGTTTGCTCTGCTGGAAATCTATTCAAAAATAAATTGTTGCAATATATTGAAAATAGATGCACAAAAAAGTTTTCGATCGAAATTATGAGCACAAAAGATGCGTGGGCGTTGAATGGATACATATGCTCTTGTGTGGGGTGCACGCCCCCGCAGTATATTGAAACATTTCCAATTGTGAGGATTCATGTAAAAAATAGTTTATTGCTTTTGAACTCCTGTTGTGAAGAAAACACAATAAAGGAGGACTGAACTCGAGTATTTTTATTCTAAATTCCGACGAATTTTTTTTTATTCCGGATTATTTTCTTTCACTACGACTAATTACTCTAAACGGTCTTTCAAAAACCTGTATTGCCTGCTTCTTTCAAAACGCCCTCTTTTAAAACGGCGTTTTAGATAAGCTGGCAATACAGGTTGATGGCCTAGAATCCGACAAGTGGGGACGTGTTTGCGCTTCCTTTATTGTGCTCAAATTTTTACACGAGATATTTTCTGTTCGGTTCGAAACAAATTCGAAAAATTTCATCGAATTCTCTAAATCCCAACGCAAAGTTAATTCAAGCCTACGCAAAATTTTGAAACTATTTTTTGGATTTCCAACTGTGAGAATTCACATACCAAACTATTTATTACTTTTGACCTCCTGATGTGGAAAAAAAATGCATAAATACCCCATTGAGCTTCATTTTCCTTGACTAAATTTTCGAAGCATATATCATTCTGTAACTCCAGCTGAGACGAAAATACATAAATACTCCGTTGAGTCAATTGGAATTCTCAACTGCTCCATTCAAAATGGTAAGTTACAAAGTATCTCCAAAAAAGTTCAATTCTTTAACTATTTCAGGATCTTTATGGTCTTCGTATTCTCCTCAGAGCTATAGAAATGTTAAGAAAATCTACCGGTCGTTCTTTGGTCGTTGTTTTGGTCCGTGTTACACGCCAGACCTCCACCATTCGTTGCAGAAGCACAGTTTGGCCCATGGGTGTTTAGACTCCACTATTACTCGTACAAAGACTACACAAGAGCCTTAAAGTCTCCTCTCTTTTCTTCGAATAAATTTATTGCCCTTGCCCGTTTTGTATCATTCTTGTGACTTGACCATAGGGTCCACGAGCGTTTCATGCCCGGAAAGTTCGAGGCTCGAACTACTGTACAGTAACAGCAATCCTATTTTTACAAACCGTGTTCAGGCTGAACTGAACTGGCTCTAGGTTTGATTGGATGGATCTAATTATGGTACCATTGGTGGGTCCTAGAGGTTGGTCCAAAAAGTGAAAGAGAAAATTTTTTTCAGAATTTCCTGAAACTTTTTGCCCCTATTTGTAGGTGTTAGAAATGAGTCCTGAAAAATTTTCTCGCCTCACAATTTGGAAATGTAGCGATTTTTCGAAAAACTCATTTTTTTTCATACATCTGAGGTGATATTCATGATCATTTTCTTTTTGAAAAACCAGTACAAATTCATTTTCCGGAAAGTTTTTCGGAAAGGAAAACGGAATTGAAATCGATCAAAATGACAGGAATCCGGCTCAGAATGGTTCAGGGCCGTATTTGAGGGTCCTTCTAACTTGATTTGAGGACTAATAACAAACTGTAATAAAAATTCTGAAAATGTTCAGCTCAAAAAAATAGTTCCTTTTTTCATCGACTTAAAAACAGCTAAAAAGTTGATTTTCGGATTCCCGATGTCAAAAGTAGTATTCCTGCCAATTTTCAGCTAATTCCGAAGATCTTTTTAAAAACACCCCCAGTATCGAATTACTGTAATGGTCACACAAATTGAGAATTCTGAGAAGAAGCTTTTCGGAAGATTGCGAGTTTATACAATCAAAAAATGAATTAAAAGTTATTGTAAGGTCTGCTGCATCCACTCATAATGGATTCTTGCTCCTTTTGTGGAGTGGTAGCCAAACAGCTTTTGAAGTTGGTTCCACTCATACATGATCCATCGTAAGCATAGGCACCAGAGACTTCACTGATGAAGTTTTTCGATTTCGGAAAACAGAAATCGGAAAATAAAATTTTTGTTCTGAAAATGGGATTCGGAAAACAGAAAAAAAATTTTCTACAAAAAACCGGAACTACAGAAAATCAGACTTATCAAAATCCGGGCTAGGCCGATGAAAAATTCTCCAGCCCGGCCCAGTCGGCCTGCGTTTCAAAATTAATGTTTTTTTCAGCATGTTTTTACCGATTTTCAGCTCTATTTTGAAACTTTTCCTTTATCTTTTTACTAAAAATTCGATCAAAATTTCCTTCTGGAAAACATATGCCAAATAAGTGATGAAAAAAAAAATTGAGAAGTCTGCAGAAAATTATTCTTTTGAACAAATTTTTCGTACTTTTTTGTGTGATAAATTGTTCAAAACTAGCAAATTTTTCAAAACTAACAAACAAAAACATGTGAAAATTCCAAATAACAAAAATTGAAAAAAGTTTTTCAAAAAATCGGAAAAGGGAATAGCAAAAAAATAGGAAAATGGAATGCCATTGCGCTCTGATATTCACACATATGGACACAGAAATTGTAACAAGTCTGATTGGTTGCGGAGCTCTTCCATTCAGCGCAATTGGCAAAAGATTTGATTCCTCGTTCAGAAGAACAATACTTATGGCATTGTTCCGTAGTGTAGGCACTCATGGAAGTGACGAGACAGAAAGCGATGAGAATACGAAGAAACTGAAAATTTAAATAAAATTTGGTTATCCGAAAATTTTCTCTAAAACTGGCTCTATTCCAGAATAGGGGTATATTGATTTTCGGGGGATTCCTGAAATATTTCAAGGGTCCAAAAAAATTAAAGGGGTCCGTGGCATTTCCTCAGAAGTATAAGGGTTCCTGAAATTTCCCAAAGGTCACTAGTAATTTATAAGGGTCCCTGAGTTGAAAAAGAAACGACAGTCATAATTACAGAATAGTTTCATTTTTTAGTTTTTTTTTTCTTTTTCAGCTGAGTGACCCTTATAACTTTCTAAGCATCCTTGGGAAACTTCAGGGACCCTTATACTTCTATGGAAATGCCAGTAATCCTTTTAATTTTTAGGAACCCTTTTATTAGGTTGGCCGGAAAGAAACGCGCGCTTAGCTTTTTTCGGATGTATTTATCTCGGCTGGAATTAAAGATACAAAAAAGTGGTAGATTGGTAAAAGGCGCAAAATTTCATGGTCAACAATTTGTTAGTTGACCACTTCTTGATATCACTCATTCTAGCTGAGATATGCAGATTCGCGTAAACTGGCGCATTTCTTTCCGGCCAACCTAATAGTTATTCAGGGACCCTTCGAATTTTCATGGGACCCCTTTAATTTTGAAAAAATCCTATAAAATCTAGAAAGATTCTGGAACAGAGCCAAAATACTTACCATGTTGAATGAAGCAGTTGAGACCTGATGGTTTACAATTGACTCAACGGAGAATATATTTTTGCTAAACACTAGTTCAAAAGTAAATGGTTTGCTATGTGAATTTTCACAGTTGGAAACCTATAAATAATTTCAATATGTTGCGTAGGCCTGAATCAAACTCTTAGAGAGAGACGATATTTGAATTCGTGTTGAATTAAGCAATAAATATTTCGACCAAAACACTTAACTCAAAAATGTTTCATGTCCACATAAAGTTTAAAAAAGGAAAAAATATTTGAGATCATCGTGAAAGCCAAAACGCTTTTTTCCAAAATTGACAACTATGATCGAATTCTTCAATTCCGGAAAAGAGAATTCGGAAAAGGGAATGGCAAAAAAACAGAGAAATGGAATTGCGGGAAACTCTGATAGGCCCAGTTATAGACACAGAGTTTGTAACAAGTCTGGTTGGCTAGGGCGGCAAAGTGCTTCCATGGAGAACAGTTGGCAGAATCGACTCCTTTTTGAGAAGAACAGTGTTGTTGGCATTGCTCCATGGTGTAGGCACTCAAGAAAGTGACGAGACAGAAAGAGATGAGAATACGAAGAAACTGAAAAATTAAATAAAGTTAGCTTTTCAGAGAGACTCAAAGGACTGAATGAAATTTTTCCTTTTTTGAATCATTTTGCGATGCCGAATTCGACTAAACTCATGAAAACTGCCAAAAGTCTGTCTAAACGGCACAAAACCATGTCAAAAACCAATGTTTTTAAAAGAGTTTTTTTTCCCGCTGTGTACTGCTCTCGGACAATTGAGATTCCCCAAAGCATCACTTTCTGATTGTTTTTTGTTCTTCTATTATCTGGAGAAAAATTTTAAAGAAATTTTTAAAGTAGTAGCATTTTCAATCAAAAAACAATCAGAAAGTGCTGTTTTGGGAAACTCGATTGTACGAGAGGAGTACACAGCGGGAAAAAACTCGTTAAAAAATGGGTTTTTGACATGGTTTTGTTTTTTTTGACATGGTTTAGTTTACATTTAGACAGACTTTTGGCAGTTTTCATGTGTTTAATTGAATTCTGCATCGCAAAATGGTTCAAAAAGATGGAAAAAATTTCTGACTTCCGTCCTCTTTTAAGTACAGTAAACCTTTATTAAAATAACTTCTTGGCCTATTGCCGGTACTTCTTATGATGATAATCTAGATACATTTGGACAGTTGACCTTTTTTGAAGTACAGTAAAATCTCCTATTTCGATACCATACCCCTACAGTAACCCACCGTTTTCAGTTTCAACTTCTCAATATCCTTGATCCTCCTTCAAAAACTTACCATTTTAAATGGAGCAGTTGAGATCTGATAGTTTACAATTGACTCAACGGAGTATTTATGTGTTTTTGCACAACCCTGGTTCAAAAGTATAAATGGTTTGCTATGTGAATTTTCACAGTTGGAAACCTATAAATAATTTCAATATGTTGCGTAGGCTTGAATCAAACTCTTGTCAGGCAATGTTTTTTTTTATTTTGAATTCGTGTTGGATTAAAGGAGGACTATTGACTTGCACCTTCTTTCTAAAGGCTAAGATATTTTCAGAATACGAACCACAATGGTATACAGTTTTTTGACCGCATAAAGGAAAATGAATAATGAGCGTGATGCATGAAGATTCTGATTGGGTCAGTGTTTTTTGGAGTTTTATGGCGGATACCTATCGGTTTTTTCGTTTGACCAGCTTCTTTGGTTGCGGTCGCTTCTAATTGATGGGACCACTTTTCTCTTGGGACCTGTGTTGGGTCGATGGGACACGGGTCTAGTCTTCGAGTCGAGGTGTTGGGACCCGTTTTGGGTCGTTGGGACCCGTGTATTGGGCTTCGGACCAGTAAAACCATAAAGAGCCGGAAAATTGTCATTCAAAATTATTGAAAACAGTCAGGAACTTTCTTGCTAACCTAATACATTCTCAAAATTTCCGGCTTTCGCCTGTTTTTTCATTTCCGACTTCCAGCTTAGAAAGTTCGGTTCTTTCCTAGTTTAGAGGTCCCATGAGAGAAAAAAGGTCTCACCAAAAATAAAAGGTCCCATCAGAAAAAGGTCCCAAGATAAAATGAAGATCCCAAAGGAAAAAGGTCCCAAGGCGAAATAAAAGTCCCATGATAATTTTTCCAACCAGAATGCATGAAACGATTACTGAGAAGTGTTCCAAATGGTTTTGAAATGTATTTTGAAGCTTCCATCATTCACTTAATTCGATTTTTAGTTTAGTTTATTTTCAATATCACCAGGCGTTAATTTGTTTCTTGTGGCATTTTAAAGTTAGGCGTACCTGTTAGGAAACAGAAGAAACAATGGAAGTTCCATGAATCGATGTTTTGCGGATTCAATAGCCATAATTGAACCTGTGCCATTAGCTTGAGTCAAAAGTTTCTGACTTTTTGAATGGTGAATTTTCAAACGTTCATATCTAAACAGCCAATAGAAGATGAAGCTTGCGATTCAAGCATGTATCAGTACTATGATAAGGCTCATTGAAAGAATTTTATCTCACTCTCTGCTTATACCACATGTAGACATATAAGATTCTAATTATACTGTTTTTCAAAAGTATTTTCGATTATGGTTTTTTTTCACTAATAAGAGTTGGTCAGAATGAGGGAAATACAGGGCGGCTGATAAGTACACAACGTTTTGAAAACTCAATATTTCGAAAAGTAGATTAGTTTTCTGGAAGAAACTTCACCAGATGATCGAAAATGGTCTAAAATTTACGTTTTTGAAAAGTTTTCAGCAGTATGACTTCTTGGCTCCGGTGCATGCTCCGCTGAGCACGGAAAAAACCAAATTCAACATGTTATTAGAAGTTCATAGCCTTTCTATCAAACATATTTCCTTCATTCTGACTAACTCTTATTAGTAAAAAAAACCATAATCGAAAATACTTTTGAAAAACAGTATAATTAGAATCTTATATGTCTACATGTGGTATAAGCAGAGAGCGAGATAAAATTTTTTCAATGAGCCTTATCATAGTACTAATACATGCTTGAATCGCAAGCTTCATCTTCTATTGGCTGTTTAGATATGAACGTTTGAAAATTCACCATTCAAAAAGTCAGAAACTTTTGACTCAAGCTAATGGCACAGGTTCAATAATGGCTATTGAATCCGCAAAACATCGATTCATGGAACTTCCATTGTTTCTTCTGTTTCCTAACAGGTACGCCTAACTTTAAAATGCCACAAGAAACAAATTAACGCCTGGTGATATTGAAAATAAACTAAACTAAAAATCGAATTAAGTGAATGATGGAAGCTTCAAAATACATTTTAAAACCATTTGGAACACTTCTCAGTAATCGTTTCATGCATTCTGGTTGGAAAAATTATCTTTCTAAGCTGGAAGTCGGAAATGAAAAAACAGGCGAAAGCCGGAAATTTTGAGAATGTATTAGGTTAGCAAGAAAGTTCCTGACTGTTTTCAATAATTTTGAATGACAATTTTCCGGCTCTTTATGGTTTTACTGGTCCGAAGCCCAATACACGGGTCCCAACGACCCAAAACGGGTCCCAACACCTCGACTCGAAGACTAGATCCGTGTCCCATCGACCCAACACAGGTCCCAAGAGAAAAGTGGTCCCATCAATTAGGAGCGACCGCAACCAAAGAAGCTGGTCAAACGAAAAAACCGATAGGTATCCGCCATAAAACTCCAAAAAACACTGACCCAATCAGAATCTTCATGCATCACACTCATTATTCATTTTCCTTTATGCGGTCAAAAAACTGTATACCATTGTGGTTCGTATTCTAAAAAAATCTTAGCCTTTAGAAAGAAGGTGCAAGTCAATACAGATTGTGTTACAGGTTTAGGTCTCTTTCAGAGTTATTTTTATGTCCAAAACTAACCACAGTATATTACGCATTTTTCTTAATCACGAATAATTGTATTGAAGATACTATTCGGAACAATGTCAAACTTCTATCCAAGCTATTTTGACTTACAAGGGAACCCTTTTTAGAAAGGCTTTGGGAATTTTCTGAAAATTTTTGTGCGGATGCACCTCACACATGTTAATTACGAAAAAAATATTAGCTTCCACATTTTCGTTTTAGGCTCAAAATTTGAGTTTTTGTGTTTGCTCCAGTACATTTTGGCTTGAAATCGGATAGTTTTGAACTGATTGAGGACTCTCAGAGGCCTCTGATTTTTGTCAGGGATATTTCTAACGACGCTGAACAATTTGCGATAGTTTTTAGAGCAAAAAAAATGTTTTTTTGAATTTTTTCGCACCATGGGACCCTGTGGGTGATGGTCCGAGGCCGAAAAATAAAAAGTTTTCAGAAATCTTCAAAAATTTTATCTCGTTTGAAGGGGAATTAGAGCATAGTTTCCGCAAATTTTCTCGTCTCACAAACTATTTTGAGTCAGTTTAACAATTTTCATGAAAAATCCAAACTCTGGCACATCGACCAACTTTTCATAAATATAACTAAAACGGCTGAAAATGCTTGAAATGGGCTCCAAATCGGTTATAGGCATCACTAGTGGGCTCCAGGACGTCAAAAGAGCTCCAGTTTGAAAAAAAAATTTTTTGAATATTTTTGAAGCAAAAAAACCGAAATTTTTTTTTCGAATTTGTGGAAGTTAAGATTATAATTTTTGGATTCACAGTATCGAGAATAGTATGTCTGTCAATTTTCAGCCAATTCCCAAAGCCTACCTAAAACGGGTTCCCTTGTTAGGGACCTCTCTCTTTTTCTTTGGGACAAACCTTTTTTCTTTGGGACCAGCCGACTTCTTGGGAGCTTGGGACCTTGGGACGCGTGTTGGGTTGTTGGGACCTGTGTTGGGTCGTTAGGACCCGTGTCGAGTCTTTGGGACCCGGGTATAGGGATTGGGACCAGAAAAACCCAAAAAGAGCCAATTTTTCTTGAGTTGTGAGTTTATCCGAATGTTGTGGTATTGTCTTCTAACATTGAACACTAGTGGGCAAAATATTGTGAAATTCTTGTCTCTGTTCTACCACGCTCGCCTATGTTACAACCGTAACACTGAAACACATTAAATTTCAAATGTCATTTTGGGTCTGATTTTTCAACAGAAAGTCGGAAGATTATCCAACATGTTTCTACATTTTTTGAAGGAGTATTGTGCCCAAAGTTGTTTAGCACAATAACTTTCTGTTCTTCTATTCAACACGACACAAAAATTATTTAATGATTGTGACCAACTTCTCAGCATTACATCATTTTTCAAAGACCGGTCATAAAAAATTTCTACGCTGTAATGGCAGACTAGGAAATTATGTTTTTTGACAATCATATACCTGGCATAAATTACAGAAAAGATTAAAGAGCTGCTGTTTCAAGTTTCGAAATTTTGGCCACGTCTGCTCAAATAGCATAAATTTCAAGTCTGTTTCGCTTGTGTTCACGCAAGGAAGAAACGGAACTGTGAACATTCAGATGACTATGTGCCCTAGTTTCACATTACTAAATTAGCCTCTAACTTTATCGCATTCTGGAGAAAACCCAGAAAAAAAATCATCAATTCAGTTTCTGTGTTATCGTGAGAAAAGAATAGTTAGAATAGACACATTTTTTCCAACTGTTCTGAGTTTCGGAGAGTGATGAAATCTTTTGAATATCACACTTTTGATACCCTCAACATTGAGAGATAGTTTAGGTAAAATAGATATGTCCGTTTTTGTACGGTCCACGGAGTTGAATGACCCCGGAAGTCAACTATCGTGTCATTTTAATTTTGTGTATTCTGCAAAGAGGTGATCCTAGGAACTAGATCTTGGACAATTATAAGTATGTCTGGTTCAGATTTATAGCATAACCACTAGTTTATCACTTCTGCTTAGATAAGAAAATCGCCAGCAATGATAACCGTCTAAAACACGCAGAAAATGGGACAACGGGAATGCGTGGCTCTCCAGTATGTAAGTACCGATAGATAAGATTCGAAACGCATTCTAAAATTACTCATCATTTTACTATAAGACTGCAGAGTTAAAACAATATTCAATGTCTGAGTGTCGAAAAATAGCCAGTCTAACTCACACTTTCGAAAATGTCAGAAACTCTCTTGCCAACCTAAGATATTCATTTTGTATTGAGAGTGATATTGGAATAACGATAACGAAATGAATAACAGAATTATGAGTTTATGAAATGAGTTCAAATTACAAGTTATTATAAGGTCTGCTGCATCCACTCTGGATGAACTCTTGCTTCTTTTGTGGAGTCGTAGCCAAACAGCATCTGAAGTTGTTTCCACTCATACATGATCCATCATAAACATAATAACAGTTAGAAACACAGAGATTGTAACAAGTCTGGTTGGTTAGGTGGGCAAAGTTTTTCCATGGAGAGCAGTTGGCATAAGAATTGACTCCTTGTTGAGCAGAACAATAATATTGGCATATTTCCAAGGTTACTGCACTGAGGGTGGCGATAAGACAGGAAGCGATGAGGAGACGAAGATACTGAAATAGTTAAAGAATGCATCTTTTTGAAGAGAGATTTATTGACTTACCATGTTGAATGGAGCAGTTGAGAACTGATGGTTTACAATTGATTCAACTCAGTATTTATGTATTTTTTTCACAGCAGGAGTACAGACTTATTCATTTTTTGTTACATGAATTCTCACAGTTGGAAATCCAAAGAATAGTTTTAATATGTTGTGTGGGCTGAAATGAAACTCTTTTTGGGACGTAGTTTTATGGAATTTTATGAATTCGTTTTGAACCGAACAAAAAAGATATTGATCAAAATTATGAACACAATAAGTGCGTAGGCATTCAATGGACCAATTCAAAACCTTAGTCTTCATATTTCGAACCGTTTCTCATCCAAGACTCGAGTTGGATCACGTCGATTTTTTCAATGCTTACGAGCCTATTGCGCTCAGCGTTTTAATTGAGATCTTCTTTGTTAAATTCAATATGAGTTCAAAACATTTCATCAAGCCATCTTCTACTGAGAGTTTTATTCAAGGCCACGCAACATATTGAAACTATTCTTTGGATTTCCAACTGTGAAAATTCATGTAACAAAAAGTGAATAAGTCTGTACTCCTGCTGTGAAAGAAATACATAAATACTCTGTTGAGTCAGCTGTAAACCATCAGTTCTCAACTGCTCCATTCAACATGGTAAGTCAATAAATCTCTTTGAAAAGATGAATTCTTTAATTATTTCAGTACCAGAAAATTGCGTCGCCTCCGGCGACTCCATTTTCTGTGGAGCCTAGGTTGGTGTGTCTCCCTTGATTTTTGATAAAGTACACAACGAAAAAACACTTTAAATATGTGTCAGCCCTCAATAATTCTTCGTTTGATAACATCCGGCATGGTGCTGCTTAGATTCAGAGCCACTTGGCTTTTTGTTCTACTTATTACAACCGCTTGCGATTAGATGTGTATCTGTTATAAAATTCTTCACGGACACTTTATTTTTTTGTTGAGAACTTTGCGTTCTGTAATTCTTTGTGGCTCAAATAATTTCTTCTTCTTCGCTGAAATGGATCATACACTGAAACATGGAGAAAATGCCTGCCCAATACAGAAACTGCATTGCTCAGATTAAAATTGCGTGCCATATCACCCCAAAACTGCTTCCAATTTCGCTTACCATGCAAAAACCTACGTTTTGGAGAGTCTTTTTGCAAAAAAGTAGTTCGATTGACACCGGTTCAAAATAATTCACAAATCTATTCAAAAAGTTGCGTCTTCAGAATTCTCTAAACTCCCCTCCCAGTGATTTCAGTTTTTCTAGAGATTTTACAAAATCACGGCTGTTCAAACTGCAGTACATTTCTTAGAAATATGAAAAATAGTTTTCAATTTTTTGTTCTAAAATTGTCAAAGTAAGCACGCAAACTATATGTCTGACAAAATGAGAAAGAAGGGATTTGCTATATGACCAAATCGTGGGCTCACATTTGAGAAGTCTAGCCGGGGGTATGCCAAATAAGAAGATGCGCGAGAGCCGTGTCTCGCATCAGAACTATAATTTCACGTGAAGACACGGGACAGTTCTGGCATGGGACAGTTCTGATTAGGGACACGGTTCTGATTTGGCATACCCCGTCCATCTGTTTCCACGGCCCCCAGTTCCCTCCAAATAAAAAACTTATTTCCTGAATCACAAAACAGCATGAGAGCTGACAGCTTTTCGAAAAATGCTAAACTTCCAATAAACTTGTAAAATAGAAGCTCAGGGCAATTTCGGAAAATCGAAAAATCTACCGCAGACGCCCATTTCGCCAAGTGTATTATGATTAAAAAAAAAAGTGAAACCAATCTGCCCAATCTTGGAATTGAACCCTGGACGTGTATTTACCGGACACTTGTGTCTACCACTACACCACGCTGCTTCAATTTTCAAAGTTCAAAAAAGTTTTTCTCTCAAACTGTAAGACCGATTTTCATTTTGAAAAGCTTTTTTGTTTCTCGAGGTGGAGACGAAAAAAATGAGCTATCAAACACAAAAATCGGTTGAGTCAATCGACCCCTTTACTTCAAAGTGGGGTAATTGAACCGGGCGGTGGTCGCCGCGCGGCAATCTAACCAATGCGCGCAGCCGACAGCAATCCAGGCTCGCGATGGCCACTATACTTTGCGTGCAGGTGGGCGGGGCTTAGGATTCGTGCATAGATAGCACAGAGCTTCACAGAGCTCCAATCGAAACAGAAAGTAGACGGGCATCATCGCGGGAAAATTCTGTATCGTTCTGTCTTTGTCTCATGAAAATCGGTTCAGTAGGAAGGGCTGGAGGATCGCGGAAACACAGACAAACGGACGGAATTTGATGATTGTTAATAGTAAAGATCTTCGTCTCCTCATCGCTTTCTGTCTTATCGCCACCCTCAGTGCAGTAACCTTGGAAATATGCCAATATTATTGTTCTGCTCAACAAGGAGTCAATTCTTATGCCAACTGCTCTCCATGGAAAAACTTTGCCCATCTAACCAACCAGACTTGTTATTGTCAAAGTAAAAAAGTTGCGACGCGTGAACCTCACAAAGCTGTGAAAAATTCTCTCGAAGAAACTCCACCTTTTTTCGCAAGAGTGCGGCGCACTTTCACACTCGTTATCTTACGCCGTTTTCTAACCGTTACAAAGAGAAATCGACGGGAATATATGATGTTAGGGATATTTCATTGCTATTTTAATCAAATACTCAACTTTTCATTCAGTTAATTCGAGACTGATGCAAGGAATCCATGGTATTCAGGAAATCTGAAAAGTGCGCCGCACTCTTGCAAAAAAAGGCGGAGTTTATTCGAGAGAATTTTTCACAGCTTTGTGAGGTTCACGCGTCGCAACTTTTTTACTTTGACAATACAACCTCTGTGTTTCTAACTGTTATTATAAATATGATGGATCCTGTATGAGTGGAAACAACTTCCGATGCTGTTTGGCTACGACTCCACAAAAGAAGCAAGAATTCATCCAGACTGGATGCAGCAGACCTTATAATAACTTGTAATTTGAACTCATTTTGATTATATAAACTCGTTATTCTGTTATTCATTTCGTTATCATTATTCCAATATCACTCTCAATACAAAATGAATACCGTAAAACCTGTAATAGAGCGGCCGGCCGCACTATTTTTCACTACCTCTTCATGGAGCCGCTCTATCAAAGGGGGCCGTTACATCAGAGGGAGCCGCTCTATATTTCGGTACCGATTTTATATTAAAGACGATTTCTAATATTACGAACAGTATGATTTTTCATTGAAAACTTGTCAAAAAAATCAAGAAATGAAAGACTTTTTATCACAAAAATGTGGAATTAAGTTACCGATTTTCGGAAAAACAACATATTTCTGCTTTTTTATATGAAAACAAACGAATTTTTTGAACTTCATTGCTAAGAGTAGGCTGTTCTATTTGAGGGGGGCCGTTCTAATGAAGGGCGCCGCTTTAATGCGCACTAGGTTTCTGGAGGGGCCGCTCTAATACAGGTGTTACGGTATATTAGGTTGGCAAGAAAGTTTCTGACATTTTCGAAAGTGTGAGTTAGACTGGTTATTTTTCGACACTCAGAGTGAATAAGTCTGTACTCTTGCTGTGATGAAATCCCATAAATACTCTGTTGAATCAATTGTAAACCATCAGTTCTCAACTGCTCCATTCAACATGGTAAGTCAATAAATCTCTCTTCAAAAAGATGAATTCTTTAACTATTTCAGTATCTTCGTCTTCTTATCGCTTCCTGTCTTATCGCCACCCTCAGTGCAGTAACCTTGGAAATATGCCAATATTATTGTTCTGCTCAACAAGGAGTCAATTCTTATGCCAACTGCTCTCCATGGAAAAACTTTGCCCATCTAACCAACCAGACTTGTTACAATCTCTGTGTTTCTAACTGTTATTATGTTTATGATGGATCATGTATGAGTGGAAACAACTTCAGATGCTGTTTAGCTACGACTCCACAAAAGAAGCAAGAGTTCATCCAGAGTGGATGCAGCAGACCTTATAATAACTTGTAATTTGAACTCATTTTGATTATATAAACTCGTGGCTCTTTACGGCTTAAGTGGTCCCAAAAATAAGACTGGTCCCAGAAAAAAAAAGACTAGAAAAAAGAGACTGGTCCCAAGATCCACGGATCCAGACCATAGTCAGTAATGCACTAATTTGAAGGCTTAGGGACTCACAATGTATTTTTCTGACCGGTAAACATTTGCTATTCCTCTAGAATAATACGCTCTTTGAGGGTGCCTAAGCCTTTAAATAAATGAATTTCAGGTACTTCTGGTTTTTATTATACGCCCGCTCTTTCTTCATCTCCAATCCATTCTGTTTGACTAAAGCCGAAGCCTCGATAGTTCAGGAGCGCTACGAAAAATTTAACAAAAAAGTCGATCTTAAACTTGTTTTTCTGCCAATAAGTTCTAAGGAAACATTTGGTATTGTTTTATTATTGGGACCAGCCTTATCTGTTTTTTTTTTGGGACCAGTCTCTTTTTTCTGGGACCAGTCTTATCTTGGGACCAGTCTTCTCTCTTCTCTTGGGACCACTCTCTTCTTGGGACCAGTCTCCTTCGATGGGACCAGTGTCCGTTGGGACCAGTCTTATTTTTCGGGACCAGTCTTTTTGACCTTGGGACCAGGAAAGCCATAAAGAGCCAAACTCGTTATTCTGTTATTCATTTTGTTATCTTTAGTCTTTACAGCGATGTATCAGGAAACGAAAATGAGTTAATTATTCTGAGACCCGTTAATTATGTGACGACCCGTTAAGTATTGACTTCTTCTATCAACTTCCGATATCATTTGTGTCCCTTATTAAAACTATGTGTCCCTTATAAGCACGAAAAAAAAACTTTTTTTATTAACAGATTTATTATTTTTTCAATCCAATAAATCAAAATGGTGTCCACCAATTATGATTTTCTCCACATGTGGTATCCATTTTATCCATTTCCATTGATCGAATTTTTACGAGTGCCTTATCCACGATAGTCGTACAACTTGCATTTTTGATCTTATATCCCTGCATTGTTGCTTTACCAGTCACTTATCGGCGCTGCGCGCCTCCTACCGCCTGGCTTCACTTTTTTTTAGAAATAAAAAACTGTGAAAAGTTCTAAGGGGTTTATTGAATTCACGTGGCCACCCGTGCGTCCCTCTCCCCAATGGAATTTTTTAAAAAGGCCTGAAAACGTGGCTTTTTGAAACTTGTGAGCTTATTTTCTTTGTTTTCAAATATTGAAATAGACGGGCATCATCGGGAAAGAATTCTACGTCCACCTGTCTAACATGTATTACTTCCAAAGTGTCACCCCTGGAATCCAACGGGTCTAGGTGCAAAAGTTAGACCCCCCGAGGGGTAGAACTTTGGCGGAGTTCATTTTTTGAAAAGCGGCCTATTTCCAGATTTATTGATTTTTTTCAGTTGTTCAAAAATTTTGGGATTTTTGATTGTAACTCAGTCAATTTTGAAGATTTTCACAAAGTTAAAAAACGAAAATGTAGAGCAAAATAAGATCTTATTTTTTGCTCGATTAACCCTTTGAGCCAGAAAACGATAAAAGGACCAAAATGGCCCCCAAAGCAGAATCGAAAAAATGAGCGCCCATTCGATTTTACGTAAAAAGTGAGCAGAACCTCATTTTTACTTTTCTCAAGTTATCGTCATTTTCAAAAAAAAATTCGATTTTTTAGTTGAAAATGACTTTTTTGGCTTGGATAAGGTAGATTTGATCAATTTTTGATCGATGTAGGGGTTGTTGTGGTCTGAAAATGTTGTTTCTGTGTGATTTACATCATGTTATACCATTTCCAATCAAAATATTCAAGTTTTCGAAATTTAATTTTTTTCAACAAAAATTGGATACTTTTTTCAATTTTCCAAAATTTCAAAACTCGAATATTTTGATTGGAAATGTTATAAAATAGTGTAAATTACACAGAAACATCATTTTCAGACCATAGCAACCCCTAGATCGATCAAAAATTGATCAAATCTACCTTATCCAAGCCAAAAAAGTCATTTTCAACTAAAAAATCGAATTTTTTTGTTGAAAATGACGATAACTTGAGAAAAGTAAAAATGAGGTTCTGCCTCATTTTTTACGTAAAATCGAACTGGCACAATTTGAAAAAAACGAATGAGCGCTCATTTTTTCGATTCTGCTTTCTGGCTCAAACGGTCAGTTGAGCAAAAAATAAGATCTCATTTTGTACTACATTTTCGTTTTTTAACTTTGTGATAATCTTCAAAATTGACTGAGTTACAATCAAAAAACCCAAAAACTTTGAAAAACTGAAAAAATAAAAAATCTGGAAACAGGCCGCTTTTCAAAAAATGAACTCCGCCAAAGTTCTACCCCTCGGGGGGTCTAACTTTCGGACCTAGACCCGATGGATTCCAGGGGTGACACTTTGGAAGTAATACATGTAAGTTTGAAAAAAATCGGTTCACTACAAATCTCGCTAGGGCCGGCGACATACACACAGACACACAGAAGTTCTTGATTGTTATTAGTAAAGATATATTGTTTCTGAAAACATTTTTCTACGTGTCTCTCATCTCGCCAATGCTCTATAACTAACCATAATCACATCCCATTTTATTCCTGAACGTCTCAAGTGCTTCCAACGATCGAGGTGTCGAGTACATAATCTGTGAGGCTGTTCTCATGAAACCAATCAATGTATTTGTTATTTTGAAATCCGGTGAAACTTTTCCAAGTCGAAGGTATTGAAGATTGATGTTCACGAAAATATCTTCCGGAAGCCAGTCATCCTCGTTCAATGGGTTATCGTACAAATTCAAGCCATCCAAGTTGCAGAGGGTTTCCAGGGCCAAGTGGTGAAGTGATGTTAGACCGAGATTACCCAGGTTCAGATCCTGGAATACCGTAAAAACTGTGTTAATAGTGCATAAACCACTATTTTTCAACCGTTTCCTCCGGAGGGCACTACCACTAGACTATTATTTTTCGATCAATTTTTCTCTCGAATTTTTTAGATTTTCATTAGTCTCTCCACGAATATCTAAAGTCTTCACCATTCCTGGATTTGGGACTCATCTGTGATTTATAAGTCGCGAATCACATGTGTGCGAGCGACAGCCGCGCGCTCACACATTGCGCCACTGGACCAGGAAAACTTGAGAGGCCTGTTTGCCTACAGATCTCGGCGGGTTTCAGTTCTATGAAGATGCGAGGCCGCGACCAGTGAAAAAAGTGAGGAGCGAAGCGACGATCAGTATAGACCAGCCTGTTGAAACGTCGTTGGCGCGAAAATCAGACTATTTTTTGGAAAAAAAAATGAAATGAGGATATTAGTTCAAAAGAGCACATGGTTGCTTCACGCATCTATTGTACAGCCGAGAGTTTTTTTTTATTTGAAACTATCTCCCACAGAGATAGTAGCAAAAGCCCCCGCAACATATTGAAACTATTCATTTTTGAATCGATTTCCAACTGTGAGGAGTCACATGCCAAAATCTAAATAAATCTAAACCCCGCTGTGAGGAAATCACATAAATACTGAGTTGAATCAATTGTAAACCATCAGTTCTCAACTGCTCCATTCAACATGGTGAGTCTAATAAATCTCTCTTCAAAAAGATGAATTCTTTAACTATTTCAGTATCTTCGTCTTCTTATCGCTTCCTGTCTTATCGCCACCCTCAGTGCAGTAACCTTGGAAATATGCCAATATTATTGTTCTGCTCAACAAGGAGTCAATTCTTATGCCAACTGCTCTCCATGGAAAAACTTTGCCCATCTAACCAACCAGACTTGTTACAATCTCTGTGTTTCTAACTGTTATTATAAATATGATGGATCATGTATGAGTGGAAACAACTTCAGATGCTGTTTGGCAACCACTCCACAAAAGAAGCAAGAATTCATCCAGAGTGGATGCAGCAGACCTTATAATAACTTGTAATTTGAACTCATGTTGATTATATAAACTCATCTTTCTGAAATCTGCTCTGATATTTTGAAGTATACTCTGTGAAAGAAAATAGAAAAGAAGCGAACAACTTTATTTGAAATATAAAATTGAGTTTATCTTCACTTTTTCGTTTTTGCCCATACTGATAGCTTCTTCCGTCCGCAACGTGTTATTACAACTCTTTTGAAGTTTCCAAAAAATCCATTTTCTTGTTTATTTGATTTCGGACTAGCTAGGAATTAGAATTCTTTTTCTCAAACAGATGATTCATCTTGTGAAAAAAAAACCGCCTCAAAAAGTGAACTTTAAATCGAGCTATAACGAATGAAGGAGCCGCTCTGCACTCAAAACTTCGCCTTGGTGTCCAACGACTGCAATGTCTCGTCTGAACTCATCTTTTCATTGGAACCGTGCTTCTGTATTGACAGCGATATTGGAATAACGATAACGGAATGAATAACAGAATATTGAGTTTATATAATCAAAGTGAGTTCAAATTACAAGTTATTATAAGGTCTGCTGCATCCACTCTGGATGAACTCTTGTTGCTTCTGTGGAGTGGTAGCCAAACAGCATTTGAAGTTGGTTCCACTCATACAGGATCCATCATATTTATAATAACAGTTAGAAACACAGAGATTGTAACAAGTCTGGTTGGTTAGATGGGCAAAGTTTTTCCATGGAGAGCAGTTGGCATAAGAATTGACTCCTTGTTGAGCAGAACAATAATATTGGCATATTTCCAATGTTACTGCACTGAGGGTGGCGATAAGACAGAAAGCGATGAGGAGACGAAGATACTGAAATAGTTAAAGAATTCAAATTTTTGGAGAGATTTATTGACTTACCATGTTGAATGGAGCAGTTGAAAACTGATGGTTTACAATTGAGTCAACAGAGTATTTATGTATTTTTTTCACAGCAGGAGTACAGACTTATTCATTTTTTGTTACATGAATTTTCACAGTTGGAAATCCAAAAAATAGTTTCAATATGTTGCGTGGCCTTGAATAAAACTCTCAGTAGAAGATGGCTTGATGAAATGTTTTGAATTCATATTGAATTTAACAAAGAAGATCTCAATTAAAACGCTGGGCGCAATAGGCTCGTAAGCATTGAAAAAATCGACGTGATCCAACTCGAGTCTTGGATGAGAAACGGTTCGAAATATGAAGACTAAGGTTTTGAATTGGTCCATTGAATGCCTACGCACTTATTGTGCTCATAATTTTGATCAATATCTTTTTTGTTCGGTTCAAAACGAATTCATAAAATTCCATAAAACTACGTCCCAAAAAGAGTTTCATTTCAGCCCACACAACATATTAAAACTATTCTTTGGATTTCCAACTGTGAGAATTCATGTAACAAAAAATGAATAAGTCTGTACTCCTGCTGTGAAAAAAATACATAAATACTGAGTTGAATCAATTGTAAACCATCAGTTCTCAACTGCTCCATTCAACATGGTAAGTCAATAAATTTCTTCAAAAAGATGAATTCTTTAATTATTTCAGTATCTTCGTATCCTCATCGCTTTCTGTCTTATCGCCACCCTCAGTGCCGTAACCTTGGAAATATGCCAATATTATTGTTCTGCTCAACAAGGAGTCAATTCTTATGCCAACTGCTCTCCATGGAAAAACTTTGCCCACCTAACCAACCAGACTTGTTACAATCTCTGTGTTTCTAACTGTTATTATAAATATGATGGATCCTGTATGAGTGGAACCAACTTCAAATGCTGTTTGGCTACCACTCCACAGAAGCAACAAGAATTCATCCAGAGTGGATGCAGCAGACCTTATAATAATTTGTAATTTGAACTCATTTTGATTATATAAAGTCGTTATTCTGTTATTCATTTCGTTATCATTATTCCAATACACTGCGTTTAATATCTTTAGGACCCCCCTCAATTTTGGGTGTCCAGAAAAAGTGAGAAGAGATATGAAAAATCTGTGAGTGCCATTTGATTTGGAATGCAAAATAACCCCCGGAAGCAATTTTACATGATCCTACCATTTTCCGTAATCCCACAGCACAAAAATGTCACTTTTTCGACCGTTCAATATCTTTAGGACCTCCCGAAAAATGGTGTGGATTGAGGTAATTTTCAAAGTTTCAATACTCGAAATTGGTTTGTTTTGACTTTTTTGGACATTTTATGAAGTTTCTGAACATTTTCGATCATTTCTGGCAAATATCTCAACTTCTCAAAATTTGATATTTTGAACAAATTTCTCAAAAACTGAATAAAGTGGATAGAACTAAAGATTAGTTCATTTTCTAGGGTCGACACGACTCAAATCAACTGAGTGTTGATGTAAATTTTGTTTTTTATCATATCTGATCATTTATACCATTTAGCTAACGAAGTAAATCATCTTAGAACAAGATACATAGGCTTCATTCAGTTTTTGAGAAATTTGGTCAAAATATCAAATTTTGAGAAGTTGAGATATTTGCCAGAAATGATCGAAAATGTTCAGAAACTTCATAAAATGTCCAAAAAAGTCAAAACAAACCAATTTCGAGTATTGAAACTTTGAAAATTACCTCAATCCACACCATTTTTCGGGAGGTCCTAAAGATATTGAACGGTCGAAAAAGTGACATTTTTGTGCTGTGGGATTACGGAAAATGGTAGGATCATGTAAAATTGTTCCCGGGGGTTATTTTACATTCCAAATCGAATGGCACTCACAGATTTTTTATATCTCTTCTCACTTTTTCTGGTCACCCAAAATTGAGGGGGGTCCTAAAGATATTGAACGCAGCGTATCACTCTCAATACAAAATGAATACCGTAAAACCTGTAATAGAGCGGCCGGCCGCACTATTTTTCACTACCTCTTCATGGAGCCGCTCTATCAAAGGGGGCCGTTACATCAGAGGGAGCCGCTCTATATTTCGGTACCGATTTTATATTAAAGACGATTTCTAATATTACGAACAGTATGATTTTTCATTGAAAACTTGCCAAAAAAATCAAGAAATGAAAGACTTTTTATCACAAAAATGTGGAATTAAGTTACCGATTTTCGGAAAAACAACATATTTCTGCTTTTTTATATGAAAACAAACGAATTTTTTGAACTTCATTGCTAAGAGTAGGCCGTTCTATTTGAGGGGGGCCGTTCTAATGAAGGGCGCCGCTTTAATGCGCACTAGGTTTCTGGAGGGGCCGCTCTAATACAGGTGTTACGGTATATTAGGTTGGCAAGAAAGTTTCTGACATTTTCGAAAGTGTGAGTTAGACTGGTTATTATTCGACACTCAGACATTGGATATTGTTTTAACTCTGCAGTCTTATAGTAAAATGATGAGTGCTTTTAAGCGTTTCGGATCTTATTTATTGGTATTTCCATACTGGAGAGCCGTTTCTTCCTTGCGTGAACACAAGCGAAACACACTTGAAATTTATGCTTTTTGAGCAGATGTGGCCAAAATTTCGAAACTTGAAACAGCAGCTCTTTAATCTTTTTTTGTAATTTATATCAGGTATATGATTGTCAAAAAACATAATTTTCTAGTCTGCCATGACAGCGTAGAATTTTTTTATGACCGGTCTTTGAAAAATGATGTAATGCTGAGAAGTTGGTCACAATCATGAAATAATTTTTGTGTCGTGTTGAATAGTAGAACAGAAAGTTATTGTGCTAACGAACATTGGGCACAATACTCCTTCAAAAAATATAGAAACATGCTGGGAATCGATTCAAAAATGAATAGTTTCAATATGTTGCGGGGGCTTTTGCTACTATCTCTGTGGGAGATAGTTTCAAAAAAAAACTCTCGGCTGTACAATAGATGCTTGAAGCAACCATGTGCTCTTTTGAACTAATATCCTCATTTCATTTTTTTTTCCAAAAAATAGTCTGATTTTCGCGCCAACGACGTTTCAACAGGCTGGTCTATACTGTTCGTCGCTGCGCTCCTCATTTTTTCACTGGTCGCGGCCTCGCATCTTCATAGAACTGAAACCCGCCGAGATCTGTAGGCAAACAGGCCTCTCCAATTTTCCTGGTCCGGTGGCGCAATGTGTGAGCGCGCGGCTGTCGCTCGCACACAGGTGTTTCGCGACTTTTTTAAAATGTTTTTTATTTATACGATTGAGAAAATCTTGAAAAGATGAAATAAAAGTACATGAGAATCTGTACAAGTAATGCGAAAAGGAATAGTTAAGTAAAAAGGAAAAGGACAAAAAGAGGTAGGGTGGTGATCATACATATGATGAGAAGTACATAAGAAGAGAGAGTTTAAGAAAAAAGAGTAGTTCGTAAAACAAAGTTTGATTATATTCGATCGGTTAAGAAGTTAAGATAATAAGCGGCGTAAAGTTCGGTTTATAAAGAAAGAACGCCTGATTTTGGTCTTTCCTTGTTTCCAGATAAATTACAGATGAGTGTATATGTATAAATAACATGATTTTTTACAAATCGCGAAAAAGCTCTAGATATCAAGAGCATATCGCGAAAGGCACAGCGATGCACATACAATACACAAATTATGAGCATATCGCGAAGGTCGTTCGTCGTGAATCACCTGTGCAAAGAGTGAGATTCGATTAATTCAGAATAATTTCAGAATAATTGACTTATTTTTGTTTCCTGATACATCGCTGTAAAGACTAACGATAACAAAATGAATAACAGAATAACGAGTTTATATAATCAAAATGAGTTCAAATTACAAGTTATTATAAGGTCTGCTGCATCCACTCTGGATGAATTCTTGCTTCTTTTGTGGAGTGGTAGCCAAACAGCATCTGAAGTTGTTTCCACTCATACAGGATCCATCATATTTATAATAACAGTTAGAAACACAGAGATTGTAACAAGTCAGGTTGGTTAGATGGGCAAAGTTTTTCCATGGAGAGCAGTTGGCATAAGAATTGACTCCTTGTTGAGCAGAACAATAATATTGGCATATTTCCAAGGTTACTGCACTGAGGGTGGCGATAAGACAGGAAGCGATGAGGACACGAAGATACTGAAATAGTTAAAGAATTCATCTTTTTGAAGAGAGATTTATTAGACTCACCATGTTGAATGGAGCAGTTGAGAACTGATGGTTTACAATTGATTCAACTCAGTATTTATGTGATTTCATCACAGCGGGGGTTTAGATTTATTGAGATTTTGGCATGTGACTCCTCACAGTTGGAAATCGATTCAAAAATGAATAGTTTCAATATGTTGCGGGGGCTTTTGCTACTATCTCTGTGGGAGATAGTTTCAAAAAAAACTCTCGGCTGTACAATAGAAGCAACCATGTGCTCTTTTGAGCCCGTGTCGGAGGTGAAGCCCGATTGGAGCTCTGAGAAGCTCTGTGTTATCTATGCACATAGCCAAAATCACGTGTCCCAGTGTTTTCCCGACAGCAAGGCTGGCCGTGAAACGTGGCGGCCGGCCGGCCGGCTTTTTGAAAGAATTTAAAAATGAAAAGCCGGCCGTGAAAAAGCCGGCCGTCAAATTTATCACTTTTCAGTACATTTTCACGGCTTTTTTTCAATTTTGCCGGCCGCGGCTTTTTCACGGCCGGCCGCGGCCGGCCGGCCACGGCTGGCCGTCGATTTTGACAGCCTTGCCCGACAGGCAAGAGAGAGGTGGTCGTCTCTCTTTTTACGTAAGAAAGTGTGTCTACGAACGCTGTAAATTTGGATAATCCGGCAGAACCCAGACGGTTAATTCGCGTAGCGCTGATTTTTCTCAGACATTTTATCATTAAAAAGCAGGAATGAACGCTTTGTAACAGAAACAAAGTTTTAGGGACGTTAGAAAGAATACCCGCCTACACTGGGCCAACACAAAGCATTTTCAACTAAGCATGCTCACTAAGTTTTTGCAATTCTTTGATTTCAGAGAAAATCTTCAATTCACGGACGTTATGAAAGAGGAAGATGCCGAGTACGGCGATTATGGGATCGCCGATGATATGGAGAACCATCTGGAAGAGCAGTTAGAGAACTTCCAAGTCCAAGTCGATTGAGTTCATCTTTTATAGGGCCATAGATGTTGTTGTTCAAGGTTATACTTGTTGTTTTCTGATAATTGTTTCACATTTTTTCTATTTCTAATAAATTTCATTTCCCATGAAATTTGATCGCGACATAAAAATCACAACGTTCGCGATAAGCTTTCTACGGGTATTATCCTACGCGATACATATATACACAATACGCATATTATGGACACCCCTTCGCGATTTATCCATAATATGCTTATCATTTAATTGAGTCGCAGAACTTATCTCACACAGGTGCGAACAATATTTTGAGAATGATGGATGAGTCGCGAACCACCTGTGGCAAAGAGATCTATTACTACCTTTTTTGCAAACATAGGGGTCGCAAACGGCTGGCACTTTCCAGTCGCATACGGATAGAATGCGGCTCTAGCATACGCAGAAACTCTCAATTCTAACTTTCGCGCACGGATGGAATACATCATTCGCATTCAGCGTCGTAAACGGATGTCGCAACAACTGCTTTTATCTGTTTGCGTTCCTGTTTGCGTGCCCGTTTGTTGGCCTACGGATGCTTGACCTAGCAGAAGCCGAACTTCTTTTTTAGTTCTTCCATTTTATTTTTATCGAATAAAATATGTTTTTCATGAATTAAGAGGCCCTCTCTGTAAGAACGAGACACAAAAACTAAAAGTGTTTCAGATTAGGTTTTCGCCTCCGAAAAAATTGATTCTTGCCAATTTTTCAAACAGTTCATCTTATTTTTTTTTGGTCTTTGATTATCCTTACTGCTGGCCGCATTAGAAGAGAAAATATTTTAATTCCACATAAAGTCAGAAAAAAAAAAACTTTTATTGAGATTATTGTGAATTATGTGATACCGGCCAGCGGGTTTTTTCCAAAACTGACAACTATCAGGTTTATAAGGTTTACAAGATGAATTACAAGTTATTGTAAGGTCTGCTGCATCCAGTCCTGATGAACTCTTGCTTCTTTTGTGGAGTGGTAGCCAAACAGCATCGGAAGTTGTTTCCACTCATACAGGATCCATCATATTTATAATAACAGTTAGAAACACAACGGTTGTAACAAGTCTGGTTGGTTAGGTGGGCAAAGTTTTTCCATGGAGAGCAGTTGGCATAAGAATTGACTCCTTGTTGAGCAGAACAATAATATTGGCATATTTCCAAGGTTACTGCACTGAGGGTGGCGATAAGACAGGAAGCGATGAGGACACGAAGATACTGAAAATGAGATTTTTTGAAAGTTTTTCAAGAGAATCGGTAACTTACCATGTTGAATGGAGCAGTTGAGAACTGATGGTTTACAATTGATTCAACAGAGTATTTATGTATTTTTTTTCTTGGCACAAGTTTAGATTTATGAAACTTTCGGCATGTGACACCTCACAGTTGGAAACCCATTCAACAATGAATAGTTTCAATATACTGCGGGGGCTTGGCCATTTTTTAAAAAACGGCCAAGCCCCCCCCCCCCCCCCCCGGTATTCCGTTTTTAATGAATTTTTGCGTATATCATAAGTCTGAAAGAGATCAATCGTATACTTTTTAGTTTTTTTTTAGTTCACAAGATCACAAGGATCAATTCGATGACCACGCCAATCCATTGAAAAATGAAGTTTCAATATGTAACGTGGGCTTGAATCAAACTCTCAGTGGGTGGTAGCTTGATTAAATTTTTTAAAAATTCATTTTGGATTTTTGGACACCAAAGCTTTTTACTGCACAATAGATGCGTGGGGCAACCATGTGCTCTTTTGAACTGATATCCTCAGTTCATCTTTTTTCAAAAAGCAGCCTGATTTTCGCGCCCACGGCCGATGTCCGATGTCGTAGTGGGCGGCTGTCGTTTGCTAAAGGTGTGATTCGATCCCTTTTGGAGCCAAGTCTCTTTTTATTCCTCTTCCAAAAAAGTGCGAACATCCCGACAAAGCCTTGGATATACGCCTCTGGCTTTATATATACAGTGACGGGCATGGGTGAGTGTACCTTTCAACTTCTGTTAATATCTCATCTGAGTATTTTCCAATTAGCTTGAAAATTTTCTTGAGGACTTCTGAGTAACCCTGGAGTACCCCCGAATATTTTTTGAAAATATACATTCTCTTCAGATTCTGGAAGTTTCGGCTCTTTATGGTTTAACGGGTCCCAGGATAATTAACGGTCCCCAGAATCCAACAATTCCATGAAGTAGGACTCTAGGAAGCAGTCTTTAAACTACTGACAAGAAGTGCAAACACTAGAAATTATCACAGATTGACTATAACAGACATTATATATCAGTCTTTCTTTGCTCAAATTCGCTCACGCCGCCCTCCGGGCGGCTAGTAGTAGGCATTCAGAAACCTAAGCCTGGAGAACAGTTACGATTCCTCAGGAAAACTTCCTCAGACTGTTTTCTAGGTTTAGGCCTCTGAAAACCGACTTCTAGGCGTGAGCGAACTTGAGCAAAGAAAGACTGATGTTGGATGTATAGTTCCGTAGAGATGTTATGAGGTTATTTAAGTTTCAATATCCAGTTGATTTTGAATTAGAAGCTAAACTCAGTTGAATATAACCAAAAACCCATTAGTTATTCTGGGACCCGCTAATTAATTTGGGACCCGTTAATTATCCTGGGACCTGTTGAACCATAAAGAGCCAAAGTTTCGACCAATTCTGAAATTTGAAAATCCAAATTAATAATTTTTTTTGGTCCTGTGAAATTTTTTCCCAATTAGTTCAAAACATTGCTAGGAGTCCTAATGAACAACTTTTGACGTTAGATTGCAAGTCGTCTCTCTGATCCCGACGTCAGAACTTCAGAAGCCCAAGGATGATCTTCGCCTGGTACATCATAGGCCTGGCTAAAAGTGACAGGATCGACATAAAAAAAAAGTCATTCCTATACATCTTCTGAGTTGTTTAACAAAATGCAATCAGTTTTGAACGTTTTGGAAACAATCTTTACTTTTATCACCACACAAATTCTGTGTGTCCGTTTGTCTGTTTGTCCAGAGTCATACCTAAGCTCCTACTGAACCGATTTTCATAAACTTTTGACTGATCGATAGAGAATGCTGACGTGATGATGCCCGTCTTTTTCGTTTTCTGATAAGATCACTGATAAGCTCTGTGCTATCTATCCACATAGTCAAAATCGCGTTCCCCAGCGGAAGCCAGGCGATTGAGGCGCGAAGCGCCGGAAACCGTCTGGTTTTTTCCACTTTTTAACGAGATTTGTCTTTTTTTTTTTTTAGAAAAGTTGGTCCATTTTTCTAATTTCGAGTCTGTAGAGATCTTTTTTATTTCTAACACGTAAGCAAAAAAATAAATATACACAAAAAATTCTAAAATTTCATTTTCCAAATTGACGATTCTTCTGGAACTTCTTCTTCTTTTGTTATACTCGTATCCACATACTTCTCAATGACACAATTAAAAATAATCTGTACAAATTTCACAATTGCATTGTTAATGCTATATAAAAATCTTGGAAGTGCCTTGGGATAAATAAAAATGATATAAATAAGAGCTCCTCCTGCAGTCATGCTCAGCCCGTAAATTGCCACGTGGTAGTTCTGAAATTTTGAAATTTTTTAAAAAGAAATTTAATTTTCCTGATACCTGAGTAATCGGAATCACCAGTAGAGCTATACAAATGAGGAAGAAAACGATCGGCACAAAAATGGGGACTTCAAAACTGTCTTTGGATTTTAAATTGCCGCGAAGTTTAAAATAAATAAATCCAGCCTGTGTGCATGTTCGCTGGGACCATAGGGCAAATGACATATAACTGATAAGTTGGTCCAAATTTCCAATGAAACTTAGGCAGATTGCTATGATGACCTGAATAGTATTTTGAAGGAGGTTTTCTAACGAGGGAACCATTTTTAGAAAGGCTTTGGGAATTGTTTGAAAGACTTGTGCACCTCGCCCATGGTAGTTACGAACAAAAATGTTCGCTTCCACAAGTTCTATTTAGGCTCAAAATATGCGTTTTTGTGTTTGCTCCAGTACATTTTGGCTCGAAATCGGATACTTTTGAATGGATCTGGGGCTCTCACAGAGCTCTAGAGCTCTGTAATTCCTGACATTTTTAGAAAAACTTTTTTTTTGAATTTTGCACCATGGGACTGGCTAACCACGTAGTAGGTAGTTCCGAGGACCAAAAATGAAAAAAATTTTCAGAAATTTTCAAAAGTTAAACCACTTTTACAGAGGGCTTAGAAAGTATCATTTGCGAACTTTCTTGTCTTAGAAAATAATTTCTAGCCAGTTTATAATAGTGGATGATAGTTTATTAGAGGGGACTGAATTTTTTTTAAAACTGGCATTTCCAACGTATGTTTTCATCTTAATTTCATTTTTTTCATAATGAATCCACTCAAAAATCGCTCTAAACGGTACAAAATGGCGCTTGGAAGCATGACCGATTGATGGCCTAGAATCCTAAACGCGATTTGCCCCCGCTACTTCTCGAACTCTTAGATCATATTCGGCCGCACTTTTAAACGCCGTTTCGTACTGTTCAGAGTGATTTTTGAGTGAATTCATGATGAAAACTGAAAGTAGGATGCAAAAATACATCGATAATGTGAAAAATGTTAGTTCATTTCTTCAACTTTTGTTTCATGGCCTAGAAAGCTCTAAATTTTTGAACTAGGCCACGGTGATTTCAAAAATCGAAAAGTTTAAAATAATTGGAAAAAAAAAGTGAGTTCGCTCTCCCTTTGAAAGATCATACCTCAGCAAAAACCGCGAGCCTTGGACTCCTGCTTCTATAGTGAATTCCTCTTAAAGGACTTGGCATCACTGATTGTTGAGCTCCAGAATACATGTAACGACTACATGCAAAAATAGTGGTGTTCATACTTCCAATTAACAGAAGAGATATCAAAAAGGGGATTGCATAATGGAAGTATCCGAGGGTTCTTTCGGCGAAAGTCTGAAAGTTAAGAGGTGTAATTACCGTAAAACCTGTATTACTGGTGCATGTCCCATAATTTTTCAAAATTTTCATTTGGGAAAAAAACCTTTATCAGAGAGGCACTTTTATAAAAAGGGCACTACCTATACAGGTTTTACGGTATGTTAAGGTTAGAAAAATGAAGAAAAATTACCACTGCAACAGCCGGGGAATTCTTGAAATCTTCCACCGTTAAAACTGAGAAATAGGAGACATTCATCAGAATGAAAACCGTTGCAGAAATAGCAATTCCACTGATTGCAGCGATTGGGAGAGTCCTGAAACAACAAAAGTTTCATAATTCTAGCACGATTTTTCACAGTTCTGAAAGTCTTTTAGGAAAAAATCGAGATTTCGGTTTTGGGTATACGTTTCATCAGGAGTCCTGTTCCGGATTGAGGATCCCAAAAAAAATACAGAGTCCCAAATTTTTTGGCTGCGCCACAAATTTCGATTAACGAGCCCCATAAAAAATTTTACGGGTGCCAACTTTTTTTGATTTGCATCACCCGGGTCTCTTTTTTTTTTGTTTACGGGTCCCAAAAAACGTTCCGGGTCCCATAATTTCAGACTTGCACCACTGGAGTCCCATAAAACTTTCGGAGTCCCCAAAAAAAATTTTTTTCAAGAATCTTCCAAAAGCTTTGGGATGATAGACTACGGTTAGTTCTGCATTTTGACTCGTTTTTAGGGTCCCTACCATCACTGATCATGCTCAGAAGCCGCTACGAAAGTAGTGATGTTGATGAAAATTGGCCAGAATCGAGGTCCCTGCTTTTTTGAAGGGTCGGCAGCAAAAACGGACTTCAGACAAAAGCTCGCCTTAAGTTCTGACCATTCCCTAGTACGTCTGGACATCAATCTACAGAATGATTCATGGAAACACAGCTTGAGTCAGACTCTTGAAATTTATCAAACTTTTCATTCCGTCTACTTTTTTTTACTCGTCATTTCCGTTTGTTTCAATCCAAAAACAATTCACAAAATTCGAATTAGTTTCAGAAATGGACAAAACAGCGGAAGTGGACCAACTCGTAATCGACGCCATCGCCAAAGTTGAAGAAGAATTGAAAAGATTGAGTGAACAATTGGACGAGCTCGCCTTGATTCAAGAGCACACAAATTGCATCGTGCAAAAGATCTTGAAGGATCTCCAAGGGAACGACGATTCTTCGAAAAAAGCCGACTCGGATCATGAGCCTGATCACAAGAAATCATCATAAATTCACTTTCTTTTTCTAACTTTTTGAGAAAATAAAACCTTCTCTCTTCTTATGCGAATTTCAGCAGCGATGGTAACACATGGTGGCCAGAGCGCCGGTTCGTTGAGCCCGCGAAAATTATTTTTCGAAAGGAAGCGTTGCGTGCCGCGTCGCGTCTACTGGAATCCAGTTGATTATGAAGTTGGCACACTGCCAATAATTAAAAATGAGATGGGGCGAAGTTGCATTAATTGGCTCTTGGCTACCCCGTGGATAAGAAAAGTTCGAAATTATAAAGACGCTGAAGCAGTTGAAAAATAAGCGAAAATTGACTTTTTCGGAGGCGAAACCTGACCAAAACTTTAACCCGGACCGACGGGCTGCATCCGGGCCGGACCGGGCTTTTTTCGAAAAAGTTCGGCCCGGCCCGAGACAACTATGACCCGCATCAATTTATTATTTTATTTTGTAGTCTCGCAAAAAGGCATACCCATTTCTACCTTTGCTTTTTTTATAGATGGGTATGCCTTTTTCCTTCTCGCGTGTAGTTTTTGTAGTCTAGCTAAAAACCATACTTGTCACGGGCCGGGCCGGGCCGGGCCGTTTGAGAACTTTCTACCTGCCCGGCCCGGGGTTCAAGGCATAACATGTTTCGCACTTCGAAAATTTTTTTTTCGCGGTTTTTCACCTTCTAATTTGGCCTATATTTTCTAGAATGAAAATTTCATCATTTTTCAAGTATGAAACCCCAGGAAAAGATTCGAAATTGAGCTGAAAATCGAGAAAAATGAGCTCGAAAAAATGAAAATGCCGGAACCCGGGCCGGGCGGGCCGGGCCGGGCCGATTTTTGACAAGTATGCTAAAAACATACACATATTGTTTTTCCGTTTGGGTATGCAATTTGATTTTAACTACAAACTACACAAAAAGGCATACCCATTTTTACTTTTGCTTTGCTCATAGATGGGTATGCATTTTCATTCACGCGTGTAGTTTTCGTAGTCTAAAAAATGGCATACCCATTCATCATTTTTGCTGTGGTATGCAATTTCATTTTGACTACAAACTACACAAAAAAGGCATACCCACCTTCTCGGATTTTCAATCTCCTCGGCTCCGAAATTCAACACATCCCATCCATTATAGGCAAATAACCCGGAATAAACTCCCAACACCAAATTCCCAGGATTCCAATCAGATCCATTGAATGAATTGTTAAAGTTCTGTGTCTGTTTCTTGAATATAATATGATAAAGACCCGTAAAAATGATAACAGATGCAACTATCAATTTGATGGCTGTGGCGGCAATTTGAAATGCTCCAACCACTTTTTTCAGGGAGAAGAAGTTGAGGAGCATTAGGGGCCCTGAATAAGTTTGAATTACCACCAGACCAGGAAAAAAATTGACTTACAAAGCATAGAAAACCCGACTAGTCGATATGTCATAAACCTATAATCTTCGTCTATAGTTATCCAGCTGTCTAGGCCTGAAAAAATAGGTTTTAAAAAATAGGTTTTTGAAAAAATAAGTATTTTTATGATGAAAGAAAAGGGTTCAAAAAAAAAAGAAAAAAGTGCTAGGGCACCCAAAAATTATGAAAATTTTACCAAAAAATGCAAAACTTTTTGAAAAAAATTACCTGTTACAATATACTCGCCGAAAGAAATTGCTTGAATTGCTAGAACAGCTGGGTAGGAAAGACACGTGGAAACCCACATAAACGAGGAGGCCAAAGGGCGCCTGAAATTAATTTTTTTTTCCAATTTTTTTAAAAAGAGTAAAACCAAATGTACATTGTGAAGCGAAAAATTCGCTATCGATTGGTATAAAATGTTTCTATATTTTTAATAGGAATATTTTGACGAAAAAGAGATTTTTTAATAATATATTAGGTTGTTCGATGGATAATGTCGTTTTTTTTCGAGGTGGTGTATCTTTGTTTTCAAAAGTGGAATCTTCCTAAAATTTTTTGCGTTATATGGGCAATCACAAGTATAGAAAAATACCAAAACTTGGGGCTTCCACAAACTTCTATCTTGGATTGGCAAGCCATAGAAAACTGTCTGTTTTTTGATCATTTTTTGCTTTTCGTATTTCTCAGAGACGGTACGGGTGATATTGATTTTTCATATGTTTTTGTAACAATGAGTAACCGTCCTCACTCACAAAAAATCCATCTTAGATTCAGCTGATTCAAGACGAAAATTAGCCGTTCGGCATATTCACTGAAATATAGCTTACGGGAGCCTTCCCTAAAGTAATTTCAGCGGCTATTGCTCAGAAACCAGTTTTCTAACAGTTATAGTGTCTGACTGAATTGTTTTTACCCAGTTCAAAAAAGTGAAAAAAAAACTGAAGTGATTTTTCGGTGCTCAGTACAAAAAATGGACGAAAAATTTCAGTTGATTTTCGAGTAACTTGTGAATATGGCTTCATAAAAATTAAACAACGAGATCGATCGGGCTCTGGTTTGAATTTTTAATATATTCGATCTTTCATCGAACCTACATAAATTTTTTGAAAGTTTTACATGTGCCATCTCGGAGCACCAAGCCTCCAAAAACAGCTTCAAAAATTTTTCATGTTTCGAACAAGCAGGTTTTTCGGGCCCCGTTTTCAACTTTAAATTTTTGTTGGAACATGAAATGAATGTCTTGAGAACACTCTTTCTAATGCTTTTTAGAGCACCAAAAAATATTCAGTTTTAGCTGAGATATCACCCTTCAAAGACACTTCGAAAAAAACGACATTATCCATCGAACAACCTAATAATTTTTTCGTTTCTTCGAAGAAACTCTATTAAAATAACTCAACTACTCAACTTAGTATCAATCGGTAAAAAATTTTTGATTCTACAAATTTTTATTTTTGATTTTCAAAATCCCGGAAAAATTACTTCGGTCAAAAGGTTCTAATGTGAGCTAATTTCATCAATGCGCTCTACCAGATTTCTGGTTTCTCAGCTCGGCCTGCCTCAGCCCGGCCTGCGTCTGGAATAGTTTTGCAAACGTTTGCTCTTTGTTGAGATTTCGTGGCACCTTTCGAGCAGGGCCTGACTAATTTGTGGATGAAATCCGGCCTTAAAAACTGCCCTGACCGGACGCCACAAAAATGCGTTTTACCGAGTTTGTTTTTTCAATTTTTTCAAAATTCAAACTTACCACCCAAAATGTGACAAATAAGCGAAATCGCATCCCGATTTCCTTATGGTAGTTCCTAGTTCCACATAGGAAAGTGCTCCAAACAACGAGATGAATGCACAAAGGGCCCATAAACATAATGATAGGCCAACTGATCCGGCATGGTTTAGAATTGATGTGGGGGAGATAAATATTCCTGAAAAAGAAAAAATTGAAAAAAAAAATGTTCTGAAAAAAAAAAATGAAAGTGGGTACCTGATCCAACTATATCACCAACTGTGTAAGAAATTGCTGTGATAAGACCAATTGTGTGTTTTTGAGGCATTTCAGATGAGGAGGTGGAAGATGATGTGGACATTCTGGATAACAAGAAAAAACTGAAATTTTGAGAGAAAAAAATCTGGAAAAAAATGATATAAAAAAGTCTGAAAATTAAAAATGACTGAAAATCAGAATTTTGAAGATTTTCAGAAAAAAATCTAGATATTCTGAGTTTCAAGGAAAAAGTTGTCGGAATTTGGGATTCTAGGAAGTCAGGTGAGCACAAAAAATATGGGAAAAAAATTTTGAAATTTAAAAATAAAAATTTCAGAAAACCGGTAAATTCATAAAATCCAAAAATCGAATTAGACTTTCGAGTGGCAATTAGAAAAAAAAAACAAAAATTTTGAATTTGAAATTTTGAAAACTTGATAGTGTTAAAATCACAATTTCGGAAAAACACCAAAATCTGCAATTAAAAAAAACCAAACTTTGAAGTTTTTAATATTTTTGAAACCTTTATTCAAACTGAAATTGCAAAAAAAAATTACAAAAATAAAGTTAAACTTTGGAAATTCAGAAGACCAAAATAGGGTTCCAAACGCTTTCAATGCCTAGAAACAAATGGAGCACTAAAAATTGAAATTCTGGAAATCCCAAATTCTAATTCCCGCCAAATCTAAAAAAAAATTCCAAACATTCAGAAGGACTCCGAGTTTCAAATGTTTTGCAAAAAATTTTTTAAAAAATCGAATTCCGCAAGAATTAGAACCTCCCGCCAAATATCCAGAGCTCTGGAAATACCGAAAGCACTCAATCTTGCAAAAATTTTAGAGGAATGTGACCCTTAGAAAAAAAAATAAAACTTCTAAGATCATAAAAAATTAATAGACCTCTTATCATTTAAAAATTGGTGACAAAATTTTTCACTTTCAATTTCAATTCACATGCACAAAAAGTCATAGAACACCTTCTTAACGCAACATACATACACACACGAAATCATCTGATAAGGGGGGAGGGCACAAGTGATTAGAGACTATATTATCGGAATTCGCCACGAAATTACATCAGAAAAATTGGAGAAGAGCAGAAAAAAAGAGGATTATAATTTAATTTTTTTTTTTTTTGAAAAGAAGATTTTGGTTCATTGGAGTCAGAGAAAGGTCATAAAGAAGAGAGTGTACCGGAAAGATTTTTGATGAGCAGAAACTAGAATTTTTGGTTTTTTGGAATTAAAAGGGAAAAAGAAGATTATATTTTGCAAAATTTAAAAAAAATCACTAAAACAACAGTTTGGAATGTCTCATTTGGAGCTGAACTTTTGTACTTTTCTTTTAGTTTTCGAAATTTTTAGGATTAAAAAAATTTTGGTTCTTAAAAATTCAATTTCCCATGTGATCTGCACCAATAGTTTTTGGCAAAAGTACAGTAAGATCCTTGTAAGTTTTAATTCAGAACTTCACGGAATAACATTCTTCGATCTCGAAAAACGAAAAACGGAAGTCGGAAAATAATTTTTTTTTGAAAAGCGGAAATTTTGTGTGATTTCTAACCGGAGTTTGGCAAAAATTGAATTTTTTGAACAAAATTAGACATTTCCGGTATTTTTCGTATCTTTTTTTGATTGAAAGGTTGTTCAAAACTATTCAAATTTTGAACTTTTTTACCGGAAAATATATGAAAATTCCGGAAAATGAAAAACGGAAATCTGTAAAAGTTTTTCAATTCCGGAAAACGGAAACTGAAAAAAAAATAGCAAAAAAACCGAAAACGGATCTCCGTAAAGCACTGTTCTAGTTCCATGACCTAGAAAAACCCGATTTTTCAAAATCTCGGCACTTTGGTTTCTGAGATAAATTAGCTCTTTACTACATACTTTTCTTCACATTAGGTAAACGATTCTCAAAAAAAAAAGTTTCTAACGAAAAAATTTGACTCAAAAATTAAAATTAAAATTGTTTTGTGATGAAACAGAATGTTGAAAAAACAAAGTCGTAAAAATTCCACTGATACATTTTCAAAACTTTTTTATTTATTTTCAATTTTTTATTGCTCAAAAGGAAATCAAAAATTTTATTAAAACGGGATATGACAAAGAATTCCAGTAGTTTGTCCAGAGTCACTGAAATTTTTTTTAATTACTTGACTGAACAAAAAAAAACCAATTGCTCACCCCAAACCATTGATTTGAGGCACGGTGTTTGGCATGACAAATATATATGAATATTTTCTAAAAAAAAATAATTGAGATAAAAATTTGGACGGAAAATGAACTTACGCCGTTCCCGGTTGTTGGGTTCCCCAGCTCATTCCAGTGTCATCAATGGCCAGTTCAGGAAGGGTCCAGGCCCAGGGCTGAAAATGGTTTTTTACAGATTAAAAGAGGGCTAGAATCACAAAAAATAATTCGAAAAAATTTGAAAAATTAGAATTATTTTTAGAGTTTTTTTTTTTATTTTGGTAAAATTTTCTGATGGTCACGGGCCTTTCGTTTAGGTAAGAACTTTTTATGAAATTTTTTTTCGCGGTTTTCATCTACTAATTTGGCCTATGTTTTTGAGATATAAAATTGGACCGATTTTAACAAATCTACTCACACTGCTAGTATCCGCTCTCGTCAAACCAATTGTAAAGTAACCGGATGATAGTCCTACAGCCAACAATGCCTCTTGCGCGTAAGATAATCCTGCTTTGTTTGGAATAGTCATCAGACCATCACCGCCATAGGAAGCACATTTTTGAACGGCATCAGTATAAATTGCTGCCTCTTGTATTATCTGAAACAGAGAGTTAGATTAGAGAATGAAATCAAGAAACGAGAATGAAATCAAGAAACGAACTAACGACAATGCCTACTAAAAAAACCAAACTTACCATATAACACCCACTAGCCCCAGGCATTGTATACATGCCCGGCATTGAACAATCCTTCACTTTTGCTATCCAGGTTATTGAGGTTTGTGTCGAGACAGTTTTCGGACGGTACGCGGAATAGGCGGAGGCTTTTGGGTGAACTTTCTGGAAATTTTCGAGATTGTGAATAAAAAACAGAGTGAAGGCTTACAAGGGTACGTCCGCCAGTCAGCATTGTTGTAAAGTTCATGGAGCAGGTGGAGGAGTCCGGGATGTACTAAAAAACGGTGAAAATCAGAATTGTCCTGGGTATTTCTGGACCGAGCCCGCCCGGCCCGGCCCGATCGGCCCAGGTTCAAAAAATTTTGAAACTTTGAAAAAAAAATTCAGTGCAAAAAATTATGACCACTGTAGGACTCGGGCCGCACCGAGCTGGAGAAGATTCTCAAATCGGCCCGGCCCGTTGCAAGTATGTTGGCCTATGTTCTACCGATGGAAAATTTGATCGATCTTTAAGTATAAAACTCATGAAAAGTTTTGAAATTGGGCTGAAAATAGGGAAAAGTAAACCGGAAAAAACACAAACCCCGGCCGACCGGCCCGGAGATATTTTCATCGGCCCAGGATTTTGACAAGCCTAGTCAAAATACTGAGTACTTTTTTATTTTATAGCCAGTGAGAAACCATTTTTTTCTTCTTCAAAAAATTCAACTTCCCCACCAAAAATGTTTACCTTGATCGCTAAATAGTTCAATAGATCCGAAGAGGTTGGTGGACTCGTGCTATCCATCCTTAGAATTGATTTGACATTCCCATAACCGAATAGCCGACAATCCGCATATTTTTTCATAATTGCCACGTAACAATTGTCGCTCTGATAACATGCATAAACACACTCTTTCCATGTTGTGATCAACGGAGCAGTCGGGCTCGTTGCCGATGCAATGCCACGGAAACTCATCATGGCGACGGTGCAAGACTGGAAAAATATACTTCGAAAATGAAAAATTTCTATTGGCCAAATTAGAAATTTAAAACTGAAAACTCTAACTCACCGCATCACAAGTGGGCACCGGGTCCAACCAATCGCTACAAGAACTACTGAAACTATAATCTGAAATTCTCATAATTTTTCATAAAATTCAAAATAAAAATAGTTTCATACCATATTCAATTGTGAAATATCCCGGATTTTGACTTGTCGTAAACTGATAAGATTTCAGAGGAGGTTGAGCATAAGCATTGATAACACCATCCAAGGTAGCGCCGTAGGAAGCACCGCAAGTCAGGTTTTCTTGCATCTGAAAAGCTTGTATCTTAATTCTGATGCAAGATACTAAAAAGTGGTCAATTAAGAAAATATTTGTCATTAAATTTTGCGCATTTTATCAGTTGACTACTTTTTGATGGCACTCAATCTAGCCGAGATAACTCACCTTAAACGCAATCTGATTTCCCATTTCCGTTGCATCCACAGTTTCTTCCTTTTTTATATTGATAACATCTCCAACACGATAAATATAACAAGTTGATGCACTATTCAAATAGGATAAAACACAAGTATTATCATTTGTACAATTTTGATAACATTCTTCGAAAGTAAATCCAGGTAACACACCACTGGGAAAACTGGTTTCAGGATCAGGAGCCCCATGGACAAGCACCAATGTAATAGAATTCACAGATTTCAATATAAAAAATGTACAGAGAACTAGTGAGAGCATTTTTTCCGAAAATGTTCGAAAAGTGGGGACTGGCCGAGACATTGCTTACCAATTGCTACTAGTAACCACGAGGAGCTGCATGACAGGTTTATTGGCTTCGGATTTATTTCTTTGGTTCTTTTAGCTTTTCTTTTTTTTGCAAGTTGGGTCTTGCACGGAGTTTTATTAACGTTCATAAATCTTTTGGTTTGTTGGGATCTGTCTGCCAGTTCTTGGGATCAGAAGGACCAGGGTTTTGAGAAATTTTTTATAAAAGCAGGAAAAAAAGGAGGAAAAATAATTATAAAACGATGAAAATTTGGCTTGAAAAATGACCAGAGATTTGAGAGAGCTAGAAAAAATGTGATGAAAAAAGCGAGAAAAATATACTGTAACCATTCGAAAAAGCTGGAATTTTGACCTAAAAAATCTCAAAAAATGGGCACGTCATAACGAAAAACAAAAAATACATTACTCTCTTTTGAAGAAATTGTGCAAAAACCCAGAAAACCCGCTCAAAAGCCATCATAAATCAGCTTCATTCCAAATTTTAGAATGAAAAAAAAACCCAATCTCTACAAACACTACAATTATAAAAGAAATCGCATGCCCAAATTGGAGAACGCACTACTGAAACTACTGGAAATGAAAACGCATACCCATAATAAAAGACGAAAAGAAGAAAGTGGTATGCGATTTCAAGTTTTTCTGTAGTTTTTGTAGTTTGCATACCCAAGTTGGCCCAAAAGAAATTCGAAAAGAAATACAGATTCGAAAGAAGGTTAGTGCGTATTTCTTTCCGGACAACCTAATTGATGCATCGTTATACGAAAACTTCACTGGAACTGCATTTCTTTGAGTCGATTTTAATGGACAACTTGTGAAATTTTTCACAGCAATTTTTAAAATCAGATGAAAACCAACGAAAAAATGTTTCAAAGCAACCAATTCATTAATCTTTCGGAAAAATTCAAGACATTTATTTGTAAGTTCTTCCTTTCCAACTAAACTGGACTTTTTTACCATCACCAGTCCAATCAAAACCATTGTATACTGTCGTATCTTCCACAACCTGAAATTTAGGAAAATTCTTAATAAAAATAAAAATGTCACTTACAAAACTATAGGTTCCACTGATCATTTGATTGAAACTTAACGAGCAAGTGACCTCGGTTGGAACGTACTGAATACAGTAAAATATTACATCGGTTGGCTGGAAAGACGTGCGCGCAAAACGTTTACGCGAATTCTCATATCTCAGCTAGCTTGAGTGACATCAAAAAGTGATCAACTAACAAAATGTTGACCATAAAATTTTGCACATTTTATCAGTTGACCACTTTTTTGTATCCTCAATTCCAGCTGAGATATATAGATTCGAAAAAAAGGTCAGCACGCATTTCTTCTCGGCCAACCTAGTACTACTCATTTGAAAAAAAGTGGCGGTTCCGTTAAAGACACATCAACAAATTTCCGCGATATCGGGTCACGCCTTCGGTAATTTTTTGTGTAAAATAACTGTAAGCGTGACGAGGTATCGAGAACTTTTGCCGTTGCGTCTTTAAACGAAACCACCGCTTTTTCGCAAATGAGTGATAGCGTCTCAACAATAAAAGTTACCTTCATTCCCAAATAACCTTTTGTAGTATCGTAATCTCCTTGTTTGATGTCTGCATTCTCATTTTCAACGACAACAACATAAGGGTCTCCATTACTATACCCTTTGCACCACGAGCCAATTTTTTCGACCATGAAACAATTTTTGTCCTCGTAACACGCGTTCAGGCATTGAAACCATTGTGAGGTTCTAGCCAGCACATAAACTGATTCAGTGTTAGAATTTAATATTGTTCCACGAAATGAGAACATTGTTTTTGTACAGTCGGAGCATTGCAGGACAGTGTCGAGCCAGTAATTACAAGTTTTGATATTATCACTGCTGTAAGTGAACCCAATGGTAGCTCCTGTTTCTATGAATTTATAAGATAGGCCAGAGCCCCAAACACCTCTAGTATTGACTGGAGAAATCTTCCCATCCGATCCTTTCAGGTAGCACGATCCGGTTTCAGTTGTTTCCACCTGTCAATCTCTTACGATAAAATTAAATTTGTGTGAACCATACTTGTAATTTTCCGGGTCGGCCCGGATACAAAAAATTTTGCAAATTTTTAGATCATTTTTTCGCACATTTTTATACGAATTCGACGAAATATTTGATTTTTCAAAATTAGAAATAGTCAAAAGCGTTATTCAAAAAAGAGATATTCCCAATTACTGAAAAAATAACAGGAAAAAAGGTTTTCAGTGCAAAAAATGTTGACTCCTGCAGGACAGAGTTTCACGGAATAACATTTTCCGACTTCGGAAAACGGAAATCGGAATTCGGAAATCGGAAAAAATTTTTCCAACTTCGGAAAAGGGAATCGGAAGGCAAAAATTTAACTTTTTCAACAAAATTATAAATGCTGTTTTTCGTATATTTTTTGAGTGAAAGGCTGTTCAAAACTTTTGAAATTTCTGGCTTTTTCTTCCGGAAAATATATGAAAATTCCGGAATACGGAAAACGGAAAACGGAACTTTCTTTCAATTTTCGGAAAACGGAAAACGGAAATTGGATAAAGTTTTTTCTATTCCGGACAACGGAAATCGGAAAACGGAATAGCGAAGAAGTCGGAAAAGGGAAAACAGAAATTGGAATTCCGTTAAGGTCTGTGCAGTACCTGATCCACACCGTGCCGGGCAGACGGAGCCGGAAGTGAATTATCAAATCGGTCGCGGCCCGGCCCGTTGCAAATATGGTGTGAACTAATACCTTAAAAGAAACCTTGTCCATTGCATTCGAAGCTTCAAAATCCTTCCTTATCTTCATGACATCTCCAATATTGTACACAACACAAAAGTTTGAACTATTCCGATACACCATTGTACAGTCTTCATTCAAGCAATCAGTCACACATTTATCCCAATCAGCATTAGCAGTAAACTTAGTCGGATAGCTGGACACTAAGACTGGAGCACCCCACATGGTTATCATTTTGTATTTTGCACAATTTGTGAGTTCGCATTGTTCTTGTGGTGTAGTATCAATGGTGAGTGCACATTGATCCTCACAATCACCCGTTTGGCCTTCTGGCAAGAAGAATAGAAGGAGCAGTAAAGCGTTCCAAAAAATTAGCATTCTTTAAAAACAGAAGGGACCAGAATGAGGAAAAAAGTATGAAATTTTCAGGGGACAAATAGTGAGATGTTTCTAGCTAGACAACATCTGACGAGATTTATGGGATTTTTTGTCTGGTTTTTCTTTGACATTTTTTGAACCGACGAGTTCAGTTGGGAAATATGAACCAGGAACTGGAGGAAACTGAAAATTAGAACCAGCTAACCAGGAATTCATCAGGAATTGGCGCGCTGATATGTCCTGTGGGTTTAAAGGGCCAATGGAACCAGAATTTTGAGAAAATTAGAAAAAAAACACGAGAAAGAAAGGAATTCCCAAAATCGTTCCTTGCGTCATTTTCTTCTGAAGGAATCATGCAAAAATCTTTTTTCATATTTGCTTATAATCTAAAAGGTGGGTATGCGAATTCGCGGATAGTGTAGTATTTGTAGTTTGCATACACCTCAGCGCGTTTGCATACCCAATCGCTACAAACACTACTAGAAATCGCATACCCAAATCGAAGAACACACTACACAGGGCATGAAAAGCAAGCGCACTAACTACTTCTGTGAAACTAAAAATCTTCAATTCTAAGTTGATATCAAAATTGAAAACACCACTTAAGAAGCTTTTTAAAATTTAAACTTGAAATTTAGATAAATTGATAAATTTAATACATTTGATAAATAAGAAAATTTAATTTTAAAATTCTATGAATCATCTGATTGAAACGACCAAGTAAAGAAAAAATGATTACAGGAAAACATTCTTGCAGGAAACTTTGTAACAATGATTCTGTTGAACTGGCGTCTACAGGAACGAACTGTCTCGTGAGACGAGGTATGAAACGAGAGAACGTTGCAGACATTCTTGCTCCTTCACCTGTTGGATTTGGAACCCACTTCACTTCACCAGTATTGCAGGGTTTAAATCGGCAATATTTATTCTATATACAACATTTCGCCCGCGAGGCCCTTATCAGGGACATACGGTTCAGTTATCTAAAATTCAAGACAACAACATGAACATAGAGCGTACATCTTATCCCTCAGGAGCTTCACTTTTGTAGTTCTTGACTTTTCAGGGTCGTCAACTTCGAAACTTCTACAAACCATCTGAGAAAAAAAATCGATTTGATATTTTGAAAAATGCGGGAAAAAAATTTTCATGCAGCCTCGTAAAAACAGTTTGTTCAATGAAAACGTGTTGTGCCGTCCTACTTCACGTGAACTTTCATGATTTTCATGAAATTCACAATATGGGATAGAAAAATGTATTCCCAGTTTTCCAATGGATGGTAAAAAGGACATACAGATGCATGGTGTATCTGGACCGATCCCAATGGCATCAGCACAACCAGCAAAAGAGAAATCGTTAAACACTCGAGAGAATGCAACGAAAAACCCAAAGAAGAAAATCTCAGTGAATGTAGAGTCCGCACCGGCAAATGAAACGAATGCACAGGATGCTTCGTTGGAAAATCGTTTTGGTGTTTCAAATAATACTATGAATCAGGAACGTGCCAACCCACAAGAAAGAGCTGGACAAGCAAATACTGCCTATGATCGTGAGTTGTCGAACCGGGCTAAAATAAAAACAAGTTGTTTTATCAAACTCAACGTGAACTCTCACAATTTTAAAGAAATTTCGAATTTTTTCCGAGACCAGTGTTTTCCCGATTCCCTGAAACTCTTCAGAGGCCGTATTCATGAACATTTACTCAGTAAATACATTTACGTGGTAAATGTTTTCTTTTTGGGAAATGAAAAAGAAAAAAGAAAGATAATGTACGTAACTACTGAAAAGTAAACGTGATTGGTATTCATGAAATTTATTTACTAAAAAGGAAACTCTCTTTTTCGGAAAATCATTTACTCACGTCTTGATATTCTGAGAGTAGGAAAATGATATTTACTGTTTGGAAAATGTTGGTTTAGCACAAGAAGCCCGTTGATTTGCACTGTTATGCTTATGCTGCCTTTTCGAAACTTGAATTTGAACGGTTTTGTAATATAGCCGGGGCAAAAATCTGCCATTCGACTCCAAGCACACTTACGAAGCTAGTGCATAGAATCGAGGCCGGAAGCTTGTCTGCACCTCTTGTTTATACACATCTCGGTGCGCTTTGAGCGCATTTTCAGACTCACTTTTTTCTGGAATTGTTGTATTTTGTAAAAAATGGGCTTTTGTCTTGTTTGTTGAACGACACTCCAATTTTGACTTTGTGAGATATTAAGAAAAAATTCCTCTGAGAAGTTTTTAACACTAACTCTCCATAATTAGTCGAATTACTAATCCACCGGAGCCGAAATGTTTTCCGATTGGGCTGAATTTTTTACAGACATCCATCTAGGGCCCAAATAGTCAAGAAATACCAAATTTGTGTCTGTATTATTCTTGCTCCAGGGGCTGGAGCACGATAAAGAGCAAAAAATGAAAATAGTCGGATTGACTTCAAAAACGTTTTCCCGACGTTTTTTGATATGGAGATTACGAATTTTACATTTATATCACTTGGTATCAATTTTAAAAAGTACCTGTAGTACTAAATTTTCAATTTTTGATCATTTTTGGACGTTTTTTTTTGTTCCTGAAAAATTTAACACGAGAGTGGAAAAATATTATTCCAGAATCGGATTCTACGCCCAAAAATACGTCGATTTCCTTTAAGAAATCAAAAATCGAGATATACATTCATCGAGATAAATCCACTTTTATGCATTTTCAGAACCTACCCCCCTCCATGGTGAAAAAAGTCATATTCTCAGATCCGTACAAAAATTTTATGGCATGTTCTCCTATCCAAATGTGACTTGGTCGCCAATTTTCAGCTTCTGGAAATCCGATTTGTAGTCGTGGCATCACTTCGAAAAATCTATCTTCCTGATCATGGATCCAAAATATTGTAATTTTTAGAACTTTTTTTTTCGAGCGGAATTTGTTTGATTATTGCTCCATAAGTCCTAAATAGTCATTTCAAGCAAAAATCTGATCTGAATTCTCTCTTTTCAGTCAGTTATAAGGAGCATAGAAACTTTTTGAAGAAATTTTTGAAAATTTCATGCTTCAACAAGAAAAAAAAGATTTTTCTCGAAGAATTTTGCTTTAAATGACTATTTAGGACTCATGAAGCAATAATCAAACAAATTTGCTCGAAAAAAAAAAGTTCTAAAAATTACAATATTTTGGATCCAGGATCAGGAAGATAGATTTTTCGAAGTGATGCCACGACTTTTGAAATTTTGTGGCATGTTCCCCTTTCCAATTGTGACTCGGTCACCAATTTTTAGATTCTGAAAATTCAATTTGTAGTCGTGGTACCACTTCAAAAAATCCTTCTACCGATCCTGGATCAAAAAAATCAAAAATTTCAAAATCGGTTTTTTTCGAGCGGAAAATGCTGGAAAGTGCTCAGGAAGTCCTAAACAGTTGTTTCAAACAAAAATCCGTTTAGGAATATGACGATCCATTCATATTTTGGTGTTAAAGCAACTTTTTGAAAAGTTTTTTCAGAAAATTGATGTTTTAACGAGGGAAACGTCATATTTCTGAGCGAATTTTTGTTTGAAACAACTGTTTAGGACTTCCTGAGCACTTTCCAGCACTTTCCGCTCGAAAAAAACCGATTTTGAAATTTTTGGTTTTTTTGATCCAGGATCGGTAGAAGGATTTTTTTGAAGTGGTACCACGACTACAAATTGAATTTTCAGAATCTAAAAATTGGTGACCGAGTCACAATTGGAAAGGGGAACATGCCACAAAATTTTTGTACGGATCTGAGACTATGACTTTTTTCACCATGGAGGGGGGTAGGTTCTGAAAATGCATAAAAGTGGATTTATCTCGATGAATGTATATCTCGATTTTTGATTTCTTAAAGGAAATCGACGTATTTTTGGGCGTAGAATCCGATTCTGGAATAATATTTTTCCACTCTCGTGTTAAATTTTTCAGGAACAAAAAAAACGTCCAAAAATGATCAAAATTTGAAAATTTAGTACTACAGGTACCTTTTAAAATTGATACCAAGTGATATAAATGTAAAATTTGTAATCTCCATATCAAAAAACGTCGGGAAAACGTTTTTGAAGTCAATCCGACTATTTTCATTTTTTGCTCTTTATCGTGCTCCAGCCCCTGGAGCAAGAATAATACAGACACAAATTTGGTATTTCTTGACTATTTGGGCCCTAGATGGATGTCTGTAAAAAATTCAGCCCAATCGGAAAACATTTCGGCTCCGGTGAATTAGTACTTCAGTGATTGTTGAGTAGTTAGAAATAACGAGTGTTAAATCCTTTAAGCCAAAGACAATCTTAAGATAACCTCTTTGTGAATAATGTTTTTCTTCCGTTGGGAAAGTGACTTACATAATAATTGCAGATAGAAAAGAGAAATAACTTATATTACGGAGTTACAGAGAACAAGGGGTGCCTTCGTTTTGAATTATATTAAACCATTTATTCTTTTGAATCAAGCATCTTCGAAAACAAATTCCGTATTGGTCCTCAGGCATTTGGAGCTTCACATGAAGCACGCTTCCAATTGTATTGATTTGCGTAAACTTTGGAAATGCATTTTTAATACAAGGGCATGCCTAATTATTCGTTTTTTCAAACATTTTCAATTACGACTTTTCTTTTGTTTTTCGTGATGGATGATATTGATAGAGATTTGGAGGAAGCTCGAGTAGTGCAACCAAGGATTTTCCGGGATAGGACTGACCCGTTGGACTCACTGAACGATGAGCAATTTCGTCGTCGTTATCGCTTCACAAGGAACGGTTTTTTTGTTGTTTTAGGAGTCCTCGAGGACGACCTCACCACAACGGCACGTTCTCATGCTCTTCTACCTGCTCAAAGGTTGGCTTTAGCACTACAAGCTTTGGCCTCCAACAGTTTTCAACTGATAATTGGAGACATTGCTGGCGTGTCTCAGCCCACTGTCAGCCGGGTGATTCGCCAAGTGTGCGAAGTGGTTTCCAACAAAGTTGATTTTTTTGTCAATTGGCCACAAGGAGAAGAACTTATTGACAACTATAAAAAGTATTGTCACATCTCACCAATGAAATCGATCTAATTTGTTATAGGTTCAAAGAGCTCACAAACATTCCTAAAGTTGTTGGTGCGGTCGATGGAACGCATGTGAGGATTCCGGCTCCTAAAGATGACGAACATTTGTTTGTGAACAGGTACAAACGCACCTGAAACGAGGAACTGAATTTTGTAATATTCCAGAAAGTCGTATCACTCTCTGAACGTAGGGTTAGCCTGTGATTTTAATTTGAAATTCATTTGGCTCTCTTGTCGGTTTGGAGGAAGTGCTCACGACAGTAGAGTTTTTCGAGAGTCAGGAGCTCACGCGAATCTCCAAGCAGGAAACTATGAAGGCGTTCTTTTAGGGGATTCCGCTTACAGATGCGAGAGCTTTCTTTATAAGCCAATCCTCAACCCCAACTCTAACGCTGGTAAGCCGATAATCGGTATTTTACGAAATTCTTTCATAATTGAAGAGAGTCGCTTCACCGATGCTTTGTGTAGAGGTCGAGTCAAAATTGAAAATGCCATTGGTTGCTTGAAACGTCAGTTTCATTGTTTACATGCAGAACTACGGTGAGATAAAAGTTAAAAATAAGGATCAAAATGTTCTAACAAGGGAAGTCCTTATAGACGCAGAATTGGATCTGTCTACAAATTGCACCATAGGTACTTTCGACCCTGCTGATTCCATTTCTGAAATAAATTTCTGCTAAATGCTCCGCGGAGCCAAGCTATGAGCCCAGCTTTTCCCCTCCACTGAATAGTCTACCTCCTCTAGGCCAGCGTATAAATGTGGCTGGACGGCGCAGTGGTAAAGTCCCAGGTCGCCGGTCGGCAGGCTGTGGGTTCGATACCTTTTGAAACCAAATCTTTTTTAATTTTTTTTCCAACTCTGATAACCACTTGAAAAAGTGTTCTGAAAGTCAAAACGTATTTGTTTCCATTTCTACTAGATCACAGGTATCGGTTAGAAACTTTTTGGAAAATTTTCATTTTTGCGGGAAACTCACTCCTACTATAGTCAACGCAAGCGTTTGCATAAGCGCTCTAATCCAATGTCTCAAAAATAGCGTTTAAAATGAAGAGACGCAGAGAAATTTTTCTTTGCGTCTCTTCATTTTGAACGCTATTTTTGGACATTGGATTAGAGCGCTTATGCAAACGCTTGCGTTCACTATACATGAAAACTTTAATTTTTTTTATCCGATAATTTTCCAGATACAGTTGTGTAGTTGATCTAGAACATTTTCGAATAAAAAAAATTTTCATGAAAAAGTTTTCATGTAGTAGGAGTGAGTTTCCTGCAAAAATGAAAATTTTCCAAAAAGTTTCTAACCTGTGATCTAGTAGAAATGAAAACAAATACGTTTTGACTTTCAGAACACTTTTTCAAGTGGTTATCAGAGTTGGAAAAAAAAAGTAAAAAAGATTTGGTTTCAAAAGGTATCGAACCCACAGCCTGCCGACCGGCGACCTGGGACTTTACCACTGCGCCGTCCAGCCACATTTATACGCTGGCCTAGAGGAGGTAGACTATTCAGTGGAGGGGAAAAGCTGGGCTCATAGCTTGGCTCCGCGGAGCATTTAGCAGAAATTTATTTCAGAAATGGATTCAGCAGGGTCGAAAGTACCTACGGTACAATTTGTAGACAGATCCAATTCTGCGTCTATAAGGACTTCCCTTGTAAAGGTACACTCCTGACGTGGCAAAGTTCATTGTTACCGGGGCTGTGTGTTTCCGGAACATGGCCATTTCTCTCAATGAGCCACCGTTTGATGCTGAAGAACTTGACGATAATGGTGGAGATGACTCTGATGAAGAAGATAACGATTATGAAGACCCGAATGTTCCAAATACGTCCGGCCAAAACGCGATGAGATTCATAATTGATACTTATTTCACATAATTTGTCTTTGCCATCACATAGTTAACTCGTGTAATTTCATAGTAATTTCAGTTGAAAATATTATAAATGTTATAATTTATTACAATAAAGAGAAATATATTTTACAGAAAAATTGAGTTTCACTATGAAACAAACAAGTAACAAAAAACAATTCATACACAAACATTAATCACTTTTGGCCAGTCTCAGCTTAATCTCGGCTGTTTCGTTTTCAACTTCCAAAGTTCTCCTCCTAATGAGCATTTGCTCATACTCTTCGTCGAGATTCCTGGCTCTCTTTTCTGCCACTTCAATTTCCTTTTTGAGCAAAGTTGCTCTCAAATCAGCCACTTCTCTGGAAACAAGCCAAGGGCTTTTGGTCTATTGATGCCAACTTACTGAAGTCCTTGCCGAGTTACAGTTGCTGTTGCCGGCCGTTTCCTGTGCAACTCTTTCAAATGCTCGGAAAATGTGTTTTTTTTTCTTCTCGGCTGGCACGGATTCCGAACTTGAAACGGGGGAAACGGGGCCACCACTAGACTCACCACCTGCATCATTTCCCAGAATCTCCTCCTCTTCATCAACCGAAGCCACTCTTTTTTCTGGCATATCCACTTCATCAAGAAAAACTTCACTTTTAAGAGAGCCGGCTATAATATACTTCCTCTTTCTAGATTATTTGGTTGTTTCCACTTACATTCGATTCCTCCTTTGATTCCCTCAATTGTATGGCTTCCGGCCAAATGCTCATAGAGCCTAGACCGAGCCTTGTCCAATTTTGGGCTTTTCTTTGCAATTCCTCCTCCCGTTCGGCCTCTTTCTGCTTTTTCTTGAGTGAAGATGGAGCGAATTGCAGCAATATCCCCCTTGATTCGATTATAAATCTTAAATGTAACATGTGGATTCTAAGAAGTATTTTCCTATGCTTAATACCTGTAAGGTGGTTCGGTCACATCCGAGAGCTGCCAACTCTTTTTGCCATTCTTCAAGACAAAGTTGCTTTGGTTTTTTTCCGTTCTTCGATCCGCCAGTAAAGCCCGAGTTGTACTTCGCTTCATCTCGAATGTATAGTTCTACTAGGTGTAGACCGATACTCTCTGAGATGGCTGAAGTCTTCTCTCTCTTTTCTTTTTGAGACTCCATTGTCGATCGTTTTTGAGTTATAATTGTAGTTGATATTAGTTGAAACTGTTTAAAAAAACCGAAAAAAACACTAGCTGGCAAAACAGCTGGCAAACAGTTGGCAAAAAAAAATCTCAAAAAAAAATAAAGTTCACGTCCTAATTTATCTAGGCTTTTTTGAAAAATTCTCTAAACGGATACTGCGAACTATTTTATCAATTTGTTGAGAAAAAAACTACAAAAATTTGTTTAACGAACGGTTTACTTTCCGGAAAAGATTTACCTAAGGTAAATCTTTTCGTGAATACCGAAAATCATTTTCCTAGTAAAACGTGATTTTGAACTGACATTTTTTTACGGAAATGAAAATCATTTCCCGGGAAAATGAATTTGTACTGCGTTTACCAAAACGTAAATGTTCATGAATACGGCCTCAGAAAAAGAAAATTTTCGATCTGGAATTTCAAAATTGTTTCAAAATTCAGAAACATTTATAAGTGAAATCATTTTTTGTTTTAAATGTGGGTCAGAAGGTCGAAAAGCGGCAAAAAAAATGAGGGAAAGAGAAAAAATCAGCAATTGCACGGAGTGAAAAACAGTCCATATGAGCTAGAGCGCACTTGCTAACTTATTTGGTGCGAGAAATGCGCGTTTGAACATTTTTTTTTAATTTTAAAAATTTTTTTGAATTATTTTCAAAAATTGTTCTGCTTCTGATCAATCTGATTTCAATGCAAAAAAAAATTTGTTCGCCTTTGCTTTCTGGAGAACCAGCGATTTTCGCTTAAACTACGTAGCAAGCGCGCTCTACTGAACACTTTGCGGTACTTGTTTTTTTTAATCTCAATGGACTGTTTTTCACTCCGTGCGTTTGTCCTCGAGAACTACACGGTTTCTCTTCCACCTGTCGGTGTAGTCCGAGTGGATTCGGTCACCGGAAGTAATTCTATGCCAGGCGACGCAATTTTGTGGTTTTTGTAGTAGTTTTCGAGATTACAGACAATAAGAATCTTATTTTGTTCTAAATAATCTATCAGCATTCGGAATGAATGATGTGATTTCCCTCCTCCTTTAAAAACGCATTGAACGAGGCAAGAATCTTCAAATTTAGTCAGTGTTCAGACGTTTCGAATAGTTTACATGAAACTTTCATATGAACAGAAGTGAAAATGTTTTTTTATTTGAAAGAAGTTTTATGATCATTTCTTGAAATTGGTGTTTCACACTGGGCTTTTTTTTCCTACAATTTAATTGCAAACAATCTCGTTTTTCAGGCTACTACTCTGAAAGATCGAAACTGCTTCACAATCGTATCATCATCATTATGATTACCGCTACCGTGGTTAATTTATTTATGAATTATCAATTTTTGGTTGATGCGATAAAGAAAAGTGTCATATTGGCAAGAATCGGAGCAAATAATACTACGAATGAAAACTGGTCCGTTGCTGGGTAAGTTGCTAAGCTATGCAACATTTCAGTCTATTTTAAATTATTCAGCTACACAGCAAGCTCATTGTTCCTAACAAGATTTGTTAACTTTGTGATAGTTTATTCAAAAATGGTAAGAGTTTATCAGTGTTTGTCCTTAAGGCGCAACCTCACAATGTTACAAAAACCGTTTAGATTCCGCCCTTTTTCCGTTCTAGAACTTTCGATGGAAGTTGAAAAATTGACTTTTTTGTCTTTAGAGATAGGGTCGAAATTTTTTCAGAAACTGATCGCCCGCATTATTTTGGACATTTTTGCCAAGTTTCATGTTCCTACCTAATCGGCATCAGGTTTGGAAATCCGAGTTTTTCGAAAAATGGTCAATTTCGAAAGTTTTAGAACGGAAAGGGGGCGGAGCCTAATTATCTAAGCGGTTTTTTGTTGAGTACCCCCCAGGCACCCAGTACTTCAATCATGAGATCGATCGGATCAGTTTGTAATATGTGCGACATGCCTCTGTAGGCCTGAAGTTGTTTTTTCTGGACATTCACTTTTATATGGTATTGAAACAATAAAAGTTTTCAGAGAATGTTTCTTCCGTGGATCCAATGCATGTGCAGAGTATTTTCATTGATATTCATTGCGATTAATCAGTTTGTTGATATTGGATATCTCGCTGGTCCATTTGTCATTTGGATAAAATTCTACACAGCATTTTCTAATAGTAAAGTTTAAAGTTCCCAACGCCCAACTATCGAAAAATGTTTCAGTTTTCGAGGAGAGCGGATTTGTTGTGTTCTTAACGTGGAGGATGTTCAAACCTTTGTGGAAATCTCATTTGTACCTGGCCCTAACTGTAGTTTCTGACTTTCTCCCGATCTTTTTTTTTGGATGTATTGCTATCAGGATATGCCTTGTTTGTAATCGGATTTTCTACATGCATCCAACTAATCATCCTCATTGTATACGTGGTAAGTTTTTAGTTTTTGGCTGAAAATAATTTTCGTTCCAACTTTATTAACATTATCACAAATTCAGTACTTGATCAATAAAAACCCAGTGTTCCGAGCAACATATATGATTTCAAAGTATAGATGTGAAGTCGATGAGCAAAGAAAAGAAGCAATCCTAACAAAAATTGGAGAAATCAACCGGAATATCGATAGAATGCGAAGAAATGAAGCATAAGTATTATGAAATAGGAGTGAACTTTGAATGCAAATAAATTTATGGGTTTTGAATTCGAATATGTTGAACTTATCGAAATCAATAGAAGAGCCACCAGCTGATAGTATTGTTATAAATCTGCTGATTTTAATCTTGTGGTTTTTGCTCAATTTTCCGGGGTTCAGAGCAAAACATGTTTTGTTCAGATTAAAAATGTTTTTCGCAGTTTTTCTCTACTTTCTGGCCTACAGTGGCGGGCACGGGTGAGGGTCCCTCGGGTTTCTCGTTAATAACTGTCTTAAAAATGTTCCGATTGGTCTGCAAATTTTTTTTAGGAATTCCTGTGTGTCCCTGGAGTACACCCTGATGTTTTTTGAAAAAATTCTTCGTTCACGAGTTCTGAAGTTTTTCGATGAATTCTGAATACTGAAAATCCAGAATCAAAGTATTTTTTTGGGTTTTCAGAATTTTTTTCTAATGTGTTTAAATCATTGCTAGACACAAATATGAACAATTTATGGTGTTAGATCGAAAGTTGATTTTGTGATTCCGACGTCAGAACTCCAGAAGTCCAAATGATGACATTCACCTGGGACATCGTAACGTGACTAAAAGTGATCGGATCGTGATAAAAAATGAAATTTATACAGGTTTGGAGTCCCTGAACAATTTGCAATCAGTTTTGAAAGTTTTGGAAAAAATTATTTTTCAAAATTTTTCCAAGTTTTCAGAGTCCAGTAGAAAACACGAAAAATAATTTTTTCCAAAACTTTCAAAACTGATTGCAAATTGTTCAGGGACTCCAAACCTGTATAGATTTCATTTTTTGATCACGATCCGATCACTTTTAGTCACGTTACGATGTCCCAGGTGAATGTCATCATTTGGACTTCTGGAGTTCTGACGTCGGAATCACAAAATCAACTTTCGATCTAACACCAAAAATTGTTAATATTAATGTCTAGCAATATTTTAAACACAATGGAATAAAATTCTGAAAACCCAAAAAAATATTTCGATTCTGGATTTTCAGAATTCAGAATTCATCGAACAACTTCAGAATTCGTGAACGAAGAATTTTTTCAAAAAACATCAGGGTGTACTCCAGGGACACACAGGAATTCCTAAAAAAAATTTTGCAGACCAATCGGAACATTTTTAAGACAGTTATTAACGAGAAACCCAAGGGACCCTCACCCGTGCCCGCCACTGTATGTTTTCAGGAAGGAATTTTTGGTCGATTTTCCAGTAAAGAGACCCATAAAAAACTTCTGAATTAAGCTGAAAATCGGAAAAACCATGCTGAAAAAAAGAAATTTGAAACCCGTCTGCTTATGTTAAATCTGAAAGTTTACTTTTTGAAGATCTAGAAATTTAATTTTGAAGAAAAAACACAAAACAGCAAAAATTGTTCCTTTGGAGCCGCAGTACTGTATCGAAGGCGTTTGGAAGAGTCTTCAAAATTTTATTCTCGAATTCCACAATTTGTAGTTGGTCAAAGAACATTTAAAAGTAAAAATTATTTTTTCAAAAAACATTATGAGGTTGGAAGATGAAAAACCACTTTAGTAAGACCGTAGGTCAAAAAACACTCCAGCAAAGTGTGGTATTTTTGGAAAATTTCTTACACACAGAAAAAAGGAGAAGTATGAATACATACAAGTAATGAACATCAAATTAGACGATGCACTTTTTCGGTGGATGTCATGTCTTTTGGACAGAAAAATTTCGCTATCCACTGTTTACGAAACGTACGGCTGTCCAAGTTGGACTGGTGAACTGCATGCCATACTAATCCGGTTTCGCTCTCACATGTGTCTCTATTAGACATATAATGAATGATTCCATCAATTGGTTCTATTGTTTTCATTTCATATTTGTTTTTTCGGTGTTCACAAAGCATGAAAGTTTTAGTGAAGAGACAGGAATAGATGTCCGCACAGAATACGAAAGATGAAGATGAAAAAAGGATATTCGTTATCAAGTTTCCCTGAAAAAAAATTGTTGATCAACTATATTTTCCTAAAGTATACACGTCTAATGAAAGTAGACTTCCAGTTTCTCTGAGTCTTGAAAAATTTTGTGAAAGAAAAAATAATCGGCTGAAATGTTATCTCTAGTTTCATAAAAAGAATCACCATTTAGTAAAAATTGTTTTGAAATGAAATCCATTACTGAGGAGAAATGATAACCTTATCAAGTGTGATTTCTTACAAAAGTTGGATTCTTACCGTAATACAGTAAACGACCAAAGCCGCAGTCAAATGAAAAACAGCCAATAAAGCCACATAGGGGTTGAAAATATGAAATGGTTGACTCTTAGAAGGTAGCCGAATATAGAGCCGTGTACATGAAGAGCAGAACATAGTATAAGAAAAAGTCATGCAACAAATCGCCAGGAGAAAAATACACCCGGATGCCTGAAAAAATATTTTATGCTCTAGCTGATAAAATTCAGGTTCTCATAAATAAAAACTCACGTTCATAAATATCTTGAGTGTCCAACAAATAGTGCATCCAAGCATAATCCAAACCGACATAATCATCCCAAAAAGTCCCAGGATTATGTGTGACATTTTCTGGACTTCTATGCTTGGTTTCAAAAACTTTTGAATTGCTATCACTTCAAGTGGCAGTAGTGTAATTGTATGTAATGCAAATATCATCCAGGCTAGCAACATATTGATCCATTCTGGGCAAGTCTTTATGTTTGGGGGACCAAAAACTACTAAGAATGTGATGCTGGGATAAAAGACACAGTGCCAGAATGCAAGATTGGTTAGATAAAACGGATTGATATGGGTATAATGGGAGGATAGTTCCACACAGAACCAAACAGGCGAGATAAAAAATTTCAATAATTGTCGTAAAACGTCCCAAGGTGTGCTTGTTTCAGAATTCTGAGACTTAGGCATCTTTATTGATTTTTATGGTAATGGCAGGACAATGCATACGTAGTGAAGGACAGGCACAAACGAGAGGAAGAGTGACGCACACTCCTTCGCTTTTTTCGCACCAACACAATTTTCAACATCGTTAACTGTGTCTTTTGAAAGTTTAGTTATTATCTGTCCTTCTTATCCTTTCGAAGAAATTCGATTTTTGCTACTTTCTGCCTCATTTTTTAAAATTAAATTCCAATAAAAAACTTTCTTTGGAACGACACTCCGCAATTCCGCATGCGCACGCAGTTTAGCAGCGATCACTTCGCCGCCAACGCCTCGAATTTAAATTTATTTTTTATTGTTTTTCTTCTTTTTTGCGCAAAAATTTGCCGCTTTTTTCGTAAAAAATAACAAAATCTTTGTGAAAATCGTCTGGAAGGTCATTTCTGATCGTCGATCTCCTTGTGTTTTCATCTCGAATTTCAGTGCAATGTCGTTAAAAACCAATTTTTCTCTCATTTTCTCGAGAGAGGGAAAAAGAACCTTCGAGTTTTTTCCAGTCGTGACGCCAGTTGTTGTTTGGAAAGAAAATCAAACCTGGCGGCGCCTTCGAGGAGGCACAAAAAGAGAGAAAATAGAAACGAAAAATGGGACCAATAAATTGACAAAGTTGTCGATGAGATTCCCCTCGACGTTTTAAACGGCGGGTACCGGCTCATTTTCTTTGCAGCGTTTAAGTTATTTTCGATGTTTTCTTCTTTTTTGTGATAATTTTTGGGTTCTTTCACCCAAAATTTGCTGAAAATTGGGGGTTTTCTTCGGAAAAAAAGACTATCGAGGTGTCGGCTCGCAACGTTATTTTTGAGGCATTCCGATTCGAAAAATCCGCGAACTTTTGTGATTTTCTCCGAGTTTTCGAAATATTTTCGGTCTTTGCTTAATTTTTGTTGTGATAATTTCGCGGTATTTATGCTGAAAAAATTTTTTCTTCGAAGAAAAATCGGAGTTCTCGTCGGAAAAAAGGTTATCGAAAAGTCGGCACGCAACGTTATTTTTGAGTAAAAGTCGCAAATTTTCAAAAAATTTCTTCGGGTTTTCGAATGATTCTAGGTTTTTATTTGATATTTTGTGAGAATTTTATGATTTTTCCACAGAAAGAATCATTGAAAGATGAGTTTTGAATTGATAGTAAGCATTGTCCTCGTCGGAATCGTGTTGAATCGAAAAAGAATGCAAATTTTGCAGCTTATTTTCCTTGTTGGTGTAATTTTTCAAAGTTTCTCTTCGTAAAAACCTTTGAAAAACGGTTTTTCTTATGGAAATAGCGTTCGAAAAACTATGTTTTTGGCGGAACTTTTTCGAAAACCAACGCTCGAAATCTATCGAATCGCGTTGGAAAATAGGTTTTCCCACTATTTGATATTTCAAATTTTCGATCTTTCCTATTCGAAAAAATAACGGTGATTTTCCTTTTTGGCGCCCAAATATTTTGTCGTTTATTGCCTTTGTCGCTTTCTTTCTGTTAAATTCGTGACGTAAAAAACTCTCGGAATAGCCGTTTCCCAGCAAAAAAGCAGTTATTTGTCGAATGAGTTCAGCTCAAATTGAGAAGTTTTCCGTCCGAATTCCAAGCTTTTTCGTTGAAAATTTGGCTTAAAATGTGCTATTTTTCCAATTATTTCGAGGCGATTCAAAAAATTTTGATCATGTTTTCGCGGTAAAATGTTGTTTTCAGTTTTCTCCGTCATAATCGCTTGTCTGTTGTTTTGATCTTCTTTTGAACGGCAAATCTTTTAGAATTTTCCGCGGGAAAATGATTTTCTTCTCTTTCTTCGGAGACTGTAATTTTTCGCTATTTTCCTCACCGAAGAAAACCGCTAACTCAGATTCAGCAGCAATCCTTGAATTACCTTGAAAGGGTTTCAGTTAAATACTACTTGCAGTTCCAGTACTTCCATCTCCGATTTTTTCGATCTTCCATGCCACTTTCGGTCTTAGTCACAACTTGAAGCATCTCTGGAGTCAGTTTCCTTTCAAAACTCGCATTAAAAAAATTCAGTTTTTTGATTATGCTTTTCAAAGAAAATACTGCAGTTTCTTCCGTCATAATTCTTCATTCAAAGTCAGTTAGTTACCTCTATTACACAACTAAACAGCCATAATTCTTCACTTCTTCTCCCTCCTCCTCCTCCTCTCCGCATAATTTCATACTTCGATGATTTAAACACATTTGATTTCGTTCGAAATCATTTCATTTCACTCTCTCCGAAACACACGTGAAAGAAATGAAAAGTGTTGAGAGTGAGAGGAAGAATAAGTATTTGTTAACTGGCACTTTGCCAATCATTACACAATTCCCCTCTCTCTGCCTTTTCCCGAAGAAATGACAAAGAGGAGGACACCCCAGAAGAAGGGAAGAGAAGAAATGAACAACTGCTTTGAGGCCACTTGCTTGTTCATCATCATCACAATTCACGTACACAGTGGTGGCACCATGGGATAGGGATAACGCAATGCTTTACTTACTTTTCTATCTCTTCTTTTTTTCGATTTCTTGAAATCAATAATTGGTCTGCTGATAATAAGCTTTGTGATTTGAAGTTTGGTAGAGTCTTCGTTTCTCAACGCCAGCGCACGAGAAAAAGAAGCGCATTGAAAAATGGGTATGCAATTTTGAGGTTAGTGTAGTTTTTGTAGTGCGCATACCCATCTGCAAAAGCGAAGGTAAAAAATGGGTATGCTATTTCTTCCAATCTTGTAGCTTTTGTATTGCGCATAGCCAAATCGAAAAATCGCATACCCAAGTCACAGAGAGGCAAAGAAATGGGTATGCTTTTTCTCGCTATTTTTGTACCTTTTGTAGTCTTGGGTATGCAATTTTGCGCGCCGCCTGCTCTCGCTGTCTCTTGTTGGTATGCTTTTTCTCGCTATAATTGTAGCTTTCGTAGTTTGCATACCCAAATCAGCGCGCGCGCGCCTCCAAAGCTTGAAAAAGAAGAAAACCCCTACCCTTTTTTCAACGATTTCTCTACGGATTTCTCTTCGAATTTCTCCAGTTCTATTGTTTTCTCCTTGATGACTCATTGAAATTCTAGCTTGCTCTTTCATTCGCCACGTGTTCCCAATGGAATTTTTTATGTGAAATAATCCAATATTTTCCACCTTTTTTGTGTTCAAAAATGAGAATATTGTCGCCGAATTAATTATGATATTGTCTAGTCTGGATGACAAAAAACGCAGTGAAGCGAGCCTCTTTAAGGAGAATCTTTGATGACTATGATCTGTGATATTTTTGACGATTCTGATTTATGGCTGAATAAATAATGACGAGAAAAAGTTCAAAATGAGCTGGCGAAACTACAAACTACAAGGGAAAAAGCATACCGAAAAAAATAGATTCTGCAACTTCAGACGTTTTTCCTCGACCGATTTTGCCATCCCTTCGATTTCTAACTCACGATTTTCAGCTCCAACAAGTCCGAAAAATAAAAAAATGTGCTTTGGGGCAGTTTTAGAACTGAAATTTTTGTGATTCTTTGTGCTTCTTTCCTTCTTCGTTTAAAACTTGATTTTCCGACTTTTCCTCAATTCTTACCTCATTTTCTCCCTCATTTCCTACCCATTCCCCACCAATATGTTTTCAATTTTTCAGAAAATGCGGGCAATTATTTCGGTGGCCAAATCGATTCTTGGCACTCGACGAGTCAGCAGCAGCAGTGACGACGATCGCGCATCCCTCTACACCGAACCGCCACCACCCACCCAAAGCGGTCCCGTTCACTCGTATCGAGTCTACGTGCACTTGCCTCGCAATAAATCCGAAATTATTACGCATGGTAAGTAATTTAACCAAAAATGAACCCGATTTCTAAACGCTTCCCCAGATATTCCAGCATGGCTTCGTGTGACTCGCACCACAATTGCTCTGGAGCTCTCGAAAAAAGAGTATATGATATGGCCACTGCCGTTGATTCGTCGCTATGGATACACGTCCGCCGGTGTGTTCTTCTTCGAGAGTGGACGCCGATGCGATTCCGGCGAGGGATTGTTCACGTTTCAGAGCAAGAAGGCCGATGAGATTTTTCAGGTTTGTATTTGGGGCTAAAAATGGTCGCAAAACATGAACTTTGTTTCGAAAAATGTTTTTTTCTGGAAAAAAAATCGCACTTGAACCGAGAAAAACCGTCGAAAATTAACTAAAATGCGCATTTTTTCTCTTCAAAGGAAAAATGGGTATGCGATTTCATTTTCGGTGTAGTTTTTGTAGTTTGCATACCCAAATCGATGCTTTCGCATACCCAATCACTACAAAGACTACATAAATGAGAAATCGCATACCCAACTAGAAAAACAACACAGTGAGGAAAATAGGTTTGCGATTTTCTTCCTTTTGTGTTGTTTTTGTAGCTTGCATACCCAAATTTGCGCAGAACAATTTTCAAAATCAGTCACAAAACCGCTCCATTTTCAGCTCATCCAATCGTTCATCGAAGAATTCGCCAACTCGTCAATGGAAAAGCAAAATATGGAGAACAGTTATCGGTATCACCGTCAACAATCAGTGCCGATTAGCTCGAGGCGGGTGTCGAATGCGAGCAACGTTGAAAATGTTTTTGGTAAGTTTTCTTTTCTCAAAATTTTGAAATTATGACACAATTTTTCTCATTTCCAGGCCTAAAATACACGTCGCCTCCGCTCCTTCCGATGCCATGTGCCCGCGATCGTCACTCGAACACCTCCCTAGCATCGGCATTCTCCATTCGAAATGGCTCTCACACTGTCCGCCCGATGCCATCGTCCGTTCAACGATTCCGAAGCGAAGGTACATATTAGAAGAAGTTCAGCCAGATTCCAACCCCTTGTAGTCTTTCCAGGCATGAATTCGGAAGTGTTGACGTCGTCGATGAACTCGTCCGGATTCAATGATTCTCTAAGCTACCATTCACATCACAGGTCGTCTTATGATCCCAGAAATGGACGGATTTCGACACCGATGCGACCGAGGTTGGTTGGAGAAAGAGAGAATGGGTATGCGATTTTCGCTACAGTACAAAAACTACACCGAGAATGAAATTGCATACCGAAAATCAGAGGAAAACACCAATTTCGTTTCGTAAAATCCAATTTCGGAAAGAGACGCATCGTTGAAAACTAGCGGAAATAAGCATTTCTATTTGCAAAAAAAAAAATGGGTATGCGATTTTCGCGTTCAGTGTAGTTTTTGTAGTTTGCATACCCAAATTTGCGCGGCCACTGCGAAGGCTAAGAAAACGCATACCAATTCCCCCAAATTACTCAATTTTTTATCGAAAAATTCGTTTTCAGAAGCGTCACGGATACATCGGACTACGGTGGCGACTCCTCCTCCACATTCGGCCATCGCTCCCATCACTACGATCAGCCGCACGACAGTTTTATGAGCAACGCCAACAACAAAATCTTTGGAAACATTGTTTCGGAGCGTATAAATCCACAAATGACGTCATCGGGAATCTCGAATGGAATCCTTCCTCCCTACATTAACATCTCGCCAAAAGAAGTGATCGCCGCTCGTCAATCTCAGAATTTCTACTCGGGCAACTCTTCAAGAACAGCCGCAGCCGCTTCAGAAATGTCCGCAGCACTTTCAGCAATGAATCGAGAAATTTCTCGGCCACGATCTCATTTGCCACGTGCTACACCGCCGCCAATTTCGAGCCGTCAACTGAAACGATACGCCGGACCCACGTCGTCGAATTCATCATTTTCCAGTCGGAGCATCTCGAAAGAGGACGCGAAGAGAGCATTCCTCTCTGATGATCCACGTGTCGGACACGTCATCGATGATCCCAGATATGCGGCTGTGAATGTGGAGGCCGATGAGAACTATGCGAATTTGGAGGATATTCAGGTGATTTTTTGGCGTGTTTTGATCATCAAAAACACTTGAAAACCACTGAAATTCCCTTGTTTTTGCTGTTTTTGCACGGCTACCCAGGTAAAATAATCCATTAGAAAATATCAAATTTCAGTGTTTTTCTCCTCAAACCACCCCCACCGTGACCACCATATTTGCTCATTGCTCTCCTTTTTGCAGACCGACAAAATAATGCGTGGCATCGATGTGGATATTCTCACCACCCTCAACACGACAGCCGAGCCAGCGCCTCCACTTCCACGTCATCAATTCCTACAGACGATGCCGTCAAGAACGTTGAAACCCGCGAATCATCATCATCACCACCACCAGAATCTCAATAATAATGGTGGATTGACAGCGCGCGCCGCGACGGCTTCTCCATTGCCACGGCTCAATTATGCGGAAATGGTGCCGGTACATGATGATGGTGTGGTTCCGGATAGGACGAGTCGGTAAGGAAGAAAAGAGGGGAGAAAATTAAATGGGTATGCTATTTTGCGATAGACTACAAATGCTACAAAAAGAATGGAATTGCATACCATAATGAAAGAAATAGACAGAATGATGGGTATGCATTTTTTGAAACGGTGTAGTTTTTGTAGTTGGCATACCCAAATCGGCGCGGCGAATGAAATCGCATACCCAAATAAAAGAAACACAAAGAAAGATGGGTATGCGTTTTTTGTGTTTTTTGGGGTCTTTGTAGTTTTGCATACCAAAATCAGCGCGGCGAGTGAAATCGCATACCTAAATCGAAGAGAGACGCAGAAAAATGGGTATGCGATTTTCGCATACAGTGTAGCTTTTGTAGTTTTGCATACCCAGAGGGGAAATCGCATACCCAAGTCGGCGCGGCACACTACAAAGACTACAAAAACGCATACCCATTTCTCAAAACGCGCTGGAGTTCTTTTTCCTCTCTGATTTCGGTCTTTTCTCACTACAAACTACACAAAAAAGCTTACCAACTCCCATTCTTTTCCAGATGCTCATCGGTCGGCCGCTTCTACGACATAAACTACGCGCAGTTGGACGCCGACCGGACTCAAGCCCTGAAAGGGAACCTGCGGACAAAGAAGGCCTAATCGCCAAATGGACCCGCTAATTTTCTTGTTTTTTTATCTGCCTATTTTTATTTTTGCCCCCGAAAACAAATCTATTTTTTATCCTGTTAAATTTCTCGCCCCCCTCCGAATCCGCCCGTGTTTTTCGATCTTTTCCCCAACCACGCCCATTTTTTGTAAATAGTTGAAAAGCGCTTTTATTTTATTCTTCTTTTTATTTTCAGTTATTATTTTCAGTCTTTTTTGAGTTCCCGCCCCGGATCAAACCCACCCAAAAACACTTGTCATATGTTAAATCATAAATTCATAGAAAAGTTCCGGTCGTCGCCTCTATTATTCTTCCCCCCGAAATTCTGTTAATTTTTGATCCCTCGCCTCTACCACAAGCTCCGCCCCCAATTTTCCATATCGTTATTTGTTCTAAATGCTTCCGTTGGTTTATTTGGCTCCGCCCCCTTCTCCCCCACCCAATCCATTGCTCAAAACACCGATTGTTCGTTTCTTGCCACGTGTATCCCCTACCAATTTCCCCCTTTTTGTGCGATGATGAATTCCCCCCGCTTACCCCAGTATCTATATGAACCGATGAGTAATATAATTTGTGTTTTTTTTTTCTGAAATTTTTTTCAAACAATTTTTTTTCAGAATTTTTTTTTTTCAAAAATATGGAAAATGACGAGGGGAAATTTTTGATGTATTCATTAGTTCCGAAAAGAAAAAAAAGAAGCTCAAGGATTCTCGGAACAAATCACACTTCACAATTATTTTTATTTTATTTTATTCAGAAGAGGCCGCGACGTCTTCTGAATTATTGTTTCCTTGTTTTCTTCATCTTTCATGAAGTGTGAATCAGAATAATTGAAAAATAATAGACATGCCTATTTTAATAAGGCTCTCTCTCTGCTCACTGGAGCACATACGATTCTCCTCCTCCCCATCCCCATGTTCAAGTTCCAGAAATTCTTGAATTTTTGATTTTTTTTTCCTGTCTCATCCTGGCTATAAATATCAGGTGTTATTGAGCACAAAAAAGAAGATTCTGATCATAGTTTTCCATTGTTTTTTACTGTTTTTGAATTATTCGCTTGAGAAAAAAGAGCTTATACTTTTTATGACGGGTTACTGTAGAAATTCAGCTCTGCGCCTTTGAAAAAAATTCAGCTCTGCGCCTTTGAAATTGAATAAGTTGAAAATTTTTTGCACTGTAAAAATTTTTTTTTTTCTGTCTGATTTTCGATAACTGAGGGAATCGTTTTTGAAAACTTTTTTGAATAGTTCTGATAAAACTTGAATAGTTTTGAGAAAATTCTGAATATTTCCAGACGGGAAAAGTCTGAAATTTCTTAATAATCACAAAAAAAAATTTAAAAAAGACTGCATTGTTTAAACTTTTTTTTTCAAAATTTCCGACCCGCCAAATCAAAAATTCTGAATCGAAGCATCGAATTTTTTTACAGAGTGAAAATTTAAAAAATTAGCAATGTCGATTTTTTGCCGTTTCATTCGGAAAGTTTGAGCAAGATCAACAAATTGGGAGCATGCTATTGAGAACATTTTTCCCAAAAATGAAGCTACGTGACCCTTTTTCACAATTTTTGATATCTTCAGATGTTTGATAAGCTCTGCTCTTAAAGATCAGCATGGTAGAATCTGTTCTTGTAATGAAAGAATAAAAGCATGAAAGTCATTTTTGGAGTTTTCACTTTCGGTCAAGCCGCGATAGCTAGACAAATGGAATGCACTGGTCTCAATTATTAGGTGGGATATGACGATCATAAGCTTTCGAAAGGTTCCAATTATACTTAACATCGTCATGCCACTAATTGCTGTTCGATTTCCCTGTGATTCTTCGGAAATCTGTTCATCTTGAATTTTTTTTTCTAGACTTTATTGTGGTAGAAGAGACTGGACAGCTCAATTTTTTTGGTATAATTTAGCAGTGCTATGCTCAGTTCTTCAATACAACTCAGACCATTTCAGTTTAATTGAAGTACCTTTTTCACTATTCAAAGAACTGATTTTCTGAAGGCTCAAAAATAGAAAAATCACAAATCTATCCGCTTTTTAGAAAAGTTAAACAAATCCGTTCCTAACTTTTCCACCTGTCTTTTTTTCTGTTGAGTGTATTTTGTGGCTGACTTTGCAGCTCCACGTGTTGTAATATAAATGACTATCAAAAAAAAAAGAGTTTTGGTGTACTAGGCTCCATTAATTTTCTTCTGCAAAATTCGGGTCATTGACCTAATTACTGGTTCTTATCCATTCAACTCTTGTCCTCTCTTTTTTCAGTCTGCCACTTTTAAATCCAATTATAGTTTGCTCTCTCCATTTCATTCTTTTCTTTCAAATTTAAACTAGAATCAAAAATTCTAAATGTTTCTACATAGTTCTAGCACATATCATTGATAAATCAGTAAATATTATGCAAAAAACAAAGTCAAAACCCGAAAAAATGACGAATTTTCATAAGTGTGTTATTATCTAAAATTTTGATCTCTTGTGTGCCCTCTCCTTCCATCCCATCACTAAAAAAAAGGGAAAGAACAATGACGAATTTTAAATTTTTATTATGAAAATGAATGAAGTGAGGAATCCTCTCAAAAGAGTCCAGACACCAGAATTAAAGACGCACTTGTGAAGAATAATTTTTTTGAAACACCCTCATCTTTTGTCTCAAAATAGTCCATTCCGAAGCAAATTATGATGAAAAATTGATGTGTTAAGCCCCAGGTCCAGACTAAAAATGACCTAAATCGTTTGAAAAAGAAACCCCTGATTTCGTATATCTTCGTATTTTGATACTTCCCCTTGAAGCCTTAGAATTGCACGAAATTTTCCATTTAAACACAAATTGAGATCCGTTTTGGTCCGTAAGTCTTGTTTTGCTTTTCTTATTTCACTGGCTTCGTTTTGATCTCGGGCAGGAAATGAATTCACCTGCCTCTTGCTTTAATTAGAGTAGGAAGGGGTTCAATTTGAGTTCTATGACAGGTGATTGAGTGGGTTTATGATGTATATAGGGGGGAAAATCAGAATCATAATTTTGGAGAAATTTTAGTTTAGAACTTTTGTTTCCTTGGTTTCCCGAGAAAGTAGCAATTATTCAAGAAGGAAATGATTCAGATTTCATGCTTTGTCATACTGTGAAAAAATTCAAAATTTCTAAATAGTAGTACTGTGTAATTGTTCGTCGAGAAAATAACTACATTACTCATTTTCCACAACGTTTGTGAGTGAATCAGACCGCTCTCACGATGGTTTTTTTTAAATTTGAATTAAGTTTTGCTTTTATATGGGGGGTTTTTTTTATGGATCCAACTAACTTTTACCTGGCTATCATACCATACCAATTAGGAAGGTACATCGACACCAAATCAAGTAACTGGCCCGTATAAAAATAGCAAAGTTCCCACATGAAAACAACGTTCTCAGTTCTGATGAGGTACAGTTCTGATACGGGGCAGTGCTGATAAAGAAGAGTTCTGTTACGGGACGATTTCGGCATAGCACAGCTCTGCTATGGGGTGCGGTTCTAATACGGCACAGTTCTGGTTAAGGAGAGTTCTGGCGAGGGACACGGTTATGAAACGTCCTACTTTTTTTTTCAAAAAATTTTGTTTTTTTTTCGAGACAAAGCTAAAAAAGGGAATTTAGGACAGGTGACTGTGGCTTTTTAAGCTTTTAAAGCCGAAGCCTTTGAAACCTCTATATTTCCGAATTTGCAGATAAAAAGATGAAGATCAAAATATCAGACATTTTGAACAGAACTAACTCCATTCGAGTGTTAATTGCCCCCCTTCGTCCATAGCTCGCAAACCTATGTATTGTGAAAAACATATTTTTGAACACCATTTGTCTTTTTTTGGTCTTTAACTATAGTCCCAATTAACACTTTCTGAAAGGGATTTCGCACTATCCAAATTCTTAATTCAAAAATTTCGGAATAAAAGGTCCAGACCATTGAAACAAGTTCCGTCTTTTACGGAAAATACTACTGAGCCGATAGGTTTGCACAGGGCGTTGACGTGAGTACTTAAAAGTTCTTGTAGACCAAAAAAATTCTGCTAGACCTAAAAATTCTGCTAGACCAGGAGAAAATCTTGCGAGAAAAAGAGACTAACTGCCCTCTAATTGTTTCTGTCGTCTAACGGACTTTACCACGTGGCTCCTTTTCCCCAAACCCTTCCCTTATATGAGTAACACCCCACAATGACGTAAGACAGAACACCATTTATTTCCGAAACCAATTTCAAAATACGCACATTTTTTGCACCCATCTTTTCTTCTCATCCAACATGCCCCTCCCCCCCCCCCCCCCCCCCCTCATGTACCCCCAATTTCCCCTCCCAATTTGAAAAAGAAGAAATGTCAATTGGTGTGGTTTCTTTGGGGGATGGGTGTCTACCACTATTACCCTTCGTCTTAAAAGAAATTTCGTCATTTTGTTTTATGTCTTCAAATTTTTCAACGCCTCCGCTTCCCCTCCTTACATAGTTTTAATCTCTTGGGGGTGAAAAAGTATAGGGGGAAAAGTAGTGAGTCTGGGGTGGAGCCAGGCACCCCAAAAAGATTCGAATGATAGATTGCTCGATGCTCCTTGAACCCTCTCACAAAAAGTAATGCTTCTTTGGGGGTACGGAGAGGGGAGGGGGGTTTCGTCATTTTTTGAAAAATGTTTTTTTTTCTATTTTGGTAGGATTTTTTTTCATTTGGGGTTGGTTTCGATAGCTTTCAGCTTGTCTAACTTGCAGAAAGGCTTCATTTTGAAAGTCAAGCTACGGTCTGGTCTTGGTCCTCTAACTAGCCCTGACTAATCCGTTCCCAATTAAAATTTTGAAATTTTTCTATAAAACGGAATTGTTATAAACAGCTTATAGCTTGTTTTGTTGCTCATAGCCTATTACGGCATCTCAATATGCTCAAAGGAGGACTAAAGTCGTCTTAATTTAACATTAATTCTGCTTTAAAATTCTACGCTGTTCACGATTTTCATAGTGATTTTGCTTGAAAAGCGCTCTAAACCGAGAAAATTGTTCTGAAAAATCTTCCGAAATACAGATACCGTTTTGATGGCCGTGGCTTACTGGCCTAGGAATCCCACCGTGTAGTCCGAGAGAACAACGTGGCCTAGAGGTTTCATCCTGTGATTCCTAGGCCTTCTGGTCTTCTTAGAACTACACGGTGGGATTCCTAGGCCAGGATGCCACGAGCATTGAAGCGGTATCTGTGTTTCGGACGATTTTCCAGAACAATTACCGCGGTTTAGATCGGTTTTCAAGCAAATTCACCATAAAAATCGTGATCAGCTTTGAATTTTGTTCAGTAAAAACAGTTTTTGATTTAAGTGAGTTTAGTCCTCCTTTGAATGGTCAAAGTAAGTCAAGCTGAAAAAAGTTTAAAAAATTTCTAAAGACAAAAATAAAAATCCCTTACTAGAAAACTGGTTTCACTTAAAACTAGTCAGATAAAAAAAAAGAAATTTTCGTTCTTATAGAAGATTCTGTCCTGGCTAAGCCCAATATCATTCCACACCTCATTTTCTTTCAAACTTGCAAAATTTCTTTTGTACTTTTTAGTCCATTTTTCTAAGGTGTGCCTTATTTTCTGACATTTTTCCCGCCAACTGATTTGTCATAGTCCAGGAACAAAAGACTTCAACATCATATCACTTTTTCAAACTCTTCTCACACTTTCAATTCTAAGAAAATCGTATAGCGAAAAATTTCGATTATAATGATGACTTTCATGGGAAACCTTATAATATAATTTTGAAAAAAAAATGTTTGTTCCGTTGCATCAAAAAAACAAATTGTGAAAAAACTCTAATAAAAGGGCATTGAGAAAATGACTCATTGTACGTAATGGGAGATCTTTGCAATACCCAAGATCCCACGGTATATTGCAGACTAGAAAAGAAATACTTTCCACAAAAGGGGCGTGGCCTCTTTTCTGTGCAATAAAAACGCAGTGCAAATTGGGAAATGGAGGTCGAAATCTTTGTGAATTTTCAACAAAAAAAAGAAATTGAAAAAGAAAATAAAGATTTAGTACAACCCATCCTCTCTTTTCATCCTTCCAGCCTGCCCCCTCACATCATTCTCTTCCCTCCCCCCTACCAATTTCAATTTTATTCGGTTGTTGTTGCTGGGAGCTAAAATTTTTCCAGCTCTTTTTTTTCAGATTTCGATTTCTGGTCAGGTTTTTTTGGCCGGGTTGAGATTTTTGGTTTTCCGTGGGAAATAAATATAGAGCGCAAAATCTTTGGTTTGACGTTACTTTACTTTTTTTTAGTAGCTCGCCTAAAATTTTGGGGTTCAGATTTTTGAATCAAAATTGCACATATTTTGATTCAAAGAAAGTTGAAATCACCTGAAAAACTTTATTAGAACAGCACGCTCTTAATGTTCTCAGCACGCATTTGGGCGTAGAGGGGCCTTTCTAATATAGTTTTTTAAAACGATAAACAACCTCACGCTCTATTGATAAATTGCAGATTTCGCTACAAAATTTAATTTTAGCAGAAACCGAAATTTTAAGATTTCAATTTTTTTGGCCATTAGAGCGCGTTTTTCTACTAGGGGAACTCCGTGCAAATTGAAATTAAGACAGTGCCCTTGTATTAGAGGTTTTTTTTTCGAAAGCGGCTGTGTTTTTTTTTTGATAATTTGTTTTGTTGATCAAGATTGTCACATTTGCAAATCGCTGTTTTTTTCTGTGATGCAAAAATTTTATTTTCTGAAATATTGCAAATTTGACAATTAGATGAAGCCATTCGACCCATTAAATTTCCACTGGAATTTTTCAACTCCGAAATTTCTCATTTCTAGCTCTTTGGTCTTTTCAAAAATAGAATGTCCTTGAGCTTGTTCCTGGTACCAATCGGAAAAATTTTCCCACAAAAATGTTGTTTGAATGGGAATAACTCTATTTGTTTGCCTGAAAAAAAGTTCTGATCTTAATTCTATTCTTGACATTTTCGGTTTTTACATTGTCAACAATTCTTCTGACTTATTTCTGATTTTCCCTTCTATTTTAAGCTTTTGATTATTTCGGCGGTAGGACGTTCCAGAACCGTGTCCCTCATTAGAACTGTCTTATTAGAATTCTGGATGAATGAGAACTGGTCGGTAAAGCTCGGGACGAATCAGAACTGATCCCTTACAAGAACGGGCCGTTCAAAAACTGCCCCGGATAAGAACTTTTGAAATGCACGTATTTGGGCACTTTTCAACACTTGCAGGCCATTGCTGCAAAGTAGTGCCCATTCTCATCCGGGCAGTTCTAATAAGGTACAATTCTGACAGGGGACGGCTCTGGCACGGGAAAGTTCTAAAACGATACACTGCCAATATTTCGAATATCATTTCCTTGTCTCCATTTTTAATTTTTTCAGCTTTTTTTTCTGACTGATTTCTGACTTCCAATTTGTTACCATTCACCACTTTCAAATTTCACTTCCGAACTTTAATTATTCATTTTATTCACATCAATTTCCACTTTTTTTCAGTCACCACACCTCACAAAAACAGAAAAATACCAAAAAGCAATGAATTGTGTATATTTGTGTATCCTTCTCTCTATCTTTGCCATTTCCGCATCATTCGCACTTCCATTCTACTCAAAACGAGAATTGGCTCCATCGTTGACTCTTCATCGAATCAACGCTCTCAAGGATACCATTGATCAGTTGAATGATATCAAGAAGGCTATGAGATGCCGGGAGAGAGGTGAGCAGGGGCTCTTATATTAGAGGGAGTCAAGTTACTGGATTGGGATTATATCAGATTTGGTAAATTATCCATTTAAAAAAGAGCAAATTTCTAAAGCTGACACCAAAAAAGTTCATAAATCTGAAAAATTGAAAAGTTTCTGGAAAATCATTTCGCTTTTCAAGGGCTAGCCATGCATTTTTCAGATTGAACTAACTTAAAATTCTGAAAAATGAGCTTACAAACTAGACTAGAGTCCTAGAGTCCTAGAATTGGTTTGTATCAAGCCTAGTTCAGCCTAAAAATTTGACAAAAACAAGCCTGAAATAGCCTAAAAACCGGCCTGAAACAACCCTAATTCGTGTCTAAAACAAGCATGAAAATTGCTGGATCGAAAACAAGCCTAAACTGATCTGAAAATCGGTCTTGAACAAGATTTGATCCGTTTGGAAACCGATCTTAAAGAGACGTGAGGAGGCCGAAATCTGACCTTAGCCATCTTAACCAGCTTGAATTAGCCTAAAAACCAGTCTGAAACAAGCTTAGTTCTATTTGAAATTCGGCCTAAGCCTAAGCCTAAATCCGCCTAAAAACTAGTCGAAAAAGTCTTAAACAGGCCTAAAAAAAAGGTTGAAAACAGCCTAAATTAATTCAAAACTAGCCTCACACCAACCTGAAACAAGCCTAAGACAGCCGAAAAACTATTCGAAAACAGGCTTAAAACTAGGCCTGGGACAAGCTTGAAACCAGCCTAAACCAGCCCAAGACTAGACTCACACCATCTGAGGACCGTCTTAAAACAGTCCGAAAACCGTCCTGAACCGACCTTAAATCCGTATAAAATCGGCCTAAAAAGCCTCAACCAAGCCTAAACCGTCCTTTTTTTTCAGCCAACGAACTCGCCTCAAAACGTTCCAAGAGAATGATCTCCCCCTCTCTTCGCCTTTCTGAACTCATCGATCCATTGGTAACAGGAGAGAATGTGCCAAGTGAAGAGTCCCAAGCAGCAACAGGCAGTCAAATGATTGATGATGAATGTGTTGGATTCTATCATGATATTCCTTATTATTTTTAGACCTTTCCCCCTCCTGTTTTCTGTCGACTATTATAATAATGTATTTTTCTGTAACTAAAAAAATTTTGGGTCCAAAATTAAAACCAAAATAAAGTTCTCATTTTTGTTTTCCGGTTTTTGGCGTGAACCTCTCTAAATAGATTTTTTAAAATCCGAATCCTAGAAAAACAAAAATATTTGTCATCATTTTTCAATTTACCATCTCCATAAAACGTTACGAGCTACACATGATGAGATTCTTGATTTTTTGCATCGTTTTCCATTTTTTCATCGCATCGGCTTATTGTGATGATACGGCGACTTCAGATGATGGGTAAGGATAAGAGCTTCACGGAATTCCGTTTTCCGATGTCTGTTTTCCGGAATATTCGTGTATTTCCCGGTAAAAAAAAGTAAGAAATTTTGATAGTTTTGAACAGCCTTTAATTCAGAAAAAGCACGAAAAATACCGAAAAGATTCTAATTTTTCTGAAATAATTTTTGCCAAGCTCCGGTGGAAATTCTACAAAATTTCCGATTTCCGTATAAAAAAATGTTTTCTTTCGTCTTCCGATTTCCGTATTCCGTTCTCCGAAAAAAATTATTTTTCCGATTATTGCAAAAAAATTTTTTTCGGTTTTTTTCCTATTTCAAAACGTCTTTTTCCATTTCTATTTGGTCCAAAACTTTCAAAACGCACTGAAAAAATTTTTTTTTTGAAAAATTTGAATTTCCAGCCAAATTTCTGACGCCACCCCATCGCCAATCGTCATACCGCCAGCAGACACCCCGGCACCTCCTCCAACCCCTTCGAATCCTCCTCCTCCAGCGGCCCCTCAACCTACAGTAATCCCGGCTCCAACTCCTGGTCCCTTGGCTCCAACGGCGACTTCTGAACCCCTGAAGCCAGAGGAAAAAGAAAAAGAAAAGCAAAAAATCAATTGTGAAACGGATCATATTTGCATCGATGGGGACCACATTTTCGGGATGGGCGGTCCGAAAAATTTGAATTTTCTCATAATAATTTTCATGGTGATGCAATAAAAATTTTTATTTTTCAATAAAAAACCCGCTCTATTTTCGAAAAATCTCAAAAAAAAAATTTCAATATGGCTTCTGTTGACCGCAACTGTAATCCGATGGAAAATCGAATTGAAACGTGGCAATGTTGGCTCCGCCCCTATCCCTGTACCATAACATTAAATCATTTCCCATCCAAGCTCCGCCTCCAAAAACACCATCAAAACGATATTCGGCGTATCCGGGTCCCGAGAGAGTGGTCACACATTTTGATTGCAAATTTTGGCGGGTGATATAGAACCGTTTTTCGTAGATTATGGCTACCAAATGGTGTTCGATGGAGTCGTCAATTCGGGTGGAAATTCTGGGAAAAAATTGAATGCTGGAAGTGTAGTTTGTAGTTTTTGAGACGAAACATATAAAGAAAACGAGCTCAACGAAAAAATGGGTATGCTTTTTTGTAGTATTTGTAGTGTGCATACTCAAGCAATAGAAATCGCATACCCAAAGTCGAAGAGACGCAGGGAAATAGGTATGCAATTTTTGAAACGGAGTGTAGTTTTTGTAGTTTGCATCCCCAAACACAAGAAAGCGCATACCCGAAGCGGCAGAGGTAGACTACAAAGACTACAAAACAGGGAAGTCGCATACCCATTTGCAAGCTGGGAAGTTGGTATGCCAAAAAAAGTGTAGTTGTTGTAGTGTGCATACGCAATCAAGTTCGACAGACTACAAAGACTACAAACGCTAGAGAAAATCGCATACCCATATTTTCGCTGGCTTTGTTGCGGCGCGTTTTTCTTAATCGTTGAAATAAACTCATTCTTGACAGATTTCTCTCGATTTTTCTCGATTTTTTTTTCGGGTTTACTGCAAATTATGATAAAGCTACTTTGAAATCAATGAAATCTGAAAAAAAAAGGTAAAAGCATGGTCAAAAATGAGCATTTTTAGAAAGAAAGGAGCTTGTAAGTTTTGGCATAGCTCTGATTTAGTCAGGGTTTTCAATTCTTTTTCTTTCGAGAATTATTCGAAGAATTTCCGACATTAATCCAAATTTTTCGATTTTCGAAGCGTCTTGTTTAGTTTTCTATCCCTACAACACCTTATTCTATTGACTTGGCGCGAAATTCAAATTTCCAAATTTCAAAATTTCAAAACTCACATCATCGCATCCTTCGTCATCGCTTGTCCCGTTCCATTGCTAAACATTCCATAATAAATCACATTTGACACATTTCGATATCTATCAAAAAGGACCAAATCCCCCTTTTTACTGATGACCGTATCCAATTTCCAAGTGCTTCCGAATCCGTGACCCCCCATAAAAATCTGAGTTGACGTCACTAAATTCTGAATTGGGTTAGACAATCCTGTGGGCGTTGTGGTATTCGGACAACTCTCTGTTCCTCCAATTTTCACAGATCCATCAGTCCCATTAAAAAGTGTAGTTTGTAGTGTACAAGTGAGAGACTGATACGTTTCCATGTATAAATCTGACGTGGGCTCCACCTGAATCTCACACGGGGCGTCTTGAACTTGAAATTTGAATCCATTAATCGAACAGTGATAGGCGTTATCATCACAATCTGAGCAACAATATATGGCGTCGCTGGGTTTTAGAAGTGCCACGTCATCTCGAATTTTCAGAATTTTACACGTGGAACATCCCAAGGTGTCCAAATCCAGATTGGATGAATTGAATTTCCCAGTTTTTGGGTCGAAAGAAACAAAAGTTTTTGAGTCTTGACCCCAACCATATAGCCGGTTTTGCCACTGATATCCAATGTTTGCTGGGGTTAAAGACGTGAGATTTTCCACGTTGAAATTGTAGTATTCCGAGGTGGTTTTTAGGATGTAGGCTATCAGATATGGAGAGGAAGGAGGTGGTGTTGGTAATGGAGGATGGGTTGGAGGAGGTAGTGGAGTGGTGAGGACGTCATTTGTGTAGTTGTGGTTGGAGGTTCCTGGAAATTTTATTGGATTTTTTTTTAAATAAAAGGCATCTTTGAGTTTCTCAAGAAATCTTTGTTAAAAAAAAAGGAAAAAAGCAAATTTAAAAAGAGCCGTATCCGAGAAATTGCGAAAAACCACAAAGGTTCTTGGTCGAAATCAATAAAAATATTCCGTTATTTTCAGATTTTGTCAATTTACAGACAGTTTTTCATACTCAATTTGATTTTCACCGTGAATTCAGTTGAAATGGCTCAAAAGAGGTCCAAATTCAAGTTTGAGAGCAGCTTTAATTGGTCTAGATTCCACTGGCCTAGAATTCAATGAGAGAATCTGATAAATTTTTTGAGTGCGTATTTTCATTTTTATTTATCAAAATATTTCGTGGTTTTTTCTGCAATTTTTCGAAGAGATTTTACTGAAAAAAAAAACAGAAAGAGAAGAACCGTAAATCACCAAGTTCTCGGACTGTAGGCCAGCGGTTACTAGGCCATCAGAAGAGAATTCAAATAATTTTCCTACTTGAGGTAAATTTTGAACGTGTTCATATCTCATAAACTAGAAAACAACAAGTTAGCCCTAGTGTTTTTTGGTCTTTTGTTTTTTTTTTGAAAATTTGTTCAATTCAACACGTTTTTTCTGAAAACTTTACAGAGATTCTCGGGAGTTTTGAAAATTACTACTTTTATTTTAAAAAACGATAATAAAAACTCACCACTATTAACCAACAACAATATCAACAGAACAATAGCTGCGGCGATGAAAAACAGCAATAAAATGACAAGACTTGCCAGACAAAACTGACGTCTTCGTGACCAGTGACGAATGGATTGGACGCATCCGCAACGGAGAAAACCTGGAGAGAATTTGAATTTTTTGAAATTAATTTTGAATTTTAGGTAAAAACTTTTCAAACAGACTTGTCATTGGCCGGGCCGCTGAAGAAATTTCTACCGGCACGGGGCTCAGGCAGAACATGTTCCTTTTTGATATTTTCTAATTTCCTGGCCCATGTTTTCCAGAAGAAGAGATTGATAAATTTTCAAATAAAAAGACCCAGGGAAAGTTTCGACATTGCTTCAAATAAAAATTTTTTAATTGAAATTTTAGTAATAAATTATACATTTTCAAAAAATAAATTAAAATTATTTTTGACTGAAAATGTCTTTTAAAAACTCACTAAACCAATTGCTCCCAGTTTCCCGTTCATCTGAATCCCTTTCATGTCTCCATGAATCTATCCTCACGAAGTCTTCATTGGTCAATTGGGCAGACGGGAATCGCACTGTTTTATTGGCCGTCTCCTAAAATTTCGATTTGGCGGGAATTCAATTTTTTCAAAAGTTCAATTAAAAAAACTTACTTTATTCCCGATCGCAATTGTATCCGAATCTTTCCTGTGCCTCCTCTCAAATTGTGATGATGAAGTGGCACCCGATGACGTCATCTCCCCGTCATCTTCTTCCTGACTTTGAGTTCGAACCCTGGATTCATCGAAAAATTCATTAAAAAAAATTTTTTTTCTCAAGAAACTTACATTTCGCAACTTATCGAGCAGTGATTCAGAGACGGAGAGACAGTTGAGAAAAAAGAAAAATTGTCATTTTTCGTCTGCAAGGGGTAGTGTGGTGTTATCACTGAATTTCTAACTATTCAAATATAAAAGTGTTGATAATTTTCTTCGCCCTTTTTTTCCTCCTTTTTTCATTTTAGGTGATAAGAACATATGGGTTGATTTTTTTTTTGATTTGGAAAGTTTTTATTCATCATTATTTTCAGATTCGTGATTTTTTTTCCAAATTGAAATTCAATTGAAAACTATTTAAAAAAAAGAAAATTGTTCATTAAAATTGACAAGTGGCAACAAAAAAGGTATTTTTAAGAATTAAAAAACTTAAATTCAAACTTGTTTCTGCTTCAAAATTCAAAGCTTATCACGATTTTCATAGTGATTTTGCTTGAAACTCGCTCTTAACCGCGAAAATTGTTCTGTAAAATCGTACGAAACACAGATACTGTTCTGATGACCGTGGCCTCCTGGCCTAGTAATCCCACCGTGTCGTTTGAAAGGGCCAGAAAGCCAGGAATCACTGGACAAATCTCTGGGTGGCTTTGCTCTCTCGGACTACACGGTGTGATTTCTAGGCCATGTGAGATTCCTAGGCCAACCTACTTTTGTGTCATTCAAAGTAGTTTCCGACCCGAAAAATTCAGGAAAAACCCAGAAAAAAAAACGATTTCCAAAAATATGTTGTCCACGTGGAGTACAAAAAATATTGTATTTTATTTCCAAACGGCTACAAAAAATTTTTCTTTTTAGAGCAACTTTCAAACAAAATCAATATAAAAACCGTGATCAGCATAGAAATTGAAAGCAGTAATAATGCTAAATTTAGGTGTGTATAATCCTCCTTTAAATATATAAATAAATTGTTAGACCATGCCAAACCAGCTTTCTTCCACAATCAGCTCATAATCAAACTGGAATCCATCAGGCAAATCAGTCACCAACTTTTTAGAGCTTTCAAAAATCGTGCGAACCACCACACTGTATATTATTCCATCAATTGGCTCTTTTGCTCTCATTTCATATTGGTTTTCGCGGTGCTCACAGAGCATATAAGAATCCGTGAAAAAACATGAATAAGCGTCAACACAAAATATGAAAGATGAAGATAGAAGGAGAATATAAATTAGCCAATTTCCCTGAAAAATCAAAATTGAAAAGTGACTTTGAGTACCAATTTTTATTTGAAATCACGAAAACTAATTCCAAAACCATAAAATTGTATCGCATGGCATAGAATTAATTTCGCTGACCGAGTAGACTCGGACTACACGGGCAGGTGGAAGAGGAACTGTGTAGTTCTCGAGGACAGCCTCCAACTTTTTTTCTTTCTTTCTTCAATTTTTTCCGCTTTTCAGCGGTTTTTAAAAAAATTTTTAGTTTTTTTTCTTTTTGGAACAAAAAAAACAGGCCTGAAAGTCGAAAAGCGTCAAAAAAAGAGAAAGAAAGACTTTTTTTCCCGCCGATTTTTTCTCTTTCTTTCTCTTTTTTTTGACGCTTTTCGACCTTCAGGCCTGTTTTTTTTGTTACAAAAAGAAAAAAAAAACTGAAAAATTAAAAAAAAAAACCGCTGAAAAACGGAAAAAATTGAAGAAAGAAAGAGAAAAAGTCCGCGGTTGTCCTCGAGAACTTTCTCTTCCACCTGCCCGTGTAGTCCGAGTGGACTCGGCCACCGAAAGTAATTCTAGGCCAGGCGACGCAATTTCATGGTTTTTGGAGTAGCTTCCTTGTTTTCAGACTATAAGAAAATGATTCTGTTTTAGTTAATGTACCAGAATTCGGATTATAAAAAAATGGATATCTTCTTACCGTGATCCAATATGCGGCCACGCCTACTGCCAAATGAAATAGACCAAAAAGAACGACGTAGAGCTTGATCCCACAAAATGGTTTTTTCTCAGAAGGCAAACGAATATAAAGTCGGGTACAAGAAGAGCAGAACATTGCATAGGAAAATACCATTGAGCACACAGACAATAGAAAAACAAGTCCGGAAATCTGAAAAAAAAATATTTTTTTGCTGAAAATTTCTTTCTGAACCACTCACTCTCATATATATTTCCAAATTCCAGAATATAGTTGAGGCAATCATAGACCAAACTGATAGGATCATACCAAAAAGGCCCAAAATGATGTGGGACATTTTTTGAACACTAATTTTTGGTTTGAAAATTCTAAGAAAATGCGTAACTTCAACCAAGAGAAATAAAGAGGTGTGGAAAATGAAAACTAGCCACATGATCAATAAACTCCTCCATTCGGGTGTTCTCTCTTTGTTGGGCGGCAGAAAAAACCCCAGAAAAAATAGACCGCTATAAATAGAGCAGTGCCAGAATGCCTGGTTTGATAAAAGAAAAGGGGATATATGAGTAAAATATGAAGAAAATTCCACAAGAAACCATATTGGAGAGATAAAAAACTTCAAAAAGGGTCTCAAAATGTCCCAGAAACTGCATTTTTTGAATTTTCGAGCATGCGGCATTGTTATTGATTTTTGTCGGGAGAGAAGACACTCCAGAGGAAACTGTTCGAGTGAGATGGTGTAGAGAAAGAGGGAATGAGAGAGGATACGCCAGTAAGGGGAATACATGTCAGATGGTAGGCGGTTTATATAGACCTTGTGGAGTGGAACACCACCGTTGCACTCAAATACCCCGTGGGATTCTCAAAAACAATCTGAAGGCTGTCGTAAATGATATTTGCCAAAATCTGGTAAGCATGCCCGTTTGTTTTACCGCATTCGTTTGCATTTTCATTGTTTTTTTCTGTTGATTTCTAGTCAGCCATCATGACTTTTATTCTTATCAAATCGAATAAGTTCCATTCTTAATAGCCTTCTTTAACAACAGCTTTCGAATTTTGTGCCATTGTCGATCTTAGTCTTTAACTCTGCAAATGTTGAATTTTTAGATTGAAAATAAACCGAAGCTCACTCAAAATATCCCCGAAGAGTTTTGCCTTTTTCTCATCATTCGGTTCTTTGCGATATTTGTTGATTTTGTGAAATACAGCAAACGATGGACAGTATTTCATAAAGATCTGAAATTTGTTATTAATTTGAATTGAATTTTTTTTTGCAACCAACCAAATAAATTATAAAAATGATGAATTGACTCATGCTCGAGAGCCAGACGATTCCAGAGTACTCCGAGAACATCTTTTCCGGCTTCCAGAATGTTTGCAGGGAGATGGCGATGGTTGAGGCAACTACCGCGTGTGGGATCCATTGTTTAGCGTGTAAACGGTGAATTATGAATACGGTGATTGCAAAATCCTCTATTACTGAAAATAATAATGTTTCCCATGTTACAGCTTTGTCGGACGAAAACAGAAGTTGAAAAACGTTAATTGGTAACTAGGATGCAACAAAAACCAGGCTAGGATGGAATCATTTGAAATAAAGGAACATAACTTACTCATACAAATGGAAACAAAAAATTTGAAATACACGACGAAATGGTTTGGATTGCCAATCAAACTGAGGATAACCGAATCGAACCATTTGAGTTTATTCTTGTAATAAAGCATGATACAAAATGCTCTAAATCCAAATTGAATGAAGACGATTGATTTTCTCTGAATGTGTGGTGAATTACTTCTTGAGATTTTCTCCAAACTCACAATGCCCGTGTATGATAGCACAAAGTTGAAATATTTAGTGGCAAGAGGACTCGCAAAAAATAGACTGTAACACAACATTTCTCGCTAAAAAATGTTCACACATTACTCACAATCCAGAGATGTATAAATCAACTATTCCTATTTGAATGCATTCGTTTCTCATAATTTTCCCGATTTGTTGTTTAGTTGAGTCGATAAGAATTTGGTATCCGAAAAACATGAACATAATCGATGTGAACGTGAGCAATACGGTGAACATGATATGCATCTTATGCCAGGAACTTGTTAACAATTCTGAAAATTGAATATTTAAAAAAGCACACAATGCACGGGTGATGATCGGGGTTGGTCGGAGACGGAAAACGGAAATCCCAAATTTTAAATAAAGTGGAACGGATGTTCCAAAAATTCCTAAATCGAAAAATTTTTTCGAACTTGTTTTACAGGAAAAAGGAAAAGAAAATTGACAAATTTCATTTTACCGGCTGCTTTTATCAGGCAAATTTTTTTCACAAATTAAGTGACTTTTTGGTTCAAACGACCGCCTTCAGCCAATTTTACAGTAAAAAATTATCAAGTTGTTGTCGAAAGCGAGTTTTGAAGGTTTTCCGATTTTTCCGGATTTTTTTCTGAAAAAAATTGGATATTCTAGTTTCCGAAATTATTTTTCGGAAAATTTTTTCATTTTCCAATTTCGACCAAGCCTGGTGATGATCCCTTGGTTTTCTTGTTAATAAATACATGCTACGTAATGTTTTGGACACGTTGGGAAAACATCTGATAACCCATAAAATTCTTTTTATTCTGGAATTTTAAAATTCAGAATGTATCGGAAAACTTCAGGAATTTTCTTAAAAACATGAGGCGGTACTGTTCGGCGGTACTGCCGAACCAATGACCCTTTGAACGAGAGCCAAGTGAAAGTAAAACAACGTAATTGAGGCGCACCCCTGTTTGAAGCGCACTGTAATGAAACCACATAAAAATAATCTTTGAAAATTTGTGTTTTCATCAAAAAATCAACAAATTTCCGTTATTCTTCCCAGCCTCTGGCTTTTTTCAAACTCACCGTCGATGATTTGGTTCACGTTCTGGCTTGGAAGTGTTTGCTCTGCAGCAATTTCTGGAGCTGCAGTTATCTCTGGAGCTGTAGTTATCTCTGGAGCTGTAGTAGATTCTGGCCTCGCGACACTTCCTTGTGAATTATCAGTTCCATCAATAACAATAGAATCGTCTATATCGTCAGCATAGGGAATGTCCGGCGAGTTGGGCAAAGACATTATTGGAGAAATTAAGACAAAGTAATGATAAAATTTTTTTAGAAACTCTTCATAAACAAAAAAGTTCGCGTGAAGTTCACCAGGACGATGGACTTTGTGAAAGTTCACGCATTTTCTTTTTATATTTCAATTTAAAAAATATTTCAGAAATTATGATGAATGGACGTCGAGTTCTATGAATATTTCCATCAAATTTCTTTGATGGAATTGGTACAGTTCAAAACAAACCTATTTCTCTGTTTTCTGAAATTTCTGATTTATTGTGGAAGAATTTGTGGAAGATTCTCAATGCCTACAGTGCAAAAACTTCCGTTCCAGGTCTGAATCCATTTGTATCCAATCCCGTGTTTCACACATTGAGTATCTCATGAAACAAAATCTTCAATCTGTCTGAAAATTTGGATCGTATGTGTGGAAAAGAGATATCCAGACAAAGAGACGAACGATGTCGCTGATTAACTTTGTTCCCATTCACTAGTTTTCTCTCTCCATCGGCTCAAAGAATAGATACTGTAAAATCTGTAATAGAGGACCCATATCCTTCTATTTTTTAACCACCGTATTTTGGTGTCCTGCTATCACAGGAGTGCTTCTGTTAGAGGCTGTCCTTAATTTTTTTTCAGAATTTTTCACAGTTCTTGAATAAAATCATTTGATTCACTTCAATTTTTCCTCAAAAAACCACGCAAACGCAAAGTACGAAAATGTGTTGGTACAGTAGCGCTTTGTCTCACGGTAAGTTTACCAAGTCATCCCAATCCCAATCTACATTCCGACGAAGTTCGACAGAAATACGTAAACGGACTGAACAGAAAGTACTTTTGAGCCATTCCGATAGTGTAGGCCGATAGTGGGAGTGGTGCGAACCGGTCTCTAAGCGATGTTTCTTCTTTATTTAGGTGTTTCAAATGTTTCAAAGCTTATAAAGATAATAAAAGGTTTGAATTTATTGAACTATCACTAATGACAAAAAATAGTAGGAAAATTTTCTTGTTGTTGTTCCGGGCACACTGAGTTTTGCATCTTTTTGTGGTGGTAGTGATAATACCCAGCTGGAAAAAACACTAGACACCTAGCAAAAAAGTCAATAATCTTTCGCTTTATTGATATTCTGCAATACTTTGACACTTCCGGAAACTTCGGTCTTGAAATATTCCTTCACTCCTTTTTTCCCGAGTGACCCTTGATTACCCATCTAATTTTGTTTGATTGCTTTTTTTTCAAACCAAAACCTTGAGGAAAAATAGTTTTTTCAGTCTACGATTCTATTTTTTGTTCAGGAATCCTAACGCTACGGCGTTTTCGGAACAGAAATACTGCTATCCCTTGAATGGCCGTGGCCTAGGAATCCCACTGTGTAGTTTGAAAGGAATGTGGCATTATTGATTTTTGTTGCCGGTTTCTATTTGAAATACGCGGCCAACAGAGAGGACACCCTCTGGGATTAAACGGATTGACATCTCACCATTCCTCGTTCCTTCTATCCCAAGCCCCGCACTAAAAAAAATCAATAAAAATGCCCAAATCCCAATCATCAAAAGGTTGTAACTTTTGGGACATACTGCGACCAATTTTAAAATTTCTAATATCGCCACCATGGTGCATCGTGGAAAGTTGCTCCTACTACACTCACATTTTCCCATTCCTCCTAGTTAATCACGCGTTTTTCCATTGCTTCATTTACCCAATTCTATTCTTCATGATCATTTTTCTACCTCCAAATCTTGAGAAACCATGTCCAGAATATAATAATCTGTTATTCATGTTGATGGCATTTTTCTCCCATGGATTCCCAATGGTGCATGAGATCAATTGGATTCAAAAATTCTTTAAACCAAAAGTAAGAGTTCAAAAAATGGAGCATATTGTTGTGGGCCTTTTTGGAATGATTTTTTCGGTTTGGACTATGATCGGATGCACAATATGCTGGTCGCTAGAGATCATGATGAATGTAAGTTAATAGTGTACCGTCTCGCGAGCATCAGTGCTCGTCTAGCACGAGAAATTTTTCGAGTCTCGAGACGAGTCTCGTCTTGCCTTGTCTCGTAATGTGATCGTCTCGTCTCGTTCTCGCAAAAGATCGTTTTTGTCCCGGATCGCAATTTCTCGTTCTCGCAATTTTCATTTCTCGCAAAGTGATCGGGACGAGACGATCTCGTTGCGAGACAAGGCGAGACACGCCCGAGGCGAGACGATTGCGAGACAAAACGAGAAGTGCGAGAATTATCTCGCGGGACAAAACCCTTCAAGTTAGGATCAGCAAAAGTTTTAACCTCAATTATTTTTAAGGCTTCCGCTGGTATTTTTCTCATTTCCCTGTGCTTTTTGATATTCTCGTACACAATGTTCTGCTCCTCAAATACCCGACTTTATGTGAGATTGCCTGCCAAAAACAAACCATTCAATGGCCTCAAAATCAAAGTTGTCCTATTTGCCATTTTCCACTTGGCTGTTGGCATTGCAGCGTTTTGGCTCACGGTAGGTGTTCCGATAAATTATCGACAAATTTAACAAGAAAATCTGGCGGAAAACTATTTGGAAAAAAAAACACTTCGGTAAAAGTTCGAAAATTTATTCAAAGAATACGCTAATTAATGCGGACTAGCGTAATTTTGGAGCATCGTTGCTCGGAGTTTCCGGTAATTAGAGAGAAATTTACCGATAAATTTAATGAAATTTTACTAGTAAATTTGAAGAGACTTTACCGGTAAATTTAATGAAACTTTACCTTAAATTTTTAACAAAATTATACTGGTAAATGTAACAAAACTTTACCGATAAATAAAAAAAAAATTTACTGATAAATTTTCTTGAAACTTTACCTGTAATTTTTAAGAAATTTTATCGATTAATTCATTGAAATTTTATCAGTAAATTTAATGAAATTTTATCGATAATTACAGCGAGATTTATCGGTGAATTAAATTGAATTTTACCGATGAAGTTTGATAAAAAATTTTTTCAGAAAAACTTCCTCATATACATTCTCCTTCTCACCTCATCTTTCATATTCTGTGTGAATGCCTATTCATGCTTCTTCACCGATACCTATATGCTCTGTGAGCACAGAAAGAATAGATACAAGATGCGAACCCAAAAACCAGCTTTGGGAGTTGTCTATAACGTTGTAGTGAGGGAAAACTCAAAAATGACGGATTTGCCTGATGGATTCCAGTTTTCCGATGAGCTAAAAGTGGATGAACGTTGGTATGAAAAGTATTGGATTTTGGAGTGATAATATTGATAAATCGTTTTTACCAATGCGTTAATTCGTCTTCCAACATGTTATTTCTTAATAAAAAAGCAGTCAATCAAATCAATAAAATATTTATTTTTAATAAAATAAAAGATTTACTGCAAAATACATATCAAACCGATGTCTTGAAATGGAAAGAATAGACGAGATCGGTAAGGTGTGAACGAAGTAAATTATACAAATGGGGTGGAAGAAGGTGAGAGAACGATAACAGATAAAAGAAATTAAAATCGAGATAAATTAGGAATTTTGAATTGAGAAGAGTATGAAAAAAAAAACTACAGATGAAAATGAGGGGATAAAGGGGGTTGAAAGCTGAGAAAACTACTTTAAAAAAAGGTTTGACAGGACGGAAACAGGCCGGGAAAACACGAGGAAAAAATGGGAGCAAAAAGAGCAATAGAAGAAATGGGAGCTCTAAAGCTGGTATTCCTCGTCATCCTCCTTTCTCTTGTTCTTCGTCCTTCTCGATTTCGCAGTGAAGTCGTCGCTTTTGTAGAAGATTGGAGTCGTGCGCTTTCTGGTGGACCTTCGCTCCGTGTGTTCCACGTTCATAGAGACGTCGGCCTGGAAATCAAAATTTATTTATTTTTCTTCTTTTTTTCTAACATGTATTACTCCCCAAGTGTCACCCCTAGATTCCAACGGTACTAGGGGCAAAAGTTAGACCCCCCGAGGGGTAAAACTTGGCGATACTTTGTTTTTTGAAAAGCAGCCTATTTTCAGATTTTCAGATGTTTTTCAATTTTCTGAAAATTTTGGGTTTTTTGACCGTAACTCAATCAAAATTGAAGATTTTTACAAAGTTGAAAGACAAAATTGTAGATAAAAATTAGATCTTATTTTTTGCTCAACTGACCGTTTGTGCCAAAATACGATAAAAGGACCAAAATGACCCCCAAAGCGGATTCGAGAAAAAAAATTTGGTCATTTTTTTTTGAATTTTATTTCATTCGATTCTACGTTCATTTTCGGAAGAAAAATTTGATTTTTTAGCTGAAAATGACTTTTTTGGCTTGGATTAGGTGGTTTAGGCTGATTTTTGATCGAACCAAGGGCTAATATGGTCAGAAATTATCTGTTTCGTCGTTCTAGCAGCATTTTATAACGTTTCCCATCAAAATTTTTGAGTTTTGAAATTTTGATAAATTTTCAAAAAAATGGCCAAAATGGGTTCACTTTTTTTTCTCGAATCCGCTTTGGGGGTTATTTTGGTCCTTTTATCGTATTTTGGCACAAACGGTCAGTTGAGCAAAAAATAAGATCTAATTTTTATCTACAATTTTGTCTTTTAACTTTGTGAAAATCTTCAATTTTGATTGAGTTACGGTCAAAAAACCCAAAATTTTCAGAAAATTGAAAAACATCTGAAAATCTGAAAATAGGCTGCTTTTCAAAAAACAAAGTATCGCAAAGTTTTACCTCTCGGGGGGTCTAACTTTTGCCCCTAGTACCGTTGGAATCTAGGGGTGACACTTGGGGAGTAATACATGTAAGTTTGAAATTATGGCCTAGAAAACAAAAACAAGTGATTTTTCCTCTTCCAGACTTTATTTTTCATGAAAACTAATTCCAAAAAGGGTCAGACTACTGTGGGAAGTGGAAAGCAGGGCTCTGACGCTCAAATAAAACAAAACCTCTAATTGAAGAGCATTGAGAACTAAAGAAACCCACCGATTGGCGTCGTTGAGAGTTCCTCTGAAATCCAAAAAGTCCACATCATCGACAGCCTGCCTTCTAGCCTCCGTCTCCTTTCTAGCTTCCACCTGCCTTTCCTTTCGCCGCTGCTCATCTGGCCTCTCACTTTCTTCTCGGTTTCTGGATGGGTGAACTTGCTGCACCGTGGTTGGAATTGGCTGAAAATGAGATGAATTAGAATGCAAAAAAGGGCTTTAGACTCAAAAACTGATTCCAAAACGCAGAAGATTTTGCAATCCCAACCAAATTTGGTTTAGTACTTTTTGATTGGGCTCTAGTATTGTATTCTTCCTTACCGTGACTCCGATTTGTCTCTTCCGGTGGACACTGACAGTCCCGGTGACTTGAACGGTGATAGAGGTGTCACCCACATCTGGCCTCATCAGTGCTCGAAAGAACTCCGAGTACAAGAACTTGGCCCAATATGGATCGTCACTCCACTGCGGTCCCTTTGCCTCAAACATTGGAATCCGCCGAACATCCTTCCTGCCACTTCCGTTGGTTATGTTGATATACAGCTCAAAGCGATGCTCATACTTTGGCTGATGATCCAACGCTGTCACTATGAGGTGGATAGTCAGCTTGCCTTGGCATCCAGTAGTTCCGTGGTTGCGACTTAAGACAATGGTGATGCGCCATTCATCCGGAAGTATTGGAGGCTCCTTGGGAATCCGCTCTCGAACGAGCCACTTCCCTGACGATCTGGAGTGGCTTCGGTATTGGCAGGTCTTCGTCCGTCTCCTCACACTTCTTTGCCTCCCGTCTGCACTTGTGCGCCTCCTCTGACGTAAGTGTTCATTGATGCGAAGCAAAGGGCCCTTCGGCAAGACGTGACGTCGAAGGAGAAACCGAGCTGGTCGGTCTGGAGATCAGCTCCTCATCTGATGCTGTCCGTGTTGATTCCCGGATGCCTTCTCCACAGAGAGAAGGACTTTTGTTGGAGGTCTTTGGTGACTGGCTCCTCCCGAGTCCAGTGTCCAATGGCGCTGCCGATGTACTCGAGACATCGAACAATTCTGGCGACATCGGACTGGAGGTCTTTTCGAATTGGCTCATCCCATGTCCTGCTACTCTTGTGTAGAGATAAGCTGACGTCTTGGGCTTTTTCCGGACTCCTCGATTTATCTTAGTTGGGTGGCGCATTGCATTTGAAGACCGTCCAACTTCAGATGCTTTGCGAGCTTCAGCAATTTCTCCAGCGACACCTTTTCACGTGGCAACAGCATCGTTTCCTTCTTGAGAGCCTTTCCCACAGGCGATCGCTGGCTGGCTCCTCCCAGTTCCAGTGTCCAATGCCGCTGCCGATGTACTCGAGACATCGACCGCTTCTAGCGACATCGGACTGGAGGTCTTTTCCATTTGGCTCCTCTCCGTGCGTGGTACTGAAGTCGTTGCCTCATTACTAGCTGTGTTGATGAGGACTTTAGCTGGGCTCATTCCCGTTCCACAGTCTCGCATTTGCACTTTATTGACACGTGGCTGCTGCTAAGACTCTTCCATCCGTGTTTCACATTGACGACTGAGGACGTCCAGCTTCAAGAACTCCGTGAGCTTTCGGAGCCTCTTCAACTGCTCCTTTTCACTTGGAAATTCCAGCTCCTCGCCTTCCAGGAAACGTCCTATCAGTTCTTGCTCTTTTTCTGTGACACTCCGGTTGACGAAGAACTCTCCATTTGTGTTGAAGAGAGCGTTGTTGAGGACCAAATCCTTGAAGTAGCTGTTGGATTGGAGGATGGAGGATTTGGAGAAGTCTCTCTCCTTCATCAATACTTTCACTTGTTTCCTCATCTCCACTAAGCCAAATGTGTCAGAGATCTCAATCAGAGAGCGACGAAATTCGTCTTCCGAGGGCACTGCAGCGAGTCCAACTTCCATGATTTGCAAGGTTGTTTTGAAAAGGGTTGATGGGACGTTCAGCACGATTCTCCCTTGAGCATCTACGGAGATGAGGTCGTCGGCGGTCTCCTCAAATCTTGGTCCCATTTGCTTCAACAAGCTTGCTGTTTTCTTCAACAGCTCCCTGCACGGGAGAGGAAATAGAAAATGGTCAACGTGGCCCTGCACGGGGAATATGCGCCGTGGCGATGGTGGAGCCTGAAACTTGAATCAAATTAAAAACTATCAAGTGTTGTTCGAATCTTCCCAGCCCGCAGTTGAAGATACTAACAATTTCTTACCATGATGGTACTTCCATTCACGAGTGATGCCAGCTGATTGGTAGCCTCCTCGTGCCTCTTTTGCTGCGTTTTTCGGCGCCTTTCAGAAGTGCAATAATCGTAGGAACTTCTTTCCCTTCCTTCCCACTATTCACAATCATCGTCATCAACTCTGCCCATTTGTTAGGCTCTGGAGCCAAGACAACGTCGCTATCCGAAAGAATGAATCCGATGTTTTCGACGTGTAGACGTTTCTTTTGGAGTGAGGGCTGTCGAGGTGATCAGGCCGAGCTGAAAAGATATTATTATGCTTGAAAAAAGATATTATTATGCTTGGTGGAGAATGTGTGTGGGATGAAAGTGCTGAGCAAGTGTGAGGGGCCTGAAGGGCGGCCAGATGAGCTATGTGAGCAGACCTCAAACTCAAACTTGGTTAATTAAACCATTTTATATATATATATATATATATATATATATATATATATATATATATATATATATATATATATATATATATATATATATATATATATATATATATATATATATATATATATATATATATATATATATATAAAGTTAAGAACACAGAAGAATTAACAATTACATATAAAATAAAAGGAAAAGGAAAAGGAAAACGGAAAGATTTTTTACAAAATTTTTTTTTCAATAACCCCTACAATCTTACTCAAAAATTGCCCGTCCCTCAAACTTACCTTTTTTTCTCCTCCCACAATTCCAAGTTGAACATCCGACCACGAGCCTTATCCGTCAGTCGAAGAATCCTGTCCTGGTTTGGCATTGTCGAAAGAGCCGTCTGGAGATCCTTTCCTGAAATTACTTTCTATTGAATGATATCAATAATGTCTTTGGTTTTTTGAAACGTTTTCCCGAAATACTCTTTGTTTTTTCGCTTTAAGAATCCGAATCCTCAAAAAAAGATAGACATAATTGAAATCAATCAATAATTTTCTTTCTAAAAATGCAGCCAAGCTATTGGAAAATTGTATATTTAACTAACCTGACACCACGACCAACAGCCACTTGTCCTTCTTGCCACGAGGGTTCTCTTGATGGATCAGCTGGAGGCTCAAGGACACTGTGGTCTCGAAGTTGTCGCTGGACGTTGCAATGACCCCGTTTGAAGAAAGTGAGGCCCGGATCACATTGATATCGAGTTGAGTCATGGTTTTCTGAAATTTGATAAGATTTAATCGGAGAAAGTGAAACAAGAAAAACGGAAAAAAATTGAAAACAATGATTTTGAAAAGTTCTAGTGTCAGGTTGGTAATAGTTTCTGTGGCCAATCCCACAGAAATCCCAGCAATTGATGGGCATCGAACGCGGCGGTTGCCCACTTTTTTGGGCATTTGCGCACGATTCGGGCAAGTGGCGGCAATGGGGCACCAACTAGTTCTTGGTCAATAACTGCACGCAAATGGGCAAGAAATGAGGGAATTTATTGAGCAAGAAATGGACAAAGCTAAGGGACAAGACATGGGCAAATTTATTGGGCAAAAAATGGGCGACTCTGTATTGGGCACGAAACGGACAAAGCTCTCTAACTAAATATATTCCTTGGCATGCCGCAACAATGGGCAAATAGCAATGGTCCATGTGTTGTTCCAGTTTTTATTCACCATTTGAAAAGCCCAATAATTTCCTCACCAGACTTGCAGTTCCATTCAGATGCGCCAGTCTTTTTTGTAGCTTCAACCTGCACCTGTTAATTGAGCGTTGCACTTTTTAGGATCCCCACCAAAATCGAAAAATTTTCCTTCTGAAAATGATATTTGTTTTACACTATATTTCAGATTTTGATATATTACCTTTAATAAACATTGTTCATAACATGTGGCCATTTGCTGGTCCTCGTGGATAAATGGAGTTGGCAAGCTAAAAAAGTTATTCCACTACTAAAAAAAATCGAAATCGAAACAAAAAAAAATTAATGAGCACTGAAAAAAAACCGTGTCAAAATAGCAGCAAATCATCAACATGCGATAGAAAATAAATAAACCCCACAAAAATCACTTTAAATCGATAAAAAACCAATAAAATCGAGAAAAAAAAACAAGAAAAGTTGATAAAAATCGATAAAAATTTGAAGAAAAAACTTTTTTTACTTTCGCGCCTCCAAATTGTTTTGATCTACAGTAGCAGTTCACATATTTTAGCATACGAAAGGGCCATCGATCTCGCTGATTGCATCCCGCCGGTTGTCATCACGCTCCGGACCTGTTGAAAAAAAGTTGGCTTGGTGGTCGAGTGGATAATAGGCACGGCTGGGGGTGGGAAGGTCATGAGTTCGATCCCGAAGTTTTGATTTTTCTTTTGCTCTTTTTTTTTCGACATTGAAAAATGTTTTTGAAACAGTTTTGCATGTTTGCAAGAAGTATATTTCCTCGGCTGCTAAATTCTATACATTTTCCAACATGTAAAACACAAATCATTTATTACAAATTACAAGTTGTTGCAACACGAGTAATGACATTTGAAAGAAAAAAAAAACAATTAGAAAAGGAAAGAGGAAAAAAAAACTATAAGGGAAACTTGAGTTTGATAAAAAAAAAGGGGGAAAGGGGTTGGATGCGACATGACCGTTAATAGAGTAATCACTAGTCTTTGTCAATTCAAAAGTGACATCCCGGGAGACTTGGATTTCCGCAGGGCGAATGGAGTCACTTTGTAAGTTTCAACAAAGTCAAAAAAATATATATTACTAACAATTTGCAGCTCCATTCTCCTGCAACGCACGGAAAGTGAGACGGGACGACAAGGAGAACTGGGAGTTTATTTAGTGGTGTCAGCATTAGAAGACAGCCCCCACTACCGCTACTTCATTGACGCCACGTTGACCATGTTCAATCGGAAGGGAGACGTGTTCCATGGACGTTCGGCTGAGTATGTGGTCCCCCCTCCGCAAGACTACCCATACTCAACCAAGCAAGTTTTCAAGCACAAGATTGAGAACCTGATCGGATGGATCACCCAGGACAGCTCGCTGAGGATTTCCTGAAAACTGATGGATTGATTGACTGAAATGCATCATTTCAAACTAACCGATTGTTCCGATTTTTACTTCGGAGGTGCCCATAGAAATTCGGCACAAAATGTATTTGTTTCCAGCCCTCTGGAACTGGAGATTTTCTTTGTTCCTCTTGTAATCGCTTATCGTCGCGTTCTCTGAAAAATAATTTAATAAATGACTGATATTCATCTTCTCAAACTAACCAGTTCAGTGGATGTTGACTACATCTTCAGTAGCAGGAGATGGGAGGAGCCAGAGCTCTATCGAGGAGGAAGGGGAAACTATGGAGTTGGAGCAACCTCAGGAGCCCACGACAACAGCTCACACAACTCCAGAAGATCCCGTGAATACCGCTGATTCGGCGGATGCGGCTACGAATTCACTAGCAGGAGATGGGAGGAGCCCGGTAAAGACCTCCAGTCCGATATCGCCAGAAGTGGTCGGTGTCTCGAGTACATCGGCCGCGGCATCGGCAACACAAGCTTCGGAAGGCCACGTTGAAAGAGCAAGAGATGCTGAAGATGAGGAGATTCTTGGAAACGTCACCGACCCGGAGCCACCAACTCCAATGGCTCAGGACCTGGCGGACGTATTGTTCTCCACTATCTCCGCGGAACAGTCCTTCTTTTCCTTTCGATTCTCCGATTGTTGTATTTCCTGAAAATTATTCCAGTAAATGACAGAAGTTCATCTTCCCAAACTGACCAGAAGAAAGTATCCATTAACCGATGGGAAACATTTTCGGAACAATTTATTCCCTGGAAATCGATCTTTTGGTGATTGTGAAGGCGTGCCGGCTTCTGACGATGTCGTGGCTTGTTCCGTAGGTTTGTATCGCTCTGAAAAAAGAAAATTGTCAAAAACTTCACACAAAAAGTTTAAAAAAGAGAGCGAAAAAGTTTACAGCATTCAGAAAAAAAGATTTTTTGAAATTTATTATTTTTCTGACTCCTTCAAAAATTTCGGGCAAATCGATTTTGTTTTGCATTGAGCTTATTGTTTTTGATTTTCCAATTAAACAACCGCCATTTTATTCACAAAAAAATTTTTAAAAAACTTTAAAAAATCGATAAAAACTCGAATAGAAACTTTTTCTCGACGGCCGCCGCAAAAATGTTTTTGATCTACCGTAGAACATCCAAAAACTTTTTGATAAATTTTTTTCAAAATAATTCTTCACAAAAAAACCATCTTTGTCACGACCGAGAGGTTTTGATCTAACAGGGTAGATCAAAAGTTCTTGGTGGCGGCCGTCAAGAAAAAAGGTATTTTCTTCGAAATTTTATCGATTTTTTTTCAAATTTTTCAGGGATTTTTAGTGATTAAAACGGGGATTAAAACATTTTTGTGTTGATTGGGAGTTCTATGAGTAAAAAAAACTTTGGCAAAACAATACATTTTTTGCTCTTTTTTCTTCTCTTTCTTTTTCTTTCCTTTTTTGTTTCAATCTCTGTGAATGCAGTTTCAAAACTTTTGTTCATTTTTAAAAGTTTTCTTGCTCAGTTTCTCTTTTTTTGCTTTCCTTTTTCTACATTCAGTTTCATTTCAGTCTATGACCAGTCTTGGACACTCTGAAATCCTTCGCGCTCTCAAAGGTGGATCCGTTCTTCCAACGTCACGAAATATGGTCAAAATGGGAAATGGGCCTTGGTTGTTGTTCCAGGTAAAAATTTTACACCGTTTTTGTTGTTTTACTAATTTTCCTGCGTACGACACCCCCGGTTAATTGATACTTTTTTTCAGAATTCAACCAAGAGGACGTTTCAATGGCTCAATTGAGATTGGGTAATATGTTTAGGTTGTCAGATGCTATCAGTGACTGGATTTGATTGGAGGGGTTCGGTGGGCCCCCATGGACGAATGGGATAGATTAGTTGGTTGAAAATTATGAAATTCAGTCAGACAAATGATCAATTTACAGGTGATTGCAACGACGCGAATGGACAAAAAAAGGAGAACGAAAGGAGCAAAGATGGGGGCCTTAAGGACGAACCGGATGAAATGGTTGGCTTGAAATGATGAATTTCTTTTATTCGATGAATTAACTTTCAGGACTTGCGACGAAGCAATAGGACAAAAGGAAACGAAAAATAAGATTGAGAGGAGACAAGGAAGATTCGACTGATTAAGCCCCAGTGGGCTTGGACTTTTCTGGACAAATTGTGAGGAATAGGAGACGACTATTCAAAAGGATTATGATGCTGTTTTTGCCCCAGTGGGTCCGGATCAATGAAGCTTTCCAGGAACAAATCGGATGGCTTGGTTTGTTTCGAAAGATGGAATTTAGTTAAACGTTTCCTCATTTTTCAGAAGACTGCAACGACAAAAAAGGACAAAAAAGGAGGACTAAAGGAGAACGAACAAGAGACCCAGAGAGCTGGAAGTGAAAGAAGGCAAAGGATTTGCCCCAGAGGGCCTCATTCGAAGGAAGAATTAAATTTTTTTTGTTACTCCACTCAAATTGTGTTGAGCTCTTATAAAGTGAGTCTTTCTAATCCCTTTTTTTTCAGATGCGTAAACTCAAACGTAGTAGATTAGTTGGTTGGAAATTATGAAATTCAGTCAGATAAATGATCAATTTACAGGTGATTGCGACCACGCGAATGGACAAAAAAAGGAGAACGAAAGGAACAAAAGCGCCCCCCCCCCAAAGGACCAAAAGGATGGATTGAGGAGAACAAAAGGAGAAGGAACAAGAGCCCCAGAGGGCTGGAAAGCGAAAGATTTGCCTCAGAGGGCCTCATTCGAAGAAATAATTAAATTTTTTTTGGTAACTCCACTCAAATAGTGTTGAGCTCTTATAAAGTGAGTCTTTCTAATCCCTTTTTTTTTCAGATGCGTAAACTCTTTTTTGGCCTGTCCCACTAGTAAAAAACCTGGTGATTCAACGGGTCCCCTTATGATTCTATCCTTTTGGACTGCGCGCACGCGCTCTACTCTTAGTCTGCGAAACTGTTGCGCTTTTTTTGTTGTGAAAAACAGACCTCTTTTTTGACGCTCGCAGGAGAAAAACCTCTAAAAGAAGAGCATTAAGATTTCATCATTTTTCAGGAGACTGCGACGACAAAAAAGGACAAAAAGGAGGACTAAAGGAGAAGGAACAAGAGACCCAGAAGGCTGTAGGTGAAGGAAGGCAAAGGATTTGCCCCAGAGGGTCTCATTCGAAGGAATAATTAAATTTTTTTTGTTGACTCCACTTAAATAGCGTTGAGTTATATTAAAGTGAGTATTTTAAATCACTTTATTTTAGACCGTAAATTTCTCTCTTTTAGGACTGCCCCACCCCCCCCCCCCCCCCCCCCCCCCCTAGGGAAAAACCTAGTGATTCAAAGAGGCCCAAGCACACGTTGGATTCTATTGAATCATTGGGTTTCTTAACTAAGCTTTTCCCTTTGGACTTCATTTTGATTTCGTTAAATTTTTTTTCAAGTTTTCCCTTTCTTCCCGTTCTTCTTTGCTCCCCCCCCCCCCATGTTTTTCTCTTTTGATGTTTTTATTCCCTTGAAATTTTTTTGGAAAACTGTTCAAACAAATAAATTTTTATTCTCAAAAAACTTTTTTTCCAATTTTTAGAGATCTCAAAATCATTTTTTTTCAAAATTTGAAACTTTTATTTTTTTCTTTTTCTAAATTAATTTTCTGGAAAAAAAACCTTCTAGACCCACTTTGCTACGGACGCTATGTTTTGATCTATTTACTACGGTAGATTAAAATTTTAGGATTGTAGCTGTCGAGAAAAGATTTTTTGAGATTTAGAAGGAGTTTTTCATGCAAATTTCACATATTTACAAATTTTACATGAATTGAAATGCAACAGTTATGAGAATAGCCAACTCTCTTCAACATTCTTTTTAAGGTCCCTATAAGTGGAGAAGAACGGAAATGTAAATTATCAGAAATTTTTTTTTTAAGAAATTAACTTTTTTAAAATTACGAAGTTTCTTCATTCATCCGTTGGAAATCCAAGTATTCTAAATTATCGCTTACAAATGAGCAGTTCTGTTGACGTCACGCTCAATCGGAAGTTGGCATACTCATGTAATTATCGGTTGCTAGCCCCGAGAACATTTTTTTTCATTAGCGAGCCAAAGGAGGATTTCTGCGAAGTCGCAAAGCCTAACTGACTGGGATACCGTAGAATTCGAAAAAAAAGAATTCGCCTGGATTTCGCTTTATCAGTGTCACAAAAAACAGAACACAAACTCCGACCAAAAAACAACTACACGGTAGAACAAAAATTTCTCTGACAAAAATTATCATAATCTGGCGGGTTCTACACTTTTGTGATGGAATTCCGGGAATTACGAATTCACATGTGTCCCATTTGAAACAGAGATCGGACTCTTCAAATTGAAATTACTGAAGAGTTCAAGAAAGCAACCAGAGAGCTGCGATAAATGTAATTCACACCTCATGAACATCACTTATATTACAATGGTTTAAAAAAAGACATGCCGTTCTAATTGAGTTTTTATCAGGCTTCACGAAAAATAAAACCATTTTTCATGCAGAGCCTGCCTAATTTGTGGATAAAAACTAAAAAATTCATACATAGATTGCTCTGAAGAGATCTGAACAACAAGAAAAAAACTTTTTTGTGAAACCAGCGTCACTGTAGAAACTCGGGCCGAGCGATTCGTGGAATAACTCCCGAAGTACCCCGCCCGGCCCGGCCCGCGACAAGTATGACTTTTACAGTGAAAGACCACGACGCTCATCTTCCGTTAGGCAGCACACAGTCTGACAATGATCAGTTAAAAAAACATAATCTGTCGGCAAGTTAACACTGTTCAAATAGATTCAAATAAATTCGAATTCTGGATTATGTATATTTTTAGTCTACACGAATAAAAAACGGTATAAAAAGCGTCCTCCACTAGGAACAGAATCATCGGAACGAAAATGTTTCTTCGATTCTCCTCTGCTTTTATTCTGGTCCTTATCGGACTCTCTGCAGCGCAGGTAATCTACAGTAATATACAGTGGGCGTACTTCTCCATTCTTACTTCAGACAACCACACCAGCTCCATCGGATGAATGCTTTAACACTGTGATCGATGATGTGACAGAATCGTACAACAACGTTCTTGAAAACTTGGACACTTTGAAGCAAGGTGTCGCAGAAGGCATTGCTCAGCAAATAGTGAATGCAACGGAAGAAATTCAGGAAGATGTTCAAAGTTTAACAACTATTTTTACTTGTAGTTTTAGCAAGAAATTTGCAGATTTTCTCACTAACCTTCGAGCAGTTCGTGAAGAGACTTCAGAGAAAATCAATGAATGCTTAAACCAGCCGTTTGGACTCAAATCGGCCTGTTTCGGACTGCTTGTCTCAAACTTCGCTACGAAAGTTGCCACAGGTGAAATTCACTGAAAATATTACAGACGAATAATTTGTTCTCGGAGGAAATTCTCATCTGATGTTAATTGAAAATAACAGCATCGTTATTATTTTCCGTAAAACCTGTAATAGAGCGGCCGGCCGCAATTTTCCTGACTAGTTCTTTTGGAAGGGCGCTTTATTCGAGAGGCCGTTATATTGCAAGGGAACCACTTTAAATTTCGTTGCCCGATTTTGAAGTAGAAAACAGTTTCTGATCGTAGAAGAATTGCGAATTTTACATAAAACTTGTCGAACTTCAAGAAAGATCATAATTGTTCGTTTTCAAGTACAAAGACCCTAGAAAAGTTTCAAAATTGAGCTGAAAATTGGGAAAAACCAGCAAGAAAAAATGGCTCTTTACGGCTTAACTGGTCCCAAAAACAAGACTGGTCCCAGAAAAAAAAGACTGGTCCCAGAAAATTAAGACTGGTCCCATGAGACTGGTCCCATGGACGAAGACTGGTCCCAAAAAAAGAGAGGTCCCAGAGGAGACAGGTCCCATCGGAGGAGACAGGTCCCATCGGAGGAGACTGGTCCCAAGAAGAGACAGGTCCCAAGAGACTGGTCCCAATGGCTTTAGAAAAGACTGGTCCCAAGATCCACTGATCCAGATCATAATTCGTAATGCTTTAATTTAAAGGCTTAGGGACTCACAAAGACCGGTAACCACTTTCTATTCCTCTAAAATAATACGCTCTTTGAGGGTGCCTAAGCCTTTAAATGAGTGAATTCCAGGTACTTCTGGTTTTGATTATACGCCCGCTCTTTCCTTATCTCAAATCCATTCTGTTTGACTAAAGCCGAAGCCTCGATAGTTCAGGAGTGATACGAAAAATTCAACAAAAAAGTAGATCCCAACCTATTTTTCTTCCAATAAGTTCTAAGGAAACATTTGGTATAGTTTTATTATTGGGACCAGCCTTATCTCTTTCGTTGGGACCAGTCTCTTTTTTCTGGGACCAGTGTTTTCTTGGGACCAGTCTTCTCTCTACCGTTGGGACCTCTCTCTTCTTAGGACCAGTCTCCTTCGATGGGACCAGTGTCCGTTGGGACCAGTCTTATTTTTGTGGGACCAGTCTTTTCTTGGGACCCGTCTTCTCACTTTTTTGGGACCAGCCTTATTTTTCGGGACCAGTCTTTTTGGCCTTGGGACCAGGAAAGCCATAAAGGGCCGAAAAAATTTTGGAACCCGGACCGGGCCGACACCTTTCTTCTACCAGCCCGGCCCGGCCCGATTTTTGATAAGTCTGAGAAAAGTTAGATATTCACTGACGACTGAGGTGTTTTTAGAAAGGTCTTGTGAGTTTTCTAAAAATTTTGAGGACGTGTTCAAACCACCCCTGGCATTTCACAAAAAAAATTTTGTTGATGTTCTCCAAAACTAACTGTAAGCTTAAAAAACGGATTTGAAGGTTTTTCTCAGTACATTTTGCCATTTTAATGCCAAAAATAAAACGGAAATATTGCGATTTTTTGAAAAACTCATTTTTTCGTACATCTGAAATTTCTGGAAAGCGGGGTTGAAATCGGTCAACGTGACTGGAGTTCGGCTCAGAATGATTCAGGGCCGTATTTGAGGATCCTTCCAACTTGATTTGATGACCAATAACGAATTGGGAAAAAATTTCTGAAAATTTTCTACCCAAAAAAGCTTTTTTCCATCGATTAAAAAGCAGCTAAAACACTTCCTTCGTGAGATGCGTAACAAGTCAAATAACTTTTGAAAAAAAAGAGCCATTTCTCTTTTTTTTAAAACAAAACAAACACACTTTTTGCAGTTCACTTTTGAGAACAGGTCGCTTTTAAGAGGCCGTTCTAATATAGGGGTTTCTCTAATACAGGGCCGTTTTAATTAGAGGGGCCGCTCTATTACAGGTTTTATGTTATATGCTATGAAATTTGGTCTACATATTTACTTTTACACTTTTGAAGATATAGCCCAACTCGCAGTACATGTGGTCAAAGATATTCTAGTTCAATCTTCTCTGAGTTCCATTATTGGTCTCAATAGTGCCAATTTGAACGCAACACTTGCTTCAATTGTTGAATTGAGCAACTACATTGCCACAGCAGCTCCCGCCATTCAATCCTGTCTTAACAGCAAGTTACCACTTCTTGGAGCTCTTCTCGGATAAAACCACAACGCGAACAAAGAATTTTTTTTACCACAACAATAATGCTTTAGCCAGTATATTTCCCAATATGTAACAGTTCAGTTACATTTAGTTTTTTTCAAATAAAGCTTACAACGAAGTTATCATAACATGACATCACCGAAAAAAGACCCCATTTAAAAATTGTGAGACTCGTCGAGAACAAATTTGAGAATCTGAAAAATAGCTTATGAGAAACTGATAAAAAATAATTAAAAGTTCGTTTTGATTTCGCCTGAATCCACAGTCTTTACGGTATATTCGACTTGAGTGCTACATTTTTTTCCACTTTGGACAATTCTAATGACATATACTGAACGTTCTTGATTGTTTTTTCTTGAACTTTCCCTGCTGTTTTTCTTTTTTCCCATCCACTTTTTCCCGTTTGATAATTCTATGTTCAAAAAATATTTTTCCATGTTACCATGCGGCGGTAGGACGTTCCAGAACCGTACGCCTCTTCGAAACTGTCTCTAACCAGAACAGTCTCATGCCAGAACTGTTTCACATCGAAACTGTCCGTTTTCAACACTGTCCGGTATCAGAACTGTACCGCATCAGAACTGAAAGTTATATATTCACATGAGAGTTTCGCTGTTCTCATACGGGACAGTTCTGATACGAAACAGTCCTGATAAGTTACGGTTCTGGCAAGGAAAAGTGCTGGAACGGCATACCGCCAACCATGCCTACAAAACATTTTTAAAAGTGGAAAACATTTTTGAAATCAAAATTCATTTTTTTTCTCACAATCTGAAAAGTTTCGTTTTATTTTCGTTTTCTCAAAAAAAAACTCCCTAGACCCACTTTATCAAAATTAATTAAAGTTTTGTGAGAAATTGGAGCATGTCACTGTTGGAGTCCGCATGATAAAACTGGAACTGGTTTTTTTCGGCCGACCTTATGTCAGATGGTCACCCTAAGTCTTCTAAGTACAAACCACAGTATATGATTAGGCTCCGCCCCTTTCCTACTGTAGACGGTGCTCGATGAGGAAAAAAATAAAAATTTTTCCTTGTAGAGATAATCATGAAATCTCAACGGGAATCAATATTTGGTACCATTTATAGTTTTTTTGAGTTTTAGAGAGAATTCTGACCTCACGTCTTCAGGACGAAAAAATCGATTTTTCGTGAAAAATTTTCGAAAATGTCGACTTTCAGAGTTTCAACTCGTGTCCTGTAAAATTTTTTTACTACGCACGGACTATTTATGTTTTCTATGAATACCTACATTCCATGGGGTCACACCATAAAAATATCTCCCTAGGTTTCGCAGTGTCTCAATGCCGATTCACAGCGATTTTTAAATTCAGTTCCTAAAATTTCAACGTATACCTATACATGGTCAAAAATTCTGAAGTCTCAAAAATAGACGGCACTTTTTCCAATTTTAATACCAACCAAAATCTATCTTTCGAGAAAGTATGAGCCATCCGTATCATCGTTTATTCACGTAACAGTGATTATTCCTTGTTGTGTTCAGTTATTGAAGGTAACATGTTCCGACACTTCTCTTGAAAAATTTTTCAACTATGCACAAGCATTTTATTTACGAAATGGTAACTTCAAGTATATTCAATGTTGCCACAAAACTATCTCCTCCGTTTTCACGGTGTCTCAACCAGTAGCGAGTATTGCTAAACCTTCGTAATGACTGAGAACAAACTATACAAAATTTCGGGCTTGAGACATACGTTGAAATTTTAGGAACTGAATTTAAAAATCGCTGTGAATCGGCATTGAGACACTGCGAAACCTAGGGAGATATTTTTATGGTGTGACTCCATGGAATGTAGGTATTCATAGAAAACATAAATAGTCCGTGCGTAGTAAAAAAATTTTCCAGGACACGAGTTGAAACTCTGAAAATCGACATTTTCGAAAATTTTTCACTAAGAATCGATTTTTTCGTCCTGAAGACGTGAGGTCAGAATTCTCTCTAAAACTCAAAAAAACTATAAATGGTACCAAATATTGATTCCCGTTGAGATTTCATGATTATCTCTACAAGGAAAATTTTTTATTTTTTTCCTCATCGAGCACCGTCTACAGTAGGAAAGGGGCGGAGCCTAATCATATACTGTGGTTTGTACTTAGGAGACTTAGAGTGACCATCTGACATAAGGTCGGCCGAAAAAAACCAGTTCCAGTTTTATCATGCGGACGGATGCTCGATTCTATCGCAAAACGTTAATTAAACCTTTTGATCTACTACGGTAGATCATAACTCCTTAGGGGCGGCCGTCGAGAAAAAAGTTTTTTTTCGAGTTTTTATCCATTTTTTTTCGGTTTTTTTTTGGATTTTTGCTTTAAAAATGGCGTTTTTTCGTGTAAATTGGAGGTTTTCGAATAGAAAAAAATAAATTTAATCAAAATTTTGAAAAAAACAGTTAGAAAAAAAAATATTTTTTTCTTAAAAATTTTGAAAAAAATTAGGATTTTCAGAATAATTTTTTGCTAGGTTCACATCATTTTTTCAAAAAAAAAAGTTTCTGATAATATTGAAAAAGAAACGATTGTGAAATATCGAAAAATAATATTTTCCAAATTTTTGCTTTGTAACTAACTTTTTCTATTTTTTCTTTTTTTTTTATTCATTTCTCTTCCCCTTATTTTAAAAATTGTTTTTTCATTCCAGTCTTGAGAACGATGCTTCAAATTGGAAGCTCCAAACAATGGGTGATGGTCGTAGTCCCAGGTATCATTTTTTACCTTTTTTTTTAATTCTTACCAGAACCTAAAAATTTAATGTAAAAAGTACGGAAAGGCCAGCAACTGGTGAGCATCGATTGAGCTGGGTTGCCCACTTATTTGCTCACGATTTGGGCAAACTGCCAAATGGCAGCAATTGGGCACCAACCAGGCGGTCTTTGGGCAGCAACTGCACGCTAATGGGCAAGAAACAGGCAACTGGGAAAAAAATGGGCAAAGCTAATGGGCAAAATAAAGATCAAATTTATTGGGCAAGAAATATGCTGCTGGGCAATAAATGGGCAAAACTATTGGGCAAGAAGTGGGCAAAGCTATTGGACAAGTAATAGGCAAAACTATTGGGCAAAAAACGATCAAATCAAATTTAGGCAAAAATAGGCATATCAAATTTGGGCAAAAAATGGGAAAAGCTTCCCTAATAGAACGCTTGGTATGCCGTAACGATGGGCGTATGGCCCCATGGGGTGTTTGAGAACATTTTTTATCTGTTTTTCCGTTTTTTTAATCAAAGTTTATATCATTCGTCATGCGTTTTTTGTGTTTCTGTCTTCCGAGCGTTCACATTCTGAATTTACTATTAGTTCAGGCGAGAACTTCCAGCGTACACTTCAAAAACCGATGGTGGACTACAAGGCAGTTCATATAACAGAGAAAGTCCAATCAAGTCTGCGCAGTGATGAGGAATGGCAAAAACTGAGAATGTCTTGCGATGTGAGTTTGAAAAATTGAGAATAGAATGTCAAAATAAGAAAAAAAAATCCTTTCCAGATAGCAGTTATCAGCGTGAAGACGTTCGTGACGACGGTGAAAAGAGGCAAATTCACACTGGAAACACTCGGATATATTCTACTCGATAGTGTTGTCCTTCTCCAAAACATGTCGGATATTCATTTTGTGATGAAAAGAGTGCTGAAAATGGGTCAACAGCCCCGTCTGATAACAGTTTTTACCGATCCCCAGGCACAGAGCTGCGTCAAGCAAGGAGAGATCAGAAACAAACTGAGGGCGATTATGGATGGGACGGACCTCGAGGTAAGAAGTGAGTGGAAATTTTAAACATCATTGACTATTAGAAATTGGAAGTGTTTTCAATTCATCCACGAGCTATATGCCCATTGTTGCGGCATACCAAGAGCTCCATAAGGGGAGATTTCCTCACTGGCATTGGGTTGCCGAACTAGTGCTCCTTGTTGGCCATTTCTCCCCCTTGTCCAGTATTGCGCAGTTCTTGCCCAAAATCTGCCCATTTGGTGCCCAACCGCTGCCAGTGTGCCCAAACTAGTGGGCAACCGCCTCATTCGATGCCCATCAGTTGCTGGCGATTTTCTGAGATTTGAATTCTAATTTATCACTTTTTCGTTTCAATTTTCTACCTAATAAATCACCAATTTAATTCTAATTTCAGAGCCCAGTGCAGACCAGTCGAATCTTCATAGCGCAAGGAAAAAAAAACTGCAAGTCAAAGTGGAGACCGCCAACATTCTCCTCCAACACATGGAACCACGAATTGCAGAATACTCTGACGAATTCCTGGCGATTGATTCGGAAGGGATAATAGTTGTCAACCTCCCAGTGGCCCAGTTCAAGTCATTGATCAACATGGTCGAAAGAGGACCAACAGCAATCCCTTTCGATGATATCGACCGATTGGCTTTGATGGAAGCAGCAAAGGAGTTTGGCTTGCGGGACGTACAGAGCCAATCGCAAGCTGTGATGGAGGAGCGGAAGGAAGGAGTCATCCACTGCTCCAAATCTTCCATTCTCAACTCCAGAAGCTTCTTCAAAGAGCTGGTACTGGATCCGAACTTCTTTAACACCAATGGAAACTTCTTCATCAACACGTCCACGACAAAAGAAGAAAGGATGGTCATTGGGCAGTTCTTAGAGGAAGAAACCCTAAGTCTACCAAAAGGGAAAGATGCATTGGTTCGTTTCCAGTAGCTCGTGGACTACCTCAAGTGCCATGATCTCGCAGGACAGTGTGCCAGAAGGATTCGCTCTATCGATGAGGAAGGGGAAACTATGGAGTTGGAGCAACCTCAGGTGCCCACGACAACAGCTCACACAACTCCAGAAGACCCCGTGGATACCTCTGATTCGGCGGATGCGGCTACAACTTCAGTAGCAGGAGATGGGAGGAGCCAGCCCGAAAAGACCTCCAGTCCGATGTCGCCAGAAGCGGTCGGTGTCTCGAGTACATCGGCCGCGGCATCGGCAACACAAGCTTCGAAAGGCAACGTTGAGAGAGCAAGAGATTCAGAAGATGAGGAGATGATTCTTGGAAACGTCACCGACCCGGAGCCACCAACTCCGACGGATCAACTCCGCACTCCAGTTATATGCGACACCACCGAGGAAAGGCAAAACACTAGTCTTTGTCAGTTCAAAAGCGACGTTCCGGGAGACTTGGATTTCTGCAGGGCGAATGGAGCTACGCCAAAGAGAACTGGCCGTTTATCTAGTGGTGTCAGCATTAGAAGACAGCCCCAACTACCGCTACTTCATTGACACCACGTTGACCATGTTCAATCGGAAGGGAGACGTGTTTCATGGACGTTCGACTGAGTATGTGGTCCCCCCTTCGCAAGACTACCCATACTCAGCCAAGCTAACCTTCCAGCACAAGATTGAGAATCTGATCGGGTGGATTACTCAGGACAGCTCGCTGAGGATCAGAGTGGAAAAGCTGATCTCATTGCACCGAAAGCAGATTCCAGGCCCATCGGTAAGGAAATAAACTATTCAAAAAGTGCTAGACCAGAATTGAATTCAAATGCAAAAGTCTAATTTGCAGTCTAACCATTCTCTTTTTCAGGCAATCTCATCGCCGATCAGGCAGCGCGGAAGTCAAGGAGAAAGTGACGTCCCCGATGAGCGGCAAGACCACGAAGCGCCTGAGGCAGCTGGGGAGGAGGCCGCTCTAGAGGAGGCTGAGGTTCAAGTGCAGGATGTGAGCGATGAGAATGTTCTGGACACAGACATTCTCAATGAAGCAATGCGCAGATCTGTGAGTTTCTTGATTCCATTTCTCAATGAACCATCAATTTAATCAAATTAATTGAAATAATTTTGATTTTCAGGTCGACATATCTATGAACGTGGATCACACGGAGCGACGGTCCACCAGAAAGCGCACGAGTCCAATCTTCTACACAAGCCAGGATTTCACTGCGAAATCGAGAAGGACGAAGAACAAGAGAAATGAGGATGACGAGGAATACCAGTCTTAGAGCTCCCATTGCTTCTATTGCTCTTTTTGCTCCCCTTTTTTCCTAGTGTTTTTCTGGCCTGTTTCCGTCCTGTTCCACCTTTTTTCAAAGTTGTTTCTCTTCCTTTTCAACCCCGATTTCCCATCATTTTTATTCGTCCCTTTCCCCCTTTTTTACATAGAACGGAATGGGGGGGGGGGGGGGGGGGGGGGGGGGGGTGGGGTTTACTCCGCTATGCCCCGTCTCCTTGACCTTTCTTTTGTACGCAAATTGTAGCTGAACATTGGTTCAGCTGGTCGTCTTCCCCCCCCCCCCCCCCCTCTTTCTGCGTGCCTTACTCCCCCATCATCCTTAAAATATATTCTTTATCCAATGTAGTTTTCTCTTTCTTTCTCATGATTTTTGTTTCCCTAAATATCCTGGCTAGTTTTTCTTGTTTTTTCTCTTAATTAATTAATGCCAAATTTCATGTCTTTTATCGTTTTTTGTTCTCACTCTCTCCCCTTTATTATCTCTTTCAAAGATTCTCTCTTAGAATCTTCTTCTAGAACCCCAAGCACATTCTTTTCATAGTTCTCAGTGAATTAGTGATCCTCTCGTTCATATTTGTTCCCTATGCGATTTTATTGTTCTCCTCGTTCACCCAACATAATCATTTTGCACCATATTCTACCCGTTGGTTCTCATATCACTTTGGCTCCAATGCGTTTCCCCGTTCAAATATTGTGATAACTCTCTTCTGTTATTAATTATCTCCATCAAACAAATCGTTGTTTGTCATCAATCCCATTCTCTTAGCAGAACCCTTCACCTAAGTTACTTATGGTCCTTTACTTCCCCCCCCCCCTTTGTTATCCAAATTCCAAATTGTTATCCAATTGTTATCCAAAAGACAGACAAGTCAACCAATAATTATGAATAATAAAACTCTAAAATTATCCAATTTTCTAATTCACATAACATCACAACTACCGGCGCACTCTTTTCCATGCCATTCTATTCGCAATCAAAAACTTAGCTTGAAAGCATTTTCAAATAATCAACAGAGTGCAAACGCGCGAGTTCAACTGGGGATTGCTTATTGTTAGCCAAAAAAAACCTAGCGATTCAAAAGAATCCCATGTGTCTTAGGGCTCTTTTGAGCCAATAGTTATTTCACTAGAGGACAGTCTGGAAAGAAGTTTGCATGCAGGAAAAAAGTTATCAGAAACACTTACTTTAAAAAGCTTCAAACTCTTGAAAGTGGAGCAACAGAACAATAAAGTTTTTCAAAAAAAAAGTCCGAGCCCACTGGAGCAAAAAAGATTGATCCTGTGTATAACCAGACTTGTCAAAATCCGGTCCGGAGCGGGTCGGGCCGATGAAAAATTCTCCGGCCCGGCCCGGTCGGCCCAAGTTGGAAAATTTTTGAATTTTGGAGCACGTTTTTTCCGATTTTCTGCCCTATTTCGAAACTTCTCCTGAATCGTTTTATTCAAAAGTCGATCAGAATTTACTCCCTGAAAGGGCCGACCGGGCCGGGCCGGGCCATGCCGGTCAGAACTTTCTCATTATTTCGTAAGGTTCTATCAGGGATCTTGTTTCTGAGTTCTGCTTTTCACTGTTTTCTATGTTCTGTACCTAATCACTCCAATGCAAGCTTTATTAAACAAAAAAGCTAAATGTTGCAACAACTAATCGTTGTACATGTGTAAAAAAAACTGGCTGAAAAAGCAAAATTGGAAATGAAATAACTTCAACCAAGAATACAGTAGCGAGCAAAACTGAGAGTCCCTTTTGTATTTTGCTAATAACTAGGTCAATAGTTGTCCGATTGGTCTGAAAATTTTTTTGGGTACTCCTGAGATAACTAGGAACACGAACCTAGCTTTTTTTTCCAAAAAAAATTTTTTGCGCGGAAAAATTTCTGTGATGACTGCTGAAATTTCAGGTGACCATTTTGAAACTTTTTTTCGGTCAACTGGAGGTATTCTTTTTTCTGTCTTAAAATGTTGTCCCAAGTCCCAATGAACCATTTCCGTTAAAAAATCGGGTATGCCGCCTCTGTCCGTGACCTTGTTTCAGTCAACATACTTTCAGGGTATTCGGTCTAGACAGAATAACTAGGCTTAAAGTGATCCAAATTGGCTGAAAAATTGGGAAATGATAAATTTCGAGTCCCCCAACAAAACTCTAAGGATTGATTTCGGTTTAGAAAAAATTTATTTTTTGACTTTCCAGTTGACTTTCAAGACAATCCAAAATCAGTACAAAAGTCAGAAAATAAATTTTTTCTAAACCGAAATCTATCCATAGAGTTTTGTTGGGGGACTCGAAATTTATCATTTCCCAATTTTTCAGCCAATTTGGATCACTTTAAGCCCAGTTATTCTGTCTAGACCGAATACCCTGAAAGTATGTTGACTGAAACAAGGTCACGGACAAAGGCGGCATACCTGATTTTTTAACGAAAATAGTTCATTGGCACTGGGGACAACAATTTGAGACAGAAAAAAGAATACCTCCAGTTGACCGGAAAAAAGTTTCAAAATGGTCACCTGAAATTTCAGCAGTCATCACAGAAATTTTTCCGCGCAAAAAAACTTTTTTCGGAAAAAAAATAGGATCGTGTTACTAATTATCTCAGGAGTCCCCAGAAAAATTGTCAGACCAATCGGACCATTATTGACCTAGTTATTAGCAAAATACAAAAGGGACTCTCAGTTTTGCTCGCTACTGTAGGTCCAAGAATAGGTCCGAGAATGGGACCGAGGATTGGGAACTGATGAATAAGACATGACCGAATAATGGCTGCATTTGTGGAAATGTAGTCTTGCAATGCGTCGATGGAAGCACGAGTAGCTGCTAGGTTGTTCTCGATGTGCTCGGTAAGTTTCGTAAATTCAATTTCGAGTTCATTCACAATTTCGTCAACTGAGTAGTCAAAAATATTAGAACCAATTGTCTGTTTCAATTTTACCTTCGTTACCAATGTTCGACACGATATCCGTCACTTCCTTAACCAAGCATTCTTTGGAAACTATGACTTCATCATCTTGGCTAAAAAGAAATGCGCGGATCATTCTGACATAAATTTTGTCTAGTTTTCCTCTGAATTTCATTGAGAAGAGGAAGGCGAAAAATTTGTTGTCAAAAATCTTGCTTGGTCTCCATCAGAATTCCTGAGAGCTCAAACAGTTTCGAAAAAATTAATTGTCGGCACTGTTCTAAAAAAAATACAGAGACCCAAAATGAAAATGGAAGACCTCAGGTTTTTATCGGCTAACAAGAATAGAGGACCCGAAAGAAATGACTGACTGGTCCCAAAAATAAGAATTTACGAAAGGAACTACGGCTCTAGAATAGACTCGAGCTAACTAAGAATAGGCCCATAATCAGAACCAGTAGTACCTAAAATTCATCAATTTAAAGGCTTCGGTTTCTGAGAATACTGGCCCGTGGGACCAGTTTTTTAGGGCAAGACATATTATTTGGGTCCTCTATAAGCTATGAGCCGATAAAACCTTCGGTCTTCTATTTTTTATTTAGTCCTCCATTTTAGTTTTGGGTCCTCTGTTTTTTTTCTGGGTCCTCAACTTTTTGGCTTCGGTCCTTTATTTTTGAACAGTGCCGCCCATGTTAGGCCAATACTGATGCAAAAAACTCGAATAGAAACTGACAACATCCAATTAAAAAAAAAGAACTTGACAGCGAAAACTCGCATTTCTTTTTAACCCACCCAAAACATTCTAACATATTCTCGAGGCCCTCTTGAACTATATCTTCTGTAGCCCCGATGTATCCTGAAAATAAATTTTGTGTTTTTTGTCCAAATAGAACTTGAATTTTAATTATTCACCCTGAGTAGCTTTCTGCACCATCTCGATAGCTTTTTGAATCTTATCAACAATGCCCTCATCTTCGCCTTGTTGCAAAGCCAAGTTAGCTGTCACGTTATTTGCCAACACTTTCACTCGAGCAATAATTGGGTCAAGACATGGGTTTGGAGGTTGTGTCGTCTGAAAAACATAATTAGTATACGGTTAGTTGCTTTCCATTCTAGATTTCAGAAAGCTACCTGAGCCGCAGTAGACCCAATAAGGCACACGAAAATAGCAGTGGAGAGTTGAACGAGCATTTTTTGTCCGATGATTTTGTACCCAACCCAGGCCACTTTTTATACTGTTCAGTTTTTCGAATAAATTAGAATAGAATTTGACATAATCCAAAAGAATTTACATATTTCGAACAGGGCGAGCTGTCGACAGATTATGCTTATTTTTCTGTTTCAAACTGATCATTGTCACATTACTTTGAGACTGTGGCAAACTAAACTCTTGTCAGCTGAGTTTGCTGAATCTGGTTGAAAACCGAAAGAGACGATAGAAAAGGACCGTAAAGCCTGTATTAGTGGTGCCCTCAGACGGGGAAGTTGAACAATAGTGGTGCATGCACCACCATTCCAGGTATTACGGTAACTTGTTCCATTTATGTTAACAGTATTGTTATTTTCAGTTTTTGCAGATCTTTCCCAGATCAGTCGTAATTTATTTTTGAGTTCAGTTTTCCCAAGCCTTCGAACTCCTTCCTCAAAATTTTTTCTTTCTTTTTAAGCATGTTCCTTTAATTTCGAAATGGCCTGTGGTATTTTCTAGAACTTAATATACAACTACAGAAATACAATCCAGCTCAATCCATGCGTCCGTATAGTAATTCTGAAATGAAATTGGACCTTTTTCTGACGTTCCTGATACGAGGAAGCGAACAGTTTTAATGCACGACTGCAAATTTTTTTTTGAAAGTGTAACCGAATACATCTCCAGAAAAATTGTTCTTGTTTGCAGTCCTGAATCTCAAAAGTTGATAATTCTTGTATCTCAAACGATTTCAAGTTTTCTAGAACGTTGCATTAACTTCTCAGTAAGATCAGTCAATTCATGTTCCAATAACGTCACATAATCTGATCAACTGATATGTGATTTTTGTTTTTATGAATTCGCACGTCCTAGATTTTTTACTGAAACTATATCTGTTCGATTTCCTCGACAGATTATGATAATTTTTGTCCTCTTTTTTTTCGGTCTTCCGAATAGTTTTTGGTGAGAGCAGTTTGGCCTCTGTTCTAAATAACCCAAAATGAAGACAACAAGATTAGTGAGAATGCTTCAAAGCGTTGGTTTTGTCAGACAAAACTACTGCTAAACAATGTGTTGTTCAGGAAGAATTAAATTTATTGTGAGATGGTGAAATATGTATAAAATAAAATGAAAAGAATAAACATGTTCCTATCATTGACGGGGTACTTGACGATGTTAAACCTTGAACCTTGATACGACATGCTAGACGATCTAATTTATTTTTGTTGTTGTACACGAGGAGGGAAACATACGAGTCGAAAAAGGACTTCCTAAGGACACGATCGAATCCATCTAGTCCATAAATTATTCTGTAGTATCTATTCTTTTCGATGATGTCTGAAATCGAGGATTTTGAAAAACTGGAATTAAAACATCACTGCAAAATTCACCGTTCGCGTAAATGGTAGTTTCAAACAAGTGCCTTAGACAGGTCACATCGGTATTACAATTTCGGAGCTCGTTTGAAAGTTCTGTATTCAATTTTCTCAATCTTTTGAGAGGGCGAATCAAGTCGTTGAATGAATTGTAATGAAACTTTTTTTTCGAACCCATCATGTTTGCTATTTCCAGCAATTTTTTATCTGAATCCTTGCGTCGTAGTCTATTTTGCAACAAATTTTCAACGTCGTCCAAAACAATTCTAAACAACCGGGCAGCTTCATTGCTATAATTTCGGTAGCAATCGTCATACCAGTCAGAAGTATCTGCCTGAAAACAAAGTTAAAGCGAGTTTTAGGGTACTGTACCTTAGTCACCCAAATTTCAGGAGATCCAATGAGAGCCAGAATAAAAGCGATATGAAACATTTCTCAATATGATTCTTTATTCTTCACCAGCTATCTTTTATACTGTTTTGTTCAAAAATCTGTTTTCCATTTCTTTTGTGAATTTTTAATATTTTTTCGCGTTTTTTCCACAAGCTGTGAGTTTTCTCTTTGTGACGATTTTTTGCCTCATTGAACCTAGTTCTGTGTTATTCAAATTGGCTATATTTCCAAATCAACAAAAAAAATGCCGAATAATGTTTTTGATATTTCGCACATCGTAAAACCTGTAATAGAAAAGCTCGTGCCCTTTATCACAAATTACATTTTTATTGAATCCACTGATGTCAATTGATGTGTAATTTTTATACTTTTTTTTCTTTTATACTTTTTTTTCCAAATATGTTTTTTACATCTTTGTAAATTGCTAAAATATTATTCTCATGTTTTTTCAAGCTCCGCGCTTTCCCATCGTGACGATTTTTTCGGCCCATTGATACTAGTTCCTTGTTATTCAAACTGGCTCCTTCATTTCTGTATCAACTAACAAAAAACAAGACTGAGTAACATCTCTAATATTCCACATATCGTAAAACTTGGTATAGAGAAACGCGTGCTCCTTTATTACAGGTTTCCGGATAATTGAACCCAACGATGCCAGGAAAAAAGTGAAACAGTTCAATACAAGTTTTTGAACTTGCGGAAATAAGCCACGCAGAAAGTTTGGTTTCCTCTCGGTTCGAACGTAGTCTGATGAGTGATTTCAATCTTTCGAATACTCCAGAAACTATTACAGGTTTTCATCTATACAATTTCGCAAAAAACATGGAGAAACGCCCCTTTCTTATTCCAAAAGATGAAGAACCATTTTTATTTTGTTCAATTCTCTGAACTTATTATATTTGGACCACTTGGCTGAATTTTCACTCTTTGTACTGACTTGTTTCTCATCATTATTTCTGAAAATTCAATTTTTGTTTTGTTTTCACAATTTTTCGTTCTTGAGCAAGTCCCATTATATGTAAATGAGCTAAAAGTAAATAAGCGATTATTTATTGATTGGAAGATTGGTTAGCTTGAGCATGAATGGCAAAGAAGTCCTGGCATTTCCCGGAAGCTTTAGCCAAAAAGTGTTCCGAGGTGTGGCGAGAAAACAATAAGACAATTATGAATGTCAAATGCATTTGTAGAAATGTAATTCAGCAAGTCATCGATGGCTTGAAGAGTATGAGACAAATTAGCAGTGTTTACAGTGACTATCCCACTCACTGTGTCTCTGATGGTATGAAGATTGGTAGTAACTGCTTCAGTCAGTTGAGCGGGGACTGGAAATAACTGTTTAATTTGAAAATCGCCTAATGCCCCACCTGATCCAGTCAGATCAGCAACGCTTTTCACAACCTCGAGAACACAACCAATGTCAATACCGCAATTAAGAAGCTCATCGTTAGTTAGATCCGAGAATTCGTTCAATTTAGCAATGTATTCTTAAAAAATTAACTGATTAAGCTTATTGAATTCGTTTGAAACCTGAGGTGCTCTCTTCAACGTCTTCTCTAGCAGCTCTGATACTGTTTATAGTTCCCTCTGTGGCATCATGTTCCAAAGTGAGCAAACTATGATGAATAGCGTTTGTCAGTACTACGATCTCGGACATAATAGGGTATAAACATTGTTCGGGTATGCTAGACTGAAATATTTTTTCGGTTAATACTGTGTGCCACCTTGCCCATAGTATTGTAAGTTACCTGTGCCGCCGCGAGCCCAAGAAGAGCCAGGAGGATAGCAGTGGGGAGTTGGAAGAGCATGATTGTGAATGATTTTTCACTTCCGCCAGGCTACTTTTTATACGGAACAGTTTTTGAATAACTTCCCATGAAAATATGGCTAATCCGAAAGAAAACATTTTTTTCAATTTAATTCGAATTGTCAAAGTCAAAACATTATGATCATGCTTTCCACATTGACCATTGTTATATTCCTTTGATCTCTTCTTGGTATTTTCGCATTAATAAAAACTGATCAAAGAATAACTGGATAACATTTCAAAAAATTAAATATGTTCAAATAAATTTTTATTTTGCTCCTGTATTTTCAGTGTTGTCGCATGAAATTTTTGTGATTTTGGCTACTAAAAAATTTATTGGTTTCCCGTTATTTTCTGATATTTTACAACAACAAAAATGAGCTCAGACTGAATAACAGCTTTGATGTGCCACATGTTGTGCAACCTGATATAGAGAAGCATGTGCCCCTATATTACAGGTGTTATGACAATTAAATCCACTGGTCTAATTATTGTCCACAGCTTCGAATAATTTTTGAGTACTCTGATGGAAAACTTGGAATATTCAAGAACGCTTTTTTGAAAACTGGTTGAAAAGATAAAATCTTCAATTTTTCATCACTAACCACACGAAAAAGACTCTCAATTCGTGCGTACTCCGATACGAGATTCCGATCTTGCGAATGTTCAAAAGACCATTTTTGATCTCTATCTATGCAATTTTAGGTTGAAAAAACAAAAAGTGTTACTTCTTTACATAGTTTTAGGATAGTAGTTTATTGGCTTGGTAACTTGAGGATCGCTTTCACTTTTTATCGATGTAAAAAGACTATTGTTCAAAAAACCGTTTTCATCCTGCTTTGTTTCTTGATATTTGTGAACTTTTTCCAACTTTAAAGCCGATTATAATAATCAAAACACGACGGCAAGGTGATACTTTTTGTGCCATTTTGTTTGTCGGAAAATTTTGTACATAGTATAATTTTGTGCATTAGAGAACGTTTTGATGAAAAAAAAAACAGCTCTTAAGAGACAGCTGGTTTTTTCTACCATTTAGCATATACTGTGTCTTTCGTATCAATGAAAATGCATGCTTTTCAATTACAGTTCTCATAGTACACTAAGTAATTGATTGCAATGTTTATTCTGAACAAGTTGTACAATTCACTGATTTTATTCAAAAACTTATGAAGAGCTTTGTATCTTAGTCATAAGGCAGGATGGAATGGTGACAAAATTGGAGACAACGGATTTTTATAATATTCAATCGCCAAATTGTTTGTGTCTGCTTGGGATTTTTTTCGATAAATTCGGGCGTAAGCTTTATTTATTGAAGTAAACTAAATGCAACGGAATGGTTACATACTGGGAAATATACTGGCTGAAGCATACTTGAAATGAACATTTATGCGTTTTCATAGAGCCTTCATTCGAGGAGTGGTCCAAGAAGTGGGAACTTGCTGATAAGGCAGGATCGAATACCGGCACCATTTGTGGCAATGTAATCTTTCAATTCTTTAATGGAATTGATTGTGTTGTCCAAATTGGCACCATTGAGAGCAACGATCGACTCCAGAGTTGATATGGCATTGGAAAGAGTTGCGTTCACAATATTAGGTAGTTGGAGAAGATCTGAAAACTTGTGATTTTGGAGTGAAGTACAGAATTTCATAATCTGTAGCTGATAAATTTTATTCTGTTCAAAAATACCCGTAAAGATAGAGTCGATGATATTTGCAAGATTACTGAAGTGACAGAATGGGTCGAAAAGCGAGCAGTTTCGGAGGCTCTGTGAAACCTCGTCACGATGTTGCCGCAGTGTTGTGATGTAGGCTGAACAAGCGATTTGTTCCGACTCAAAACAAAGACGGCTTTCAAACCTTCAACATCTCCCTGGATTTTTTTTTCCGCATTTAAAATCTGCTCAAGTGTTCCGTTTGTAGCCCCTTGTTTCAAAGCGGCCAAGTCATTCAGAACATTATTAGACAACTCTTCCACCTCATTAATCACAGTGTTAAAGCATTCATCCGATGGAGAAGGTGTGGTTGACTAAAATTAAAATCTAAGTGAGCGCCTACTGTAGGTTACAATAGGTTACCTGGGCTGCGGCAAACCCGACGAGGATTAGAAGGATGGAAGAGCGAAGGAACATTTTGTTTTCCAATGATTCTGAGTCCACTTGAGAACACTTTTTATACTGCTCCGTTCTTTTTTTCGTACTCGGAATTTCCATAATCCAGAATTTGAATTTGATTGAACAATGCGAATTGTGGACAGATTATGCTTCTATTTCTACTGATCATTGTCAGACTGTCTAAAGGAAGTTGAACTTTTTGATCGCACCCTGATAATTTTTTATTAGGAATGCATGTCTTCAAATAGCTTGTACTTTGCTGTTGAATTACGGGTGCCCTTCTAATACAATATGCGAAATTGATTTTTTCTTGTTGTTTTTTTCTGTTGTTTTTTTTTGACTTTTTTTTCGTCAACTTTATTTGTTCACTTCTCCTCATTTCTTTTCTGTTCTCATTTCATTCAATTCATACTTTTTGTTATGATGACTTTTATCGTTTTTAGTTGTTTCTTCCATTCCCCTGAAATGATCGCTTTATTGATTTGTATCTTGATCTCACTTATTTGTTTTCTTTTTTTGGGTTTCTGTTGATTTCTCCCCCCTAATCGTGTCATATTTCTAATTCGAAATAATTTTTTTTCATTTTGAAGTCCAATTTGACTTTTCCCCCATTCCATGTACGTTGCTCAAAAAGGTTCTTACCCACGTTCATAATAAATTAAATATAATAATAATACACAAGTCTTCGATTCGATTACAGTTTGAAAAAAATTCAGATTGATGTATAACAGAGCTATCATTAAATGTTAGTTTTCCGAAATCAATTCCAAGCCTCACCTATGCCGGCCCACAAGATCTGAAAATTTGTGATTTGGACTGAAGTGGAGAATTTCATAATATCTAGCATTTTTCTAAAATACCTTCTGCGATAAAAAACACACGCGGCAAAGCCGCGTCTGGCTTTTTTGGGCCGGAGGCCCAAAAAAGCTAGGCTAATACAATATGCGAAATTGATTTTTTCTTGTTGTTTTTTTTCCGTTCTAAGATTATTAAAAAAAAGATCGATCTCTGTTCTGTTCACGTCACATAGTCTCTTGGACTCGCAGTTTTCGTAGTTTGAGCATAGAACTTTAAAACCCGCCAGACTATGGTAATTTTCGTCTCCGACTTGTTTGGGTGTAGTTTTTTGTGATCTGAGTTGCGCTATGTTCTATGCACAAAACACAGTTAATCGGTGATAGCGGAATACAGTACTCCATTTGAGCTCCGCCCACTTACACTTGAATTTGTTTCAGTAAGAGGTTTGCTCTCTTGACTGTTTACTGAAAAAAAAACACATTGAGAAGAACAACACGTCTTCAGCACAAATGAGAAAAACGTAGATGACAAAATCTGGAATTTTCTCTTCTAATATTGCAAAGACACTTTTGCGTACACTCGGTTCAAGCGTACTCCGGTCGGAGATTCTATCTATTCCTATCTCAAAAGTGTTCAAGAGACCATTTTAGACTTCTCTATCTATTCAGTTTTTGACCGAAATTCCGTATGAGAAATATATTTCAATTGGACATGATCTTTCTCATTTTCACAAAGTTTTCTGGATTTATTAAGGAATTCGCTTTTTATTTCGGTTTTTGGAAAGTTTTACAGTTTTTTTGTGAATCTGTTGATTACTTTTTTTAAACTGTGTGCTAGCGTTGCCGTTGCTCAATTGCTATCATCAATAGTGTATATTTTCTAAGGTTCCAATAAATGCAAGCTTTGTTCAAAAAAAAATGCATGTAGTACAAGAAAATGGTAGTTTGTAGTGAATTCATATAGCTGAAGCTTGAACACGTGGGAACACTCCGTTAATGCAGGAATGAACATTAGCACCAGCTTTATTGATGTAGCTTCGTAAATCTTTGATGGAATTGACTGCTTTTTTCAAATTGTCAACATTGGTACCATTAATTGAGTTGAGTGTAGATGCAACAACATCAAGACTTCTTGTATATTCTTTGAGCGTTAGTTCTTTAGCTGAAAACTTGTATGGTCCTGTATATTTAGAGACTCCGGTCATTGTAAAATAACGTTTGGTTGGAGTATTTTCAGTGCGAGGGTGCTCGCTTTTAGAACTGCACAGAATAGAACTGCTACAAAATAGAACTCGCTACAAAATAGAACTGTACAAAATAGAATTGAACAGTATAGAACTGTTACAAAATAGAACTGTAACCAAATAGAACTGCTACAAAATAGAACTGCTACAAAATAGAACTCATGTGCGGTGGAGCGCATTTGTGTTTTTCATCATTTCCCCATTGTTTTCTGAACGCGAATTTCTTATATATATATCGTTTTATCCTTTTTCTTGTTGTTTCAGTGGAAGAAAACTTCATTTATTGAAACATTAATTCATCAGCATGAAATTTGCTATGTCTATACGGCCATTTTCAAGTTTTCAGATGCCTACCGATCAACCGAGACAACAACTCCGCAAGCCAACTGCCATCGCCATTTTTTCACTTGTGTTAGTTTTAGAAGTAACTATTGCTTTTCTCTCCGCCATAAATTGCAGGTTCTTTGCGAACGTCGATCGATGCGATGCTAGAGAGTGCTCACAATTAATGGTTACTTTGTGCTACACGAGTTTCTGGGGGCAAGTAAAATAGCAAGTATTAAGTGTTGTTTCTTTTCAGGTGTCATATGTGTCAGTGCAGTTCGCGTTCGGTTCGATGCGTTTCGGATAGTGGAATAATAGAACGTAGTGTTGTCGAGTTAGTATAAAGAAGAATGTTACCCGTTTCTCTCCGCCGAATTTTCAGAAACACCCACATCAACGACAACAAAATTTATGGCAACATATGAGAGATGGAATAACATGAATGATTAACGTGAGGAAAGAATCAAAGTGATGATGAAGCGGGTTGGTAGCGGCAAGAAGGCGGCGTAGTTGACAAATACCTGTAAACCTAATACTTTTTGGCAACAATGAAAGAGCAAAGAAGCTGGTAGTCCACAAGTGGAACTTTGTCGTCGTTTTCAATGGCTTTCTTGAGTTTTTGATCCTTTAGAATATTCTTGATCTTTCGCGAATTTTGGACCTAGAAAATATGTCTATTAATTTTTCCGAAATTTCGAAAACCTTGAAGTTCGGATTTGCTGAAAGCTCAGCTGCATCTAGGGTGGTATGGCTATCTTCTTTAAGAAGCTTTTTCAGAAGATCAGAGAGCTTGATTTGCGATAGACCATTGTGCGAGTTGACCACGGAGTGAAGCATTTTGTGCCAGCACTCCACAGTGTTGGTCGTTCGATGGATACCATTGACAGTGCGAAGCGCACACGACCAAAGCTCTGGTGGAAAACGAGCCGAAGACGTGGCTGATCCTTGAATGTAGTATCTTGTGAGGTACTCAATGTATTCTATAGAATAACGGTTTTCTAAATTAATTCGAGTGTTTTTACCGGCGAGCTCGGTACTAATAAGCGCTGGCAATGTGTTAACGATAACATCGAAATAATGTGGAATGTTTGGCGCGTCAATGAATGGAAGAACAGATAAGAGCTTCCAGAACTGTTGAAGAGATCCGTCTGTAAATAAGCTCCGTCTGAGAATTTTCGGAGGCTTTCTTCTCACAAGTCATATCATTCCAGATCTTCAACTGCTCAGCATGTCTACGCCAGGCTTGAAGTAGATGGAATAAGCATCCATTCATGATGACACGAGGAAACTTATTCTCGAAAGCTAGCTTAATATTCAACTCGAAGTCTGTAAAAAAACCACTGAAAGGAGAAATTTTTACAATTCCTTGCCAGCAATCACGACTTCAGGCTCCCAATTGGCCAACTCTGGAAGGTCTTTCAAAACGCCGAGCATGTGCTCATAAGTCTGTAATTGCTTGTTAGGAAGCAGAGCGAATACAACCGGTCGAACAACGTCTTCTGTGATCTAAACTCCCATTTTCAGAATCATATTTCAGCTTTTCTATTAATCTTACATATGCATGGAACGAAAACAACTGCATGAAACCTGTTGGAACGCAGCTGAAAGTCCCATCAACAAAAGTAATATTTGCAGATGCCAACAACTCAAGACCTTTTGGTGAGCCAAAGATAATATATCTATTATTGTTGAAGATGTGATCAGAGATCAAAAAGCGCTGCCCATCTGCAACTCAGTCTTTGAGAAAAGAACGATCCATTATTGTAACCTAGAGTATTCTGGAATTCCACACAAATTGCTCCACCATCATCCATATCTTTTGTATCTGGCTCCAGTTTGGCTTTTGCCACATTAACTAGTCTCCTTTTTGTGTTATAGTTACCTAAAAATTTCTATGCTGCTAATAATATTCCTGTTCAAAAAACCCAGAGCCATCGAAACGTCTTCACCGTATTCTCGACGAATACTATCGACAACATCACGACATGGACCTGTTACCGCACGTCTTTTCAGTTCCTGACGAGCCAAACGTGTCTACAAGTTTATTTTCAAAACTTTTTAGGGGATTCAATTCTGTGGTGCTCACTGTATTCGAGAAGAAATCAATGTCGTGATTAATATGATTTTCAATAACTCGAATCTGTTTTGTTGTGTCATGAACAGCAAAAGATGCTTGACATTGATAGTGGGATGTGCTGAAGGTGAAAAAAACGTTTGAATATATTTTTTCCCAGCATATACCGTTCGGCACAATAATACAAAGTTTCTTGAGTCGACGGAAGTGCTTTTTTTGGACGCATCAGCCACCCCTCAATTTCCTCCAAGTCAATTTTTGCTCCACGTGGCATTTTTACGATTAAAAAATGTTTATAACCTTGTATTACCTATAAATTATATGAACAATTCACCGGGAATTATAAAAATCAGTTGAAAATAATTTTTCTCAAAGAAATAATACAAACGCGCTCCGCCGCACATGAGTTCTATTTTGTAGCAGTTCTATTTTGTAGCAGTTCTATTTTGTAGCAGTTCTATTTTGTAGCAGTTCTATTTTGTAGCAGTTCTATTGCGTGCAGTTCCATTTGGTAGCAGTTCTATTTTGTACAGTTCTATTTTGTAGCGAGTTCTATTTTGTAGCAGTTCTATTCTGTGCAGTTCTAAAAGCGAGCACTCTCTTTCAGTGCCAGTAACAATTACCTTGTGCAGCGTCATGACGCGTGTGATCAACCCTTTTCCCCAAACAAATAACAAAGTCATTAGGCGACTCAGGGAGATTCTTGGCACAACTCATGTAAACTGAAAACTGGTCACGCCCTTCTCGCAGGTATCTGATGTAAGCTTAAAAAATAGATTGTCTAAGAAAGTAGATCGCGGTGAAACCTGCGGTGTCGTTCTGCACTCGATTCCTTGCACTCATAACTATTTGCAAGGTGTCTGCTGTGGCACTTTGCTCCAAAGTTGCCAAATCAACAGTAGCTTTGCTCGATAATCGAGTCGTATTGTTTATCACAGAATCATAACATTTGTCTAATCGTTCAGTAAAATTGAAAAATGATGAAAATAAGCTTAGGGTACTGTTGGTTACCTCCGCTGTAACAAATCCGATGAGGGCCAGAATAAGAGCAATATGGAGCATTTTACCGTATTGGCTTTCCATCTTTTTTCAGCTGCTTTTATACAATTTTGTTTATAGAAAAACACTTTTTTTCCTGATTTTTCAACTTGTTATGCTCATATTTTTCTTTTTTTTTTGATTCATTGATTTTAGCCACATGCTGTGTGAAAACTCTATTGGATTCTATAGCTTCCGAGTTTTTTTACACGCTTTTTTCTCAATTTCGCAATGCTTTGCCTATTTTTAGCTGAATTTCTAGCGCGATGTGAGCATGCAACCTTTAACCTACTGATTTTCAACACTCCCCCCAATATAAAGGCACCTTTTCTAAGTTAGACATTACAACTAGGGACTAACTTTTCAATATACTTCTCCTAGCGATCAAAAACCGACTCATTTTCCACGCTTTTCACCTACAAAAGTGGATAGAAATCTAAAAGATAACATCTAAAACTTTTCCACTGTCCTTCTATCCACACTGCAAAAACGTTTCTGCGTACACTTGGTTCAGGCGTACTCCGGTCGGAGATTTCAATCTTTTTCCATTTGTCGATTTCGATCGCATTGAATTCCTGTGGGCATGTAGCCGAATTTGACCTGATCTTTGCCAACCCAAATTTCTTTTGAACCTTTTTTTGAGTTCATTAAGATTATGAGGGGTTTAATGTTCAAAAATTTTTGGAGAAATAGTGTGCATTCTGTCGTAAGATGTGGAGTATGCAGTAATTTGTCATTTTTGAATATTCACTAGAAAAACAAAAAAGGTCCTCTGAGGGCCTATGTAAACTTTCTTTTCTCGCCTAGAATCTAGGGATCGTCATAATTTCGGTGCCGGGCTAGTTATGATGATCGGGTTTTCGAATATGAGTTGATAACGGCCCCTTCTATGAGTATGAAAAGTTCAAAAGAATTCAATTCCTCCATGTAGAAAACTGATTAGGAACGTTGTGAGCCTTCTGTCATTCCAGCACTAGTTTCTCAAAATTCAACCTACATATTCTAGAGCTCCCTCCTCGCAACCTTAACTTCCCAACATACCTAGCCCTTTTAGATTATTGGTTTGCAGTTTTTGAAATGTTTTTTCTCAACTCCAATTATGCTTTTCTAATAGAGGATCCACCAATGCAGGAATTTGGACTTTTAAACCCCATGAAAAAAAAAATGAATTTCCTATTGGCCTTACCCAGTTTTTGGGCAAAGAATGACCACTTCGAAATCGTGTGTGTAGTATAAAAGTGGGTTTTTTCGTTTCATAGAATTCACGAATAATTCGGAGATCATTATCTTTTTCGATTCAATTTTTTTCAATGAAAAGGTTTCTTGTATTCTTGCGCTTTTTGGTCACTGTATACAGATTCCCTTCTTCGAAGGGGTTGTGTCCTCTGTCGCTTTGAATTCTTTTTTTTTGTTGATATTTTGAATGAAATCAAGAAATTTACAGTTATTCATTAGTGATTTTTTATGATCTGGTAAGTTCAAGCAATTCGTGAAAGTTGAAACTCGGAAGAAAAGTGAGTTATTATTTGAAAATTGGACAATGATACGACATGATGGTGATACCCATAATCAGAACTCTGGGCAAATCAGAACCAGACGAATCAAAACTGATCGGTAAAGAAATTGACGAATCAGAACTGCCGCTTATAAGAACTATCCGTTTGAGAACTGCCCCGGATAAGAACTTTTCGAATGACCGTATTTATGCATTTCTCATATGAGGCCTTGTAGCATAGTTTTGACCGGGCAGTTCTGATAAGGTACAGTTCTGATTCGCCGAGTTCTTATCCAACCAGTTTTAATTAGGGACAACCCTCATGAAAACCAAAACTTGATCAAAATTTTAGACAAAATTGTGTAAATTTTGATTGCAATTCAGACCTTTTCGAATCAGAAACAATTGCACAGAGTGGGCGGAACCTAAATCAAAAAATTTGAGAATAGTTTTTCGGTTGAGTGATAGAAACTTTCAATTTCTGTCAGATTTTTGCGTTTCTTATTGAGCTTATTATGAAAAGTGGGCGGAGCCTAAGTTAGAGAATAATTATTTTTGAGTTAGAAATGATAAAAAGTCTTTATTCAAATTGAGCTCTGGATGATTCCGTCCAGAGTGCCTTTCTCCAAAACCTGAAGTGGGCGGAGCTTGAAGTTTTTGTTAACATTAACTATCAAATTTATTTCACAAAAACGCAGAATTTGGCTGGAATAATCGTCTCCAATTAAAATTCGTATTCAAAACCAGGTCATATAATCCACGTAGCAATTCAATCCTTTTCAACGATGTTTTCACTTCGTATTTCCTTAGCTCATACTCCACAGATTCTCTAGTCCCAATCAATTTTTTGTTGTGATTCCACGTGGTATTTCTACAAAACAATCAAAAAAGAAATCAGAGCATTTTCTTTCTGCTTTCTTACCCAAGTCCACATTTATCCATATGAAAATCTCCTTCAAATGGGTTGTGCCAGAACCAACAGTCCATTTGAACTGGTTTAAGGGGTCCTGGTGGAATTTCAGTTAGCTGATTCATTTTCCATCCATGGAACATAAAATCACGTTCAGGACTCCAGATTCCACTAGTCAACCAGTTGTCTCTGACATAGCCGGTGCCCTGAAAACGGATACCTATATTAGAAGAGCGCTCCTCTATGGGAGTTAATCAGCAGATAATCCCTTCTAATACTTCTGTTTCAAAATGTTGAAAAGTAGTGGTGCATGCATCATTGAAAAAGGATGCTACTCCTAATCAGAACTGGACGAATCAAAACTGACCGGCTTAAAACTGGGTGTTTTAGAACTGACTCATATAAGAATCGACCGTTGAAAAACTGCCCCGGATAAGAACTTTTCGAATGCTCATATTTGGACACCTTTCACTACTTGCAAGCAGCAAATTTGCAGCAAATTTTTGTTAGTTCTCATTCAGGCAGTTCAGATAAGGTACAGTTCTGATTTGCCCAGTTTATCCAACCAGTTCTTATGTTTCCGATTCTGATTCTTACATAGTTCTGAATCGGGGAAGTTCTGATTCGTCCAGTTCTGGTTAGGGGGAGCACCATTAAAAGAGATTTTACGAAAAGTTAGTTTTTGCAATCCGGGAATATCCATAACGGACCAATTTTTGATCCGGGACTAAAGCTGGAATTTTGAAGCACTCAATTGCCCAAAAAAAACCGAATTCGGCTTCTGAACTGTCAAAAAGAATCAGAGTTTTTTCTGATTATTTCTAAAAATCTCTCTCATTTTTTAACTTTTGTGAATCCCCATGTTTAAAAGGGGAGTCCGAGATAAAAATGACTTGGCGTCAGAATGATCCTTAGGGATGAGAAAATACACCCACAAAATATGAGCGTTCAAAAGTTCCTTGAAAATTTTTTTGAAAGCAAAAATTCGAAAAACGCGAATTTTCTGTGCTTTGAAAGCAGAAGTGAATAAGAAATTCAGTGGTATAGTTTCTTCTAAGCTGCACGCGTCTACTGGTAAAATTCTGGAAACGCGCGACATGCTTAACAGATTCTCAAAATTTTCGTGTAGTCCCTGTGAAGTTCACGTGGAGTACAAAAAATATTTTCCGACTGACTTCAAACAGTTCATATGGATAACAATTTTTCTAGGAAGTTTTGAACTCTAATAATGTGTTTTCCCATCCCTGAGGATCATTTTGAAGCCAAGCCATGTTTATCTTGGAGTCCCCCTTTAACATAAAAATTAACCCAATCACTTTTTTCAGAATCCTAATCTTCCCAAAATCAGTGGCTCCTCCAAATATAGCCCTTATACATGAAGTGTAGGCAAAGAGATCAGCCAAATTGTGAGAATTTCTCCAAGCTCTCCGGCAGAATTCCAGCTCGATGGTCTTGTGAGGAAACAGTTTTTCAGCAAGGAATATCTGGAACTTTTCCGTCTTTTTTGTTTTTTTTTATAGGAAAGTTATGAGCAAGTGAATTCGACCCATTGGGTAGGTTTTACACTACAAACTACAAAGAAAACCCACATGAATAGCCCCATTATCAGTTCCATGATAACTTCCTTCCGGCAATTTTTTCTCATAATTTGAAAACTCTTCCAAAAAATTCCTAGAATAATTAGTGTTCCAGACCAAATATGAAGCCATTCCGATTTCCGGCGAAAAGTGACGATCGTGGAAAATGATGTCGAAATTGGAATCCATGAATTCTTCGATTTTTCTGGATTTTTTTTTCGAGTTGAATTTTGGAAGAAACAGAAAAATAGAAAGTACCGTTTAGGATTAACCACTCCGATATCTGCATCCAAATGGAGAACTGCTTTATATTTCGGGAGGATTTTAGAGATAACACAGTGGCGACGGAAGAATTTCTGGAAATAAAGAATTGAACTTTTTTTGTTCATAACTAGAATCTTGGTTTTGTGTCTAGGGGTTTTCTTGAAGAAAAATGTAGTTTTTCGAGTGCTTACAGTGCTAAAAATGAAAATCTTGTGAGCTAAAACCAATGAAAATTCGTTTTGGCGCCAAAAGTTTGTACCAAGAATAGCGCCAGCTTATTATCTGACGCATTTTTAGTATTTTAAGGCGCTCGCCTGTTCCCAAAACCTACTGAAGACACTGTAAAACCTGTATTAAAATTGCATGCATTGTTTTTTTTCATAACCATCGCTCGTGGGCGAAAAATGTACAAGGACAACTTTACTAGAGGGGTAACTGTATTCTTCAACCATTTTGCAGATATTTTTACAGCTTTAAAGATATTTTAGACATTTGAATTTTGAAAAACGAGATCGGAAGCTCATTTTTCTGTTTTTAAAAAAATTTCTTGAAATGAAACTTCGGTACTGTTCTAAAATCACGGTCCCAGAAAAAAATCACGGTCCCAGAAATGAAATCACGGTCCCAATTTGAAAATCACGGTCCCAAATTTAAAATCACGGTCCCAATTTTAAAATCTCGGTCCCAAAAATAAAATCGCGGTCCGAAAAAATGACTTGCAGAACCATCCCCAGAATAACTTTTAAAGAGAAATTCCTGATCCCTCGTAGACAACTAAAGCTCAAAAAATCTGAAACAGGATATCAAAAAAACATGTAGAGTATTGGAATACAATTGCTCCTGAAGGCTTAGCTGCTCCGAGAGCAACTCTAAACTGTTGCTCTGAGGTTTTGAGCAAGAGATTTGACCAGAACAGTGCTGTAGAAGCTCTTTCAAACAGCATAAGCCTTATTTTTGATGCTCTTCTGAATGTTAGAATGTTTGGTGGTGACCCATCTCTTTTGTTTTTTCGTGATTGTTTTGTGGTCCAATCCTAGTCTACTTGACCTCCGATTGATTTCAAAACTTCTTCTGGAAATTTTTTTTTTCGGACTGTGATTTTATTTTTGGGGCCGTCATTTTAAATCCGGGACCGTGATTTTAAATCTGGGACCGTGATTTTAAATCTGGGACCGCGATTTTTTTCTGGGACCGTGATTCTTCGGATGGGACCGTGATTTTAGAACAGTACCGAAACTTCTGCCAGTTTTGTCCAAATTTTTCTACTGAAAAGTATATTTCGCAAGGTCAATTTCATTGCGGGTGACCAGTTTTTAAAAACGTATTTTTAAAAGTCTGAGAGCAATTCTATTAAAGAGAAGATTCTAAAAAAAAAGGCTTTAGCCCAGGTTTTACGGTAGCTTCTAAAACACGCAAAGACAATTTTCTGAATAATAAAACAACAAAAAAAAATACAAACATCTCTCAAATAATTACATCCCCAGATGTTATCTCTCGTCAGAATGAACTGATATCCATGTGCCTTGGCATAACATTCAACGCTATCTGAAACTTTGAATTTCAGATGACCATACATTTTCACACCGAATATGATACCTATGGCAATCTGATAGTATCTCCGGCTTGCTTCCTCGGCTAACACTATCACAATGGCAATTTTATCCGGAGAAATATTTACAGGGTTCTCAAATTTTGTGATAATTGGATAAGGAATATGATACAGATTTTCTAATTCTGGGTCTTTCAAAATATTTTTTGACACATTTGAAAAATATAAAAGAATAATTAAAATAAAAGTGATGAAAAGTATGTAAAGCCGTTTAACATGGAACATTTTTCTCATAACAAAATAGCATAAAATGGCAATGAACGTTGCTGATTGTGTTTTGCGATTTCGAATTCAACAAGGAAGAAACCGAGTCAAAAACTTCCAAAAAATGATGGATAAGAATCTTATAGACAAGGAAAGCTAAACAGAAATAGGAAATTCAGTTTTTTTCTCGGATCGAAATGCAAAATTTTTCACAAAATCTAAGTCAGAATAGAAAATATTTTACGAGGACAAAATGTTCTGAATTCGGGAAAAACTGTAAAAAAATTATTCTGGAAGGCAAGATCACTGTTTCCGGCACCTCTAATAAAAAGGCAGCTCTTATATGAAGGCACCTCTAATAGAAAGGCATATATAATAGGAAGGCACCGTTAATAGAAAGGCAGTCCTAACGGGAAGGCATCTCTTATAGAATGGCACCCGGTCTAGATGTAGAAGACCTTTTTCAAAATTTAATGCAATACTTTTCAATATATGCTTCTATAATAGAGGTTTTTTTGTAACAAAATAGATGAACTAAGACATTTCAAGACCTGCCTGAGAATTTGATTAAAACCTTTTCATCACATGCCGCTCTGATAGAGGCTCTCAAAAAAAAAAATCACATTCATTACACGCTTAGAAAAAAAATCAATATGGAAACAAAGTCTTCTTAGCCGGCTGGAAAAGCCTTCTATACCAAACATTTCTATTCAAAATGAGATCATATAATCCACGTAGCAGCTCGATTCGTTTCATAGCCATTTTCACTTCATATTTCCTCAATTCATATTCCACATCTTTCCTGGTTCCAATAAGTTTTGGATTGTGGTTCCATGTGGTATTTCTGAAAAAAAAACCGGAAGTTTTATATTTTCAGATATAAAGTGTAAAATTTGCTCTATAATTTTTGCAGAACTCTATGAAGACCCCTTAAGGGCATACTACGATTCTTATAGGACTCACCCCAAACGGCACTTATCCATATCGAAATCCCCTAAATAAGGATTATACCAATGTTGATAACTCATCTGAACAGGGTAGATAGGCCTTTCGGGAACCTCGGCCAGCTGATGCATTTTCCATCCATGAAACATAAAATCACGTTCAGGGCTCCAGACTCCACTGGTAAGCCAGTTGTCGCGGACGTGACCGGTGCCCTGGAAAAAGTGAGGCCCGTGTTAGAAGGGCATGGCCTTACTATTAGAGAAGGCTTTTTGTGTCTCGAAGGCTTTACTATTGAAAAAAGTTGTTGATTTTTTTCAAAAATTATTTTTGGGGGCTCCACTATTAAAGGGGATCTCAATTCCGGAGCTCGAAATCAAATTTTCTTCTCATTTTTTCCATTTCTTCCACCCGAAATAAAAAAAAACTCACTTTTCTGAAAATCCTCAACTTTCCAAAATCCGTTGATGCTCCCAAGATAGTCCTGACACAGGTTGTGTAGATAAACTGGTCAACTACATGCTTGGAGTGTCTCCAAGCTTTTCGGCATAACTCCTGCTCAATCGAATTGTAAGGAAAGAGTTTTTCAGCGAGGAATATCTGAAAATTTATGATCTGAAAATCATCTCTTTTTTTATTTTTTCTTTAAGAAAGGCTATATAAATGAGAGTGAAATAAATGAGACTACAAACTACAATTATCAAAAATTACAGAAAACGTGTTGCACACAATAAATGCGAGTTTCTGTCCGAATCACAACTCTGGAATCAGAACTGGACGAATCAGAACTGTCCCGAATCAGAACCGACCGTTTAAGAACTGCCCCAGATAAGAACTTTTCAAATGAATGTTGTGCTGGATTCGCACTTTTCTTTTCTATTAAGTGCATTCTTTCCTCTCACACAATCTATTCAATTGAATTCTGTCACCTTGTTGACAGTGTATAAACCCTCTTGATTATTATCATGTTATCTTTTCAATAAAGCATGTAGCTCACAAGAGCTTCAATAAATGTATTTGGGCACTGTTCACTGCTTGCAGGACATTGCAGCAAAGTAGTGTCAGTTCTTATCCGGGCAGTTCTGATAAAGTACTGTTCTGATTGAGGAAGTTCTTATCCGACCAGTTCCGATTCGTCCGGTTCTGATTCGTCCATGACTACAAAAAACCCACATGAAGTGCACCATTCTCCGTTCCATGATAACTATTTGGAAGTTTTGCCTCATACTCCGAAAAATCTTTTATAATCTCCAATGAATATTCAGTGTTCCTAGCAATATAAGAACCAATTGCAACCTCTGGATTAAAATGACGATCATAGAATGAGATGTCGATTTTCTCATCTAGATAGTCCTCGATTTTTCTGAAACTTCGTGTTGGTTTGGCCTTTTTTGGCCTGACAAAGTCTGTTACTTTTTTGGGTTGACAACTCCAATATCTGCGTCCAAATGAAGAACGGCGTCGTATTTGGGGAGGATTTTCGTGACAACACAGTGGCGACGGAAGAAGTGCTGGAACCTCTAATATTAGGGCGCCTCTGATTTCTAATACATTTTCTCAGAAGTAATCAGATTCGCTCAGCTTTGTTCTCTGTAACTCTAATCTGAAATGGTGACAGTGTCGTACTACACTGCTCGACATAATTATAGGTCCACTTGTTTTTTCGACTTTTCTCAAAAGTTAGTAACTTTTTCAAATTCTGTCTTCGGTTGATAAAAGAACCTCCTGGAGGTTCATGAAAATAGTCCCGATTGAAAATCACTTATTTAGTGGAAAAAATCCCACTTTATTGAAAAATGAGCCTCTGGCAATTGGACATAATTATAGGTCCACTTGAAAATAACGTTACAGAATCAAAATTTTTCTCAATAACGATGAGGAAATTGCATAAATCTATCAATTAGATACCCTTTAGTTGATCTGAAACAGATTTGAGGAAAATCAAAAAATTCACAATACCAAAAAAGTTGTATTTTCACTTTTTTTGGGAAAATCATTTTTTGAGATTCGGAATCATCATGATAGTTTCAGATACGTATTTGCATATCAATTTTGACATTTTGACCAATTTTCAGACAAAAATATAGAAAGTTTCCCGATTTATGCCAGTTTTCCCAATTTGTCTCCAAAAAAAGAAATGAAAATTCATGCAAAAATGATGACAGAATTGGAAAAAGTTACTAACTTTTGAAAAAAGTCGAAAAAACAAGTGGACCTATAATTATGTCGAGCAGTGTATTAGAGTTGATGGAAGAAGATAGATCGTATTTCTTTCATAATTTTTTTCAATCTATTCAAAAACCACCAAAAAATGATGACAATGTTCAAAACAGAAGTGTTTCTTTCCAAATTCAAAAATGACGTGACAAGTTACAATAAAACCGTCGGAGATTTTATCTACATAATGGGAAGGTGTCCCAATAGTTCTTTGGAAAAACGTTATTCAATGACATCACCTAATAGGTGCAAATTTTTTTTTCAAAAATAGTTTGGAAAGTTCCCGCAGCTAAAAGCTTATCAAAAATTAAGGAGCCCCAAAAATCTCCCATGAAAAAATAACGATCAATTTTAAAATTATTTAGTCAAGGCAGCCAGAAAAAAAAACATCCTACAAAGTTGACCCAATTCTAAAAAATTTTTAAAAATTAACTCTGAAATTATCGGCTGGATATATTTTCAGTGATCAGCCTGGACCCATAAAAACTCCTCTCTCTATTCTATAATTCCGTTCGGTTGAGGATAAAATCTCCGTTTCTATTCTTTTTTCTTTGTCCCTTTTTCTCGATTTTGGCTGTTGAAACAGTGTTTTAATTGGTTTTTGTTTTGGCAGATTATGATGTGAAAAATTTTGAAATTGAAAGAAGATACGAAATTGTAAGAACGGGAAAGAATCAGAACTGTCCCTAATCAGAATTGCTCCGTATCAGAACTGTCCAATGCCAGAACTGTCCTGAATCAGGATTGTCGCGAATCAAAACTACTTCGCGTGAAATAATAGTTCTAATGCGCGGCACCGTTCTTGACAAGGGGCAGTACTGGTTCGGAAAATCCTGGTTCGGCATTCCCCTCTAATATATTAAAAAATCATATATGAACGAATCACACTGCTAACAAAAGTCAACTATATGAGACATGCACTTATACACTGCGTCCAATAATTTTAGGACCCCCCCCCCCCCCTAAAATTTGGAGCCCCAGGCAAAACAAAAAATGATATCGAAATTCTGTGAATGCCATTCGATTCCAAATACAAAATAACCCCCCCCCCCCTTTATGAAGAGTCTGAACCATTCTAAGCGTTTGCAACGAATATCAGAACTCTTCAAAATCACACCTCATTTACGCTAATTCGGGCAAAATGCGGTATAACTGAATGTGGGCTCATAAATATTTTTAGTAAAGCCTTCATACTGCTTGAATGTTTTGAAAATTATATCAGTTACTTGTTTCAAATCGATCTGGATAGGATTATCCCGAGAAAAGCTGATTCCTCTTCTGTTATACCACATCTTGTCCGAACTAGCGTAAAATAGGTGGACAGTGTGATTTTGAAGAGTTCTGATATTCGTTGCAAACGCTTAGAATGGTTCAGACTCTTCATAAAACATTCTAAAAAATAAAAATAAATCATTTTTGAGTGTTAAAACTTCGAAAATATCAGTCCCTCACCATAATTTTCAGGGGGTCCTAAAATTATTGGACGGTCGAAAAAGTGACATTTTTGTGCTGTGTGATTACAGAAACTCACAGGATCATGAAAAATTGTGCCTGGGGGGGGGGGGGGGGTTATTTTGTATTTGGAATCGAATGGCATTCACAGAATTTCGATATCATTTTTAGTTTTGCCTTGAGCTTCAAATTTTAAGGGGATCCTAAAATTATTGGACGCAGTGTATTACAGGTAACTCACCTCTTTCAAATAATCACATCCCCAATTGCTATCATTCGTTAGAATGAACTGATATCCATGTGCTTTGGCATAACATTCAACACTATCTGGAATATCAAAAAAGTTTGTTATGCTCCTCTATTAGAGGTTTTTTTACCTATAGAAATTCGATAGTAATCCCTCTCCAATCCTTCTGATAACACTATCACAATGGCAATTCTTTCGGCAGAAATATTCACAGGGTTCTCTGATTTTTCGATAATCGGATAAGGAATATGATACAAATATTTTAATTCTGAGTCTTCTAGAATATCAAAAGGTGGAAATATTATATAATATAGCACTAGAATCAGAAATAATGCTGAAAATGTCAAAATAAGACGTTTGTGATGCGAGACCATATTCGAATGACCATGGTGGCCGAGACAGACTAAACCCCCTTTCTGTCCGCTTCAAACTGGCCAAACATCTCAAAAAACATTTGTGAGATTAAAATCCAACGGTCTCTAAGATCAAGCAGAGAATGATTCGTAGTCACAATTGTTTTTTCATTTATTAAGATTCGTCCGAGAGTCCAACAAGATTGTGATCTTTTAGACAGAATAAATACAAAACACTGTGACATTTATTTAGGTCTACACTTGGAGAAGATAACCTCTAAAAAGAGAAGGAAGTTTTCATTCGAAGTGATACTATAGGATAATAGTTGGAATAAAACGAATTGCGATTTATGTTGATAGAAGATCACTCAAGAATAGTGACAGAGATATTTTGATTAACTATCACAGCACGGCGATTTTTTTTTTCAACGTGATTCAAATAATTTTTCTCCGGTTAAAAATTCTTGGAGTCGATCCAGTTATTTTTTTAAATATCGCTCGGTGGCGACTCAATTTATCATGCGAATCAAGGCTACGTATCGGCTTGAGCACGAGAAGCTAAGGGGGGGGGGGGGTGGGTAGAACTGTCCTGAATTAGAACTGTCCTAGATCAGAACTGTCCCGAATTAGAGCCGCTTTTGGGTCAGCACTAGACGAATCTAATGAAGATTGATAGAGATCTGAGGTGGTATTCATGAACATTATCTATTGGGAAAACCAGTAAAAATTCATTTTTCGGAAAATAAATTTGTACTGGTTTTCCAAAAAGAAAATGTTCATGAACACCGCCTCAGTTTTCTCCAAAATTGTAATAATTTTGTTCAGAATCATTTTTGCTTTTTGCGTTCCCTCTAAAATCGAAAATCTCGACTTCGAAATGGAATAGTTATATTTCAGTTCGAAACAAATTTGAGGAATCGGTGCTGCCCCGGAACAGAACGAGCCGAATCGGACGAATCAGAACTCTCGCTGGCAGCAGGTCAATTTACGTTCACCAGGTCGGTCATTGTCATAAAACATCGAATAACCGACCTGCTGATCATAAATTAACCTGCTGCCAGCAAGAGTTCTGATTCGGGGTAGCACCAGTTAGCACTATAATAATTGATTAGTGCTTTCGGTACTATTCCGGTTTACGGGTCCCATAAAAAAATCCGGGTCCCAACTTTCGATTCACGGGTCCCAAAAAAACTTCCGGGTCCCAAATTTTCCGACTTGCACCACTCGAGTCCCAACTTTCGAATAACGGGTCCCATAAAAACTTCCGGGTCCCAACTTTTTGGATTTGCATCACTCGGGTCCCATCTTTTTATTTACGGGTCCCAAAAAATCTTCCGGGTCCCATAATATACAGAATTGATTTCACTATTTTTGAGTCCATATAATGCTGAAACAATAGCTTATGGCAAAGGTTTCCACTAGTTGATGAATTCTGGGAACTTTGAAGGGTAAAACGTATCCAAGTTTCATCAACCGAAATGGCCATTATAAGTCTGTAATACCGTTTTTCAACGGTCTAATGGTATATCCCGTACCATAAGTGCCATTTAATCTAATATCAATCACTATTCTTGAACTTGTGAGCCGAATTTACAATCACATTCACCAAAAAAATCCAAAAAATCAACATCTTCACTGTTTGAAAAAATTCAGAATAGACTTCAAATGTTTCAAGCTAGTTAGAGAGACGGTCTAAAATTGAGAAAAAAATGAAAAAAATTTCAAGTTTTTATGGGACCCGAGTGGTGCATTCTCAAAATTTTGGGACCCGGAAGATTTTTTGGGACCCGTTATTCGAAAGTTGGGACCCGAGTGGTGCAAGTCGGAAATTTTGGGACCCGGAGGTTTTTTTGGGACCCCTAAATAAAAAGATGGGACCCGAGTGGTGCAAATCCAAAAAGATGGGACCCGGATTTTTTTATGGGACCCGTAAACCGGAATAGTACCGTGCTTTCTTTAGGTTTCATTTAGGTTTAGTTCGTATGGTTTGATCTTTAGCTCTCTTTCCGTGGCTACCAATAGCCTGAATTGAGCAGCTCATCGGGTTGCTAGGCCCGAAGGATCAGGTATGAGTTCAGAAACTCGAATACTGATGAGACATGAGAGAGGTCGAGAGAGATCTGGTGGCTGCCGGCGGCAGGTCTTTTATACCAGGAGATGAGTGGGTGTCAGAGTGGCGTTATTTCAGCATTCCTGAGGGCGTCCGGACTGTATCCGCCAGATAGTGCAGAGATAGAGAGGATCAGACGGACGCGTCTGATCCCTTATCATTCCCGGCTCTAAGAGCAAAACAATTTCTCCTTTGTCCTCTGAGTCAGCATGAGAGACTAGAAGGATGCGAGAGGGCGAAAAGACTTAGAATGAGGTAGGAATCTATGTGCTTTAACTGTCAGGAAATGACGTCATAACTAGACTATCTTGAGATTCCATAAGGGATACGATATCCCTTACACTATGATGGTTACCTGTCTAACAGGTAAGTCCAAATTTTAATACATTCGGACTGAAAATCGGAAAAAAAACCTCTCAACATCCAAAACCATCAATGAGATCGTTTTATTCTCGCAACAAAAACCCATAGAACCGAAGTGTCACAAAAAATTCACTTCCTTGCTTTCTATGGCGTCTAGTCAGCGACAGGATCAAATACCAAAAAAGTAAAGCGTCCTATAAGAAAACAATTCGGTCTCACTCTTTCTCTCGATCAAGATACACATCAAAACTCCAGGGTACATTCACACTCCTTAAAATTCTGACTAGAGGAAAATTTCGATTTTCCTCATTTCTAGCAAGTTTCCCAAAAATGTATAAATTCTCCAATTTTTATCATAAGTCTCCCAAATATTAGGTATGTTTCACCTCAAACGAATAATAATCGGAACTTCAGCATTTCTTATTGGATTTAGCTTAATTTACTATTCCCGGCCACATATTCCAGAAGAATCAGAGACAGAAGAATATCTTTATCATACACCTTATTCTATAAATCAAAGAAAATCCGAGAATCCATTGAATATTTCCGCTGAAAAAATAGCTATAGTCGTGGTGTTAGCAGAAGGATTAGAAAGAGATTATTATAGAATTGCATTGGGTAAATAAACCTTTAATACAAGGGCATTGTACTTTGTTTTTGCAGATAGTGTGGAATGTTATGCCAAGGCGCATGGCTATAAATTTATACTTACAACTGATAATCATTGGGGATGCGATCATTTGAAAGATGTGAGTTAACTCTAATAGAAGGGCATGCCTTGTATAATGTCTTTTTATTAGAGATATTTTTCAATAAAGTAAAAAGTTTCAAACGATTCCAGACAAAAAAACTTTTGTTTTGAGAAAGCATTTTTCGCAAAATCCTTGAATACAATCAGAATGTCAAAGTTTTGATTGCCGTTGTATTAGAGCTGCACCCGTAATTGAAGGGCACCTACCACAAGTAGGAATGTATCTCTAGTGTACATACCTAATTCAGCCAATATTCAAGGAATAGAGAAAAACTCCTCTTTTATAATGGCATCCTCAAATACACATTTGATAAAGTTTCTGAGACTATGTTAGAAGATTATAATCACTATAAAAACCACATTCAATATAGTGACACTCTCTAATATAACGGCACCTAAACTCTTTATTTCTGTTCCAGAAATTCTTCCGTCGCCATTGTGTAATCTCAAAAATTCTCCCGAAATATGAATCTGTTCTCCATCTGGATGCAGATATTGGTGTAGTTGACCCCACAAAGTATAACTTTTTTTGTTCCGATCGCCTACTCTCAAAATTTCTCATTTGCAGAAAATTAGAAGATTTCCTTGACGAGCATATCGACATTACATTTTATAATCGTCATTTTTCTCCGGAAATTGCCACGGGGTCCTATTTGGTCCGGAACACGGAATATGGACTCAATTTGGTCAGGGAATTCGGGGAATACGAGTCTAGGCTACCGCATGATAGTTTTCATGGTTCGGATAACGGAGCGGTTCATGTAAGTCTGGGATTTTTATGGGTAGCTGGGGTTTTTGTGAAATTCTGAAAATGCTGAAACTCTTGTCATAGAAGCTTAGAAATGGCTAGTTCCAAAACAGAAAGCCATGGATACTGTAGAATGGGCGGAGCCTGCGAAGGTCCGCAGCGGGAGGATGGAGCTTAGCTGCGCGTTAGGAAGCTGTGTATCTCAGCTGCGGGGAGAGATACTGAAAACTTTCAACTATTGCTATTTTTTGTTCATGAGCAAGCGCGCCCCACTAGACTCAGTTCATTTTCTGAAAAATTTTTGTTCAGATTCGTGAAATGAGTTTTTTTAAAAGATATTTCCGATCTTCGCTGAAAAAACACTTATTTCTGTCATTTTCCGACTATTTCCATCTGAAACATGCATTTCTCGACTGAAAATAACACTTCAGCCAGAAAAATGAAAAAAATTAAAAAAAAAATTTTTTACCCAAAACAACTTCATTCGCCGAAAGTGAGAAAAATTGAAGTACTGAGTCTAGTGGGGCGCGCTTGCTCATGAACAAAAATAAACAATAGAAAATAAACATAGCAAAATTCGTTTCAAACAAACAGGGCCTGGCCGGGCCAATAGAGAAGGTTCTACCAGCCCGCTCGGCCCCGGTTGGCGAGGACCAAAACATGTTTCACATCCCAAACAAATTTTATTTTGATCCACTTTTTTGATATAAGTTGCTAGAAGAAACTTTTTTTCGTACGTTTTCCGAAAGAAAAAGTCAGAAATTTCTAAAACTTTAAACAGCCTTTCACTAAAAAAGAAATATATGAAATACACCCGAAAATTTCTAATTTCACTGAAAAAGTTTAGTTTTTGCCAATTCTATTGGAAATCCTACAGAATTTCAGTTTTCCGCGAAAATTTTTTTTTCCGTGTTTTGATTTCCGTTTTCCGTTTTTCAAAGTCGGAAAATGTTTTTTCGTGAGGCTCTGCCAGGAATAGACCATCAAAATTCGCAGATGTTCCTCGTCGAAAAACTCTTCCCCCATAGCACCATTGAAATCGAATTATGCCGCTTGGCTTGGAAAAACTCCCAAGGAGTCATCGACCAATTAGCCTACACATCATGCATTCGAATTATAATGGGAGCAGGGACAGACTTTGGGAAAGTCAGAATTCTCAGAAAAGTGGGCCACCTCTCATAGAAAGGCATTCTAATAAAAAATCATCTAGGGCACCGGACACGTTCGAGATGACTGGTTGACTAGTGGAATGTGGAGTTCTGAACGTGATTTTATGCTTCACGGATGGAGAATGAATCGGATGGCTGAAATTCCAGACGGACCGATTTCACCAGGTAGAATGAGCAATTCCCAATGGTATAACCCATTTTTGGGTGATTTCGACCTGGAAAAATGTGAATTAGGGTAAGAAAAACTGCTAATTTTTCCTTATAAACCATATAGGACTTCCAGAAATACCACGTGGAATATGAATCCGAAGTTGATCACGACAAAAGCTGGCGTGGAAATTGAGCTGAAAAAATCTGAAGTTAAAACTGCTCTGAAGAAAATTGAACTGCTCCGTGGGCTCTATGATCTTGTCAAAGACACGATTTTTAGAACTTTTTTACAGCCTTCATCGGATTCTTTATTTTTGTTCTGAAACCTCTATTATACTAGCACCTTCAATAGAAACGCAGCTCTAATAAATCTAATAAAAAACTATTTGATCTGTCGCGCGCGAAAGATTAAAATCAACTAAAAATGTTTTTGGACGTACTGTGGTCGTTCGAAATTCAATAAAATCCGTAGAATCTATTTGTAAAAAAAATCAGACTAGAGTGACGTCACCAAAAATACCGTGAAACCTGAAATAGTGGTGGTGCATGCACCACTATTGTTCAACTTCCTCAGCTGAGGGCACCACAGGTTTTACGGTACCTTGATTCCGCATTTTTGGACGTACTGTGGCCTTTCAAACATTTAAATGGTCTCTATTGAAATTTTCTCTGTCAGAATACACAAAAAAAAGTTTCAAAATGCAAATACAGAGCAAAAGAGATCCTGGGTTATTAAGAAAGTTCATAGACAACTGGGGCCCATTTTCGGCTCAAAATTCACTCTTCAGTCTTTCTTTGACTTACCTTGGGTAGGTTGTCAATTTTGTTACATTCTTCCGAGGTTTTCCTATCGATATTGAGATGGTCAAAGCCTTCAACAGTTTCTATAATGGGAGAAGGCTGATGCTTCTCTTTCAAAGTTGGTTGCTTAAATATCCTTTGAAAACCTTGTTGAAGCGTTTCCCACTCATCCGTTTTTTCAGCGGGCTGTGCAAGAATTCTGTACAAATGAGTGTTCATGTTCTGAAAATATTTCTTAGGAATATAAATCAAATTGACTAGAAATACCGAGTAGCAACTCTCAGAGCTTGTGATAATCCAATAAAGAATATGAATTAAATGTTCTAATTCTAAGTCTTCTAGAAGACTAAATAATAAAATGAAGGTTCCGAACCAAAAATAAGGCATTAATAATGCAAAAACTTACTTAAATGGCGGTGCTTTAGCAGTTAAAAAAGATTTTTATCTGGGAAAATTTCGAGATCACAGAAGAAATGATTTGTAGTCAAATTTATTTTTCGTTCTGTTGAAATGTGTCCAAATGTTCAAATTGATTGTAATCTTCAACAGAAACCCCATACGGAACACAACATAGTGACGTTATTCCGAGACAGATATAATCGTAGGAGGGTAGACAGTTTTTAGTTTTGCGGGGATACTGTAGGTGAAAGAGGATATGGCTAATAGGTAACTCATATATAGTTAAAATATTCAAAAATGGAAAATGGCAAGAAAGAACGGCTCTTAAAAATTCTTATCAATATTACTTAAAAATCCGAAATTTCTGGAAAAAAAGGTACATACTTTCAAAAAAATGGTAGGAACCCTAACGTTAGGAGCCTGACTAGTAAGTACAATTCAAAAGCGACTCACCCAGATTCAAAACCACGGTTCCATTCAAAAAATTCAAGAACCCAAGCACGGTCTCCCAATCAAAATCGGAGTTTCAAAGTTTGAATCACAGTGCCGATTTCAAAATTTGAGATTTCAGGTTCAAAAAAACTGTCAAATTCAGAAATGATTGTTTTAAATTAACATCGGTCCAAAAAAAATCCAAAATAAAATTTTTTGCTTTGGGGTGCTCATATCAAAAAAAAATATTGAAAAAAGTTACTTTAAAACCTGTATTACTAGGGCAATTCAAAATTTTTTTCTCCAGTTTTTTTTCTTTTTTTTTCAAGTTTAGAACATTTTTGAGTTCATTTTGCTTTACTTTTCAGTTGGCAAGCCGAACAATTGGAAAAAGAATCATATTGGAAATGGGAACGCGCTATTGAAAGTGCACTTCTTTTCAATCTCCCTCTTCGAAGAATATAAGTTTTTTTAAATTTTTTTAATAAGACTCCCAATTTAATAACCGCACACTCAAAATTTTTTGCTCAAGAATTGCTCGAATTTCCACTAAAAACCGGTGGAAATCAAAAGTCTAACAGTCAACTTCAACTTGTAAAGTCTAACGATTTCCATCAAAATCCTGCGGGACTGCGCGCCTACGACGTAGTTTCTGTGAATGAAATGTAGTTTTTCAAGAAAAGTTTTTGTAATATTGATTAGAAAAATTACTCTGAAAATTGTGAAGAAATTAATGCAAAAAGCGTGGGAAAGCGCAAACACAACTTAGAAAATAGGGTTGAAAAATAGAAGGTCACCCTCTAATTGAAGCACACCTGTAATACATACCAGACGGTTTTCGGCGCTTCGCGCCTTAGCCGTCTGGCTTCATCCGGATTATCAAAATTTACAGCGTTTGTAGACACACTTTCTTACGTAAAAAGAGAGACGACCACCTCTCTCTTGCCTCCCGGGAAAACACTGGGACACGCGATTTTGGCTATGTGCATAGATAGCACAGAGCTTCTCAGAGCTCCACTCGGAAAGCGGAAAAAACGGGCATCATCTCCGACACGGGCTCTATCGATTCATGCAAAATTCATGAAAATCGGTTTATTAGGGACTGCGCTAGGATTGGCGACAGACAAACACACACACAGACACACAGAATCTGTACAGTAATAATAGTAAAGATGAGTCCACCTTCGGAGGACCGGTGCTACCCCGGATCAGAACTGGCCGGATCAGAACTGCCCCGAATCAGAACCGCGCCCGGATCAGAACTGGACGGATCAGAACTGCCCCGAATCAGAACTGCCCGGATCAGAACTGCCCCGAATCAGAACTCTGTGGCGGGAAAGACTTTGAACTCTAGGTCGGTTATTTTGCCGATATTTATTGTTTTGTTCAAAAGATTTTGTAGAGAAAAAAATTCTCTATCGAATGATGTATGTTATGTCTGAGGTTTCTCCAAAAATTATTGCGAAAACGCGGAAAAATCAATATTTTTGATAAATTTTTGTTTACACCTTTTTTTGACCAAAATCGCCACAAAAACCTAGGCACAATATATACTATTCGATAGAGAATTTTTTTCTCTACAAAATCTTTTAAACAAAACAATAAATATCGGCAAAATAACCGACCTAGAGTTTGTCAAACAACTTGCCGCCGGCAGAGTTCTGATTCGGGGCAGTTCTGATCCGGGCAGTTCTGATTCGGGTCAGTTCTGATTCGGGCAGTTCTGATTCGTCCAGTTCTGATCCGGGCGCGGTTCTGATCCGGGGCAGTTCTGATCCGGCCAGTTCTGATCCGGGGTAGCACCGGAGGACCTGGACGCCCATGGGCTTCTGTTAAAGGATTCAATGAGCTCGTTTGAAGGGCACCACTATTGAAGGGGCTCTATTAATACGGGTTTTTTTCGATATATTTCAAAATGAGTTCGAAAACACAGCAATGACATAAATTTCATGTTTAAAAATTTTTAAATCCGCTCAAAAATACAAAATGGCCTAGAAATCGAATAGCGGGAATTCAAAAAAAATTTTGGCTTTTTGCTCTATTTTTATGCTGAGTCATAGGAACTATTCGCGCCGAAAGAAAAAAACAAAAAACCTGCTCGAAAACACGAGATCTACAAAAAATACGGTTATTTCGGTAGTATACGTGTTTTTTTCTTGAAAAAGTTATATCTATTACATGTTTTCGATCAGATTTTTTCATCATGAAAATGGAGCAAAAAACCAAAGAAACCTTTCTGAATTCCCGCCATTGGATTTCTAGATTATAACAGATGTTATTGAGGTGTTTTCGAACCCATTTTGACATATATCGAAGAAAGGTTCACTACCCCTTTAAACAACAGTGAGAGCGTTTGTCTAACCCAAAACACAAGGAACCAAAATGTACAAGAATTCAATTTACACTCCTTCAGTGTCCCGACTGAGACGGATCAAAATGCGATAAACTAGAGAGAATCGCGAAAAAAAAGACGATTTGGCCTAAAGATATGAATCAGTAGTGGTCACAAAGGTGTCTGAATCAAGGTACATTCATTCAACGAACCTGGTCAGAAAATTCTATGTTATTTTTAGCAAGTTTTTTTTTCAAAAATATGTATAAAAGTTTCCAATTTGATTCTAAAACTTCCAATTGTCGGGTATGTTTCATCCCAAAAGAATAGTCATTGGAACATTTGGACTCTTCATTGGATTATGTCTCATTTATTCCTCTTGGCCGTCGATTCCAAAAGTTTCCGAAAGGGAAGAATATCTTTATTATTCTCCTTATCCTATAAATCAATTCAAATCTAGGAATCCCTTGAACATTTCGGCTGAGAATATAGCGATAGTGATAGTGCTATCAGAAGGCTTGCAGAGAGATTATTATCGAATTGCGTTGGGTAGGTTTCTTCTAATAGAGGGGCATCTCAATTGTGGAAAATTTCCAGATAGTGTTGAATGTTATGCCAAAGCACATGGTTATAAGTTTATCCTTACGAATGATAATAATTGGGGATGCGCTCATTTGAGAGACGTAAGTTTAATTCGATTGAAACGGGCAAGATTAGAATTGGTAGTGAACTTTTGGGTATTTTTTTTGTTAGCCTTAAAGTATACAAGGTTAGCTTGAAAACATCATCAGTTTTTTTTTTTTTTTTTGAAATGATTCTTCGGAAGTTATTTGAAAACAGGCTTCTTAAACACTCCTATTATAAGGTTGGCCGGAAAGAAAAGTGCGCTGAACTTTTTTTTCGGATCTATATATCTCGGCTGTAATTGAAGATGCAAAAAAGTGATCAACAGGTGAAATGTGTAAAATTTTATGGTCTACACTTTGCTAGTTGATTATTTTTTGATATCATTCACTCTAGCTAAGATATGGATATTCCTGCAAATGTTTAACGCGCATTCCTTTCGGGCCAACCTGATACCTGAAAGTCGGCCAGCTTATCCCAAGGCGAGCTTTTGAGATTTGTTATGAGTTTTTTGAAAGTTGTGAACACGCTAATCATTAATCTGAAGTCTGTTCTTGCCACTAGACCTTAAGAAAAAAGTTGTGGCCTCAATCCTGTTCAATTTTCACCAAAATCTCTAGTTTTAATGGACTGGAAAATGAGCCCATAATTTTTTTTTTCACAAAAGTTCCAAATTTCTTATGGTCCGGATCCTAAGGGGGCAAAAATTTTTTTTGAATAACATTTTGACTATTTTTAGTTGTGAAAGGTCAAATATTTAGTCTAAAAAACGCAGAAAAAACTCAAAATTTCAAACGTTTTTGAATCCGGGCCAAACCTGGCCGGACCGGGCCGGCCCGGAAAATAGTTAGTATGGCTAGTAGTTCTGCATTTTGACCAAATTCTAGAACTCTAATACCACCGGACCAAATTCAAAAGCCCTTACAACGCAGTCTAATGGTTTCGGTAGTGACACGTCCCAAAAGCTCATCGAATTTTTAACATTTAATAGTTAAACAAGTGCACCTTTTTATGCGAGTAAATCGAAACAACCTTTAATATAAGGGCACTCTCTAAAATCATATAAGTTTTTGTAACTGTCCTCTTCACGGTATCCTTCGATATAATTTTCCAGAAATACTTCCGTCGCCATTGTGTTCTCGCGAAAATTCTCCCAAACTATGAAGTTGTCCTCCACTTGGACGCAGACATTGGAGTGGTAAACCCCAACAAGTAACCGATTTCAAGTTTATTTTAGAACTTTACATTAAAAAATTTCAGAAAAATCGAGGACTATCTAGACGAAAAAATTGACATCGTCTTCTATGATCGTCATTTTAATGCGGAAGTTGCCATTGGCTCTTATATTGCAAGAAATACCAATTATTCGTTGGAGATTATAAAAGACTTCTCCGAATACGAAACAAAACTTCCAAATAGTTTTCATGGAACCGAAAACGGGGCACTTCATGTGAGTTTTTACCGGGGTTTAGACTACAAAGGATACTGTAAGCTGGGCGTGGCTTTCCACTGAGAAGCTTGGCAAATACGTTTTTTTTCAGATATTCCTGGCTGAAAAACTTTTTCCTGATAACATTATTGAAATTGAATTGTGTCGAATGGCATGGGAACATTCGAAAGGAGTAATTGATCAGTTTACTTATACAGCATGTATTCGAAATATAATGGGAGCAGGGACAGACTTTGGAAAAGTCAGGATTTTGAGAAAAGTAAAAAACCTCTTAAAAAAGGGCATGTAGACTCTAATCTAGGGCACTGGACACATCCGAGATGACTGGTTGACTAGCGGAATGTGGAGTCCTGAACGTGATTTTATGCTTCACGGATGGAGAATGAATCGAATGGCTGAAATTCCGGATGGACCAATTTCTCCAGTTAGAATGAGCAATTCTCAATGGTATAACCCATTTTTAGGGGAATTCGATCTGGAAAAATGTGGATTTGGGTGAGAAAAATTGCTCATTTTCCCCCTATAAACCATATAGGACTTTCAGAAATACCACGTGGAACATGAATCCAAAGTTGATCACGACAAGAGCTGGTGTTGAAATTGAGTTGAGAAAATCTGAAGTTAAAACTGCTCTCAAGAAAATTGAACTGCTCCGAGGGCTCTATGATCTTGTCAAAGACACGATTTTCAGAACTTTTTTACAGCCTTCGACGGATTCTTTATTCGTGTTTTAGTACCCTTATTATACTGGCACCTTTGATAGAAAGGCGTCTCTAATAAACCTCGAGATTGGATTAGTATTTTTCTCTAATAAAACGGCATTTCCAAAGAGAAGTGACTGGGGTTTCGGTTCTAAAATATTTTGAATTCGTCCAAGAGTCCAAAAAGATAAGAATCTTTGCTTCCTTCTCCGAAACGAAATGGACAGAAACTGTTTGATCTGTCGCGCGCGAAAGATTATAATCGGTTAGAAAATTTTTGAACGTACTGTGGTCGTCCGAAATTCAACGAAGTCCGTTAAAAATACATATGAAAAAATCGGACTTGAGTGACATCACTCAAAAAGCTTGGTTTTGATCTATTTTATGAATCATGCGGTACTCCTAATAGAACGGCACTTTTGACAGAGCGATATTAAACTGAATTCACTTCAGTTGGACCTTTCAGGCTCCGAATTCAATGTGGAAAGTGTCGAAATGATGATTAAATAATTATTGGATTTTTCAGCTTGTCATTTTTTCTCAAACTTGAAAACTCAGGGTCAAATAAGAAAATATTATGAAAAAAAAATATCATTTAAGTATCGAATTATATAAATTGTGCCTAGGGTTTTTGTAGAATTGTCAAAGAAAACGGGAAAACAAACATTTGCTTGTCAAAACATAAAAAATCAGAAAAATGACCGACTCAGAGTTGTTCAACCACCGCCGGCCGAAGTTCTGATTTGGAGGGGTTATGCTCCGTCTAGTTCTAATCAGGGGCGGCATTCTTAAAAAAACGGAGAGTGTGAGTTCGAAAAATTACACATCTCCATAATTAGTTTCTTTTTATTGAACACCAATGGATTTCGGTTCTACATAATTGGCTAACTGATAAGAAACCTCCGTTTTGCCTGTTTATGATCGATATGGTTTCCGAATTTGGAGTTGATAGGTTGTCCTGTTAGTCATCGTTGGAATTTGTAGAAGTCACAAGAAAATAATCATTGTTCTAGTTATGTTCAGAAAAAAATCACATGTCTCAAATATTAGAAACACGATATAATCCTGGAAAAATTCTAACTCCTCTTCCGGCATTCCCAATCAGCCATCATTGAAAAGATATTTCAGAAGGACGAGCAGCTCAAAAGAAATAAAAAGGCATTGGCTGTACAGCTTTTTTTCCACCAGCCAGTCACCTGAACTTTGATTCCATGAAACCAGACTTGTCACGGACCGGGCCGCGCTTTTTTCAGAAGGTTCACCGGCCCGGGGGTTAGGGCAAAAAATGTTTTTTCCAGGTTTTTTTCTGTTTTTCTTCGCCTACGTTTTCAGGGAGGAAATTCTGATCTATTTTTGAGTAAGAAGACCCAGAAAAAGTTTCGGAATAGGGCTGAAAATCGGGAAAAATGTGCTCCGAAATTTAAAAATTTTCAAACCCGGGCCGACCGCGCCGGAGAATTTTTCATCGGTCCGGCCCGGATTTTGACAAGTCTGAATGAAACACGACCATCTTGAAAAAAATCTATCTTTTTGTCTTTACTTGCTATGAATAAGAAATGTATTATTTTCAAATATATTTTTGTCTCTTTCTTTTCATTGTCGAAAACTTTAGATTGAAAACATTGAAATTGTATTCTGACTAGATGGGGGTTTATCAAAAAATATATTAATATAGGTTTTTTTTCCACATTTCACTACTTGAAAACATTTTTATATATCATATTATAAGGAACATATACGTGTCCAAGTATTGGTCTAAATCATGGGTGGCTCTCTTCTCATGATACCTTATATGCATATATTCATTTTCAACACCCTTCTTTCCTCTTCCGTCTACAAACATGTAGTTTCTACTCTTTTTTTTCTTGCAACTTATTTACTTTTTCTGCAATTAATTTGAATTTTCAATTTAAAAAAATTTAAAGCCCAACACTTGAAATTCCCGCCAAGAAGATTTCCTTATTACTCTGATTTGAATCATATTGTGAACTGAACTAAACATCAATCTCTAGACACTCCTCTTTATGGTCGAGGCAGCTGGTGGCCAGAGACGTTTTGACACTAGCGACCCTCTCCCACTCAACCCGTAACATGTGGTCATTCTGATGCTAATCGTGTGTCCTCAACACACACACATAACACCTCCGTCCACTCTCCCCTCTCCCGTCGTTCGCTTTCGTATTACGATGTCTGGGACCTCTTCAGTTTATGTGCTCTCTCTTTTCGTCCTCTTCTGCCAACCCAGCACCGGTCACTTCTTTTGTTCTCTCTTCCTCTCTCTCTCTCTCTCTCTCTCTCTCTCTCTCTCTCTCTCTCTCTCTCTCTCTCTCTCTCTCTCTCTCTCTCTCTCTCTCTCTCTCTTTCTTCTTTTCTTCTTGACTTATTTTTCTGCTCTACATGTTCAAAATAGAGAAATTTTCAGATGAGTTTGGTTGACATTGTACCTGGAGGACTCGAAGCCTTTTTCGCCGAACTTGAGAGTTCTGCATTAGAAATGCTCAATTATACAACAATATCGATGAAGACAATTCAAAATTACAAAGGAAGTGATGAAGACAAAAAGGCGGTTGCTGAAATGAATGAGGACATTATAAACCGTTTAGAATCGCTCAAGTTTTTCGCGAAAAATTTGAAAGTAATGCAAAACACCTGCAGGAATGTCAGGCGGTTTTACGAGGGAATTCAGATAGTACTTATAATATTTTTTTTTCGCGGTTGTAATCCTTTTTTTTTGCAGATTTCTCAACAAAATACAAACATATCGCCGGCTTCAGAGATTCGAATCAAGGATGTCACAGATTTCGAGAACGCCTGCAGAGCTCTTAACGAATTTATCAGCTCAGTGAGTTTTCTTTTTCAGCACAATCGAAATTTCCGAATTTTTCCAGAATAAACCCCCCGGGGAAGTCGAGGCCGTTGCGGCAGATTTACTGAAATATTTCGAAATTGCAAAAGAAATGCATTCTCTATGTGTGGAGGCACAAAAGAATATTGATGAATGTCATCGATTACACAAAATAAAAATGGACGCGATGAGGGTGAGTTATTTTGCCATTTGAAAGAGGAATTTTTGGCACTGTTCTCAAATAGAGGTCCGAGCCAAAAAATGAAGCCTCCAAAAAAAAAATCGAGGGTCCGAGGTTGAATGGAGGACTTTTGGAGGACTGCAAGTTTTTAACAAAAACAAAGAACCCAAAAGATATGAGTGGCCCCGAAAATGAAAAAATAAAACCAGTATTGCCTAGTGTTCATTCATTTGAAAGCTCAGGTTTTTTACAAAAAAAGGGACCATTTTTTTTCTTGTTTCGTTTCCATTCGTTGTTTCGTGGATCTTTGAAGCTGTCTGTTGATTAGGTGCTTGGGACTAGTTCATTTAGACCTGTCTTCTCTTAGAAACAGTCACTTTCGACAGTCCCTTCAGAAGTTGGAGGTCTATTTTGAATTGAATGGTCCCTTGAGAAATCTAGATGGTCCCTGAACTTGTGACAAAGTTTGCTAAGAATTCTAATGGTCTCTTTAAAATTAAATGGCCCCATCAGAATTCAAAGACCAATAGATTTTTCCAAAGGACCATTCATGTTTTGAACGGACTTTGTTACACCTTTAGGGACCATCCAACTTCCAAGCGGGCCGTTCAATTTCTTAAGGGACCTATCAGTTTTCTGAGGACCATTAAAAGTTTTAGGTGACCATTTAATTTTTGGTCTGCTCAACTACAACAGAGCCATTTAAAGTTTTGTTTTTTTCAGGCCCAACGCGAACAATGTAAGGAATACCTTTCCGCTGATGACCTTCCACCCGAGCAAGAAGTCATCAGAAATCGTATCAGAGCTGCAAAGAGCTATGATGAATATGACCAGATTATAGAGGAAGAAATGACGAAAAATCTGGAAAACTTCACTGCCTGGTTGTGGAACGTTCGAGTCCCACGAGCAGAAGAGGAAACTCTCGAATACGCAACTTCAATCGAAGATCAACAAGCAGAGATTCTAATTGAATGTGTCGTATGGCTTCAAGACTTACATGAAGCAGGAGCAAGAGAGAAAGTTATGGAAAAATTTGAAAAAAGTCCTCAGTCTGAACTTCGCTTACAAGTAATGTTCTTTAAAATGAGCAAGTTAGAGGAAGCAGCTACGGCTGGATGGACAGTAATTAGAAAAGGATTAATTGAGCAGCACGTCGGATTTTTCGAGAAAGTTGACAAATTGATTGAAAGAGTGAGTAGCTTTTTCGACTCTGTCGCAGTTGAGCGATCCCCATGAAAATGAATGGTTTCCCTGAAAATTTAATGGTCCGCTGAGAACTAAATGGCCCCTCAAAATATTGAACGGTTCGCTTGGAAGTTAGATGATTCCTATAGGTGTAACAACATTTGCTCAGAAATGAATGGTTCTTCCAAAAATTAAATGGTCCTCTTAGACTTTGTTACACGTTCAGGGACCATCCAAATAACAGAGGGACTATTAGATTTCTTAAGGGATCTTTCAATTTTGAAGGGACCATCCAACTTCTAAGATGACCGTTCAATTTGTTTAAGTTCAGTTTTCAAAGGATCATTGGATTTTTCTGGGTGCAATTGTATTAGAGGGGCAACTCTATAAACAGTACCTCAACCTTGACACGACATTTTGAAATTTTTGAAATGGTTTTTTTCCAGAACATTGCTCAATTTGAACAAGTCCGTCACAAACTCTGCATTCTGTATGACCCTTGGTCGAGCTTTGTTCATGAAAAGAGTACACTCAATTGTCCGGAAAACGCGGAAAAAAGATTCAACTTTTACGCCAAATTTTTGACAATTTACTCTCAAATCAGAGCCAATTGCGAAGTCAGCAGCGGGACCATTCTGGAGTGCAAGACAGACTTGGAGGAGCTGATTGCGTCCTACTCGGTATTTTTTGTCAGCTTTATATATTTATACAACATCTTTTTAGAAAATGAGCACTACCTTGGGTAGGATTCTTGCACAGCCATCTGAAAAAACAGATGATTGGGAAACGCTTCAACAATGCCTTCAAAGGATATTCAAGCAACCAACTTTAAAGGAAAAGCCTGAGCCTTCCCCCATAATCGAAAATGTTGAAGGATTAGACCTCGACACTATCATGAGGAAATGTTTGGAAGAAAGTGATAAATATGAACCTCTACGCAAGAAAGTCAAAACAATTACTGAAGAATACATCGATCTTCGAGAGGAGATACGTGAATACAGTGAGGTAAGGAACCATTCCAGGTGTATAGGCATAATTAAGGGGAAAAAAACCAGCAAATGCTATTCGTTTTGGAACATAGTTCCCTTTGGAACCTTTTTTGTGGGGGGGGGGGGTTGTATTTTAGTGCCTCATTTGTTATAGGGGCTCTCATAATACAGCTATTACGGTCGTTGACAAGGTTTAAAAATGTATTAGAAGAGTGTGCATTTCAATTGTTCTAGACCATTTTTTGGGGGCTTTTGAATGAGAAGGGCTCTTTTATTAGAGCAGGATCCTTTTTTTTTCTAAAATATCACACTCCTGGTATTTGTATTAAGTTGGTTCATAAGTCCCCGAGGATTTTCACATGATTTTCAATTGTATTTTTAGGACAGTTGAAGATTAGATAAAACCTATTGTTTCTAGTGTTTTATTGGTCCACTATCACTGTTTACTGGTTCTGATTCCTAGACCCATCTAGTGACGCTACCCCTAGATATTGCGGAAAGTAATGGACTGTCGGGTTTTAATGAGCTTTTTTCGAATGCGTGTATTTCGGATACAAAACTTTCACTGTCTAATATTTTTTGTGAGTGGCAACAAGTAAGTCAATACTGCAAAATTATCAAATCAGATCAATCCGATCGTATTCAACAATTTGGATATAGGCCCTCGTTCCAACATGTGTAAAAATCATCACTGAGCATTCAGAGTGAGAGGCAGAATTTCCTTCTTTTGAATGCATTCAGAACACATATTTTGTTGATATTGAAGCATATTGTTGGTTGATTATCTCCAGAAGTCACTGGGATCTAGTTACTTGGATATGCCTTCTCACAGTCGGTAACATGCAAAACTTGGAAGCAACTTGAATGAGAGGCTGTATCTCCCGTGAAATTAGATGAGTCTAAACAAGACTCGGATGTATCATAGAGATGCAGTACACTTTTCATAACCACCCACTCATAAGTTTCAAATCAAACTATAGCAAAAGTTATAGGACACATTTTTCAAAATAACAGGATTTCCACTGAACGAGCAATCGTAGAAAGTGTGAGAATAAGTTGAGTGGTATTTTCTACCGAACGGTGATTGCTAATTTTTGGATAATTTATATTTGAGTGACTTCTGATGAAGGCTCAATATTTATCGAGCCCCTGATTAGAAATCGAATATTCCAATTCTGTAATGAAGTCTGGAGTATTGGTCAACAACTAAAACTATGACTGCTTTCAACTGAGGATAACTCATGACAGAACAGAAAAACAGCATTTCTGTTTCTGGTATAAAATACTATCACATATAGAATTTGAACGCAATAAAACATTCGGATCATTTCTTACTTTCCGTGGAAAAAAATGCTGTTGCATGTCAACTCCTCATAATGAGTGAAAAGATGTAGTGATTGAAACTGCTCTTTCTACCGTAGTAAGACATGGGAGTTTATTTTTGAACACAATTTTTGAAGGGTAATAGTGTCCCTACATGACGGTAAAAAGACGAAGTTTCACTCTCAAAACAACCCAAAATACGAATCTCTCAAAAAGCAACGCAAAAATCCTCGGGGACTTATGAACCAACCTAATAGTAAATAGCCAAATTTTATATGTGCCGCTCTAATAGAGGCTTCCGCTCTGACCTTCAAACCAAATTTTCAAATGCTTAAATCATCGCTGATTTCTTGCCAAGTAAAAAAACCATAATAGGTTCTTGGCCGGAAAGAAATGCGCGTTTACGCGAACCAGCATGTCTCAGCTAGAGTGAGTGATATCAAAAAGTAGTCAACTAACAAAATGTTGATCATAAAATGTTACACATTTTACCAGTTGACTACTTTTTTGTATCTTCAATTCCAGCCAAGATATATAAAACGGAAAAAATAATTCAACGCGCATTTCTTACCGGCCAACCTAATAAAAAGATTTTTTAAATATTCTCCCTAAAGCACCTTCCTTTTCCAGGATGTATCGTTAAAGCTAGGCGAGCTTCATGAAAAACTTCAGCCAGAAGACCTTGAAGCCCTCAACCAATACAATACTTCTCAAAGCGATACAGAACGAGAGATAGCGATGGAACGGCTTCAAAAATTGCCAATTGCACACCTGAAACACATGCTCATCGTGAATGGATTATCGGAAGAATTGTTCCAAGAGCATGTGGGACGTGTCAGTGAATTAAAGGCCACTCAACAAGAAAGAGAGGAGAAGAGCAAGCAGAGAATGTTTAAGAAATATTTGAAGGTTATGGATAAGGTGGTAATGGCTAATGCCGCATATTTAAAAGTATTGGAAAGATTATGAAAAATTTTGCAATTATTTAATTTTAAAAAAATTTTGAAATTTTTCAAAACACTTTTCGTTTTTTTTTTTCGTTTCCCTTTGCCCTGTTTTCTCTCTGCACAAAATTTTTCTTGATTTATCATACAAATTAACTGTTTTTTTCCAATTTTTTTGAAATTCATTTATTTTCTTTTTTTTTGTCAATAAAATAACATAATCTTTTTTCATCAAAAAACAGGCAATTTCAATGATGTTAAAAAAAACATCCAAAAACTTTTTCAGCCGATTCTATCTAATGTTTCGCGCGCGACAGATCAAATAGTTTCTGTCCATTTCCTTTCGGAAAAGAGAAAAAAGATTGCATATTTTTGAACTATTGGACAAATTCAAAATACTGTAGGACCTACTTTTTTCCTTCTCATTGAAAAGCCGTTTTATTAGAGAGTATCACAAAGTATCAGAAAGATTGAGCAGAAATCCACACCGCAGAAATCCACTCCACACCAATACCGTAAGCCTATATTAGTATTGCCTCTTTTTTTTTAGAATTGCCCCTCCAATAAAATTGCCCCCAGAAGTTATTTGTCATCAATTCCCGGTTCTGACTGATATCAAAAGTATTATTCAATGAAAGTGTGCAGTTGACAACTATTTCTTCAATTATATGAGTTTAGTGGAGGGAAACTCTTATCAGTTTTCTTATCAATTGACGTGTTTGAAACGAGGGTGTCAATAAGCAATTACTTTTCACATAATAAGCTCTAGAATTTGTTATTAAACTCCGGTTAATGACGAATTCCAGGGCTAATTATGTGAAATTTCTGAGCTAAACAAAGAGTTATAATGTCCTATATATGAGCATAGCTATTAATAATAAGAAGATAGGAACAAAAAAGAATTTATTTTGTTCTCATTGATGCCAAATAAAAAACAAAAAGTTATAAGGATATTGATAAATATTCATTCATGATGGTCGTATTTCATTAAATCAAAGCACAGTTGACTAGATGGTGGAAAAATGTAAGTATGAAACTTTCATTAGTATTGCATTTGATTGTTTGATTTTTTTTTTCAAAGTCACCTCGGACTAATTTTAATTGTCACTCGTCAAAGGTCCCACAAGTTTTGATAAAACAAGTCCAGTTTGTCCATTCAAAGTCCCGATTAGCCATCCTGATTCTTCAGAATCACAAACATCTCTGATAATATCTCCAGCCAAGAATGACAGTTCTCTGGGTTCTACTGCATTATAAGAGCACTGTGCTCTAACAGAAGTGCATTCTCTGACTTGGAAGCTAGAGTTCTATAATTACGGCTTTAGTCAGTTTTGAAATTGGAAAAAAAAACTCACCCGCATAGCCTCTTCATAAGTTGGAGGAGGTGTTCCAAATGATGGTTCTAGTGGTGGAGCTGATGGAGTTAATGGTACTGCTGGAAAAATTCGCACAAGTCTCTCCGGGGGAATCGGGGTGCCAGGTCTTTGCTGGGATGACGACGATCGTGGTGGTGGCGTCGGAGGACGTACCTGATTTGGAGGTGGAGCTTCCACTTCTTCCACTTCTGAAACTACAACTCACTGTAACTCGCTATACAATTTTCACCTGGCTCGGGCAAACCCTCAAATGGCGCCTTCGATCTAACGGATCCATTCTTCCAATTCCCCACCACTACCGGAAATTCAAACTTGAACAACCTGTTTTCAGTTTCAACTTCCAACTCCAATCGAAAAGTTATTGCAGAGCATGGCCAGTCCGATGTCAAATAACAAGGACTATAAGTTTGCAGATAATGAATATGTTCTCCTTTCACAATACTGATTTCCTCCAAGTTTGTACCGTTGAGGAGACGATCAGTTTGTTCGGGGCTGGAATTTTTGTCTCGAACAAAACGGGCAAGTCGAGAGCGGATTATCGATTTTGGTTGATTTGAAGCATTTGAAATTGAAATGTGGATTGGGATGTTTTCACCGACATGAATTCCAGTTGGAGCCGTTGCCTATAAGAAAGGAATATCTCTTTTACTAAGCATGCCTGCCGCTTGCCGCTTGTCGCTTCATTAGACAAGGTGAAAATATGGATAGCGTCCTATATTAGTCAGGTACACAAGCGTTCTTTTATAAGATCTCGATGCCATTTTATAAGAGGTTGCTTATCTAAATGGCTTTCTATAAAAGTTAGTTCTCCGTCACTCAAAGGAGAAGCCGTCACTCAACAATTTGACCTACTCTGTGAGTAACCAAAAACTTTTTACTTCCAATTCGATGCCCTTCTATTAAAGGTTCCCTTCTATTGTAGGTCCCTTTCTAATGAAGATTTCACTTACTTTTATCGATACCATTTTCCATGAGCCTTTCACATTTTTCGATTCCGATTTTGTTGCCCATCCTAACGCATTTGAAGCGCGATCTTGTGGTTCATATTTCACTTAAAAAAATAATCACCACCGGACTAGACTGAAAAATTACCTCCAAAAAAGTGCGTTGACAAAAACCGATAATTTTTTTCGGACTTTTCACATAATGCAATCCGAACGAGGTGTTGATTGAAGCCACTTTCATTTTTATTAGTATATCCACCATCCCTTGGAAGAGGCGGAAACTCAAAAGGAATTTTGTGTGAGCCGGGAGCCAGAACTTTCTGGAAATAAAAAAATTAGAAAAAAATTTCCTAAATATGCTCCTACCGATCTAAGACTATGATCACCAAAAAGGTGTTCATTGAGACTGCGGGTCATCAATACTACGTCGTTCACTTGCTTTTTGTTATCCGATCTAGAAAAAAATTTGAAATGATGTTTCAGTTTGATTTTTTCCCTACAATTGAATTGATATTCCGACTTTCAAATCGGCCACTTCAATAGGTGCATTGTTATTTATCAACACAGTTCCACTGACAACATTCAGATTGCTCAATTCTACGTCCAGAAGCTTCTGAAACTAGGTTTCTCTCAAAAACTCGACATCGCAGGCTCACCTTGTTTGGCTCCGTTAATTTCACGCTTTTTCTAAAGGGATGAAAAGTCCATGATTCATTTTGCAATAGAATAACTGTTCCTGCATGAAGCCGCCTGTCCCTCTTCCAATTGGATTTTCCTTCAATTTAATAATTAGGTACTGAACAGAACTTACTAGCTTACCAGTTCCAGCCCCACAAACATCTCCGTTTCACCTTCTAAGTAGCCAATGAATCTGATAACTCCCCGTTCATTCATCACCTTAGAATGTGTAGACTGAACAGTGTCTCCAAGCTTGAGCCCAAAATGTTCTCCGTCAAGTCTGAAATATTCAAGTTTTTTTTGTAATTGCTAGATTAACTTACGACTCATTCCGCTCAGCTGGAGTTGCTCGCAAAGCCATAGTCTATCTTCTTTATAACCACAGTAATGTTTCGAATTTCGAATTGTTGAAAAAGTAACTGCTGAAGTTATAGTTTTTTTTCAAAAGGGTCAAAAAGGTTTTGATGCAGAAAGAAGCCTATTCCACATTGGGTTTATACCTTGAAAAAAATCACATATGCAAATATTTCCGCGAAAAAAAATGATGAGTCAGTAACCTAGTGGAGCTCTGAGATTTATTGACCTCGTATTCTGACGAACTTTTGATATTTTGTTTGTGTGCAGTGTGGCTTTTTGGAGTAAAGAAATGAAAAAAAAAGAAATATGGAAGAATTGATTTTGATAAGTTCATTCAATAGCCGCGATCCCAAACATTGAGCATCAATTTCCACGGTATGTGAAACAATTCACATAACTTTTGATAGCAAATATATTGATTTTCTGTCTGTATTTTGAAAATATTAATAACTCGGCCAAAGTGTTTATATTTTCCACAAGCATTCTGACGAGCTTATGATTCCTTGGTATATACAGGGTGGCCCATAAGTATGAAGACTTTTGTTTTACGATATAACATGAAAAGTAGAGCAGTGTTTGAAGAATCAGGTACATTTTCTGAATGCTATGATCCTATACAACAGTTTCAAAAAAAGATCGGCATGATTTGAAGTTTCCGCTGAGTTGCACGTCTTCAGACGTGATGGTACTAGAACCCCCGTGTGGCGCATATTTTTGAAGCTTCTTCATGTTATATCTCGGGACGTTTGCCTAACCCATTGGTTCAAAGTACTTGTATAGGTTAAACCGATCAGAGGGCGGCGCCCAAAATGCCCACATTCACACACAATTTGCGAAGCCAAAATTGTGTGACTGGGTAGTGCTTCGGAATCTGAACGCTGGAGACGGTCGCGCAGCCTTTTGAATGTTGCGCCGCAGAACGTGTATTTTTTCAAAGTTCTGGTCTGGAAAACCGCCTATAACTACGGGATGAGGCTATATTTTGGGAATTGCTGTTAATGTGAGTTAGAACACTACCTGAACTTCGTAAAAATTTTAAGAGATCTAGGTTATGACACCAACAAAGCTCACACCAAGCCAAAGAAATGTAGAAGAAAAGTCTCCATGCTTATGGGCCACCCTGTATAGTCAATCATTCGCAATATGAGATTTTATTTATAGCAACAACGTAAGAACTATCTTCTAGTACGAGCGAACTAAAAAAGAGTTGAATATGTACACACTGGTTTTTGAAAAAAACTCTGATTTTACAAGATAATAAACGAAGGTTTTTGTGATAATTGTTTTTTAAAGATTCCAGCCATCACTATTCTCTGTTGACTAATCAATATGAAAGGCAGTGTACGAACAACTGATAAGAACAGAACTTCGTTCAGGACATCATTTTCCATCGCACTCTGTTACTTCAAACTAAAAGCTAGTAATAATTTTTTGAAAAGTTTTTCATTTCCTTTTTTTTACAACGATTTTAAAATGTTAAAATCTCCAGCTGAAATGAATATACCGTAAGTATACATTGATTCTGCCGACTTCAAAACTAGCACTATATTCAGAACCAATAGGGCCCCTGGATTCGAAATCGGAAATCGAGTGGAATGGAAAAATTGTGGAAGTAAGGAGCAGGGAACAATCAAGTTTATTGGGTACCTGAAAAGATACAACGATTTGTTTGCAGGCTTAGAATTCGTAAGTTTCTAGACGTTTTAAGAAAAGACAAAGAAACAAAAATGAGTTTTCAGGACGATCCCATCGGCTTTGGGACCGGGTTTGCCGATAGTGAGCAGTTATTTAATGCAAGAAATGGGCACGCTGGATTTGTGTCTCTCACGCAGTTGAAACGCATCGGAGAGTATCCAAATGAGAAACTGAAAACTGTTAAAATGACTGGAATCAAGAAGTTCTCTGTGTCAGAAAAGTTTAATAAGTCGAATGAAAAGGTCTCGGATGTGGTGCTGATTGTGGAAGTACACAAGTTTTATGTCAGCAAATTGGTACGAAATTTTGGTGCTACCCCGCATTAGCACTGGACGCATTAGCACTGGCCCGCATCAGCACTGGACGCATTAGAACGGCCCGCATTAGAACTATCGCGCGCGCGCGCTGAGTTTATCACCAGGAGGTCGGCTATTTTTCCGATATCTATATTTAAAAATATATGAATTTGTAGAAGAAAAAATTCTCTATCAAATGGTGTGTATTGTACCTAGGTTTCTGTAGAAATTTTGGACGAAAAAAGAAAGAAAACAAAAATTTTTGAAAAAATCAAAAGTTTTTTTGCGTTTTCGCTACAAAATTCGCAGAAACTTCAGGCACAATATATGTCATTCGATAGAGAATTTTTTTCTCTACAAAATGATATTGTTTTAAATTCAGATATCAAAAAAATAGCCGCCCTCCTGGTGATCATTTCAGCGCGCGCGCGCGATAGTTCTAATGCGGGCAGTTCTAATGCGTCCAGTGCTAATGCGGGGTAGCATCGAAATTTTAGCTTCTAGGCACGCGATATATGGACCTATTCACAGAAAAAAAGCGTCTGTTTTTTTCCCGGTTTCTTACCGATTTATTGCGAGAAACTCCAGTTAAATCATCCAAAAATATGAGTCGCTTCCAAACATTGATTTTTTTTCTAACGAACGTGAAAGCGGAAAAAACAGGAAAAAAGTCAAAAAATTACGTAAGTCAGTTGGTCCCATATATCGACCCGTTCAATATCAATACCTGGAAGCGATCCAAAGTTTTGGGTGAATCACTGTAAAATCTGTAATAGAGAGACATTTCCTTCTTTTTCTCAAACAAACCCCGTGATTGTCCTTCTATTAGAGGGGTTATTTTATTGTGTGGCCTTCTATTACAGATTTTTCGGTAACTGGAGTTTTTCGGAATTTTCGAATGTTTGCGAATTGGATAAATCGGCAATAAATCGGAATAAAACGGACACCGTTTGATTCGATGCATAGGCCCAATAAATATATTTCAGCTTCTTGCCTTCCACTCATCCTACTTCAAATCGCTTCTTCTCGGACAATTTGCAGAATCAAAACAATCAGAAGTGGAGTTGAAGGACATTGACCCACAGGACTTTCATAATTATTTGGAACTTATCTATGGGGAATCTTTTGTTCAGAACGATACTGTAGAAGGAATTCTGAAGTTAGCTGACATGTACGACTCAAAAACGCAAATCAGAAGATGTGAGGAATTTCTTCTGGAAAAATCGCAAAAGACGTTGAAGCCGGTCATGTTATCAGAAATGTTCGTGTTTTTCAAAATGGATGGTTAATTGGTACATTGAATGGACAAACTGGCTATTTTCCGTCAAATGTTGTGGAGTTTTTATGAATTCTTTTTACTAATCGAGATTTTGATAAATAAATATAATTGAAATTTGAGATTGAGAAGTGATTTATGTGAGAGAGACGTTAGGTTGTTGATTGCATTGTGTAATGAAGATTTGTGTTACTGTCGTCCCGGTGGTTGATTTGTATTAGGTCCTGTGGAAGATGAGCCTGGAAAATCGTAGCTACTACAAGTCAACATAACTCGGGTTCGAGCATTTCAATTGAAATAAAAGTTATGGTCCGGACCAATTCTGGTTTGGCCTAATCTTCGCTTGTAGATATGTCAGAAAACCTGTATTAATACTGCCCCTCCTTCCTATGCAGAGATAATCGATGCAGTGAATATAAGTTACCGTAAAAACTGTATTAGTAGTGCCCCTCAAGTAGTGGTGCCCCTTCAATAGTGGTGCCCCATTTTCAACATGGTTCTCCTTCAAATTTTTTGACTTTTCGACTATAAATTCGAGAATGTTTGACTGAAAACGATTCTGAACTTGAAAAAAGTTGATGAAAACAAGAGAAAAGATTCAATTTACTCTGTTATTTCCGTCATTTCTCATAAAAATCGCCGAAAAAATCAGATCATAACAACTCAAAATTTGGAAAAAAAATGATCGAAAAATAATGGTGCCCCTCTAATAGTAGTGCCCTCCGCATGTATAGGTTGAAAAATAGTGGTGCATGCACTACTAATTCAGTTTTTATGGTATAATCAAAGACATCAAAAACAATCAGATAACAAAATTTATATACAATATAATAACTCACATTTCTTTAGTCGGTAAAATTTTTTGTATCATGGATAGTAACTGAACTATAACTTTTCAGGACTCCTTCCCATCAGTATACCCAACATTAAAAACCTCTGAGTCCCGTTCTGTAAGAGCACTATCAACTTTTCATGCAATAAAGGACTGCCACCTGTCGTTCTTAGCCGGTCATGTAATCAGAAATGTTCATGATTCTGGAGAAAAAGGATGGCTAATTGGAACATTGAATGGACAAACTGGCTGGTTTCCGTCCAATCTTGTGGAGTTTTTATGAATTCTTTTTATTAATCGAGATTTTGATAAATAAATATAATTGAAATTTGAGATTGAGAAGTGATTTATGTGAGAGAGACGTTAGGTTGTTGATTGCATTGTGTAATGAAGATTTGTGTTACTGTCGTCCCGGTGGTTGATTTGTATTAGGTCCTGTGGAAGATGAGCCTGGAAAATCGGAGCTACTACAAGTCAACATAGAGCATTTCATTTAAATTAAAAGTTATGGTCCGGACCAATTCTGTTTCGGCCTAATCCCTGCTTGTAAATATGTCGAAAGACCTGTATTAGTATTACCCTCCCTCCTATGCAGAGCTAATCAATGCAGTGAAAGTTATAATCAAAGACATCAAAAACAATCAGATAACAACGTTCACCGTAAAACCTGTAATAGAGCGGCCGGCCGCACTATTTTTCACTACCTCTTTAGGGAGCCGCTCTATCACAGGAAGCCGTTATATTGGAGGGGGCCGCTCTATATCTCAACACCCGATTTCACATGAAAGACGATTTCCGATATTTAAGAAAACGTATGATTTTTACTAAAATTTAGCCAAAAATTGAGAAATTAAAGAATTTTTATCACAAAAGTGTATAACGAGCCCACAGATTTTTTTGAAAAACAACCTGTATTTATGATTTTTCACACCAAAAAAATACATTTCATGGACCTCCTTGCTGAGATTAGGCCGTTCTATCTGAGGGAGACCGTTCTAATAAAGGGGCCGCTCTATTTTTTGCTAGGCTTTTGGAGGAACCGCTCTGACACAGCTGCCGTTCAATTAAAAGGGCTGCTCTATTACAGGTCTTACGGTATACAATATAATAACTCACATTTCTTTAGTCGGTAAAATTTTTTGTATCATGGATAGTAACTGAACTATAACTTTTCAATCTGATGACTTTGGAGGCTGTTTTAATACAAGTTTTATGGTAAACCTCAAAAATAACTGAACTCACCCTTAGCCAAGCATATAAAGCTGAATATAAAGCTGAATTCTGTTTGAGCTCAATGTGAACAGTCTCTCTTTCTTGTTCACTTTGACAGACTTCCAGACGCTCGTTAATTCTTTGGATCTGTGCCTGCATGTCAGGTTCAAGATTTCCCACGTTGTTCATTTTTCTGCAAGAAAAGTTTGATTTGAAATAAATAGATGAAGAGAGATAAGGAGAGGAAGAATGATATGAGCCTATTCTAAGTTTGAAATTGTGTAGGTTTTATGAATTAGATTATAAATTGAAATTTTGTTGAATAGAGATAACTGAAATTTGAAATTTTGAAAGTAATTTATGCGAGAGTGGCGTCAAGTCGTTGACTGCAGTTTGGAAAGTTTTACTCACTGTTGTTCCAGTTGTTGTGGAGACTGGCCTTGTTCCTGTAAAATCGTGATGATTAAAAGTCTAAAAGTTTGTGAAAATTAGGCCTAACCTTTGCTTGTGGGCATACCGCAACACAAAACTCTGCTCAATTGTTATTATTTTGATATCACATTGCTGGTCGCTGAGAAATACCAATTTGATTTGGGCTACTTTTGGGGCTATATTATTCCGGAAAGAAATGCGCACTGAACTTTTTTTCGAGTCTACATACTTCGGTGGAATTAAAGATGCAAAAAAGTCGTAAACTAGTAAAATGTGCAAAATTATATGATCAATATTTTGTTAGTTAACCACTTTTTGATATCACTCATTCTAGCTGAGATATGCAGATTCGCGTTAAAGTTTAGCGCGAATTTTTTTCGCGCCAACATAATCAATATATCACTTCAATCTGGCCACTTTGAGGGATATATTGATAGAAGCTTTATGGTACATATCAAAAATAACAAAGCTCACCTCAAACCAAGCAAGAAAAATGTTTGGAGTTTTAATAAGCTCTTTGATAAACGCCTCGCGTTCTTGTGCGTTTTGACAGGCTTTCAAAAGTTGGTTAACTCTTTGGATCTCTGCCTGCATGGCCGGGTCTCGTGGGTCTTGATTTCCTCCAGCGTTCATTTTTCTGAAAAAAAAAGATTTTTCGAAACTATAATTTTGAAATTTATTTGAAAAAGCAAAAGGAAAAAAAAGTTATGGAAAAAGTTACAGAATATATATTTTTAAAAAAAAGAGAAGTGCGTTGTGCCCCGAGGACCAGAAATGAAAACATCGATGTGGAGAAATAATGCGCTTGAGGTAATATTCCGGTGGAGAATTAGACGACGAGCGTCAGGCGAGAGAAGAGGAGACGCATAGGAAGGGCTTCCAAAGTATAGATGTGGTGGAGGGCAGAGGGGGTTAGAAAAAAGGAGCCACCAAATGGAGAAGGGCGGAACTGCCTCCTCTCAATCAGCCGGCAGAATAATCAGGAAGGGAGACGATCCTGTCCGACAGCATTGAGCGAATTTCGTCGGAATGTTTGCAAAAAAGGGGATTTTCAAGTACTAAAGGATGGGCAGTTTTGGGTTTTTCAATTCGGCACATCTCAGGTAGAGTGAGTGATATCAAAAAGTGGCCAACTAACAAAATGTTGATAATGAAATTTTACACATTTTACCAGTTGACTACTTTTTGGTATCTTTTATTCCAACCGAGATATACAGACCCGAAAAAAAATTCAGCGCGCATTTCTTTCCGGCCAGCCTAATACCATACTTTCTTATTGCCTTCCAATACCTTTTCTAGACTTTCCATGGAAACTGAAAAAGGAAAACTCAAATAATAAAGCCTAGGAACTTTTCATAGACTCCCACAGATAATAACTCTTTTGATATAAAAATGCATGTTAAATAAACCTTATCAAAAAAACCATGGCGTCTTGTCTAATTTTTCTTTTCGTCTTTTTTATTGGAAGTTTTGCTCAAGAAGAAGAATGTGGTAGTTTGACTCTAATTCTAATAGAACGGCATCTGAATTTTTTTCAGTAAAATGTGAATGTAGCGGACTATCAAGCGTTCCTCGAACAACCAAAACGCACACAGTGGAATGGTGGTAGGATGAAGCAATTCGAGTTCAGCGCAACCTGGGAAGTGGTTATTATGCAAACGCTCCGGTTTTAGGACTTGGGAAATCAGATACGTGCATTTGGAGAACCTTCTGCCCTATTATGCTTGGCAGAGGCATTGAACAATCCAAGTGACAGTTTTGATGGGATTCTATGAAAAGAGAGAGGTAATGACGGGTTTGTAAATCTAGTGAAACCTGTTTTAGCATTGCATGCAATACTATTAGAGGGGCAATTCTACAATCAGTTTGCCGACGTTTTTTCAGCTTTCAAGAAATATCAGATACCTAATTTTTATAAAACAAAATCAGATGTACAATGTAACGACTCCTCATAGTCGAACCGAATTGCCAGTCCTAGGTTGCTCCAAAGATGAAAAATTGAGCTATTATGGATACCCGATCGAGTATGCCGGATGTATTTATCAATATAGCAGAGATGAATAATTGATTTTTTGGGGAAATAAATTCTTTTTGATTGCAAAATTATATTTTTTGATCAATTTTGTCTTTCTGTAAAAAAAATTTTGGCAAAAAATTCAAAAAATTTGTCAATTTTTCGATTGAAACTTCTCTAGTCTTCAAAACGTATATTGTTTACGAACAACCTCCAAACATCAGAAGCCTGACTCATCTTCGTATTTCAAAATTGAGTAGAACTGATAAGAATTAATTTGTGCACATTTGTTATCAGTTTCATTTTACTCTTCTAGGGGAAGACGACAGAGTTGTCATTTCTCTTTTCGGCTCATTTGCTCGTTTTAATATTCTTCTCATTTACGGAAAAGTGGCGGTTTGGTTTAAAGGCGCGATGTCGACGATTACAGTAATTTTATGTGCAATGTGTAATAAGGCCGAGATATCGTGGACATTTGCCGTTGCGCCTTTAAACGGAACCGCCACTTTTTTCACAAATGAGTAATAGTTATGTTGAAAAAACCAAGTTTAGACAGTGATTCTAAAACTTGGCACCGAGTCAACGACCTCCCCCTGAAAACGTAAGTGCGGCGCGCAAATTTTGCAAGTCTCCCGCACGCAGTTTTTTACTATTTTTTTTTCAGTTTTTGATGAACAGGAGTACTAATTTCAGCTTTTATGTTGTCATATCACGTTGTGTGTAAGTGTAGAATTCATTTGTGTCATCATAAAAGCTGAAATTTATACTCCTTTTTATCGAAAATAGGAAAAATTTTTAAACAAAAATGAGTGCAGGATAGTTGCAGAATAGGCGCGCCGCGCTTGCGCCGAAAAATCTTTGCCCAAATTTATTTTTTTTAATGTGGTATTCGGAACTTTTTTTTTCAATTTCAGTTTTTCGCTGAAAATATCATACTTTTCAAAATCCGGACCGGCCCGAGCTTCAAAATGTTTTTTCAGCATGTTTTTCCCGATTTTCTAACCAATTTTGAAACTTTTCCTGGGTCTTTTCACTCAATAATCGATCGAAATTTCGTTCCTGAAAACATAGGCCAAAAACGTAGAAAAAGACCGCGAAAAAAAATTTCAATAAAAAAAAACTTGAAGGAAACATGTTTTGCCCTGAACCTCGGGCCAGGCGGGTATAAATTTTTTCAGCGGCCCGGCCCTTGACAAGTCTGAAAAATATTAAATATGAACACTTCAGCCGACAGAAAAATGTCCATGGACATCGAACTCCACAACTATGATAGTTATCACTACACAGCAGGAGACATTGTCAGTGGAAATATCATCATCAAAAACCGGAGCCCCATTGAAGCCATCGGCCTGAAGATTTACATGGGGCTTGAGTGCAAATATAATGTTGGGTAACTCAATTTTTCATCTTTTTTTCAACGATCTGGTGCTTCCAGTCCAACCAGTTATGGGAAAAATGTAACAAAAAAGGAAAACGTTCATTTAGCTGAAATTGGTTTGAACTCGGCACTTTTTGAAGGGAGCAAGAACAAATCGGTGAGCTATTCATCAAAACTGAAAATCCAAAAAAAGTAGTTCTGAATTTCAGCGAGTCTTTTCATCGGGATCCCATACAATTCCATTCAATTTCAACTCTGCCCTCAAATGTGATTCGCTTTTTTCATTTGAAGCCGCTAACTCATTCTGCCGGTATTCTGTGATGGCTACACTCGAATTGAAATCTAAACCTACCATGAAATGCAAACGGGTTTTTGAAGGTAATTATTTCGCTACGAAAATCTCTATTACATTGGCATCTCTAATAGAACGGCATCCTTTTACAGTCTTTCAAGAAAAATACTGCAAAATTTTCAGTAGTCCTTCTACCTTTGGATAATAATCCAGCGGCGGTTGGATGGCAATCTAAGTCGAAAAGTTCGAAGATGTCTTTGAAAAAAGTTTCAGTGGAGGTTCGTTTTTTTTTTGTGAGAGCTCTGTCCCACATTACAACCACGCCCGCATTAGAACTGCCCCGTATTTAAAGGTTTAATAATTCTGAAACGAACACGTTTTCATCGGAATCAGTGTGCCTTACCTACAAAATTCTATTGAATTTTCCGGAAAATTTCCATATTCAAAAATTAGTTTCTCATTGAGTTAAAACATTGGAAATTTTTCAGCTTTTCTGCGCTCACAGGTACTTCAAAGCTAAAAAATTAGAACGAAAAAAATTATTTAGATTAATTTTCATTCACTAAAAAGCCTGAAAGCTGGATTAGTCATTTTGTTAAAATGAAGATACCGTAAAAACTGTATTAGTAGTGCCCCTCAAGTAGTAGTGCCCCTCTAATAGTGGTGCCCCCCAGACGAGCAGTTTGAAAAATAGTGGTGCCCCTCAATTAGAAGTGCCCCTTCAATAGTGGTGCACCATTCTTGAAATTGTTTTTATTTCAAATTTTCGACTTGTTGACTACAAGTCAAATATATTTGACTGAAAACTCTCTTAAATCTGGAAAAAGTTGATGGAAATTGGAAGAAAATGGAGGAAACTGGAAACTTTTTTCAGTCATTTCCGTCATTTTTCGTAAAAATCGCAAGTGAAATGAGACTATAACATCTAGAAATTTGGAGAAAAAAGTGATCGAACAATAATGGTGCTCCTCTAGTAGTAGTGCCCCTCAAATAGTAGTGCCCTCCGGAGGAAAAGGTTGAAAAATAGTGGTGCATGCACTACTAATTCAGTTTTTACGGTATATCTTTGTACTTTTGGCACTAATAATACTCGTATCTATCGAAAAACTACAAAATTTCAACAAAAAACCCCAGAAATCGCGGTATTTGCATCATCTGGAATATTGAACTCCGTATCGCGATTTAAGGCACACTGATCAATTCTTCTTTTTTTTTTTGAAATCCAATTAAATTGGACTTGTTCTAAATAGGATGTTCATTTACTTACAGGTAACCATCCCAACCGGAATTACTTCCAAAGAAGCCGTCCCAATCCACATAAAAATGAAGAGCGATTCGAAAGACACCAAAAGAATTATTCGATCCAAACTTATTATTTCAACGGATAGGACAAATGGTTTTGCAACTAAAAAAACTGTTAATGATAATGTGGAGGAGGCGAGTATTCCTGAAAATGGCTTCATTCATTTTCTGAAAATTAACACATCCATACCAAGTTACTCAAATCCATTGGTCGCGGAGTCTTATAAGATTCAAGTTGAAGTGGAAAATTCCAAAAAATTGCTTAACTTTGAATTCCCGGTTATAGTCGGACAATGGAAAAATGGACCGGCAAGAAAGAAATGTCCATTCGGTGAATATGTTTTGGAGAAAGGTGAGGTCTCAAAAAGCGTTTTGTTGAATTGAAATTTCAGAATCTGCTTCTCAAGTAGCAACTGAAATAGTGACACCGAGTGCTCCACCTGCTCCATCTGACTCGGCTATAGCTTCTTCGTCGCCATCACCAACCACAGGTGGAGCCCCGCCTTCCTATCAAGAAGCCATCCAGGTAGGCGGCTAGAATTTTTGAAACATGCAATCCCAAATGATTTTCAATATCTCTTCCTTTTGGTTTAGCTCTTGGCTTGGCCCTCCGTGTAGTTCGAGAGGACAAGAAGGCCTAAGGATCATAGTTTGAAATCTCTAGTCCGTCTTGTCTTTTCGATCTGCACGGTGGTGGAATTCCTAGGTCAGGATGCCACAGTCATTAATGGGACATCTATAGCCTGTAACAATTTTCCCAGTTCGAAAACGACCGAACCAAGCCCCAAACTGGGCAAAGCCTTGAAAACCGCAGCTAGACCTAATTGTGGGCGTGGCCTTAATTATAAAGTGCGCCACACTTGTGCATGAAACATTCCGTATATTAACTGACAATTTCTTTTTATCAGAAACTCGACAAGTCTTTCCAGTCACTAGTAAACCAAATGAAAAAGGATGGCTGGTTGAAATCATAAATCCTTAGTACTCATCATTTTTAATTAGGATAATAGCGCTTTTTCGTACTTTCCCGAGTTTCATTTTTATTAGAACTGTTATTTGTTGTACAACGACCACATCTTGTCTTTTTTTGTCCAAAAATAGTTGTTTCTCGGCTTATTCAATTAATAAACCGTGCTTCCAATTTCAGTTTCTATCAGTCCAATTCTTTCCAGGCCCCTCCTCTCCCGACCAAATCATCTTCTAACAACAGGCACGAGTTCTACACTGCCAAAGCTTTATACTCATTCAAAGCTGCCCATCCATCTGAATTATCATTTGAAGAAGGTCAAACTATCAAAAATGTTCATGAATCCAATGAAAAGGGATGGTTGGTTGGAATTATTGATGGAAATATTGGATTGATTCCCGAAAGATATGTGGAACCGGTGTCGGACGATGTTGAGCTTAAACTTTGAGTGTATTTTTGATTTTATTCACCAATAACTGTTTTTTTAACCCATGAAGAATACTTTGTAAAATCCTTTTTTTTTAGATTAAAGTAGGGAAATTTAAAAATGATATTTTGTTCGAACTCGGATTTTATTCTGTATTCTAAAGCTAAAAAATCTATGTTCTGTAAACTATAGCCGACGAATTACCAGGTTTCAGTCTCTCTGTTCTCTTATCTTTTTTCCCATTCATCTGAAACTACACGCGAATATTTTTGATGGATTCACAGTCCGAGGTGTGCAGATGGTGGGAAGAGGACCTTGTCATGGAGAGGTCATCTAGACAATAGTAATTAGCAGCACAGACAGTCTACATTTTTTGTACACATATTGATCATCTCAACCGCCTACGCCTTCATTCCGACTGCTAGCGTCTTCAAAATGGATTTTCCTTTACTTCGTCTACCTTATGTGGCTTTTCATGAAGTTTTGAGATCAATGGATCCGTTTGACTTGTGAGTTTTTTTTCCGCCGAATCTGTAGAATCTGTAGAATGTTCGGCACTGGTCTAAAATCATGGTCCCATCCAAGAAATGACGGTCAAAAAAATAAAATCACGGTCCGAAAAACTACTTTCTGGAAGAAGTCTCGGTGATTTTATTTTTGGGACTGTTATTTTTAAATTGGGACCGTCATTTTAAATTTGGGACCGTGATTTTGGAGCAGAAGCGAATGTTCCAGGGCCCCTATTGATAATTTTCAGAATGCACCTTTCCAAAATATCATCCAAAGCAAAGAAAATCGTGAAAGAATTTTCAACATCGAATAGAAAACTTCGAAGCTTTGAGGTCTACATCACAATTCGTCCAATTCCTTATATCTACATCTATAAAAGTATGAGATGTGAAATAACATCGGATCCGCTAACAAGAGATTTCTATTTGGATCAATGGGATTATCCAGTACTGCTAAAGTATTCAGAAGACGTGATAGATGGGCTTAAACAAATAGTCGAGTGTGCTTTAGAAGTGTTGAACGCTAAAATTCACAGTGTCGGTGTTGATATTTTAGCGTTCCCATCTAAGAATAAAGATATTGTGGATTGGATACGCTCAATATCAGAATCTGTGGAACGCTGCGAAATAGAAGGTGATGGGAATGATGAGGAAGCAGTTGAATATCTTTTAAATAATCTTAAAATAACTAATAATCTTGATATTGTTACCGCAAAAAGCAATACTTTTCGGGGGTCAATTCCAAAACTCTCTGAAACTTTATTTGTCGAAAATGGTCAATGGATCACTTTGGAGCGACTTTTGCAATTTGATTGTCCAGAGATATGTTTGAGAAATACTGCACTGACAAGTGCCGATCTGAATAAATTCTTGATGGCTTGGCTGGAGTGTAGAACTTGTCCGAACCTAAAATACTTTGAAGTGAATTTATCAAATCGGAATGTAAATGATGTTCTTCATAACTTAGAATTTCAAATTACCGATACCGAGATTAGACGCACACTTCGCAGGTAAGTTTACTTCCTAACCCATACTTACAACGGGCCGGGCCTATTTGAGAACCTCCGGCCCGGCCCGGACCCTACCGGGGTCTAAACTTTTTGTATTGAAAATATCTCTTTTTGAATAACATTTTGACAATTTTTAGTTGTGGAAAAACCGATATTTCGACGAATTCGTGTAAAAAAAAAATGCAAAAAAGCCAAAACTTCAAACATATTTCAATCACAGCCGATCGGGCCGGGTCGGCCAGGAAAATTGCAAGTATGTCCTGACCAAACAATTCTTTCTTAATTTGCGCCTAACTCATATTTGTTCATTTCAGAGGTACCTCCCATGCAGTTGTGAAAGGAGGAATCGATATTCATCGTGCTGATGGAGCAACAGCCACTCTCCAGACTTTTTTTCGGCAAAATGTGATGCACCTTGGAATGTACTTCCACTAATTTTTATACAAGTTTTTCAAATGGTTTCTGACTACAAATGACTACAAATTTGTTAAATTCGAATTTGTAGCATTTTGTTTTCATAAGCTATCTCACGAAATGAACCTTAAAAGGTTGCTGTCCGTTCGTCTGGAAAATTTTATTCTACGTTTTTGCATCTCCATTAAAAAATTGAAAATAAAAATTTTGCCAGAAAATTCGTAATCACTAGCCCACATAACGTCGGAAAACATTTGTCAGACAGATCCGACTAGTTTGTTAGCCAGTTTATAGGTACCAGACGACCCACGTGCCGGGCCGGTGAAGGGATTTAATCGGCCCGGGTTTGGAGGGATCAAGACATGTTTCTCATTTCGAGAAAATTTTTTTTCGTTTTCGATCTACTCTTTTGATATATGTTTCTTGAAGAAAATTTTGAACATCTTTCGAGAAAAGAAACACAGAAAAAGTTCTGAAATTAGGCAAAAAATGAAAAAAAACGTGCTTGAAAATTCAAAATTTTCAAACCGGGCCGGCTCCGATTTGGACAAGTCTGGTAGGTTTTATTTTCAATGGTTCATTAAATTGAAAACGTATTTATTAATAGAGCCCGGTAGGCTTTGAGGGAGAATAAATTGTGATTCAAAAAGTGTGGTGTGTGTCTGATAATAGTTTTTTTCTGTCAGAATTCCGACAGGCTTTCAGCATTTTTGTTGAACGTACTGAAATGGATGGTTGCTTCGAATTGTTGATTGGAATTTGGGATTCATTTCTTGGGAGATTTGTAAAACCTGTGTGTTTAAAGTTTGAAATTGTATCTTTATCGTAATTTTCCATTTTATGAAACATTAAAAACTAAATTTATTTCATTAAATATTCGGATATCTCATGGAAGTTCATGAGAAGAACAACAGTCGCAGGCGTTAAATTATTCCCAAAATCAGAACAATTTTGAAAAGTTCCAATAATTGAAAAATAAAATCAATGAAAGGACAATCCAAGATGCAACACACCATAATGAGCATAAGTATATAGAGTTACAATCTTTCCATCATCTCGTCTCACATCAATTCCTCCCCTCACAGTTACAGTGAAGTTATTAGCTCTGAAAAAAGATGATATAGTTCATGAAATAACCAGAAAACTAACCGTGGCAGAATGCGTGTAACGTCATCATCAATAACTTCGAACACTAAACCATTAAGAATCTCATCCCAGATAGGATCACTGAAATACATTGCAATGTGTTCTACACTTGAATGTGTTCTTGATTCCGTCCAAGCCTTCAAATATCCATTTATATCAGCACATGATAGTTTAGATTTATTAATGTGTATTTCAGGACAATCGAATTGCAAAAGTCGCTCCAAAGTGATCCATTGTCCGTTAGAAATATAAAAGGTCTCTGATAGTTTTGGAATTGATCCACGAAAAGTGTTGCCTTCTTCGTTAACGATATTAAGGACATTAGTGGCTATGACATTATTCACAAGATACTCAATTGCCTCTAATTCATTCTCCTTGTCTCCAATTTCAAGCCATTCAACAGATTTGGAAATTGATGATATCCAATCAGTTATTGCCTTATTCTTTGATGGGAAGGCCAGAACATTAATTTCAACTCTCTGGAGTCTTGCATTCAGAACATCCATAGCATTTTCAACAAGTTGTTTAAGTCCTTCTATCACATCTTCTGAATACTTGAATAGTATTGTGTCCTCCCATTGATCCAAATAGAAAATGTCGTCTCTTTTTGATGGATCGGATGTCACTTCACATTTCAAACTATTACCAATATAAACAAAAGGAATCGTACGAATTGTGAAGTCAATATCGAATTTTACACGATTTGTGTTAGAGAATCTCTTGACAATTCGTTTAGCATTGGCTGATATCTTAGAGAAGTGCATTCTGGAAATATAATTTCTACATAAGCTGATGCCGTTCTCCTAGAGAAAGGGGTTAATTAGAAATGCCGTTAAAAATTGTGCAAAATGTTTTGTATTCCAAAACAGTAAAGGATATCAAAAAAAAACTTACAGTTCAAACGGATCCATTGATCTTAGAACTTCATTGAGGGCCACGTAGGGTAGACGAAGCAAGCGGAAATTCATTTCGAAGGCGTTGGCGTTGAAGACGTTGGCAGACTGAATGAAGGCGTTGGTTGAGACCGATGTGTGTATAGTCTAGCTGACCTCCCATCGCTTTTGGTGGCAGGTCCTCTTTTTGTTGCACATCTGGCGCCTCTCACCTGACATCATAAGGGAAAAAGTAGCATTTTTTGTGGCAGCTCAACTCATATTAATTAACGTATTCCAATTAGGGTTGCAGCAAATGCAAATGTTTTGGATCAATGTTTTTTCATGAGATTTGTATGAAATGCAAACTTAATTTTTTTATTTGCATCGGATGCAAATATATATTTGGGGAATTGCATAAAATGCTAACATTCCTGTACAAAATTTTTCATTTATATTCAAAACCGTGAGAAATAACACTGAAAAACTGTTGATTTTTCACGAAAAACACTTGCAACTGCAAAAATAGATTTTTTGCATGTGTCGCCGCAAAACGCCAATTTGGCAAGCCTAATTCCACTTTTAATTTATTGATTTTTGAACCAATAAGCAACTGGTCCGTATATACGAAGGACCTCACAATTTAAGCCTATCTGGCTTTACAAGCTGCTCACCCATCTGAATTATCATTTGAAAAAGGTCAAATTATCCAAAATGTTCATGAATCCAATGAGAAGGGATGGTTAGTGGGGACTATTGATGGAAATATAGGACCAATTCCCGGAAGATATCTGTAATCTATGTCGGATGGTGTTGAGCTTAAACTTTGGAGTATAGTTTTCTCCATACATGAATTTTGATCAAGACAAAAAAGAGGATTCTGATTTTATTAATGAAAGCACCTGAAAATCAAGGAAAAGAGTAAAAGTTCCGGTGCTGCCCCGGATCAGAACTGGACGAATCAGAACTGCCTGGCGCTATTCTGAGTCGAGGCAGCACCATAGAAAAAGAATTTTGTTTTTGATGAGTTCAGTTACAACATGCGAAAGATTTTGAGAAGTTTAAGTAAAGGATTAATGGGAACTGAACTTAATTTTTAAAAACTTTAAATTCGGACGTTTTTTTTCTGTTCACTTCTCTCACTATGACTAGACTCATAAATCATTCTAAACGGTACAAAACGGCGCTTGATGGGATGGCCGAGTGGCCTAGGAAATAGGAAAAAAGCTTGCTTTCTAGGCCATCAATCTGTACTCGGTAATGCCTTCGAACGCTGTTTTGTACCGTTCTGAGTGATTTTTTAATATAATCATTGTGAAAAAATCAAATCAGAATGAAAAAATAAGTTTTAATTCAAAACAAAAAGTTAATGGAATAACAATCCAAGGTGCATAACATCATTTCGGACAAAAGAATGAAGCGTTGCTGTTGCTCCATCAGCACGATGAATATCAATTCCTCCGATGACAATTGTAGGGAAGCCATTTCTAAAATCAATAGATAATTAAACAAATAAACTAATCAAACTCACATTAGAAACTCGCGCGTAACCTCTAAATCGATAACGTGGCCTTCTAAATTATTGAGAATATCATGTGCAGTTTGATTAGTCAAATACATTTCAAAGCGTTTCACACTCGAATGGATTCTTGATTCCATCCAAGCCATCAAGTATCCATTTATATCAGCACTTGTCAGTATAGTATTTCTTAAACATATCTCAGGACAATCGAATTCCAGAAGTCGCTCCAAAGTGAGCCATTGACCATTATGAACAAATAAAGTTTCAGAGAGTTTTGGAATTGACCCCCGAAAAGTGTTGCTTTCTCCGATAACAATGTCGAGATTATTAGTTATTTTAAGATTATTCAAAAGATATTCAACTGCTTCTTCATTAGTTTCTTCAGATTCTATGGCACACGATTCCACCGATTCTGATATTGATGATATCCAATCAACAATATCTTTGTTCTTAGACGGGAACGTCGAAATATCAAAAGTGATGCTCTGAATTTTTGCGTTCAAAACATTCAAAGCATTTTCAACTAATTGTTTAAGCCCATCTATCACGTCTTCTGAATACTTTAACAGTATTGGAGAATCATCCTCATCCAGATAAAATGTTTCTTGTTTTTTTGATGGATCAGGTGTCACTTCACATTTCAGGCTTTCGGAGATCCAAAGGTAAGGGATCGGACAAATTGTGAAGTCAACATATGGGTTTCTTGGTTCTGAGAATCTCCTAACGATTTTCTTAGCTTTGGTTGATATCATGGAGATGTTGATTCTGAAAACAATGGTTTTGAAGGCCTTTTTTGAGAAATTCAGGATTTCTTCATCATCAAAAAAATGAATACAGAATTCAAAAAGAGATGCATTAATAAAGATCTATTCACAGGAAAAATCAATAGGTTTTGAACCACCGTTGGAATCTGTATTCATTGATACATTTGAGAAGGAAAAAAACTCACAATTCAAATGGATCCATTGATCTCAGAACTTCGTGAAGTGCGACGTAAGGAAGACGAAATATTGGAAATTTCATTTTGAAGATTGAATGAAGAATGAGTGATGACGTTGGTTATGACGATCGATTTACGAGATGAATACGCTCTGTGCAGACTGTTACTGCCTAGATGCCTCCCTCCCCCCTTTGTGTAAACGGACAGGTTCTTTTTTCCCGCACATCTCGTGTTGTAAAGTCATCAAATATCCCAATCTGACTGGACTTTCTCACGATACACAATGTTCATCAGAACAAGAAAACTAAAATTCTATCAAACGCATTTCGAAACTTCTCTTTATCAATCAATTACTATTCATTAGGGTTGTTGTTTGCATCGAATGGAAACTTCTTAGGCTAATGTTTTTCCCGGGATTTGCATCCAATGCAAACTTTATTCTTCTAATTTGCATCGTATGCAAACTTATTTATTTTGTAGTACATTGGAGTACATTGTAGTACAGTACAAAGCACATTGGACAGAACTCCGATAGCTAAAACAGAAGAGTCGGCGAGCGAGTTGTAAAAGCTCCATTTAATAAAGCTCTTGTTGAATAAAGAGAAATAGGAGTGAGAAGTTTCTCTGAATTTTGAATGCAAAAAAAAACCAGAAAACTTTGGCCATGAAAGAAAAAGAAGAAGAAGAAGAAATGAAGCAGCGGCAAACTTTATAATAGACTTATACCAATATATACAACATATCAAGGACTGTTTGAATAATGATCACAACAACAAATAAACAATTAGATATTAGATTGAATTTTCTTCTTAGCCTCTGCCTTTTTGTGTTTTTGCCTCTTGCAATGTTCTCCGAAACGACTGTATTGGTAAAAACCATAACAGATTCTGCATTGTCGGATTCCCGTTACGGTATTTCAGCTTATCGAAATGGCCTTTCTTGGGAAAACGTGCGGCTTTGCTGGATGATATTAATGTAGTTTTTCCACCAGTTGGATACTCTCGATGACTGTTAGAGTGATTCGTCTTCAAATCATGATAGAAAGCAGCAGTAGAGTTTGGCGTCGAGCCTGGATTCGAGTTTGAGCGTCCCGGTTCAGTCATGCCTGAAAGAAAGAAGGTTTTCGTACAAATCAAGGCAAAATCAATGGATTTATTTCTAAATCATATAAAAGTCTGTATGAAGGATCTCAAAGGAATTTGAAGGAAAAATAATTTAGTGAGTGAAAAATACAGTAAGTTTATGGTAACGGAAATCTATCAAGAATCTGAGAAAGCCCTTGAAAACTGAAAACTGGAAAGAAAAAGGGAAATCTAAGCTAACAGCTGAAAAAAAATATCCTGAAAAAATTGATGAATGACATTGTTGAAAAAAGGTTCTGCTGATACGTCATTTGCGAACGGGAAATGAGTGAAAATGATGCTTTTTTTAGCGGAAAAAAACAGAATAAACGACCGACTCTCGAGGAAAAAGATAGCGGATGAGAATTTTCAAGATAATTTGCATGTTTCGCCCTGAAAACTACATTCTACCTGCGGTCATAATTCGCTCAGCCGGTAGTACGCATTTTTTCAGAAAAAAGCAAAAATTGAGCTGGATTTGCTGAAATACCGGGTGAATCGGAGGGATTCTGGTAATATTGGTTGTGATATGATCATTCAGCTAATCGTTATTGCGAAAATGCAAAAGATATCAGTGAAAATCCCGTCAGAAAAGTGGGAAATTGCATAGCGACCTCTCGAAATATCAAGCCAGGTGCGAATGCCATTGGTCACGATTTTTAACAAAATCGTTCGTGACAAATATCATACTGCTTATATGGAAAGAAAACGAAGAAATTCGTAATTTTTGTATCACCCCGACACGAAAAAAACCGAATCACTGGGAGACCGCCGCTGAACTCTGCTTGAAAGAAATTCCGCTCGAGTTTTAAAGCAAATCGAAGAAAAATGAGTCGATAAATGCCACGTGAGCTGAATCTGAACAAAATTTAGATATTTTTCACAAAAGTATGCACTATATTTGTGCAATTTAGCAGCTGGCAAGCATTTTTCTATGGAGAAAGCGAGAATCGACCCTTTATCGACGAAAAATGGAAAAATCGAAGAGATAAACGCTAATCAAAAACCTCTGAACGAATCGACGAATTGCTTCCACACAATTTTTCACAAAAACCGCAAAGAAAACGATAAAACGAAGAAAAATCGCTGAACGAGCTCGTTCGAACCGAAGCGAACGCCTTCTCACTCTCTCACTCTCTCGCCCCTCTCCAAACGGAATGCTCTCTAATTTTCGAAAATCGCGCACTTGAATTCTGAATTATGAGAAAATCAAGACGAATTCTGAAATTCTTTTTGCATTTTCGTTGATAGAAAAGCTATGAAATGCATTTTGTCAACAGAAAATTAACTTAAAAGAGCGAGAAACGGCGGAGTTGACGGGCTTTGTTTTAGAAGGAAAAACTCGAAATTTTCAGCAGAATCATTTCCAACAAGTGTGATAACAATAAAAAACACAGGAAAACTTCAATATTGACCAATTTTAAAGCAAATTAGTGGTTTTTTACTCAGCCTAAAGGGAGCACCGAACAACTCGAATGACACAATGCGAAAGGACTCGGAGACAAATCGGCGGATGGCTCACTCGAAATTTAACGAAAAATGAACAAATTCAGTGATAAAACCAGACCAAAAGCTTTGCGCAGGTATTCCGAAAGTAAAAACATGTAGGGGAGAAGCGAAAACGGCAGAGGACTGGAAAGAGACTCGATCAAGTCATTCGATTTTGAGGAAGCGAGCACGAGTTAAATGTTCGATTTTGAACAAAAATGAATAAAAAAAAGCTAGTACAGGCAACGAGAGCTATATCTGAACATAATTTAGATATTTTTCACAAAAAAAATGCAAGGAATTCGTGCATTTCAGCAGCTGGCGAGCATTTTCTATGGAGAAAGCGAGCACCGACCCGTTTTTGACAAAAACTGGGAAAACCCAAAAGTTAAACGCGAAGAATTAATCTGTGAACGAATCTAAAAACTGCTTTTCCACAAATTTCAATAAAAACCGCAAACAAAACGATGAAACAAAGAAAAAACGCTGAACGAGCTCGTTCGAACCGAAGCGAACACCTTCTCACTCTCTCACTCTCTCGCCCCTCTCCATACGGAATGCTCTCTAATTTTCGAGAATCGCGCACTTGAATTCAGAATTATGAGAAAATCAAGACGAATTCTGAAAATCTTTTCACATTTTCGCTGATAGCAAAGCTCTGGAATGCATTTTTTTCAACAAAAAAATTTAATAAAAAGAGCGAGAAACGGCGGAGTTGACGGGCTTTGTTTTAGAAGGAAAAACTCGAAATTTTCAGCAGAATCATTCCTAACAAGTGTGGTAAAAATTAAAACAGAGAAAAAGTTCAATCTTGACCCTATTTTAAAGCAAATTTGTGGTTTTTCACGCAGCCTAAAGCGAGCACCGAACAATTCGATTGACACAATGCGAAACGCCTCGGAGACAAATCGGCGGATGGCTTACTCGAAATTTAACAAAAAATGAACAAATTTAGTGTTAAAACCAAACCAAAAGCTTTGCGCAGGTATTCCGAAAGTAAAAACATGTAGGGGAGAAGCAAAAACGACAAAAGACTGGAAAGAAACTCGATCAAGTCATTCGATTTTGAGGAAGCGAGCACGAGTTAAATTTTTGATTTTGAACAAAAATGAATAAAAAACAAGCTACTACAGGCAACGAGAGCTATATCTGAACCTAATTTAGATATTTTTCACAAAAAAATCTAATGAATTCGTGCATTTTAGCAGCTGGCGAGCATTTTTCTATGGAGAAAGCGAGCACCGACCCGTTTTTGCCGAAAACTGAAAAAATCGAAGAGATAAACGCGAAGGAATAACCTTTGAACGAATCTTGAAACTGCTTTTCCACAAATTTCAGCAAAAACCGCAAAGAAAACCAAAAACCGAAGAAAAAACGCTGAACGAGCTCGCTTGAAGGGAAGCGAACGCCTTCTGATTCTCTCGCCCCTCTCGAGATGGCATGTTCTCTCACTTCGAAAAAATTCACAAATTGAATACGACGTTACCAGGAAAACAGCTCAAATTCAAAAATTCTTTTTACATTTTCATTGATAAAAATGCTTTCAAATGCCCTCCGTTGAAAAAATTATTGAAAAATGACACCAACGGGCGAAAATGATGGCCACCCAGTTTCAGGGGCCAATTCGCGCCATTTTCGTGAAAATATTGGCGCCGGCGCCGTCATCCGAACCAAAATTAAATCGTATTGCAGTTTTTATTTCTTTTTCGACCATTTTTGAGCGATTTGAAGCAAAGAAAAAGCTTCATTTTGAGCGATTTTAAATAGAAAATTGTAACTTTTTGCCACTCGCAAAACAGCATGAATTGGAGCCGATTAGAGAAAAATCGAGGGATGGAAATGAAGAGAAAAAGAACATTCTGTGCAAAAAAAGAAGTGAGAAACAATAACGTGTGACAAGAGAGAAAATCTAATCAATACAATGAAGGAACACTCTGTAAGGGGGTGTTGCTAAGGTCGTAAAATGAGTCGCATGCCATTTGTATCTTCACATTTCTTTATTATGTGTTTACGAGACTCAGAATTTATGGACTTGTTTATAGTATGACAAGAGTCTCTTTGACAATGAACCAACTCGTTAGATGTGGTCCGCAACGCTCGTTGTACCTACCAGCCTAACCATGAGGGTAGTCTGAAATTCAAATTCAATTCTTGCAAGAAGGTTTTCAAGGTTCAAATAGTGTCAATTTTCAACTCCACCAATTTCAGGCACCAGGATATGGAGCACAATAAGAGACTGGAATGAATTTTGTTCAAACGGTTTGAGCACGATTTAGACAGCGAATTCAATGGGAGATGAATCATAAGCCGTTTAGAGATTAATGTAACATATATTATTTCCTCCATAGTACCAATCAGCGAATAGATAACCATTTTGAACATAAAACTGTTGAAGTTAGAATGCATTTGATTTCAGTAAGCAAAGTCTTGTTAATGTCCAGGCTTCAGAGATCGAACTCTTAACAGCGTTTCCATGAGATAATCGAGGAAGGGCCTCTTGGGGTCGGCACAGTATTTTCAAACTCTTTATTTCTCGCTGATTTGTCATATGGGCATAGTTATAAATCATTTGTGAACAAAAATACAATTTTTGATTGCCTCCGCCCACTTCTGAATTCAGGATATTCAGAAAATTTTCAGAAGACGTGAGGTATCTAGAATTTTTCCCAAAAGAGATAATTTTGAAATCTTACCGGGAATGGATACTAGGCCATATTTGAAGACTTTTCTGTGTTCTACGCTAAGTTCCAGCATGACGTCTTCAGGGTGAAATTCTGCGTTGAAGTGCAGAGTGGTGAAATTTGGTTGGAAAGTTACAGTTCCCGAAAATTTTTCCCACTATGTCCGACGAGATTCCTTCAGCATTAGATACCCCTACCACATGGCTTTCGAACGAAAAAAAGTTTGGTCCGAAAAACTTTGACCTTAAAGGGGTTTCAGTCGAATATATGAGAAAAATTCACTAAATTCAATGTACCCCCCTCCATGGTGAAAATGGTCATAGTCACCGATTTGAAAAATAGTTTTACCACGTAATGTCCTACTCATGCCTAATACGTCCACAAAATATCAGCTCATCTGAATCACTTCTGAAGGCGTGGCACCTCTTCGAAAAATCCTTCACATAATCAAGGACGTCGGAATTCTGAATTTCTGAATTTCCTATATTTTTGCTTGAAACTGTTGTGGAAGGTACTACAACATCATAAATAAACATTTTATGCAAAGATGGGATCTTCTTACAGCATTCTAACGCAGTTTTGACGACGAACGTCATCCCGTCTGGCCATCGTTTACCATACGGAAGCCTTTCCGCCTATTCAGACATGTCAGGAGTGTTATTTTTGCATAAAATGGTCATTTATGATGTTGTAGTACCTTCCACAACAGTTTCGAGCAAAAATATAGGAAATTCAGAAATTCAGAATTCCGACGTGCTTGATTATGTGAAGGATTTTTCGAAGAGGTGCCACGCCTTCAGAAATGATTCAGATGAGCTGATATTTTGTGGACGTATTAGGTATGAGTAAGACATAACGTGGTAAAAATATTTTTGAAATCGGTGACTATGAACATTTTCACCATGGAGGGGGGTACGTTGAATTTAGTGCATTTTTCTCATATATTCGACTGAAACCCCTTTAAGGTCAAAGTTTTTCGGACCAAACTTTTTCTCGTTCGAAAGCCATGTGGTAGGGGTATCTAATGCTGAAGGAATCTCGTCGGACATAGTGGGAAAAATTTTCGGGAACTGTAATTTTCCAACCAAATTTCACCACTCTGCACTTAAACGCTGAATTTCTACCTGAAGACGTTGTGCTGAAACTTAGCGTAAAACAGAAAAAAGTCTTCAAATGCGGTCTAGTATTGATTCCCGGTTGAATTTCGAAATTATCTCTTATGGGAGAAATTCTACAATACTAACGTCTTCTGAAAAGCTTCTGAATATTCTGAAGTCAGAAGTGGGCGGAATCAGTGGAAAACTGTTTTTTTGTTTACAGATGACCTCAGGGTATCGTCAAATGTCATATTACTGAGAAATAAAGAGTTTGAAAACACTGTGCCGGCGTATGCTCGGTCGCCTCATGGAATCGCTGTTAAACATCCCGTTGGATAGTCATATACAGCAAACGACATCAGCCGAACTTCAAGTTCTGTGCGTTTTTTTTTAGAAATTCAAAAATACTGTAAATAAAACAGTTTTCGGAACAGTAAGAGCTTGGAGATGCATGATATTTCAAGAAATATTATTCGAATTTTTAGCCACTATTGTAAAAAATTTTAATGAGAAGGCTCATAGTTTTCTGATGTTTTCTATTGCTTTTGGTTTGCTTCTAACAGTAAATCATGCTCATTTCATCGTTCCTCAATTATGTCAGGTCCCTCCTCTTTAGGTCCATACGTTGTTTGGGCACGAGTTGTGCAAATTATCTAAGGGCAAAAATTGGGCAGTTTTCGGGCAGCCGCAAAAGCTGGCCAATTAAGAACACTAATTGGGCAGCTCTGTCCATACCAGGAAGCAAAGCTGCCCTAATAGAGCCCTCGGTATGCCGAAACGATATGCATATGGGGTGTCTGAGTTGAAGTGGATCTCATTCGTCTGAAACATTATTTCAGAATAGGAAATTTTCATCAATTCAACGATAACAGTTTTCAATTGTTAATAAAAATGAGAGACTTATTTTTGGGAGCCATGGGAAACCATAATCTGTTTGTGGATTCTGATCAGGACTGGGCAGCTGATTTCAACTCAAACAAAATTTATTTGGTCGAATACTGTTTGATTTCTCAATCCGAACAAATTGTTTGACCAAATATTGTTTGATAAATTGAACCAAACAATCAATCTTTCCAACAAATTCTTCAAGCTCAAAGTATCCGAAAAGTATTCGAAAGTGGGTTTGAATTCAGTGGTTTCAACTATACATTCATTCCAGAAGGAGTTCAATATAAAACAATGCTTTTGGTAGTTTTTCAGAAAAAATCCCGTTTTTTCAGATTTTCCACTCAAAAATTGCAAAAATAATATGAGTTCTACATTCCAAAAATGTTTGAAAAGTATCAAACGATTTCTTCCAAAAAATTTGTTTGGCCCCAAAAAGGCAAATAATATTTTCAAACGATTTGGTTGGTTGCAAAATTCCAATCAAATATTTCAAAAAAAATTGTTGGTTTATCACCAAATAACAAACAATTCAAACTATCAAACAAAAAATTTGCCCAGCCCTGACTCTGATGCAATTGTGCTTAAATTCTGATGTGTTCTGAAACTTCTGGTGCTTTAAGTTTAACTGAATTCCCAGTTTCGAATTAAAGTAAGATCTGAAAATCTGAATGTTTCATTTGAAGCATGAAAAGTTGACAAAAGTGTACCTGAACAACATAAGAGTGAGTGGCTGGTTAGCGCTATTGATAGGAAAGTTGGCTGCAATATATGTGAGCTCGTGTTTTTTTCGCTCGAATTCTGATTTGATTTTCGATGTGTTTTGTATTCTGAAACTTTAAAAAAATCTGTATCCTATTGGCTATAGCTGGCAAATGAACACATTTCGATCCCTCTGTTCTATTCTCTTTTTTTCCAATTCATTCGAAACTACACGCAATCTTTCACGGGCGGAACAAGCAGAACTTTAGTCTATTCCCTGCACCTCCAGCAACAATTTCCCTTATCATTTTTTCTCTCGTCATTCGTCCTTCTCCTCCTCTCTTTTCAGAGTATTATGTGTGTGTACACAAGAGCGTCTTAAACTCTCTCCCCTCCCTATTTTTGCCATGACATTAACCTCAAATCATCATCGGGGAAAAAGCGTGTGACCTTTCAGTTTGTTCTGTCGGTTTTCACGTTTTTCTGAAATGGGTTTACACAGTAATTCTTTTGTTAGTTTTGTTTTTGGAACATGGTCATAAAATTTGGAACTTTCAAAAGTTGTACTTTTTTTGAAATTTGTTTTTACATAACGTTTCTGTTTCGGCCCAGTTTTAGCATTTCGCATTATGATTTGCGACATTGGATCCGTTTTCTATTATCCAATTTTTATGAAAGTTGGGTAGATCGATGAAGAATTTCACCACAATAATGTTTGTTTTTTTTCTTCGATTTTTCATTTGAGCCCTATGAAGCTTTCAAGCTAAGCTCCGCCTCAAAATTCAGTGCTCATCGTGAACCCGGGTTATGTCGGTTGCCCGCAAAGATGCCCGGCGCTTTGCTCCTTGCACTCGTAGCTCCAATCCAAGCGTTCAGTGCAATCTGCAAGCTAATCGTTCTCTTCAACCCATCAAAAACAGTGTTTTCGTCGGCTGCTGTGTTCACTAGGTTGGCCGGAAACATTCACGCGTGTCTGCATATCTTAGTTAGAGTGAGTGATGTCAAAAAGTGATCAACTAACAAAATTTTTTTTTGTAACTTCGATTCCAGCCGAGATATATAGATCCAAAAAAAAATCATTTCTTTCCGGTCAACCTAGCAGCTACACTAGAGGCTTAGCGGTTTGATAATGTAGTGGCTTGAAAAAATGTTCGCTGAGGATGACACCCGAGTTTGATTTCTCATTGGGTCCTTTTTTCTGTTCAACAAATTTTCAACGATCTGCTCTGTTTAACTTCCGTTATGTTCATTATTAGCTTTACCAAGTTTCTATTCTTTTCTGTACTTTTTCCTCATTTCAGACCCTCTCAATCTTGGGGACATTTGATGAGGACCATCCCCTTCAAAAATGCATTTTGAAATCGATTTCAACAATGCCCATGGGCAATTCACAGCTGGAGAAGTAATCAGTGGAAATGTGATCATCAAAAATGATGTTCCAATAGAAGCCACAGGACTGAAAGCTGCCATTTTATTGCAGTTCAAGACTACTTTGACGTAATATTTTTTGGGTTTTCGACTTCAATTCAGGAATGCTATTTCAGAAATAGAAGTTCTGGATCCAAAACTGTGGCAGAGAGAACCCATGCGGTGATGGCGGAGAATTTGAACTACATTTTGTTTAAGGGGACCAAAAACAAATCGGTAAGGGACCATAAACTTTTTTCCGCTTTTCCAAGAATATTGTTCCAGAAAGTTCTGCCAATTGGAGTCCACACATTCCCATTCAATTTCAACTTTTTATCATCTGACTACCCACCTTCTTTTGAAACCGAGACTCAATCTTATCGATATTTTTTGAGAGCTGATTTGGACACAAAATCCGGCAGTGCTATAATTGCGAGCAGGGATATGAAAGGTTTAAAAACGGAGAGAACAATTGAAAAAAGAAAAATTTCAGTGTTGATTTTACCATCGGACAAAAACAAAGCAGCAAAAGGTTGGCAGACAAAATCAATGTCAAAAGTGCAGACATTATCGAGGAAAAAGGTTTCTTTGAAGGTGAGAAAAAAGGACCTCTAATATAAGAGCACTGGAATTGTAGAATGGGGTATTTTAGGACAAAAGTCTAGAGAACTAAATTCAAGGAGGAGATCTCTAATATAAGTTTTGTGGAAAAAGATCGTATGTATTAGTAAATTAACTTTTGAAAAAATAGTATGTATTAGGTTGGCAAGTATGAAATGCGCGTTTTGAGCTTTCATTAGTTTGAACGAAAAACCGGAACGAAACGTTCCTAACCCAAACGGTTTTTTGCATCAACATTGGCCTAATATCGGTCAAACGTGTGCAAAAAATCGAAGCATCAATTGAAAGACTTTTACATTTACAGCACGCGAAAGATTGGCAGCCAGATCAGGCCATCTCCGAATGTTTTGAACTTCAAATGAGAAAGACTGAACGGTTTGGAGCTAATGTGGATTAGACATCCCTATATGTAGGCTGTTTGGCGGCAAAAAACTAGCTTTCAAACCAACATCCTCGGTTCACAGTATTCCCGTTTGTGCCATGCTCACATTTGCGCTTTTGCTTAGATATTTTCTGGACAAAAATGGATATTCTAAAGTGCCTTAGATTGGATTAGGTTGTTGAAATTTTACGTTTAGGTCATTAATCTACGCGTTTGACCGAAATGCTGAGGCATCTAATGCCATCTCACTTCGCCTGTGGCACCAGAAGTAGCATAAGAATTCTTTCGGTTGTCTTTCAGTTTGATGTTGTTTCCGGCACTTCGCCATTATTCCCCTCGGCCCAAAGAAATTTTTTGAAGTCGTATAAAGTGCATTACTACAATACTAAAAAATCAGGACAAAAGAACCACTTCTTTTGAAACTGGAGTTCAAAGTTCCGCCAGTGGAAGTGCGCTGACTTTTGTTCCTCAAGAAAAGCGTACTTCTTGTTCATTTTTTGGGGCTGGTTACTTTTCCCATGGCTTAAAAATGATACTGGGTGTTCACAAGACAATTCGTAATACGGTTGAATTCATTTCGGTGGCAACTGAATTCGATAGCATATCTCGTTTCATTGAGTTTGTGACTTCTGGGGTAGTTCAGTGTGCATCGTCTCAAATTAGCTCCCTCTCATTTTGGAGAAGCTCACATCGTTGTGCACATTTACCAGGGAAAAGAGCAACATATTCTAATACAAAAGATCAAATGGGAAAAGTCTAAATTTCCATTTCGCGTATATTGAAATCATATCAACATCAAGTGCGCTAGTCAACATTCCGACTGAAAACTTTTAAACATGCTTTTCTCAACAAAAAATGACACTACTGTGGACAGTATTTATATCAAACTGACCCTCAAAAGATTCTCTCTCAGACGGACAAAACAGATTTGAAAAGTAACGTCAATTAAGCAAGCGGCGCACCAACAAAGGGAGCGCGCATTTCATACTTGCCAACCTAATATAATATGTAAACGCTTTTAGAAGTTTGAAAGAACACCTCTAATATAAGAGCACTCCTGGATTCATTTTTGATTTATCTATAAAATTTGGGAATAGGTGCGTTTTGAGTGAAATTTTTTTAATATGGGCTCTTTAATATGGTTTTTAATATGGTTAATGAGATAGTGCTACCCCTAATCAAAACTGGACAAATCCGAACTGCCTCAAATTAAAACTCCGGACAAATTAGAGCCGGACGAATAACAACTCGGCAAATCAGAACTGCCTGAAAGAGAACTGTACCTTATCAGAACTGCCCGGACGAGAACTGACATTACTTTTCTGCATTTCGCGAAAAGTGAAGAGTGCCCAAACAAGAACATTTGAAAAGTTCTTATCCGATGCAGTTCTTAAATGGTTCTGGTTCGTTCATTTCTGATTAGCACCACTGAGAAACTGTAGCTGTCTGGTGCGTCCGTCAGGTTTCCTCCAGTCCTCGAAACTCAAAAAATTATTTTTCAGGTCGCCATTCCAACTTTAATTGGCCACACTGAAACCGTTCCAATTCATCTTCTCATCCAAAATGACTCTAAAAACCCTCGCCTTATCATCCGATCCCGTCTAATCCGTTACTTCCGTCTTCCCCAAGAGGAAACTGTCACAGACGAGGAAATAATGAAAAATGAGAATGTGGAAGAGGTCGATATCCCGAATGGAGAATTCACACATCACTTGACTGTTAACACCGGGGTCACTATCAATTGTCCATTGTTAACCCAAAATTTTTGTATACGAGTGGAAGCCGAGACAAGCAATGGGTCACTGTTGAAAATGAAATTTCCGGTGATTGTTGGAGGATGGAAGAGGGATCCAGTGAGACATCAGCCTCCATTTGGGAAGACAAGAGTGGAGGATAATGTTGGGGAAGGTGAGTTCCAAAAGGGTACTTTAAAATTTGAAAATTAAAACGAAAGAATTTTATGATATTGAAGACTCTAAGCCTAGAAAAAACATAAAGACAACTGTAATTTGTCGAATGAGAAGTCTCTGCGTCTCTCCGCTGCGCCCACTCTATAACTAAAAGACGAACTATAGATCAAACTACACAAAACATTGCATAATTTTCACAACGTCCAATCTAACTCGATGTTTCAGAAGCTCCATCACCAACGCCTTCTACTTCCACGTCTCCAGCGCCTAGCCTTGCTTCTCCAACGGCTTCTATACCATCCACACCAGTTCCACCAGTAGCTGTAGCGACCCCTGCAATGACAGAAATGGTGCAAGCTCCTCCAGCCTATGCAGATGTTGTTCAGGTTCCGGTTCAAGTTCAGGTGAGACTTTTTTGGAAAGTTGAGCTAGTTCTGGTTTCGGATTGATGTTTCCATGTAATATGACAGCACCTGAATATGAAAGATTTCCTGGAAGGTTGTAGGCATCCGCCTAACACATGCCTGACACTAGTTACCGTGAAACCCGTAATAGAGAGGCATGTACTCACGCCTGATTATATGGGACAATTCGATAAGAAGCAGCATTTTCTATTTGTCTCTTGGCTCACTTTTCTTGTAATATAGCGGCACCGGACCTATTAGGTAAGCCGGAAGGAAAAACGCGCCGAAACGTTTTTTCGATTCTATATATTTCGGCTGGAATTAAAGATACAAAAAAGTGGTCAACTGGTAAAATATGCAAAATCATAAACATTTTGTTGGTTGACCACTTTTTGATATCACTCACTCTAGTTGATATATGCAGATTCGCATGAACATATTACATTTGGGCCAACCTACATAATACATTATCTCAATTGAAGATCATTAGAGGATCCTATAAAGTGATTTTTATGACTAGTGCCGTTTAACCTGTAATATAGAGGCATGATGTTTTAATCTCAACTTTTTCTTCTATGGTTCTCTTTTATTCATGGCCGTCATTCTTTGTATTTTCCATCGAACCCTTTTATTAAAGCTTCCCTTCAAAATATACTTCTTCCAGGCCCCTCCGCGACCTCCAAAACCATCATTTGACAGCTCTGAATTCTACACTGCCAGAGCATTATACTCCTTCAAAGCGGCTCATCCATCAGAATTATCATTTGAAGAAGGTCAAACTATCACGAATGTTCATGAATCCAACGAAAAAGGATGGCTTGTGGGAACTATTGATGGGATTGTTGGGTTGATCCCAGGACGATATGTGGAACCGATTGAAGAGCAAATCATTCTTAAATTTTGATGTATTCAATGGTTTTTCTTGGAATGAAATGTACATATTTACACCATTACACCATTTTTAAGACTTTTATCAGTGACATCAAACATATCATTTCTCAACTGCAATCACTTTTTTCAAATATTCAGAGACCTTTTTCTTTTCCACAAAACCCCTACCTTCTTCTAAAAATGAGCCTCAAAATTCAACTAAATCAACTTGAATACAGTGGCGGGCACGGGTGAGGGTCCCTTGGCTTTCTTGTTAATAACTATCCTCAAAGTGCTTTGATTGGTCTGAAAAGTTTTTTGGGGACTCCTGAGGTTCCCTCGAGTACGCCCTGATGTTTTTTGAAAAATTCGAATTTTCACGAATTCTGAAGTTTTTTGATGAATTCTGAAATCTGAAAATCCAAAATAAAAAGATTTTTTTGGACTTTCAGATTTTTTTCTCATTGTTCCCAAAACTTTGCTAGGAACCTAAATAAACAATTTTTGACGTTAGATCGCAAGTTGATTTTGTGATTCCGACGTCAGAACTCCAGATGTTTGAATAGGGATCTTTACTCGGGACATCATAACCTGGCTAAAAGTGATCGGATGGGGATAAAAAATGATTCCTATATAGATTTGAAGTCACTAAACAAAATGCAAACAGATTTGAACGATTTGGAAAAAATTATTTTTCAGGTTTTGTACAGAATTTTTGATTTCATGAAAACTTGAAAAATGGCTGAAAACAATTTTTTCCAAAACTTTCAAAACTAATTTTAAATTGTTTAGTGGCTTCAAATCTATATAGGAATCATTTTTTATCCCCATCCGATCACTTTTAGCCAGGTTATGATGCCCCGTGTAAAGATCACCATTCGGACTTCTGGAGTTCTGACGTCGGAATCACAAAATCAACTTGCGATCTAACGTCAAAAATTGTTTATTTAGGTCCCTAGCAAAGTTTTGGGAACAATGAGAAAAAATTCTGAAAGTCCAAAAAAATCTTTTTATTTTGGATTTTCAGATTTCAGAATTCATCAAAAAACTTCAGAATTCGTGAAAATTCGAATTTTTCAAAAAACATCAGGGCGTACTCCAGGGACCCTCAGGAGTCCCCAAAAATTTTTCAGTACAATCGAAGCACTTTGAGGATAGTTATTAACAAGAAAGCCAAGGGACCCTCACCCGTGCCCGCCACTGTACACCGCTGGTGATGAAATCAGTGGGAACATTATCATCAAAAGTGGAAAATCAATTGAAGCTCTAGAGCTAAAAATCACTTTATTCATGCACTGCAAACTTTGTATTGGCATGACCCGAAATGATCGTCGTGTACTCCGAGAGGGAAATAATCCTATTATGATGCGAGATTTAAATTATGAGCTCATGGAGGAATACACTGGAAAATCGGTGAGCTTTTTTACCGTAAAACTAAAATAATAGGGTTGCCCGGTAAGAAATACGCGCTGAACTTCTTTCGAATCTATATATCTCGGCTGGAATTGAAGATACAAAAAAGTGGTCAACTGGTAAAATGCGCAAAATTTTATGATCAACATTTTGATAGTAGTTACTTTTTAATATCACTCACTCTAGTTGAGATATGCAGATTTGCGTAAAAGTTTAGCGCGCTTTTTTTTCGGCTAATTTATGTAATGAAGATCATGCTCTTTTACTCTTTCAAGCAGTTTTTCTGTGAGTTTGTAAATTAGATGGGCTCTTCTAATACAATTTTTTACGGTACACGTTCCAGAAATTTTTTTACAGAAAATCATCATCGCCGGCTCTCATAGATCCATTGCATTTATCTTCGCTCCCCTCCCCCTGGATTCTTTATGCTCCTCTGAAAATGGGGAAACTTTTTGTCGCTATTATCTCAAAGCAGAATTGATATTAAACGGGAATCGATGTATTGAGCAAACTCTTCTTTTTCGTGTGAAAAATTTGCCGTTGGATGATAATCCAGTAGCGATGGAATGTCAGACAAAAAGTGATTCGAAGCTTTTCAAGAAGGTTGGGATGAAGGTGAGTTTGGGGTGTCTTTTTGAGGAGCCCTTTAGTCTTTAATGTAGCTCAGGGTTTCTAATAGAATGGTTGGGTCATGCCCTCCAAATAGAGTTTTGACAAATTCACCCTGCCTTTGCAAAACTTCACAACGGCTCGATAGAGTGTTGGCGCGGTAAAATGTTTGTGCTTAAAGCTGCTTTTTTGGTTAGCTGCAATATCAGTGTGACGCGAAACATTTGAAGCTATGAACCTTTATAGTGGCTTTCAAAAAGTGCTTTTCCTTTAATAGAACGGCACCCACTCAGCTTTTTCCATTATTTAATTCAATAGTATAAAGACATGCCGCTCTGATAGGGTTTGTTCGTCATCCAGGAGTTTGGTCTAGTGATCGGACGAGTAACTGTCGGAGCGGTAAAATAACGGATCCCTCTAATGAAGCGGTTTCAGTCAAGCAGACAATATCTAAATTAGCTTTCGGGTTTTGGCGTCGCCTCTTGCTTGATAATATTAGGTCGGCCCGAAAGAAATGCGCGCTAAATGTTTACGCGAATTTACATATCTCAGCTAGAGTAAGTGATATCAAAAAGTGGTCAACTAACAAAATGTTGATCATATAATTTTGCACTTTTTACCATTTGACCACTTTTTTGTATCTTTCATTCCAGCCGAGATATATAGATCCGAAAAAAAGTTCAGCGGAACTTCTTTCCGGCCAACCTAATACCAACACCTTACGATTTTTTATCCCTATCAGCTCTATCAATTGTTAGTTCCAATTCCAACATACTTTCAGGTAACTATTCCAAAAGCAATTGGCACACATGACGCCGTTCCAATCAGCTTGTCCATGCAGAACATCTCCACCCATTCGAAACTTATCATCCGATCTCAACTCGTCAAAACTCGCGTTTTACCCAGCTGCACTAACCGAGATCCTTCGTACACTTTCACTGAGGACAGCAATGTTGAGGAAATCTGTTTGAAAAATTCTGAAATTTCACATATTTTGAAAGTGAATGCTGGGCATACATTCCGATGTTCATTGGTTTGTGAAACTTATAAGATTCAGGTGGAAGTGGAAACTGAAAAAGGGGATAAGTTGAAAGTGGAATTTCCGGTGATTGTTGGAGAGTGGAAGGGAAAAGCGACGAGGGATCCGACGTCACCCGCTACGACATCCAGTCTTGAGGCTTCTAGACCTTCAGCGCCGCCGCAGCCTCCTAGCGCTCCTGTGCCTCCACCTCCTGTACCCCGAACTGCTTCATTAGCTCCGCCCCCTAAAGTGCCTAGCCATGGAAATCAAGCAGCGAATCATGAGAATGTAAAACCATCTCTTCTATTTCCCAAGAAGAGCTCAAATGTTGTGCCAAGTGCTCCACCAATGGAATTTGTTGGGTTCGAACCACCACCATCATATTATGATGCTATGAAGGTATGTGCTTCAAACTTTGGGACACTTAAGAACCGGACATTTTAAAACTAAAAGTTTAGAAGTGTCGAACCTAGACGTGTTCATATCAAGAACCGGGATATTGCAAACCGTAGAAGTATGAGTTTGGTAAATATAAGAATGAAAGCATGTGTAATTTTAATTTTTTCTGGTTTTTCGGGATCAATGTTTTTGGTTTCAGACTGTCCAAATTAATTTTTTTTCAGCATTCTACCCTACCTTCAAATGGACCAAGACAATCAGCTCCCGATAATGTTGTGCTCAAATAGTGAACTATTTATTCAAATTTTTTCAATATATACCTCGCTGCAAACTGATAAAAAACTCTCTCAAACACAAGAAATAACAAACTCATCTTTTCCATTCTTTTCCATTAATCTTTTCCATTAAGTCATTTCATTTACAGAATGAGTCATAAACAGATGGACTTATAAAATTGGGTGTGACAATGATATTCTATTTGAACCCTTCGTTTTTCCGCTTTATGCCTCGCCAAAACTTTAACTAAGCTTCTCGTTTTTTTTACTGTTAATCGTATGTAGATCGTAGATTCCCGAACTGGTCCTACTCGAACTTCTTCAAATTTTCAAAGATCCGATGTTTCAACAACTCCGTAAGGTCTGTCTTAGAGCCACTGCTGCCATATCATGAAACTATGAAGGTTAGACGTTTTGTCCTAGTCAGAACGGGATTCACTGGAGTCCTGCCAGAACCTGGGGCAAATTAGAGTTGACAGCTAGAACTAGGCCTTATCCTCTTCAACAAGTCAATTAGGATTGTTAGCAATGCACCTTATCAGCACTAATTTAATCAGAACTATCACATCATTGACGTGTTACTGGCGGGTTATATGAATAAGAAACTACACCAAATGAGTATCTGACAAGCTCCTATTGGGGGCTTATCAGCATTCATTTTATCAGAACTGCCACGTTTGCACATATTATGTGTCGAAATAATTTGGGAATCGAGTTGCTGAAACTGTCTTATTCGTGCAGTCCTTTAGAAGTATCAATTTTGATTGAAAATTGCGCCAGTCATTTCACAACCTCTATTAAAACGGCATATTCTACTACTATTCAAAGCTGGAATCTCAAAGCTGGAAATTCAAAGCTGGAATGTTCCAGAATAGCTCTTTTAATAGAGGGTTTTTTTAGATTCCGTTTTACAATACAATTTCATTTTTCAGCGATCTCCAACCTTTCCCTAAGACCAATCCGGAACCGGAAGTTATTGTTGTAATGATTCTTTAACAATACAAACAATTTCCCACTGTTCACCTATTCCAATAAACATTTCCTTATTTTTGTTTGATTTCTTAACTTATGAACCTCTGTTTTCATCGAAATCAATGTGTATGTGAAATCATGGTCATTGGGGTGCGTTATCAGTTTTTCTGCTGCTTCTTCTTCCTTTTAGAAGAAATGTCAACATGTGTGCTCTTTCCATATACACACACATATGTGGCCACTCGTCAAAAACGTTTCATTTTTCCAGGAAAATGAGTCGCCTCTTAAACAACAGTTTCATTTTAAGAAAGATTCAGTTTTTAATTTTTTTCTTCTTCTTTTTTTTTCTACATTTTGTTGGAGTGCTTGCAGTATGAATCCAGAATTTAGTTTCTGTAAAAAAGGGCCAAACTGCTGAATGATCTCAGTTTTATTTTTTTTTTAATTTTCAAAAACTTTTTTTAAATAACTGCTTTTCTTCTTTAATTTAGAAAAAACTTTCTGAAAGAATCTTTTGTTTGAAAGATGCCAACGTTTTATTTATTCACACTTCTTCAAGTTTTCTTCAAAATTTTGCTTTATATTCTTCTTTGCTTCAATTTAATATTCTAACGACAATTGCCTCTTTCCCTATTATCTGATTTTGAGGAAATTTTCCAGTTTGAGACAAAATTTACTGTCATAACGCCACGCTTTTAGATTTTTTGATTGGCGCCCCTCGCCCTTTATCGCGCCCCTCGCTAGCCCGGATTATGTCGGCTGCTTGGTGTTTTTTTAGTTCACCATACCACTTCTGAAAATTTTAAGCTTATGTCGTCCTCTAATCTTCTCTCTCTTTCATTCTGCTATTTTCAACCCCGATTCCAACTTATAATTTCAGAAAAAATGAATCTTCAAATCCTGCTAGCAAGCAATCACATGCACGCCAACTACACAGCTGGCGAAATTGTGAATGGTGCAGTCTCCCTTACAAATAACACATCACTTGAGGCTACCGGTTTGGTGATTACCATGTTTATGAGTTGTAAAATTGTGATTTCGTGAGTTGCAAAACACACACCAATGTTCTTTTTCAGACATGTGGTTTACCGAAAAACAATCATAAAGTTCCTGATTTTCAGACGAGACGGAAAAGGTCATGCGGTTTGGGGGAAGGCTACAGAAGCACTCATGACCCAGGACTTGACGCCGAAAATGATGGAAGGGACCAAGACAAAATCAGTGAGTTTTCAACTAGAAGGGTACTCCTAATATAAAGGCACCTTTTCCAGAAAGTGTTTTCACCTGGAACTCACCCGCTCATCCCATTCATTTTCTCGCCTCTTCCCACAGAATTACCATGCTCATCTGAAGACGAGGCGACTTTTTGCAATTACTTTCTAACGGTTCAATTGACATTGAAAACTAAGGAAATTGTACAATCACAAATGATCATTTATGGTAGGTTTTGGTTCTTTTTTTCGAAAAATTGAAAAAAAAATTGTTTTGTAGTTTCCCCTCGACCATTAAACGATAATCCATCTGCGTTGGGATGGCAGACAAAAACGGAGTCAAAGTATTTGAAAATGACGCTGAAGAAGGTGGCAGTTAAAGTAAGTTTTTTAGAAGGAGTGCTCTTTTAGTAGAGTTAAAAATTTTCATTTGGGGTTTATTTTTGAAATGCCCTAAATTTCCTTTCTACAATCGGATTAAAGCAGCTAAACTACACAAACAGATAAGCCGAACCTCTAATATAGCGGCACATCTGAAATAACTCATTCTCTAATAGAACGGCCCCACCGTACAATAGAGTGGCTCAGTTAGTTATTCTAATCAGATAAGACTTGAAGTTCCATTAAAACCACATTAATTTCAAGTCCGCTCTCGTTCGAAAACCTCTAATAGAACTGCACCCCTTTTAATAATAAATTTCACCCTAAAATTAGGAATTCGGGAGACAAAACAAAAATTTAATCCCCTCTAATATAACACCTTCCAGGTTACCATGCCAACTGGAATAGATAGAGAAGAAGTTGTTCCCATTCATCTCACTATTTCCAATGAATCCAAACATCCAAAAATAATCATCAGATCCCGGCTCATGCTCCAAAGAACCTACAACAAAGGAAGCTTTACCCCTGAAAAGGACCTTAATCACACTTCCATGACCACAAATGCAAGTGTCCAGGAAGTCAATGCGTGTAATTGTGAAGTTTCAACTACACACTTTTTGAAAGTCAGCACTGGATTCAGTTTTAAGTCTCCCCTAATCACAAAAAGTCACAAAATTCAAGTGGAAGTGGAATTCGAAAAAAATAACGTGCTGAAAATGGAGTTCCCAGTGATTGTGGGTACCTGGATAGGTGAACCATCGAGATATCCAAGTCCATTTGGGAGGAAGTATGACCTGGAATTGCATGAACCCCAGACGGAAGAAGAGCTTATCCATTTCCTTTTGGATACGGTAGCCACTGCTAATTCAGTAACCCCAACGGCGCCGCCCGTGTCTCCAGGAGTTCATGCACATTCGTCGAGCGCACCGTTGCCGACATCTGGAAATTCGTCGAAACTTCCGTTGACTGAATCGAAAAATTTAAATCTTCCATCAGCACCACCAATGGATGGATATGGATCAGTAAGGTCTTCTAGCAAAAAGGTGCATCAGGTGAGTTTTTGTAAAATAGGGCGAGCAGTTAGTGCGCTCTACTGGACTCCCATTGGTTTGTCCGGTCCGTAATTTTGCGTCGCGGTGAACTTTCTTATTCTTATTCGCGATATCTAATAGAATCTATAGTTTATCTGTATCCTGAAAAAAAACTCGAGGAACCAAAATTTCGTAAATTGCCGTCGATTCAGATGTAAATTGTGCAGGCTCACAGTGTCGCGCAATTGCGGACCAAATGAAAAGTGGACGAAATGAATTCAATATCATTTTCTGCATTACCGTAATGAATCATTTCTTGATACTCTTATCACAAGCAAACTTATAAACCTTTTTTCCAGGCCTCTACCTCTCCCCCCTCACTCCAATCTTGCTCTGTGAAAGCCGTACTTCCTTACACTGCCGACACTTCTTCTGAACTGACATTCAAAATTGGACAAATTATCACAAATGTTTATCAATCCAATCATGAAGGATGGCTCATGGGAACAATTAATGAGAAAACTGGAATGATTCCAATGACATTTGTAGAGTTGCTGTAGAATCAGTTGAATCAGTGTTTATTAACTTGAACATAATTTCGAGATATTGAATGAATGAACAATGAAATGTAAAAACTTTATTTTCGTATTGAAGAAAACGAATTTTTATTGTTCTTATTGTTTGAATGAGTGACGAGTGATTTACGTTGTATTCTAATCCATTTAAAACTTTTATTTTAGTGTCAGCAATATAAATACGGAAGCATTTGTTGCCTGAATTCTTATAAACCAAACATTTAAAAAATGCATAAAATGCTGTGATAAATATTGTCAGCTGCAGTTCTAAATAAGTGGTGAGTACTTTTGGTTTATAGAAATTCAGGCAACAAATGCTTCCGTATCTATATTACTGACACTAAAATGAAAATTTTCAGTGGATTAGAATAATTGGTCTTGGTCACAACAACATTTTATGCAATTTCCAACTTTTTGGTTTACAAGAATTCAGGCAACTAGTGCATATGTTTTTATTGTTATTCAGGCCTTAATAGAAGTTTCTAGTGGATCAGAATACAAACGAAAGCACTGACAACGTATTCGACTCTGAAGTTGGAATTGGTCACAACAACATTTTATGCAATTTCCAACTTTTTGGTTTACAAGAATTCAGGCAACTAATGCATATGTTTTTATTGTTATTCAGGTCTGATTAGAAGTTTTTAGTGGATCAGAATACAAACGAAAGCACTGACAACGTATTTAACTCTGAAGTTGACATTTGTCACAACAACATTTTATGCAATTTCCAACTTTTTGGTTTACAAGAATTCAGGCAACTAGTGCATATGTTTTTATTGTTATATAGGCCTTAATAGATGTTTCTAGTGGATCAGAATATAAACGAAAGCACTGACAACGTATTTAACTCTGAAGTTGACATTTGTCACAACAACATTTTATGCAATTTCCAACTTTTTGGTTTACAAGAATTCAGGCAACTAGTGCATATGTTTTTATTGTTATATAGGCCTTAATAGATGTTTCTAGTGGATCAGAATATAAACGAAAGCACTGACAACGTATTCGACTCTGAAGTTGGAATTGGTCACAACAACATTTTATGCAATTTCCAACTTTTTGGTTTACAAGAATTCAGGCAACTAATGCATATGTTTTTTATTGTTATTCAAGCCTTAATAGAAGTTTCTAGTGGATCAGAACACAAACGAAAGCACTGACAACGTATTTAACTCTGAAGTTGACATTTGTCACAACAACATTGATGCAATTTCCAACTTTTTGGTTTACAAGAATTCAGGCAACTAGTGCATATGTTTTTATTGTTATATAGGCCTTAATAGATGTTTCTAGTGGATCAGAATACAAACGAAAGCACTGACAACGTAATTGACTCTGAAGTTGCATTTGGTCACAACAACATTTTATGCAATTTCCAACTTTTTGGTTTACAAGAATTCAGGCAACTAATGCATATGTTTTTATTGTTATTCGAGCCTTAATAGAAGTTTCTAGTGGATCAGAATACAAACGAAAGCACTGACAACGTATTTGACTCTGAAGTTGACATTTGTCACAACAACATTTTATGCAATTTTTAACTTTTTGGTTTACAAGAATTCAGGCAACTGATGCATATGTTTTTATTGTTATTCAAGCCTTTATAGAAGTTTCTAGTGGATCAGAATACAAACGAAAGCACTGACAACGTATTTGACTCTGAAGTTGCATTTGGTCACAACAACATTTTATGCAATTTCCAACTTTTTGGTTTACAAGAATTCAGGCAACTAATGCATATGTTTTTATTGTTATTCAAGCCTTAATAGAAGTTTCTAGTGGATCAGAATACAAACGAAAGCACTGACAACGTATTTGACTCTGAAGTTGCAATTGGTCACAACAACATTTTATGCAATTTCCAACTTTTTGGTTAACAAGAATTCAGGCAACTAATGCATATGTTTTTATTGTTATTCAAGCCTTAATAGAAGTTTCTAGTGGATCAGGATACAAACGAAAGCACTGACAACGTAATTGACTCTGAAGTTGCATTTGGTCACAACAACATTTTATGCAATTTTTAACTTTTTGGTTTACAAGAATTCAGGCAACTAATGCATATGTTTTTATTGTTATTCAAGCCTTAATAGAAGTTTCTAGTGGATCAGAATACAAACGAAAGCACTGACAACGTAATTGACTCTGAAGTTGCATTTGGTCACAACAACATTTTATGCAATTTCCAACTTTTTGGTTTACAAGAATTCAGGCAACTAATGCATATGTTTTTATTGTTATTCAAGCCTTAATAGAAGTTTCTAGTGGATCAGAATACAAACGAAAGCACTGACAACGTATTTGACTCTGAAGTTGACATTTGTCACAACAACATTTTATGCAATTTCCAACTTTTTGGTTTACAAGAATTCAGGCAACTAATGCATATGTTTTTATTGTTATTCAAGCCTTAATAGAAGTTTCTAGTGGATCAGAATACAAACGAAAGCACTGACAACGTATTTGACTCTGAAGTTGACATTTGTCACAACAACATTTTATGCAATTTCCAACTTTTTGGTTTACAAGAATTCAGGCAACTAATGCATATGTTTTTATTGTTATTCAGGCCTAATTAGAAGTTTCTAGTGGATCAGAATACAAACGAAAGCACTGACAACGTATTTGACTCTGAAGTTGACATTTGGTCACAACAACATTTTATGCAGTTTCCAACTTTTTGGTTTACAAGAATTCAGGCAACTAATGCATATGTTTTTATTGTTATTCAAGCCTCAATAGAAGTTTCTAGTGGATCAGAATACAAACGAAAGTACTGACAACGTATTTGACTCTGAAGTTGACATTTGGTCACAACAACATTTTATGCAGTTTCCAACTTTTTGGTTTACAAGAATTCAGGCAACTAATGCATATGTTTTTATTGTTATTCAAGCCTCAATAGAAGTTTCTAGTGGATCAGAATACAAACGAAAGCACTGACAACGTATTTGACTCTGAAGTTGACATTTGTCACAACAACATTTTTTGCAATTTTTAACTTTTTGGTTTACAAGAATTCAGGCAACTAATGCATATGTTTTTATTGTTATTCAGGCCTAATTAGAAGTTTCTAGTGGATCAGAATACAAACGAAAGTACTGACAACGTATTTGACTCTGAAGTTGACATTTGTCACAACAACATTTTATGCAATTTCCAAATTTTTGGTTTACAAGAATTCAGGCAACTAATGCATATGTTTTTATTGTTATTCAAGCCTTAATAGAAGTTTCTAGTGGATCAGAATACAAACGAAAGCACTGACAACGTATTTGACTCTGAAGTTGCAATTGGTCACAACAACATTTTATGCAATTTCCAACTTTTTGGTTAACAAGAATTCAGGCAACTAATGCATATGTTTTTATTGTTATTCAAGCCTTAATAGAAGTTTCTAGTGGATCAGGATACAAACGAAAGCACTGACAACGTAATTGACTCTGAAGTTGCATTTGGTCACAACAACATTTTATGCAATTTTTAACTTTTTGGTTTACAAGAATTCAGGCAACTAATGCATATGTTTTTATTGTTATTCAAGCCTTGATAGAAGTTTCTAGTGGATCAGAATACAAACGAAAGCACTGACAACGTAATTGACTCTGAAGTTGCATTTGGTCACAACAACATTTTATGCAATTTCCAACTTTTTGGTTTACAAGAATTCAGGCAACTAATGCATATGTTTTTATTGTTATTCAAGCCTTAATAGAAGTTTCTAGTGGATCAGGATACAAACGAAAGCACTGACAACGTAATTGACTCTGAAGTTGCATTTGGTCACAACAACATTTTATGCAATTTTTAACTTTTTGGTTTACAAGAATTCAGGCAACTAATGCATATGTTTTTATTGTTATTCAAGCCTTAATAGAAGTTTCTAGTGGATCAGAATACAAACGAAAGCACTGACAACGTAATTGACTCTGAAGTTGCATTTGGTCACAACAACATTTTATGCAATTTCCAACTTTTTGGTTTACAAGAATTCAGGCAACTAATGCATATGTTTTTATTGTTATTCAAGCCTTAATAGAAGTTTCTAGTGGATCAGGATACAAACGAAAGCACTGACAACGTAATTGACTCTGAAGTTGCATTTGGTCACAACAACATTTTATGCAATTTTTAACTTTTTGGTTTACAAGAATTCAGGCAACTAATGCATATGTTTTTATTGTTATTCAAGCCTTAATAGAAGTTTCTAGTGGATCAGAATACAAACGAAAGCACTGACAACGTAATTGACTCTGAAGTTGCATTTGGTCACAACAACATTTTATGCAATTTTTAACTTTTTGGTTTACAAGAATTCAGGCAACTAATGCATATGTTTTTATTGTTATTCAAGCCTTAATAGAAGTTTCTAGTGGATCAGAATACAAACGAAAGCACTGACAACGTAATTGACTCTGAAGTTGACATTTGTCACAACAACATTTTATGCAGTTTCCAACTTTTTGGTTTACAAGAATTCAGGCAACTAATGCATATGTTTTTATTGTTATTCAAGCCTTAATAGAAGTTTCTAGTGGATCAGAATACAAACGAAAGCACTGACAACGTAATTGACTCTGAAGTTGACATTTGTCACAACAACATTTTATGCAATTTTAACTTTTTGGTTTACAAGAATTCAGGCAACTAATGCATATGTTTTTATTGTTATTCAAGCCTTAATAGAAGTTTCTAGTGGATCAGAATACAAACGAAAGCACTGACAACGTATTTGACTCTGAAGTTGACATTTGTCACAACAACATTTTATGCAATTTCCAACTTTTTGGTTTACAAGAATTCAGGCAACTAATGCATATGTTTTTATTGTTATTCAGGCCTAATTAGAAGTTTCTAGTGGATCAGAATACAAACGAAAGCACTGACAACGTATTTGACTCTGAAGTTGACATTTGGTCACAACAACATTTTATGCAGTTTCCAACTTTTTGGTTTACAAGAATTCAGGCAACTAATGCATATGTTTTTATTGTTATTCAAGCCTCAATAGAAGTTTCTAGTGGATCAGAATACAAACGAAAGCACTGACAACGTATTTGACTCTGAAGTTGACATTTGTCACAACAACATTTTTTGCAATTTTTAACTTTTTGGTTTACAAGAATTCAGGCAACTAATGCATATGTTTTTATTGTTATTCAGGCCTAATTAGAAGTTTCTAGTGGATCAGAATACAAACGAAAGTACTGACAACGTATTTGACTCTGAAGTTGACATTTGTCACAACAACATTTTATGCAATTTCCAACTTTTTGGTTTACAAGAATTCAGGCAACTAATGCATATGTTTTTATTGTTATTCAAGCCTTAATAGAAGTTTCTAGTGGATCAGAATACAAACGAAAGCACTGACAACGTATTTGACTCTGAAGTTGACATTTGGTCACAACAACATTTTATGCAATTTCCAACTTTTTGGTTTACAAGAATTCAGGCAACTAATGCATATGTTTTTATTGTTATTCAAGCCTTAATAGAAGTTTCTAGTGGATCAGAATACAAACGAAAGCACTGACAACGTATTTGACTCTGAAGTTGACATTTGGTCACAACAACATTTTATGCAATTTCCAACTTTTTGGTTTACAAGAATTCAGGCAACTAATGCATATGTTTTTATTGTTATTCAAGCCTTAATAGAAGTTTCTAGTGGATCAGAATACAAACGAAAGTACTGACAACGTATTTGACTCTGAAGTTGACATTTGGTCACAACAACATTTTATGCAATTTCCAACTTTTTGGTTTACAAGAATTCAGGCAACTAATGCATATGTTTTTATTGTTATTCAAGCCTTAATAGAAGTTTCTAGTGGATCAGAATACAAACGAAAGCACTGACAACGTATTTGACTCTGAAGTTGACATTTGGTCACAACAACATTTTATGCAATTTCCAACTTTTTGGTTTACAAGAATTCAGGCAACTAATGCATATGTTTTTATTGTTATTCAAGCCTTAATAGAAGTTTCTAGTGGATCAGAATACAAACGAAAGTACTGACAACGTATTTGACTCTGAAGTTGACATTTGGTCACAACAACATTTTATGCAATTTCCAACTTTTTGGTTTACAAGAATTCAGGCAACTAATGCATATGTTTTTATTGTTATTCAGGCCATAATAGAAGTTTCTAGTGGATCAGAATACAAACGAAAGCACTGACAACGTATTTGACTCTGAAGTTGACATTTGGTCACAACAACATTTTATGCAATTTCCAACTTTTTGGTTTACAAGAATTCAGGCAACTAATGCATATGTTTTTATTGTTATTCAAGCCTTAATAGAAGTTTCTAGTGGATCAGAATACAAACGAAAGCACTGACAACGTATTTGACTCTGAAGTTGCATTTGGTCACAACAACATTTTTTGCAATTTCCAACTTTTTGGTTTACAAGAATTCAGGCAACTAATGCATATGTTTTTATTGTTATTCAAGCCTTAATAGAAGTTTCTAGTGGATCAGAATACAAACGAAAGCACTGACAACGTATTTGACTCTGAAGTTGCATTTGGTCACAACAACATTTTATGCAATTTCCAACTTTTTGGTTTACAAGAATTCAGGCAACTAATGCATATGTTTTTATTGTTATTCAAGCCTTAATAGAAGTTTCTAGTGGATCAGAATACAAACGAAAGCACTGACAACGTAATTGACTCTGAAGTTGCATTTGGTCACAACAACATTTTATGCAATTTCCAACTTTTTGGTTTACAAGAATTCAGGCAACTAATGCATATGTTTTTATTGTTATTCAAGCCTTAATAGAAGTTTCTAGTGGATCAGAATACAAACGAAAGCACTGACAACGTATTTGACTCTGAAGTTGCATTTGGTCACAACAACATTTTTTGCAATTTCCAACTTTTTGGTTTACAAGAATTCAGGCAACTAATGCATATGTTTTTATTGTTATTCAAGCCTTAATAGAAGTTTCTAGTGGATCAGAATACAAACGAAAGCACTGACAACGTATTTGACTCTGAAGTTGCATTTGGTCACAACAACATTTTTTGCAATTTCCAACTTTTTGGTTTACAAGAATTCAGGCAACTAATGCATATGTTTTTATTGTTATTTAGGCATAATTAGAAGTTTCTAGTGGATCAGAATACAAACGAAAGCACTGACAACGTAATTGACTCTGAAGTTGCATTTGGTCACAACAACATTTTATGCAGTTTCCAACTTTTTGGTTTACAAGAATTCAGGCAACTAATGCATATGTTTTTATTGTTATTCAAGCCTTGATAGAAGTTTCTAGTGGATCAGAATACAAACGAAAGCACTGACAATGTAATTGACTCTGAAGTTGCATTTGGTCACAACAACATTTTTTGCAATTTCCAACTTTTTGGTTTACAAGAATTCAGGCAACTAATGCATATGTTTTTATTGTTATTCAAGCCTTAATAGAAGTTTCTAGTGGATCAGAATACAAACGAAAGCACTGACAACGTAATTGACTCTGAAGTTGCATTTGGTCACAACAACATTTTATGCAGTTTCCAACTTTTTGGTTTACAAGAATTCAAGCAACTAATGAATATGTTTTTATTGTTATTCAGGCCTTAATAGAAGTTTCTAGTGGATCAGAATACAAACGAAAGCACTGACAATGTAATTGACTCTGAAGTTGCATTTGGTCACAACAACATTTCATGCAATTTTAACTTTTTGGTTTACAAGAATTCAGGCAACTAATGCATATGTTTTTATTGTTATTCAAGCCTTAATAGAAGTTTCTAGTGGATCAGAATACAAACGAAAGCACTGACAACGTAATTGACTCTGAAGTTGCATTTGGTCACAACAACATTTTATGCAATTTCCAACTTTTTGGTTTACAAGAATTCAGGCAACTAATGCATATGTTTTTATTGTTATTCAAGCCTTAATAGAAGTTTCTAGTGGATCAGAATACAAACGAAAGCACTGACAACGTAATTGACTCTGAAGTTGCATTTGGTCACAACAACATTTTATGCAATTTTTAACTTTTTGGTTTACAAGAATTCAGGCAACTAATGCATATGTTTTTATTGTTATTCAAGCCTTAATAGAAGTTTCTAGTGGATCAGAATACAAACGAAAGCACTGACAACGTAATTGACTCTGAAGTTGACATTTGTCACAACAACATTTTATGCAATTTTAACTTTTTGGTTTACAAGAATTCAGGCAACTAATGCATATGTTTTTATTGTTATTCAAGCCTTAATAGAAGTTTCTAGTGGATCAGAATACAAACGAAAGCACTGACAACGTAATTGACTCTGAAGTTGACATTTGTCACAACAACATTTTATGCAATTTTAACTTTTTGGTTTACAAGAATTCAGGCAACTAATGCATATGTTTTTATTGTTATTCAAGCCTTAATAGAAGTTTCTAGTGGATCAGAATACAAACGAAAGCACTGACAACGTATTTGACTCTGAAGTTGACATTTGTCACAACAACATTTTATGCAATTTCCAACTTTTTGGTTTACAAGAATTCAGGCAACTAATGCATATGTTTTTATTGTTATTCAAGCCTTAATAGAAGTTTCTAGTGGATCAGAATACAAACGAAAGCACTGACAACGTATTTGACTCTGAAGTTGACATTTGTCACAACAACATTTTATGCAATTTCCAACTTTTTGGTTTACAAGAATTCAGGCAACTAATGCATATGTTTTTATTGTTATTCAGGCCTAATTAGAAGTTTCTAGTGGATCAGAATACAAACGAAAGCACTGACAACGTATTTGACTCTGAAGTTGACATTTGGTCACAACAACATTTTATGCAGTTTCCAACTTTTTGGTTTACAAGAATTCAGGCAACTAATGCATATGTTTTTATTGTTATTCAAGCCTCAATAGAAGTTTCTAGTGGATCAGAATACAAACGAAAGCACTGACAACGTATTTGACTCTGAAGTTGACATTTGTCACAACAACATTTTTTGCAATTTTTAACTTTTTGGTTTACAAGAATTCAGGCAACTAATGCATATGTTTTTATTGTTATTCAGGCCTAATTAGAAGTTTCTAGTGGATCAGAATACAAACGAAAGTACTGACAACGTATTTGACTCTGAAGTTGACATTTGTCACAACAACATTTTATGCAATTTCCAACTTTTTGGTTTACAAGAATTCAGGCAACTAATGCATATGTTTTTATTGTTATTCAAGCCTTAATAGAAGTTTCTAGTGGATCAGAATACAAACGAAAGCACTGACAACGTATTTGACTCTGAAGTTGACATTTGGTCACAACAACATTTTATGCAATTTCCAACTTTTTGGTTTACAAGAATTCAGGCAACTAATGCATATGTTTTTATTGTTATTCAAGCCTTAATAGAAGTTTCTAGTGGATCAGAATACAAACGAAAGTACTGACAACGTATTTGACTCTGAAGTTGACATTTGGTCACAACAACATTTTATGCAATTTCCAACTTTTTGGTTTACAAGAATTCAGGCAACTAATGCATATGTTTTTATTGTTATTCAGGCCATAATAGAAGTTTCTAGTGGATCAGAATACAAACGAAAGCACTGACAACGTATTTGACTCTGAAGTTGACATTTGGTCACAACAACATTTTATGCAATTTCCAACTTTTTGGTTTACAAGAATTCAGGCAACTAATGCATATGTTTTTATTGTTATTCAAGCCTTAATAGAAGTTTCTAGTGGATCAGAATACAAACGAAAGCACTGACAACGTATTTGACTCTGAAGTTGCATTTGGTCACAACAACATTTTTTGCAATTTCCAACTTTTTGGTTTACAAGAATTCAGGCAACTAATGCATATGTTTTTATTGTTATTCAAGCCTTAATAGAAGTTTCTAGTGGATCAGAATACAAACGAAAGCACTGACAACGTAATTGACTCTGAAGTTGCATTTGGTCACAACAACATTTTATGCAATTTCCAACTTTTTGGTTTACAAGAATTCAGGCAACTAATGCATATGTTTTTATTGTTATTCAAGCCTTAATAGAAGTTTCTAGTGGATCAGAATACAAACGAAAGCACTGACAACGTATTTGACTCTGAAGTTGCATTTGGTCACAACAACATTTTTTGCAATTTCCAACTTTTTGGTTTACAAGAATTCAGGCAACTAATGCATATGTTTTTATTGTTATTCAAGCCTTAATAGAAGTTTCTAGTGGATCAGAATACAAACGAAAGCACTGACAACGTATTTGACTCTGAAGTTGCATTTGGTCACAACAACATTTTTTGCAATTTCCAACTTTTTGGTTTACAAGAATTCAGGCAACTAATGCATATGTTTTTATTGTTATTTAGGCATAATTAGAAGTTTCTAGTGGATCAGAATACAAACGAAAGCACTGACAACGTAATTGACTCTGAAGTTGCATTTGGTCACAACAACATTTTATGCAGTTTCCAACTTTTTGGTTTACAAGAATTCAGGCAACTAATGCATATGTTTTTATTGTTATTCAAGCCTTAATAGAAGTTTCTAGTGGATCAGAATACAAACGAAAGCACTGACAATGTAATTGACTCTGAAGTTGCATTTGGTCACAACAACATTTTTTGCAATTTCCAACTTTTTGGTTTACAAGAATTCAGGCAACTAATGCATATGTTTTTATTGTTATTCAAGCCTTAATAGAAGTTTCTAGTGGATCAGAATACAAACGAAAGCACTGACAACGTAATTGACTCTGAAGTTGCATTTGGTCACAACAACATTTTATGCAGTTTCCAACTTTTTGGTTTACAAGAATTCAAGCAACTAATGAATATGTTTTTATTGTTATTCAGGCCTTAATAGAAGTTTCTAGTGGATCAGAATACAAACGAAAGCACTGACAATGTAATTGACTCTGAAGTTGCATTTGGTCACAACAACATTTCATGCAATTTTAACTTTTTGGTTTACAAGAATTCAGGCAACTAATGCATATGTTTTTATTGTTATTCAAGCCTTAATAGAAGTTTCTAGTGGATCAGAATACAAACGAAAGCACTGACAACGTAATTGACTCTGAAGTTGCATTTGGTCACAACAACATTTTATGCAGTTTCCAACTTTTTGGTTTACAAGAATTCAAGCAACTAATGAATATGTTTTTATTGTTATTCAGGCCTTAATAGAAGTTTCTAGTGGATCAGAATACAAACGAAAGCACTGACAACGTATTTGACTCTGAAGTTGACATTTGGTCACAACAACATTTTATGCAGTTTCCAACTTTTTGGTTTACAAGAATTCAGGCAACTAATGCATATGTTTTTATTGTTATTCAAGCCTTAATAGAAGTTTCTAGTGGATCAGAATACAAACGAAAGCACTGACAACGTAATTGACTCTGAAGTTGCATTTGGTCACAACAACATTTTATGCAGTTTCCAACTTTTTGGTTTACAAGAATTCAGGCAACTAATGCATATGTTTTTATTGTTATTCAAGCCTTAATAGAAGTTTCTAGTGGATCAGAATACAAACGAAAGCACTGACAACGTAATTGACTCTGAAGTTGCATTTGGTCACAACAACATTTTATGCAGTTTCCAACTTTTTGGTTTACAAGAATTCAAGCAACTAATGAATATGTTTTTATTGTTATTCAGGCCTTAATAGAAGTTTCTAGTGGATCAGAATACAAACGAAAGCACTGGCAACGTATTTGACTCTGAAGTTGACATTTGTCACAACAACATTTTATGCAGTTTCCAACTTTTTGGTTTACAAGAGTTCAGGCAACTAATGCATATGTTTTTATTGTTATTCAAGCCTTAATAGAAGTTTCTAGTGGATCAGAATACAAACGAAAGTACTGACAACGTATTTGACTCTGAAGTTGACATTTGTCACAACAACATTTTATGCAATTTCCAACTTTTTGGTTTACAAGAATTCAGGCAACTAATGCATATGTTTTTATTGTTATTCAGGCCATAATAGAAGTTTCTAGTGGATCAGAATACAAACGAAAGCACTGGCAACGTATTTGACTCTGAAGTTGACATTTGTCACAACAACATTTTATGCAGTTTCCAACTTTTTGGTTTACAAGAATTCAGGCAACTAATGAATATGTTTTTATTGTTATTCAGGCCTTAATAGAAGTTTCTAGTGGATCAGAATACAAACGAAAGCACTGACAACGTATTTGACTCTGAAGTTGACATTTGTCACAACAACATTTTATGCAGTTTCCAACTTTTTGGTTTACAAGAGTTCAGGCAACTAATGCATATGTTTTTATTGTTATTCAAGCCTTAATAGAAGTTTCTAGTGGATCAGAATACAAACGAAAGTACTGACAACGTATTTGACTCTGAAGTTGACATTTGTCACAACAACATTTTATGCAATTTCCAACTTTTTGGTTTACAAGAATTCAGGCAACTAATGCATATGTTTTTATTGTTATTCAGGCCATAATAGAAGTTTCTAGTGGATCAGAATACAAACGAAAGCACTGACAACGTATTTGACTCTGAAGTTGACATTTGGTCACAACAACATTTTATGCAATTTCCAACTTTTTGGTTTACAAGAATTCAAGCAACTAATGCATATGTTTTCATTGTTATTCAAGCCTTAATAGAAGTTTCTAGTGGATCAGAATACAAACGAAAGCACTGACAATGTAATTGACTCTGAAGTTGCATTTGGTCACAACAACATTTCATGCAATTTTAACTTTTTGGTTTACAAGAATTCAAGCAACTAATGCATATGTTTTTATTGTTATTCAAGCCTTAATAGAAGTTTCTAGTGGATCAGAATACAAACGAAAGCACTGACAATGTAATTGACTCTGAAGTTGCATTTGGTCACAACAACATTTCATGCAATTTTAACTTTTTGGTTTACAAGAATTCAAGCAACTAATGCATATGTTTTTATTGTTATTCAAGCCTTAATAGAAGTTTCTAGTGGATCAGAATACAAACGAAAGCACTGACAATGTAATTGACTCTGAAGTTGCATTTGGTCACAACAACATTTTATGCAATTTCCAACTTTTTGGTTTACAAGAATTCAGGCAACTAATGCATATGTTTTTATTGTTATTTAGGCATAATTAAAAGTTTCTAGTGGATCACAATACAAACGAAAGCACTGACAACGTAATTGACTCTGAAGTTGCATTTGGTCACAACAACATTTTATGCAATTTCCAACTTTTTGGTTTACAAGAATTCAGGCAACTAATGCATATGTTTTTATTGTTATTCAAGCCTTAATAGAAGTTTCTAGTGGATCAGAATACAAACGAAAGCACTGACAACGTAATTGACTCTGAAGTTGCATTTGGTCACAACAACATTTTATGCAATTTCCAACTTTTTGGTTTACAAGAATTCAGGCAACTAATGCATATGTTTTTATTGTTATTTAGGCATAATTAAAAGTTTCTAGTGGATCACAATACAAACGAAAGCACTGACAACGTAATTGACTCTGAAGTTGCATTTGGTCACAACAACATTTTATGCAATTTCCAACTTTTTGGTTTACAAGAATTCAGGCAACTAATGCATATGTTTTTATTGTTATTCAAGCCTTAATAGAAGTTTCTAGTGGATCAGAATACAAACGAAAGCACTGACAATGTAATTGACTCTGAAGTTGCATTTGGTCACAACAACATTTTATGCAATTTTAACTTTTTGGTTTACAAGAATTCAAGCAACTAATGCATATGTTTTTATTGTTATTCAAGCCTTAATAGAAGTTTCCAGTGGATCAGAATACAAACGAAAGCACTGACAACGTATTTGACTCTGAAGTTGACATTTGGTCACAACAACATTTTATGCAATTTCCAACTTTTTGGTTTACAAGAATTCAGGCAACTAATGCATATGTTTTTATTGTTATTCAGGCCTAATTAGAAGTTTCTAGTGGATCAGAATACAAACGAAAGCACTGACAACGTATTTGACTCTGAAGTTGACATTTGGTCACAACAACATTTTATGCAGTTTCCAACTTTTTGGTTTACAAGAATTCAGGCAACTAATGCATATGTTTTTATTGTTATTCAAGCCTTAATAGAAGTTTCCAGTGGATCAGAATACAAACGAAAGCACTGACAACGTATTTGACTCTGAAGTTGACATTTGGTCACAACAACATTTTATGCAATTTCCAACTTTTTGGTTTACAACAATTCAGGCAACTAATGCATATGTCTTTATTGTTATTCAAGCCTTAATAGAAGTTTCTAGTGGATCAGAATACAAACGAAAGCACTGACAACGTATTTGACTCTGAAGTTGACATTTGTCACAACAACATTTTATGCAGTTTCCAACTTTTTGGTTTACAAGAATTCAGGCAACTAATGCATATGTTTTTATTGTTATTCAAGCCTTAATAGAAGTTTCCAGTGGATCAGAATACAAACGAAAGCACTGACAACGTATTTGACTCTGAAGTTGACATTTGGTCACAACAACATTTTATGCAATTTCCAACTTTTTGGTTTACAACAATTCAGGCAACTAATGCATATGTCTTTATTGTTATTCAAGCCTTAATAGAAGTTTCTAGTGGATCAGAATACAAACGAAAGCACTGACAACGTATTTGACTCTGAAGTTGACATTTGTCACAACAACATTTTATGCAGTTTCCAACTTTTTGGTTTACAAGAATTCAGGCAACTAATGCATATGTTTTTATTGTTATTCAAGCCTTAATAGAAGTTTCCAGTGGATCAGAATACAAACGAAAGCACTGACAACGTATTTGACTCTGAAGTTGACATTTGGTCACAACAACATTTTATGCAATTTCCAACTTTTTGGTTTACAACAATTCAGGCAACTAATGCATATGTCTTTATTGTTATTCAAGCCTTAATAGAAGTTTCTAGTGGATCAGAATACAAACGAAAGCACTGACAACGTATTTGACTCTGAAGTTGACATTTGGTCACAACAACATTTTATGCAATTTCCAACTTTTTGGTTTACAAGAATTCAGGCAACTAATGCATATGTTTTTATTGTTATTCAAGCCTTAATAGAAGTTTCTAGTGGATCAGAATACAAACGAAAGCACTGACAACGTATTTGACTCTGAAGTTGCATTTGGTCACAACAACATTTTATGCAATTTCCAACTTTTTGGTTTACAAGAATTCAGGCAACTAATGCATATGTTTTTATTGTTATTCAAGCCTTAATAGAAGTTTCTAGTGGATCAGAATACAAACGAAAGCACTGACAACGTATTTGACTCTGAAGTTGACATTTGTCACAACAACATTTTATGCAGTTTCCAACTTTTTGGTTTACAAGAATTCAGGCAACTAATGCATATGTTTTTATTGTTATTCAAGCCTTAATAGAAGTTTCCAGTGGATCAGAATACAAACGAAAGCACTGACAACGTATTTGACTCTGAAGTTGACATTTGGTCACAACAACATTTTATGCAATTTCCAACTTTTTGGTTTACAACAATTCAGGCAACTAATGCATATGTCTTTATTGTTATTCAAGCCTTAATAGAAGTTTCTAGTGGATCAGAATACAAACGAAAGCACTGACAACGTATTTGACTCTGAAGTTGACATTTGTCACAACAACATTTTATGCAGTTTCCAACTTTTTGGTTTACAAGAATTCAGGCAACTAATGCATATGTTTTTATTGTTATTCAAGCCTTAATAGAAGTTTCTAGTGGATCAGAATACAAACGAAAGCACTGACAACGTATTTGACTCTGAAGTTGCATTTGGTCACAACAACATTTTATGCAATTTCCAACTTTTTGGTTTACAAGAATTCAGGCAACTAATGCATATGTTTTTATTGTTATTCAAGCCTTAATAGAAGTTTCTAGTGGATCAGAATACAAACGAAAGCACTGACAACGTATTTGACTCTGAAGTTGACATTTGTCACAACAACATTTTATGCAGTTTCCAACTTTTTGGTTTACAAGAATTCAGGCAACTAATGCATATGTTTTTATTGTTATTCAAGCCTTAATAGAAGTTTCCAGTGGATCAGAATACAAACGAAAGCACTGACAACGTATTTGACTCTGAAGTTGACATTTGGTCACAACAACATTTTATGCAATTTCCAACTTTTTGGTTTACAACAATTCAGGCAACTAATGCATATGTCTTTATTGTTATTCAAGCCTTAATAGAAGTTTCTAGTGGATCAGAATACAAACGAAAGCACTGACAACGTATTTGACTCTGAAGTTGACATTTGTCACAACAACATTTTATGCAGTTTCCAACTTTTTGGTTTACAAGAATTCAGGCAACTAATGCATATGTTTTTATTGTTATTCAAGCCTTAATAGAAGTTTCTAGTGGATCAGAATACAAACGAAAGCACTGACAACGTATTTGACTCTGAAGTTGCATTTGGTCACAACAACATTTTATGCAGTTTCCAACTTTTTGGTTTACAAGAATTCAGGCAACTAATGCATATGTTTTTATTGTTATTCAAGCCTTAATAGAAGTTTCTAGTGGATCAGAATACAAACGAAAGCACTGACAACGTATTTGACTCTGAAGTTGACATTTGTCACAACAACATTTTATGCAGTTTCCAACTTTTTGGTTTACAAGAATTCAGGCAACTAATGCATATGTTTTTATTGTTATTCAAGCCTTAATAGAAGTTTCCAGTGGATCAGAATACAAACGAAAGCACTGACAACGTATTTGACTCTGAAGTTGACATTTGGTCACAACAACATTTTATGCAATTTCCAACTTTTTGGTTTACAACAATTCAGGCAACTAATGCATATGTCTTTATTGTTATTCAAGCCTTAATAGAAGTTTCTAGTGGATCAGAATACAAACGAAAGCACTGACAACGTATTTGACTCTGAAGTTGACATTTGTCACAACAACATTTTATGCAGTTTCCAACTTTTTGGTTTACAAGAATTCAGGCAACTAATGCATATGTCTTTATTGTTATTCAAGCCTTAATAGAAGTTTCTAGTGGATCAGAATACAAACGAAAGCACTGACAACGTATTTGACTCTGAAGTTGCATTTGGTCACAACAACATTTTATGCAATTTCCAACTTTTTGGTTTACAAGAATTCAGGCAACTAATGCATATGTTTTTATTGTTATTCAAGCCTTAATAGAAGTTTCTAGTGGATCAGAATACAAACGAAAGCACTGACAACGTATTTGACTCTGAAGTTGACATTTGTCACAACAACATTTTATGCAATTTCCAACTTTTTGGTTTACAAGAATTCAGGCAACTAATGCATATGTTTTTATTGTTATTCAAGCCTTAATAGAAGTTTCTAGTGGATCACAATACAAACGAAAGCACTGACAACGTAATTGACTCTGAAGTTGCATTTGGTCACAACAACATTTTATGCAATTTCCAACTTTTTGGTTTACAAGAATTCAGGCAACTAATGCATATGTTTTTATTGTTATTCAAGCCTTAATAGAAGTTTCTAGTGGATCAGAATACAAACGAAAGCACTGACAATGTAATTGACTCTGAAGTTGCATTTGGTCACAACAACATTTTATGCAATTTTAACTTTTTGGTTTACAAGAATTCAAGCAACTAATGCATATGTTTTTATTGTTATTCAAGCCTTAATAGAAGTTTCCAGTGGATCAGAATACAAACGAAAGCACTGACAACGTATTTGACTCTGAAGTTGACATTTGGTCACAACAACATTTTATGCAATTTCCAACTTTTTGGTTTACAAGAATTCAGGCAACTAATGCATATGTTTTTATTGTTATTCAGGCCTAATTAGAAGTTTCTAGTGGATCAGAATACAAACGAAAGCACTGACAACGTATTTGACTCTGAAGTTGACATTTGTCACAACAACATTTTATGCAGTTTCCAACTTTTTGGTTTACAAGAATTCAGGCAACTAATGCATATGTTTTTATTGTTATTCAAGCCTTAATAGAAGTTTCCAGTGGATCAGAATACAAACGAAAGCACTGACAACGTATTTGACTCTGAAGTTGACATTTGGTCACAACAACATTTTATGCAATTTCCAACTTTTTGGTTTACAACAATTCAGGCAACTAATGCATATGTCTTTATTGTTATTCAAGCCTTAATAGAAGTTTCTAGTGGATCAGAATACAAACGAAAGCACTGACAACGTATTTGACTCTGAAGTTGACATTTGTCACAACAACATTTTATGCAGTTTCCAACTTTTTGGTTTACAAGAATTCAGGCAACTAATGCATATGTTTTTATTGTTATTCAAGCCTTAATAGAAGTTTCTAGTGGATCAGAATACAAACGAAAGCACTGACAACGTATTTGACTCTGAAGTTGCATTTGGTCACAACAACATTTTATGCAATTTCCAACTTTTTGGTTTACAAGAATTCAGGCAACTAATGCATATGTTTTTATTGTTATTCAAGCCTTAATAGAAGTTTCTAGTGGATCAGAATACAAACGAAAGCACTGACAACGTATTTGACTCTGAAGTTGACATTTGTCACAACAACATTTTATGCAATTTCCAACTTTTTGGTTTACAAGAATTCAGGCAACTAATGCATATGTTTTTATTGTTATTCAAGCCTTAATAGAAGTTTCTAGTGGATCAGAATACAAACGAAAGCACTGACAACGTATTTGACTCTGAAGTTGACATTTGTCACAACAACATTTTATGCAGTTTCCAACTTTTTGGTTTACAAGAATTCAGGCAACTAATGCATATGTTTTTATTGTTATTCAGGCCTAATTAGAAGTTTCTAGTGGATCAGAATACAAACGAAAGCACTGACAACGTATTTGACTCTGAAGTTGACATTTGTCACAACAACATTTTATGCAATTTCCAACTTTTTGGTTTACAAGAATTCAGGCAACTAATGCATATGTTTTTATTGTTATTCAGGCCTAATTAGAAGTTTCTAGTGGATCAGAATACAAACGAAAGCACTGACAACGTATTTGACTCTGAAGTTGCATTTGGTCACAACAACATTTTATGCAATTTCCAACTTTTTGGTTTACAAGAATTCAGGCAACTAATGCATATGTTTTTATTGTTATTCAGGCCTAATTAGAAGTTTCTAGTGGATCAGAATACAAACGAAAGTACTGACAACGTATTTGACTCTGAAGTTGCATTTGGTCACAACAACATTTTATGCAATTTCCAACTTTTTGGTTTACAAGAATTCAGGCAACTAATGCATATGTTTTTATTGTTATTCAGGCCTAATTAGAAGTTTCTAGTGGATCAGAATACAAACGAAAGCACTGACAACGTATTTGACTCTGAAGTTGCACTTGGTCACAACAACATTTTATGCAATTTCCAACTTTTTGGTTTACAAGAATTCAGGCAACTAATGCATATGTTTTTATTGTTATTCAGGCCTAATTAGAAGTTTCTAGTGGATCAGAATACAAACGAAAGTACTGACAACGTATTTGACTCTGAAGTTGACATTTGGTCACAACAACATTTTATGCAATTTCCAACTTTTTGGTTTACAAGAATTCAGGCAACTAATGCATATGTTTTTATTGTTATTCAGGCCTAATTAGAAGTTTCTAGTGGATCAGAATACAAACGAAAGCACTGACAACGTATTTGACTCTGAAGTTGCATTTGGTCACAACAACATTTTATGCAATTTCCAACTTTTTGGTTTACAAGAATTCAGGCAACTAATGCATATGTTTTTATTGTTATTCAGGCCTAATTAGAAGTTTCTAGTGGATCAGAATACAAACGAAAGCACTGACAACGTATTTGACTCTGAAGTTGCATTTGGTCACAACAACATTTTATGCAATTTCCAACTTTTTGGTTTACAAGAATTCAGGCAACTAATGCATATGTTTTTATTGTTATTCAGGCCTAATTAGAAGTTTCTAGTGGATCAGAATACAAACGAAAGTACTGACAACGTATTTGACTCTGAAGTTGACATTTGTCACAACAACATTTTATGCAGTTTCCAACTTTTTGGTTTACAAGAATTCAGGCAACTAATGCATATGTTTTTATTGTTATTCAAGCCTTAATAGAAGTTTCTAGTGGATCAGAATACAAACGAAAGCACTGACAACGTATTTGACTCTGAAGTTGACATTTGGTCACAACAACATTTTATGCAATTTCCAACTTTTTGGTTTACAACAATTCAGGCAACTAATGCATATGTCTTTATTGTTATTCAAGCCTTAATAGAAGTTTCTAGTGGATCAGAATACAAACGAAAGCACTGACAACGTATTTGACTCTGAAGTTGACATTTGTCACAACAACATTTTATGCAGTTTCCAACTTTTTGGTTTACAAGAATTCAGGCAACTAATGCATATGTTTTTATTGTTATTCAAGCCTTAATAGAAGTTTCTAGTGGATCAGAATACAAACGAAAGCACTGACAACGTATTTGACTCTGAAGTTGACATTTGTCACAACAACATTTTATGCAATTTCCAACTTTTTGGTTTACAAGAAATCAGGCAACTAATGCATATGTTTTTATTGTTATTCAGGCCTAATTAGAAGTTTCTAGTGGATCAGAATACAAACGAAAGCACTGACAACGTATTTGACTCTGAAGTTGACATTTGTCACAACAACATTTTATGCAATTTCCAACTTTTTGGTTTACAAGAATTCAGGCAACTAATGCATATGTTTTTATTGTTATTCAAGCCTTAATAGAAGTTTCTAGTGGATCAGAATACAAACGAAAGCACTGACAACGTATTTGACTCTGAAGTTGACATTTGTCACAACAACATTTTATGCAATTTCCAACTTTTTGGTTTACAAGAATTCAGGCAACTAATGCATATGTTTTTATTGTTATTCAGGCCTAATTAGAAGTTTCTAGTGGATCAGAATACAAACGAAAGCACTGACAACGTATTTGACTCTGAAGTTGCATTTGGTCACAACAACATTTTATGCAATTTCCAACTTTTTGGTTTACAAGAATTCAGGCAACTAATGCATATGTTTTTATTGTTATTCAGGCCTAATTAGAAGTTTCTAGTGGATCAGAATACAAACGAAAGTACTGACAACGTATTTGACTCTGAAGTTGCATTTGGTCACAACAACATTTTATGCAATTTCCAACTTTTTGGTTTACAAGAATTCAGGCAACTAATGCATATGTTTTTATTGTTATTCAGGCCTAATTAGAAGTTTCTAGTGGATCAGAATACAAACGAAAGTACTGACAACGTATTTGACTCTGAAGTTGACATTTGGTCACAACAACATTTTATGCAATTTCCAACTTTTTGGTTTACAAGAATTCAGGCAACTAATGCATATGTTTTTATTGTTATTCAAGCCTTAATAGAAGTTTCTAGTGGATCAGAATACAAACGAAAGCACTGACAACGTATTTGACTCTGAAGTTGCATTTGGTCACAACAACATTTTATGCAATTTCCAACTTTTTGGTTTACAAGAATTCAGGCAACTAATGCATATGTTTTTATTGTTATTCAAGCCTTAATAGAAGTTTCTAGTGGATCAGAATACAAACGAAAGCACTGACAACGTATTTGACTCTGAAGTTGACATTTGTCACAACAACATTTTATGCAATTTCCAACTTTTTGGTTTACAAGAATTCAGGCAACTAATGCATATGTTTTTATTGTTATTCAAGCCTTAATAGAAGTTTCTAGTGGATCAGAATACAAACGAAAGCACTGACAACGTATTTGACTCTGAAGTTGACATTTGTCACAACAACATTTTATGCAATTTCCAACTTTTTGGTTTACAAGAATTCAGGCAACTAATGCATATGTTTTTATTGTTATTCAAGCCTTAATAGAAGTTTCTAGTGGATCAGAATACAAACGAAAGCACTGACAACGTATTTGACTCTGAAGTTGACATTTGTCACAACAACATTTTATGCAATTTCCAACTTTTTGGTTTACAAGAATTCAGGCAACTAATGCATATGTTTTTATTGTTATTCAGGCCTAATTAGAAGTTTCTAGTGGATCAGAATACAAACGAAAGTACTGACAACGTATTTGACTCTGAAGTTGACATTTGTCACAACAACATTTTATGCAATTTTAACTTTTTGGTTTACAAGAAATCAGGCAACTAATGCATATGTTTTTATTGTTATTCAGGCCTAATTAGAAGTTTCTAGTGGATCAGAATACAAACGAAAGTACTGACAACGTATTTGACTCTGAAGTTGACATTTGTCACAACAACATTTTATGCAATTTCCAACTTTTTGGTTTACAAGTATTCAGGCAACTAATGCATATGTTTTTATTGTTATTCAGGCCATAATAGAAGTTTCTAGTGGATCAGAATACAAACGAAAGTACTGACAACGTATTTGACTCTGAAGTTGACATTTGTCACAACAACATTTTATGCAATTTCCAACTTTTTGGTTTACAAGTATTCAGGCAACTAATGCATATGTTTTTATTGTTATTCAGGCCATAATAGAAGTTTCTAGTGGATCAGAATACAAACGAAAGCACTGACAACGTAATTGACTCTGAAGTTGCATTTGGTCACAACAACATTTTATGCAATTTTTTTCTTTTTGGTTTACAAGAATTCAGGCAACTAATGCATATGTTTTTATTGTTATTCAGGCCTAATTAGAAGTTTCTAGTGGATCAGAATACAAACGAAAGCACTGACAACGTATTTGACTCTGAAGTTGACATTTGGTCACAACAACATTTTATGCAGTTTCCAACTTTTTGGTTTACAAGAATTCAGGCAACTAATGCATATGTTTTTATTGTTATTCAAGCCTTAATAGAAGTTTCTAGTGGATCAGAATACAAACGAAAGCACTGACAACGTATTTGACTCTGAAGTTGACATTTGGTCACAACAACATTTTATGCAGTTTCCAACTTTTTGGTTTACAAGAATTCAGGCAACTAATGCATATGTTTTTATTGTTATTCAAGCCTTAATAGAAGTTTCTAGTGGATCAGAATACAAACGAAAGCACTGACAACGTATTTGACTCTGAAGTTGACATTTGGTCACAACAACATTTTATGCAGTTTCCAACTTTTTGGTTTACAAGAATTCAGGCAACTAATGCATATGTTTTTATTGTTATTCAGGCCTTAATAGAAGTTTCTAGTGGATCAGAATACAAACGAAAGCACTGACAACGTATTTGACTCTGAAGTTGACATTTGGTCACAACAACATTTTATGCAGTTTCCAACTTTTTGGTTTACAAGAATTCAGGCAACTATTGCATATGTTTTTATTGTTATTCAAGCCTTAATAGAAGTTTCTAGTGGATCAGAATACAAACGAAAGCACTGACAACGTATTTGACTCTGAAGTTGACATTTGGTCACAACAACATTTTATGCAGTTTCCAACTTTTTGGTTTACAAGAATTCAAGCAACTAATGAATATGTTTTTATTGTTATTCAGGCCTTAATAGAAGTTTCTAGTGGATCAGAATACAGACGAAAGCACTGACAACGTATTTGACTCTGAAGTTGACATTTGTCACAACAACATTTTATGCAGTTTCCAACTTTTTGGTTTACAAGAATTCAAGCAACTAATGAATATGTTTTTATTGTTATTCAGGCCATAATAGAAGTTTCTAGTGGATCAGAATACAAACGAAAGCACTGACAACGTATTTGACTCTGAAGTTGACATTTGTCACAACAACATTTTATGCAGTTTCCAACTTTTTGGTTTACAAGAATTCAGGCAACTAATGCATATGTTTTTATTGTTATTCAGGCCTAATTAGAAGTTTCTAGTGGATCAGAATACAAACGAAAGCACTGACAACGTATTTGACTCTGAAGTTGACATTTGTCACAACAACATTTTATGCAATTTTTAACTTTTTGGTTTACAAGAATTCAGGCAACTAATGCATATGTTTTTATTGTTTTTCAGGCCTAATTAGAAGTTTCTAGTGGATCAGAATACAAACGAAAGCACTGACAACGTATTTGACTCTGAAGTTGACATTTGGTCACAACAACATTTTATGCAATTTTTAACTTTTTGGTTTACAAGAATTCAGGCAACTAATGCATATGTTTTCATTGTTATTCAGGCCTTAATAGAAGTTTCTAGTGGATCAGAATACAAACGAAAGCACTGACAACGTATTTGACTCTGAAGTTGACATTTGGTCACAACAACATTTTATGCAATTTTTAACTTTTTGGTTTACAAGAATTCAGGCAACTAATGCATATGTTTTTATTGTTATTCAAGCCTTAATAGAAGTTTCTAGTGGATCAGAATACAAACGAAAGCACTGACAACGTATTTGACTCTGAAGTTGACATTTGTCACAACAACATTTTATGCAATTTCCAACTTTTTGGTTTACAAGAATTCAGGCAACTAATGCATATGTTTTTATTGTTATTCAGGCCTAATTAGAAGTTTCTAGTGGATCAGAATACAAACGAAAGCACTGACAACGTATTTGACTCTGAAGTTGACATTTGGTCACAACAACATTTTATGCAATTTCCAACTTTTTGGTTTACAAGAATTCAGGCAACTAATGCATATGTTTTTATTGTTATTCAGGCCTTAATAGAAGTTTCTAGTGGATCAGAATACAAACGAAAGCACTGACAACGTATTTGACTCTGAAGTTGACATTTGGTCACAACAACATTTTATGCAATTTCCAACTTTTTGGTTTACAAGAATTCAGGCAACTAATGAATATGTTTTTATTGTTATTCAGGCCTAATTAGAAGTTTCTAGTGGATCAGAATACAAACGAAAGCACTGACAACGTATTTGACTCTGAAGTTGACATTTGGTCACAACAACATTTTATGCAATTTCCAACTTTTTGGTTTACAAGAATTCAGGCAACTAATGCATATGTTTTTATTGTTATTCAGGCCTAATTAGAAGTTTCTAGTGGATCAGAATACAAACGAAAGCACTGACAACGTATTTGACTCTGAAGTTGACATTTGTCACAACAACATTTTATGCAATTTTTTTCTTTTTGGTTTACAAGAATTCAGGCAACTAATGCATATGTTTTTATTGTTATTCAGGCCTAATTAGAAGTTTCTAGTGGATCAGAATACAAACGAAAGTACTGACAACGTATTTGACTCTGAAGTTGACATTTGTCACAACAACATTTTATGCAATTTTCAACTTTTTGGTTTACAAGAATTCAGGCAACTAATGCATATGTTTTTATTGTTATTCAGGCCTTAATAGAAGTTTCTAGTGGATCAGAATACAAACGAAAGCACTGACAACGTATTTGACTCTGAAGTTGACATTTGTCACAACAACATTTTATGCAATTTCCAACTTTTTGGTTTACAAGAATTCAGGCAACTAATGCATATGTTTTTATTGTTATTCAGGCCTAATTAGAAGTTTCTAGTGGATCAGAATACAAACGAAAGCACTGACAACGTATTTGACTCTGAAGTTGACATTTGGTCACAACAACATTTTATGCAATTTCCAACTTTTTGGTTTACAAGAATTCAGGCAACTAATGCATATGTTTTTATTGTTATTCAGGCCTTAATAGAAGTTTCTAGTGGATCAGAATACAAACGAAAGCACTGACAACGTATTTGACTCTGAAGTTGACATTTGTCACAACAACATTTTATGCAATTTTTTTCTTTTTGGTTTACAAGAATTCAGGCAACTAATGCATATGTTTTTATTGTTATTCAGGCCTAATTAGAAGTTTCTAGTGGATCAGAATACAAACGAAAGTACTGACAACGTATTTGACTCTGAAGTTGACATTTGTCACAACAACATTTTATGCAATTTCCAACTTTTTGGTTTACAAGAATTCAGGCAACTAATGCATATGTTTTTATTGTTATTCAGGCCTTAATAGAAGTTTCTAGTGGATCAGAATACAAACGAAAGCACTGACAACGTATTTGACTCTGAAGTTGCATTTGGTCACAACAACATTTTATGCAATTTTTAACTTTTTGGTTTACAAGAATTCAGGCAACTAATGCATATGTTTTTATTGTTATTCAGGCATAATTAGAAGTTTCTAGTGGATCAGAATACAAACGAAAGCACTGACAACGTATTTGACTCTGAAGTTGCATTTGGTCACAACAACATTTTATGCAATTTTCAACTTTTTGGTTTACAAGAATTCAGGCAACTAATGCATATGTTTTTATTGTTATTCAGGCCTTAATAGAAGTTTCTAGTGGATCAGAATACAAACGAAAGCACTGACAACGTATTTGACTCTGAAGTTGCATTTGGTCACAACAACATTTTATGCAATTTTTAACTTTTTGGTTTACAAGAATTCAGGCAACTAATGCATATGTTTTTATTGTTATTCAGGCATAATTAGAAGTTTCTAGTGGATCAGAATACAAACGAAAGCACTGACAACGTATTAGACTCTGAAGTTGCATTTGGTCACAACAACATTTTATGCAGTTTCCAACTTTTTGACTTACAAGAATTCAAGCAACTAATGCATATGTTTTTATTGTTATTCAGGCATAATTAGAAGTTTCTAGTGGATCAGAATACAAACGAAAGCACTGACAACGTATTTGACTCTGAAGTTGACATTTGTCACAACAACATTTTATGCAATTTTTAACTTTTTGGTTTACAAGAATTCAGGCAACTAATGCATATGTTCTTATTGTTATTCAGGCATAATTAGAAGTTTCTAGTGGATCAGAATACAAACGAAAGCACTCACAACGTATTAGACTCTGAAGTTGCATTTGGTCACAACAACATTTTATGCAGTTTCCAACTTTTTGGTTTACAAGAATTCAGGCAACTAATGCATATGTTTTTATTTATATTCAGGCCTTAATAGAAGTTTCTAGTGGATCAGAATACAAACGAAAGCACTGACAACGTATTTGACTCTGAAGTTGCATTTGGTCACAACAACATTTTATGCAATTTTTAACTTTTTGGTTTACAAGAATTCAGGCAACTAATGCATATGTTTTTATTGTTATTCAGGCATAATTAGAAGTTTCTAGTGGATCAGAATACAAACGAAAGCACTGACAACGTATTTGACTCTGAAGTTGCATTTGGTCACAACAACATTTTATGCAATTTTCAACTTTTTGGTTTACAAGAATTCAGGCAACTAATGCATATGTTTTTATTGTTATTCAGGCCTTAATAGAAGTTTCTAGTGGATCAGAATACAAACGAAAGCACTGACAACGTATTTGACTCTGAAGTTGCATTTGGTCACAACAACATTTTATGCAATTTTTAACTTTTTGGTTTACAAGAATTCAGGCAACTAATGCATATGTTTTTATTGTTATTCAGGCATAATTAGAAGTTTCTAGTGGATCAGAATACAAACGAAAGCACTGACAACGTATTAGACTCTGAAGTTGCATTTGGTCACAACAACATTTTATGCAGTTTCCAACTTTTTGACTTACAAGAATTCAAGCAACTAATGCATATGTTTTTATTGTTATTCAGGCATAATTAGAAGTTTCTAGTGGATCAGAATACAAACGAAAGCACTGACAACGTATTTGACTCTGAAGTTGACATTTGTCACAACAACATTTTATGCAATTTTTAACTTTTTGGTTTACAAGAATTCAGGCAACTAATGCATATGTTCTTATTGTTATTCAGGCATTATTAGAAGTTTCTAGTGGATCAGAATACAAACGAAAGCACTCACAACGTATTAGACTCTGAAGTTGCATTTGGTCACAACAACATTTTATGCAGTTTCCAACTTTTTGGTTTACAAGAATTCAGGCAACTAATGCATATGTTTTTATTTATATTCAGGCCTTAATAGAAGTTTCGGCTCTGTTCCAGAATAGGGGTCCCTCGATTTTCTGGGGGTCCCATGAAATCTCCAGGGGTCCCATGGAATCTCCAAGGGCCCCATCAATTCTCCAGGGGTCCCATCAAATCTCCAGGGGTCACATCGAATCTCCAGGGGTCCCATGAAATCTCCAAGGGTCCCATGCCATCTATGAAAAATCTGAAGGGTCCCATGGAATTGCCAGGTGTCCCATGGATTCTCCAAGGGTCCCATGCTGGCGACAAGGGTCCCATCAAAATAGTGAAGTTTCATAACAAAAAAGTGTTTGCAAAGCGAAACAGAAGTTTCCGAACCGAACTGTTAGAAGTTTTGTGAAGTTCTATTTTTCCGTTATGTTTTTATCGTGTTTTTTCCCTCATTTTTCATGTGTAAAGAAAATTTTCAGAATGCTTTGTAATGAAAAAAAAAATACAAAGAAACAACATTCGAAGAAAAACAGAGAAAAAACATCAACAAGTCAGAAGAATAACACGTGGTGATGGGCTACTCTACAACGAAAACAATCCAGCAATTTGAGTGATCAAGCCCAGAGCTCCTCTTCCTTTTCCCAAACGGCCGATACGCTTGCGTCCAAATGATTTCCCTCCGAATTTCTTTCCACGGTTCCAGGTAGATTTCTCTGGAATGAAAGAATATGTAGGTTACAAAGGTTTGCAACAAGAAGCAAACACATATCAATCACTTCTTCGGCCACCTCCATTCCAATGTGCCACATTTGTTTGCGGTTTTTCTCCTTTTTGTGATTTTCTTCTTCCCGAGCTATTTCAGCTTCATATCTCTTTCTCTCTTCCGAAGAATCCGTTGGGAGGACAAAACCGCTGTCTACAAAAATATACAATCAGTGTTAGCTGAATGAATCCCTGATGAAAGTGACATACCGGCTGGGTCGAAATCCGGTTGATCTTCGAGGACGATAGTTTCTTCGGAAAGGTCTTGGACTTCGACAGGGGTATCAGGAATTTCAGCAATATCTTCCGATGGCAGCTCCGATGACCATTTTATTGTTCTCTTTACATGTTTCAATCTTTTTTTATGCGCCAAATAAAACCAATAAATGATATTTTGGGAACTTTCTTCCAAGTCAATGATGTTCAGAAATGATGTTGAAAACAGAAAAAAAAAGAAAAAAATAATGATCGAGCAACGAAAAAACATTAATTCACATGGGACCCTAGTCGCCAGCATGGGACCCCTAGAGAATCCATGGGACCCCTGGCAATTCCATGGGACCCTTCAGATTTTTCATAAATGGCATGGGACCCTTGGAGATTTCATGGGACCCCTGGAGATTCGATGGGACCCCTGGAGATTCGATGGGACCCTTGGAGATTCCATGGGACCCCTGGAGGTTTAATGGGACCCCTGGAGATTTCATGGGACCCCCAGAAAATCAAGGGACCCCTATTCTGGAACAGAGCCGAAGTTTCTAGTGGATCAGAATACAAACGAAAGTACTGACAACGTATTTGACTCTGAAGTTGCATTTGGTCACGACAACATTTTATGCAGTTTCCAACTTTTTGGTTTACAAGAATACAAGCAACTAATGCATATGTTTTTATTGTTATTCAGGCATAATTAGAAGTTTCTAGTGGATCAGAATACAAACGAAAGCACTGACAACGTATTTGACTCTGAAGTTGACATTTGTCACAACAACATTTTATGCAATTTTTAACTTTTTGGTTTACAAGAATTCAGGCAACTAATGCATATGTTTTTATTGTTATTCAGGCCTAATTAGAAGTTTCTAGTGGATCAGAATACAAACAAAAGTACTGACAACGTATTTGACTCTGAAGTTGACATTTGTCACAACAACATTTAATGCAGTTTCCAACTTTTTGACTTACAAGAATTCAAGCAACTAATGCATATGTTTTTATTGTTATTCAGGCATAATTAGAAGTTTCTAGTGGATCAGAATACAAACGAAAGCACTGACAACGTATTTGACTCTGAAGTTGACATTTGTCACAACAACATTTTATGCAATTTTTAACTTTTTGGTTTACAAGAATTCAGGCAACTAATGCATATGTTTTTATTGTTATTCAAGCCTTAATAGAAGTTTCTAGTGGATCAGAATACAAACGAAAGCACTGACAACGTATTTGACTCTGAAGTTGACATTTGTCACAACAACATTTTATGCAATTTTTAACTTTTTGGTTTACAAGAATTCAGGCAACTAATGCATATGTTTTTATTGTTTTTCAGGCCTAATTAGAAGTTTCTAGTGGATCAGAATACAAACGAAAGCACTGACAACGTATTTGACTCTGAAGTTGACATTTGTCACAACAACATTTTATGCAATTTTTAACTTTTTGGTTTACAAGAATTCAGGCAACTAATGCATATGTTTTTATTGTTATTCAGGCCTAATTAGAAGTTTCTAGTGGATCAGAATACAAACGAAAGTACTGACAACGTGTTTGACTCTGAAGTTGACATTTGTCACAACAACATTTTATGCAATTTTTAACTTTTTGGTTTACAAGAATTCAGGCAACTAATGCATATGTTTTTATTGTTATTCAGGCCTAATTAGAAGTTTCTAGTGGATCAGAATACAAACGAAAGCACTGACAACGTATTTGACTCTGAAGTTGCATTTGGTCACAACAACATTTTATGCAATTTTTAACTTTTTGGTTTACAAGAATTCAGGCAACTAATGCATATGTTTTTATTGTTATTCAGGCCTAATTAGAAGTTTCTAGTGGATCAGAATACAAACGAAAGTACTGACAACGTATTTGACTCTGAAGTTGACATTTGTCACAACAACATTTTATGCAATTTTTAACTTTTTGGTTTACAAGAATTCAGGCAACTAATGCATATGTTTTTATTGTTATTCAGGCCTAATTAGAAGTTTCTAGTGGATCAGAATACAAACGAAAGTACTGACAACGTGTTTGACTCTGAAGTTGACATTTGTCACAACAACATTTTATGCAATTTTTAACTTTTTGGTTTACAAGAATTCAGGCAACTAATGCATATGTTCTTATTGTTATTCAGGCATTATTAGAAGTTTCTAGTGGATCAGAATACAAACGAAAGTACTGACAACGTATTTGACTCTGAAGTTGCATTTGGTCACAACAACATTTTATGCAGTTTCCAACTTTTTGACTTACAAGAATTCAAGCAACTAATGCATATGTTTTTATTGTTATTCAGGCATAATTAGAAGTTTCTAGTGGATCAGAATACAAACGAAAGCACTGACAACGTATTTGACTCTGAAGTTGACATTTGTCACAACAACATTTTATGCAATTTTTAACTTTTTGGTTTACAAGAATTCAGGCAACTAATGCATATGTTTTTATTGTTATTCAGGCATAATTAGAAGTTTCTAGTGGATCAGAATACAAACGAAAGCACTGACAACGTATTTGACTCTGAAGTTGACATTTGTCACAACAACATTTTATGCAATTTTTAACTTTTTGGTTTACAAGAATTCAGGCAACTAATGCATATGTTTTTATTGTTATTCAGGCATAATTAGAAGTTTCTAGTGGATCAGAATACAAACGAAAGCACTGACAACGTATTTGACTCTGAAGTTGACATTTGTCACAACAACATTTTATGCAATTTTTAACCTTTTGTTTACAAGAATTCAGGCAACTAATGCATATGTTTTTATTGTTATTCAGGCATAATTAGAAGTTTCTAGTGGATCAGAATACAAACGAAAGCACTGACAACGTATTTGACTCTGAAGTTGCATTTGGTCACAACAACATTTTATGCAGTTTCCAACTTTTTGACTTACAAGAATTCAAGCAACTAATGCATATGTTTTTATTGTTATTCAGGCATAATTAGAAGTTTCTAGTGGATCAGAATACAAACGAAAGCACTGACAACGTATTTGACTCTGAAGTTGACATTTGTCACAACAACATTTTATGCAATTTTTAACTTTTTGGTTTACAAGAATTCAGGCAACTAATGCATATGTTTTTATTGTTATTCAGGCATAATTAGAAGTTTCTAGTGGATCAGAATACAAACGAAAGCACTGACAACGTATTTGACTCTGAAGTTGACATTTGTCACAACAACATTTTATGCAATTTTTAACTTTTTGGTTTACAAGAATTCAGGCAACTAATGCATATGTTTTTATTGTTATTCAGGCATAATTAGAAGTTTCTAGTGGATCAGAATACAAACGAAAGCACTGACAACGTATTTGACTCTGAAGTTGACATTTGTCACAACAACATTTTATGCAATTTTTAACCTTTTGTTTACAAGAATTCAGGCAACTAATGCATATGTTTTTATTGTTATTCAGGCATAATTAGAAGTTTCTAGTGGATCAGAATACAAACGAAAGCACTGACAACGTATTAGACTCTGAAGTTGCATTTGGTCACAACAACATTTTATGCAGTTTCCAACTTTTTGGTTTACAAGAATTCAAGCAACTAATGCATATGTTTTTATTGTTATTCAGGCATAATTAGAAGTTTCTAGTGGATCAGAATACAAACGAAAGCACTGACAACGTATTTGACTCTGAAGTTGACATTTGTCACAACAACATTTTATGCAATTTTTAACCTTTTGTTTACAAGAATTCAGGCAACTAATGCATATGTTTTTATTGTTATTCAGGCATAATTAGAAGTTTCTAGTGGATCAGAATACAAACGAAAGCACTGACAACGTATTAGACTCTGAAGTTGCATTTGGTCACAACAACATTTTATGCAGTTTCCAACTTTTTGGTTTACAAGATTTCAAGCAACTAATGCATATGTTTTTATTGTTATTCAGGCCTAATTAGAAGTTTCTAGTGGATCAGAATACAAACGAAAACACTGACAACGTATTTGACTCTGAAGTTGACATTTGTCACAACAACATTTTATGCAATTTTAAACTTTTTGGTTTACAAGAATTCAGGCAACTAATGCATATGTTTTTATTGTTATTCAGGCATAATTAGAAGTTTCTAGTGGATCAGAATACAAACGAAAGCACTGACAACGTATTTGACTCTGAAGTTGACATTTGTCACAACAACATTTTATGCAATTTTTAACTTTTTGGTTTACAAGAATTCAGGCAACTAATGCATATGTTTTTATTGTTATTCAAGCCTTAATAGAAGTTTCTAGTGGATCAGAATACAAACGAAAGCACTGACAACGTATTTGACTCTGAAGTTGACATTTGTCACAACAACATTTTATGCAATTTTTAACTTTTTGGTTTACAAGAATTCAAGCAACTAATGCATATGTTTTTATTGTTATTCAGGCATAATTAGAAGTTTCTAGTGGATCAGAATACAAACGAAAGCACTGACAACGTATTTGACTCTGAAGTTGCATTTGGTCACAACAACATTTTATGCAGTTTCCAACTTTTTGGTTTACAAGAATTCAAGCAACTAATGCATATGTTTTTATTGTTATTCAGGCATAATTAGAAGTTTTTAGTGGATCAGAATACAAACGAAAGTACTGACAACGTATTTGACTCTGAAGTTGACATTTGTCACAACAACATTTTATGCAGTTTCCAACTTTTTGGTTTACAAGAATTCAGGCAACCAATGCATATGTTTTTATTGTTATTCAGGCCTTAATAGAAGTTTCTAGTGGATCAGAATACAAACGAAAGTACTGACAACGTATTTGACTCTGAAGTTGACATTTGGTCACAACAACATTTTATGCAATTTTTAACTTTTTGGTTTACAAGAATTCAGGCAACTAATGCATATGTTTTTATTGTTATTCAGGCCTAATTGGAAGTTTCTAGTGGATCAGAATACAAACGAAAGCACTGACAACGTATTAGACTCTGAAGTTGCATTTGGTCACAACAACATTTTATGCAGTTTCCAACTTTTTGGTTTACAAGAATTCAAGCAACTAATGCATATGTTTTTATTGTTATTCAGGCATAATTAGAAGTTTCTAGTGGATCAGAATACAAACGAAAGAACTGACAACGTATTTGACTCTGAAGTTGACATTTGTCACAACAACATTTTATGCAATTTTTAACTTTTTGGTTTACAAGAATTCAGGCAACTAATGCATATGTTTTTATTGTTATTCAGGCCTAATTAGAAGTTTCTAGTGGATCAGAATACAAACGAAAGCACTGACAACGTATTTGACTCTGAAGTTGACATTTGTCACAACAACATTTTATGCAATTTTTAACTTTTTGGTTTACAAGAATTCAGGCAACTAATGCATATGTTTTTATTGTTATTCAGGCATAATTAGAAGTTTCTAGTGGATCAGAATACAAACGAAAGTACTGACAACGTATTTGACTCTGAAGTTGACATTGGGTCACAACAACATTTTATGCAATTTTTAACTTTTTGGTTTACAAGAATTCAGGCAACTAATGCATATGTTTTTATTGTTATTCAAGCCTTAATAGAAGTTTCTAGTGGATCAGAATACAAACGAAAGCACTGACAACGTATTTGACTCTGAAGTTGACATTTGTCACAACAACATTTTATGCAATTTTTAACTTTTTGGTTTACAAGAATTCAGGCAACTAATGCATATGTTTTTATTGTTATTCAGGCATAATTAGAAGTTTCTAGTGGATCAGAATACAAACGAAAGCACTGACAACGTATTTGACTCTGAAGTTGACATTTGTCACAACAACATTTTATGCAATTTTTAACTTTTTGGTTTACAAGAATTCAGGCAACTAATGCATATGTTTTTATTGTTATTCAGGCATAATTAGAAGTTTCTAGTGGATCAGAATACAAACGAAAGTACTGACAACGTATTTGACTCTGAAGTTGACATTTGGTCACAACAACATTTTATGCAATTTTTAACTTTTTGGTTTACAAGAATTCAGGCAACTAATGCATATGTTTTTATTGTTATTCAGGCCTAATTAGAAGTTTCTAGTGGATCAGAATACAAACGAAAGCACTGACAACGTATTTGACTCTGAAGTTGACATTTGTCACAACAACATTTTATGAAGTTTCCAACTTTTTGGTTTACAAGAATTCAAGCAACTAATGCATATGTTTTTATTGTTATTCAGGCATAATTAGAAGTTTTTAGTGGATCAGAATACAAACGAAAGTACTGACAACGTATTTGACTCTGAAGTTGACATTTGTCACAACAACATTTTATGCAGTTTCCAACTTTTTGGTTTACAAGAATTCAGGCAACCAATGCATATGTTTTTATTGTTATTCAGGCCTAATTAGAAGTTTCTAGTGGATCAGAATACAAACGAAAGCACTGACAACGTATTTGACTCTGAAGTTGACATTTGTCACAACAACATTTTATGCAGTTTCCAACTTTTTGGTTTACAAGAATTCAAGCAACTAATGCATATGTTTTTATTGTTATTCAGGCATAATTAGAAGTTTTTAGTGGATCAGAATACAAACGAAAGTACTGACAACGTATTTGACTCTGAAGTTGACATTTGTCACAACAACATTTTATGCAGTTTCCAACTTTTTGGTTTACAAGAATTCAGGCAACCAATGCATATGTTTTTATTGTTATTCAGGCCTAATTAGAAGTTTCTAGTGGATCAGAATACAAACGAAAGCACTGACAACGTATTTGACTCTGAAGTTGACATTTGTCACAACAACATTTTATGCAGTTTCCAACTTTTTGGTTTACAAGAATTCAAGCAACTAATGCATATGTTTTTATTGTTATTCAGGCATAATTAGAAGTTTCTAGTGGATCAGAATACAAACGAAAGAACTGACAACGTATTTGACTCTGAAGTTGACATTTGTCACAACAACATTTTATGCAATTTTTAACTTTTTGGTTTACAAGAATTCAGGCAACTAATGCATATGTTTTTATTGTTATTCAGGCCTAATTAGAAGTTTCTAGTGGATCAGAATACAAACGAAAGCACTGACAACGTATTTGACTCTGAAGTTGACATTTGTCACAACAACATTTTATGCAATTTTTAACTTTTTGGTTTACAAGAATTCAGGCAACTAATGCATATGTTTTTATTGTTATTCAGGCCTAATTAGAAGTGTCTAGTGGATCAGAATACAAACGAAAGTACTGACAACGTATTTGACTCTGAAGTTGACATTGGGTCACAACAACATTTTATGCAATTTTTAACTTTTTGGTTTACAAGAATTCAGGCAACTAATGCATATGTTTTTATTGTTATTCAAGCCTTAATAGAAGTTTCTAGTGGATCAGAATACAAACGAAAGCACTGACAACGTATTTGACTCTGAAGTTGACATTTGTCACAACAACATTTTATGCAATTTTTAACTTTTTGGTTTACAAGAATTCAGGCAACTAATGCATATGTTTTTATTGTTATTCAGGCATAATTAGAAGTTTCTAGTGGATCAGAATACAAACGAAAGCACTGACAACGTATTTGACTCTGAAGTTGACATTTGTCACAACAACATTTTATGCAATTTTTAACTTTTTGGTTTACAAGAATTCAGGCAACTAATGCATATGTTTTTATTGTTATTCAGGCATAATTAGAAGTTTCTAGTGGATCAGAATACAAACGAAAGTACTGACAACGTATTTGACTCTGAAGTTGACATTTGGTCACAACAACATTTTATGCAATTTTTAACTTTTTGGTTTACAAGAATTCAGGCAACTAATGCATATGTTTTTATTGTTATTCAGGCCTAATTAGAAGTTTCTAGTGGATCAGAATACAAACGAAAGCACTGACAACGTATTTGACTCTGAAGTTGACATTTGTCACAACAACATTTTATGCAGTTTCCAACTTTTTGGTTTACAAGAATTCAAGCAACTAATGCATATGTTTTTATTGTTATTCAGGCATAATTAGAAGTTTTTAGTGGATCAGAATACAAACGAAAGTACTGACAACGTATTTGACTCTGAAGTTGACATTTGTCACAACAACATTTTATGCAGTTTCCAACTTTTTGGTTTACAAGAATTCAGGCAACCAATGCATATGTTTTTATTGTTATTCAGGCCTAATTAGAAGTTTCTAGTGGATCAGAATACAAACGAAAGCACTGACAACGTATTTGACTCTGAAGTTGACATTTGTCACAACAACATTTTATGCAGTTTCCAACTTTTTGGTTTACAAGAATTCAGGCAACTAATGCATATGTTTTTATTGTTATTCAGGCATAATTAGAAGTTTCTAGTGGATCAGAATACAAACGAAAGTACTGACAACGTATTTGACTCTGAAGTTGACATTTGTCACAACAACATTTTATGCAGTTTCCAACTTTTTGGTTTACAAGAATTCAAGCAACTAATGCATATGTTTTTATTGTTATTCAGGCATAATTAGAAGTTTTTAGTGGATCAGAATACAAACGAAAGTACTGACAACGTATTTGACTCTGAAGTTGACATTTGTCACAACAACATTTTATGCAGTTTCCAACTTTTTGGTTTACAAGAATTCAGGCAACCAATGCATATGTTTTTATTGTTATTCAGGCCTTAATAGAAGTTTCTAGTGGATCAGAATACAAACGAAAGTACTGACAACGTATTTGACTCTGAAGTTGACATTTGTCACAACAACATTTTATGCAGTTTCCAACTTTTTGGTTTACAAGAATTCAAGCAACTAATGCATATGTTTTTATTGTTATTCAGGCCTTAATAGAAGTTTCTAGTGGATCAGAATACAAACGAAAGTACTGACAACGTATTTGACTCTGAAGTTGACATTTGTCACAACAACATTTTATGCAGTTTCCAACTTTTTGGTTTACAAGAATTCAGGCAACCAATGCATATGTTTTTATTGTTATTCAGGCCTTAATAGAAGTTTCTAGTGGATCAGAATACAAACGAAAGTACTGACAACGTATTTGACTCTGAAGTTGACATTTGTCACAACAACATTTTATGCAGTTTCCAACTTTTTGGTTTACAAGAATTCAAGCAACTAATGCATATGTTTTTATTGTTATTCAGGCCTAATTAGAAGTTTCTAGTGGATCAGAATACAAACGAAAGCACTGACAACGTATTTGACTCTGAAGTTGACATTTGTCACAACAACATTTTATGCAGTTTCCAACTTTTTGGTTTACAAGAATTCAAGCAACTAATGCATATGTTTTTATTGTTATTCAGGCATAATTAGAAGTTTCTAGTGGATCAGAATACAAACGAAAGTACTGACAACGTATTTGACTCTGAAGTTGACATTTGTCACAACAACATTTTATGCAGTTTCCAACTTTTTGGTTTACAAGAATTCAGGCAACCAATGCATATGTTTTTATTGTTATTCAGGCCTTAATAGAAGTTTCTAGTGGATCAGAATACAAACGAAAGTACTGACAACGTATTTGACTCTGAAGTTGACATTTGGTCACAACAACATTTTATGCAGTTTCTAACTTTTTGGTTTACAAGAATTCAGGCAACTAATGCATATGTTTTTATTGTTATTCAGGCCTTAATAGAAGTTTCTAGTGGATCAGAATACAAACGAAAGCACTGACAACGTATTTGACTCTGAAGTTGACATTTGGTCACAACAACATTTTATGCAGTTTCTAACTTTTTGGTTTACAAGAATTCAGGCAACTAATGCATATGTTTTTATTGTTATTCAGGCATAATTAGAAGTTTCTAGTGGATCAGAATACAAACGAAAGTACTGACAACGTATTTGACTCTGAAGTTGACATTTGGTCACAACAACATTTTATGCAATTTTTAACTTTTTGGTTTACAAGAATTCAGGCAACTAATGCATATGTTTTTATTGTTATTCAAGCCTTAATAGAAGTTTCTAGTGGATCAGAATACAAACGAAAGCACTGACAACGTATTTGACTCTGAAGTTGACATTTGTCACAACAACATTTTATGCAATTTTTAACTTTTTGGTTTACAAGAATTCAGGCAACTAATGCATATGTTTTTATTGTTATTCAGGCCTAATTAGAAGTTTCTAGTGGATCAGAATACAAACGAAAGCACTGACAACGTATTTGACTCTGAAGTTGACATTTGTCACAACAACATTTTATGCAATTTTTAACTTTTTGGTTTACAAGAATTCAGGCAACTAATGCATATGTTTTTATTGTTATTCAGGCCTAATTAGAAGTTTCTAGTGGATCAGAATACAAACGAAAGTACTGACAACGTATTTGACTCTGAAGTTGACATTTGGTCACAACAACATTTTATGCAATTTTCAACTTTTTGGTTTACAAGAATTCAGGCAACTAATGCATATGTTTTTATTGTTATTCAGGCCTTAATAGAAGTTTCTAGTGGATCAGAATACAAACGAAAGCACTGACAACGTATTTGACTCTGAAGTTGACATTTGTCACAACAACATTTTATGCAATTTTTAACTTTTTGGTTTACAAGAATTCAGGCAACTAATGCATATGTTTTTATTGTTATTCAAGCCTTAATAGAAGTTTCTAGTGGATCAGAATACAAACGAAAGCACTGACAACGTATTTGACTCTGAAGTTGACATTTGTCACAACAACATTTTATGCAATTTTTAACTTTTTGGTTTACAAGAATTCAGGCAACTAATGCATATGTTTTTATTGTTATTCAGGCATAATTAGAAGTTTCTAGTGGATCAGAATACAAACGAAAGCACTGACAACGTATTTGACTCTGAAGTTGACATTTGTCACAACAACATTTTATGCAATTTTTAACTTTTTGGTTTACAAGAATTCAAGCAACTAATGCATATGTTTTTATTGTTATTCAGGCATAATTAGAAGTTTCTAGTGGATCAGAATACAAACGAAATCACTGACAACGTATTTGACTCTGAAGTTGACATTTGTCACAACAACATTTTATGCAATTTTTAACTTTTTGGTTTACAAGAATTCAGGCAACTAATGCATATGTTTTTATTGTTATTCAGGCATAATTAGAAGTTTTTAGTGGATCAGAATACAAACGAAAGTACTGACAACGTATTTGACTCTGAAGTTGACATTTGTCACAACAACATTTTATGCAGTTTCCAACTTTTTGGTTTACAAGAATTCAGGCAACTAATGCATATGTTTTTATTGTTATTCAGGCCTTAATAGAAGTTTCTAGTGGATCAGAATACAAACGAAAGCACTGACAACGTAATTGACTCTGAAGTTGACATTTGGTCACAACAACATTTTATGCAGTTTCTAACTTTTTGGTTTACAAGAATTCAGGCAACTAATGCATATGTTTTTATTGTTATTCAGGCATAATTAGAAGTTTCTAGTGGATCAGAATACAAACGAAAGTACTGACAACGTATTTGACTCTGAAGTTGACATTTGGTCACAACAACATTTTATGCAATTTTTAACTTTTTGGTTTACAAGAATTCAGGCAACTAATGCATATGTTTTTATTGTTATTCAGGCATAATTAGAAGTTTCTAGTGGATCAGAATACAAACGAAAGTACTGACAACGTATTTGACTCTGAAGTTGACATTTGGTCACAACAACATTTTATGCAATTTTTAACTTTTTGGTTTACAAGAATTCAGGCAACTAATGCATATGTTTTTATTGTTATTCAGGCATAATTAGAAGTTTCTAGTGGATCAGAATACAAACGAAAGCACTGACAACGTATTTGACTCTGAAGTTGACATTTGTCACAACAACATTTTATGCAATTTTTAACTTTTTGGTTTACAAGAATTCAGGCAACTAATGCATATGTTTTTATTGTTATTCAAGCCTTAATAGAAGTTTCTAGTGGATCAGAATACAAACGAAAGCACTGACAACGTATTTGACTCTGAAGTTGACATTTGTCACAACAACATTTTATGCAGTTTCCAACTTTTTGGTTTACAAGAATTCAGGCAACCAATGCATATGTTTTTATTGTTATTCAGGCCTTAATAGAAGTTTCTAGTGGATCAGAATACAAACGAAAGCACTGACAACGTATTTGACTCTGAAGTTGACATTTGGTCACAACAACATTTTATGCAGTTTCTAACTTTTTGGTTTACAAGAATTCAGGCAACTAATGCATATGTTTTTATTGTTATTCAGGCATAATTAGAAGTTTCTGGTGGATCAGAATACAAACGAAAGTACTGACAACGTATTTGACTCTGAAGTTGACATTTGTCACAACAACATTTTATGCAATTTTTAACTTTTTGGTTTACAAGAATTCAGGCAACTAATGCATATGTTTTTATTGTTATTCAGGCATAATTAGAAGTTTCTGGTGGATCAGAATACAAACGAAAGTACTGACAACGTATTTGACTCTGAAGTTGACATTTGTCACAACAACATTTTATGCAGTTTCCAACTTTTTGGTTTACAAGAATTCAGGCAACTAATGCCTATGTTTTTATTGTTATTCAGGCATAGTTAGAAGTTTCTAGTGGATCAGAATACAAACGAAAGCACTGACAACGTATTTGACTCTGAAGTTGACATTTGGTCACAACAACATTTTATGCAGTTTCTAACTTTTTGGTTTACAAGAATTCAGGCAACTAATGCATATGTTTTTATTGTTATTCAGGCCTTAATAGAAGTTTCTAGTGGATCAGAATACAAACGAAAGCACTGACAACGTATTTGACTCTGAAGTTGACATTTGGTCACAACAACATTTTATGCAGTTTCTAACTTTTTGGTTTACAAGAATTCAGGCAACTAATGCATATGTTTTTATTGTTATTCAGGCATAATTAGAAGTTTCTAGTGGATCAGAATACAAACGAAAGTACTGACAACGTATTTGACTCTGAAGTTGACATTTGGTCACAACAACATTTTATGCAATTTTTAACTTTTTGGTTTACAAGAATTCAGGCAACTAATGCATATGTTTTTTCTGTTATTCAAGCCTTAATAGAAGTTTCTAGTGGATCAGAATACAAACGAAAGCACTGACAACGTATTTGACTCTGAAGTTGACATTTGTCACAACAACATTTTATGCAGTTTCCAACTTTTTGGTTTACAAGAATTCAGGCAACCAATGCATATGTTTTTATTGTTATTCAGGCCTTAATAGAAGTTTCTAGTGGATCAGAATACAAACGAAAGCACTGACAACGTATTTGACTCTGAAGTTGACATTTGTCACAACAACATTTTATGCAGTTTCTAACTTTTTGGTTTACAAGAATTCAGGCAACTAATGCCTATGTTTTTATTGTTATTCAGGCATAGTTAGAAGTTTCTAGTGGATCAGAATACAAACGAAAGCACTGACAACGTATTTGACTCTGAAGTTGACATTTGGTCACAACAACATTTTATGCAGTTTCTAACTTTTTGGTTTACAAGAATTCAGGCAACTAATGCATATGTTTTTATTGTTATTCAGGCATAATTAGAAGTTTCTGGTGGATCAGAATACAAACGAAAGTACTGACAACGTATTTGACTCTGAAGTTGACATTTGTCACAACAACATTTTATGCAATTTTTAACTTTTTGGTTTACAAGAATTCAAGCAACTAATGCATATGTTTTTATTGTTTTTCAGGCCTTAATAGAAGTTTCTAGTGGATCAGAATACAAACGAAAGCACTGACAACGTATTTGACTCTGAAGTTGACATTTGTCACAACAACATTTTATGCAATTTTTAACTTTTTGGTTTACAAGAATTCAAGCAACTAATGCATATGTTTTTATTGTTTTTCAGGCCTTAATAGAAGTTTCTAGTGGATCAGAATACAAACGAAAGCACTGACAACGTATTTGACTCTGAAGTTGACATTTGTCACAACAACATTTTATGCAATTTTTAACTTTTTGGTTTACAAGAATTCAGGCAACTAATGCATATGTTTTTATTGTTATTCAGGCCTTAATAGAAGTTTCTAGTGGATCAGAATACAAACGAAAGCACTGACAACGTATTTGACTCTGAAGTTGACATTTGTCACAACAACATTTTATGCAATTTTTAACTTTTTGGTTTACAAGAATTCAAGCAACTAATGCATATGTTTTTATTGTTATTCAGGCCTTAATAGAAGTTTCTAGTGGATCAGAATACAAACGAAAGCACTGACAACGTATTTGACTCTGAAGTTGACATTTGTCACAACAACATTTTATGCAATTTTTAACTTTTTGGTTTACAAGAATTCAGGCAACTAATGCCTATGTTTTTATTGTTATTCAGGCATAGTTAGAAGTTTCTAGTGGATCAGAATACAAACGAAAGTACTGACAACGTATTTGACTCTGAAGTTGACATTTGTCACAACAACATTTTATGCAATTTTTAACTTTTTGGTTTACAAGAATTCAGGCAACTAATGCCTATGTTTTTATTGTTATTCAGGCATAATCAGAAGTTTCTAGTGGATCAGAATACAAACGAAAGTACTGACAACGTATTTGACTCTGAAGTTGACATTTGTCACAACAACATTTTATGCAATTTTTAACTTTTTGGTTTACAAGAATTCAAGCAACTAATGCATATGTTTTTATTGTTATTCAGGCATAATTAGAAGTTTCTAGTGGATCAGAATACAAACGAAAGTACTGACAACGTATTTGACTCTGAAGTTGACATTTGGTCACAACAACATTTTATGCAATTTTTAACTTTTTGGTTTACAAGAATTCAGGCAACTAATGCATATGTTTTTATTGTTATTCAGGCATAATTAGAAGTTTCTAGTGGATCAGAATACAAACGAAAGCACTGACAACGTATTTGACTCTGAAGTTGACATTTGTCACAACAACATTTTATGCAATTTTTAACTTTTTGGTTTACAAGAATTCAGGCAACTAATGCATATGTTTTTATTGTTATTCAAGCCTTAATAGAAGTTTCTAGTGGATCAGAATACAAACGAAAGCACTGACAACGTATTTGACTCTGAAGTTGACATTTGTCACAACAACATTTTATGCAGTTTCCAACTTTTTGGTTTACAAGAATTCAGGCAACCAATGCATATGTTTTTATTGTTATTCAGGCCTTAATAGAAGTTTCTAGTGGATCAGAATACAAACGAAAGCACTGACAACGTATTTGACTCTGAAGTTGACATTTGGTCACAACAACATTTTATGCAATTTCTAACTTTTTGGTTTACAAGAATTCAGGCAACTAATGCATATGTTTTTATTGTTATTCAGGCATAATTAGAAGTTTCTGGTGGATCAGAATACAAACGAAAGTACTGACAACGTATTTGACTCTGAAGTTGACATTTGTCACAACAACATTTTATGCAATTTTTAACTTTTTGGTTTACAAGAATTCAAGCAACTAATGCATATGTTTTTATTGTTATTCAGGCCTTAATAGAAGTTTCTAGTGGATCAGAATACAAACGAAAGCACTGACAACGTATTTGACTCTGAAGTTGACATTTGTCACAACAACATTTTATGCAATTTTTAACTTTTTGGTTTACAAGAATTCAGGCAACTAATGCCTATGTTTTTATTGTTATTCAGGCATAGTTAGAAGTTTCTAGTGGATCAGAATACAAACGAAAGTACTGACAACGTATTTGACTCTGAAGTTGACATTTGTCACAACAACATTTTATGCAATTTTTAACTTTTTGGTTTACAAGAATTCAGGCAACTAATGCCTATGTTTTTATTGTTATTCAGGCATAGTTAGAAGTTTCTAGTGGATCAGAATACAAACGAAAGTACTGACAACGTATTTGACTCTGAAGTTGACATTTGTCACAACAACATTTTATGCAATTTTTAACTTTTTGGTTTACAAGAATTCAAGCAACTAATGCATATGTTTTTATTGTTATTCAGGCCTTAATAGAAGTTTCTAGTGGATCAGAATACAAACGAAAGCACTGACAACGTATTTGACTCTGAAGTTGACATTTGTCACAACAACATTTTATGCAATTTTTAACTTTTTGGTTTACAAGAATTCAGGCAACTAATGCCTATGTTTTTATTGTTATTCAGGCATAGTTAGAAGTTTCTAGTGGATCAGAATACAAACGAAAGTACTGACAACGTATTTGACTCTGAAGTTGACATTTGTCACAACAACATTTTATGCAATTTTTAACTTTTTGGTTTACAAGAATTCAGGCAACTAATGCCTATGTTTTTATTGTTATTCAGGCATAATCAGAAGTTTCTAGTGGATCAGAATACAAACGAAAGTACTGACAACGTATTTGACTCTGAAGTTGACATTTGTCACAACAACATTTTATGCAATTTTTAACTTTTTGGTTTACAAGAATTCAAGCAACTAATGCATATGTTTTTATTGTTATTCAGGCATAATTAGAAGTTTCTAGTGGATCAGAATACAAACGAAAGTACTGACAACGTATTTGACTCTGAAGTTGACATTTGGTCACAACAACATTTTATGCAATTTTTAACTTTTTGGTTTACAAGAATTCAGGCAACTAATGCATATGTTTTTATTGTTATTCAGGCATAATTAGAAGTTTCTAGTGGATCAGAATACAAACGAAAGTACTGACAACGTATTTGACTCTGAAGTTGACATTTGTCACAACAACATTTTATGCAATTTTTAACTTTTTGGTTTACAAGAATTCAAGCAACTAATGCATATGTTTTTATTGTTATTCAGGCATAATTAGAAGTTTCTAGTGGATCAGAATACAAACGAAAGTACTGACAACGTATTTGACTCTGAAGTTGACATTTGTCACAACAACATTTTATGCAATTTTTAACTTTTTGGTTTACAAGAATTCAGGCAACTAATGCATATGTTTTTATTGTTATTCAAGCCTTAATAGAAGTTTCTAGTGGATCAGAATACAAACGAAAGCACTGACAACGTATTTGACTCTGAAGTTGACATTTGTCACAACAACATTTTATGCAGTTTCCAACTTTTTGGTTTACAAGAATTCAGGCAACCAATGCATATGTTTTTATTGTTATTCAGGCCTTAATAGAAGTTTCTAGTGGATCAGAATACAAACGAAAGTACTGACAACGTATTTGACTCTGAAGTTGACATTTGGTCACAACAACATTTTATGCAGTTTCTAACTTTTTGGTTTACAAGAATTCAGGCAACTAATGCCTATGTTTTTATTGTTATTCAGGCATAGTTAGAAGTTTCTAGTGGATCAGAATACAAACGAAAGTACTGACAACGTATTTGACTCTGAAGTTGACATTTGTCACAACAACATTTTATGCAATTTTTAACTTTTTGGTTTACAAGAATTCAGGCAACTAATGCCTATGTTTTTATTGTTATTCAGGCATAATCAGAAGTTTCTAGTGGATCAGAATACAAACGAAAGTACTGACAACGTATTTGACTCTGAAGTTGACATTTGTCACAACAACATTTTATGCAATTTTTAACTTTTTGGTTTACAAGAATTCAGGCAACTAATGCCTATGTTTTTATTGTTATTCAGGCATAATCAGAAGTTTCTAGTGGATCAGAATACAAACGAAAGTACTGACAACGTATTTGACTCTGAAGTTGACATTTGTCACAACAACATTTTATGCAATTTTTAACTTTTTGGTTTACAAGAATTCAAGCAACTAATGCATATGTTTTTATTGTTATTCAGGCATAATTAGAAGTTTCTAGTGGATCAGAATACAAACGAAAGTACTGACAACGTATTTGACTCTGAAGTTGACATTTGGTCACAACAACATTTTATGCAATTTTTAACTTTTTGGTTTACAAGAATTCAGGCAACTAATGCATATGTTTTTATTGTTATTCAGGCATAATTAGAAGTTTCTAGTGGATCAGAATACAAACGAAAGCACTGACAACGTATTTGACTCTGAAGTTGACATTTGTCACAACAACATTTTATGCAATTTTTAACTTTTTGGTTTACAAGAATTCAGGCAACTAATGCATATGTTTTTATTGTTATTCAAGCCTTAATAGAAGTTTCTAGTGGATCAGAATACAAACGAAAGCACTGACAACGTATTTGACTCTGAAGTTGACATTTGTCACAACAACATTTTATGCAATTTTTAACTTTTTGGTTTACAAGAATTCAAGCAACTAATGCATATGTTTTTATTGTTATTCAGGCATAATTAGAAGTTTCTAGTGGATCAGAATACAAACGAAAGTACTGACAACGTATTTGACTCTGAAGTTGACATTTGTCACAACAACATTTTATGCAATTTTTAACTTTTTGGTTTACAAGAATTCAGGCAACTAATGCATATGTTTTTATTGTTATTCAAGCCTTAATAGAAGTTTCTAGTGGATCAGAATACAAACGAAAGCACTGACAACGTATTTGACTCTGAAGTTGACATTTGTCACAACAACATTTTATGCAGTTTCCAACTTTTTGGTTTACAAGAATTCAGGCAACCAATGCATATGTTTTTATTGTTATTCAGGCCTTAATAGAAGTTTCTAGTGGATCAGAATACAAACGAAAGTACTGACAACGTATTTGACTCTGAAGTTGACATTTGGTCACAACAACATTTTATGCAGTTTCTAACTTTTTGGTTTACAAGAATTCAGGCAACTAATGCCTATGTTTTTATTGTTATTCAGGCATAGTTAGAAGTTTCTAGTGGATCAGAATACAAACGAAAGTACTGACAACGTATTTGACTCTGAAGTTGACATTTGTCACAACAACATTTTATGCAATTTTTAACTTTTTGGTTTACAAGAATTCAGGCAACTAATGCCTATGTTTTTATTGTTATTCAGGCATAATCAGAAGTTTCTAGTGGATCAGAATACAAACGAAAGTACTGACAACGTATTTGACTCTGAAGTTGACATTTGTCACAACAACATTTTATGCAATTTTTAACTTTTTGGTTTACAAGAATTCAGGCAACTAATGCCTATGTTTTTATTGTTATTCAGGCATAATCAGAAGTTTCTAGTGGATCAGAATACAAACGAAAGTACTGACAACGTATTTGACTCTGAAGTTGACATTTGTCACAACAACATTTTATGCAATTTTTAACTTTTTGGTTTACAAGAATTCAAGCAACTAATGCATATGTTTTTATTGTTATTCAGGCATAATTAGAAGTTTCTAGTGGATCAGAATACAAACGAAAGTACTGACAACGTATTTGACTCTGAAGTTGACATTTGGTCACAACAACATTTTATGCAATTTTTAACTTTTTGGTTTACAAGAATTCAGGCAACTAATGCATATGTTTTTATTGTTATTCAGGCATAATTAGAAGTTTCTAGTGGATCAGAATACAAACGAAAGCACTGACAACGTATTTGACTCTGAAGTTGACATTTGTCACAACAACATTTTATGCAATTTTTAACTTTTTGGTTTACAAGAATTCAGGCAACTAATGCATATGTTTTTATTGTTATTCAAGCCTTAATAGAAGTTTCTAGTGGATCAGAATACAAACGAAAGCACTGACAACGTATTTGACTCTGAAGTTGACATTTGTCACAACAACATTTTATGCAGTTTCCAACTTTTTGGTTTACAAGAATTCAGGCAACCAATGCATATGTTTTTATTGTTATTCAGGCCTTAATAGAAGTTTCTAGTGGATCAGAATACAAACGAAAGCACTGACAACGTATTTGACTCTGAAGTTGACATTTGGTCACAACAACATTTTATGCAGTTTCTAACTTTTTGGTTTACAAGAATTCAGGCAACTAATGCCTATGTTTTTATTGTTATTCAGGCATAGTTAGAAGTTTCTAGTGGATCAGAATACAAACGAAAGTACTGACAACGTATTTGACTCTGAAGTTGACATTTGTCACAACAACATTTTATGCAATTTTTAACTTTTTGGTTTACAAGAATTCAGGCAACTAATGCCTATGTTTTTATTGTTATTCAGGCATAATCAGAAGTTTCTAGTGGATCAGAATACAAACGAAAGTACTGACAACGTATTTGACTCTGAAGTTGACATTTGTCACAACAACATTTTATGCAATTTTTAACTTTTTGGTTTACAAGAATTCAAGCAACTAATGCATATGTTTTTATTGTTATTCAGGCATAATTAGAAGTTTCTAGTGGATCAGAATACAAACGAAAGTACTGACAACGTATTTGACTCTGAAGTTGACATTTGGTCACAACAACATTTTATGCAATTTTTAACTTTTTGGTTTACAAGAATTCAGGCAACTAATGCATATGTTTTTATTGTTATTCAGGCATAATTAGAAGTTTCTAGTGGATCAGAATACAAACGAAAGCACTGACAACGTATTTGACTCTGAAGTTGACATTTGTCACAACAACAATTTATGCAATTTTTAACTTTTTGGTTTACAAGAATTCAGGCAACTAATGCATATGTTTTTATTGTTATTCAAGCCTTAATAGAAGTTTCTAGTGGATCAGAATACAAACGAAAGCACTGACAACGTATTTGACTCTGAAGTTGACATTTGTCACAACAACATTTTATGCAGTTTCCAACTTTTTGGTTTACAAGAATTCAGGCAACTAATGCCTATGTTTTTATTGTTATTCAGGCATAATCAGAAGTTTCTAGTGGATCAGAATACAAACGAAAGTACTGACAACGTATTTGACTCTGAAGTTGACATTTGTCACAACAACATTTTATGCAGTTTCCAACTTTTTGGTTTACAAGAATTCAGGCAACTAATGCATATGTTTTTATTGTTATTCAGGCATAATCAGAAGTTTCTAGTGGATCAGAATACAAACGAAAGTACTGACAACGTATTTGACTCTGAAGTTGACATTTGTCACAACAACATTTTATGCAGTTTCCAACTTTTTGGTTTACAAGAATTCAGGCAACCAATGCATATGTTTTTATTGTTATTCAGGCCTTAATAGAAGTTTCTAGTGGATCAGAATACAAACGAAAGCACTGACAACGTATTTGACTCTGAAGTTGACATTTGGTCACAACAACATTTTATGCAGTTTCTAACTTTTTGGTTTACAAGAATTCAGGCAACTAATGCATATGTTTTTATTGTTATTCAGGCATAATTAGAAGTTTCTGGTGGATCAGAATACAAACGAAAGTACTGACAACGTATTTGACTCTGAAGTTGACATTTGTCACAACAACATTTTATGCAATTTTTAACTTTTTGGTTTACAAGAATTCAGGCAACTAATGCATATGTTTTTATTGTTATTCAGGCATAATTAGAAGTTTCTGGTGGATCAGAATACAAACGAAAGTACTGACAACGTATTTGACTCTGAAGTTGACATTTGTCACAACAACATTTTATGCAGTTTCCAACTTTTTGGTTTACAAGAATTCAGGCAACTAATGCCTATGTTTTTATTGTTATTCAGGCCTTAATAGAAGTTTCTAGTGGATCAGAATACAAACGAAAGTACTGACAACGTATTTGACTCTGAAGTTGACATTTGGTCACAACAACATTTTATGCAATTTTTAACTTTTTGGTTTACAAGAATTCAGGCAACTAATGCATATGTTTTTATTGTTATTCAGGCATAATTAGAAGTTTCTAGTGGATCAGAATACAAACGAAAGCACTGACAACGTATTTGACTCTGAAGTTGACATTTGGTCACAACAACATTTTATGCAATTTTTAACTTTTTGGTTTACAAGAATTCAGGCAACTAATGCATATGTTTTTATTGTTATTCAGGCATAATTAGAAGTTTCTAGTGGATCAGAATACAAACGAAAGCACTGACAACGTATTTGACTCTGAAGTTGACATTTGGTCACAACAACATTTTATGCAGTTTCTAACTTTTTGGTTTACAAGAATTCAGGCAACTAATGCATATGTTTTTATTGTTATTCAGGCATAATTAGAAGTTTCTAGTGGATCAGAATACAAACGAAAGTACTGACAACGTATTTGACTCTGAAGTTGACATTTGGTCACAACAACATTTTATGCAGTTTCTAACTTTTTGGTTTACAAGAATTCAGGCAACTAATGCATATGTTTTTATTGTTATTCAGGCCTTAATAGAAGTTTCTAGTGGATCAGAATACAAACGAAAGCACTGACAACGTATTTGACTCTGAAGTTGACATTTGGTCACAACAACATTTTATGCAGTTTCTAACTTTTTGGTTTACAAGAATTCAGGCAACTAATGCATATGTTTTTATTGTTATTCAGGCCTTAATAGAAGTTTCTAGTGGATCAGAATACAAACGAAAGCACTGACAACGTATTTGACTCTGAAGTTGACATTTGGTCACAACAACATTTTATGCAGTTTCTAACTTTTTGGTTTACAAGAATTCAAGCAACTAATGCATATGTTTTTATTGTTGTTCAGGCATAATTAGAAGTTTCTGGTGGATCAGAATACAAACGAAAGTACTGACAACGTATTTGACTCTGAAGTTGACATTTGGTCACAACAACATTTTATGCAATTTTTAACTTTTTGGTTTACAAGAATTCAGGCAACTAATGCATATGTTTTTTCTGTTATTCAAGCCTTAATAGAAGTTTCTAGTGGATCAGAATACAAACGAAAGCACTGACAACGTATTTGACTCTGAAGTTGACATTTGTCACAACAACATTTTATGCAGTTTCCAACTTTTTGGTTTACAAGAATTCAGGCAACCAATGCATATGTTTTTATTGTTATTCAGGCCTTAATAGAAGTTTCTAGTGGATCAGAATACAAACGAAAGCACTGACAACGTATTTGACTCTGAAGTTGACATTTGGTCACAACAACATTTTATGCAGTTTCTAACTTTTTGGTTTACAAGAATTCAGGCAACTAATGCATATGTTTTTATTGTTATTCAGGCATAATTAGAAGTTTCTGGTGGATCAGAATACAAACGAAAGTACTGACAACGTATTTGACTCTGAAGTTGACATTTGTCACAACAACATTTTATGCAATTTTTAACTTTTTGGTTTACAAGAATTCAAGCAACTAATGCATATGTTTTTATTGTTTTTCAGGCCTTAATAGAAGTTTCTAGTGGATCAGAATACAAACGAAAGCACTGACAACGTATTTGACTCTGAAGTTGACATTTGTCACAACAACATTTTATGCAATTTTTAACTTTTTGGTTTACAAGAATTCAAGCAACTAATGCATATGTTTTTATTGTTTTTCAGGCCTTAATAGAAGTTTCTAGTGGATCAGAATACAAACGAAAGCACTGACAACGTATTTGACTCTGAAGTTGACATTTGTCACAACAACATTTTATGCAATTTTTAACTTTTTGGTTTACAAGAATTCAGGCAACTAATGCATATGTTTTTATTGTTTTTCAGGCCTTAATAGAAGTTTCTAGTGGATCAGAATACAAACGAAAGCACTGACAACGTATTTGACTCTGAAGTTGACATTTGTCACAACAACATTTTATGCAATTTTTAACTTTTTGGTTTACAAGAATTCAAGCAACTAATGCATATGTTTTTATTGTTATTCAGGCCTTAATAGAAGTTTCTAGTGGATCAGAATACAAACGAAAGCACTGACAACGTATTTGACTCTGAAGTTGACATTTGTCACAACAACATTTTATGCAATTTTTAACTTTTTGGTTTACAAGAATTCAGGCAACTAATGCCTATGTTTTTATTGTTATTCAGGCATAGTTAGAAGTTTCTAGTGGATCAGAATACAAACGAAAGTACTGACAACGTATTTGACTCTGAAGTTGACATTTGTCACAACAACATTTTATGCAATTTTTAACTTTTTGGTTTACAAGAATTCAGGCAACTAATGCCTATGTTTTTATTGTTTTTCAGGCCTTAATAGAAGTTTCTAGTGGATCAGAATACAAACGAAAGTACTGACAACGTATTTGACTCTGAAGTTGACATTTGTCACAACAACATTTTATGCAATTTTTAACTTTTTGGTTTACAAGAATTCAGGCAACTAATGCATATGTTTTTATTGTTTTTCAGGCCTTAATAGAAGTTTCTAGTGGATCAGAATACAAACGAAAGTACTGACAACGTATTTGACTCTGAAGTTGACATTTGTCACAACAACATTTTATGCAATTTTTAACTTTTTGGTTTACAAGAATTCAAGCAACTAATGCATATGTTTTTATTGTTTTTCAGGCCTTAATAGAAGTTTCTAGTGGATCAGAATACAAACGAAAGCACTGACAACGTATTTGACTCTGAAGTTGACATTTGTCACAACAACATTTTATGCAATTTTTAACTTTTTGGTTTACAAGAATTCAGGCAACTAATGCATATGTTTTTATTGTTTTTCAGGCCTTAATAGAAGTTTCTAGTGGATCAGAATACAAACGAAAGCACTGACAACGTATTTGACTCTGAAGTTGACATTTGTCACAACAACATTTTATGCAATTTTTAACTTTTTGGTTTACAAGAATTCAGGCAACTAATGCATATTTTTTTATTGTTTTTCAGGCCTTAATAGAAGTTTCTAGTGGATCAGAATACAAACGAAAGCACTGACAACGTATTTGACTCTGAAGTTGACATTTGTCACAACAACATTTTATGCAATTTTTAACTTTTTGGTTTACAAGAATTCAGGCAACTAATGCATATGTTTTTATTGTTATTCAGGCCTTAATAGAAGTTTCTAGTGGATCAGAATACAAACGAAAGCACTGACAACGTATTTGACTCTGAAGTTGACATTTGTCACAACAACATTTTATGCAATTTTTAACTTTTTGGTTTACAAGAATTCAGGCAACTAATGCATATGTTTTTATTGTTATTCAGGCCTAATTAGAAGTTTCTAGTGGATCAGAGTACAAACGAAAGCACTGACAACGTATTTGACTCTGAAGTTGACATTTGTCACAACAACATTTTATGCAATTTTTAACTTTTTGGTTTACAAGAATTCAGGCAACTAATGCATATGTTTTTATTGTTATTCAGGCATAGTTAGAAGCTTCTAGTGGATCAGAATACAAACGAAAGTACTGACAACGTATTTGACTCTGAAGTTGACATTTGTCACAACAACATTTTATGCAGTTTCCAACTTTTTGGTTTACAAGAATTCAGGCAACCAATGCATATGTTTTTATTGTTATTCAGGCCTTAATAGAAATTTCTAGTGGATCAGAATACAAACGAAAGCACTGACGACGTATTTGACTCTGAAGTTGACATTTGGTCACAACAACATTTTATGCAATTTTTAACTTTTTGGTTTACAAGAATTCAGGCAACTAATGCATATGTTTTTATTGTTTTTCAGGCCTTAATAGAAGTTTCTAGTGGATCAGAATACAAACGAAAGCACTGACAACGTATTTGACTCTGAAGTTGACATTTGTCACAACAACATTTTATGCAATTTTTAACTTTTTGGTTTACAAGAATTCAGGCAACTAATGCATATGTTTTTATTGTTATTCAGGCCTAATTAGAAGTTTCTAGTGGATCAGAATACAAACGAAAGCACTGACAACGTATTTGACTCTGAAGTTGACATTTGGTCACAACAACATTTTATGCAATTTTTAACTTTTTGGTTTACAAGAATTCAGGCAACCAATGCATATGTTTTTATTGTTATTCAGGCCTAATTAGAAATTTCTAGTGGATCAGAATACAAACGAAAGCACTGACAACGTATTTGACTCTGAAGTTGACATTTGGTCACAACAACATTTTATGCAATTTTTAACTTTTTGGTTTACAAGAATTCAGGCAACTAATGCATATGTTTTTATTGTTTTTCAGGCCTTAATAGAAGTTTCTAGTGGATCAGAATACAAACGAAAGCACTGACAACGTATTTGACTCTGAAGTTGACATTTGTCACAACAACATTTTATGCAATTTTTAACTTTTTGGTTTACAAGAATTCAGGCAACTAATGCCTATGTTTTTATTGTTATTCAGGCATAGTTAGAAGCTTCTAGTGGATCAGAATACAAACGAAAGCACTGACAACGTATTTGACTCTGAAGTTGACATTTGTCACAACAACATTTTATGCAATTTTTAACTTTTTGGTTTACAAGAATTCAGGCAACCAATGCATATGTTTTTATTGTTATTCAGGCCTTAATAGAAATTTCTAGTGGATCAGAATACAAACGAAAGCACTGACGACGTATTTGACTCTGAAGTTGACATTTGGTCACAACAACATTTTATGCAATTTTTAACTTTTTGGTTTACAAGAATTCAGGCAACTAATGCATATGTTTTTATTGTTATTCAGGCCTAATTAGAAGTTTCTAGTGGATCAGAGTACAAACGAAAGCACTGACAACTTATTTGACTCTGAAGTTGACATTTGTCACAACAACATTTTATGCAATTTTTAACTTTTTGGTTTACAAGAATTCAGGCAACTAATGCATATGTTTTTATTGTTATTCAGGCCTAATTAGAAGTTTCTAGTGGATCAGAATACAAACGAAAGCACTGACAACGTATTTGACTCTGAAGTTGACATTTGGTCACAACAACATTTTATGCAGTTTCCAACTTTTTGGTTTACAAGAATTCAGGCAACTAATGCATATGTTTTTATTGTTATTCAAGCCTTAATAGAAGTTTCTAGTGGATAAGAATACAAACGAAAGCACTGACAACGTATTTGACTCTGAAGTTGACATTTGTCACAACAACATTTTATGCAATTTTTAACTTTTTGGTTTACAAGAATCCAAGCAACTAATGCATATGTTTTTATTGTTATTCAAGCCTTAATAGAAGTTTCTAGTGGATAAGAATACAAACGAAAGCACTGACAACGTATTTGACTCTGAAGTTGCATTTGGTCACAACAACATTTTATGCAATTTTTAACTTTTTGGTTTACAAGAATTCAAGCAACTAATGCATATGTTTTTATTGTTATTCAGGCCTAATTAGAAGTTTCTAGTGGATCAGAATACAAACGAAAGCACTGACAACGTATTTGACTCTGAAGTTGACATTTGTCACAACAACATTTTATGCAATTTTTAACTTTTTGGTTTACAAGAATTCAGGCAACTAATGCATATGTTTTTATTGTTATTCAAGCCTTAATAGAAGTTTCTAGTGGATAAGAATACAAACGAAAGCACTGACAACGTATTTGACTCTGAAGTTGACATTTGTCACAACAACATTTTATGCAATTTTTAACTTTTTGGTTTACAAGAATCCAAGCAACTAATGCATATGTTTTTATTGTTATTCAAGCCTTAATAGAAGTTTCTAGTGGATCAGAATACAAACGAAAGCACTGACAACGTATTTGACTCTGAAGTTGACATTTGGTCACAACAACATTTTATGCAGTTTCCAACTTTTTGGTTTACAAAAATTCGGGCAACTAATGCATATGTTTTTATTGTTTTTCAGGCCATAATAGAAGTTTCTAGTGGATCAGAATACAAACGAAAGCACTGACAACGTATTTGACTCTGAAGTTGACATTTGTCACAACAACATTTCATGCAGTTTCCAACTTTTTGGTTTACAAGAATTCAGGCAACCAATGCATATATTTTTATTGTTATTCAGGCCATAATAGAAGTTTCTAGTGGATCAGAATACAAACGAAAGCACTGACAACGTATTTGACTCTGAAGATGACATTTGGTCACAACAACATTTTATGCAGTTTCCAACTTTTTGGTTTACAAGAATTCGGGCAACTAATGCATATGTTTTTATTGTTATTCAAGCCTTAATAGAAGTTTCTAGTGGATCAGAATACAAACGAAAGCACTGACAACGTATTTGACTCTGAAGTTGACATTTGGTCACAACAACATTTTATGCAGTTTCCAACTTTTTGGTTTACAAAAATTCGGGCAACTAATGCATATGTTTTTATTGTTTTTCAGGCCATAATAGAAGTTTCTAGTGGATCAGAATACAAACGAAAGCACTGACAACGTATTTGACTCTGAAGTTGACATTTGTCACAACAACATTTCATGCAGTTTCCAACTTTTTGGTTTACAAGAATTCAGGCAACCAATGCATATATTTTTATTGTTATTCAGGCCATAATAGAAGTTTCTAGTGGATCAGAATACAAACGAAAGCACTGACAACGTATTTGACTCTGAAGATGACATTTGGTCACAACAACATTTTATGCAGTTTCCAACTTTTTGGTTTACAAGAATTCGGGCAACTAATGCATATGTTTTTATTGTTTTTCAGGCCATAATAGAAATTTCTAGTGGATCAGAATACAAACGAAAGCACTGACAACGTATTTGACTCTGAAGTTGACATTTGGTCACAACAACATTTTATGCAGTTTCCAACTTTTTGGTTTACAAGAATTCGGGCAACTAATGCATATGTTTTTATTGTTTTTCAGGCCATAATAGAAATTTCTAGTGGATCAGAATACAAACGAAAGCACTGACAACGTATTTGACTCTGAAGTTGACATTTGTCACAACAACATTTCATGCAGTTTCCAACTTTTTGGTTTACAAGAATTCAGGCAACCAATGCATATATTTTTATTGTTATTCAGGCCATAATAGAAATTTCTAGTGGATCAGAATACAAACGAAAGCACTGACAACGTATTTGACTCTGAAGTTGACATTTGGTCACAACAACATTTTATGCAGTTTCCAACTTTTTGGTTTACAAGAATTCGGGCAACTAATGCATATGTTTTTATTGTTTTTCAGGCCATAATAGAAGTTTCTAGTGGATCAGAATACAAACGAAAGCACTGACAACGTATTTGACTCTGAAGATGACATTTGGTCACAACAACATTTTATGCAATTTTTAACTTTTTGGTTTACAAGAATTCAGGCAACTAATGCATATGTTTTTATTGTTTTTCAGGCCTTAATAGAAATTTCTAGTGGATCAGAATACAAACGAAAGCACTGACAACGTATTTGACTCTGAAGTTGACATTTGGTCACAACAACATTTTATGCAGTTTCCAACTTTTTGGTTTACAAGAATTCAGGCAACTAATGCATATGTTTTTATTGTTATTCAGGCCTTAATAGAAGTTTCTAGTGGATCAGAATACAAACGAAAGCACTGACAACGTATTTGACTCTGAAGTTGCATTTGGTCACAACAACATTTTATGCAGTTTCCAACTTTTTGGTTTTCAAGAATTCAAGCAACTAATGCATATGTTTTTATTGTTATTCAGGCCTTAATAGAAGTTTCTAGTGGATCAGAATACAAACGAAAGCACTGACAACGTATTTAACTCTGAAGTTGACATTTGTCACAACAACATTTTATGCAATTTTTAACTTTTTGGTTTACAAGAATTCAGGCAACTAATGCATATGTTTTTATTGTTATTCAGGCCTAATCAGAAGTTTCTAGTGGATCAGAATACAAACGAAAGCACTGACAACGTATTTGACTCTGAAGTTGACATTTGTCACAACAACATTTTATGCAATTCTTAACTTTTTGGTTTACAAGAATTCAGGCAACTAATGCATATGTTTTTATTGTTATTCAGGCCTAATTAGAAGTTTCTAGTGGATCAGAATACAAACGAAAGCACTGACAACGTATTTGACTCTGAAGTTGACATTTGTCACAACAACATTGTATGCAATTTTTAACTTTTTGGTTAACAAGAATTTAGGCAATTAATGCATATGTTTTTATTGTTATTCAGGCCTTATTAGAAGTTTCTAGTGGATCAGAATACAAACGAAAGTACTGACAACGTATTTGACTCTGAAGTTGACATTTGTCACAACAACATTTTATGCAATTTTTAACTTTTTGGTTTACAAGAATTCAGGCAACTAATGCATATGTTTTTATTGTTATTCAGGCATAATTAGAAGTTTCTAGTGGATCAGAATACAAACGAAAGCACTGACAACGTATTTGACTCTGAAGTTGACATTTGGTCACAACAACATTTTATGCAATTTTTAACTTTTTGGTTTACAAGAATTCAGGCAACTAATGCATATGTTTTTATTGTTATTCAGGCATAATTAGAAGTTTCTAGTGGATCAGAATACAAACGAAAGCACTGACAACGTATTTGACTCTGAAGTTGACATTTGGTCACAACAACATTTTATGCAGTTTCCAACTTTTTGGTTTACAAGAATTCAGGCAACTAATGCATATGTTTTTATTGTTATTCAGGCCTAGTTAGAAGTTTCTAGTGGATCAGAATACAAACGAAAGCACTGACAACGTATTTGACTCTGAAGTTGCATTTGGTCACAACAACATTTTATGCAGTTTCCAACTTTTTGGTTTACAAGAATTCAGGCAACTAATGCATATGTTTTTATTGTTATTCAGGCCTAATTAGAAGTTTCTAGTGGATCAGAATACAAACGAAAGCACTGACAACGTATTTGACTCTGAAGTTGACATTTGGTCACAACAACATTTTATGCAGTTTCCAACTTTTTGGTTTACAAGAATTCAGGCAACTAATGCATATGTTTTTATTGTTATTCAGGCCTAATTAGAAGTTTCTAGTGGATCAGAATACAAACGAAAGCACTGACAACGTATTTGACTCTGAAGTTGCATTTGGTCACAACAACATTTTATGCAGTTTCCAACTTTTCGGTTTACAAGAATTCAAGCAACTAATGCATATGTTTTTATTGTTATTCAGGCCTAATTGGAAGTTTCTAGTGGATCAGAATACAAACGAAAGCACTGACAACGTATTTGACTCTGAAGTTGCATTTGGTCACAACAACATTTTATGCAGTTTCCAACTTTTTGGTTTACAAGAATTCAGGCAACTAATGCATATGTTTTTATTGTTATTCAGGCCTTAATAGAAGTTTCTAGTGGATCAGAATACAAACGAAAGCACTGACAACGTATTTGACTCTGAAGTTGACATTTGTCACAACAACATTTCATGCAGTTTCCAACTTTTTGGTTTACAAGAATTCAGGCAACCAATGCATATATTTTTATTGTTATTCAGGCATAATTAGAAGTTTCTAGTGGATCAGAATACAAACGAAAGCACTGACAACGTATTTGACTCTGAAGTTGACATTTGGTCACAACAACATTTTATGCAGTTTCCAACTTTTTGGTTTACAAGAATTCAGGCAACTAATGCATATGTTTTTATTGTTATTCAGGCCTAGTTAGAAGTTTCTAGTGGATCAGAATACAAACGAAAGCACTGACAACGTATTTGACTCTGAAGTTGCATTTGGTCACAACAACATTTTATGCAGTTTCCAACTTTTTGGTTCACAAGAATTCAGGCAACTAATGCATATGTTTTTATTGTTATTCAGGCCTAATTAGAAGTTTCTAGTGGATCAGAATACAAACGAAAGCACTGACAACGTATTTGACTCTGAAGTTGACATTTGGTCACAACAACATTTTATGCAGTTTCCAACTTTTTGGTTTACAAGAATTCAGGCAACTAATGCATATGTTTTTATTGTTATTCAGGCCTAATTAGAAGTTTCTAGTGGATCAGAATACAAACGAAAGCACTGACAACGTATTTGACTCTGAAGTTGCATTTGGTCACAACAACATTTTATGCAGTTTCCAACTTTTCGGTTTACAAGAATTCAAGCAACTAATGCATATGTTTTTATTGTTATTCAGGCCTAATTGGAAGTTTCTAGTGGATCAGAATACAAACGAAAGCACTGACAACGTATTTGACTCTGAAGTTGCATTTGGTCACAACAACATTTTATGCAGTTTCCAACTTTTTGGTTTACAAGAATTCAGGCAACTAATGCATATGTTTTTATTGTTATTCAGGCCTTAATAGAAGTTTCTAGTGGATCAGAATACAAACGAAAGCACTGACAACGTATTTGACTCTGAAGTTGACATTTGGTCACAACAACATTTTATGCAATTTTTAACTTTTTGGTTTACAAGAATTCAGGCAACTAATGCATATGTTTTTATTGTTATTCAGGCCTTAATAGAAGTTTCTAGTGGATCAGAATACAAACGAAAGCACTGACAACGTATTTAACTCTGAAGTTGACATTTGGTCACAACAACATTTTATGCAATTTCCAACTTTTTGGTTTACAAGAATTCAGGCAACTAATGCATATGTTTTTATTGTTGTTCAGGCCTTAATAGAAGTTTCTAGTGGATCATAATACAAACGAAAGCACTGACAACGTGTTTGACTCTGAAGTTGACATTTGGTCACAACAACATTTTATGCAGTTTCCAACTTTTTGGTTTACAAGAATTCAGGCAACTAATGCATATGTTTTTATTGTTGTTCAGGCCTTAATAGAAGTTTCTAGTGGATCAGAATACAAACGAAAGCACTGACAACGTATTTGACTCTGAAGTTGCATTTGGTCACAACAACATTTTATGCAGTTTCCAACTTTTTGGTTTACAAGAATTCAGGCAACTAATGCATATGTTTTTATTGTTGTTCAGGCCTTAATAGAAGTTTCTAGTGGATCAGAATACAAACGAAAGCACTGACAACGTATTTGACTCTGAAGTTGCATTTGGTCACAACAACATTTTATGCAGTTTCCAACTTTTTGGTTTACAAGAATTCAGGCAACTAATGCATATGTTTTTATTGTTGTTCAGGCCTTAATAGAAGTTTCTAGTGGATCAGAATACAAACGAAAGCACTGACAACGTATTTGACTCTGAAGTTGCATTTGGTCACAACAACATTTTATGCAGTTTCCAACTTTTTGGTTTACAAGAATTCAGGCAACTAATGCATATGTTTTTATTGTTATTCAGGCCTTAATAGAAGTTTCTAGTGGATCATAATACAAACGAAAGCACTGACAACGTGTTTGACTCTGAAGTTGACATTTGGTCACAACAACATTTTATGCAATTTTTAACTTTTTGGTTTACAAGAATTCAGGCAACTAATGCATATGTTTTTATTGTTATTCAGGCCTAATTGGAAGTTTCTAGTGGATCAGAATACAAACGAAAGCACTGACAACGTATTTGACTCTGAAGTTGACATTTGGTCACAACAACATTTTATGCAATTTTTAACTTTTTGGTTTACAAGAATTCAGGCAACTAATGCATATGTTTTTATTGTTATTCAGGCCTTAATAGAAGTTTCTAGTGGATCAGAATACAAACGAAAGCACTGACAACGTATTTGACTCTGAAGTTGACATTTGGTCACAACAACATTTCATGCAATTTTTAACTTTTTGGTTTACAAGAATTCAGGCAACTAATGCATATGTTTTTATTGTTATTCAGGTCTAATTAGAAGTTTCTAGTGGATCAGAATACAAACGAAAGCACTGACAACGTATTTGACTCTGAAGTTGACATTTGGTCACAACAACATTTTATGCAATTTTTAACTTTTTGGTTTACAAGAATTCAGGCAACTAATGCATATGTTTTTATTGTTATTCAGGCCTTAATAAAAGTTTCTAGTGGATCAGAATACAAACGAAAGCACTGACAACGTATTTGACTCTGAAGTTGACATTTGGTCACAACAACATTTTATGCAATTTTTAACTTTTTGGTTTACAAGAATTCAGGCAACTAATGCATATGTTTTTATTGTTATTCAGGCATAATTAGAAGTTTCTAGTGGATCAGAATACAAACGAAAGCACTGACAACGTATTTGACTCTGAAGTTGACATTTGGTCACAACAACATTTTATGCAATTTTTAACTTTTTGGTTTACAAGAATTCAGGCAACTAATGCATATGTTTTTATTGTTATTCAGGCCTAATTAGAAGTTTCTAGTGGATCAGAATACAAACGAAAGCACTGACAACGTATTTGACTCTGAAGTTGACATTTGGTCACAACAACATTTTATGCAATTTTTAACTTTTTGGTTTACAAGAATTCAGGCAACTAATGCATATGTTTTTCTTGTTATTTAGGCATAATTAGAAGTTTCTAGTGGATCAGAATACAAACGAAAGCACTGACAACGTATTTGACTCTGAAGTTGACATTTGGTCACAACAACATTTTATGCAATTTTTAACTTTTTGGTTTACAAGAATCTAGGCAACTAATGCATATAGGTTTTTATTGTTATTCAGGCCTTAATAGAAGTTTCTAGTGGATCAGAATACAAACGAAAGCACTGACAATGTATTTGACTCTGAAGTTGACATTTGGTCACAACAACATTTTATGCAATTTCCAACTTTTTGGTTTACAAGAATTCAGGCAACTAATGCATATGTTTTTATTGTTATTCAGGCCTTAATAGAAGTTTCTAGTGGATCAGAATACAAACGAAAGCACTGACAACGTATTTGACTCTGAAGTTGACATTTGGTCACAACAACATTCTATGCAATTTCCAACTTTTTGGTTTACAAAAATTCAGGCAACTAATGCATATGTTTTTCTTGTTATTCAGGCCTAATTAGAAGTTTCTAGTGGATCAGAATACAAACGAAAGCACTGACAACGTATTTGACTCTGAAGTTGACATTTGGTCACAACAACATTTTATGCAATTTCCAACTTTTTGGTTTACAAAAATTCAGGCAACTAATGCATATGTTTTTATTGTTGTTCAGGCCTTAATAGAAGTTTCTAGTGGATCAGAATACAAACGAAAGCACTGACAACGTATTTGACTCTGAAGTTGACATTTGGTCACAACAACATTTTATGCAATTTTTAACTTTTTGGTTTACAAGAATTCAGGCAACTAATGCATATGTTTTTATTGTTGTTCAAGCCTTAATAGAAGTTTCTAGTGGATCAGAATACAAACGAAAGCACTGACAACGTATTTGACTCTGAAGTTGACATTTGGTCACAACAACATTTTATGCAATTTTCAACTTTTTGGTTTACAAGAATTCAGGCAACTAATGCTTATGTTTTTATTGTTATTCAGGCATAATTAGAAGTTTCTAGTGGATCAGAATACAAACGAAAGCACTGACAACGTATTTGACTCTGAAGTTGACATTTGGTCACAACAACATTTTATGCAATTTTTAACTTTTTGGTTTACAAGAATTCAGGCAACTAATGCATATGTTTTTATTGTTATTCAGGCCTTAATAGAAGTTTCTAGTGGATCAGAATACAAACGAAAGCACTGACAACGTATTTGACTCTGAAGTTGACATTTGGTCACAACAACATTTTATGCAATTTTCAACTTTTTGGTTTACAAGAATTCAGGCAACTAATGCATATGTTTTTATTGTTATTCAGGCATAATTAGAAGTTTCTAGTGGATCAGAATACAAACGAAAGCACTGACAACGTATTTGACTCTGAAGTTGACATTTGGTCACAACAACATTTTATGCAATTTTCAACTTTTTGGTTTACAAGAATTCAGGCAACTAATGCATATGTTTTTATTGTTATTCAGGCCTAATTAGAAGTTTCTAGTGGATCAGAATACAAACGAAAGTACTGACAACGTATTTGACTCTGAAGTTGACATTTGGTCACAACAACATTTTATGCAATTTTCAACTTTTTGGTTTACAAGAATTCAGGCAACTAATGCATATGTTTTTATTGTTGTTCAGGCCTTAATAGAAGTTTCTAGTGGATCAAAATACAAACGAAAGCACTGACAACGTATTTGACTCTGAAGTTGACATTTGTCACAACAACATTTTATGCAATTTTTAACTTTTTGGTTTACAAGAATTCAGGCAACTAATGCATATGTTTTTATTGTTATTCAGGCCTAATTAGAAGTTTCTAGTGGATCAGAATACAAACGAAAGCACTGACAACGTATTTGACTCTGAAGTTGACATTTGTCACAACAACATTTTATGCAATTTTTAACTTTTTGGTTTACAAGAATTCAGGCAACTAATGCATATGTTTTTATTGTTATTCAGGCCTAATTAGAAGTTTCTAGTGGATCAGAATACAAACGAAAGTACTGACAACGTGTTTGACTCTGAAGTTGACATTTGTCACAACAACATTTTATGCAATTTTTAACTTTTTGGTTTACAAGAATTCAGGCAACTAATGCATATGTTCTTATTGTTATTCAGGCATTATTAGAAGTTTCTAGTGGATCAGAATACAAACGAAAGTACTGACAACGTATTTGACTCTGAAGTTGCATTTGGTCACAACAACATTTTATGCAGTTTCCAACTTTTTGACTTACAAGAATTCAAGCAACTAATGCATATGTTTTTATTGTTATTCAGGCATAATTAGAAGTTTCTAGTGGATCAGAATACAAACGAAAGCACTGACAACGTATTTGACTCTGAAGTTGACATTTGTCACAACAACATTTTATGCAATTTTTAACTTTTTGGTTTACAAGAATTCAGGCAACTAATGCATATGTTTTTATTGTTATTCAGGCATAATTAGAAGTTTCTAGTGGATCAGAATACAAACGAAAGTACTGACAACGTATTTGACTCTGAAGTTGACATTGGGTCACAACAACATTTTATGCAATTTTTAACTTTTTGGTTTACAAGAATTCAGGCAACTAATGCATATGTTTTTATTGTTATTCAGGCATAATTAGAAGTTTCTAGTGGATCAGAATACAAACGAAAGCACTGACAACGTATTTGACTCTGAAGTTGACATTTGTCACAACAACATTTTATGCAATTTTTAACTTTTTGGTTTACAAGAATTCAGGCAACTAATGCATATGTTTTTATTGTTATTCAAGCCTTAATAGAAGTTTCTAGTGGATCAGAATACAAACGAAAGCACTGACAACGTATTTGACTCTGAAGTTGACATTTGTCACAACAACATTTTATGCAATTTTTAACTTTTTGGTTTACAAGAATTCAGGCAACTAATGCATATGTTTTTATTGTTATTCAGGCATAATTAGAAGTTTCTAGTGGATCAGAATACAAACGAAAGAACTGACAACGTATTTGACTCTGAAGTTGACATTTGGTCACAACAACATTTTATGCAATTTTTAACTTTTTGGTTTACAAGAATTCAGGCAACTAATGCATATGTTTTTATTGTTATTCAGGCATAATTAGAAGTTTCTAGTGGATCAGAATACAAACGAAAGCACTGACAACGTATTAGACTCTGAAGTTGCATTTGGTCACAACAACATTTTATGCAGTTTCCAACTTTTTGGTTTACAAGAATTCAAGCAACTAATGCATATGTTTTTATTGTTATTCAGGCATAATTAGAAGTTTCTAGTGGATCAGAATACAAACGAAAGAACTGACAACGTATTTGACTCTGAAGTTGACATTTGTCACAACAACATTTTATGCAATTTTTAACTTTTTGGTTTACAAGAATTCAGGCAACTAATGCATATGTTTTTATTGTTATTCAGGCATAATTAGAAGTTTCTAGTGGATCAGAATACAAACGAAAGCACTGACAACGTATTTGACTCTGAAGTTGACATTTGTCACAACAACATTTTATGCAATTTTCAACTTTTTGGTTTACAAGAATTCAGGCAACTAATGCATATGTTTTTATTGTTATTCAGGCCTAATTAGAAGTTTCTAGTGGATCAGAATACAAACGAAAGCACTGACAACGTATTTGACTCTGAAGTTGACATTTGTCACAACAACATTTTATGCAATTTTTAACTTTTTGGTTTACAAGAATTCAGGCAACTAATGCATATGTTTTTATTGTTATTCAGGCATAATTAGAAGTTTCTAGTGGATCAGAATACAAACGAAAGAACTGACAACGTATTTGACTCTGAAGTTGACATTTGTCACAACAACATTTTATGCAATTTTTAACTTTTTGGTTTACAAGAATTCAGGCAACTAATGCATATGTTTTTATTGTTATTCAAGCCTTAATAGAAGTTTCTAGTGGATCAGAATACAAACGAAAGCACTGACAACGTATTTGACTCTGAAGTTGACATTTGTCACAACAACATTTTATGCAATTTTTAACTTTTTGGTTTACAAGAATTCAGGCAACTAATGCATATGTTTTTATTGTTATTCAGGCATAATTAGAAGTTTCTAGTGGATCAGAATACAAACGAAAGCACTGACAACGTATTTGACTCTGAAGTTGACATTTGTCACAACAACATTTTATGCAATTTTTAACTTTTTGGTTTACAAGAATTCAGGCAACTGATGCATATGTTTTTATTGTTATTCAGGCATAATTAGAAGTTTCTAGTGGATCAGAATACAAACGAAAGTACTGACAACGTATTTGACTCTGAAGTTGACATTTGGTCACAACAACATTTTATGCAATTTTTAACTTTTTGGTTTACAAGAATTCAGGCAAATAATGCATATGTTTTTATTGTTATTCAGGCCTAATTAGAAGTTTCTAGTGGATCAGAATACAAACGAAAGCACTGACAACGTATTTGACTCTGAAGTTGACATTTGTCACAACAACATTTTATGCAGTTTCCAACTTTTTGGTTTACAAGAATTCAGGCAACCAATGCATATGTTTTTATTGTTATTCAGGCCTAATTAGAAGTTTCTAGTGGATCAGAATACAAACGAAAGCACTGACAACGTATTTGACTCTGAAGTTGACATTTGTCACAACAACATTTTATGCAGTTTCCAACTTTTTGGTTTACAAGAATTCAGGCAACTAATGCATATGTTTTTATTGTTATTCAGGCATAATTAGAAGTTTCTAGTGGATCAGAATACAAACGAAAGTACTGACAACGTATTTGACTCTGAAGTTGACATTTGTCACAACAACATTTTATGCAGTTTCTAACTTTTTGGTTTACAAGAATTCAAGCAACTAATGCATATGTTTTTATTGTTATTCAGGCATAATTAGAAGTTTTTAGTGGATCAGAATACAAACGAAAGTACTGACAACGTATTTGACTCTGAAGTTGACATTTGTCACAACAACATTTTATGCAATTTTTAACTTTTTGGTTTACAAGAATTCAGGCAACTAATGCATATGTTTTTATTGTTATTCAGGCCTAAATAGAAGTTTCTAGTGGATCAGAATACAAACGAAAGTACTGACAACGTATTTGACTCTGAAGTTGACATTTGTCACAACAACATTTTATGCAATTTTTAACTTTTTGGTTTACAAGAATTCAGGCAACTAATGCATATGTTTTTATTGTTATTCAGGCATAATTAGAAGTTTCTAGTGGATCAGAATACAAACGAAAGTACTGACAACGTATTTGACTCTGAAGTTGACATTTGGTCACAACAACATTTTATGCAATTTTTAACTTTTTGGTTTACAAGAATTCAGGCAACTAATGCATATGTTTTTATTGTTATTCAGGCCTAATCAGAAGTTTCTAGTGGATCAGAATACAAACGAAAGCACTGACAACGTATTTGACTCTGAAGTTGACATTTGTCACAACAACATTTTACGCAGTTTCCAACTTTTTGGTTTACAAGAATTCAGGCAACTAATGCATATGTTTTTATTGTTATTCAGGCATAATTAGAAGTTTTTAGTGGATCAGAATACAAACGAAAGTACTGACAACGTATTTGACTCTGAAGTTGACATTTGTCACAACAACATTTTATGCAGTTTCCAACTTTTTGGTTTACAAGAATTCAGGCAACTAATGCATATGTTTTTATTGTTATTCAGGCATAATTAGAAGTTTCTAGTGGATCAGAATACAAACGAAAGTACTGACAACGTATTTGACTCTGAAGTTGACATTTGGTCACAACAACATTTTATGCAATTTTTAACTTTTTGGTTTACAAGAATTCAGGCAACTAATGCATATGTTTTTATTGTTATTCAGGCATAATTAGAAGTTTCTAGTGGATCAGAATACAAACGAAAGTACTGACAACGTATTTGACTCTGAAGTTGACATTTGTCACAACAACATTTTATGCAGTTTCCAACTTTTTGTTTACAAGAATTCAAGCAACTAATGCATATGTTTTTATTGTTATTCAGGCATAATTAGAAGTTTTTAGTGGATCAGAATACAAACGAAAGTACTGACAACGTATTTGACTCTGAAGTTGACATTTGTCACAACAACATTTTATGCAGTTTCCAACTTTTTGGTTTACAAGAATTCAGGCAACCAATGCATATGTTTTTATTGTTATTCAGGCCTTAATAGAAGTTTCTAGTGGATCAGAATACAAACGAAAGTACTGACAACGTATTTGACTCTGAAGTTGACATTTGGTCACAACAACATTTTATGCAGTTTCTAACTTTTTGGTTTACAAGAATTCAGGCAACTAATGCATATGTTTTTATTGTTATTCAGGCCTTAATAGAAGTTTCTAGTGGATCAGAATACAAACGAAAGCACTGACAACGTATTTGACTCTGAAGTTGACATTTGGTCACAACAACATTTTATGCAGTTTCTAACTTTTTGGTTTACAAGAATTCAGGCAACTAATGCATATGTTTTTATTGTTATTCAGGCATAATTAGAAGTTTCTAGTGGATCAGAATACAAACGAAAGTACTGACAACGTATTTGACTCTGAAGTTGACATTTGGTCACAACAACATTTTATGCAATTTTTAACTTTTTGGTTTACAAGAATTCAGGCAACTAATGCATATGTTTTTATTGTTATTCAAGCCTTAATAGAAGTTTCTAGTGGATCAGAATACAAACGAAAGCACTCACAACGTATTTGACTCTGAAGTTGACATTTGTCACAACAACATTTTATGCAATTTTTAACTTTTTGGTTTACAAGAATTCAGGCAACTAATGCATATGTTTTTATTGTTATTCAGGCATAATTAGAAGTTTCTAGTGGATCAGAATACAAACGAAAGCACTGACAACGTATTAGACTCTGAAGTTGCATTTGGTCACAACAACATTTTATGCAGTTTCCAACTTTTTGGTTTACAAGAATTCAAGCAACTAATGCATATGTTTTTATTGTTATTCAGGCATAATTAGAAGTTTCTAGTGGATCAGAATACAAACGAAAGCACTGACAACGTATTTGACTCTGAAGTTGACATTTGTCACAACAACATTTTATGCAATTTTTAACTTTTTGGTTTACAAGAATTCAGGCAACTAATGCATATGTTTTTATTGTTATTCAGGCCTAATTAGAAGTTTCTAGTGGATCAGAATACAAACGAAAGCACTGACAACGTATTTGACTCTGAAGTTGACATTTGTCACAACAACATTTTATGCAATTTTTAACTTTTTGGTTTACAAGAATTCAGGCAACTAATGCATATGTTTTTATTGTTATTCAGGCCTAATTAGAAGTTTCTAGTGGATCAGAATACAAACGAAAGTACTGACAACGTATTTGACTCTGAAGTTGACATTTGGTCACAACAACATTTTATGCAATTTTCAACTTTTTGGTTTACAAGAATTCAGGCAACTAATGCATATGTTTTTATTGTTATTCAGGCCTGAATAGAAGTTTCTAGTGGATCAGAATACAAACGAAAGCACTGACAACGTATTTGACTCTGAAGTTGACATTTGTCACAACAACATTTTATGCAATTTTTAACTTTTTGGTTTACAAGAATTCAGGCAACTAATGCATATGTTTTTATTGTTATTCAGGCATAATTAGAAGTTTCTAGTGGATCAGAATACAAACGAAAGCACTGACAACGTATTTGACTCTGAAGTTGACATTTGTCACAACAACATTTTATGCAATTTTTAACTTTTTGGTTTACAAGAATTCAAGCAACTAATGCATATGTTTTTATTGTTATTCAGGCATAATTAGAAGTTTCTAGTGGATCAGAATACAAACGAAATCACTGACAACGTATTTGACTCTGAAGTTGACATTTGTCACAACAACATTTTATGCAATTTTTAACTTTTTGGTTTACAAGAATTCAGGCAACTAATGCATATGTTTTTATTGTTATTCAGGCATAATTAGAAGTTTTTAGTGGATCAGAATACAAACGAAAGTACTGACAACGTATTTGACTCTGAAGTTGACATTTGTCACAACAACATTTTATGCAGTTTCCAACTTTTTGGTTTACAAGAATTCAGGCAACTAATGCCTATGTTTTTATTGTTATTCAGGCCTTAATAGAAGTTTCTAGTGGATCAGAATACAAACGAAAGCACTGACAACGTATTTGACTCTGAAGTTGACATTTGGTCACAACAACATTTTATGCAGTTTCTAACTTTTTGGTTTACAAGAATTCAGGCAACTAATGCATATGTTTTTATTGTTATTCAGGCATAATTAGAAGTTTCTAGTGGATCAGAATACAAACGAAAGTACTGACAACGTATTTGACTCTGAAGTTGACATTTGGTCACAACAACATTTTATGCAATTTTTAACTTTTTGGTTTACAAGAATTCAGGCAACTAATGCATATGTTTTTATTGTTATTCAGGCATAATTAGAAGTTTCTAGTGGATCAGAATACAAACGAAAGCACTGACAACGTATTTGACTCTGAAGTTGACATTTGGTCACAACAACATTTTATGCAGTTTCTAACTTTTTGGTTTACAAGAATTCAGGCAACTAATGCATATGTTTTTATTGTTATTCAGGCCTTAATAGAAGTTTCTAGTGGATCAGAATACAAACGAAAGCACTGACAACGTATTTGACTCTGAAGTTGACATTTGGTCACAACAACATTTTATGCAGTTTCTAACTTTTTGGTTTACAAGAATTCAGGCAACTAATGCATATGTTTTTATTGTTATTCAGGCATAATTAGAAGTTTCTAGTGGATCAGAATACAAACGAAAGTACTGACAACGTATTTGACTCTGAAGTTGACATTTGGTCACAACAACATTTTATGCAATTTTTAACTTTTTGGTTTACAAGAATTCAGGCAACTAATGCATATGTTTTTATTGTTATTCAGGCATAATTAGAAGTTTCTAGTGGATCAGAATACAAACGAAAGCACTGACAACGTATTTGACTCTGAAGTTGACATTTGTCACAACAACATTTTATGCAATTTTTAACTTTTTGGTTTACAAGAATTCAGGCAACTAATGCATATGTTTTCATTGTTATTCAAGCCTTAATAGAAGTTTCTAGTGGATCAGAATACAAACGAAAGCACTGACAACGTATTTGACTCTGAAGTTGACATTTGTCACAACAACATTTTATGCAGTTTCCAACTTTTTGGTTTACAAGAATTCAGGCAACCAATGCATATGTTTTTATTGTTATTCAGGCCTTAATAGAAGTTTCTAGTGGATCAGAATACAAACGAAAGCACTGACAACGTATTTGACTCTGAAGTTGACATTTGGTCACAACAACATTTTATGCAGTTTCTAACTTTTTGGTTTACAAGAATTCAGGCAACTAATGCATATGTTTTTATTGTTATTCAGGCATAATTAGAAGTTTCTGGTGGATCAGAATACAAACGAAAGTACTGACAACGTATTTGACTCTGAAGTTGACATTTGTCACAACAACATTTTATGCAATTTTTAACTTTTTGGTTTACAAGAATTCAGGCAACTAATGCATATGTTTTTATTGTTATTCAGGCATAATTAGAAGTTTCTGGTGGATCAGAATCGAAACGAAAGTACTGACAACGTATTTGACTCTGAAGTTGACATTTGGTCACAACAACATTTTATGCAGTTTCTAACTTTTTGGTTTACAAAAATTCAGGCAACTAATGCATATGTTTTTATTGTTATTCAGGCATAATTAGAAGTTTCTGGTGGATCAGAATACAAACGAAAGTACTGACAACGTATTTGACTCTGAAGTTGACATTTGTCACAACAACATTTTATGCAATTTTTAACTTTTTGGTTTACAAGAATTCAAGCAACTAATGCATATGTTTTTATTGTTTTTCAGGCCTTAATAGAAGATTCTAGTGGATCAGAATACAAACGAAAGCACTGACAACGTATTTGACTCTGAAGTTGACATTTGTCACAACAACATTTTATGCAATTTTTAACTTTTTGGTTTACAAGAATTCAAGCAACTAATGCATATGTTTTTATTGTTTTTCAGGCCTTAATCGAAGTTTCTAGTGGATCAGAATACAAACGAAAGCACTGACAACGTATTTGACTCTGAAGTTGACATTTGTCACAACAACATTTTATGCAATTTTTAACATTTTGGTTTACAAGAATTCAGGCAACTAATGCATATGTTTTTATTGTTTTTCAGGCCTTAATAGAAGTTTCTAGTGGATCAGAATACAAACGAAAGCACTGACAACGTATTTGACTCTGAAGTTGACATTTAGTCACAACAACATTTTATGCAATTTTTAACTTTTTGGTTTACAAGAATTCAGGCAACTAATGCATATGTTTTTATTGTTATTCAGGCCTTAATAGAAGTTTCTAGTGGATCAGAATACAAACGAAAGCACTGACAACGTATTTGACTCTGAAGTTGACATTTAGTCACAACAACATTTTATGCAATTTCCAACTTTTTGGTTTACAAGAATTCAGGCAACTAATGCATATGTTTTTATTGTTATTCAGGCCTTAATAGAAGTTTCTAGTGGATCAGAATACAAACGAAAGCACTGACAACGTATTAGACTCTGAAGTTGCATTTGGTCACAACAACATTTTATGCAATTTCCAACTTTTTGGTTTACAAGAATTCAGGCAACTAATGCATATGTTTTTATTGTTATTCAGGCCTTAATAGAAGTTTCTAGTGGATCAGAATACAAACGAAAGCACTGACAACGTATTAGACTCTGAAGTTGCATTTGGTCACAACAACATTTTATGCAATTTCCAACTTTTTGGTTTACAAGAATTCAGGCAACTAATGCATATGTTTTTATTGTTATTCAGGCATACTTAGAAGTTTCTAGTGGATCAGAATACAAACGAAAGCACTGACAACGTATTTCACTCTGAAGTTGACATTTGGTCACAACAACATTTTATGCAATTTTTAACTTTTTGGTTTACAAGAATTCAAGCAACTAATGCATATGTTTTTATTGTTATTCAGGCCTTAATAGAAGTTTCTAGTGGATCAGAATACAAACGAAAGCACTGACAACGTATTTGACTCTGAAGTTGCATTTGGTCACAACAACATTTTATGCAATTTCCAACTTTTTGGTTTACAAGAATTCAGGCAACTAATGCATATGTTTTTATTGTTATTCAGGCATAATTAGAAGTTTCTAGTGGATCAGAATACAAACGAAAGCACTGACAACGTATTTGACTCTGAAGTTGCATTTGGTCACAACAACATTTTATGCAATTTCCAACTTTTTGGTTTACAAGAATTCAAGCAACTAATGCATATGTTTTTATTGTTATTCAGGCCTTAATAGAAGTTTCTAGTGGATCAGAAGACAAACGAAAGCACTGACAACGTATTTGACTCTGAAGTTGCATTTGGTCACAACAACATTTTATGCAATTTCCAACTTTTTGGTTTACAAGAATTCAGGCAACTAATGCATATGTTTTTATTGTTATTCAGGCATAATTAGAAGTTTCTAGTGGATCAGAATACAAACGAAAGCACTGACAACGTATTTCACTCTGAAGTTGACATTTGGTCACAACAACATTTTATGCAATTTTTAACTTTTTGTTTTACAAGAATTCAAGCAACTAATGCATATGTTTTTATTGTTATTCAGGCCTTAATAGAAGTTTCTAGTGGATCAGAGTACAAACAAAAGCACTGACAACGTATTTGACTCTGAAGTTGCATTTGGTCACAACAACATTTTATGCAATTTCCAACTTTTTGGTTAACAAGAATTCAGGCAACTAATGCATATGTTTTTATTGTTATTCAGGCATAATTAGAAGTTTCTAGTGGATCAGAATACAAACGAAAGCACTGACAACGTATTTCACTCTGAAGTTGACCTTTGGTCACAACAACATTTTATGCAATTTTTAACTTTTTGGTTTACAAGAATTCAAGCAACTAATGCATATGTTTTTATTGTTATTCAGGCCTTAATAGAAGTTTCTAGTGGATCAGAATACAAACGAAAGCACTGACAACGTATTTGACTCTGAAGTTGCATTTGGTCACAACAACATTTTATGCAATTTCCAACTTTTTGGTTTACAAGAATTCAGGCAACTAATGCATATGTTTTTATTGTTATTCAGGCATAATTAGAAGTTTCTAGTGGATCAGAATACAAACGAATGCACTGACAACGTATTTCACTCTGAAGTTGACATTTGGTCACAACAACATTTTATGCAATTTTCAACTTTTTGGTTTACAAGAATTCAAGCAACTAATGCATATGTTTTTATTGTTATTCAGGCCTTAATAGAAGTTTCTAGTGGATCAGAATACAAACGAAAGCACTGACAACGTATTTGACTCTGAAGTTGCATTTGGTCACAACAACATTTTATACAATTTCCAACTTTTTGGTTTACAAGAATTCAGGCAACTAATGCATATGTTTTTATTGTTATTCAGGCATAATTAGAAGTTTCTAGTGGATCAGAATACAAACGAAAGCACTGACAACGTATTTCACTCTGAAGTTGACATTTGGTCACAACAACATTTTATGCAATTTTTAACTTTTTGGTTTACAAGAATTCAGGCAACTAATGCATATGTTTTTATTGTTATTCAGGCATAATTAGAAGTTTCTAGTGGATCAGAATACAAACGAAAGCACTGACAACGTATTTGACTCTGAAGTTGCATTTGGTCACAACAACATTTTATACAATTTCCAACTTTTTGGTTTACAAGAATTCAGGCAACTAATGCATATGTTTTTATTGTTATTCAGGCATAATTAGAAGTTTCTAGTGGATCAGAATACAAACGAAAGCACTGACAACGTATTTCACTCTGAAGTTGACATTTGGTCACAACAACATTTTATGCAATTTTTAACTTTTTGGTTTACAAGAATTCAGGCAACTAATGCATATGTTTTTATTGTTATTCAAGCCTTAATAGAAGTTTCTAGTGGATCAGAATACAAACGAAAGCACTGACAACGTATTTGACTCTGAAGTTGCATTTGGTCACAACAACATTTTATGCAATTTCCAACTTTTTGGTTTACAAGAATTCAGGCAACTAATGCATATGTTTTTATTGTTATTCAGGCCTTAATAGAAGTTTCTAGTGGATCAGAATACAAACGAAAGCACTGACAACGTATTTGACTCTGAAGTTGCATTTGGTCACAACAACATTTTATGCAATTTCCAACTTTTTGGTTTACAAGAATTCAGGCAACTAATGCATATGTTTTTATTGTTATTCAGGCCTTAATAGAAGTTTCTAGTGGATCAGAATACAAACGAAAGCACTGACAACGTATTTGACTCTGAAGTTGACATTTGGTCACAACAACATTTTATGCAATTTTTAACTTTTTGGTTTACAAGAATTCAAGCAACTAATGCATATGTTTTTATTGTTATTCAGGCCTTAATAGAAGTTTCTAGTGGATCAGAATACAAACGAAAGCACTGACAACGTATTTGACTCTGAAGTTGACATTTGGTCACAACAACATTTTATGCAATCTCCAACTTTTTGGTTTACAAGAATTCAGGCAACTAATGCATATGTTTTTATTGTTATTCAGGCATAATTAGAAGTTTCTAGTGGATCAGAATACAAACGAAAGCACTGACAACGTATTTGACTCTGAAGTTGCATTTGGTCACAACAACATTTTATGCAATTTCCAACTTTTTGGTTTACAAGAATTCAGGCAACTAATGCATATGTTTTTATTGTTATTCAGGCATAATTAGAAGTTTCTAGTGGATCAGAATACAAACGAAAGCACTGACAACGTATTTGACTCTGAAGTTGCATTTGGTCACAACAACATTTTATGCAAATTCCAACTTTTTGGTTTACAAGAATTCAGGCAACTAATGCATATGTTTTTATTGTTATTCAGGCCTAATAGAAGTTTCTAGTGGATCAGAATACAAACGAAAGCACTGACAACGTATTTGACTCTGAAGTTGACATTTGGTCACAACAACATTTTATGCAATTTTTAACTTTTTGGTTTACAAGAATTCAAGCAACTAATGCATATGTTTTTATTGTTATTCAGGCCTTAATAGAAGTTTCTAGTGGATCAGAATACAAACGAAAGCACTGACAACGTATTTGACTCTGAAGTTGACATTTGGTCACAACAACATTTTATGCAATTTCCAACTTTTTGGTTTACAAGAATTCAGGCAACTAATGCATATGTTTTTATTGTTATTCAGGCATAATTAGAAGTTTCTAGTGGATCAGAATACAAACGAAAGCACTGACAACGTATTTGACTCTGAAGTTGACATTTGGTCACAACAACATTTTATGCAATTTTTAACTTTTTGGTTTACAAGAATTCAGGCAACTAATGCATATGTTTTTATTGTTATTCAGGCCTTAATAGAAGTTTCTAGTGGATCAGAATACAAACGAAAGCACTGACAACGTATTTGACTCTGAAGTTGACATTTGGTCACAACAACATTTTATGCAATTTCCAACTTTTTGGTTTACAAGAATTCAGGCAACTAATGCATATGTTTTTATTGTTATTTAGGCCTTAATAGAAGTTTCTAGTGGATCAGAATACAAACGAAAGCACTGACAACGTATTTCACTCTGAAGTTGACATTTGGTCACAACAACATTTTATGCAATTTTTAACTTTTTGGTTTACAAGAATTCAGGCAACTAATGCATATGTTTTTATTGTTATTCAGGCCTTAATAGAAGTTTCTAGTGGATCAGAATACAAACGAAAGCACTGACAACGTATTTGACTCTGAAGTTGACATTTGGTCACAACAACATTTTATGCAATTTCCAACTTTTTGGTTTACAAGAATTCAGGCAACTAATGCATATGTTTTTATTGTTATTCAGGCATAATTAGAAGTTTCTAGTGGATCAGAATACAAACGAAAGCACTGACAACGTATTTGACTCTGAAGTTGACATTTGGTCACAACAACATTTTATGCAATTTCCAACTTTTTGGTTTACAAGAATTCAGGCAACTAATGCATATGTTTTTATTGTTATTCAGGCATAATTAGAAGTTTCTAGTGGATCAGAATACAAACGAAAGCACTGACAACGTATTTGACTCTGAAGTTGACATTTGGTCACAACAACATTTTATGCAATTTCCAACTTTTTGGTTTACAAGAATTCAGGCAACTAATGCATATGTTTTTATTGTTATTCAGGCATAATTAGAAGTTTCTAGTGGATCAGAATACAAACGAAAGCACTGACAACGTATTTGACTCTGAAGTTGACATTTGGTCACAACAACATTTTATGCAATTTCCAACTTTTTGGTTTACAAGAATTCAGGCAACTAATGCATATGTTTTTATTGTTATTCAGGCATAATTAGAAGTTTCTAGTGGATCAGAATACAAACGAAAGCACTGACAACGTATTTGACTCTGAAGTTGACATTTGGTCACAACAACATTTTATGCAATTTTTAACTTTTTGGTTTACAAGAATTCAGGCAACTAATGCATATGTTTTTATTGTTATTCAGGCCTTAATAGAAGTTTCTAGTGGATCAGAATACAAACGAAAGCACTGACAACGTATTTGACTCTGAAGTTGACATTTGGTCACAACAACATTTTATGCAATTTCCAACTTTTTGGTTTACAAGAATTCAGGCAACTAATGCATATGTTTTTATTGTTATTTAGGCCTTAATAGAAGTTTCTAGTGGATCAGAATACAAACGAAAGCACTGACAACGTATTTCACTCTGAAGTTGACATTTGGTCACAACAACATTTTATGCAATTTTTAACTTTTTGGTTGACAAGAATTCAAGCAACTAATGCATATGTTTTTATTGTTATTCAGGTCTTAATAGAAGTTTCTAGTGGATCAGAATACAAACGAAAGCACTGACAACGTATTTGACTCTGAAGTTGCATTTGGTCACAACAACATTTTATGCAATTTCCAACTTTTTGGTTTACAAGAATTCAGGCAACTAATGCATATGTTTTTATTGTTATTCAGGCCTTAATAGAAGTTTCTAGTGGATCAGAATACAAACGAAAGCACTGACAACGTATTTGACCCTGAAGTTGCATTTGGTCACAACAACATTTTATGCAATTTTTAACTTTTTGGTTTACAAGAATTCAAGCAACTAATGCATATGTTTTTATTGTTATTCAGGCCTTAATGGAAGTTTCTAGTGGATCAGAATACAAACGAAAGCACTGACAACGTATTTGACTCTGAAGTTGACATTTGGTCACAACAACATTTTATGCAATTTCCAACTTTTTGGTTTACAAGAATTCAGGCAACTAATGCATATGTTTTTATTGTTATTCAGGCATAATTAGAAGTTTCTAGTGGATCAGAATACAAACGAAAGCACTGACAACGTATTTGACTCTGAAGTTGACATTTGGTCACAACAACATTTTATGCAATTTTTAACTTTTTGGTTTACAAGAATTCAAGCAACTAATGCATATGTTTTTATTGTTATTCAGGCCTTAATAGAAGTTTCTAGTGGATCAGAATACAAACGAAAGCACTGACAACGTATTTGACTCTGAAGTTGACATTTGGTCACAACAACATTTTATGCAATTTTTAACTTTTTGGTTTACAAGAATTCAAGCAACTAATGCATATGTTTTTATTGTTATTCAGGCCTTAATAGAAGTTTCTAGTGGATCAGAATACAAACGAAAGCACTGACAACGTATTTGACTCTGAAGTTGACATTTGGTCACAACAACATTTTATGCAATTTCCAACTTTTTGGTTTACAAGAATTCAGGCAACTAATGCATATGTTTTTATTGTTATTCAGGCCTTAATAGAAGTTTCTAGTGGATCAGAATAAAACGAAAGCACTGACAACGTATTTAACTCTGAAGTTGACATTTGGTCACAACAACATTTTATGCAATTTTTAACTTTTTGGTTTACAAGAATTCAAGCAACTAATGCATATGTTTTTATTGTTATTCAGGCCTTAATAGAAGTTTCTAGTGGATCAGAATACAAACGAAAGCACTGACAACGTATTTGACTCTGAAGTTGCATTTGGTCACAACAACATTTTATGCAATTTCCAACTTTTTGGTTTACAAGAATTCAGGCAACTAATGCATATGTTTTTATTGTTATTCAGGCATAATTAGAAGTTTCTAGTGGATCAGAATACAAACGAAAGCACTGACAACGTATTTCACTCTGAGGTTGTATTTGGTCACAACAACATTTTATGCAATTTCCAACTTTTTGGTTTACAAGAATTCAGGCAACTAATGCATATGTTTTTATTGTTATTCAGGCATAATTAGAAGTTTCTAGTGGATCAGAATACAAACGAAAGCACTGACAACGTATTTGACTCTGAAGTTGCATTTGGTCACAACAACATTTTATGCAAATTCCAACTTTTTGGTTTACAAGAATTCAGGCAACTAATGCATATGTTTTTATTGTTATTCAGGCATAATTAGAAGTTTCTAGTGGATCAGAATACAAACGAAAGCACTGACAACGTATTTGACTCTGAAGTTGCATTTGGTCACAACAACATTTTATGCAAATTCCAACTTTTTGGTTTACAAGAATTCAGGCAACTAATGCATATGTTTTTATTGTTATTCAGGCCTTAATAGAAGTTTCTAGTGGATCAGAATAAAACGAAAGCACTGACAACGTATTTAACTCTGAAGTTGACATTTGGTCACAACAACATTTTATGCAATTTTTAACTTTTTGGTTTACAAGAATTCAAGCAACTAATGCATATGTTTTTATTGTTATTCAGGCCTTAATAGAAGTTTCTAGTGGATCAGAATACAAACGAAAGCACTGACAACGTATTTGACTCTGAAGTTGCATTTGGTCACAACAACATTTTATGCAATTTCCAACTTTTTGGTTTACAAGAATTCAGGCAACTAATGCATATGTTTTTATTGTTATTCAGGCATAATTAGAAGTTTCTAGTGGATCAGAATACAAACGAAAGCACTGACAACGTATTTCACTCTGAGGTTGTATTTAGTCACAACAACATTTTATGCAATTTCCAACTTTTTGGTTTACAAGAATTCAGGCAACTAATGCATATGTTTTTATTGTTATTCAGGCATAATTAGAAGTTTCTAGTGGATCAGAATACAAACGAAAGCACTGACAACGTATTTGACTCTGAAGTTGCATTTGGTCACAACAACATTTTATGCAAATTCCAACTTTTTGGTTTACAAGAATTCAGGCAACTAATGCATATGTTTTTATTGTTATTCAGGCATAATTAGAAGTTTCTAGTGGATCAGAATACAAACGAAAGCACTGACAACGTATTTGACTCTGAAGTTGCATTTGGTCACAACAACATTTTATGCAAATTCCAACTTTTTGGTTTACAAGAATTCAGGCAACTAATGCATATGTTTTTATTGTTATTCAGGCATAATTAGAAGTTTCTAGTGGATCAGAATACAAACGAAAGCACTGACAACGTATTTGACTCTGAAGTTGACATTTGGTCACAACAACATTTTATGCAATTTTTAACTTTTTGGTTTACAAGAATTCAAGCAACTAATGCATATGTTTTTATTGTTATTCAGGCCTTAATAGAAGTTTCTAGTGGATCAGAATACAAACGAAAGCACTGACAACGTATTTGACTCTGAAGTTGACATTTGGTCACAACAACATTTTATGCAATTTCCAACTTTTTGGTTTACAAGAATTCAGGCAACTAATGCATATGTTTTTATTGTTATTCAGGCATAATTAGAAGTTTCTAGTGGATCAGAATACAAACGAAAGCACTGACAACGTATTTGACTCTGAAGTTGACATTTGGTCACAACAACATTTTATGCAATTTCCAACTTTTTGGTTTACAAGAATTCAGGCAACTAATGCATATGTTTTTATTGTTATTCAGGCATAATTAGAAGTTTCTAGTGGATCAGAATACAAACGAAAGCACTGACAACGTATTTGACTCTGAAGTTGACATTTGGTCACAACAACATTTTATGCAATTTCCAACTTTTTGGTTTACAAGAATTCAGGCAACTAATGCATATGTTTTTATTGTTATTCAGGCATAATTAGAAGTTTCTAGTGGATCAGAATACAAACGAAAGCACTGACAACGTATTTGACTCTGAAGTTGACATTTGGTCACAACAACATTTTATGCAATTTTTAACTTTTTGGTTTACAAGAATTCAGGCAACTAATGCATATGTTTTTATTGTTATTCAGGCATAATTAGAAGTTTCTAGTGGATCAGAATACAAACGAAAGCACTGACAACGTATTTGACTCTGAAGTTGACATTTGGTCACAACAACATTTTATGCAATTTTTAACTTTTTGGTTTACAAGAATTCAGGCAACTAATGCATATGTTTTTATTGTTATTCAGGCCTTAATAGAAGTTTCTAGTGGATCAGAATACAAACGAAAGCACTGACAACGTATTTGACTCTGAAGTTGACATTTGGTCACAACAACATTTTATGCAATTTCCAACTTTTTGGTTTACAAGAATTCAGGCAACTAATGCATATGTTTTTATTGTTATTTAGGCCTTAATAGAAGTTTCTAGTGGATCAGAATACAAACGAAAGCACTGACAACGTATTTCACTCTGAAGTTGACATTTGGTCACAACAACATTTTATGCAATTTTTAACTTTTTGGTTGACAAGAATTCAAGCAACTAATGCATATGTTTTTATTGTTATTCAGGCATAATTAGAAGTTTCTAGTGGATCAGAATACAAACGAAAGCACTGACAACGTATTTGACTCTGAAGTTGACATTTGGTCACAACAACATTTTATGCAATTTCCAACTTTTTGGTTTACAAGAATTCAGGCAACTAATGCATATGTTTTTATTGTTATTCAGGCATAATTAGAAGTTTCTAGTGGATCAGAATACAAACGAAAGCACTGACAACGTATTTGACTCTGAAGTTGACATTTGGTCACAACAACATTTTATGCAATTTTTAACTTTTTGGTTTACAAGAATTCAGGCAACTAATGCATATGTTTTTATTGTTATTCAGGCCTTAATAGAAGTTTTTAGTGGATCAGAATACAAACGAAAGCACTGACAACGTATTTGACTCTGAAGTTGACATTTGGTCACAACAACATTTTATGCAATTTCCAACTTTTTGGTTTACAAGAATTCAGGCAACTAATGCATATGTTTTTATTGTTATTTAGGCCTTAATAGAAGTTTCTAGTGGATCAGAATACAAACGAAAGCACTGACAACGTATTTGACTCTGAAGTTGACATTTGTCACAACAACATTTTATGCAATTTTTAACTTTTTGGTTTACAAGAATTCAGGCAACTAATGCATATGTTTTTATTGTTATATAGGCCTTAATAGATGTTTCTAGTGGATCAGAATACAAACGAAAGCACTGACAACGTAATTGACTCTGAAGTTGCATTTGGTCACAACAACATTTTATGCAATTTCCAACTTTTTGGTTTACAAGAATTCAGGCAACTAATGCATATGTTTTTATTGTTATTCGAGCCTTAATAGAAGTTTCTAGTGGATCAGAATACAAACGAAAGCACTGACAACGTATTTGACTCTGAAGTTGACATTTGTCACAACAACATTTTATGCAATTTTTAACTTTTTGGTTTACAAGAATTCAGGCAACTGATGCATATGTTTTTATTGTTATTCAAGCCTTTATAGAAGTTTCTAGTGGATCAGAATACAAACGAAAGCACTGACAACGTATTTGACTCTGAAGTTGCATTTGGTCACAACAACATTTTATGCAATTTCCAACTTTTTGGTTTACAAGAATTCAGGCAACTAATGCATATGTTTTTATTGTTATTCAAGCCTTAATAGAAGTTTCTAGTGGATCAGAATACAAACGAAAGCACTGACAACGTATTTGACTCTGAAGTTGCAATTGGTCACAACAACATTTTATGCAATTTCCAACTTTTTGGTTAACAAGAATTCAGGCAACTAATGCATATGTTTTTATTGTTATTCAAGCCTTAATAGAAGTTTCTAGTGGATCAGGATACAAACGAAAGCACTGACAACGTAATTGACTCTGAAGTTGCATTTGGTCACAACAACATTTTATGCAATTTTTAACTTTTTGGTTTACAAGAATTCAGGCAACTAATGCATATGTTTTTATTGTTATTCAAGCCTTAATAGAAGTTTCTAGTGGATCAGAATACAAACGAAAGCACTGACAACGTAATTGACTCTGAAGTTGCATTTGGTCACAACAACATTTTATGCAATTTCCAACTTTTTGGTTTACAAGAATTCAGGCAACTAATGCATATGTTTTTATTGTTATTCAAGCCTTAATAGAAGTTTCTAGTGGATCAGAATACAAACGAAAGCACTGACAACGTAATTGACTCTGAAGTTGCATTTGGTCACAACAACATTTTATGCAATTTTTAACTTTTTGGTTTACAAGAATTCAGGCAACTAATGCATATGTTTTTATTGTTATTCAAGCCTTAATAGAAGTTTCTAGTGGATCAGAATACAAACGAAAGCACTGACAACGTAATTGACTCTGAAGTTGACATTTGTCACAACAACATTTTATGCAATTTTAACTTTTTGGTTTACAAGAATTCAGGCAACTAATGCATATGTTTTTATTGTTATTCAAGCCTTAATAGAAGTTTCTAGTGGATCAGAATACAAACGAAAGCACTGACAACGTAATTGACTCTGAAGTTGACATTTGTCACAACAACATTTTATGCAATTTTAACTTTTTGGTTTACAAGAATTCAGGCAACTAATGCATATGTTTTTATTGTTATTCAAGCCTTAATAGAAGTTTCTAGTGGATCAGAATACAAACGAAAGCACTGACAACGTATTTGACTCTGAAGTTGACATTTGTCACAACAACATTTTATGCAATTTCCAACTTTTTGGTTTACAAGAATTCAGGCAACTAATGCATATGTTTTTATTGTTATTCAAGCCTTAATAGAAGTTTCTAGTGGATCAGAATACAAACGAAAGCACTGACAACGTATTTGACTCTGAAGTTGACATTTGTCACAACAACATTTTATGCAATTTCCAACTTTTTGGTTTACAAGAATTCAGGCAACTAATGCATATGTTTTTATTGTTATTCAGGCCTAATTAGAAGTTTCTAGTGGATCAGAATACAAACGAAAGCACTGACAACGTATTTGACTCTGAAGTTGACATTTGGTCACAACAACATTTTATGCAGTTTCCAACTTTTTGGTTTACAAGAATTCAGGCAACTAATGCATATGTTTTTATTGTTATTCAAGCCTCAATAGAAGTTTCTAGTGGATCAGAATACAAACGAAAGCACTGACAACGTATTTGACTCTGAAGTTGACATTTGTCACAACAACATTTTTTGCAATTTTTAACTTTTTGGTTTACAAGAATTCAGGCAACTAATGCATATGTTTTTATTGTTATTCAGGCCTAATTAGAAGTTTCTAGTGGATCAGAATACAAACGAAAGTACTGACAACGTATTTGACTCTGAAGTTGACATTTGTCACAACAACATTTTATGCAATTTCCAACTTTTTGGTTTACAAGAATTCAGGCAACTAATGCATATGTTTTTATTGTTATTCAAGCCTTAATAGAAGTTTCTAGTGGATCAGAATACAAACGAAAGCACTGACAACGTATTTGACTCTGAAGTTGCAATTGGTCACAACAACATTTTATGCAATTTCCAACTTTTTGGTTAACAAGAATTCAGGCAACTAATGCATATGTTTTTATTGTTATTCAAGCCTTAATAGAAGTTTCTAGTGGATCAGGATACAAACGAAAGCACTGACAACGTAATTGACTCTGAAGTTGCATTTGGTCACAACAACATTTTATGCAATTTTTAACTTTTTGGTTTACAAGAATTCAGGCAACTAATGCATATGTTTTTATTGTTATTCAAGCCTTAATAGAAGTTTCTAGTGGATCAGAATACAAACGAAAGCACTGACAACGTAATTGACTCTGAAGTTGCATTTGGTCACAACAACATTTTATGCAATTTCCAACTTTTTGGTTTACAAGAATTCAGGCAACTAATGCATATGTTTTTATTGTTATTCAAGCCTTAATAGAAGTTTCTAGTGGATCAGAATACAAACGAAAGCACTGACAACGTAATTGACTCTGAAGTTGCATTTGGTCACAACAACATTTTATGCAATTTTTAACTTTTTGGTTTACAAGAATTCAGGCAACTAATGCATATGTTTTTATTGTTATTCAAGCCTTAATAGAAGTTTCTAGTGGATCAGAATACAAACGAAAGCACTGACAACGTAATTGACTCTGAAGTTGACATTTGTCACAACAACATTTTATGCAATTTTAACTTTTTGGTTTACAAGAATTCAGGCAACTAATGCATATGTTTTTATTGTTATTCAAGCCTTAATAGAAGTTTCTAGTGGATCAGAATACAAACGAAAGCACTGACAACGTAATTGACTCTGAAGTTGACATTTGTCACAACAACATTTTATGCAATTTTAACTTTTTGGTTTACAAGAATTCAGGCAACTAATGCATATGTTTTTATTGTTATTCAAGCCTTAATAGAAGTTTCTAGTGGATCAGAATACAAACGAAAGCACTGACAACGTATTTGACTCTGAAGTTGACATTTGTCACAACAACATTTTATGCAATTTCCAACTTTTTGGTTTACAAGAATTCAGGCAACTAATGCATATGTTTTTATTGTTATTCAAGCCTTAATAGAAGTTTCTAGTGGATCAGAATACAAACGAAAGCACTGACAACGTATTTGACTCTGAAGTTGACATTTGTCACAACAACATTTTATGCAATTTCCAACTTTTTGGTTTACAAGAATTCAGGCAACTAATGCATATGTTTTTATTGTTATTCAGGCCTAATTAGAAGTTTCTAGTGGATCAGAATACAAACGAAAGCACTGACAACGTATTTGACTCTGAAGTTGACATTTGGTCACAACAACATTTTATGCAGTTTCCAACTTTTTGGTTTACAAGAATTCAGGCAACTAATGCATATGTTTTTATTGTTATTCAAGCCTCAATAGAAGTTTCTAGTGGATCAGAATACAAACGAAAGCACTGACAACGTATTTGACTCTGAAGTTGACATTTGTCACAACAACATTTTTTGCAATTTTTAACTTTTTGGTTTACAAGAATTCAGGCAACTAATGCATATGTTTTTATTGTTATTCAGGCCTAATTAGAAGTTTCTAGTGGATCAGAATACAAACGAAAGTACTGACAACGTATTTGACTCTGAAGTTGACATTTGTCACAACAACATTTTATGCAATTTCCAACTTTTTGGTTTACAAGAATTCAGGCAACTAATGCATATGTTTTTATTGTTATTCAGGCCATAATAGAAGTTTCTAGTGGATCAGAATACAAACGAAAGCACTGACAACGTATTTGACTCTGAAGTTGACATTTGGTCACAACAACATTTTATGCAATTTCCAACTTTTTGGTTTACAAGAATTCAGGCAACTAATGCATATGTTTTTATTGTTATTCAAGCCTTAATAGAAGTTTCTAGTGGTTCAGAATACAAACGAAAGCACTGACAACGTATTTGACTCTGAAGTTGCATTTGGTCACAACAACATTTTTTGCAATTTCCAACTTTTTGGTTTACAAGAATTCAGGCAACTAATGCATATGTTTTTATTGTTATTCAAGCCTTAATAGAAGTTTCTAGTGGATCAGAATACAAACGAAAGCACTGACAACGTATTTGACTCTGAAGTTGCATTTGGTCACAACAACATTTTATGCAATTTCCAACTTTTTGGTTTACAAGAATTCAGGCAACTAATGCATATGTTTTTATTGTTATTCAAGCCTTAATAGAAGTTTCTAGTGGATCAGAATACAAACGAAAGCACTGACAACGTAATTGACTCTGAAGTTGCATTTGGTCACAACAACATTTTATGCAATTTCCAACTTTTTGGTTTACAAGAATTCAGGCAACTAATGCATATGTTTTTATTGTTATTCAAGCCTTAATAGAAGTTTCTAGTGGATCAGAATACAAACGAAAGCACTGACAACGTATTTGACTCTGAAGTTGCATTTGGTCACAACAACATTTTTTGCAATTTCCAACTTTTTGGTTTACAAGAATTCAGGCAACTAATGCATATGTTTTTATTGTTATTCAAGCCTTAATAGAAGTTTCTAGTGGATCAGAATACAAACGAAAGCACTGACAACGTATTTGACTCTGAAGTTGCATTTGGTCACAACAACATTTTTTGCAATTTCCAACTTTTTGGTTTACAAGAATTCAGGCAACTAATGCATATGTTTTTATTGTTATTTAGGCATAATTAGAAGTTTCTAGTGGATCAGAATACAAACGAAAGCACTGACAACGTAATTGACTCTGAAGTTGCATTTGGTCACAACAACATTTTATGCAGTTTCCAACTTTTTGGTTTACAAGAATTCAGGCAACTAATGCATATGTTTTTATTGTTATTCAAGCCTTAATAGAAGTTTCTAGTGGATCAGAATACAAACGAAAGCACTGACAATGTAATTGACTCTGAAGTTGCATTTGGTCACAACAACATTTTTTGCAATTTCCAACTTTTTGGTTTACAAGAATTCAGGCAACTAATGCATATGTTTTTATTGTTATTCAAGCCTTAATAGAAGTTTCTAGTGGATCAGAATACAAACGAAAGCACTGACAACGTAATTGACTCTGAAGTTGCATTTGGTCACAACAACATTTTATGCAGTTTCCAACTTTTTGGTTTACAAGAATTCAAGCAACTAATGAATATGTTTTTATTGTTATTCAGGCCTTAATAGAAGTTTCTAGTGGATCAGAATACAAACGAAAGCACTGACAATGTAATTGACTCTGAAGTTGCATTTGGTCACAACAACATTTCATGCAATTTTAACTTTTTGGTTTACAAGAATTCAGGCAACTAATGCATATGTTTTTATTGTTATTCAAGCCTTAATAGAAGTTTCTAGTGGATCAGAATACAAACGAAAGCACTGACAACGTAATTGACTCTGAAGTTGCATTTGGTCACAACAACATTTTATGCAGTTTCCAACTTTTTGGTTTACAAGAATTCAGGCAACTAATGCATATGTTTTTATTGTTATTCAAGCCTTAATAGAAGTTTCTAGTGGATCAGAATACAAACGAAAGCACTGACAACGTAATTGACTCTGAAGTTGCATTTGGTCACAACAACATTTTATGCAGTTTCCAACTTTTTGGTTTACAAGAGTTCAGGCAACTAATGCATATGTTTTTATTGTTATTCAAGCCTTAATAGAAGTTTCTAGTGGATCAGAATACAAACGAAAGTACTGACAACGTATTTGACTCTGAAGTTGACATTTGTCACAACAACATTTTATGCAATTTCCAACTTTTTGGTTTACAAGAATTCAGGCAACTAATGCATATGTTTTTATTGTTATTCAGGCCATAATAGAAGTTTCTAGTGGATCAGAATACAAACGAAAGCACTGGCAACGTATTTGACTCTGAAGTTGACATTTGTCACAACAACATTTTATGCAGTTTCCAACTTTTTGGTTTACAAGAATTCAGGCAACTAATGAATATGTTTTTATTGTTATTCAGGCCTTAATAGAAGTTTCTAGTGGATCAGAATACAAACGAAAGCACTGACAACGTATTTGACTCTGAAGTTGACATTTGTCACAACAACATTTTATGCAGTTTCCAACTTTTTGGTTTACAAGAGTTCAGGCAACTAATGCATATGTTTTTATTGTTATTCAAGCCTTAATAGAAGTTTCTAGTGGATCAGAATACAAACGAAAGTACTGACAACGTATTTGACTCTGAAGTTGACATTTGTCACAACAACATTTTATGCAGTTTCCAACTTTTTGGTTTACAAGAATTCAGGCAACTAATGAATATGTTTTTATTGTTATTCAGGCCTTAATAGAAGTTTCTAGTGGATCAGAATACAAACGAAAGCACTGACAACGTATTTGACTCTGAAGTTGACATTTGTCACAACAACATTTTATGCAGTTTCCAACTTTTTGGTTTACAAGAGTTCAGGCAACTAATGCATATGTTTTTATTGTTATTCAAGCCTTGTTCGACCTCAAACTTGGGTAATTAAACCTTTATTATATTTACAAGTATAAACAAAGAAAGAAAAGAAAAAGTGATAGGAAAAGTGATAGGAAAAGTGATAGTGGATCGTTCGGAGGGCACATTATATACTACCCTCGGAAACATAAATATTGCAATAAACAATAAAACAATAAAAACCCCCGCTTTTGGGTTTGCAGAATTGCTAACATAATCTTTGATCAAATGATCTCATTGACCATTTGACACTCCTAAACAAAGAAAAGAAAGGAGGAAGCTGAGGGTGTTAGGATTACTATAAAATCTACAGAAGTGATGTGAAAGGTGACAGTGGTACTAGAACAAACGAGAAGAAAAATACAGATGTAGGTTGCTACAAGTCGTCAGCAGTTGTTGCATTTTAGTTTGAGTTGAGCTCCATACTCAAAGCGTTTTTCCACAGTTGACGTTCTCATCATGAAAACTTCTGGCACATTGCATTCCTGCGAACCATTTCGCAGGCGCTCCCGGATAAAAAAGAAGAGAGGATGAAATGAGATGTCAATGGTGTTTTTTGGGCCAACACCGAAGGCGGAAGCAAATGTGACTGGGTGGATCCCTAGTAGTAGGCTGGAAACGAGTATTTCTCCAAAGAATAGTAGTGAGAATAGAGCAGTAGGTAGAATAACAGGTGGGATTGCAGATGGAGTAGTATAGAATAGGGAATTGTAGAATTCTGAAAAGGAATAGTAGATTCGATACCACAAACGTTGTCGCTAGAGAATGAGTTGACGAGAGCTTGGTCGAAGTTAGATTGATGAGCATAGATTCCAGTAGATTTGACAGAGTTCTCCAAAGGTGGAGGTTCAGGTTCAGGTTCCGTTCCAGTAACGATGACACCACAATCCGTCCAGTGCATTGTGGTTCCGTTAGGAAGCCTTTTGGAGGTAGTGTCTCCAAGCAGTTGACTCATGTAGTCGAGTCCGATCAAAATATCTAGTTGTACAGTTGTTCTTGAAAGCACTGCATTCGGGTCATGAAGCAGTTGAGTGAGTGACGCATCATCCAGTTGTCCAGTTGTGACGGGTGAAGAAATCGAGGAGATTTCAGTTAGTGGGATCTTGAGTATCTTGTCCTGGATGTTGAAGTTGACCAAGAAACGATTGGCGATGATATCTTTCTTGGCATCAGATTGAAAAGTTTGAATCGAGAGATGTTGACGATCGATTACGTCTAACCTTAAGTCCTCAGCAAGATGTTGACTGATGTACGAGTGATCAGATCCATTGTCGAAGAGCACAGTAGCTTGGACTGGATCTCCATTGTTATTGTTGACAGTTGTGTTGGCAGTCATCATTGCAACACCACGCGGCCCATCCACCTGTTGATGAATAGGAAGTTCTTCAGTTGAAATAGTAGGTGGCGCAACAGTCGGAAGTGCTTGAGAAGTAGTTGAGAAGGTGATAGTTTGAACATCACCCAATGGCTGATTGTCTTCTATCTCGGTGCTGATTGCAAAAGTAGTGTGAGAAGAATGAATAGGTTGCAGAGGTTGGTTTAAATCTGTTGATGGAGATTGTCCGCAATGTTCCGAGTATGAATCGTCAGGTAGATTTTGTTGACAGGATTGTAGATTCGAGACGCACAATGCAGAATGATGTGTTCCTTGACAGTAGAAACACGAACGATATCGATCACATTGATAGCTTTTGTGTCCAGTCTTTAGGCATTTGGAGCACAATCTCAAATAGTTGGCTTGAATTCTGCGATCTTCAGCTGTTTGGTGAACTGGGCAATCTTCATGTCGATGGAAGTTTCTAGAGTCCATACAGAAAGCACACGGCGATTTTGGTTTAAACGGCTTGTCACAGTGTTGGTCAGAGTGAGATGGTTCATGATGATTGGTTGACTGTTGATGACGAAGTTCATTGAGCTGCTGATGTTGAGACTGATGAGGTTGATGAGTCTGTTGAATACTCATCGTTGTGACTTTCCGGTTGTCAGTGAACGTATTATCTTTGATGAGGTTCTCGATCATAGCGTTTTCCTGCACTTGTTTTCGAAGTGTCTCCAGAAGTTCTGAAGCTTTGTAACGGCGATCGGCATTAGGACCAGTGTACAGGAATTCGATGTATTCAATTGGCAGTTTTCGAGAGATGATATGTGCAGTAATGCAGTTGTCACTTTCAGGATCGATGTTACGGAGTTGATAGAAGATGGTAGAGGCATCAGTCCAAAAGTCCAAAATTTGATTGACTTGTTGGCAATGAGCGACAGATGGTAGATCTTGAAGTTGATGTAGTAGTTGTTGGTATACAGGAGTTGTATTCCCATAGCGATCATGGAGAATTTGTCGAGCCATAGAATAGCTAGAGGCTGACAGTGGCAGATGTTGAATGAGTCGTTTAGCATCTCCTTGCAACGAAGTTTGCAGATAAACATACTTATGAATATCTTGGAGATGTGGAGAATCGATGATTGATGAGAACAGTGCGATGAATGATCCGTACTGCAGTGGATCTCCATTGAAGATTGGAAGTTGCATAGATGGTAGTGGAATTGGTACAGAGTAGTTGTTTGAATGTATCATCATCGGAAATTGAGGTTGTTGAGCGACAGGATATACGAGTTGGTTGTATTGAAACGGTGGGACTTGATACCCTTGATGAACAGTTGCTCCAAGTGGCAAAGACTGTTGAGATGGTTGTCCAGCTGCCCCAAACGGCACTGACGAAGATCCAGCTGCCCCGAGTGGCACTGGTAGTTGTCCGGATGTCCCATAGAGAGTTGGCGGTATCGGTTGAGAGACTTGCAATGACTGTACAGGTTGAGTCGATTGCACTGGTTGCGTTGATTGCAATGGCAGAGAGTAGACCGTTGGCACATTGACATTCATGTTTGGCTGACTGGCAACTGTGCTAGCTCCAACGGGTTGACTGGTCACTAGATTGTGAGTTGATTGAGAGTTGTAGACGCCCCTGTTGGAGTCTACTTGATAAAGAGAAACGATTGATTGAGGCCCAAACGTGGGATAGATCTCCTGCTTGTTACTCTTGCCTCGATGAATCTTCACGAACTGCTGATACTTATCGGAGAGTTCAGCCAGTAGTCGTCTTGCTTCCTCGATATCTTTGGAATAATCACCAAGTCTGCTCTTGTAATCGTCTCTGATTGCTTGCTCGTTTGGATCCTTGTTGATCAGTTGTTGCCACTCCTGCTCAAACCGATCGATACGGCTGAGCTCCACATGGAGTCGAACCGCTATATCCACGACCTCACAGATGTCATCAAGGACTTCAGCTTCAGAGCTCTCTTGAACGTCCTCCAGTGAATCCACATCCTTAGCCTCCTGGATCAGCGGTAGCAGTCTGGCTTTGCTCTGCCCGATGAGCTTCCTCAAAGAACCACTCATGGCTGCTGGTCGCACCAAACCGCTGGGTCACCACTTGTTGAATCCAAGACGATCTCAAACTTGGGTAATTAAACCTTTATTATATTTACAAGTATAAACAAAGAAAGAAAAGAAAAAGTGATAGGAAAAGTGATAGGAAAAGTGATAGTGGATCGTTCGGAGGGCACATTATATACTACCCTCGGAAACATAAATATTGCAATAAACAATAAAACAATAAAAACCCCCGCTTTTGGGTTTGCAGAATTGCTAACATAATCTTTGATCAAATGATCTCATTGACCATTTGACAAGCCTTAATAGAAGTTTCTAGTGGATCAGAATACAAACGAAAGTACTGACAACGTATTTGACTCTGAAGTTGACATTTGTCACAACAACATTTTATGCAGTTTCCAACTTTTTGGTTTACAAGAATTCAGGCAACTAATGAATATGTTTTTATTGTTATTCAGGCCTTAATAGAAGTTTCTAGTGGATCAGAATACAAACGAAAGCACTGGCAACGTATTTGACTCTGAAGTTGACATTTGTCACAACAACATTTTATGCAGTTTCCAACTTTTTGGTTTACAAGAATTCAGGCAACTAATGCATATGTTTTTATTGTTATTCAAGCCTTAATAGAAGTTTCTAGTGGATCAGAATACAAACGAAAGCACTGACAACGTATTTGACTCTGAAGTTGACATTTGGTCACAACAACATTTTATGCAATTTCCAACTTTTTGGTTTACAAGAATTCAGGCAACTAATGCATATGTTTTTATTGTTATTCAGGCCATAATAGAAGTTTCTAGTGGATCAGAATACAAACGAAAGCACTGACAACGTATTTGACTCTGAAGTTGACATTTGGTCACAACAACATTTTATGCAATTTCCAACTTTTTGGTTTACAAGAATTCAAGCAACTAATGCATATGTTTTCATTGTTATTCAAGCCTTAATAGAAGTTTCTAGTGGATCAGAATACAAACGAAAGCACTGACAATGTAATTGACTCTGAAGTTGCATTTGGTCACAACAACATTTCATGCAATTTTAACTTTTTGGTTTACAAGAATTCAAGCAACTAATGCATATGTTTTTATTGTTATTCAAGCCTTAATAGAAGTTTCTAGTGGATCAGAATACAAACGAAAGCACTGACAATGTAATTGACTCTGAAGTTGCATTTGGTCACAACAACATTTTATGCAATTTCCAACTTTTTGGTTTACAAGAATTCAGGCAACTAATGCATATGTTTTTATTGTTATTTAGGCATAATTAAAAGTTTCTAGTGGATCACAATACAAACGAAAGCACTGACAACGTAATTGACTCTGAAGTTGCATTTGGTCACAACAACATTTTATGCAATTTCCAACTTTTTGGTTTACAAGAATTCAGGCAACTAATGCATATGTTTTTATTGTTATTCAAGCCTTAATAGAAGTTTCTAGTGGATCAGAATACAAACGAAAGCACTGACAACGTAATTGACTCTGAAGTTGCATTTGGTCACAACAACATTTTATGCAATTTCCAACTTTTTGGTTTACAAGAATTCAGGCAACTAATGCATATGTTTTTATTGTTATTTAGGCATAATTAAAAGTTTCTAGTGGATCACAATACAAACGAAAGCACTGACAACGTAATTGACTCTGAAGTTGCATTTGGTCACAACAACATTTTATGCAATTTCCAACTTTTTGGTTTACAAGAATTCAGGCAACTAATGCATATGTTTTTATTGTTATTCAAGCCTTAATAGAAGTTTCTAGTGGATCAGAATACAAACGAAAGCACTGACAATGTAATTGACTCTGAAGTTGCATTTGGTCACAACAACATTTTATGCAATTTTAACTTTTTGGTTTACAAGAATTCAAGCAACTAATGCATATGTTTTTATTGTTATTCAAGCCTTAATAGAAGTTTCCAGTGGATCAGAATACAAACGAAAGCACTGACAACGTATTTGACTCTGAAGTTGACATTTGGTCACAACAACATTTTATGCAATTTCCAACTTTTTGGTTTACAAGAATTCAGGCAACTAATGCATATGTTTTTATTGTTATTCAGGCCTAATTAGAAGTTTCTAGTGGATCAGAATACAAACGAAAGCACTGACAACGTATTTGACTCTGAAGTTGACATTTGGTCACAACAACATTTTATGCAGTTTCCAACTTTTTGGTTTACAAGAATTCAGGCAACTAATGCATATGTTTTTATTGTTATTCAAGCCTTAATAGAAGTTTCCAGTGGATCAGAATACAAACGAAAGCACTGACAACGTATTTGACTCTGAAGTTGACATTTGGTCACAACAACATTTTATGCAATTTCCAACTTTTTGGTTTACAACAATTCAGGCAACTAATGCATATGTCTTTATTGTTATTCAAGCCTTAATAGAAGTTTCTAGTGGATCAGAATACAAACGAAAGCACTGACAACGTATTTGACTCTGAAGTTGACATTTGTCACAACAACATTTTATGCAGTTTCCAACTTTTTGGTTTACAAGAATTCAGGCAACTAATGCATATGTTTTTATTGTTATTCAAGCCTTAATAGAAGTTTCCAGTGGATCAGAATACAAACGAAAGCACTGACAACGTATTTGACTCTGAAGTTGACATTTGGTCACAACAACATTTTATGCAATTTCCAACTTTTTGGTTTACAACAATTCAGGCAACTAATGCATATGTCTTTATTGTTATTCAAGCCTTAATAGAAGTTTCTAGTGGATCAGAATACAAACGAAAGCACTGACAACGTATTTGACTCTGAAGTTGACATTTGTCACAACAACATTTTATGCAGTTTCCAACTTTTTGGTTTACAAGAATTCAGGCAACTAATGCATATGTTTTTATTGTTATTCAAGCCTTAATAGAAGTTTCCAGTGGATCAGAATACAAACGAAAGCACTGACAACGTATTTGACTCTGAAGTTGACATTTGGTCACAACAACATTTTATGCAATTTCCAACTTTTTGGTTTACAACAATTCAGGCAACTAATGCATATGTCTTTATTGTTATTCAAGCCTTAATAGAAGTTTCTAGTGGATCAGAATACAAACGAAAGCACTGACAACGTATTTGACTCTGAAGTTGACATTTGTCACAACAACATTTTATGCAGTTTCCAACTTTTTGGTTTACAAGAATTCAGGCAACTAATGCATATGTTTTTATTGTTATTCAAGCCTTAATAGAAGTTTCTAGTGGATCAGAATACAAACGAAAGCACTGACAACGTATTTGACTCTGAAGTTGCATTTGGTCACAACAACATTTTATGCAATTTCCAACTTTTTGGTTTACAAGAATTCAGGCAACTAATGCATATGTTTTTATTGTTATTCAAGCCTTAATAGAAGTTTCTAGTGGATCAGAATACAAACGAAAGCACTGACAACGTATTTGACTCTGAAGTTGACATTTGTCACAACAACATTTTATGCAATTTCCAACTTTTTGGTTTACAAGAATTCAGGCAACTAATGCATATGTTTTTATTGTTATTCAAGCCTTAATAGAAGTTTCTAGTGGATCACAATACAAACGAAAGCACTGACAACGTAATTGACTCTGAAGTTGCATTTGGTCACAACAACATTTTATGCAATTTCCAACTTTTTGGTTTACAAGAATTCAGGCAACTAATGCATATGTTTTTATTGTTATTCAAGCCTTAATAGAAGTTTCTAGTGGATCAGAATACAAACGAAAGCACTGACAACGTATTTGACTCTGAAGTTGACATTTGTCACAACAACATTTTATGCAGTTTCCAACTTTTTGGTTTACAAGAATTCAGGCAACTAATGCATATGTTTTTATTGTTATTCAAGCCTTAATAGAAGTTTCCAGTGGATCAGAATACAAACGAAAGCACTGACAACGTATTTGACTCTGAAGTTGACATTTGGTCACAACAACATTTTATGCAATTTCCAACTTTTTGGTTTACAACAATTCAGGCAACTAATGCATATGTCTTTATTGTTATTCAAGCCTTAATAGAAGTTTCTAGTGGATCAGAATACAAACGAAAGCACTGACAACGTATTTGACTCTGAAGTTGACATTTGTCACAACAACATTTTATGCAGTTTCCAACTTTTTGGTTTACAAGAATTCAGGCAACTAATGCATATGTTTTTATTGTTATTCAAGCCTTAATAGAAGTTTCTAGTGGATCAGAATACAAACGAAAGCACTGACAACGTATTTGACTCTGAAGTTGCATTTGGTCACAACAACATTTTATGCAATTTCCAACTTTTTGGTTTACAAGAATTCAGGCAACTAATGCATATGTTTTTATTGTTATTCAAGCCTTAATAGAAGTTTCTAGTGGATCAGAATACAAACGAAAGCACTGACAACGTATTTGACTCTGAAGTTGACATTTGTCACAACAACATTTTATGCAGTTTCCAACTTTTTGGTTTACAAGAATTCAGGCAACTAATGCATATGTTTTTATTGTTATTCAAGCCTTAATAGAAGTTTCCAGTGGATCAGAATACAAACGAAAGCACTGACAACGTATTTGACTCTGAAGTTGACATTTGGTCACAACAACATTTTATGCAATTTCCAACTTTTTGGTTTACAACAATTCAGGCAACTAATGCATATGTTTTTATTGTTATTCAGGCCTAATTAGAAGTTTCTAGTGGATCAGAATACAAACGAAAGCACTGACAACGTATTTGACTCTGAAGTTGACATTTGGTCACAACAACATTTTATGCAGTTTCCAACTTTTTGGTTTACAAGAATTCAGGCAACTAATGCATATGTTTTTATTGTTATTCAAGCCTTAATAGAAGTTTCCAGTGGATCAGAATACAAACGAAAGCACTGACAACGTATTTGACTCTGAAGTTGACATTTGGTCACAACAACATTTTATGCAATTTCCAACTTTTTGGTTTACAACAATTCAGGCAACTAATGCATATGTCTTTATTGTTATTCAAGCCTTAATAGAAGTTTCTAGTGGATCAGAATACAAACGAAAGCACTGACAACGTATTTGACTCTGAAGTTGACATTTGTCACAACAACATTTTATGCAGTTTCCAACTTTTTGGTTTACAAGAATTCAGGCAACTAATGCATATGTTTTTATTGTTATTCAAGCCTTAATAGAAGTTTCCAGTGGATCAGAATACAAACGAAAGCACTGACAACGTATTTGACTCTGAAGTTGACATTTGGTCACAACAACATTTTATGCAATTTCCAACTTTTTGGTTTACAACAATTCAGGCAACTAATGCATATGTCTTTATTGTTATTCAAGCCTTAATAGAAGTTTCTAGTGGATCAGAATACAAACGAAAGCACTGACAACGTATTTGACTCTGAAGTTGACATTTGTCACAACAACATTTTATGCAGTTTCCAACTTTTTGGTTTACAAGAATTCAGGCAACTAATGCATATGTTTTTATTGTTATTCAAGCCTTAATAGAAGTTTCCAGTGGATCAGAATACAAACGAAAGCACTGACAACGTATTTGACTCTGAAGTTGACATTTGGTCACAACAACATTTTATGCAATTTCCAACTTTTTGGTTTACAACAATTCAGGCAACTAATGCATATGTCTTTATTGTTATTCAAGCCTTAATAGAAGTTTCTAGTGGATCAGAATACAAACGAAAGCACTGACAACGTATTTGACTCTGAAGTTGACATTTGTCACAACAACATTTTATGCAGTTTCCAACTTTTTGGTTTACAAGAATTCAGGCAACTAATGCATATGTTTTTATTGTTATTCAAGCCTTAATAGAAGTTTCTAGTGGATCAGAATACAAACGAAAGCACTGACAACGTATTTGACTCTGAAGTTGCATTTGGTCACAACAACATTTTATGCAATTTCCAACTTTTTGGTTTACAAGAATTCAGGCAACTAATGCATATGTTTTTATTGTTATTCAAGCCTTAATAGAAGTTTCTAGTGGATCAGAATACAAACGAAAGCACTGACAACGTATTTGACTCTGAAGTTGACATTTGTCACAACAACATTTTATGCAATTTCCAACTTTTTGGTTTACAAGAATTCAGGCAACTAATGCATATGTTTTTATTGTTATTCAAGCCTTAATAGAAGTTTCTAGTGGATCACAATACAAACGAAAGCACTGACAACGTAATTGACTCTGAAGTTGCATTTGGTCACAACAACATTTTATGCAATTTCCAACTTTTTGGTTTACAAGAATTCAGGCAACTAATGCATATGTTTTTATTGTTATTCAAGCCTTAATAGAAGTTTCTAGTGGATCAGAATACAAACGAAAGCACTGACAACGTATTTGACTCTGAAGTTGACATTTGGTCACAACAACATTTTATGCAGTTTCCAACTTTTTGGTTTACAAGAATTCAGGCAACTAATGCATATGTTTTTATTGTTATTCAAGCCTTAATAGAAGTTTCTAGTGGATCAGAATACAAACGAAAGCACTGACAACGTATTTGACTCTGAAGTTGCATTTGGTCACAACAACATTTTATGCAGTTTCCAACTTTTTGGTTTACAAGAATTCAGGCAACTAATGCATATGTTTTTATTGTTATTCAAGCCTTAATAGAAGTTTCTAGTGGATCAGAATACAAACGAAAGCACTGACAACGTATTTGACTCTGAAGTTGACATTTGTCACAACAACATTTTATGCAGTTTCCAACTTTTTGGTTTACAAGAATTCAGGCAACTAATGCATATGTTTTTATTGTTATTCAAACCTTAATAGAAGTTTCCAGTGGATCAGAATACAAACGAAAGCACTGACAACGTATTTGACTCTGAAGTTGACATTTGGTCACAACAACATTTTATGCAATTTCCAACTTTTTGGTTTACAACAATTCAGGCAACTAATGCATATGTCTTTATTGTTATTCAAGCCTTAATAGAAGTTTCTAGTGGATCAGAATACAAACGAAAGCACTGACAACGTATTTGACTCTGAAGTTGACATTTGTCACAACAACATTTTATGCAGTTTCCAACTTTTTGGTTTACAAGAATTCAGGCAACTAATGCATATGTTTTTATTGTTATTCAAGCCTTAATAGAAGTTTCTAGTGGATCAGAATACAAACGAAAGCACTGACAACGTATTTGACTCTGAAGTTGCATTTGGTCACAACAACATTTTATGCAATTTCCAACTTTTTGGTTTACAAGAATTCAGGCAACTAATGCATATGTTTTTATTGTTATTCAAGCCTTAATAGAAGTTTCTAGTGGATCAGAATACAAACGAAAGCACTGACAACGTATTTGACTCTGAAGTTGACATTTGTCACAACAACATTTTATGCAATTTCCAACTTTTTGGTTTACAAGAATTCAGGCAACTAATGCATATGTTTTTATTGTTATTCAAGCCTTAATAGAAGTTTCTAGTGGATCACAATACAAACGAAAGCACTGACAACGTAATTGACTCTGAAGTTGCATTTGGTCACAACAACATTTTATGCAATTTCCAACTTTTTGGTTTACAAGAATTCAGGCAACTAATGCATATGTTTTTATTGTTATTCAAGCCTTAATAGAAGTTTCTAGTGGATCAGAATACAAACGAAAGCACTGACAATGTAATTGACTCTGAAGTTGCATTTGGTCACAACAACATTTTATGCAATTTTAACTTTTTGGTTTACAAGAATTCAAGCAACTAATGCATATGTTTTTATTGTTATTCAAGCCTTAATAGAAGTTTCCAGTGGATCAGAATACAAACGAAAGCACTGACAACGTATTTGACTCTGAAGTTGACATTTGGTCACAACAACATTTTATGCAATTTCCAACTTTTTGGTTTACAAGAATTCAGGCAACTAATGCATATGTTTTTATTGTTATTCAGGCCTAATTAGAAGTTTCTAGTGGATCAGAATACAAACGAAAGCACTGACAACGTATTTGACTCTGAAGTTGACATTTGTCACAACAACATTTTATGCAGTTTCCAACTTTTTGGTTTACAAGAATTCAGGCAACTAATGCATATGTTTTTATTGTTATTCAAGCCTTAATAGAAGTTTCCAGTGGATCAGAATACAAACGAAAGCACTGACAACGTATTTGACTCTGAAGTTGACATTTGTTCACAACAACATTTTATGCAATTTCCAACTTTTTGGTTTACAACAATTCAGGCAACTAATGCATATGTCTTTATTGTTATTCAAGCCTTAATAGAAGTTTCTAGTGGATCAGAATACAAACGAAAGCACTGACAACGTATTTGACTCTGAAGTTGACATTTGTCACAACAACATTTTATGCAGTTTCCAACTTTTTGGTTTACAAGAATTCAGGCAACTAATGCATATGTTTTTATTGTTATTCAAGCCTTAATAGAAGTTTCTAGTGGATCAGAATACAAACGAAAGCACTGACAACGTATTTGACTCTGAAGTTGCATTTGGTCACAACAACATTTTATGCAATTTCCAACTTTTTGGTTTACAAGAATTCAGGCAACTAATGCATATGTTTTTATTGTTATTCAAGCCTTAATAGAAGTTTCTAGTGGATCAGAATACAAACGAAAGCACTGACAACGTATTTGACTCTGAAGTTGACATTTGTCACAACAACATTTTATGCAGTTTCCAACTTTTTGGTTTACAAGAATTCAGGCAACTAATGCATATGTTTTTATTGTTATTCAGGCCTAATTAGAAGTTTCTAGTGGATCAGAATACAAACGAAAGCACTGACAACGTATTTGACTCTGAAGTTGCATTTGGTCACAACAACATTTTATGCAATTTCCAACTTTTTGGTTTACAAGAATTCAGGCAACTAATGCATATGTTTTTATTGTTATTCAGGCCTAATTAGAAGTTTCTAGTGGATCAGAATACAAACGAAAGTACTGACAACGTATTTGACTCTGAAGTTGCATTTGGTCACAACAACATTTTATGCAATTTCCAACTTTTTGGTTTACAAGAATTCAGGCAACTAATGCATATGTTTTTATTGTTATTCAAGCCTTAATAGAAGTTTCTAGTGGATCAGAATACAAACGAAAGCACTGACAACGTATTTGACTCTGAAGTTGACATTTGTCACAACAACATTTTATGCAATTTCCAACTTTTTGGTTTACAAGAATTCAGGCAACTAATGCATATGTTTTTATTGTTATTCAAGCCTTAATAGAAGTTTCTAGTGGATCAGAATACAAACGAAAGCACTGACAACGTATTTGACTCTGAAGTTGACATTTGTCACAACAACATTTTATGCAATTTCCAACTTTTTGGTTTACAAGAATTCAGGCAACTAATGCATATGTTTTTATTGTTATTCAGGCCTAATTAGAAGTTTCTAGTGGATCAGAATACAAACGAAAGCACTGACAACGTATTTGACTCTGAAGTTGCATTTGGTCACAACAACATTTTATGCAATTTCCAACTTTTTGGTTTACAAGAATTCAGGCAACTAATGCATATGTTTTTATTGTTATTCAGGCCTAATTAGAAGTTTCTAGTGGATCAGAATACAAACGAAAGCACTGACAACGTATTTGACTCTGAAGTTGCATTTGGTCACAACAACATTTTATGCAATTTCCAACTTTTTGGTTTACAAGAATTCAGGCAACTAATGCATATGTTTTTATTGTTATTCAGGCCTAATTAGAAGTTTCTAGTGGATCAGAATACAAACGAAAGCACTGACAACGTATTTGACTCTGAAGTTGCATTTGGTCACAACAACATTTTATGCAATTTCCAACTTTTTGGTTTACAAGAATTCAGGCAACTAATGCATATGTTTTTATTGTTATTCAGGCCTAATTAGAAGTTTCTAGTGGATCAGAATACAAACGAAAGCACTGACAACGTATTTGACTCTGAAGTTGCATTTGGTCACAACAACATTTTATGCAATTTCCAACTTTTTGGTTTACAAGAATTCAGGCAACTAATGCATATGTTTTTATTGTTATTCAGGCCTAATTAGAAGTTTCTAGTGGATCAGAATACAAACGAAAGTACTGACAACGTATTTGACTCTGAAGTTGACATTTGTCACAACAACATTTTATGCAGTTTCCAACTTTTTGGTTTACAAGAATTCAGGCAACTAATGCATATGTTTTTATTGTTATTCAAGCCTTAATAGAAGTTTCCAGTGGATCAGAATACAAACGAAAGCACTGACAACGTATTTGACTCTGAAGTTGACATTTGGTCACAACAACATTTTATGCAATTTCCAACTTTTTGGTTTACAACAATTCAGGCAACTAATGCATATGTCTTTATTGTTATTCAAGCCTTAATAGAAGTTTCTAGTGGATCAGAATACAAACGAAAGCACTGACAACGTATTTGACTCTGAAGTTGACATTTGTCACAACAACATTTTATGCAGTTTCCAACTTTTTGGTTTACAAGAATTCAGGCAACTAATGCATATGTTTTTATTGTTATTCAAGCCTTAATAGAAGTTTCTAGTGGATCAGAATACAAACGAAAGCACTGACAACGTATTTGACTCTGAAGTTGCATTTGGTCACAACAACATTTTATGCAATTTCCAACTTTTTGGTTTACAAGAATTCAGGCAACTAATGCATATGTTTTTATTGTTATTCAAGCCTTAATAGAAGTTTCTAGTGGATCAGAATACAAACGAAAGCACTGACAACGTATTTGACTCTGAAGTTGACATTTGTCACAACAACATTTTATGCAGTTTCCAACTTTTTGGTTTACAAGAATTCAGGCAACTAATGCATATGTTTTTATTGTTATTCAGGCCTAATTAGAAGTTTCTAGTGGATCAGAATACAAACGAAAGCACTGACAACGTATTTGACTCTGAAGTTGACATTTGTCACAACAACATTTTATGCAATTTCCAACTTTTTGGTTTACAAGAATTCAGGCAACTAATGCATATGTTTTTATTGTTATTCAGGCCTAATTAGAAGTTTCTAGTGGATCAGAATACAAACGAAAGCACTGACAACGTATTTGACTCTGAAGTTGCATTTGGTCACAACAACATTTTATGCAGTTTCCAACTTTTTGGTTTACAAGAATTCAGGCAACTAATGCATATGTTTTTATTGTTATTCAAGCCTTAATAGAAGTTTCTAGTGGATCAGAATACAAACGAAAGCACTGACAACGTATTTGACTCTGAAGTTGCATTTGGTCACAACAACATTTTATGCAATTTCCAACTTTTTGGTTTACAAGAATTCAGGCAACTAATGCATATGTTTTTATTGTTATTCAAGCCTTAATAGAAGTTTCTAGTGGATCAGAATACAAACGAAAGCACTGACAACGTATTTGACTCTGAAGTTGACATTTGTCACAACAACATTTTATGCAATTTCCAACTTTTTGGTTTACAAGAATTCAGGCAACTAATGCATATGTTTTTGTTGTTATTCAAGCCTTAATAGAAGTTTCTAGTGGATCAGAATACAAACGAAAGCACTGACAACGTATTTGACTCTGAAGTTGACATTTGTCACAACAACATTTTATGCAATTTCCAACTTTTTGGTTTACAAGAATTCAGGCAACTAATGCATATGTTTTTATTGTTATTCAGGCCTAATTAGAAGTTTCTAGTGGATCAGAATACAAACGAAAGTACTGACAACGTATTTGACTCTGAAGTTGACATTTGTCACAACAACATTTTATGCAATTTTAACTTTTTGGTTTACAAGAAATCAGGCAACTAATGCATATGTTTTTATTGTTATTCAGGCCTAATTAGAAGTTTCTAGTGGATCAGAATACAAACGAAAGTACTGACAACGTATTTGACTCTGAAGTTGACATTTGTCACAACAACATTTTATGCAATTTCCAACTTTTTGGTTTACAAGTATTCAGGCAACTAATGCATATGTTTTTATTGTTATTCAGGCCATAATAGAAGTTTCTAGTGGATCAGAATACAAACGAAAGTACTGACAACGTATTTGACTCTGAAGTTGACATTTGTCACAACAACATTTTATGCAATTTCCAACTTTTTGGTTTACAAGTATTCAGGCAACTAATGCATATGTTTTTATTGTTATTCAGGCCATAATAGAAGTTTCTAGTGGATCAGAATACAAACGAAAGCACTGACAACGTAATTGACTCTGAAGTTGCATTTGGTCACAACAACATTTTATGCAATTTTTTTCTTTTTGGTTTACAAGAATTCAGGCAACTAATGCATATGTTTTTATTGTTATTCAGGCCTAATTAGAAGTTTCTAGTGGATCAGAATACAAACGAAAGCACTGACAACGTATTTGACTCTGAAGTTGACATTTGGTCACAACAACATTTTATGCAGTTTCCAACTTTTTGGTTTACAAGAATTCAGGCAACTAATGCATATGTTTTTATTGTTATTCAAGCCTTAATAGAAGTTTCTAGTGGATCAGAATACAAACGAAAGCACTGACAACGTATTTGACTCTGAAGTTGACATTTGGTCACAACAACATTTTATGCAGTTTCCAACTTTTTGGTTTACAAGAATTCAGGCAACTAATGCATATGTTTTTATTGTTATTCAAGCCTTAATAGAAGTTTCTAGTGGATCAGAATACAAACGAAAGCACTGACAACGTATTTGACTCTGAAGTTGACATTTGGTCACAACAACATTTTATGCAGTTTCCAACTTTTTGGTTTACAAGAATTCAAGCAACTAATGAATATGTTTTTATTGTTATTCAGGCCTTAATAGAAGTTTCTAGTAGATCAGAATACAAACGAAAGCACTGACAACGTATTTGACTCTGAAGTTGACATTTGGTCACAACAACATTTTATGCAGTTTCCAACTTTTTGGTTTACAAGAATTCAGGCAACTAATGCATATGTTTTTATTGTTATTCAGGCCTTAATAGAAGTTTCTAGTGGATCAGAATACAAACGAAAGCACTGACAACGTATTTGACTCTGAAGTTGACATTTGGTCACAACAACATTTTATGCAGTTTCCAACTTTTTGGTTTACAAGAATTCAGGCAACTATTGCATATGTTTTTATTGTTATTCAAGCCTTAATAGAAGTTTCTAGTGGATCAGAATACAAACGAAAGCACTGACAACGTATTTGACTCTGAAGTTGACATTTGGTCACAACAACATTTTATGCAGTTTCCAACTTTTTGGTTTACAAGAATTCAAGCAACTAATGAATATGTTTTTATTGTTATTCAGGCCTTAATAGAAGTTTCTAGTGGATCAGAATACAGACGAAAGCACTGACAACGTATTTGACTCTGAAGTTGACATTTGTCACAACAACATTTTATGCAGTTTCCAACTTTTTGGTTTACAAGAATTCAAGCAACTAATGAATATGTTTTTATTGTTATTCAGGCCATAATAGAAGTTTCCAGTGGATCAGAATACAAACGAAAGCACTGACAACGTATTTGACTCTGAAGTTGACATTTGTCACAACAACATTTTATGCAGTTTCCAACTTTTTGGTTTACAAGAATTCAGGCAACTAATGCATATGTTTTTATTGTTATTCAGGCCTAATTAGAAGTTTCTAGTGGATCAGAATACAAACGAAAGCACTGACAACGTATTTGACTCTGAAGTTGACATTTGTCACAACAACATTTTATGCAATTTTTAACTTTTTGGTTTACAAGAATTCAGGCAACTAATGCATATGTTTTCATTGTTATTCAGGCCTTAATAGAAGTTTCTAGTGGATCAGAATACAAACGAAAGCACTGACAACGTATTTGACTCTGAAGTTGACATTTGTCACAACAACATTTTATGCAATTTTTAACTTTTTGGTTTACAAGAATTCAGGCAACTAATGCATATGTTTTTATTGTTATTCAGGCCTAATTAGAAGTTTCTAGTGGATCAGAATACAAACGAAAGCACTGACAACGTATTTGACTCTGAAGTTGACATTTGGTCACAACAACATTTTATGCAATTTTTAACTTTTTGGTTTACAAGAATTCAGGCAACTAATGCATATGTTTTCATTGTTATTCAGGCCTTAATAGAAGTTTCTAGTGGATCAGAATACAAACGAAAGCACTGACAACGTATTTGACTCTGAAGTTGACATTTGTCACAACAACATTTTATGCAATTTTTAACTTTTTGGTTTACAAGAATTCAGGCAACTAATGCATATGTTTTTATTGTTATTCAAGCCTTAATAGAAGTTTCTAGTGGATCAGAATACAAACGAAAGCACTGACAACGTATTTGACTCTGAAGTTGACATTTGTCACAACAACATTTTATGCAATTTCCAACTTTTTGGTTTACAAGAATTCAGGCAACTAATGCATATGTTTTTATTGTTATTCAGGCCTAATTAGAAGTTTCTAGTGGATCAGAATACAAACGAAAGCACTGACAACGTATTTGACTCTGAAGTTGACATTTGGTCACAACAACATTTTATGCAATTTCCAACTTTTTGGTTTACAAGAATTCAGGCAACTAATGCATATGTTTTTATTGTTATTCAGGCCTTAATAGAAGTTTCTAGTGGATCAGAATACAAACGAAAGCACTGACAACGTATTTGACTCTGAAGTTGACATTTGGTCACAACAACATTTTATGCAATTTCCAACTTTTTGGTTTACAAGAATTCAGGCAACTAATGAATATGTTTTTATTGTTATTCAGGCCTAATTAGAAGTTTCTAGTGGATCAGAATACAAACGAAAGCACTGACAACGTATTTGACTCTGAAGTTGACATTTGTCACAACAACATTTTATGCAATTTTTAACTTTTTGGTTTACAAGAATTCAGGCAACTAATGCATATGTTTTTATTGTTATTCAAGCCTTAATAGAAGTTTCTAGTGGATCAGAATACAAACGAAAGCACTGACAACGTATTTGACTCTGAAGTTGACATTTGTCACAACAACATTTTATGCAATTTCCAACTTTTTGGTTTACAAGAATTCAGGCAACTAATGCAAATGTTTTTATTGTTATTCAGGCCTAATTAGAAGTTTCTAGTGGATCAGAATACAAACGAAAGCACTGACAACGTATTTGACTCTGAAGTTGACATTTGTCACAACAACATTTTATGCAATTTTTAACTTTTTGGTTTACAAGAATTCAGGCAACTAATGCATATGTTTTTATTGTTATTCAAGCCTTAATAGAAGTTTCTAGTGGATCAGAATACAAACGAAAGCACTGACAACGTATTTGACTCTGAAGTTGACATTTGGTCACAACAACATTTTATGCAATTTCCAACTTTTTGGTTTACAAGAATTCAGGCAACTAATGCATATGTTTTTATTGTTATTCAGGCCTAATTAGAAGTTTCTAGTGGATCAGAATACAAACGAAAGCACTGACAACGTATTTGACTCTGAAGTTGACATTTGTCACAACAACATTTTATGCAATTTTTTTCTTTTTGGTTTACAAGAATTCAGGCAACTAATGCATATGTTTTTATTGTTATTCAGGCCTAATTAGAAGTTTCTAGTGGATCAGAATACAAACGAAAGTACTGACAACGTATTTGACTCTGAAGTTGACATTTGTCACAACAACATTTTATGCAATTTTCAACTTTTTGGTTTACAAGAATTCAGGCAACTAATGCATATGTTTTTATTGTTATTCAGGCCTTAATAGAAGTTTCTAGTGGATCAGAATACAAACGAAAGCACTGACAACGTATTTGACTCTGAAGTTGACATTTGTCACAACAACATTTTATGCAATTTCCAACTTTTTGGTTTACAAGAATTCAGGCAACTAATGCATATGTTTTTATTGTTATTCAGGCCTAATTAGAAGTTTCTAGTGGATCAGAATACAAACGAAAGCACTGACAACGTATTTGACTCTGAAGTTGACATTTGTCACAACAACATTTTATGCAATTTTTTTCTTTTTGGTTTACAAGAATTCAGGCAACTAATGCATATGTTTTTATTGTTATTCAGGCCTAATTAGAAGTTTCTAGTGGATCAGAATACAAACGAAAGTACTGACAACGTATTTGACTCTGAAGTTGACATTTGTCACAACAACATTTTATGCAATTTCCAACTTTTTGGTTTACAAGAATTCAGGCAACTAATGCATATGTTTTTATTGTTATTCAGGCCTTAATAGAAGTTTCTAGTGGATCAGAATACAAACGAAAGCACTGACAACGTATTTGACTCTGAAGTTGCATTTGGTCACAACAACATTTTATGCAATTTTTAACTTTTTGGTTTACAAGAATTCAGGCAACTAATGCATATGTTTTTATTGTTATTCAGGCATAATTAGAAGTTTCTAGTGGATCAGAATACAAACGAAAGCACTGACAACGTATTTGACTCTGAAGTTGCATTTGGTCACAACAACATTTTATGCAATTTTCAACTTTTTGGTTTACAAGAATTCAGGCAACTAATGCATATGTTTTTATTGTTATTCAGGCATAATTAGAAGTTTCTAGTGGATCAGAATACAAACGAAAGCACTGACAACGTATTTGACTCTGAAGTTGACATTTGTCACAACAACATTTTATGCAATTTTTAACTTTTTGGTTTACAAGAATTCAGGCAACTAATGCATATGTTCTTATTGTTATTCAGGCATAATTAGAAGTTTCTAGTGGATCAGAATACAAACGAAAGCACTCACAACGTATTAGACTCTGAAGTTGCATTTGGTCACAACAACATTTTATGCAGTTTCCAACTTTTTGACTTACAAGAATTCAAGCAACTAATGCATATGTTTTTATTGTTATTCAGGCATAATTAGAAGTTTCTAGTGGATCAGAATACAAACGAAAGCACTGACAACGTATTTGACTCTGAAGTTGCATTTGGTCACAACAACATTTTATGCAATTTTTAACTTTTTGGTTTACAAGAATTCAGGCAACTAATGCATATGTTTTTATTGTTTTTCAGGCCTTAATAGAAGTTTCTAGTGGATCAGAATACAAACGAAAGCACTGACAACGTATTTGACTCTGAAGTTGACATTTGTCACAACAACATTTTATGCAATTTTTAACTTTTTGGTTTACAAGAATTCAGGCAACTAATGCATATGTTTTTATTTATATTCAGGCCTTAATAGAAGTTCCGGCTCTGTTCCAGAATAGGGGTCCCTCGATTTTCTGGGGGTCCCATGAAATCTCCAGGGGTCCCATGGAATCTCCAAGGGCCCCATCAATTCTCCAGGGGTCCCATCAAATCTCCAGGGGTCACATCGAATCTCCAGGGGTCCCATGAAATCTCCAAGGGTCCCATGCCATCTATGAAAAATCTGAAGGGTCCCATGGAATTGCCAGGTGTCCCATGGATTCTCCAAGGGTCCCATGCTGGCGACAAGGGTCCCATCAAAATAGTGAAGTTTCATAACAAAAAAGTGTTTGCAAAGCGAAACAGAAGTTTCCGAACCGAACTGTTAGAAGTTTTGTGAAGTTCTATTTTTCCGTTATGTTTTTATCGTGTTTTTTCCCTCATTTTTCATGTGTAAAGAAAATTTTCAGAATGCTTTGTAATGAAAAAAAAAATACAAAGAAACAACATTCGAAGAAAAACAGAGAAAAAACATCAACAAGTCAGAAGAATAACACGTGGTGATGGGCTACTCTACAACGAAAACAATCCAGCAATTTGAGTGATCAAGCCCAGAGCTCCTCTTCCTTTTCCCAAACGGCCGATACGCTTGCGTCCAAATGATTTCCCTCCGAATTTCTTTCCACGGTTCCAGGTAGATTTCTCTGGAATGAAAGAATATGTAGGTTACAAAGGTTTGCAACAAGAAGCAAACACATATCAATCACTTCTTCGGCCACCTCCATTCCAATGTGCCACATTTGTTTGCGGTTTTTCTCCTTTTTGTGATTTTCTTCTTCCCGAGCTATTTCAGCTTCATATCTCTTTCTCTCTTCCGAAGAATCCGTTGGGAGGACAAAACCGCTGTCTACAAAAATATACAATCAGTGTTAGCTGAATGAATCCCTGATGAAAGTGACATACCGGCTGGGTCGAAATCCGGTTGATCTTCGAGGACGATAGTTTCTTCGGAAAGGTCTTGGACTTCGACAGGGGTATCAGGAATTTCAGCAATATCTTCCGATGGCAGCTCCGATGACCATTTTATTGTTCTCTTTACATGTTTCAATCTTTTTTTATGCGCCAAATAAAACCAATAAATGATATTTTGGGAACTTTCTTCCAAGTCAATGATGTTCAGAAATGATGTTGAAAACAGAAAAAAAAAGAAAAAAATAATGATCGAGCAACGAAAAAACATTAATTCACATGGGACCCTAGTCGCCAGCATGGGACCCCTAGAGAATCCATGGGACCCCTGGCAATTCCATGGGACCCTTCAGATTTTTCATAAATGGCATGGGACCCTTGGAGATTTCATGGGACCCCTGGAGATTCGATGGGACCCCTGGAGATTCGATGGGACCCTTGGAGATTCCATGGGACCCCTGGAGGTTTAATGGGACCCCTGGAGATTTCATGGGACCCCCAGAAAATCAAGGGACCCCTATTCTGGAACAGAGCCGAAGTTTCTAGTGGATCAGAATACAAACGAAAGTACTGACAACGTATTTGACTCTGAAGTTGCATTTGGTCACGACAACATTTTATGCAGTTTCCAACTTTTTGGTTTACAAGAATACAAGCAACTAATGCATATGTTTTTATTGTTATTCAGGCATAATTAGAAGTTTCTAGTGGATCAGAATACAAACGAAAGCACTGACAACGTATTTGACTCTGAAGTTGACATTTGTCACAACAACATTTTATGCAATTTTTAACTTTTTGGTTTACAAGAATTCAGGCAACTAATGCATATGTTTTTATTGTTATTCAGGCCTAATTAGAAGTTTCTAGTGGATCAGAATACAAACGAAAGTACTGACAACGTATTTGACTCTGAAGTTGACATTTGTCACAACAACATTTAATGCAGTTTCCAACTTTTTGACTTACAAGAATTCAAGCAACTAATGCATATGTTTTTATTGTTATTCAGGCATAATTAGAAGTTTCTAGTGGATCAGAATACAAACGAAAGCACTGACAACGTATTTGACTCTGAAGTTGACATTTGTCACAACAACATTTTATGCAATTTTTAACTTTTTGGTTTACAAGAATTCAGGCAACTAATGCATATGTTTTTATTGTTATTCAAGCCTTAATAGAAGTTTCTAGTGGATCAGAATACAAACGAAAGCACTGACAACGTATTTGACTCTGAAGTTGACATTTGTCACAACAACATTTTATGCAATTTTTAACTTTTTGGTTTACAAGAATTCAGGCAACTAATGCATATGTTTTTATTGTTTTTCAGGCCTAATTAGAAGTTTCTAGTGGATCAGAATACAAACGAAAGCACTGACAACGTATTTGACTCTGAAGTTGACATTTGTCACAACAACATTTTATGCAATTTTTAACTTTTTGGTTTACAAGAATTCAGGCAACTAATGCATATGTTTTTATTGTTATTCAGGCCTAATTAGAAGTTTCTAGTGGATCAGAATACAAACGAAAGTACTGACAACGTGTTTGACTCTGAAGTTGACATTTGTCACAACAACATTTTATGCAATTTTTAACTTTTTGGTTTACAAGAATTCAGGCAACTAATGCATATGTTTTTATTGTTATTCAGGCCTAATTAGAAGTTTCTAGTGGATCAGAATACAAACGAAAGCACTGACAACGTATTTGACTCTGAAGTTGCATTTGGTCACAACAACATTTTATGCAATTTTTAACTTTTTGGTTTACAAGAATTCAGGCAACTAATGCATATGTTTTTATTGTTATTCAGGCCTAATTAGAAGTTTCTAGTGGATCAGAATACAAACGAAAGTACTGACAACGTATTTGACTCTGAAGTTGACATTTGTCACAACAACATTTTATGCAATTTTTAACTTTTTGGTTTACAAGAATTCAGGCAACTAATGCATATGTTTTTATTGTTATTCAGGCCTAATTAGAAGTTTCTAGTGGATCAGAATACAAACGAAAGTACTGACAACGTGTTTGACTCTGAAGTTGACATTTGTCACAACAACATTTTATGCAATTTTTAACTTTTTGGTTTACAAGAATTCAGGCAACTAATGCATATGTTCTTATTGTTATTCAGGCATTATTAGAAGTTTCTAGTGGATCAGAATACAAACGAAAGCACTGACAACGTATTTGACTCTGAAGTTGCATTTGGTCACAACAACATTTTATGCAGTTTCCAACTTTTTGACTTACAAGAATTCAAGCAACTAATGCATATGTTTTTATTGTTATTCAGGCATAATTAGAAGTTTCTAGTGGATCAGAATACAAACGAAAGCACTGACAACGTATTTGACTCTGAAGTTGACATTTGTCACAACAACATTTTATGCAATTTTTAACCTTTTGTTTACAAGAATTCAGGCAACTAATGCATATGTTTTTATTGTTATTCAGGCATAATTAGAAGTTTCTAGTGGATCAGAATACAAACGAAAGCACTGACAACGTATTTGACTCTGAAGTTGACATTTGTCACAACAACATTTTATGCAATTTTTAACTTTTTGGTTTACAAGAATTCAGGCAACTAATGCATATGTTTTTATTGTTATTCAGGCCTAATTAGAAGTTTCTAGTGGATCAGAATACAAACGAAAGCACTGACAACGTATTTGACTCTGAAGTTGACATTTGTCACAACAACATTTTATGCAATTTTTAACCTTTTGTTTACAAGAATTCAGGCAACTAATGCATATGTTTTTATTGTTATTCAGGCATAATTAGAAGTTTCTAGTGGATCAGAATACAAACGAAAGCACTGACAACGTATTTGACTCTGAAGTTGCATTTGGTCACAACAACATTTTATGCAGTTTCCAACTTTTTGACTTACAAGAATTCAAGCAACTAATGCATATGTTTTTATTGTTATTCAGGCATAATTAGAAGTTTCTAGTGGATCAGAATACAAACGAAAGCACTGACAACGTATTTGACTCTGAAGTTGACATTTGTCACAACAACATTTTATGCAATTTTTAACTTTTTGGTTTACAAGAATTCAGGCAACTAATGCATATGTTTTTATTGTTATTCAGGCATAATTAGAAGTTTCTAGTGGATCAGAATACAAACGAAAGCACTGACAACGTATTTGACTCTGAAGTTGCATTTGGTCACAACAACATTTTATGCAGTTTCCAACTTTTTGACTTACAAGAATTCAAGCAACTAATGCATATGTTTTTATTGTTATTCAGGCATAATTAGAAGTTTCTAGTGGATCAGAATACAAACGAAAGCACTGACAACGTATTAGACTCTGAAGTTGACATTTGTCACAACAACATTTTATGCAATTTTTAACTTTTTGGTTTACAAGAATTCAGGCAACTAATGCATATGTTTTTATTGTTATTCAGGCATAATTAGAAGTTTCTAGTGGATCAGAATACAAACGAAAGCACTGACAACGTATTTGACTCTGAAGTTGACATTTGTCACAACAACATTTTATGCAATTTTTAACCTTTTGTTTACAAGAATTCAGGCAACTAATGCATATGTTTTTATTGTTATTCAGGCATAATTAGAAGTTTCTAGTGGATCAGAATACAAACGAAAGCACTGACAACGTATTAGACTCTGAAGTTGCATTTGGTCACAACAACATTTTATGCAGTTTCCAACTTTTTGGTTTACAAGAATTCAAGCAACTAATGCATATGTTTTTATTGTTATTCAGGCCTAATTAGAAGTTTCTAGTGGATCAGAATACAAACGAAAACACTGACAACGTATTTGACTCTGAAGTTGACATTTGTCACAACAACATTTTATGCAATTTTTAACTTTTTGGTTTACAAGAATTCAGGCAACTAATGCATATGTTTTTATTGTTATTCAGGCATAATTAGAAGTTTCTAGTGGATCAGAATACAAACGAAAGCACTGACAACGTATTTGACTCTGAAGTTGACATTTGTCACAACAACATTTTATGCAATTTTTAACTTTTTGGTTTACAAGAATTCAGGCAACTAATGCATATGTTTTTATTGTTATTCAAGCCTTAATAGAAGTTTCTAGTGGATCAGAATACAAACGAAAGCACTGACAACGTATTTGACTCTGAAGTTGACATTTGTCACAACAACATTTTATGCAATTTTTAACTTTTTGGTTTACAAGAATTCAGGCAACTAATGCATATGTTTTTATTGTTATTCAGGCATAATTAGAAGTTTCTAGTGGATCAGAATACAAACGAAAGCACTGACAACGTATTTGACTCTGAAGTTGCATTTGGTCACAACAACATTTTATGCAGTTTCCAACTTTTTGGTTTACAAGAATTCAAGCAACTAATGCATATGTTTTTATTGTTATTCAGGCATAATTAGAAGTTTTTAGTGGATCAGAATACAAACGAAAGTACTGACAACGTATTTGACTCTGAAGTTGACATTTGTCACAACAACATTTTATGCAGTTTCCAACTTTTTGGTTTACAAGAATTCAGGCAACCAATGCATATGTTTTTATTGTTATTCAGGCCTTAATAGAAGTTTCTAGTGGATCAGAATACAAACGAAAGTACTGACAACGTATTTGACTCTGAAGTTGACATTTGGTCACAACAACATTTTATGCAATTTTTAACTTTTTGGTTTACAAGAATTCAGGCAACTAATGCATATGTTTTTATTGTTATTCAGGCATAATTAGAAGTTTCTAGTGGATCAGAATACAAACGAAAGCACTGACAACGTATTAGACTCTGAAGTTGCATTTGGTCACAACAACATTTTATGCAGTTTCCAACTTTTTGGTTTACAAGAATTCAAGCAACTAATGCATATGTTTTTATTGTTATTCAGGCATAATTAGAAGTTTCTAGTGGATCAGAATACAAACGAAAGAACTGACAACGTATTTGACTCTGAAGTTGACATTTGTCACAACAACATTTTATGCAATTTTTAACTTTTTGGTTTACAAGAATTCAGGCAACTAATGCATATGTTTTTATTGTTATTCAGGCCTAATTAGAAGTTTCTAGTGGATCAGAATACAAACGGAAGCACTGACAACGTAATTGACTCTGAAGTTGCATTTGGTCACAACAACATTTTATGCAATTTTTAACTTTTTGGTTTACAAGAATTCAAGCAACTAATGCATATGTTTTTATTGTTATTCAGGCATAATTAGAAGTTTCTAGTGGATCAGAATACAAACGAAAGTACTGACAACGTATTTGACTCTGAAGTTGACATTGGGTCACAACAACATTTTATGCAATTTTTAACTTTTTGGTTTACAAGAATTCAGGCAACTAATGCATATGTTTTTATTGTTATTCAAGCCTTAATAGAAGTTTCTAGTGGATCAGAATACAAACGAAAGCACTGACAACGTATTTGACTCTGAAGTTGACATTTGTCACAACAACATTTTATGCAATTTTTAACTTTTTGGTTTACAAGAATTCAGGCAACTAATGCATATGTTTTTATTGTTATTCAGGCATAATTAGAAGTTTCTAGTGGATCAGAATACAAACGAAAGCACTGACAACGTATTTGACTCTGAAGTTGACATTTGTCACAACAACATTTTATGCAATTTTTAACTTTTTGGTTTACAAGAATTCAGGCAACTAATGCATATGTTTTTATTGTTATTCAGGCATAATTAGAAGTTTCTAGTGGATCAGAATACAAACGAAAGCACTGACAACGTATTTGACTCTGAAGTTGACATTTGTCACAACAACATTTTATGCAATTTTTAACTTTTTGGTTTACAAGAATTCAGGCAACTAATGCATATGTTTTTATTGTTATTCAGGCATAATTAGAAGTTTCTAGTGGATCAGAATACAAACGAAAGTACTGACAACGTATTTGACTCTGAAGTTGACATTTGGTCACAACAACATTTTATGCAATTTTTAACTTTTTGGTTTACAAGAATTCAAGCAACTAATGCATATGTTTTTATTGTTATTCAGGCCTAATTAGAAGTTTCTAGTGGATCAGAATACAAACGAAAGCACTGACAACGTATTTGACTCTGAAGTTGACATTTGTCACAACAACATTTTATGCAGTTTCCAACTTTTTGGTTTACAAGAATTCAAGCAACTAATGCATATGTTTTTATTGTTATTCAGGCATAATTAGAAGTTTTTAGTGGATCAGAATACAAACGAAAGTACTGACAACGTATTTGACTCTGAAGTTGACATTTGTCACAACAACATTTTATGCAGTTTCCAACTTTTTGGTTTACAAGAATTCAGGCAACCAATGCATATGTTTTTATTGTTATTCAGGCCTTAATAGAAGTTTCTAGTGGATCAGAATACAAACGAAAGTACTGACAACGTATTTGACTCTGAAGTTGACATTTGGTCACAACAACATTTTATGCAATTTTTAACTTTTTGGTTTACAAGAATTCAGGCAACTAATGCATATGTTTTTATTGTTATTCAGGCATAATTAGAAGTTTCTAGTGGATCAGAATACAAACGAAAGCACTGACAACGTATTAGACTCTGAAGTTGCATTTGGTCACAACAACATTTTATGCAGTTTCCAACTTTTTGGTTTACAAGAATTCAAGCAACTAATGCATATGTTTTTATTGTTATTCAGGCATAATTAGAAGTTTCTAGTGGATCAGAATACAAACGAAAGAACTGACAACGTATTTGACTCTGAAGTTGACATTTGTCACAACAACATTTTATGCAATTTTTAACTTTTTGGTTTACAAGAATTCAGGCAACTAATGCATATGTTTTTATTGTTATTCAGGCCTAATTAGAAGTTTCTAGTGGATCAGAATACAAACGAAAGCACTGACAACGTAATTGACTCTGAAGTTGCATTTGGTCACAACAACATTTTATGCAATTTTTAACTTTTTGGTTTACAAGAATTCAAGCAACTAATGCATATGTTTTTATTGTTATTCAGGCATAATTAGAAGTTTCTAGTGGATCAGAATACAAACGAAAGTACTGACAACGTATTTGACTCTGAAGTTGACATTGGGTCACAACAACATTTTATGCAATTTTTAACTTTTTGGTTTACAAGAATTCAGGCAACTAATGCATATGTTTTTATTGTTATTCAAGCCTTAATAGAAGTTTCTAGTGGATCAGAATACAAACGAAAGCACTGACAACGTATTTGACTCTGAAGTTGACATTTGTCACAACAACATTTTATGCAATTTTTAACTTTTTGGTTTACAAGAATTCAGGCAACTAATGCATATGTTTTTATTGTTATTCAGGCATAATTAGAAGTTTCTAGTGGATCAGAATACAAACGAAAGCACTGACAACGTATTTGACTCTGAAGTTGACATTTGTCACAACAACATTTTATGCAATTTTTAACTTTTTGGTTTACAAGAATTCAGGCAACTAATGCATATGTTTTTATTGTTATTCAGGCATAATTAGAAGTTTCTAGTGGATCAGAATACAAACGAAAGTACTGACAACGTATTTGACTCTGAAGTTGACATTTGGTCACAACAACATTTTATGCAATTTTTAACTTTTTGGTTTACAAGAATTCAAGCAACTAATGCATATGTTTTTATTGTTATTCAGGCCTAATTAGAAGTTTCTAGTGGATCAGAATACAAACGAAAGCACTGACAACGTATTTGACTCTGAAGTTGACATTTGTCACAACAACATTTTATGCAGTTTCCAACTTTTTGGTTTACAAGAATTCAAGCAACTAATGCATATGTTTTTATTGTTATTCAGGCATAATTAGAAGTTTTTAGTGGATCAGAATACAAACGAAAGTACTGACAACGTATTTGACTCTGAAGTTGACATTTGTCACAACAACATTTTATGCAATTTTTAACTTTTTGGTTTACAAGAATTCAGGCAACTAATGCATATGTTTTTATTGTTATTCAGGCATAATTAGAAGTTTCTAGTGGATCAGAATACAAACGAAAGTACTGACAACGTATTTGACTCTGAAGTTGACATTTGGTCACAACAACATTTTATGCAATTTTTAACTTTTTGGTTTACAAGAATTCAGGCAACTAATGCATATGTTTTTATTGTTATTCAGGCCTAATTAGAAGTTTCTAGTGGATCAGAATACAAACGAAAGCACTGACAACGTATTTGACTCTGAAGTTGACATTTGTCACAACAACATTTTATGCAGTTTCCAACTTTTTGGTTTACAAGAATTCAAGCAACTAATGCATATGTTTTTATTGTTATTCAGGCATAATTAGAAGTTTTTAGTGGATCAGAATACAAACGAAAGTACTGACAACGTATTTGACTCTGAAGTTGACATTTGTCACAACAACATTTTATGCAGTTTCCAACTTTTTGGTTTACAAGAATTCAGGCAACCAATGCATATGTTTTTATTGTTATTCAGGCCTAATTAGAAGTTTCTAGTGGATCAGAATACAAACGAAAGCACTGACAACGTATTTGACTCTGAAGTTGACATTTGTCACAACAACATTTTATGCAGTTTCCAACTTTTTGGTTTACAAGAATTCAAGCAACTAATGCATATGTTTTTATTGTTATTCAGGCATAATTAGAAGTTTTTAGTGGATCAGAATACAAACGAAAGTACTGACAACGTATTTGACTCTGAAGTTGACATTTGTCACAACAACATTTTATGCAGTTTCCAACTTTTTGGTTTACAAGAATTCAGGCAACCAATGCATATGTTTTTATTGTTATTCAGGCCTAATTAGAAGTTTCTAGTGGATCAGAATACAAACGAAAGCACTGACAACGTATTTGACTCTGAAGTTGACATTTGTCACAACAACATTTTATGCAGTTTCCAACTTTTTGGTTTACAAGAATTCAAGCAACTAATGCATATGTTTTTATTGTTATTCAGGCATAATTAGAAGTTTCTAGTGGATCAGAATACAAACGAAAGAACTGACAACGTATTTGACTCTGAAGTTGACATTTGTCACAACAACATTTTATGCAATTTTTAACTTTTTGGTTTACAAGAATTCAGGCAACTAATGCATATGTTTTTATTGTTATTCAGGCCTAATTAGAAGTTTCTAGTGGATCAGAATACAAACGAAAGCACTGACAACGTATTTGACTCTGAAGTTGACATTTGTCACAACAACATTTTATGCAATTTTTAACTTTTTGGTTTACAAGAATTCAGGCAACTAATGCATATGTTTTTATTGTTATTCAGGCATAATTAGAAGTTTCTAGTGGATCAGAATACAAACGAAAGAACTGACAACGTATTTGACTCTGAAGTTGACATTTGTCACAACAACATTTTATGCAATTTTGAACTTTTTGGTTTACAAGAATTCAGGCAACTAATGCATATGTTTTTATTGTTATTCAGGCCTAATTAGAAGTTTCTAGTGGATCAGAATACAAACGAAAGCACTGACAACGTATTTGACTCTGAAGTTGACATTTGTCACAACAACATTTTATGCAATTTTTAACTTTTTGGTTTACAAGAATTCAGGCAACTAATGCATATGTTTTTATTGTTATTCAGGCCTAATTAGAAGTGTCTAGTGGATCAGAATACAAACGAAAGTACTGACAACGTATTTGACTCTGAAGTTGACATTGGGTCACAACAACATTTTATGCAATTTTTAACTTTTTGGTTTACAAGAATTCAGGCAACTAATGCATATGTTTTTATTGTTATTCAAGCCTTAATAGAAGTTTCTAGTGGATCAGAATACAAACGAAAGCACTGACAACGTATTTGACTCTGAAGTTGACATTTGTCACAACAACATTTTATGCAATTTTTAACTTTTTGGTTTACAAGAATTCAGGCAACTAATGCATATGTTTTTATTGTTATTCAGGCATAATTAGAAGTTTCTAGTGGATCAGAATACAAACGAAAGCACTGACAACGTATTTGACTCTGAAGTTGACATTTGTCACAACAACATTTTATGCAGTTTCCAACTTTTTGGTTTACAAGAATTCAAGCAACTAATGCATATGTTTTTATTGTTATTCAGGCATAATTAGAAGTTTCTAGTGGATCAGAATACAAACGAAAGAACTGACAACGTATTTGACTCTGAAGTTGACATTTGTCACAACAACATTTTATGCAATTTTTAACTTTTTGGTTTACAAGAATTCAGGCAACTAATGCATATGTTTTTATTGTTATTCAGGCCTAATTAGAAGTTTCTAGTGGATCAGAATACAAACGAAAGCACTGACAACGTATTTGACTCTGAAGTTGACATTTGTCACAACAACATTTTATGCAATTTTTAACTTTTTGGTTTACAAGAATTCAGGCAACTAATGCATATGTTTTTATTGTTATTCAGGCCTAATTAGAAGTTTCTAGTGGATCAGAATACAAACGAAAGCACTGACAACGTATTTGACTCTGAAGTTGACATTTGTCACAACAACATTTTATGCAGTTTCCAACTTTTTGGTTTACAAGAATTCAAGCAACTAATGCATATGTTTTTATTGTTATTCAGGCATAATTAGAAGTTTCTAGTGGATCAGAATACAAACGAAAGAACTGACAACGTATTTGACTCTGAAGTTGACATTTGTCACAACAACATTTTATGCAATTTTTAACTTTTTGGTTTACAAGAATTCAGGCAACTAATGCATATGTTTTTATTGTTATTCAGGCCTAATTAGAAGTTTCTAGTGGATCAGAATACAAACGAAAGCACTGACAACGTATTTGACTCTGAAGTTGACATTTGTCACAACAACATTTTATGCAATTTTTAACTTTTTGGTTTACAAGAATTCAGGCAACTAATGCATATGTTTTTATTGTTATTCAGGCCTAATTAGAAGTTTCTAGTGGATCAGAATACAAACGAAAGCACTGACAACGTATTTGACTCTGAAGTTGACATTTGTCACAACAACATTTTATGCAATTTTTAACTTTTTGGTTTACAAGAATTCAGGCAACTAATGCATATGTTTTTATTGTTATTCAGGCCTAATTAGAAGTTTCTAGTGGATCAGAATACAAACGAAAGCACTGACAACGTATTTGACTCTGAAGTTGACATTTGTCACAACAACATTTTATGCAGTTTCCAACTTTTTGGTTTACAAGAATTCAAGCAACTAATGCATATGTTTTTATTGTTATTCAGGCATAATTAGAAGTTTCTAGTGGATCAGAATACAAACGAAAGAACTGACAACGTATTTGACTCTGAAGTTGACATTTGTCACAACAACATTTTATGCAATTTTTAACTTTTTGGTTTACAAGAATTCAGGCAACTAATGCATATGTTTTTATTGTTATTCAGGCCTAATTAGAAGTTTCTAGTGGATCAGAATACAAACGAAAGCACTGACAACGTATTTGACTCTGAAGTTGACATTTGTCACAACAACATTTTATGCAATTTTTAACTTTTTGGTTTACAAGAATTCAGGCAACTAATGCATATGTTTTTATTGTTATTCAGGCCTAATTAGAAGTGTCTAGTGGATCAGAATACAAACGAAAGTACTGACAACGTATTTGACTCTGAAGTTGACATTGGGTCACAACAACATTTTATGCAATTTTTAACTTTTTGGTTTACAAGAATTCAGGCAACTAATGCATATGTTTTTATTGTTATTCAAGCCTTAATAGAAGTTTCTAGTGGATCAGAATACAAACGAAAGCACTGACAACGTATTTGACTCTGAAGTTGACATTTGTCACAACAACATTTTATGCAATTTTTAACTTTTTGGTTTACAAGAATTCAGGCAACTAATGCATATGTTTTTATTGTTATTCAGGCATAATTAGAAGTTTCTAGTGGATCAGAATACAAACGAAAGCACTGACAACGTATTTGACTCTGAAGTTGACATTTGTCACAACAACATTTTATGCAATTTTTAACTTTTTGGTTTACAAGAATTCAGGCAACTAATGCATATGTTTTTATTGTTATTCAGGCATAATTAGAAGTTTCTAGTGGATCAGAATACAAACGAAAGTACTGACAACGTATTTGACTCTGAAGTTGACATTTGGTCACAACAACATTTTATGCAATTTTTAACTTTTTGGTTTACAAGAATTCAGGCAACTAATGCATATGTTTTTATTGTTATTCAGGCCTAATTAGAAGTTTCTAGTGGATCAGAATACAAACGAAAGCACTGACAACGTATTTGACTCTGAAGTTGACATTTGTCACAACAACATTTTATGCAGTTTCCAACTTTTTGGTTTACAAGAATTCAAGCAACTAATGCATATGTTTTTATTGTTATTCAGGCATAATTAGAAGTTTTTAGTGGATCAGAATACAAACGAAAGTACTGACAACGTATTTGACTCTGAAGTTGACATTTGTCACAACAACATTTTATGCAGTTTCCAACTTTTTGGTTTACAAGAATTCAGGCAACCAATGCATATGTTTTTATTGTTATTCAGGCCTAATTAGAAGTTTCTAGTGGATCAGAATACAAACGAAAGCACTGACAACGTATTTGACTCTGAAGTTGACATTTGTCACAACAACATTTTATGCAGTTTCCAACTTTTTGGTTTACAAGAATTCAGGCAACTAATGCATATGTTTTTATTGTTATTCAGGCATAATTAGAAGTTTCTAGTGGATCAGAATACAAACGAAAGTACTGACAACGTATTTGACTCTGAAGTTGACATTTGTCACAACAACATTTTATGCAGTTTCCAACTTTTTGGTTTACAAGAATTCAAGCAACTAATGCATATGTTTTTATTGTTATTCAGGCATAATTAGAAGTTTTTAGTGGATCAGAATACAAACGAAAGTACTGACAACGTATTTGACTCTGAAGTTGACATTTGTCACAACAACATTTTATGCAGTTTCCAACTTTTTGGTTTACAAGAATTCAGGCAACCAATGCATATGTTTTTATTGTTATTCAGGCCTTAATAGAAGTTTCTAGTGGATCAGAATACAAACGAAAGTACTGACAACGTATTTGACTCTGAAGTTGACATTTGTCACAACAACATTTTATGCAGTTTCCAACTTTTTGGTTTACAAGAATTCAGGCAACCAATGCATATGTTTTTATTGTTATTCAGGCCTTAATAGAAGTTTCTAGTGGATCAGAATACAAACGAAAGTACTGACAACGTATTTGACTCTGAAGTTGACATTTGTCACAACAACATTTTATGCAGTTTCCAACTTTTTGGTTTACAAGAATTCAAGCAACTAATGCATATGTTTTTATTGTTATTCAGGCCTAATTAGAAGTTTCTAGTGGATCAGAATACAAACGAAAGCACTGACAACGTATTTGACTCTGAAGTTGACATTTGTCACAACAACATTTTATGCAGTTTCCAACTTTTTGGTTTACAAGAATTCAGGCAACTAATGCATATGTTTTTATTGTTATTCAGGCATAATTAGAAGTTTTTAGTGGATCAGAATACAAACGAAAGTACTGACAACGTATTTGACTCTGAAGTTGACATTTGTCACAACAACATTTTATGCAGTTTCCAACTTTTTGGTTTACAAGAATTCAAGCAACTAATGCATATGTTTTTATTGTTATTCAGGCATAATTAGAAGTTTCTAGTGGATCAGAATACAAACGAAAGTACTGACAACGTATTTGACTCTGAAGTTGACATTTGTCACAACAACATTTTATGCAGTTTCCAACTTTTTGGTTTACAAGAATTCAGGCAACCAATGCATATGTTTTTATTGTTATTCAGGCCTTAATAGAAGTTTCTAGTGGATCAGAATACAAACGAAAGTACTGACAACGTATTTGACTCTGAAGTTGACATTTGGTCACAACAACATTTTATGCAGTTTCTAACTTTTTGGTTTACAAGAATTCAGGCAACTAATGCATATGTTTTTATTGTTATTCAGGCCTTAATAGAAGTTTCTAGTGGATCAGAATACAAACGAAAGCACTGACAACGTATTTGACTCTGAAGTTGACATTTGGTCACAACAACATTTTATGCAGTTTCTAACTTTTTGGTTTACAAGAATTCAGGCAACTAATGCATATGTTTTTATTGTTATTCAGGCATAATTAGAAGTTTCTAGTGGATCAGAATACAAACGAAAGTACTGACAACGTATTTGACTCTGAAGTTGACATTTGGTCACAACAACATTTTATGCAATTTTTAACTTTTTGGTTTACAAGAATTCAGGCAACTAATGCATATGTTTTTATTGTTATTCAAGCCTTAATAGAAGTTTCTAGTGGATCAGAATACAAACGAAAGCACTGACAACGTATTTGACTCTGAAGTTGACATTTGGTCACAACAACATTTTATGCAGTTTCTAACTTTTTGGTTTACAAGAATTCAGGCAACTAATGCATATGTTTTTATTGTTATTCAGGCATAATTAGAAGTTTCTAGTGGATCAGAATACAAACGAAAGCACTGACAACGTATTTGACTCTGAAGTTGACATTTGTCACAACAACATTTTATGCAATTTTTAACTTTTTGGTTTACAAGAATTCAGGCAACTAATGCATATGTTTTTATTGTTATTCAGGCCTAATTAGAAGTTTCTAGTGGATCAGAATACAAACGAAAGCACTGACAACGTATTTGACTCTGAAGTTGACATTTGTCACAACAACATTTTATGCAATTTTTAACTTTTTGGTTTACAAGAATTCAGGCAACTAATGCATATGTTTTTATTGTTATTCAGGCCTAATTAGAAGTTTCTAGTGGATCAGAATACAAACGAAAGTACTGACAACGTATTTGACTCTGAAGTTGACATTTGGTCACAACAACATTTTATGCAATTTTCAACTTTTTGGTTTACAAGAATTCAGGCAACTAATGCATATGTTTTTATTGTTATTCAGGCCTAATTAGAAGTGTCTAGTGGATCAGAATACAAACGAAAGTACTGACAACGTATTTGACTCTGAAGTTGACATTTGTCACAACAACATTTTATGCAATTTTTAACTTTTTGGTTTACAAGAATTCAGGCAACTAATGCATATGTTTTTATTGTTATTCAGGCCTTAATAGAAGTTTCTAGTGGATCAGAATACAAACGAAAGCACTGACAACGTATTTGACTCTGAAGTTGACATTTGTCACAACAACATTTTATGCAATTTTTAACTTTTTGGTTTACAAGAATTCAGGCAACTAATGCATATGTTTTTATTGTTATTCAGGCATAATTAGAAGTTTCTAGTGGATCAGAATACAAACGAAAGTACTGACAACGTATTTGACTCTGAAGTTGACATTTGTCACAACAACATTTTATGCAGTTTCCAACTTTTTGGTTTACAAGAATTCAGGCAACCAATGCATATGTTTTTATTGTTATTCAGGCCTTAATAGAAGTTTCTAGTGGATCAGAATACAAACGAAAGTACTGACAACGTATTTGACTCTGAAGTTGACATTTGGTCACAACAACATTTTATGCAGTTTCTAACTTTTTGGTTTACAAGAATTCAGGCAACTAATGCATATGTTTTTATTGTTATTCAGGCCTTAATAGAAGTTTCTAGTGGATCAGAATACAAACGAAAGCACTGACAACGTATTTGACTCTGAAGTTGACATTTGGTCACAACAACATTTTATGCAGTTTCTAACTTTTTGGTTTACAAGAATTCAGGCAACTAATGCATATGTTTTTATTGTTATTCAGGCATAATTAGAAGTTTCTAGTGGATCAGAATACAAACGAAAGTACTGACAACGTATTTGACTCTGAAGTTGACATTTGGTCACAACAACATTTTATGCAATTTTTAACTTTTTGGTTTACAAGAATTCAGGCAACTAATGCATATGTTTTTATTGTTATTCAAGCCTTAATAGAAGTTTCTAGTGGATCAGAATACAAACGAAAGCACTGACAACGTATTTGACTCTGAAGTTGACATTTGGTCACAACAACATTTTATGCAGTTTCTAACTTTTTGGTTTACAAGAATTCAGGCAACTAATGCATATGTTTTTATTGTTATTCAGGCATAATTAGAAGTTTCTAGTGGATCAGAATACAAACGAAAGCACTGACAACGTATTTGACTCTGAAGTTGACATTTGTCACAACAACATTTTATGCAATTTTTAACTTTTTGGTTTACAAGAATTCAGGCAACTAATGCATATGTTTTTATTGTTATTCAGGCCTAATTAGAAGTTTCTAGTGGATCAGAATACAAACGAAAGCACTGACAACGTATTTGACTCTGAAGTTGACATTTGTCACAACAACATTTTATGCAATTTTTAACTTTTTGGTTTACAAGAATTCAGGCAACTAATGCATATGTTTTTATTGTTATTCAGGCCTAATTAGAAGTTTCTAGTGGATCAGAATACAAACGAAAGTACTGACAACGTATTTGACTCTGAAGTTGACATTTGGTCACAACAACATTTTATGCAATTTTCAACTTTTTGGTTTACAAGAATTCAGGCAACTAATGCATATGTTTTTATTGTTATTCAGGCCTAATTAGAAGTGTCTAGTGGATCAGAATACAAACGAAAGTACTGACAACGTATTTGACTCTGAAGTTGACATTTGTCACAACAACATTTTATGCAATTTTTAACTTTTTGGTTTACAAGAATTCAGGCAACTAATGCATATGTTTTTATTGTTATTCAGGCCTTAATAGAAGTTTCTAGTGGATCAGAATACAAACGAAAGCACTGACAACGTATTTGACTCTGAAGTTGACATTTGTCACAACAACATTTTATGCAATTTTTAACTTTTTGGTTTACAAGAATTCAGGCAACTAATGCATATGTTTTTATTGTTATTCAGGCATAATTAGAAGTTTCTAGTGGATCAGAATACAAACGAAAGCACTGACAACGTATTTGACTCTGAAGTTGACATTTGTCACAACAACATTTTATGCAATTTTTAACTTTTTGGTTTACAAGAATTCAAGCAACTAATGCATATGTTTTTATTGTTATTCAGGCATAATTAGAAGTTTCTAGTGGATCAGAATACAAACGAAATCACTGACAACGTATTTGACTCTGAAGTTGACATTTGTCACAACAACATTTTATGCAATTTTTAACTTTTTGGTTTACAAGAATTCAGGCAACTAATGCATATGTTTTTATTGTTATTCAGGCATAATTAGAAGTTTTTAGTGGATCAGAATACAAACGAAAGCACTGACAACGTATTTGACTCTGAAGTTGACATTTGTCACAACAACATTTTATGCAGTTTCCAACTTTTTGGTTTACAAGAATTCAGGCAACTAATGCATATGTTTTTATTGTTATTCAGGCCTTAATAGAAGTTTCTAGTGGATCAGAATACAAACGAAAGCACTGACAACGTATTTGACTCTGAAGTTGACATTTGGTCACAACAACATTTTATGCAGTTTCTAACTTTTTGGTTTACAAGAATTCAGGCAACTAATGCATATGTTTTTATTGTTATTCAGGCCTTAATAGAAGTTTCTAGTGGATCAGAATACAAACGAAAGCACTGACAACGTATTTGACTCTGAAGTTGACATTTGGTCACAACAACATTTTATGCAGTTTCTAACTTTTTGGTTTACAAGAATTCAGGCAACTAATGCATATGTTTTTATTGTTATTCAGGCATAATTAGAAGTTTCTAGTGGATCAGAATACAAACGAAAGTACTGACAACGTATTTGACTCTGAAGTTGACATTTGGTCACAACAACATTTTATGCAATTTTTAACTTTTTGGTTTACAAGAATTCAGGCAACTAATGCATATGTTTTTATTGTTATTCAGGCATAATTAGAAGTTTCTAGTGGATCAGAATACAAACGAAAGTACTGACAACGTATTTGACTCTGAAGTTGACATTTGGTCACAACAACATTTTATGCAATTTTTAACTTTTTGGTTTACAAGAATTCAGGCAACTAATGCATATGTTTTTATTGTTATTCAGGCATAATTAGAAGTTTCTAGTGGATCAGAATACAAACGAAAGTACTGACAACGTATTTGACTCTGAAGTTGACATTTGGTCACAACAACATTTTATGCAATTTTTAACTTTTTGGTTTACAAGAATTCAGGCAACTAATGCATATGTTTTTATTGTTATTCAGGCATAATTAGAAGTTTCTAGTGGATCAGAATACAAACGAAAGCACTGACAACGTATTTGACTCTGAAGTTGACATTTGTCACAACAACATTTTATGCAATTTTTAACTTTTTGGTTTACAAGAATTCAGGCAACTAATGCATATGTTTTTATTGTTATTCAGGCATAATTAGAAGTTTCTAGTGGATCAGAATACAAACGAAAGCACTGACAACGTATTTGACTCTGAAGTTGACATTTGTCACAACAACATTTTATGCAATTTTTAACTTTTTGGTTTACAAGAATTCAAGCAACTAATGCATATGTTTTTATTGTTATTCAGGCATAATTAGAAGTTTCTAGTGGATCAGAATACAAACGAAAGCACTGACAACGTATTTGACTCTGAAGTTGACATTTGTCACAACAACATTTTATGCAATTTTTAACTTTTTGGTTTACAAGAATTCAGGCAACTAATGCATATGTTTTTATTGTTATTCAAGCCTTAATAGAAGTTTCTAGTGGATCAGAATACAAACGAAAGCACTGACAACGTATTTGACTCTGAAGTTGACATTTGTCACAACAACATTTTATGCAATTTTTAACTTTTTGGTTTACAAGAATTCAGGCAACTAATGCATATGTTTTTATTGTTATTCAGGCATAATTAGAAGTTTCTAGTGGATCAGAATACAAACGAAAGCACTGACAACGTATTTGACTCTGAAGTTGACATTTGTCACAACAACATTTTATGCAATTTTTAACTTTTTGGTTTACAAGAATTCAAGCAACTAATGCATATGTTTTTATTGTTATTCAGGCATAATTAGAAGTTTCTAGTGGATCAGAATACAAACGAAATCACTGACAACGTATTTGACTCTGAAGTTGACATTTGTCACAACAACATTTTATGCAATTTTTAACTTTTTGGTTTACAAGAATTCAGGCAACTAATGCATATGTTTTTATTGTTATTCAGGCATAATTAGAAGTTTTTAGTGGATCAGAATACAAACGAAAGCACTGACAACGTATTTGACTCTGAAGTTGACATTTGTCACAACAACATTTTATGCAGTTTCCAACTTTTTGGTTTACAAGAATTCAGGCAACTAATGCATATGTTTTTATTGTTATTCAGGCCTTAATAGAAGTTTCTAGTGGATCAGAATACAAACGAAAGCACTGACAACGTATTTGACTCTGAAGTTGACATTTGGTCACAACAACATTTTATGCAGTTTCTAACTTTTTGGTTTACAAGAATTCAGGCAACTAATGCATATGTTTTTATTGTTATTCAGGCCTTAATAGAAGTTTCTAGTGGATCAGAATACAAACGAAAGCACTGACAACGTATTTGACTCTGAAGTTGACATTTGGTCACAACAACATTTTATGCAGTTTCTAACTTTTTGGTTTACAAGAATTCAGGCAACTAATGCATATGTTTTTATTGTTATTCAGGCATAATTAGAAGTTTCTAGTGGATCAGAATACAAACGAAAGTACTGACAACGTATTTGACTCTGAAGTTGACATTTGGTCACAACAACATTTTATGCAATTTTTAACTTTTTGGTTTACAAGAATTCAGGCAACTAATGCATATGTTTTTATTGTTATTCAGGCATAATTAGAAGTTTCTAGTGGATCAGAATACAAACGAAAGTACTGACAACGTATTTGACTCTGAAGTTGACATTTGGTCACAACAACATTTTATGCAATTTTTAACTTTTTGGTTTACAAGAATTCAGGCAACTAATGCATATGTTTTTATTGTTATTCAGGCATAATTAGAAGTTTCTAGTGGATCAGAATACAAACGAAAGTACTGACAACGTATTTGACTCTGAAGTTGACATTTGTCACAACAACATTTTATGCAATTTTTAACTTTTTGGTTTACAAGAATTCAGGCAACTAATGCATATGTTTTTATTGTTATTCAGGCATAATTAGAAGTTTCTGGTGGATCAGAATACAAACGAAAGTACTGACAACGTATTTGACTCTGAAGTTGACATTTGTCACAACAACATTTTATGCAGTTTCCAACTTTTTGGTTTACAAGAATTCAGGCAACTAATGCCTATGTTTTTATTGTTATTCAGGCATAGTTAGAAGTTTCTAGTGGATCAGAATACAAACGAAAGCACTGACAACGTATTTGACTCTGAAGTTGACATTTGGTCACAACAACATTTTATGCAGTTTCTAACTTTTTGGTTTACAAGAATTCAGGCAACTAATGCATATGTTTTTATTGTTATTCAGGCCTTAATAGAAGTTTCTAGTGGATCAGAATACAAACGAAAGCACTGACAACGTATTTGACTCTGAAGTTAAAATTTGGTCACAACAACATTTTATGCAGTTTCTAACTTTTTGGTTTACAAGAATTCAGGCAACTAATGCATATGTTTTTATTGTTATTCAGGCATAATTAGAAGTTTCTAGTGGATCAGAATACAAACGAAAGTACTGACAACGTATTTGACTCTGAAGTTGACATTTGGTCACAACAACATTTTATGCAATTTTTAACTTTTTGGTTTACAAGAATTCAGGCAACTAATGCATATGTTTTTTCTGTTATTCAAGCCTTAATAGAAGTTTCTAGTGGATCAGAATACAAACGAAAGCACTGACAACGTATTTGACTCTGAAGTTGACATTTGTCACAACAACATTTTATGCAGTTTCCAACTTTTTGGTTTACAAGAATTCAGGCAACCAATGCATATGTTTTTATTGTTATTCAGGCCTTAATAGAAGTTTCTAGTGGATCAGAATACAAACGAAAGCACTGACAACGTATTTGACTCTGAAGTTGACATTTGTCACAACAACATTTTATGCAGTTTCTAACTTTTTGGTTTACAAGAATTCAGGCAACTAATGCCTATGTTTTTATTGTTATTCAGGCATAGTTAGAAGTTTCTAGTGGATCAGAATACAAACGAAAGCACTGACAACGTATTTGACTCTGAAGTTGACATTTGGTCACAACAACATTTTATGCAGTTTCTAACTTTTTGGTTTACAAGAATTCAGGCAACTAATGCATATGTTTTTATTGTTATTCAGGCATAATTAGAAGTTTCTGGTGGATCAGAATACAAACGAAAGTACTGACAACGTATTTGACTCTGAAGTTGACATTTGTCACAACAACATTTTATGCAATTTTTAACTTTTTGGTTTACAAGAATTCAAGCAACTAATGCATATGTTTTTATTGTTTTTCAGGCCTTAATAGAAGTTTCTAGTGGATCAGAATACAAACGAAAGCACTGACAACGTATTTGACTCTGAAGTTGACATTTGTCACAACAACATTTTATGCAATTTTTAACTTTTTGGTTTACAAGAATTCAGGCAACTAATGCATATGTTTTTATTGTTTTTCAGGCCTTAATAGAAGTTTCTAGTGGATCAGAATACAAACGAAAGCACTGACAACGTATTTGACTCTGAAGTTGACATTTGTCACAACAACATTTTATGCAATTTTTAACTTTTTGGTTTACAAGAATTCAAGCAACTAATGCATATGTTTTTATTGTTATTCAGGCCTTAATAGAAGTTTCTAGTGGATCAGAATACAAACGAAAGCACTGACAACGTATTTGACTCTGAAGTTGACATTTGGTCACAACAACATTTTATGCAGTTTCTAACTTTTTGGTTTACAAGAATTCAGGCAACTAATGCATATGTTTTTATTGTTATTCAGGCATAATTAGAAGTTTCTGGTGGATCAGAATACAAACGAAAGTACTGACAACGTATTTGACTCTGAAGTTGACATTTGTCACAACAACATTTTATGCAATTTTTAACTTTTTGGTTTACAAGAATTCAAGCAACTAATGCATATGTTTTTATTGTTATTCAGGCATAATTAGAAGTTTCTAGTGGATCAGAATACAAACGAAAGTACTGACAACGTATTTGACTCTGAAGTTGACATTTGGTCACAACAACATTTTATGCAATTTTTAACTTTTTGGTTTACAAGAATTCAGGCAACTAATGCATATGTTTTTATTGTTATTCAGGCATAATTAGAAGTTTCTAGTGGATCAGAATACAAACGAAAGCACTGACAACGTATTTGACTCTGAAGTTGACATTTGTCACAACAACATTTTATGCAATTTTTAACTTTTTGGTTTACAAGAATTCAGGCAACTAATGCATATGTTTTTATTGTTATTCAAGCCTTAATAGAAGTTTCTAGTGGATCAGAATACAAACGAAAGCACTGACAACGTATTTGACTCTGAAGTTGACATTTGTCACAACAACATTTTATGCAGTTTCCAACTTTTTGGTTTACAAGAATTCAGGCAACCAATGCATATGTTTTTATTGTTATTCAGGCCTTAATAGAAGTTTCTAGTGGATCAGAATACAAACGAAAGCACTGACAACGTATTTGACTCTGAAGTTGACATTTGGTCACAACAACATTTTATGCAGTTTCTAACTTTTTGGTTTACAAGAATTCAGGCAACTAATGCATATGTTTTTATTGTTATTCAGGCATAATTAGAAGTTTCTGGTGGATCAGAATACAAACGAAAGTACTGACAACGTATTTGACTCTGAAGTTGACATTTGTCACAACAACATTTTATGCAATTTTTAACTTTTTGGTTTACAAGAATTCAAGCAACTAATGCATATGTTTTTATTGTTATTCAGGCCTTAATAGAAGTTTCTAGTGGATCAGAATACAAACGAAAGCACTGACAACGTATTTGACTCTGAAGTTGACATTTGTCACAACAACATTTTATGCAATTTTTAACTTTTTGGTTTACAAGAATTCAGGCAACTAATGCCTATGTTTTTATTGTTATTCAGGCATAGTTAGAAGTTTCTAGTGGATCAGAATACAAACGAAAGTACTGACAACGTATTTGACTCTGAAGTTGACATTTGTCACAACAACATTTTATGCAATTTTTAACTTTTTGGTTTACAAGAATTCAGGCAACTAATGCCTATGTTTTTATTGTTATTCAGGCATAATCAGAAGTTTCTAGTGGATCAGAATACAAACGAAAGTACTGACAACGTATTTGACTCTGAAGTTGACATTTGTCACAACAACATTTTATGCAATTTTTAACTTTTTGGTTTACAAGAATTCAAGCAACTAATGCATATGTTTTTATTGTTTTTCAGGCCTTAATAGAAGTTTCTAGTGGATCAGAATACAAACGAAAGCACTGACAACGTATTTGACTCTGAAGTTGACATTTGTCACAACAACATTTTATGCAATTTTTAACTTTTTGGTTTACAAGAATTCAAGCAACTAATGCATATGTTTTTATTGTTATTCAGGCCTTAATAGAAGTTTCTAGTGGATCAGAATACAAACGAAAGCACTGACAACGTATTTGACTCTGAAGTTGACATTTGTCACAACAACATTTTATGCAATTTTTAACTTTTTGGTTTACAAGAATTCAGGCAACTAATGCCTATGTTTTTATTGTTATTCAGGCATAGTTAGAAGTTTCTAGTGGATCAGAATACAAACGAAAGTACTGACAACGTATTTGACTCTGAAGTTGACATTTGTCACAACAACATTTTATGCAATTTTTAACTTTTTGGTTTACAAGAATTCAGGCAACTAATGCCTATGTTTTTATTGTTATTCAGGCATAATCAGAAGTTTCTAGTGGATCAGAATACAAACGAAAGTACTGACAACGTATTTGACTCTGAAGTTGACATTTGTCACAACAACATTTTATGCAATTTTTAACTTTTTGGTTTACAAGAATTCAAGCAACTAATGCATATGTTTTTATTGTTATTCAGGCATAATTAGAAGTTTCTAGTGGATCAGAATACAAACGAAAGTACTGACAACGTATTTGACTCTGAAGTTGACATTTGGTCACAACAACATTTTATGCAATTTTTAACTTTTTGGTTTACAAGAATTCAGGCAACTAATGCATATGTTTTTATTGTTATTCAGGCATAATTAGAAGTTTCTAGTGGATGAGAATACAAACGAAAGTACTGACAACGTATTTGACTCTGAAGTTGACATTTGTCACAACAACATTTTATGCAATTTTTAACTTTTTGGTTTACAAGAATTCAGGCAACTAATGCATATGTTTTTATTGTTATTCAAGCCTTAATAGAAGTTTCTAGTGGATCAGAATACAAACGAAAGCACTGACAACGTATTTGACTCTGAAGTTGACATTTGTCACAACAACATTTTATGCAATTTTTAACTTTTTGGTTTACAAGAATTCAAGCAACTAATGCATATGTTTTTATTGTTATTCAGGCATAATTAGAAGTTTCTAGTGGATCAGAATACAAACGAAAGTACTGACAACGTATTTGACTCTGAAGTTGACATTTGGTCACAACAACATTTTATGCAGTTTCCAACTTTTTGGTTTACAAGAATTCAGGCAACCAATGCATATGTTTTTATTGTTATTCAGGCCTTAATAGAAGTTTCTAGTGGATCAGAATACAAACGAAAGTACTGACAACGTATTTGACTCTGAAGTTGACATTTGGTCACAACAACATTTTATGCAGTTTCTAACTTTTTGGTTTACAAGAATTCAGGCAACTAATGCCTATGTTTTTATTGTTATTCAGGCATAGTTAGAAGTTTCTAGTGGATCAGAATACAAACGAAAGTACTGACAACGTATTTGACTCTGAAGTTGACATTTGTCACAACAACATTTTATGCAATTTTTAACTTTTTGGTTTACAAGAATTCAGGCAACTAATGCCTATGTTTTTATTGTTATTCAGGCATAATCAGAAGTTTCTAGCGGATCAGAATACAAACGAAAGTACTGACAACGTATTTGACTCTGAAGTTGACATTTGTCACAACAACATTTTATGCAATTTTTAACTTTTTGGTTTACAAGAATTCAGGCAACTAATGCCTATGTTTTTATTGTTATTCAGGCATAATCAGAAGTTTCTAGTGGATCAGAATACAAACGAAAGTACTGACAACGTATTTGACTCTGAAGTTGACATTTGTCACAACAACATTTTATGCAATTTTTAACTTTTTGGTTTACAAGAATTCAAGCAACTAATGCATATGTTTTTATTGTTATTCAGGCATAATTAGAAGTTTCTAGTGGATCAGAATACAAACGAAAGTACTGACAACGTATTTGACTCTGAAGTTGACATATGGTCACAACAACATTTTATGCAATTTTTAACTTTTTGGTTTACAAGAATTCAGGCAACTAATGCATATGTTTTTATTGTTATTCAGGCATAATTAGAAGTTTCTAGTGGATCAGAATACAAACGAAAGCACTGACAACGTATTTGACTCTGAAGTTGACATTTGTCACAACAACATTTTATGCAATTTTTAACTTTTTGGTTTACAAGAATTCAGGCAACTAATGCATATGTTTTTATTGTTATTCAAGCCTTAATAGAAGTTTCTAGTGGATCAGAATACAAACGAAAGCACTGACAACGTATTTGACTCTGAAGTTGACATTTGTCACAACAACATTTTATGCAGTTTCCAACTTTTTGGTTTACAAGAATTCAGGCAACCAATGCATATGTTTTTATTGTTATTCAGGCCTTAATAGAAGTTTCTAGTGGATCAGAATACAAACGAAAGCACTGACAACGTATTTGACTCTGAAGTTGACATTTGGTCACAACAACATTTTATGCAGTTTCTAACTTTTTGGTTTACAAGAATTCAGGCAACTAATGCCTATGTTTTTATTGTTATTCAGGCATAGTTAGAAGTTTCTAGTGGATCAGAATACAAACGAAAGTACTGACAACGTATTTGACTCTGAAGTTGACATTTGTCACAACAACATTTTATGCAATTTTTAACTTTTTGGTTTACAAGAATTCAGGCAACTAATGCCTATGTTTTTATTGTTATTCAGGCATAATCAGAAGTTTCTAGTGGATCAGAATACAAACGAAAGTACTGACAACGTATTTGACTCTGAAGTTGACATTTGTCACAACAACATTTTATGCAATTTTTAACTTTTTGGTTTACAAGAATTCAAGCAACTAATGCATATGTTTTTATTGTTATTCAGGCATAATTAGAAGTTTCTAGTGGATCAGAATACAAACGAAAGCACTGACAACGTATTTGACTCTGAAGTTGACATTTGTCACAACAACATTTTATGCAATTTTTAACTTTTTGGTTTACAAGAATTCAGGCAACTAATGCATATGTTTTTATTGTTATTCAAGCCTTAATAGAAGTTTCTAGTGGATCAGAATACAAACGAAAGCACTGACAACGTATTTGACTCTGAAGTTGACATTTGTCACAACAACATTTTATGCAGTTTCCAACTTTTTGGTTTACAAGAATTCAGGCAACCAATGCATATGTTTTTATTGTTATTCAGGCCTTAATAGAAGTTTCTAGTGGATCAGAATACAAACGAAAGCACTGACAACGTATTTGACTCTGAAGTTGACATTTGGTCACAACAACATTTTATGCAGTTTCTAACTTTTTGGTTTACAAGAATTCAGGCAACTAATGCCTATGTTTTTATTGTTATTCAGGCATAGTTAGAAGTTTCTAGTGGATCAGAATACAAACGAAAGTACTGACAACGTATTTGACTCTGAAGTTGACATTTGTCACAACAACATTTTATGCAATTTTTAACTTTTTGGTTTACAAGAATTCAGGCAACTAATGCCTATGTTTTTATTGTTATTCAGGCATAATCAGAAGTTTCTAGTGGATCAGAATACAAACGAAAGTACTGACAACGTATTTGACTCTGAAGTTGACATTTGTCACAACAACATTTTATGCAATTTTTAACTTTTTGGTTTACAAGAATTCAAGCAACTAATGCATATGTTTTTATTGTTATTCAGGCATAATTAGAAGTTTCTAGTGGATCAGAATACAAACGAAAGTACTGACAACGTATTTGACTCTGAAGTTGACATTTGGTCACAACAACATTTTATGCAATTTTTAACTTTTTGGTTTACAAGAATTCAGGCAACTAATGCATATGTTTTTATTGTTATTCAGGCATAATTAGAAGTTTCTAGTGGATCAGAATACAAACGAAAGCACTGACAACGTATTTGACTCTGAAGTTGACATTTGTCACAACAACATTTTATGCAATTTTTAACTTTTTGGTTTACAAGAATTCAGGCAACTAATGCATATGTTTTTATTGTTATTCAAGCCTTAATAAAAGTTTCTAGTGGATCAGAATACAAACGAAAGCACTGACAACGTATTTGACTCTGAAGTTGACATTTGTCACAACAACATTTTATGCAGTTTCCAACTTTTTGGTTTACAAGAATTCAGGCAACTAATGCCTATGTTTTTATTGTTATTCAGGCATAATCAGAAGTTTCTAGTGGATCAGAATACAAACGAAAGTACTGACAACGTATTTGACTCTGAAGTTGACATTTGTCACAACAACATTTTATGCAGTTTCCAACTTTTTGGTTTACAAGAATTCAGGCAACTAATGCATATGTTTTTATTGTTATTCAGGCATAATCAGAAGTTTCTAGTGGATCAGAATACAAACGAAAGTACTGACAACGTATTTGACTCTGAAGTTGACATTTGTCACAACAACATTTTATGCAGTTTCCAACTTTTTGGTTTACAAGAATTCAGGCAACCAATGCATATGTTTTTATTGTTATTCAGGCCTTAATAGAAGTTTCTAGTGGATCAGAATACAAACGAAAGCACTGACAACGTATTTGACTCTGAAGTTGACATTTGGTCACAACAACATTTTATGCAGTTTCTAACTTTTTGGTTTACAAGAATTCAGGCAACTAATGCATATGTTTTTATTGTTATTCAGGCATAATTAGAAGTTTCTGGTGGATCAGAATACAAACGAAAGTACTGACAACGTATTTGACTCTGAAGTTGACATTTGTCACAACAACATTTTATGCAATTTTTAACTTTTTGGTTTACAAGAATTCAGGCAACTAATGCATATGTTTTTATTGTTATTCAGGCATAATTAGAAGTTTCTGGTGGATCAGAATACAAACGAAAGTACTGACAACGTATTTGACTCTGAAGTTGACATTTGTCACAACAACATTTTATGCAGTTTCCAACTTTTTGGTTTACAAGAATTCAGGCAACTAATGCCTATGTTTTTATTGTTATTCAGGCCTTAATAGAAGTTTCTAGTGGATCAGAATACAAACGAAAGCACTGACAACGTATTTGACTCTGAAGTTGACATTTGGTCACAACAACATTTTATGCAGTTTCTAACTTTTTGGTTTACAAGAATTCAGGCAACTAATGCATATGTTTTTATTGTTATTCAGGCATAATTAGAAGTTTCTAGTGGATCAGAATACAAACGAAAGTACTGACAACGTATTTGACTCTGAAGTTGACATTTGGTCACAACAACATTTTATGCAGTTTCTAACTTTTTGGTTTACAAGAATTCAGGCAACTAATGCATATGTTTTTATTGTTATTCAGGCCTTAATAGAAGTTTCTAGTGGATCAGAATACAAACGAAAGCACTGACAACGTATTTGACTCTGAAGTTGACATTTGGTCACAACAACATTTTATGCAGTTTCTAACTTTTTGGTTTACAAGAATTCAGGCAACTAATGCATATGTTTTTATTGTTATTCAGGCATAATTAGAAGTTTCTAGTGGATCAGAATACAAACGAAAGTACTGACAACGTATTTGACTCTGAAGTTGACATTTGGTCACAACAACATTTTATGCAGTTTCTAACTTTTTGGTTTACAAGAATTCAGGCAACTAATGCATATGTTTTTATTGTTATTCAGGCCTTAATAGAAGTTTCTAGTGGATCAGAATACAAACGAAAGCACTGACAACGTATTTGACTCTGAAGTTGACATTTGGTCACAACAACATTTTATGCAGTTTCTAACTTTTTGGTTTACAAGAATTCAGGCAACTAATGCATATGTTTTTATTGTTATTCAGGCCTTAATAGAAGTTTCTAGTGGATCAGAATACAAACGAAAGCACTGACAACGTATTTGACTCTGAAGTTGACATTTGGTCACAACAACATTTTATGCAGTTTCTAACTTTTTGGTTTACAAGAATTCAAGCAACTAATGCATATGTTTTTATTGTTATTCAGGCATAATTAGAAGTTTCTGGTGGATCAGAATACAAACGAAAGTACTGACAACGTATTTGACTCTGAAGTTGACATTTGGTCACAACAACATTTTATGCAATTTTTAACTTTTTGGTTTACAAGAATTCAGGCAACTAATGCATATGTTTTTTCTGTTATTCAAGCCTTAATAGAAGTTTCTAGTGGATCAGAATACAAACGAAAGCACTGACAACGTATTTGACTCTGAAGTTGACATTTGGTCACAACAACATTTTATGCAGTTTCTAACTTTTTGGTTTACAAGAATTCAGGCAACTAATGCATATGTTTTTATTGTTATTCAGGCATAATTAGAAGTTTCTGGTGGATCAGAATACAAACGAAAGTACTGACAACGTATTTGACTCTGAAGTTGACATTTGTCACAACAACATTTTATGCAATTTTTAACTTTTTGGTTTACAAGAATTCAAGCAACTAATGCATATGTTTTTATTGTTTTTCAGGCCTTAATAGAAGTTTCTAGTGGATCAGAATACAAACGAAAGCACTGACAACGTATTTGACTCTGAAGTTGACATTTGTCACAACAACATTTTATGCAATTTTTAACTTTTTGGTTTACAAGAATTCAAGCAACTAATGCATATGTTTTTATTGTTTTTCAGGCCTTAATAGAAGTTTCTAGTGGATCAGAATACAAACGAAAGCACTGACAACGTATTTGACTCTGAAGTTGACATTTGTCACAACAACATTTTATGCAATTTTTAACTTTTTGGTTTACAAGAATTCAAGCAACTAATGCATATGTTTTTATTGTTTTTCAGGCCTTAATAGAAGTTTCTAGTGGATCAGAATACAAACGAAAGCACTGACAACGTATTTGACTCTGAAGTTGACATTTGTCACAACAACATTTTATGCAATTTTTAACTTTTTGGTTTACAAGAATTCAGGCAACTAATGCATATGTTTTTATTGTTTTTCAGGCCTTAATAGAAGTTTCTAGTGGATCAGAATACAAACGAAAGCACTGACAACGTATTTGACTCTGAAGTTGACATTTGTCACAACAACATTTTATGCAATTTTTAACTTTTTGGTTTACAAGAATTCAAGCAACTAATGCATATGTTTTTATTGTTATTCAGGCCTTAATAGAAGTTTCTAGTGGATCAGAATACAAACGAAAGCACTGACAACGTATTTGACTCTGAAGTTGACATTTGTCACAACAACATTTTATGCAATTTTTAACTTTTTGGTTTACAAGAATTCAGGCAACTAATGCCTATGTTTTTATTGTTATTCAGGCATAGTTAGAAGTTTCTAGTGGATCAGAATACAAACGAAAGTACTGACAACGTATTTGACTCTGAAGTTGACATTTGTCACAACAACATTTTATGCAATTTTTAACTTTTTGGTTTACAAGAATTCAGGCAACTAATGCATATGTTTTTTCTGTTATTCAAGCCTTAATAGAAGTTTCTAGTGGATCAGAATACAAACGAAAGCACTGACAACGTATTTGACTCTGAAGTTGACATTTGTCACAACAACATTTTATGCAGTTTCCAACTTTTTGGTTTACAAGAATTCAGGCAACCAATGCATATGTTTTTATTGTTATTCAGGCCTTAATAGAAGTTTCTAGTGGATCAGAATACAAACGAAAGCACTGACAACGTATTTGACTCTGAAGTTGACATTTGGTCACAACAACATTTTATGCAGTTTCTAACTTTTTGGTTTACAAGAATTCAGGCAACTAATGCATATGTTTTTATTGTTATTCAGGCATAATTAGAAGTTTCTGGTGGATCAGAATACAAACGAAAGTACTGACAACGTATTTGACTCTGAAGTTGACATTTGTCACAACAACATTTTATGCAATTTTTAACTTTTTGGTTTACAAGAATTCAAGCAACTAATGCATATGTTTTTATTGTTTTTCAGGCCTTAATAGAAGTTTCTAGTGGATCAGAATACAAACGAAAGCACTGACAACGTATTTGACTCTGAAGTTGACATTTGTCACAACAACATTTTATGCAATTTTTAACTTTTTGGTTTACAAGAATTCAAGCAACTAATGCATATGTTTTTATTGTTTTTCAGGCCTTAATAGAAGTTTCTAGTGGATCAGAATACAAACGAAAGCACTGACAACGTATTTGACTCTGAAGTTGACATTTGTCACAACAACATTTTATGCAATTTTTAACTTTTTGGTTTACAAGAATTCAAGCAACTAATGCATATGTTTTTATTGTTTTTCAGGCCTTAATAGAAGTTTCTAGTGGATCAGAATACAAACGAAAGCACTGACAACGTATTTGACTCTGAAGTTGACATTTGTCACAACAACATTTTATGCAATTTTTAACTTTTTGGTTTACAAGAATTCAGGCAACTAATGCATATGTTTTTATTGTTTTTCAGGCCTTAATAGAAGTTTCTAGTGGATCAGAATACAAACGAAAGCACTGACAACGTATTTGACTCTGAAGTTGACATTTGTCACAACAACATTTTATGCAATTTTTAACTTTTTGGTTTACAAGAATTCAGGCAACTAATGCCTATGTTTTTATTGTTATTCAGGCATAGTTAGAAGTTTCTAGTGGATCAGAATACAAACGAAAGTACTGACAACGTATTTGACTCTGAAGTTGACATTTGTCACAACAACATTTTATGCAATTTTTAACTTTTTGGTTTACAAGAATTCAGGCAACTAATGCCTATGTTTTTATTGTTATTCAGGCATAATCAGAAGTTTCTAGTGGATCAGAATACAAACGAAAGTACTGACAACGTATTTGACTCTGAAGTTGACATTTGTCACAACAACATTTTATGCAATTTTTAACTTTTTGGTTTACAAGAATTCAAGCAACTAATGCATATGTTTTTATTGTTTTTCAGGCCTTAATAGAAGTTTCTAGTGGATCAGAATACAAACGAAAGCACTGACAACGTATTTGACTCTGAAGTTGACATTTGTCACAACAACATTTTATGCAATTTTTAACTTTTTGGTTTACAAGAATTCAGGCAACTAATGCATATGTTTTTATTGTTTTTCAGGCCTTAATAGAAGTTTCTAGTGGATCAGAATACAAACGAAAGCACTGACAACGTATTTGACTCTGAAGTTGACATTTGTCACAACAACATTTTATGCAATTTTTAACTTTTTGGTTTACAAGAATTCAAGCAACTAATGCATATGTTTTTATTGTTTTTCAGGCCTTAATAGAAGTTTCTAGTGGATCAGAATACAAACGAAAGCACTGACAACGTATTTGACTCTGAAGTTGACATTTGTCACAACAACATTTTATGCAATTTTTAACTTTTTGGTTTACAAGAATTCAGGCAACTAATGCATATTTTTTTATTGTTTTTCAGGCCTTAATAGAAGTTTCTAGTGGATCAGAATACAAACGAAAGCACTGACAACGTATTTGACTCTGAAGTTGACATTTGTCACAACAACATTTTATGCAATTTTTAACTTTTTGGTTTACAAGAATTCAGGCAACTAATGCATATGTTTTTATTGTTATTCAGGCCTTAATAGAAGTTTCTAGTGGATCAGAATACAAACGAAAGCACTGACAACGTATTTGACTCTGAAGTTGACATTTGTCACAACAACATTTTATGCAATTTTTAACTTTTTGGTTTACAAGAATTCAGGCAACTAATGCATATGTTTTTATTGTTATTCAGGCCTAATTAGAAGTTTCTAGTGGATCAGAGTACAAACGAAAGCACTGACAACGTATTTGACTCTGAAGTTGACATTTGTCACAACAACATTTTATGCAATTTTTAACTTTTTGGTTTACAAGAATTCAGGCAACTAATGCATATGTTTTTATTGTTTTTCAGGCCTTAATAGAAGTTTCTAGTGGATCAGAATACAAACGAAAGCACTGACAACGTATTTGACTCTGAAGTTGACATTTGTCACAACAACATTTTATGCAATTTTTAACTTTTTGGTTTACAAGAATTCAGGCAACTAATGCCTATGTTTTTATTGTTATTCAGGCATAGTTAGAAGCTTCTAGTGGATCAGAATACAAACGAAAGTACTGACAACGTATTTGACTCTGAAGTTGACATTTGTCACAACAACATTTTATGCAGTTTCCAACTTTTTGGTTTACAAGAATTCAGGCAACCAATGCATATGTTTTTATTGTTATTCAGGCCTTAATAGAAATTTCTAGTGGATCAGAATACAAACGAAAGCACTGACGACGTATTTGACTCTGAAGTTGACATTTGGTCACAACAACATTTTATGCAATTTTTAACTTTTTGGTTTACAAGAATTCAGGCAACTAATGCATATGTTTTTATTGTTTTTCAGGCCTTAATAGAAGTTTCTAGTGGATCAGAATACAAACGAAAGCACTGACAACGTATTTGACTCTGAAGTTGACATTTGTCACAACAACATTTTATGCAATTTTTAACTTTTTGGTTTACAAGAATTCAGGCAACTAATGCATATGTTTTTATTGTTATTCAGGCCTAATTAGAAGTTTCTAGTGGATCAGAATACAAACGAAAGCACTGACAACGTATTTGACTCTGAAGTTGACATTTGGTCACAACAACATTTTATGCAATTTTTAACTTTTTGGTTTACAAGAATTCAGGCAACCAATGCATATGTTTTTATTGTTATTCAGGCCTAATTAAAAATTTCTAGTGGATCAGAATACAAACGAAAGCACTGACAACGTATTTGACTCTGAAGTTGACATTTGGTCACAACAACATTTTATGCAATTTTTAACTTTTTGGTTTACAAGAATTCAGGCAACTAATGCATATGTTTTTATTGTTTTTCAGGCCTTAATAGAAGTTTCTAGTGGATCAGAATACAAACGAAAGCACTGACAACGTATTTGACTCTGAAGTTGACATTTGTCACAACAACATTTTATGCAATTTTTAACTTTTTGGTTTACAAGAATTCAGGCAACTAATGCCTATGTTTTTATTGTTATTCAGGCATAGTTAGAAGCTTCTAGTGGATCAGAATACAAACGAAAGCACTGACAACGTATTTGACTCTGAAGTTGACATTTGTCACAACAACATTTTATGCAATTTTTAACTTTTTGGTTTACAAGAATTCAGGCAACCAATGCATATGTTTTTATTGTTATTCAGGCCTTAATAGAAATTTCTAGTGGATCAGAATACAAACGAAAGCACTGACGACGTATTTGACTCTGAAGTTGACATTTGGTCACAACAACATTTTATGCAATTTTTAACTTTTTGGTTTACAAGAATTCAGGCAACTAATGCATATGTTTTTATTGTTATTCAGGCCTAATTAGAAGTTTCTAGTGGATCAGAGTACAAACGAAAGCACTGACAACTTATTTGACTCTGAAGTTGACATTTGTCACAACAACATTTTATGCAATTTTTAACTTTTTGGTTTACAAGAATTCAGGCAACTAATGCATATGTTTTTATTGTTATTCAGGCCTAATTAGAAGTTTCTAGTGGATCAGAATACAAACGAAAGCACTGACAACGTATTTGACTCTGAAGTTGACATTTGGTCACAACAACATTTTATGCAGTTTCCAACTTTTTGGTTTACAAGAATTCAGGCAACTAATGCATATGTTTTTATTGTTATTCAAGCCTTAATAGAAGTTTCTAGTGGATAAGAATACAAACGAAAGCACTGACAACGTATTTGACTCTGAAGTTGACATTTGTCACAACAACATTTTATGCAATTTTTAACTTTTTGGTTTACAAGAATCCAAGCAACTAATGCATATGTTTTTATTGTTATTCAAGCCTTAATAGAAGTTTCTAGTGGATAAGAATACAAACGAAAGCACTGACGACGTATTTGACTCTGAAGTTGACATTTGTCACAACAACATTTTATGCAATTTTTAACTTTTTGGTTTACAAGAATTCAGGCAACTAATGCATATGTTTTTATTGTTATTCAAGCCTTAATAGAAGTTTCTAGTGGATAAGAATACAAACGAAAGCACTGACAACGTATTTGACTCTGAAGTTGACATTTGTCACAACAACATTTTATGCAATTTTTAACTTTTTGGTTTACAAGAATCCAAGCAACTAATGCATATGTTTTTATTGTTATTCAAGCCTTAATAGAAGTTTCTAGTGGATCAGAATACAAACGAAAGCACTGACAACGTATTTGACTCTGAAGTTGACATTTGGTCACAACAACATTTTATGCAGTTTCCAACTTTTTGGTTTACAAAAATTCGGGCAACTAATGCATATGTTTTTATTGTTTTTCAGGCCATAATAGAAGTTTCTAGTGGATCAGAATACAAACGAAAGCACTGACAACGTATTTGACTCTGAAGATGACATTTGGTCACAACAACATTTTATGCAGTTTCCAACTTTTTGGTTTACAAGAATTCAGGCAACCAATGCATATATTTTTATTGTTATTCAGGCCATAATAGAAGTTTCTAGTGGATCAGAATACAAACGAAAGCACTGACAACGTATTTGACTCTGAAGATGACATTTGGTCACAACAACATTTCATGCAGTTTCCAACTTTTTGGTTTACAAGAATTCAGGCAACCAATGCATATATTTTTATTGTTATTCAGGCCATAATAGAAATTTCTAGTGGATCAGAATACAAACGAAAGTACTGACAACGTATTTGACTCTGAAGATGACATTTGGTCACAACAACATTTTATGCAGTTTCCAACTTTTTGGTTTACAAAAATTCGGGCAACTAATGCATATGTTTTTATTGTTTTTCAGGCCATAATAGAAGTTTCTAGTGGATCAGAATACAAACGAAAGTACTGACAACGTATTTGACTCTGAAGTTGACATTTGTCACAACAACATTTCATGCAGTTTCCAACTTTTTGGTTTACAAGAATTCAGGCAACCAATGCATATATTTTTATTGTTATTCAGGCCATAATAGAAGTTTCTAGTGGATCAGAATACAAACGAAAGCACTGACAACGTATTTGACTCTGAAGATGACATTTGGTCACAACAACATTTTATGCAGTTTCCAACTTTTTGGTTTACAAGAATTCGGGCAACTAATGCATATGTTTTTATTGTTTTTCAGGCCATAATAGAAATTTCTAGTGGATCAGAATACAAACGAAAGCACTGACAACGTATTTGACTCTGAAGTTGACATTTGGTCACAACAACATTTTATGCAGTTTCCAACTTTTTGGTTTACAAGAATTCGGGCAACTAATGCATATGTTTTTATTGTTTTTCAGGCCATAATAGAAATTTCTAGTGGATCAGAATACAAACGAAAGCACTGACAACGTATTTGACTCTGAAGTTGACATTTGTCACAACAACATTTCATGCAGTTTCCAACTTTTTGGTTTACAAGAATTCAGGCAACCAATGCATATATTTTTATTGTTATTCAGGCCATAATAGAAATTTCTAGTGGATCAGAATACAAACGAAAGCACTGACAACGTATTTGACTCTGAAGTTGACATTTGGTCACAACAACATTTTATGCAGTTTCCAACTTTTTGGTTTACAAGAATTCGGGCAACTAATGCATATGTTTTTATTGTTTTTCAGGCCATAATAGAAGTTTCTAGTGGATCAGAATACAAACGAAAGCACTGACAACGTATTTGACTCTGAAGATGACATTTGGTCACAACAACATTTTATGCAATTTTTAACTTTTTGGTTTACAAGAATTCAGGCAACTAATGCATATGTTTTTATTGTTTTTCAGGCCTTAATAGAAATTTCTAGTGGATCAGAATACAAACGAAAGCACTGACAACGTATTTGACTCTGAAGTTGACATTTGGTCACAACAACATTTTATGCAGTTTCCAACTTTTTGGTTTACAAGAATTCAGGCAACTAATGCATATGTTTTTATTGTTATTCAGGCCTTAATAGAAGTTTCTAGTGGATCAGAATACAAACGAAAGCACTGACAACGTATTTGACTCTGAAGTTGCATTTGGTCACAACAACATTTTATGCAGTTTCCAACTTTTTGGTTTTCAAGAATTCAAGCAACTAATGCATATGTTTTTATTGTTATTCAGGCCTTAATAGAAGTTTCTAGTGGATCAGAATACAAACGAAAGCACTGACAACGTATTTGACTCTGAAGTTGACATTTGTCACAACAACATTTTATGCAATTTTTAACTTTTTGGTTTACAAGAATTCAGGCAACTAATGCATATGTTTTTATTGTTATTCAGGCCTAATTAGAAGTTTCTAGTGGATCAGAATACAAACGAAAGCACTGACAACGTATTTGACTCTGAAGTTGACATTTGTCACAACAACATTTTATGCAATTCTTAACTTTTTGGTTTACAAGAATTCAGGCAACTAATGCATATGTTTTTATTGTTATTCAGGCCTAATTAGAAGTTTCTAGTGGATCAGAATACAAACGAAAGCACTGACAACGTATTTGACTCTGAAGTTGACATTTGTCACAACAACATTGTATGCAATTTTTAACTTTTTGGTTAACAAGAATTTAGGCAATTAATGCATATGTTTTTATTGTTATTCAGGCCTTATTAGAAGTTTCTAGTGGATCAGAATACAAACGAAAGTACTGACAACGTATTTGACTCTGAAGTTGACATTTGTCACAACAACATTTTATGCAATTTTTAACTTTTTGGTTTACAAGAATTCAGGCAACTAATGCATATGTTTTTATTGTTATTCAGGCATAATTAGAAGTTTCTAGTGGATCAGAATACAAACGAAAGCACTGACAACGTATTTGACTCTGAAGTTGACATTTGGTCACAACAACATTTTATGCAATTTTTAACTTTTTGGTTTACAAGAATTCAGGCAACTAATGCATATGTTTTTATTGTTATTCAGGCATAATTAGAAGTTTCTAGTGGATCAGAATACAAACGAAAGCACTGACAACGTATTTGACTCTGAAGTTGACATTTGGTCACAACAACATTTTATGCAGTTTCCAACTTTTTGGTTTACAAGAATTCAGGCAACTAATGCATATGTTTTTATTGTTATTCAGGCCTAATTAGAAGTTTCTAGTGGATCAGAATACAAACGAAAGCACTGACAACGTATTTGACTCTGAAGTTGCATTTGGTCACAACAACATTTTATGCAGTTTCCAACTTTTCGGTTTACAAGAATTCAAGCAACTAATGCATATGTTTTTATTGTTATTCAGGCCTAATTGGAAGTTTCTAGTGGATCAGAATACAAACGAAAGCACTGACAACGTATTTGACTCTGAAGTTGCATTTGGTCACAACAACATTTTATGCAGTTTCCAACTTTTTGGTTTACAAGAATTCAGGCAACTAATGCATATGTTTTTATTGTTATTCAGGCCTTAATAGAAGTTTCTAGTGGATCAGAATACAAACGAAAGCACTGACAACGTATTTGACTCTGAAGTTGACATTTGGTCACAACAACATTTTATGCAATTTTTAACTTTTTGGTTTACAAGAATTCAGGCAACTAATGCATATGTTTTTATTGTTATTCAGGCCTTAATAGAAGTTTCTAGTGGATCAGAATACAAACGAAAGCACTGACAACGTATTTAACTCTGAAGTTGACATTTGGTCACAACAACATTTTATGCAATTTCCAACTTTTTGGTTTACAAGAATTCAGGCAACTAATGCATATGTTTTTATTGTTGTTCAGGCCTTAATAGAAGTTTCTAGTGGATCATAATACAAACGAAAGCACTGACAACGTGTTTGACTCTGAAGTTGACATTTGGTCACAACAACATTTTATGCAGTTTCCAACTTTTTGGTTTACAAGAATTCAGGCAACTAATGCATATGTTTTTATTGTTGTTCAGGCCTTAATAGAAGTTTCTAGTGGATCAGAATACAAACGAAAGCACTGACAACGTATTTGACTCTGAAGTTGCATTTGGTCACAACAACATTTTATGCAGTTTCCAACTTTTTGGTTTACAAGAATTCAGGCAACTAATGCATATGTTTTTATTGTTGTTCAGGCCTTAATAGAAGTTTCTAGTGGATCAGAATACAAACGAAAGCACTGACAACGTATTTGACTCTGAAGTTGCATTTGGTCACAACAACATTTTATGCAGTTTCCAACTTTTTGGTTTACAAGAATTCAGGCAACTAATGCATATGTTTTTATTGTTGTTCAGGCCTTAATAGAAGTTTCTAGTGGATCAGAATACAAACGAAAGCACTGACAACGTATTTGACTCTGAAGTTGCATTTGGTCACAACAACATTTTATGCAGTTTCCAACTTTTTGGTTTACAAGAATTCAGGCAACTAATGCATATGTTTTTATTGTTATTCAGGCCTTAATAGAAGTTTCTAGTGGATCATAATACAAACGAAAGCACTGACAACGTGTTTGACTCTGAAGTTGACATTTGGTCACAACAACATTTTATGCAATTTTTAACTTTTTGGTTTACAAGAATTCAGGCAACTAATGCATATGTTTTTATTGTTATTCAGGCCTAATTGGAAGTTTCTAGTGGATCAGAATACAAACGAAAGCACTGACAACGTATTTGACTCTGAAGTTGACATTTGGTCACAACAACATTTTATGCAATTTTTAACTTTTTGGTTTACAAGAATTCAGGCAACTAATGCATATGTTTTTATTGTTATTCAGGCCTTAATAGAAGTTTCTAGTGGATCAGAATACAAACGAAAGCACTGACAACGTATTTGACTCTGAAGTTGACATTTGGTCACAACAACATTTCATGCAATTTTTAACTTTTTGGTTTACAAGAATTCAGGCAACTAATGCATATGTTTTTATTGTTATTCAGGTCTAATTAGAAGTTTCTAGTGGATCAGAATACAAACGAAAGCACTGACAACGTATTTGACTCTGAAGTTGACATTTGGTCACAACAACATTTTATGCAATTTTTAACTTTTTGGTTTACAAGAATTCAGGCAACTAATGCATATGTTTTTATTGTTATTCAGGCCTTAATAAAAGTTTCTAGTGGATCAGAATACAAACGAAAGCACTGACAACGTATTTGACTCTGAAGTTGACATTTGGTCACAACAACATTTTATGCAATTTTTAACTTTTTGGTTTACAAGAATTCAGGCAACTAATGCATATGTTTTTATTGTTATTCAGGCATAATTAGAAGTTTCTAGTGGATCAGAATACAAACGAAAGCACTGACAACGTATTTGACTCTGAAGTTGACATTTGGTCACAACAACATTTTATGCAATTTTTAACTTTTTGGTTTACAAGAATTCAGGCAACTAATGCATATGTTTTTCTTGTTATTTAGGCATAATTAGAAGTTTCTAGTGGATCAGAATACAAACGAAAGCACTGACAACGTATTTGACTCTGAAGTTGACATTTGGTCACAACAACATTTTATGCAATTTTTAACTTTTTGGTTTACAAGAATTCAGGCAACTAATGCATATGTTTTTATTGTTATTCAGGCCTAATTAGAAGTTTCTAGTGGATCAGAATACAAACGAAAGCACTGACAACGTATTTGACTCTGAAGTTGACATTTGGTCACAACAACATTTTATGCAATTTTTAACTTTTTGGTTTACAAGAATCTAGGCAACTAATGCATATAGGTTTTTATTGTTATTCAGGCCTTAATAGAAGTTTCTAGTGGATCAGAATACAAACGAAAGCACTGACAACGTATTTGACTCTGAAGTTGACATTTGGTCACAACAACATTTTATGCAATTTCCAACTTTTTGGTTTACAAAAATTCAGGCAACTAATGCATATGTTTTTATTGTTGTTCAGGCCTTAATAGAAGTTTCTAGTGGATCAGAATACAAACGAAAGCACTGACAACGTATTTGACTCTGAAGTTGACATTTGGTCACAACAACATTTTATGCAATTTTTAACTTTTTGGTTTACAAGAATTCAGGCAACTAATGCATATGTTTTTATTGTTGTTCAAGCCTTAATAGAAGTTTCTAGTGGATCAGAATACAAACGAAAGCACTGACAACGTATTTGACTCTGAAGTTGACATTTGGTCACAACAACATTTTATGCAATTTTCAACTTTTTGGTTTACAAGAATTCAGGCAACTAATGCTTATGTTTTTATTGTTATTCAGGCATAATTAGAAGTTTCTAGTGGATCAGAATACAAACGAAAGCACTGACAACGTATTTGACTCTGAAGTTGACATTTGGTCACAACAACATTTTATGCAATTTTTAACTTTTTGGTTTACAAGAATTCAGGCAACTAATGCATATGTTTTTATTGTTATTCAGGCCTTAATAGAAGTTTCTAGTGGATCAGAATACAAACGAAAGCACTGACAACGTATTTGACTCTGAAGTTGACATTTGGTCACAACAACATTTTATGCAATTTTCAACTTTTTGGTTTACAAGAATTCAGGCAACTAATGCATATGTTTTTATTGTTATTCAGGCATAATTAGAAGTTTCTAGTGGATCAGAATACAAACGAAAGCACTGACAACGTATTTGACTCTGAAGTTGACATTTGGTCACAACAACATTTTATGCAATTTTCAACTTTTTGGTTTACAAGAATTCAGGCAACTAATGCATATGTTTTTATTGTTATTCAGGCCTTAATAGAAGTTTCTAGTGGATCAGAATACAAACGAAAGCGCTGACAACGTATTTGACTCTGAAGTTGCATTTGGTCACAACAACATTTTATGCAATTTTCAACTTTTTGGTTTACAAGAATTCAGGCAACTAATGCATATGTTTTTATTGTTGTTCAGGCCTTAATAGAAGTTTCTAGTGGATCAAAATACAAACGAAAGCACTGACAACGTATTTGACTCTGAAGTTGACATTTGTCACAACAACATTTTATGCAATTTTTAACTTTTTGGTTTACAAGAATTCAGGCAACTAATGCATATGTTTTTATTGTTATTCAGGCCTAATTAGAAGTTTCTAGTGGATCAGAATACAAACGAAAGCACTGACAACGTATTTGACTCTGAAGTTGACATTTGTCACAACAACATTTTATGCAATTTTTAACTTTTTGGTTTACAAGAATTCAGGCAACTAATGCATATGTTTTTATTGTTATTCAGGCCTAATTAGAAGTTTCTAGTGGATCAGAATACAAACGAAAGTACTGACAACGTATTTGACTCTGAAGTTGACATTTGTCACAACAACATTTTATGCAATTTTTAACTTTTTGGTTTACAAGAATTCAGGCAACTAATGCATATGTTTTTATTGTTATTCAGGCATAATTAGAAGTTTCTAGTGGATCAGAATACAAACGAAAGTACTGACAACGTATTTGACTCTGAAGTTGACATTTGGTCACAACAACATTTTATGCAATTTTTAACTTTTTGGTTTACAAGAATTCAGGCAACTAATGCATATGTTTTTATTGTTATTCAGGCATAATTAGAAGTTTCTAGTGGATCAGAATACAAACGAAAGCACTGACAACGTATTAGACTCTGAAGTTGCATTTGGTCACAACAACATTTTATGCAGTTTCCAACTTTTTGGTTTACAAGAATTCAAGCAACTAATGCATATGTTTTTATTGTTATTCAGGCATAATTAGAAGTTTCTAGTGGATCAGAATACAAACGAAAGAACTGACAACGTATTTGACTCTGAAGTTGACATTTGTCACAACAACATTTTATGCAATTTTTAACTTTTTGGTTTACAAGAATTCAGGCAACTAATGCATATGTTTTTATTGTTATTCAGGCCTAATTAGAAGTTTCTAGTGGATCAGAATACAAACGAAAGCACTGACAACGTATTTGACTCTGAAGTTGACATTTGTCACAACAACATTTTATGCAATTTTCAACTTTTTGGTTTACAAGAATTCAGGCAACTAATGCATATGTTTTTATTGTTATTCAGGCCTAATTAGAAGTTTCTAGTGGATCAGAATACAAACGAAAGCACTGACAACGTATTTGACTCTGAAGTTGACATTTGTCACAACAACATTTTATGCAATTTTTAACTTTTTGGTTTACAAGAATTCAGGCAACTAATGCATATGTTTTTATTGTTATTCAAGCCTTAATAGAAGTTTCTAGTGGATCAGAATACAAACGAAAGCACTGACAACGTATTTGACTCTGAAGTTGACATTTGTCACAACAACATTTTATGCAATTTTTAACTTTTTGGTTTACAAGAATTCAGGCAACTAATGCATATGTTTTTATTGTTATTCAGGCCTAATTAGAAGTTTCTAGTGGATCAGAATACAAACGAAAGCACTGACAACGTATTTGACTCTGAAGTTGACATTTGTCACAACAACATTTTATGCAATTTTTAACTTTTTGGTTTACAAGAATTCAGGCAACTAATGCATATGTTTTTATTGTTATTCAGGCATAATTAGAAGTTTCTAGTGGATCAGAATACAAACGAAAGAACTGACAACGTATTTGACTCTGAAGTTGACATTTGTCACAACAACATTTTATGCAATTTTTAACTTTTTGGTTTACAAGAATTCAGGCAACTAATGCATATGTTTTTATTGTTATTCAAGCCTTAATAGAAGTTTCTAGTGGATCAGAATACAAACGAAAGAACTGACAACGTATTTGACTCTGAAGTTGACATTTGTCACAACAACATTTTATGCAATTTTTAACTTTTTGGTTTACAAGAATTCAGGCAACTAATGCATATGTTTTTATTGTTATTCAGGCCTAATTAGAAGTTTCTAGTGGATCAGAATACAAACGAAAGCACTGACAACGTATTTGACTCTGAAGTTGACATTTGTCACAACAACATTTTATGCAATTTTTAACTTTTTGGTTTACAAGAATTCAGGCAACTAATGCATATGTTTTTATTGTTATTCAGGCATAATTAGAAGTTTCTAGTGGATCAGAATACAAACGAAAGAACTGACAACGTATTTGACTCTGAAGTTGACATTTGTCACAACAACATTTTATGCAATTTTTAACTTTTTGGTTTACAAGAATTCAGGCAACTAATGCATATGTTTTTATTGTTATTCAAGCCTTAATAGAAGTTTCTAGTGGATCAGAATACAAACGAAAGCACTGACAACGTATTTGACTCTGAAGTTGACATTTGTCACAACAACATTTTATGCAATTTTTAACTTTTTGGTTTACAAGAATTCAGGCAACTAATGCATATGTTTTTATTGTTATTCAGGCATAATTAGAAGTTTCTAGTGGATCAGAATACAAACGAAAGCACTGACAACGTATTTGACTCTGAAGTTGACATTTGTCACAACAACATTTTATGCAATTTTTAACTTTTTGGTTTACAAGAATTCAGGCAACTGATGCATATGTTTTTATTGTTATTCAGGCATAATTAGAAGTTTCTAGTGGATCAGAATACAAACGAAAGTACTGACAACGTATTTGACTCTGAAGTTGACATTTGGTCACAACAACATTTTATGCAATTTTTAACTTTTTGGTTTACAAGAATTCAGGCAACTAATGCATATGTTTTTATTGTTATTCAGGCCTAATTAGAAGTTTCTAGTGGATCAGAATACAAACGAAAGCACTGACAACGTATTTGACTCTGAAGTTGACATTTGTCACAACAACATTTTATGCAGTTTCCAACTTTTTGGTTTACAAGAATTCAGGCAACCAATGCATATGTTTTTATTGTTATTCAGGCCTAATTAGAAGTTTCTAGTGGATCAGAATACAAACGAAAGCACTGACAACGTATTTGACTCTGAAGTTGACATTTGTCACAACAACATTTTATGCAGTTTCCAACTTTTTGGTTTACAAGAATTCAGGCAACTAATGCATATGTTTTTATTGTTATTCAGGCATAATTAGAAGTTTCTAGTGGATCAGAATACAAACGAAAGTACTGACAACGTATTTGACTCTGAAGTTGACATTTGTCACAACAACATTTTATGCAGTTTCTAACTTTTTGGTTTACAAGAATTCAAGCAACTAATGCATATGTTTTTATTGTTATTCAGGCATAATTAGAAGTTTTTAGTGGATCAGAATACAAACGAAAGTACTGACAACGTATTTGACTCTGAAGTTGACATTTGTCACAACAACATTTTATGCAGTTTCCAACTTTTTGGTTTACAAGAATTCAGGCAACCAATGCATATGTTTTTATTGTTATTCAGGCCTTAATAGAAGTTTCTAGTGGATCAGAATACAAACGAAAGTACTGACAACGTATTTGACTCTGAAGTTGACATTTGTCACAACAACATTTTATGCAATTTTTAACTTTTTGGTTTACAAGAATTCAGGCAACTAATGCATATGTTTTTATTGTTATTCAGGCCTTAATAGAAGTTTCTAGTGGATCAGAATACAAACGAAAGTACTGACAACGTATTTGACTCTGAAGTTGACATTTGTCACAACAACATTTTATGCAATTTTTAACTTTTTGGTTTACAAGAATTCAGGCAACTAATGCATATGTTTTTATTGTTATTCAGGCATAATTAGAAGTTTCTAGTGGATCAGAATACAAACGAAAGTACTGACAACGTATTTGACTCTGAAGTTGACATTTGGTCACAACAACATTTTATGCAATTTTTAACTTTTTGGTTTACAAGAATTCAGGCAACTAATGCATATGTTTTTATTGTTATTCAGGCCTAATTAGAAGTTTCTAGTGGATCAGAATACAAACGAAAGCACTGACAACGTATTTGACTCTGAAGTTGACATTTGTCACAACAACATTTTACGCAGTTTCCAACTTTTTGGTTTACAAGAATTCAGGCAACTAATGCATATGTTTTTATTGTTATTCAGGCATAATTAGAAGTTTTTAGTGGATCAGAATACAAACGAAAGTACTGACAACGTATTTGACTCTGAAGTTGACATTTGTCACAACAACATTTTATGCAGTTTCCAACTTTTTGGTTTACAAGAATTCAGGCAACTAATGCATATGTTTTTATTGTTATTCAGGCATAATTAGAAGTTTCTAGTGGATCAGAATACAAACGAAAGTACTGACAACGTATTTGACTCTGAAGTTGACATTTGGTCACAACAACATTTTATGCAATTTTTAACTTTTTGGTTTACAAGAATTCAGGCAACTAATGCATATGTTTTTATTGTTATTCAGGCATAATTAGAAGTTTCTAGTGGATCAGAATACAAACGAAAGTACTGACAACGTATTTGACTCTGAAGTTGACATTTGTCACAACAACATTTTATGCAGTTTCCAACTTTTTGTTTACAAGAATTCAAGCAACTAATGCATATGTTTTTATTGTTATTCAGGCATAATTAGAAGTTTTTAGTGGATCAGAATACAAACGAAAGTACTGACAACGTATTTGACTCTGAAGTTGACATTTGTCACAACAACATTTTATGCAGTTTCCAACTTTTTGGTTTACAAGAATTCAGGCAACCAATGCATATGTTTTTATTGTTATTCAGGCCTTAATAGAAGTTTCTAGTGGATCAGAATACAAACGAAAGTACTGACAACGTATTTGACTCTGAAGTTGACATTTGGTCACAACAACATTTTATGCAGTTTCTAACTTTTTGGTTTACAAGAATTCAGGCAACTAATGCATATGTTTTTATTGTTATTCAGGCCTTAATAGAAGTTTCTAGTGGATCAGAATACAAACGAAAGCACTGACAACGTATTTGACTCTGAAGTTGACATTTGGTCACAACAACATTTTATGCAGTTTCTAACTTTTTGGTTTACAAGAATTCAGGCAACTAATGCATATGTTTTTATTGTTATTCAGGCATAATTAGAAGTTTCTAGTGGATCAGAATACAAACGAAAGTACTGACAACGTATTTGACTCTGAAGTTGACATTTGGTCACAACAACATTTTATGCAATTTTTAACTTTTTGGTTTACAAGAATTCAGGCAACTAATGCATATGTTTTTATTGTTATTCAAGCCTTAATAGAAGTTTCTAGTGGATCAGAATACAAACGAAAGCACTGACAACGTATTTGACTCTGAAGTTGACATTTGTCACAACAACATTTTATGCAATTTTTAACTTTTTGGTTTACAAGAATTCAGGCAACTAATGCATATGTTTTTATTGTTATTCAGGCATAATTAGAAGTTTCTAGTGGATCAGAATACAAACGAAAGCACTGACAACGTATTAGACTCTGAAGTTGCATTTGGTCACAACAACATTTTATGCAGTTTCCAACTTTTTGGTTTACAAGAATTCAAGCAACTAATGCATATGTTTTTATTGTTATTCAGGCATAATTAGAAGTTTCTAGTGGATCAGAATACAAACGAAAGCACTGACAACGTATTTGACTCTGAAGTTGACATTTGTCACAACAACATTTTATGCAATTTTTAACTTTTTGGTTTACAAGAATTCAGGCAACTAATGCATATGTTTTTATTGTTATTCAGGCCTAATTAGAAGTTTCTAGTGGATCAGAATACAAACGAAAGCACTGACAACGTATTTGACTCTGAAGTTGACATTTGTCACAACAACATTTTATGCAATTTTTAACTTTTTGGTTTACAAGAATTCAGGCAACTAATGCATATGTTTTTATTGTTATTCAGGCCTAATTAGAAGTTTCTAGTGGATCAGAATACAAACGAAAGTACTGACAACGTATTTGACTCTGAAGTTGACATTTGGTCACAACAACATTTTATGCAATTTTCAACTTTTTGGTTTACAAGAATTCAGGCAACTAATGCATATGTTTTTATTGTTATTCAGGCCTTAATAGAAGTTTCTAGTGGATCAGAATACAAACGAAAGCACTGACAACGTATTTGACTCTGAAGTTGACATTTGTCACAACAACATTTTATGCAATTTTTAACTTTTTGGTTTACAAGAATTCAGGCAACTAATGCATATGTTTTTATTGTTATTCAAGCCTTAATAGAAGTTTCTAGTGGATCAGAATACAAACGAAAGCACTGACAACGTATTTGACTCTGAAGTTGACATTTGTCACAACAACATTTTATGCAATTTTCAACTTTTTGGTTTACAAGAATTCAGGCAACTAATGCATATGTTTTTATTGTTATTCAGGCCTTAATAGAAGTTTCTAGTGGATCAGAATACAAACGAAAGCACTGACAACGTATTTGACTCTGAAGTTGACATTTGTCACAACAACATTTTATGCAATTTTTAACTTTTTGGTTTACAAGAATTCAGGCAACTAATGCATATGTTTTTATTGTTATTCAGGCATAATTAGAAGTTTCTAGTGGATCAGAATACAAACGAAAGCACTGACAACGTATTTGACTCTGAAGTTGACATTTGTCACAACAACATTTTATGCAATTTTTAACTTTTTGGTTTACAAGAATTCAAGCAACTAATGCATATGTTTTTATTGTTATTCAGGCATAATTAGAAGTTTCTAGTGGATCAGAATACAAACGAAAGTACTGACAACGTATTTGACTCTGAAGTTGACATTTGTCACAACAACATTTTATGCAATTTTTAACTTTTTGGTTTACAAGAATTCAGGCAACTAATGCATATGTTTTTATTGTTATTCAGGCATAATTAGAAGTTTTTAGTGGATCAGAATACAAACGAAAGTACTGACAACGTATTTGACTCTGAAGTTGACATTTGGTCACAACAACATTTTATGCAATTTTTAACTTTTTGGTTTACAAGAATTCAGGCAACTAATGCATATGTTTTTATTGTTTTTCAGGCCTTAATAGAAGTTTCTAGTGGATCAGAATACAAACGAAAGCACTGACAACGTATTTGACTCTGAAGTTGACATTTGTCACAACAACATTTTATGCAGTTTCCAACTTTTTGGTTTACAAGAATTCAGGCAACTAATGCCTATGTTTTTATTGTTATTCAGGCCTTAATAGAAGTTTCTAGTGGATCAGAATACAAACGAAAGCACTGACAACGTATTTGACTCTGAAGTTGACATTTGGTCACAACAACATTTTATGCAGTTTCTAACTTTTTGGTTTACAAGAATTCAGGCAACTAATGCATATGTTTTTATTGTTATTCAGGCATAATTAGAAGTTTCTAGTGGATCAGAATACAAACGAAAGTACTGACAACGTATTTGACTCTGAAGTTGACATTTGGTCACAACAACATTTTATGCAATTTTTAACTTTTTGGTTTACAAGAATTCAGGCAACTAATGCATATGTTTTTATTGTTATTCAGGCATAATTAGAAGTTTCTAGTGGATCAGAATACAAACGAAAGCACTGACAACGTATTTGACTCTGAAGTTGACATTTGGTCACAACAACATTTTATGCAGTTTCTAACTTTTTGGTTTACAAGAATTCAGGCAACTAATGCATATGTTTTTATTGTTATTCAGGCCTTAATAGAAGTTTCTAGTGGATCAGAATACAAACGAAAGCACTGACAACGTATTTGACTCTGAAGTTGACATTTGGTCACAACAACATTTTATGCAGTTTCTAACTTTTTGGTTTACAAGAATTCAGGCAACTAATGCATATGTTTTTATTGTTATTCAGGCATAATTAGAAGTTTCTAGTGGATCAGAATACAAACGAAAGTACTGACAACGTATTTGACTCTGAAGTTGACATTTGGTCACAACAACATTTTATGCAATTTTTAACTTTTTGGTTTACAAGAATTCAGGCAACTAATGCATATGTTTTTATTGTTATTCAGGCATAATTAGAAGTTTCTAGTGGATCAGAATACAAACGAAAGCACTGACAACGTATTTGACTCTGAAGTTGACATTTGTCACAACAACATTTTATGCAATTTTTAACTTTTTGGTTTACAAGAATTCAGGCAACTAATGCATATGTTTTTATTGTTATTCAAGCCTTAATAGAAGTTTCTAGTGGATCAGAATACAAACGAAAGCACTGACAACGTATTTGACTCTGAAGTTGACATTTGTCACAACAACATTTTATGCAGTTTCCAACTTTTTGGTTTACAAGAATTCAGGCAACCAATGCATATGTTTTTATTGTTATTCAGGCCTTAATAGAAGTTTCTAGTGGATCAGAATACAAACGAAAGCACTGACAACGTATTTGACTCTGAAGTTGACATTTGGTCACAACAACATTTTATGCAGTTTCTAACTTTTTGGTTTACAAGAATTCAGGCAACTAATGCATATGTTTTTATTGTTATTCAGGCATAATTAGAAGTTTCTGGTGGATCAGAATACAAACGAAAGTACTGACAACGTATTTGACTCTGAAGTTGACATTTGTCACAACAACATTTTATGCAATTTTTAACTTTTTGGTTTACAAGAATTCAGGCAACTAATGCATATGTTTTTATTGTTATTCAGGCATAATTAGAAGTTTCTGGTGGATCAGAATCGAAACGAAAGTACTGACAACGTATTTGACTCTGAAGTTGACATTTGGTCACAACAACATTTTATGCAGTTTCTAACTTTTTGGTTTACAAAAATTCAGGCAACTAATGCATATGTTTTTATTGTTATTCAGGCATAATTAGAAGTTTCTGGTGGATCAGAATACAAACGAAAGTACTGACAACGTATTTGACTCTGAAGTTGACATTTGTCACAACAACATTTTATGCAATTTTTAACTTTTTGGTTTACAAGAATTCAAGCAACTAATGCATATGTTTTTATTGTTTTTCAGGCCTTAATAGAAGTTTCTAGTGGATCAGAATACAAACGAAAGCACTGACAACGTATTTGACTCTGAAGTTGACATTTGTCACAACAACATTTTATGCAATTTTTAACTTTTTGGTTTACAAGAATTCAAGCAACTAATGCATATGTTTTTATTGTTTTTCAGGCCTTAATAGAAGTTTCTAGTGGATCAGAATACAAACGAAAGCACTGACAACGTATTTGACTCTGAAGTTGACATTTGTCACAACAACATTTTATGCAATTTTTAACATTTTGGTTTACAAGAATTCAGGCAACTAATGCATATGTTTTTATTGTTTTTCAGGCCTTAATAGAAGTTTCTAGTGGATCAGAATACAAACGAAAGCACTGACAACGTATTTGACTCTGAAGTTGACATTTGTCACAACAACATTTTATGCAATTTTTAACTTTTTGGTTTACAAGAATTCAAGCAACTAATGCATATGTTTTTATTGTTATTCAGGCCTTAATAGAAGTTTCTAGTGGATCAGAATACAAACGAAAGCACTGACAACGTATTTGACTCTGAAGTTGACATTTGTCACAACAACATTTTATGCAATTTTTAACTTTTTGGTTTACAAGAATTCAGGCAACTAATGCCTATGTTTTTATTGTTATTCAGGCATAGTTAGAAGTTTCTAGTGGATCAGAATACAAACGAAAGTACTGACAACGTATTTGACTCTGAAGTTGACATTTGTCACAACAACATTTTATGCAATTTTTAACTTTTTGGTTTACAAGAATTCAGGCAACTAATGCCTATGTTTTTATTGTTATTCAGGCATAATTAGAAGTTTCTAGTGGATCAGAATACCAACGAAAGTACTGACAACGTATTTGACTCTGAAGTTGACATTTGTCACAACAACATTTTATGCAATTTTCAACTTTTTGGTTTACAAGAATTCAAGCAACTAATGCATATGTTTTTATTGTTTTTCAGGCCTTAATAGAAGTTTCTAGTGGATCAGAATACAAACGAAAGCACTGACAACGTATTTGACTCTGAAGTTGACATTTGTCACAACAACATTTTATGCAATTTTTAACTTTTTGGTTTACAAGAATTCAGGCAACTAATGCATATGTTTTTATTGTTTTTCAGGCCTTAATAGAAGTTTCTAGTGGATCAGAATACAAACGAAAGCACTGACAACGTATTTGACTCTGAAGTTGACATTTGTCACAACAACATTTTATGCAATTTTTAACTTTTTGGTTTACAAGAATTCAAGCAACTAATGCATATGTTTTTATTGTTTTTCAGGCCTTAATAGAAGTTTCTAGTGGATCAGAATACAAACGAAAGCACTGACAACGTATTTGACTCTGAAGTTGACATTTGTCACAACAACATTTTATGCAATTTTTAACTTTTTGGTTTACAAGAATTCAGGCAACTAATGCATATTTTTTTATTGTTTTTCAGGCCTTAATAGAAGTTTCTAGTGGATCAGAATACAAACGAAAGCACTGACAACGTATTTGACTCTGAAGTTGACATTTGTCACAACAACATTTTATGCAATTTTTAACTTTTTGGTTTACAAGAATTCAGGCAACTAATGCATATGTTTTTATTGTTATTCAGGCCTTTTTGATGAGCTGACGTTCTGGGATCTTCTAGAACACTCACCCTCCACTTTATTTAGTTTCCCAAACATGTAACACGGTCTTGTGATTATTATGAGATTATTTATTAAGAGAAAGATTACCTAATAGGGACAATGATCACATATAAAGAGGGAACTTAATTACAATGAATATATGAGAATAAAACAATCATAAAAGGGAACTTAGTTAAATATAAGAGATACCGCAGAATGGTGTTTCATCCTGGGCCCTAGCCTAACACACTGACAGACGGGTGTCCTCTGTTCCCCTCGAGGGAGAGAGACGAGACACAGAGTGTATACACACGCCCCTTGCGGGAAAGTGTGTTCCGCTCTGTGACATCCCCGGCCCTAAAAAGGAGCAGCGACGTCCCTGTCGACTTATACAAAAAAAAACTAAAGGGGAAAAAACATAGATAAACAAAATATATCGAAGTCCAATAAAAGAAGATCCAATAAACTGTGATGACATATCCATTGTAAAAAGATGCACCATTGTAAAATCCAATTGAGTAAAATGTAGACCATCCATAAAATCCATTGTAAAATAAAATTAGCCATTGAATAGAGATAATAATAACCATTGAATAAATAGCCATTGATAAAAACCATTGTATCACGGAGTATTCTGAATATGTGATCAAAAGCATTGAAAACTTGCATAATTGATAATATTATCCTTGAAAATAAAATTGAACCAGCGAATATCCTTTGAATAATTGAGTATTGAACACAGGGATCATTGAATCGTTGAATAGAAAAACAAAGCATACATGAGGGAATCGTTGATAGCAACATCAGCAATAGGTTTGTTGAAATATCCTTCACTGAACTGTTTGGACAATGACGTCATCATATCCTTGTCCACCATGTTATTTTGAGTTGAAAATCCATTGAAAATTCGAAGAAAAGTTCAAAAATTGCGTGGTTGTTGTAGTTTCCCACGAGATAAGATCTAAGGGTGAGATAAGATCTAATGAGAGCGCGGCCATCTGTCATCAAGTTTCCCATGAGATAAGATCTACGGGTGAGCAAATTCCTTTGCTATTTAAAGCGAGCTTTTCCATCATTCTTCATTCATTTTCGTTTTCTTCCGGTTTTCCAAAAAACTTCTTTTCAAAAAAAATATTTCCAATTGAAATTTCGAGCTTCTTTTCCAGAATGGTACGTGTTGGCTCCTTCCAGTGCCCGTTCTCTTGCAATCTTCGCGGTTATTGTATCTCACTGATGAATCAGTTCCGATGTGTCTGTGATAATGGATTTGGAGGACTGTTTTGTGAGATCCCATCTTCCTCTGCTGCCATCGACACCAACACCGTCGCTTCCACGTCTTCTGCTTCTTCTTCTTCTTCTTCTTCTACAGTAGATGTCTCAGGTTATCATGGTAAGGCTATGGACATCTCTTGATTGAAACAGAGAAAATCTTTTCCAGGATTTTGGGTGTTTGTTGCCTCCGTTTTCTTCTTGATCTCGCTGTGCTTCTGCATCTACGAGTGTTGTGGATACGTCCGTCGTCGTCATGGCCTTCTGCTCCGTCTTCGTCGAAATGTCGGCACGCAGACTGTTGTTCCCACTGCTCCTTCGATTTGAGATCTTCTTCTTTCTTTTTTTTTTCTTTTGTTCCCTGTTGATCTTCTTATGTATGCGGGTTTTTGTTCTTCTTTTTCCTTTAATAAAGAAGGTTTCTTTATCTTGACATCTTGATTTATGACTATAGATGATGACATATGAGACGTATTTTACGACCACCAATGGTCCAGAGATACCAGTATTTGTTCGCCAGAGATTGACCCGAGAGATATGGAATGAGAAGAAACGGTCATTGTGCACTATGGTCCGTTGTCTTGTCTTCACTCTTCTCCTCGTCATCCTTTACCAGTTTGCATCGATTTTTGTGTAGAATTCTCACTCTCTCCGTATTAGAACGTGTGTTTGGAGCTGGTAATTTCACAATTATGTTTGGGTCTCTGACATCCTTCACTTCAAAAGGTCCAAGAAATTGAGATTTTATCTTGTCCGTTTTTGATTTTCTAATCCATACGTGGTCTCCAATTTTGATTTCGGGGTCGTTGATCATCTTCTTTTCATCATGCATCCTTTGTTGTCTCGTAGTTTTCTTCTCAATCTGCTCCAAGCAATTCTTATTCAGCTTTTCTTGTCTTGATTTCACATTCTGCACATGATCCATCAAGTTGTCGGCAGACTCCCTTTGTGGTAGAGTATTCTTGAGAGGTGACCTTGCCTCCTGTCCGTGCATTACAACGTGAGGGGTCACTCCAGTTGTTGCGTTGCGGGCATTGTTGTAGGCGTGGACTAACGACTGTAGGTCTTTGTCCCAGTTGTCTTCGTCTTCACATTGTCTCAACATTTGTTCTATCGTTTGGTTTGCTCTCTCCACTTGTCCATTGGCCTCGTGATGATATGACGTACTCATTCGATGTTCGATTTTCAAAGATTCTAATAGTTCTTTGAATTTTCTTGATGTAAAATTCGTTCCTTGATCCGTTACTAATAACTTAGGTGTTCCGAATCTTGAAACGACTCGATCCATAAAAATTGAGCATAATCCTTCAGCAGTCTGATCTTGAGTTGCCTCAGCAATAATGAACTTACTGAACGAGTCGACAAAAACAGCAATGTATTTGTTTTTTCGATCAGTGACTGGAAGTGGTCCAACAAAATCCACGTGAACTCTTTCGAAGGGTGATTTTGTTTCTGGAAATCTTCCCAGAGCTGCACGTATTCTCGTTCTTGCTGGATCCTTGTTCTTTTGGCAGACTTTACAATTTCCAACGATCTTTTTGATAGCAAGTGACATGCCTTTCCATGTTGCCAAACTGCGAACTCTTTGTTCCGTCTTTTCACGACCCAAGTGTGCACTTTCAAATAGTGACTCATGAATCATTGTAGCCAATTCTTTTCCATATTTTGAATTGGGAGGCAGCCAAATAGTCCATTGATTTTCTTCTCCTTTCTTGAATATGATTTCGTCTTGGATTAGGAATCTTTTCATATTGTTCCCCATTTCCATAATCTCCGCATCCGTTTGTTGTTCTGCTTTGACTTTGTTGAAATCAATGTTCAGTGATGAGTTGAGCGCGTTGATAACTGGTTTAATTGTTTGTGTCTTGCTCTTCTTTTTCTTCTTATCTTCTCCTACATCTTTTTTCTTTTCAGGATGATATCGTGAGAGAGTGTCGCACACGATATTCTCTTTTCCCGGACGGTACACGATGTCAAGATCAAATTCCTGGATTACAATTTGATATTTGGCAAGTCGTCCTATCAGGTCCTTTCGGCGTAGAAGAGCTCTCAGCGGAGAATGATCCGTTATGACCTTTGTCTTTGCTCCATCAATATAAGGACGAAAGGTCTGCACAGCAAAGACTAGGCCCAGTGCCTCTAACTCGACGGCTGGATAGTTCTTTTCATGCCCATTGTAGACCCTGCTTGCATAAGCTACTACACGTAAGTCCTTCTCATCCTCTCCTTGTTGTTGGTATAATACAGCACCCACTCCTTTTCCAGAGCTATCCACTTCGATGACAAACGGTTTTCCCAAACGAGGAGCGACCAGGATTGGTTCCGACATCAGTGCATCCTTCAGTTGCCGGAAAGCTTCTTCACGCTCCTTTGTCCATTCGAAATTAATATCTTTCTTCGTCAGCTCAATTATCGGCGCGGCAATCGATGAGAAGTTATGGATGAAACGTCGATAGAAGGATGCCATTCCTATGAAGGCACGGACATCTTTCACTGTCTTTGGAGTTGGGAATTCGGCAACTGCTCTTGTCTTGGCTGGATCAGGTTGCAATCCATCCTTGGACACGATAAATCCTAGGAAAACAATGTGATCCCTTGCAAATTTCGATTTGTCGGCCTTCAGCTTCATGCCGATTGATTCAATTTTTCCCAGCACTTCATCAATATCTTGGAGGTGATCTTCGGCTGTTTTCGATGTGATAATGAGGTCATCAATATACACAAAAATCCTGGCTTGCACCTCTTTGATCATCTCATTCATACACTTTTGAAAGGTGGTGGAAGATCCTTTCATTCCCATTGGCATTCGGAGATACTCGAAAGCTCCCAGAAAACAAGCAAATGCTGTCCTCGAGCAGTGTTCGGGGTCCATTGGGATTTGGTGAAATCCGGATTGGAAATCCATACTGGTGTAATATTCCTGGCCTCCGCATAAGTCTAGGATCTCTTGGATGTTGGGAATTATATTCTGCACTGGTTTCGTGACTGCGTTCAATGCTCGAAAATCTACCGTAAATCTCCAAGATTTTCCATCAGCTTTTCGGACCATCACAATGGGAGCGAGAAATGGAGAGTCAGACGGCTGAATTATTCTCTGGTCGAGCATAATTTTTATTTGCTTCTCTATTTCTGCTCTTTTCTCCAATGGAATTCGATAGATCTTTGGCTTCGGTATTTGGCATCCTTCTTCCACATCAACTCTGTGTCTGATGGTTCCGTTGTATTTACCCAGGATCCCATCGTGAGCCACAAATGCATTTGCATGAGAATCGATGATCTTCTTCAGCCTTTCTTTATCCCTATCACTCAGTTTTGCTTTCGATAAATCCACCATATCCGATGTACGAAAATTCGCGGGAGTGTCTTGTGGCAATTGTGGCAATCTGGCTTCCCAATCAGCTTCTGGTGACCCCATCACTTTGACTTCTCGGACTCGTGATGCAAAAGCTATTGGTTTGTTTTTCGGAAGTTGGATTGTTGTTGCAGTGGGATTGAAAACTTGCATCATAGTTTTTCCTGATTCTTCCACGTGAACTATTGCTCTTCCAACAGCATAAATGTCTTCACTGTCTACCTTATTATCTTCAATCATCATTTCAGCACCCATTTGAATGTCATAATCCGGAATGATCGCAGGGATAATAGCCTCCGAATGTGGATCAATGGTGACGTTCATCGCAGGAAAGACTTCAATGATGTCTTCATCTTCTTCAATATCGTCTCCAGTGATAGAATTGATTGGAATGATGTTCTCTCCTATGGTCAATTCTCTTTTATGCAGATCGATTCCTACTGCGTTTCCTCGTTTGTTGATCTTCCTATGAATGTCTGATCCAATCAGGAGTTGAGCAGGGCATTCGAAGTCGACTGATACCAGGAATGTGTGTGGAATTTGGATATTTCCAATCGTCAGGACAGCTTTGGTGGTTCCCAAGAATTGAATTGTACTGTTGTTGGCAGCATGAGCAATTGGTTGGTAAGTAGTATCCACGTGTGTAGTCACTGATGATATCGGAAGATAACTTACAGAAGCTCCAGTATCCCATAAAGCATCCAACTGTTTACCACCCAATTCGGCAGTGATGTGAGGTAGTCTCTCAGCTCGTACTGAGTTGATGTACTCATTAGGCGATTTCAATCCTCGAACACAGTTGATTCCAATGAGTGGATAATCTCTCCTTTCGACTCTTCTTAGTGGTGCTTGTTGAGCGGCTTCCAAGTTGACATTATTGATTCGGAGTTGTTGTACCAATCCCACGAGGGCTTCAGTTGCTGTTTCTGCAGTGTTTCTTCCAATTTTCGTGGCAGTTCGCACTGCGGAATATTTGCAATAGCAGTAAGTGATTCCAACAATGACGACAATGGCGGTTAGTGGAATTGCAATCCATATCAGAAGTTGGATAAGGGAGAAAAATACTTTCCTGATTCCATTTTCTACTTGATCGACAGTTTTCTCGTAGATTGTCTTAATGGATCGACCAACTTTCTTCGACGTTGTGGTAATCATATTCCATCCATCAGTTATTAATCCTCCTTTAATCAGCTTATTTTCCAGATCTCGTTGAACCCGGTTAGATCTTCGTTCCTTCTCCTTGTCTGCTCCAGTGTATGCTCCTGTTTCTTCGTCCAAAGTCGTGAAGAATGTTTCTGGTGCATCAAGAAGAAATTGGCTCTGACTTCTCCGGTTTGGTCGAAGCAGTTGTTGGGGATGAACTTCACGATTGTCCGCTCCAATCCATTTTTGGTGTTCCATGCGAATTCCTGGTGGTCTGTCTTCACACGGAATCTTCACTGCTTCTCCTACCAAATCCTCTGATCCTGGCAATTGGAACCAAATATTTCCATCGATCATCATGGGGACTAAGTCATAGCATGACTCGTTATATTTCCTGTTATGGTAGATCATAGAAGGAGTGACGGTTTTGCATTTGGAAATCATCAAACTGGATCCAATTCGTTTTGCCGAGATGTCCTTCCGTTTAAGCAGTTGTCTGACAGCAGCAGTTGGATCAATGGAGAGCAGAGTTTCGAACAGAGATGTTGTAGCAAACTGCTCTTTACACGTGTCCACAAAGCTTTCTTCAAGCGATTTCTTCGGTTTGGTCTGGACGATCTTCTCTTCTTTTTCGATTGGTGCAGCAGTCGAAGTAGTTGAGATGGGATTTTTGGCCTTTTCAATGACATGGGCAACTGGAGATGGTGGAGTAGGTTTGGCTGTAGTTGTTGGAGGTCGAAGGGGTCTTGGCTCGATCCATGAAGGTTCATTAATTGGTGTCACTGTTGCTTCTTTCTTCAGGGTTTCTTCGCTGAAGTATGGGCTTGAATATGACGAATCCAAGTGAGTGAAATCTGCTGGACTTGGCCCAAATTCTCTCTCCAATAGGACGTCAAACATGAATGCATCCTTTTGTTCAATCATCTGCAGCATCATTGCCTCACTTTCCGTTAGCGTTCTCTTCAGGGCGGTGAGTTTTCCTTTTTCTCTCCATCCATATTGGGCAACACGAATGGCTTTCATAGCGATGAGAGCATTGGCCTGTGGATGTCTTCGGTCCATGGGGTAAAATCGTGTGCGATCGTTCAGCAAGTTGTTTGTTACTCCATACATCTTAAATTCTTTCAGCACAACTTTTTCCACGATAGGATTCTTCAACACTGGGACGTCCGACATCGAATTCTTTCCAAACAATCTTCTTATCAGCGGAGTGGAGAAATTCTGTCCAATGTCAAACTCCAGCCATTGTCCTCGACTTCCTTCAATTCCCGTGGTTGCTCTCTTCTTTCTGATCCACAGTGGTTGATCTCTTGCAAACAGCGTGTGTTCCGGTCTTCGGTGGTGTACATCAGGAAACTCTACTAACAATCCATCGTCAGTCAATACAGCTTGCTGCATGAAGCAGTCATCCATCACTTTTCGTAGCTTCCTGATGTCCCGGTCCACATTTGCAAACACTCCTGAATCCTCGATTGCAATTTGATTCGTGCTTGTGATGGCGTTCGAAGAGTATACGTACTCGAAAGGGCATTCTCTCTTGGCCATTTGCGGTTCCCATATTGTTGTCGACAGGTCTTCTCGGCAGCTTCCTGATTCGAAGGAACATTGGTCCATCATTCCCAGATCTGATATGATTGACGAACCATCCACTGTTGCCACATGTCCCATTTGGATTGTGAACTCCGCTAGCTTCTGTTCAGTCTCTCCGAACCAATTGGTGTTGTTTTGGGCAATGTTCTCGGCAGTGTTTGATCTGTAGAAACCAGGTGAGGCTTCCTTAAGTACCATTCCTTCAAATTTCTTTTCCAGTGATGCTTTCCGGCACTCATCCGGCGTGACTTCCAATCTGCTTCCGATCACAGCTTCGGTTCTCCTATAAATGGATAGGATCCCCATCGATTTGACCGTGATCTCGATTTTGCGACATCTGGTGGCAGGGAGTTGGAAAGCATCTTCTTTCGGCGCGTATACGTGGACTTGATGGCGTTGGAGTGGCATGTCTTGATTGAAGGAACATGGGAGTGGCGAAGGTGGGATGAAGACGTTTCCAGTTATCCCAAAACCACAGATTTGCAGCGATGAGGCAGATGGCAGAAGGCTAATCAATGCGATTCCCAAGAAGAACTTACTGACCGAGTTGATCAGTCTCGGACGTCCGTTCCCTCTTTGGTTTTGTGGTGGACCATTCCACTGTCCTTGGTTTGCCGTTGGACCATTCCATTGTCCTTGGTTTGCCGTTGGACCATTCCATTGTCCTTGGTTTGCCGTTGGACCATTCCATTGTCCTTGGTTTGCCGTTGGACCATTCCATTGTCCTTGGTTTGCCGTTGGGCCATTCCATTGTCCTTGGTTTGCCGTTGGGCCATTCCACTGTCCTTGGTTTTGCGGTCGGCCATTCCAATTTCCATGCTGGTTGAAGCTGTTCGACTGTTGTGGAGTATTCCAGTTTCCTTGGTTATTGGAAGATTGACTTGAATTGTTCCAGTTGCCCTGGCCATTTTGGTTCCTGTTTGCAGACCTGTATCCTCGTGGGCGTCCTCCTTGCTGTGGCATCGTGCCTCCGTGGATGGCGGCAATCAAGGCTTTCTTTCTCTGCTCATTCTCTTCAGCTTCATGGAGACAAGCGGACTTCTTGGCCTTGGCTACCATCAATTCGAATGTTTTTGGAAGCGGGTCCAAGCGTCGGATGTCTGCCTTAATCTCGTCATTCAGGCCATTGAGAAATTGCATAGCCATTAGGTAATCCTTGGCTTTCTCTTCTAGCTGGTCGTATGCGTAGAAGCCTGTCTTCTTAATCTTCTCTTCAAATTCCTCCACACTCATCGAACCTTGTTGCATGGTGGACATCTTTTGGACGGCCACCTCCCGGTCTACTTCACATCCGTGCAGCTGGATGAGCGATTCACACAACGTTTTCCAGTCCCTCTTCTGCTTCTTTTTCAAGGAGTAAAACTTTCCGAGGGCTGGATTCTCCAAGAAGAACGAAATCAGTCCGATTCCTGCCTCTGGTGGTACTTGGAGTTCAAGGAGTCGGCTTGAGAAATCATTCAGCCATTGAATGAGATCTGGGGCCTTTCCGTCTTTGAATTTTTTGATGCACTTGTCCAGTATCCGATGAATTTCGCTGATATCTTTCCACTCGGTGCTGGTCTTCAGATCGACTTTGATTGGACCGGTTTCGTCATCGGATGTTCTCGCGACGTCGTCTTCGGTCTTCATGACGATTGTTGCCTCGCTTTCCGTTGATGGTGTTGGTGACGGTGTACGAGAGTGGTCCGAATCTGTTGACTTGGACTGTTGTGCACGAGATGACGGTGTGAATGGAGGTTCAGGTAGATCGGATGATGCAGATGGCAAGCAAGATCGAAATGGAGATGAGAGAAGAGAAGGTTGAGAAGTGGATTGAGTAGAAGAAGGAAAGGATGTTTCGGATCTTACTGTATTTGGAGGTCTCCTCGGGGTAAGTCCAATCGGTGTCCGGAATTCCTCTTCGTCAGTTGCTGATTTGGCTGATGGTGTGACTATGCGTTGTATAAAGCCACTGATTCCAGAAGCAGCTGATTGAAGTACTTTTGGAGTTTGGAATCCAGAGAGAAGTGATGAAGTTGAAGTTGCAGGTGTCGGTGTTGTTGGAGTTCCTGGAGGTGAAGCAGTTGGTGCAGATGATCCTGTTGTTGCAGTTGATGCAGTTGGAGCAGTCGATACTGTTGCAGTTGGAGCAGTTGATGTAGTTGCAGTTGAAGCAGTTGCAGTTGATACAGTTGCAGTTGATACTGTTGCAGTTGAAGCAGTTGTTGCAGTTGTTTCGGTTGAAGCAGTAGTCGATGACGTATCCTGTGCAGATTTCTTCTTTGCAGCCGTAGGCTTCTTGGTTGGTTCGGTCTTCGCTGGTGGTGGAACTTCTTCTTCTTCTTTATTTGGTTGGCTTCTTAAGACACGATCCGTTGGTCCGGTTGGGGCCCTTGGATTTTTCCTATCCAGATTGTTGATGGAAAAAGAAGGTGTGAATTAAGAGAAGTTAGAAGCAATGTCAAAGAAGCGAAGAACGGAATGAGAGAGAAGAATAATATCAGATGAGGAGGTCACGGACGACGTCTCTTTACTCAAAGCGAATCGACAGAGAAGTTCAAAATGAAATGAAAACAAAACGGACGAAAGCGATGAAGTAGAAGAGAGTGATGAGTGTTCAATTCGAGATGTGAATGAATGAATGAATGAATGAACAACTCTGTTCGGATGGGTCTGATATTCTCTTGTGGGCGGAGTCTCTCTTCCGATTTGTTTACCGCATTTGCCCTGCGGTGCCAGATGGTGTCCGTATGGTGTAGCGGGTCGTCAAAATATGCGCGAATGTGTAATTTAGATAAGATTAGAGCGTTGTTTACCGCGTACGTCGGGTCGCATTGCACTTCTATCACATCAACATTCGGTTATTAATGACTTTGTTATTCATCTGGCGCACTGCTCGAATTACAATTTTCCGATTAGATTGGCCGATGCCATCCAATGTAAACAATCTTCTCGGCTAAATTGTTGTTCGTGTCGTTCACTTTTCAGATTATATATTCATATATCGTTGGAGTGTTTGTGAATATCCTTACTACGACTATCCGTGACCAGCGGATTGATATGGTTTACGACTCCATATTGCGACTCTGATTAAAATTTATGATTTTAGGGGACATCGAAAATAAAGGGGCGTAATAGCTCGTCATTCCAGTGACTTTTATTGCTATAGAGTCGAATTATCCTTGGCTGAATGCGACGGCCATGAATGCGCTCCTGCCTGTGCGGGCCCTTTTCCAAAGCCCCAGGTGTCACGAGCAACTCTCACTGAACTGTGGTCAATTTCGCGAGGGACGTGATCAAGCGTCTTACATTCTTGAAGAGAAAAAAAAAAAAAAAATTACAGGGACGGTTCTCTGCCCGTTTGTGGCCTTGCCTGGTATCCTAGGTCTGGAAACGTTTGGATAGAGTAAAGAGCTGGTTCCTATGGTACAGCTCCCACCAGGTGTCAGTGAAAATGAAGGGTTATGTGAAGGAAGATATATGAGAAAGACAATGGGTATAATGAAAAGAAATGATGAGTATAATGAGAAGAAGTGTTGGGTATGATGAAACCTAGGGACAGCCAAGGAATAATTTTAGGTTGCGTAGAGGATAAACGACAATTTGAACTCCTGGAACACTTGGATTACCCTGCATGATTGATTAATGGAAAAGTAGCAGGGGGCTAAAGGTGTGGAAAAAGAGCTAGCTACTTCTCAACTTTCCTATTTCGGGCGTTCACGGCTCTGAAACATTGCTACCGGAAAATTCACCACAAAGCCTGACCAAGGTGACACTATAACCTCGCAGTGCAGTTTGGAGTGTGGCTAGGACCTGTCCTCTATGTTTACGTAGAGGAGTTCATGTAAGGGAAAAAGTGGGATTTGTTGCACTCGGGACTCTCCGGGTGGAAACCTGGATCGTTTTAGAGCTCGGTTGTGGGACCTCCATTTGATGAGCTGACGTTCTGGGATCTTCTAGAACACTCACCCTCCACTTTATTTAGTTTCCCAAACATGTAACACGGTCTTGTGATTATTATGAGATTATTTATTAAGAGAAAGATTACCTAATAGGGACAATGATCACATATAAAGAGGGAACTTAATTACAATGAATATATGAGAATAAAACAATCATAAAAGGGAACTTAGTTAAATATAAGAGATACCGCAGAATGGTGTTTCATCCTGGGCCCTAGCCTAACACACTGACAGACGGGTGTCCTCTGTTCCCCTCGAGGGAGAGAGACGAGACACAGAGTGTATACACACGCCCCTTGCGGGAAAGTGTGTTCCGCTCTGTGACACCTTAATAGAAGTTTCTAGTGGATCAGAATACAAACGAAAGCACTGACAACGTATTTGACTCTGAAGTTGACATTTGTCACAACAACATTTTATGCAATTTCCAACTTTTTGGTTTACAAGAATTCAGGCAACTAATGCATATGTTTTTATTGTTATTCAGGCCTTAATAGAAGTTTCTAGTGGATCAGAATACAAACGAAAGCACTGACAACGTATTAGACTCTGAAGTTGCATTTGGTCACAACAACATTTTATGCAATTTCCAACTTTTTGGTTTACAAGAATTCAGGCAACTAATGCATATGTTTTTATTGTTATTCAGGCCTTAATAGAAGTTTCTAGTGGATCAGAATACAAACGAAAGCACTGACAACGTATTAGACTCTGAAGTTGCATTTGGTCACAACAACATTTTATGCAATTTCCAACTTTTTGGTTTACAAGAATTCAGGCAACTAATGCATATGTTTTTATTGTTATTCAGGCATACTTAGAAGTTTCTAGTGGATCAGAATACAAACGAAAGCACTGACAACGTATTTCACTCTGAAGTTGACATTTGGTCACAACAACATTTTATGCAATTTTTAACTTTTTGGTTTACAAGAATTCAAGCAACTAATGCATATGTTTTTATTGTTATTCAGGCCTTAATAGAAGTTTCTAGTGGATCAGAATACAAACGAAAGCACTGACAACGTATTTGACTCTGAAGTTGCATTTGGTCACAACAACATTTTATGCAATTTCCAACTTTTTGGTTTACAAGAATTCAGGCAACTAATGCATATGTTTTTATTGTTATTCAGGCATAATTAGAAGTTTCTAGTGGATCAGAATACAAACGAAAGCACTGACAACGTATTTGACTCTGAAGTTGCATTTGGTCACAACAACATTTTATGCAATTTCCAACTTTTTGGTTCACAAGAATTCAAGCAACTAATGCATATGTTTTTATTGTTATTCAGGCCTTAATAGAAGTTTCTAGTGGATCAGAATACAAACGAAAGCACTGACAACGTATTTGACTCTGAAGTTGCATTTGGTCACAACAACATTTTATGCAATTTCCAACTTTTTGGTTTACAAGAATTCAGGCAACTAATGCATATGTTTTTATTGTTATTCAGGCATAATTAGAAGTTTCTAGTGGATCAGAATACAAACGAAAGCACTGACAACGTATTTCACTCTGAAGTTGACATTTGGTCACAACAACATTTTATGCAATTTTTAACTTTTTGTTTTACAAGAATTCAAGCAACTAATGCATATGTTTTTATTGTTATTCAGGCCTTAATAGAAGTTTCTAGTGGATCAGAATACAAACAAAAGCACTGACAACGTATTTGACTCTGAAGTTGCATTTGGTCACAACAACATTTTATGCAATTTCCAACTTTTTGGTTAACAAGAATTCAGGCAACTAATGCATATGTTTTTATTGTTATTCAGGCATAATTAGAAGTTTCTAGTGGATCAGAATACAAACGAAAGCACTGACAACGTATTTCACTCTGAAGTTGACCTTTGGTCACAACAACATTTTATGCAATTTTTAACTTTTTGGTTTACAAGAATTCAAGCAACTAATGCATATGTTTTTATTGTTATTCAGGCCTTAATAGAAGTTTCTAGTGGATCAGAATACAAACGAAAGCACTGACAACGTATTTGACTCTGAAGTTGCATTTGGTCACAACAACATTTTATGCAATTTCCAACTTTTTGGTTTACAAGAATTCAGGCAACTAATGCATATGTTTTTATTGTTATTCAGGCATAATTAGAAGTTTCTAGTGGATCAGAATACAAACGAATGCACTGACAACGTATTTCACTCTGAAGTTGACATTTGGTCACAACAACATTTTATGCAATTTTCAACTTTTTGGTTTACAAGAATTCAAGCAACTAATGCATATGTTTTTATTGTTATTCAGGCCTTAATAGAAGTTTCTAGTGGATCAGAATACAAACGAAAGCACTGACAACGTATTTGACTCTGAAGTTGCATTTGGTCACAACAACATTTTATACAATTTCCAACTTTTTGGTTTACAAGAATTCAGGCAACTAATGCATATGTTTTTATTGTTATTCAGGCATAATTAGAAGTTTCTAGTGGATCAGAATACAAACGAAAGCACTGACAACGTATTTCACTCTGAAGTTGACATTTGGTCACAACAACATTTTATGCAATTTTTAACTTTTTGGTTTACAAGAATTCAGGCAACTAATGCATATGTTTTTATTGTTATTCAGGCATAATTAGAAGTTCTTAGTGGATCAGAATACAAACGAAAGCACTGACAACGTATTTGACTCTGAAGTTGCATTTGGTCACAACAACATTTTATACAATTTCCAACTTTTTGGTTTACAAGAATTCAGGCAACTAATGCATATGTTTTTATTGTTATTCAGGCATAATTAGAAGTTTCTAGTGGATCAGAATACAAACGAAAGCACTGACAACGTATTTCACTCTGAAGTTGACATTTGGTCACAACAACATTTTATGCAATTTTTAACTTTTTGGTTTACAAGAATTCAGGCAACTAATGCATATGTTTTTATTGTTATTCAGGCATAATTAGAAGTTTCTAGTGGATCAGAATACAAACGAAAGCACTGACAACGTATTTGACTCTGAAGTTGCATTTGGTCACAACAACATTTTATGCAATTTCCAACTTTTTGGTTTACAAGAATTCAGGCAACTAATGCATATGTTTTTATTGTTATTCAGGCCTTAATAGAAGTTTCTAGTGGATCAGAATACAAACGAAAGCACTGACAACGTATTTGACTCTGAAGTTGCATTTGGTCACAACAACATTTTATGCAATTTCCAACTTTTTGGTTTACAAGAATTCAGGCAACTAATGCATATGTTTTTATTGTTATTCAGGCCTTAATAGAAGTTTCTAGTGGATCAGAATACAAACGAAAGCACTGACAACGTATTTGACTCTGAAGTTGACATTTGGTCACAACAACATTTTATGCAATTTTTAACTTTTTGGTTTACAAGAATTCAAGCAACTAATGCATATGTTTTTATTGTTATTCAGGCCTTAATAGAAGTTTCTAGTGGATCAGAATACAAACGAAAGCACTGACAACGTATTTGACTCTGAAGTTGACATTTGGTCACAACAACATTTTATGCAATCTCCAACTTTTTGGTTTACAAGAATTCAGGCAACTAATGCATATGTTTTTATTGTTATTCAGGCATAATTAGAAGTTTCTAGTGGATCAGAATACAAACGAAAGCACTGACAACGTATTTGACTCTGAAGTTGCATTTGGTCACAACAACATTTTATGCAATTTCCAACTTTTTGGTTTACAAGAATTCAGGCAACTAATGCATATGTTTTTATTGTTATTCAGGCATAATTAGAAGTTTCTAGTGGATCAGAATACAAACGAAAGCACTGACAACGTATTTGACTCTGAAGTTGCATTTGGTCACAACAACATTTTATGCAAATTCCAACTTTTTGGTTTACAAGAATTCAGGCAACTAATGCATATGTTTTTATTGTTATTCAGGCCTAATAGAAGTTTCTAGTGGATCAGAATACAAACGAAAGCACTGACAACGTATTTGACTCTGAAGTTGACATTTGGTCACAACAACATTTTATGCAATTTTTAACTTTTTGGTTTACAAGAATTCAAGCAACTAATGCATATGTTTTTATTGTTATTCAGGCCTTAATAGAAGTTTCTAGTGGATCAGAATACAAACGAAAGCACTGACAACGTATTTGACTCTGAAGTTGACATTTGGTCACAACAACATTTTATGCAATTTCCAACTTTTTGGTTTACAAGAATTCAGGCAACTAATGCATATGTTTTTATTGTTATTCAGGCATAATTAGAAGTTTCTAGTGGATCAGAATACAAACGAAAGCACTGACAACGTATTTGACTCTGAAGTTGACATTTGGTCACAACAACATTTTATGCAATTTTTAACTTTTTGGTTTACAAGAATTCAGGCAACTAATGCATATGTTTTTATTGTTATTCAGGCCTTAATAGAAGTTTCTAGTGGATCAGAATACAAACGAAAGCACTGACAACGTATTTGACTCTGAAGTTGACATTTGGTCACAACAACATTTTATGCAATTTCCAACTTTTTGGTTTACAAGAATTCAGGCAACTAATGCATATGTTTTTATTGTTATTTAGGCCTTAATAGAAGTTTCTAGTGGATCAGAATACAAACGAAAGCACTGACAACGTATTTCACTCTGAAGTTGACATTTGGTCACAACAACATTTTATGCAATTTTTAACTTTTTGGTTGACAAGAATTCAAGCAACTAATGCATATGTTTTTATTGTTGTTCAGGCATAATTAGAAGTTTCTCGTGGATCAGAATACAAACGAAAGCACTGACAACGTATTTGACTCTGAAGTTGACATTTGGTCACAACAACATTTTATGCAATTTTTAACTTTTTGGTTTACAAGAATTCAGGCAACTAATGCATATGTTTTTATTGTTATTCAGGCCTTAATAGAAGTTTCTAGTGGATCAGAATACAAACGAAAGCACTGACAACGTATTTGACTCTGAAGTTGACATTTGGTCACAACAACATTTTATGCAATTTCCAACTTTTTGGTTTACAAGAATTCAGGCAACTAATGCATATGTTTTTATTGTTATTCAGGCATAATTAGAAGTTTCTAGTGGATCAGAATACAAACGAAAGCACTGACAACGTATTTGACTCTGAAGTTGACATTTGGTCACAACAACATTTTATGCAATTTCCAACTTTTTGGTTTACAAGAATTCAGGCAACTAATGCATATGTTTTTATTGTTATTCAGGCATAATTAGAAGTTTCTAGTGGATCAGAATACAAACGAAAGCACTGACAACGTATTTGACTCTGAAGTTGACATTTGGTCACAACAACATTTTATGCAATTTCCAACTTTTTGGTTTACAAGAATTCAGGCAACTAATGCATATGTTTTTATTGTTATTCAGGCATAATTAGAAGTTTCTAGTGGATCAGAATACAAACGAAAGCACTGACAACGTATTTGACTCTGAAGTTGACATTTGGTCACAACAACATTTTATGCAATTTTTAACTTTTTGGTTTACAAGAATTCAGGCAACTAATGCATATGTTTTTATTGTTATTCAGGCCTTAATAGAAGTTTCTAGTGGATCAGAATACAAACGAAAGCACTGACAACGTATTTGACTCTGAAGTTGACATTTGGTCACAACAACATTTTATGCAATTTCCAACTTTTTGGTTTACAAGAATTCAGGCAACTAATGCATATGTTTTTATTGTTATTTAGGCCTTAATAGAAGTTTCTAGTGGATCAGAATACAAACGAAAGCACTGACAACGTATTTCACTCTGAAGTTGACATTTGGTCACAACAACATTTTATGCAATTTTTAACTTTTTGGTTGACAAGAATTCAAGCAACTAATGCATATGTTTTTATTGTTATTCAGGTCTTAATAGAAGTTTCTAGTGGATCAGAATACAAACGAAAGCACTGACAACGTATTTGACTCTGAAGTTGCATTTGGTCACAACAACATTTTATGCAATTTCCAACTTTTTGGTTTACAAGAATTCAGGCAACTAATGCATATGTTTTTATTGTTATTCAGGCCTTAATAGAAGTTTCTAGTGGATCAGAATACAAACGAAAGCACTGACAACGTATTTGACCCTGAAGTTGCATTTGGTCACAACAACATTTTATGCAATTTTTAACTTTTTGGTTTACAAGAATTCAAGCAACTAATGCATATGTTTTTATTGTTATTCAGGCCTTAATAGAAGTTTCTAGTGGATCAGAATACAAACGAAAGCACTGACAACGTATTTGACTCTGAAGTTGACATTTGGTCACAACAACATTTTATGCAATTTCCAACTTTTTGGTTTACAAGAATTCAGGCAACTAATGCATATGTTTTTATTGTTATTCAGGCATAATTAGAAGTTTCTAGTGGATCAGAATACAAACGAAAGCACTGACAACGTATTTGACTCTGAAGTTGACATTTGGTCACAACAACATTTTATGCAATTTTTAACTTTTTGGTTTACAAGAATTCAAGCAACTAATGCATATGTTTTTATTGTTATTCAGGCCTTAATAGAAGTTTCTAGTGGATCAGAATACAAACGAAAGCACTGACAACGTATTTGACTCTGAAGTTGACATTTGGTCACAACAACATTTTATGCAATTTTTAACTTTTTGGTTTACAAGAATTCAAGCAACTAATGCATATGTTTTTATTGTTATTCAGGCCTTAATAGAAGTTTCTAGTGGATCAGAATACAAACGAAAGCACTGACAACGTATTTGACTCTGAAGTTGACATTTGGTCACAACAACATTTTATGCAATTTCCAACTTTTTGGTTTACAAGAATTCAGGCAACTAATGCATATGTTTTTATTGTTATTCAGGCCTTAATAGAAGTTTCTAGTGGATCAGAATAAAACGAAAGCACTGACAACGTATTTAACTCTAAAGTTGACATTTGGTCACAACAACATTTTATGCAATTTTTAACTTTTTGGTTTACAAGAATTCAAGCAACTAATGCATATGTTTTTATTGTTATTCAGGCCTTAATAGAAGTTTCTAGTGGATCAGAATACAAACGAAAGCACTGACAACGTATTTGACTCTGAAGTTGCATTTGGTCACAACAACATTTTATGCAATTTCCAACTTTTTGGTTTACAAGAATTCAGGCAACTAATGCATATGTTTTTATTGTTATTCAGGCATAATTAGAAGTTTCTAGTGGATCAGAATACAAACGAAAGCACTGACAACGTATTTCACTCTGAGGTTGTATTTGGTCACAACAACATTTTATGCAATTTCCAACTTTTTGGTTTACAAGAATTCAGGCAACTAATGCATATGTTTTTATTGTTATTCAGGCATAATTAGAAGTTTCTAGTGGATCAGACTACAAACGAAAGCACTGACAACGTATTTGACTCTGAAGTTGCATTTGGTCACAACAACATTTTATGCAAATTCCAACTTTTTGGTTTACAAGAATTCAGGCAACTAATGCATATGTTTTTATTGTTATTCAGGCATAATTAGAAGTTTCTAGTGGATCAGAATACAAACGAAAGCACTGACAACGTATTTGACTCTGAAGTTGCATTTGGTCACAACAACATTTTATGCAAATTCCAACTTTTTGGTTTACAAGAATTCAGGCAACTAATGCATATGTTTTTATTGTTATTCAGGCCTAATAGAAGTTTCTAGTGGATCAGAATACAAACGAAAGCACTGACAACGTATTTGACTCTGAAGTTGACATTTGGTCACAACAACATTTTATGCAATTTTTAACTTTTTGGTTTACAAGAATTCAAGCAACTAATGCATATGTTTTTATTGTTATTCAGGCCTTAATAGAAGTTTCTAGTGGATCAGAATACAAACGAAAGCACTGACAACGTATTTGACTCTGAAGTTGACATTTGGTCACAACAACATTTTATGCAATTTCCAACTTTTTGGTTTACAAGAATTCAGGCAACTAATGCATATGTTTTTATTGTTATTCAGGCATAATTAGAAGTTTCTAGTGGATCAGAATACAAACGAAAGCACTGACAACGTATTTGACTCTGAAGTTGACATTTGGTCACAACAACATTTTATGCAATTTTTACCTTTTTGGTTTACAAGAATTCAAGCAACTAATGCATATGTTTTTATTGTTATTCAGGCCTTAATAGAAGTTTCTAGTGGATCAGAATACAAACGAAAGCACTGACAACGTATTTGACTCTGAAGTTGACATTTGGTCACAACAACATTTTATGCAATTTCCAACTTTTTGGTTTACAAGAATTCAGGCAACTAATGCATATGTTTTTATTGTTATTCAGGCATAATTAGAAGTTTCTAGTGGATCAGAATACAAACGAAAGCACTGACAACGTATTTGACTCTGAAGTTGACATTTGGTCACAACAACATTTTATGCAATTTCCAACTTTTTGGTTTACAAGAATTCAGGCAACTAATGCATATAATTTTATTGTTATTCAGGCATAATTAGAAGTTTCTAGTGGATCAGAATACAAACGAAAGCACTGACAACGTATTTGACTCTGAAGTTGACATTTGGTCACAACAACATTTTATGCAATTTCCAACTTTTTGGTTTACAAGAATTCAGGCAACTAATGCATATGTTTTTATTGTTATTCAGGCATAATTAGAAGTTTCTAGTGGATCAGAATACAAACGAAAGCACTGACAACGTATTTGACTCTGAAGTTGACATTTGGTCACAACAACATTTTATGCAATTTTTAACTTTTTGGTTTACAAGAATTCAGGCAACTAATGCATATGTTTTTATTGTTATTCAGGCATAATTAGAAGTTTCTAGTGGATCAGAATACAAACGAAAGCACTGACAACGTATTTGACTCTGAAGTTGACATTTGGTCACAACAACATTTTATGCAATTTTTAACTTTTTGGTTTACAAGAATTCAGGCAACTAATGCATATGTTTTTATTGTTATTCAGGCCTTAATAGAAGTTTCTAGTGGATCAGAATACAAACGAAAGCACTGACAACGTATTTGACTCTGAAGTTGACATTTGGTCACAACAACATTTTATGCAATTTCCAACTTTTTGGTTTACAAGAATTCAGGCAACTAATGCATATGTTTTTATTGTTATTTAGGCCTTAATAGAAGTTTCTAGTGGATCAGAATACAAACGAAAGCACTGACAACGTATTTCACTCTGAAGTTGACATTTGGTCACAACAACATTTTATGCAATTTTTAACTTTTTGGTTGACAAGAATTCAAGCAACTAATGCATATGTTTTTATTGTTATTCAGGCATAATTAGAAGTTTCTAGTGGATCAGAATACAAACGAAAGCACTGACAACGTATTTGACTCTGAAGTTGACATTTGGTCACAACAACATTTTATGCAATTTCCAACTTTTTGGTTTACAAGAATTCAGGCAACTAATGCATATGTTTTTATTGTTATTCAGGCATAATTAGAAGTTTCTAGTGGATCAGAATACAAACGAAAGCACTGACAACGTATTTGACTCTGAAGTTGACATTTGGTCACAACAACATTTTATGCAATTTTTAACTTTTTGGTTTACAAGAATTCAGGCAACTAATGCATATGTTTTTATTGTTATTCAGGCCTTAATAGAAGTTTTTAGTGGATCAGAATACAAACGAAAGCACTGACAACGTATTTGACTCTGAAGTTGACATTTGGTCACAACAACATTTTATGCAATTTCCAACTTTTTGGTTTACAAGAATTCAGGCAACTAATGCATATGTTTTTATTGTTATTTAGGCCTTAATAGAAGTTTCTAGTGGATCAGAATACAAACGAAAGCACTGACAACGTATTTCACTCTGAAGTTGACATTTGGTCACAACAACATTTTATGCAATTTTTAACTTTTTGGTTGACAAGAATTCAAGCAACTAATGCATATGTTTTTATTGTTATTCAGGCCTTAATAGAAGTTTCTAGTGGATCAGAATACAAACGAAAGCACTGACAACGTATTTGACTCTGAAGTTGCATTTGGTCACAACAACATTTTATGCAATTTCCAACTTTTCGGTTTACAAGAATTCAGGCAACTAATGCATATGTTTTTTTTGTTATTCAGGCCTTAATAGAAGTTTCTAGTGGATCAGAATACAAACGAAAGCACTGACAACGTATTTGACCCTGAAGTTGCATTTGGTCACAACAACATTTTATGCAATTTCCAACTTTTTGGTTTACAAGAATTCAGGCAACTAATGCATATGTTTTTATTGTTATTCAGGCATAATCAGAAGTTTCTAGTGGATCAGAATACAAACGAAAGCACTGACAACGTATTTGACTCTGAAGTTGACATTTGGTCACAACAACATTTTATGCAATTTTTAACTTTTTGGTTTACAAGAATTCAAGCAACTAATGCATATGTTTTTATTGTTATTCAGGCCTTAATAGAAGTTTCTAGTGGATCAGAATACAAACGAAAGCACTGACAACGTATTTGACTCTGAAGTTGCATTTGGTCACAACAACATTTTATGCAATTTCCAACTTTTTGGTTTACAAGAATTCAGGCAACTAATGCATATGTTTTTATTGTTATTCAGGCATAATTAGAAGTTTCTAGTGGATCAGAATACAAACGAAAGCACTGACAACGTATTTGACTCTGAAGTTGACATTTGGTCACAACAACATTTTATGCAATTTTTAACTTTTTGGTTTACAAGAATTCAAGCAACTAATGCATATGTTTTTATTGTTATTCAGGCCTTAATAGAAGTTTCTAGTGGATCAGAATACAAACGAAAGCACTGACAACGTATTTGACTCTGAAGTTGACATTTGGTCACAACAACATTTTATGCAATTTCCAACTTTTTGGTTTACAAGAATTCAGGCAACTAATGCATATGTTTTTATTGTTATTCAGGCATAATTAGAAGTTTCTAGTGGATCAGAATACAAACGAAAGCACTGACAACGTATTTGACTCTGAAGTTGACATTTGGTCACAACAACATTTTATGCAATTTCCAACTTTTTGGTTTACAAGAATTCAGGCAACTAATGCATATGTTTTTATTGTTATTCAGGCCTTAATAGAAGTTTCTAGTGGATCAGAATACAAACGAAAGCACTGACAACGTATTTGACCCTGAAGTTGCATTTGGTCACAACAACATTTTATGCAATTTTTAACTTTTTGGTTTACAAGAATTCAAGCAACTAATGCATATGTTTTTATTGTTATTCAGGCCTTAATAGAAGTTTCTAGTGGATCAGAATACAAACGAAAGCACTGACAACGTATTTGACTCTGAAGTTGACATTTGGTCACAACAACATTTTATGCAATTTCCAACTTTTTGGTTTACAAGAATTCAGGCAACTAATGCATATGTTTTTATTGTTATTCAGGCATAATTAGAAGTTTCTAGTGGATCAGAATACAAACGAAAGCACTGACAACGTATTTGACTCTGAAGTTGACATTTGGTCACAACAACATTTTATGCAATTTTTAACTTTTTGGTTTACAAGAATTCAAGCAACTAATGCATATGTTTTTATTGTTATTCAGGCCTTAATAGAAGTTTCTAGTGGATCAGAATACAAACGAAAGCACTGACAACGTATTTGACTCTGAAGTTGCATTTGGTCACAACAACATTTTATGCAATTTCCAACTTTTCGGTTTACAAGAATTCAGGCAACTAATGCATATGTTTTTTTTGTTATTCAGGCCTTAATAGAAGTTTCTAGTGGATCAGAATACAAACGAAAGCACTGACAACGTATTTGACCCTGAAGTTGCATTTGGTCACAACAACATTTTATGCAATTTCCAACTTTTTGGTTTACAAGAATTCAGGCAACTAATGCATATGTTTTTATTGTTATTCAGGCATAATCAGAAGTTTCTAGTGGATCAGAATACAAACGAAAGCACTGACAACGTATTTGACTCTGAAGTTGACATTTGGTCACAACAACATTTTATGCAATTTTTAACTTTTTGGTTTACAAGAATTCAAGCAACTAATGCATATGTTTTTATTGTTATTCAGGCCTTAATAGAAGTTTCTAGTGGATCAGAATACAAACGAAAGCACTGACAACGTATTTGACTCTGAAGTTGCATTTGGTCACAACAACATTTTATGCAATTTCCAACTTTTTGGTTTACAAGAATTCAGGCAACTAATGCATATGTTTTTATTGTTATTCAGGCATAATTAGAAGTTTCTAGTGGATCAGAATACAAACGAAAGCACTGACAACGTATTTGACTCTGAAGTTGACATTTGGTCACAACAACATTTTATGCAATTTTTAACTTTTTGGTTTACAAGAATTCAAGCAACTAATGCATATGTTTTTATTGTTATTCAGGCCTTAATAGAAGTTTCTAGTGGATCAGAATACAAACGAAAGCACTGACAACGTATTTGACTCTGAAGTTGACATTTGGTCACAACAACATTTTATGCAATTTCCAACTTTTTGGTTTACAAGAATTCAGGCAACTAATGCATATGTTTTTATTGTTATTCAGGCATAATTAGAAGTTTCTAGTGGATCAGAATACAAACGAAAGCACTGACAACGTATTTGACTCTGAAGTTGACATTTGGTCACAACAACATTTTATGCAATTTCCAACTTTTTGGTTTACAAGAATTCAGGCAACTAATGCATATGTTTTTATTGTTATTCAGGCCTTAATCGAAGTTTCTAGTGGATCAGAATACAAACGAAAGCACTGACAACGTATTTGACCCTGAAGTTGCATTTGGTCACAACAACATTTTATGCAATTTTTAACTTTTTGGTTTACAAGAATTCAAGCAACTAATGCATATGTTTTTATTGTTATTCAGGCCTTAATAGAAGTTTCTAGTGGATCAGAATACAAACGAAAGCACTGACAACGTATTTGACTCTGAAGTTGACATTTGGTCACAACAACATTTTATGCAATTTCCAACTTTTTGGTTTACAAGAATTCAGGCAACTAATGCATATGTTTTTATTGTTATTCAGGCATAATTAGAAGTTTCTAGTGGATCAGAATACAAACGAAAGCACTGACAACGTATTTGACTCTGAAGTTGACATTTGGTCACAACAACATTTTATGCAATTTTTAACTTTTTGGTTTACAAGAATTCAAGCAACTAATGCATATGTTTTTATTGTTATTCAGGCCTTAATAGAAGTTTCTAGTGGATCAGAATACAAACGAAAGCACTGACAACGTATTTGACTCTGAAGTTGACATTTGGTCACAACAACATTTTATGCAATTTTTAACTTTTTGGTTTACAAGAATTCAAGCAACTAATGCATATGTTTTTATTGTTATTCAGGCCTTAATAGAAGTTTCTAGTGGATCAGAATACAAACGAAAGCACTGACAACGTATTTGACTCTGAAGTTGACATTTGGTCACAACAACATTTTATGCAATTTCCAACTTTTTGGTTTACAAGAATTCAGGCAACTAATGCATATGTTTTTATTGTTATTCAGGCCTTAATAGAAGTTTCTAGTGGATCAGAATAAAACGAAAGCACTGACAACGTATTTAACTCTGAAGTTGACATTTGGTCACAACAACATTTTATGCAATTTTTAACTTTTTGGTTTACAAGAATTCAAGCAACTAATGCATATGTTTTTATTGTTATTCAGGCCTTAATAGAAGTTTCTAGTGGATCAGAATACAAACGAAAGCACTGACAACGTATTTGACTCTGAAGTTGCATTTGGTCACAACAACATTTTATGCAATTTCCAACTTTTTGGTTTACAAGAATTCAGGCAACTAATGCATATGTTTTTATTGTTATTCAGGCATAATTAGAAGTTTCTAGTGGATCAGAATACAAACGAAAGCACTGACAACGTATTTCACTCTGAGGTTGTATTTGGTCACAACAACATTTTATGCAATTTCCAACTTTTTGGTTTACAAGAATTCAGGCAACTAATGCATATGTTTTTATTGTTATTCAGGCATAATTAGAAGTTTCTAGTGGATCAGAATACAAACGAAAGCACTGACAACGTATTTGACTCTGAAGTTGCATTTGGTCACAACAACATTTTATGCAAATTCCAACTTTTTGGTTTACAAGAATTCAGGCAACTAATGCATATGTTTTTATTGTTATTCAGGCATAATTAGAAGTTTCTAGTGGATCAGAATACAAACGAAAGCACTGACAACGTATTTGACTCTGAAGTTGCATTTGGTCACAACAACATTTTATGCAAATTCCAACTTTTTGGTTTACAAGAATTCAGGCAACTAATGCATATGTTTTTATTGTTATTCAGGCCTAATAGAAGTTTCTAGTGGATCAGAATACAAACGAAAGCACTGACAACGTATTTGACTCTGAAGTTGACATTTGGTCACAACAACATTTTATGCAATTTTTAACTTTTTGGTTTACAAGAATTCAAGCAACTAATGCATATGTTTTTATTGTTATTCAGGCCTTAATAGAAGTTTCTAGTGGATCAGAATACAAACGAAAGCACTGACAACGTATTTGACTCTGAAGTTGACATTTGGTCACAACAACATTTTATGCAATTTCCAACTTTTTGGTTTACAAGAATTCAGGCAACTAATGCATATGTTTTTATTGTTATTCAGGCATAATTAGAAGTTTCTAGTGGATCAGAATACAAACGAAAGCACTGACAACGTATTTGACTCTGAAGTTGACATTTGGTCACAACAACATTTTATGCAATTTCCAACTTTTTGGTTTACAAGAATTCAGGCAACTAATGCATATGTTTTTATTGTTATTCAGGCATAATTAGAAGTTTCTAGTGGATCAGAATACAAACGAAAGCACTGACAACGTATTTGACTCTGAAGTTGACATTTGGTCACAACAACATTTTATGCAATTTCCAACTTTTTGGTTTACAAGAATTCAGGCAACTAATGCATATGTTTTTATTGTTATTCAGGCATAATTAGAAGTTTCTAGTGGATCAGAATACAAACGAAAGCACTGACAACGTATTTGACTCTGAAGTTGACATTTGGTCACAACAACATTTTATGCAATTTTTAACTTTTTGGTTTACAAGAATTCAGGCAACTAATGCATATGTTTTTATTGTTATTCAGGCATAATTAGAAGTTTCTAGTGGATCAGAATACAAACGAAAGCACTGACAACGTATTTGACTCTGAAGTTGACATTTGGTCACAACAACATTTTATGCAATTTTTAACTTTTTGGTTTACAAGAATTCAGGCAACTAATGCATATGTTTTTATTGTTATTCAGGCCTTAATAGAAGTTTCTAGTGGATCAGAATACAAACGAAAGCACTGACAACGTATTTGACTCTGAAGTTGACATTTGGTCACAACAACATTTTATGCAATTTCCAACTTTTTGGTTTACAAGAATTCAGGCAACTAATGCATATGTTTTTATTGTTATTTAGGCCTTAATAGAAGTTTCTAGTGGATCAGAATACAAACGAAAGCACTGACAACGTATTTCACTCTGAAGTTGACATTTGGTCACAACAACATTTTATGCAATTTTTAACTTTTTGGTTGACAAGAATTCAAGCAACTAATGCATATGTTTTTATTGTTATTCAGGCATAATTAGAAGTTTCTAGTGGATCAGAATACAAACGAAAGCACTGACAACGTATTTGACTCTGAAGTTGACATTTGGTCACAACAACATTTTATGCAATTTCCAACTTTTTGGTTTACAAGAATTCAGGCAACTAATGCATATGTTTTTATTGTTATTCAGGCATAATTAGAAGTTTCTAGTGGATCAGAATACAAACGAAAGCACTGACAACGTATTTGACTCTGAAGTTGACATTTGGTCACAACAACATTTTATGCAATTTTTAACTTTTTGGTTTACAAGAATTCAGGCAACTAATGCATATGTTTTTATTGTTATTCAGGCCTTAATAGAAGTTTTTAGTGGATCAGAATACAAACGAAAGCACTGACAACGTATTTGACTCTGAAGTTGACATTTGGTCACAACAACATTTTATGCAATTTCCAACTTTTTGGTTTACAAGAATTCAGGCAACTAATGCATATGTTTTTATTGTTATTTAGGCCTTAATAGAAGTTTCTAGTGGATCAGAATACAAACGAAAGCACTGACAACGTATTTCACTCTGAAGTTGACATTTGGTCACAACAACATTTTATGCAATTTTTAACTTTTTGGTTGACAAGAATTCAAGCAACTAATGCATATGTTTTTATTGTTATTCAGGCCTTAATAGAAGTTTCTAGTGGATCAGAATACAAACGAAAGCACTGACAACGTATTTGACTCTGAAGTTGCATTTGGTCACAACAACATTTAATGCAATTTCCAACTTTTCGGTTTACAAGAATTCAGGCAACTAATGCATATGTTTTTTTTGTTATTCAGGCCTTAATAGAAGTTTCTAGTGGATCAGAATACAAACGAAAGCACTGACAACGTATTTGACCCTGAAGTTGCATTTGGTCACAACAACATTTTATGCAATTTCCAACTTTTTGGTTTACAAGAATTCAGGCAACTAATGCATATGTTTTTAATGTTATTCAGGCATAATCAGAAGTTTCTAGTGGATCAGAATACAAACGAAAGCACTGACAACGTATTTGACTCTGAAGTTGACATTTGGTCACAACAACATTTTATGCAATTTTTAACTTTTTGGTTTACAAGAATTCAAGCAACTAATGCATATGTTTTTATTGTTATTCAGGCCTTAATAGAAGTTTCTAGTGGATCAGAATACAAACGAAAGCACTGACAACGTATTTGACTCTGAAGTTGCATTTGGTCACAACAACATTTTATGCAATTTCCAACTTTTTGGTTTACAAGAATTCAGGCAACTAATGCATATGTTTTTATTGTTATTCAGGCATAATTAGAAGTTTCTAGTGGATCAGAATACAAACGAAAGCACTGACAACGTATTTGACTCTGAAGTTGACATTTGGTCACAACAACATTTTATGCAATTTTTAACTTTTTGGTTTACAAGAATTCAAGCAACTAATGCATATGTTTTTATTGTTATTCAGGCCTTAATAGAAGTTTCTAGTGGATCAGAATACAAACGAAAGCACTGACAACGTATTTGACTCTGAAGTTGACATTTGGTCACAACAACATTTTATGCAATTTCCAACTTTTTGGTTTACAAGAATTCAGGCAACTAATGCATATGTTTTTATTGTTATTCAGGCATAATTAGAAGTTTCTAGTGGATCAGAATACAAACGAAAGCACTGACAACGTATTTGACTCTGAAGTTGACATTTGGTCACAACAACATTTTATGCAATTTTTAACTTTTTGGTTTACAAGAATTCAGGCAACTAATGCATATGTTTTTATTGTTATTCAGGCCTTAATAGAAGTTTCTAGTGGATCAGAATACAAACGAAAGCACTGACAACGTATTTGACTCTGAAGTTGACATTTGGTCACAACAACATTTTATGCAATTTTTAACTTTTTGGTTTACAAGAATTCAAGCAACTAATGCATATGTTTTTATTGTTATTCAGGCCTTAATAGAAGTTTCTAGTGGATCAGAATACAAACGAAAGCACTGACAACGTATTTGACTCTGAAGTTGACATTTGGTCACAACAACATTTTATGCAATTTTTAACTTTTTGGTTTACAAGAATTCAAGCAACTAATGCATATGTTTTTATTGTTATTCAGGCCTTAATAGAAGTTTCTAGTGGATCAGAATACAAACGAAAGCACTGACAACGTATTTGACTCTGAAGTTGACATTTGGTCACAACAACATTTTATGCAATTTCCAACTTTTTGGTTTACAAGAATTCAGGCAACTAATGCATATGTTTTTATTGTTATTCAGGCATAATTAGAAGTTTCTAGTGGATCAGAATACAAACGAAAGCACTGACAACGTATTTGACTCTGAAGTTGACATTTGGTCACAACAACATTTTATGCAATTTTTAACTTTTTGGTTTACAAGAATTCAAGCAACTAATGCATATGTTTTTATTGTTATTCAGGCCTTAATAGAAGTTTCTAGTGGATCAGAATACAAACGAAAGCACTGACAACGTATTTGACTCTGAAGTTGACATTTGGTCACAACAACATTTTATGCAATTTTTAACTTTTTGGTTTACAAGAATTCAAGCAACTAATGCATATGTTTTTATTGTTATTCAGGCCTTAATAGAAGTTTCTAGTGGATCAGAATACAAACGAAAGCACTGACAACGTATTTGACTCTGAAGTTGACATTTGGTCACAACAACATTTTATGCAATTTCCAACTTTTTGGTTTACAAGAATTCAGGCAACTAATGCATATGTTTTTATTGTTATTCAGGCATAATTAGAAGTTTCTAGTGGATCAGAATACAAACGAAAGCACTGACAACGTATTTGACTCTGAAGTTGACATTTGGTCACAACAACATTTTATGCAATTTTTAACTTTTTGGTTTACAAGAATTCAGGCAACTAATGCATATGTTTTTATTGTTATTCAGGCCTTAATAGAAGTTTCTAGTGGATCAGAATACAAACGAAAGCACTGACAACGTATTTGACTCTGAAGTTGACATTTGGTCACAACAACATTTTATGCAATTTTTAACTTTTTGGTTTACAAGAATTCAAGCAACTAATGCATATGTTTTTATTGTTATTCAGGCCTTAATAGAAGTTTCTAGTGGATCAGAATACAAACGAAAGCACTGACAACGTATTTGACTCTGAAGTTGACATTTGGTCACAACAACATTTTATGCAATTTTTAACTTTTTGGTTTACAAGAATTCAAGCAACTAATGCATATGTTTTTATTGTTATTCAGGCCTTAATAGAAGTTTCTAGTGGATCAGAATACAAACGAAAGCACTGACAACGTATTTGACTCTGAAGTTGACATTTGGTCACAACAACATTTTATGCAATTTCCAACTTTTTGGTTTACAAGAATTCAGGCAACTAATGCATATGTTTTTATTGTTATTCAGGCATAATTAGAAGTTTCTAGTGGATCAGAATACAAACGAAAGCACTGACAACGTATTTGACTCTGAAGTTGACATTTGGTCACAACAACATTTTATGCAATTTTTAACTTTTTGGTTTACAAGAATTCAGGCAACTAATGCATATGTTTTTATTGTTATTCAGGCATAATTAGAAGTTTCTAGTGGATCAGAATACAAACGAAAGCACTGACAACGTATTTGACTCTGAAGTTGACATTTGGTCACAACAACATTTTATGCAATTTTTAACTTTTTGGTTTACAAGAATTCAAGCAACTAATGCATATGTTTTTATTGTTATTCAGGCCTTAATAGAAGTTTCTAGTGGATCAGAATACAAACGAAAGCACTGACAACGTATTTGACTCTGAAGTTGACATTTGGTCACAACAACATTTTATGCAATTTTTAACTTTTTGGTTTACAAGAATTCAAGCAACTAATGCATATGTTTTTATTGTTATTCAGGCCTTAATAGAAGTTTCTAGTGGATCAGAATACAAACGAAAGCACTGACAACGTATTTGACTCTGAAGTTGACATTTGGTCACAACAACATTTTATGCAATTTTTAACTTTTTGGTTTACAAGAATTCAAGCAACTAATGCATATGTTTTTATTGTTATTCAGGCCTTAATAGAAGTTTCTAGTGGATCAGAATACAAACGAAAGCACTGACAACGTATTTGACTCTGAAGTTGACATTTGGTCACAACAACATTTTATGCAATTTTTAACTTTTTGGTTTACAAGAATTCAGGCAACTAATGCATATGTTTTTATTGTTATTCAGGCCTTAATAGAAGTTTCTAGTGGATCAGAATACAAACGAAAGCACTGACAACGTATTTGACTCTGAAGTTGACATTTGGTCACAACAACATTTTATGCAATTTTTAACTTTTTGGTTTACAAGAATTCAAGCAACTAATGCATATGTTTTTATTGTTATTCAGGCCTTAATAGAAGTTTCTAGTGGATCAGAATACAAACGAAAGCACTGACAACGTATTTGACTCTGAAGTTGACATTTGGTCACAACAACATTTTATGCAATTTTTAACTTTTTGGTTTACAAGAATTCAAGCAACTAATGCATATGTTTTTATTGTTATTCAGGCCTTAATAGAAGTTTCTAGTGGATCAGAATACAAACGAAAGCACTGACAACGTATTTGACTCTGAAGTTGACATTTGGTCACAACAACATTTTATGCAATTTCCAACTTTTTGGTTTACAAGAATTCAGGCAACTAATGCATATGTTTTTATTGTTATTCAGGCATAATTAGAAGTTTCTAGTGGATCAGAATACAAACGAAAGCACTGACAACGTATTTGACTCTGAAGTTGACATTTGGTCACAACAACATTTTATGCAATTTTTAACTTTTTGGTTTACAAGAATTCAAGCAACTAATGCATATGTTTTTATTGTTATTCAGGCCTTAATAGAAGTTTCTAGTGGATCAGAATACAAACGAAAGCACTGACAACGTATTTGACTCTGAAGTTGACATTTGGTCACAACAACATTTTATGCAATTTTTAACTTTTTGGTTTACAAGAATTCAAGCAACTAATGCATATGTTTTTATTGTTATTCAGGCCTTAATAGAAGTTTCTAGTGGATCAGAATACAAACGAAAGCACTGACAACGTATTTGACTCTGAAGTTGACATTTGGTCACAACAACATTTTATGCAATTTCCAACTTTTTGGTTTACAAGAATTCAGGCAACTAATGCATATGTTTTTATTGTTATTCAGGCATAATTAGAAGTTTCTAGTGGATCAGAATACAAACGAAAGCACTGACAACGTATTTGACTCTGAAGTTGACATTTGGTCACAACAACATTTTATGCAATTTTTAACTTTTTGGTTTACAAGAATTCAAGCAACTAATGCATATGTTTTTATTGTTATTCAGGCCTTAATAGAAGTTTCTAGTGGATCAGAATACAAACGAAAGCACTGACAACGTATTTGACTCTGAAGTTGACATTTGGTCACAACAACATTTTATGCAATTTTTAACTTTTTGGTTTACAAGAATTCAAGCAACTAATGCATATGTTTTTATTGTTATTCAGGCCTTAATAGAAGTTTCTAGTGGATCAGAATACAAACGAAAGCACTGACAACGTATTTGACTCTGAAGAGTCAAATACGTTGTCAGTGCTTTCGTTTGTATTCTGATCCCACTAGAAACTTCTATTAAGGCCTGAATAACCATATGTTTTTATTGTTATTCAGGCATAATTAGAAGTTTCTAGTGGATCAGAATACAAACGAAAGCACTGACAACGTATTTGACTCTGAAGTTGACATTTGGTCACAACAACATTTTATGCAATTTTTAACTTTTTGGTTTACAAGAATTCAAGCAACTAATGCATATGTTTTTATTGTTATTCAGGCCTTAATAGAAGTTTCTAGTGGATCAGAATACAAACGAAAGCACTGACAACGTATTTGACTCTGAAGTTGACATTTGGTCACAACAACATTTTATGCAATTTTTAACTTTTTGGTTTACAAGAATTCAAGCAACTAATGCATATGTTTTTATTGTTATTCAGGTTATAATAGAAGTTTCTAGTGGATCAGAATACAAACGAAAGCACTGACAACGTATTTGACTCTGAAGTTGACATTTGGTCACAACAACATTTTATGCAATTTCCAACTTTTTGGTTTACAAGAATTCAGGCAACTAATGCATATGTTTTTATTGTTATTCAGGCATAATTAGAAGTTTCTAGTGGATCAGAATACAAACGAAAGCACTGACAACGTATTTGACTCTGAAGTTGACATTTGGTCACAACAACATTTTATGCAATTTTTAACTTTTTGGTTTACAAGAATTCAAGCAACTAATGCATATGTTTTTATTGTTATTCAGGCCTTAATAGAAGTTTCTAGTGGATCAGAATACAAACGAAAGCACTGACAACGTATTTGACTCTGAAGTTGACATTTGGTCACAACAACATTTTATGCAATTTCCAACTTTTTGGTTTACAAGAAATCAGGCAACTAATGCATATGTTTTTATTGTTATTTAGGCATAATTAGAAGTTTCTAGTGGATCAGAATACAAACGAAAGCACTGACAACGTATTTGACTCTGAAGTTGACATTTGGTCACAACAACATTTTATGCAATTTCCAACTTTTTGGTTTACAAGAATTCGGGCAACTAATGCATATGTTTTTATTGTTATTTAGGCCTTAATAGAAGTTTCTAGTGGATCAGAATACAAACGAAAGCACTGACAACGTATTTGACTCTGAAGTTGACATTTGGTCACAACAACATTTTATGCAATTTTTAACTTTTTGGTTTACAAGAATTCAAGCAACTAATGCATATGTTTTTATTGTTATTCAGGCATAATTAGAAGTTTCTAGTGGATCAGAATACAAACGAAAGCACTGACAACGTATTTGACTCTGAAGTTGACATTTGGTCACAACAACATTTTATGCAATTTTTAACTTTTTGGTTTACAAGAATTCAAGCAACTAATGCATATGTTTTTATTGTTATTCAGGCCTTAATAGAAGTTTCTAGTGGATCAGAATACAAACGAAAGCACTGACAACGTATTTGACTCTGAAGTTGACATTTGGTCACAACAACATTTTATGCAATTTCCAACTTTTTGGTTTACAAGAATTCAGGCAACTAATGCATATGTTTTTATTGTTATTCAGGCATAATTAGAAGTTTCTAGTGGATCAGAATACAAACGAAAGCACTGACAACGTATTTGACTCTGAAGTTGACATTTGGTCACAACAACATTTTATGCAATTTTTAACTTTTTGGTTTACAAGAATTCAAGCAACTAATGCATATGTTTTTATTGTTATTCAAACCTTAATAGAAGTTTCTAGTGGATCAGAATACAAACGAAAGCACTGACAACGTATTTGACTCTGAAGTTGACATTTGGTCACAACAACATTTTATGCAATTTCCAACTTTTTGGTTTACAAGAATTCAGGCAACTAATGCATATGTTTTTATTGTTATTCAGGCATAATTAGAAGTTTCTAGTGGATCAGAATACAAACGAAAGCACTGACAACGTATTTGACTCTGAAGTTGACATTTGGTCACAACAACATTTTATGCAATTTTTAACTTTTTGGTTTACAAGAATTCAAGCAACTAATGCATATGTTTTTATTGTTATTCAGGCCTTAATAGAAGTTTCTAGTGGATCAGAATACAAACGAAAGCACTGACAACGTATTTGACTCTGAAGTTGACATTTGGTCACAACAACATTTTATGCAATTTCCAACTTTTTGGTTTACAAGAAATCAGGCAACTAATGCATATGTTTTTATTGTTATTCAGGCATAATTAGAAGTTTCTAGTGGATCAGAATACAAACGAAAGCACTGACAACGTATTTGACTCTGAAGTTGACATTTGGTCACAACAACATTTTATGCAATTTCCAACTTTTTGGTTTACAAGAATTCAGGCAACTAATGCATATGTTTTTATTGTTATTTAGGCCTTAATAGAAGTTTCTAGTGGATCAGAATACAAACGAAAGCACTGACAACGTATTTGACTCTGAAGTTGACATTTGGTCACAACAACATTTTATGCAATTTTTAACTTTTTGGTTTACAAGAATTCAAGCAACTAATGCATATGTTTTTATTGTTATTCAGGCATAATTAGAAGTTTCTAGTGGATCAGAATACAAACGAAAGCACTGACAACGTATTTGACTCTGAAGTTGACATTTGGTCACAACAACATTTTATGCAATTTTTAACTTTTTGGTTTACAAGAATTCGAGCAACTAATGCATATGTTTTTATTGTTATTCAGGCCTTAATAGAAGTTTCTAGTGGATCAGAATACAAACGAAAGCACTGACAACGTATTTGACTCTGAAGTTGACATTTGGTCACAACAACATTTTATGCAATTTCCAACTTTTTGGTTTACAAGAATTCAGGCAACTAATGCATATGTTTTTATTGTTATTCAGGCCTTAATAGAAGTTTCTAGTGGATCAGAATACAAACGAAAGCACTGACAACGTATTTAACTTTGAAGTTGACATTTGGTCACAACAACATTTTATGCAATTTCCAACTTTTTGGTTTACAAGAATTCAGGCAAATAATGCATATGTTTTTATTGTTATTCAGGCCTAATTAGAAGTTTCTAGTGGATCAGAATACAAACGAAAGCACTGACAACGTATTTGACTCTGAAGTTGACATTTGGTCACAACAACATTTTATGCAATTTTTAACTTTTTGGTTTACAAGAATTCAAGCAACTAATGCATATGTTTTTATTGTTATTCAGGCCTTAATAGAAGTTTCTAGTGGATCAGAATACAAACGAAAGCACTGACAACGTATTTGACTCTGAAGTTGCATTTGGTCACAACAACATTTTATGCAATTTCCAACTTTTTGGTTTACAAGAATTCAGGCAACTAATGCATATGTTTTTATTGTTATTCAGGCCTTAATAGAAGTTTCTAGTGGATCAGAATACAAACGAAAGCACTGACAACGTATTTGACTCTGAAGTTGACATTTGGTCACAACAACATTTTATGCAATTTTTAACTTTTTGGTTTACAAGAATTCAAGCAACTAATGCATATGTTTTTATTGTTATTCAGGCCTTAATAGAAGTTTCTAGTGGATCAGAATACAAACGAAAGCACTGACAACGTATTTGACTCTGAAGTTGACATTTGGTCACAACAACATTTTATGCAATTTCCAACTTTTTGGTTTACAAGAATTCAGGCAACTAATGCATATGTTTTTATTGTTATTCAGGCCTTAATAGAAGTTTCTAGTGGATCAGAATACAAACGAAAGCACTGACAACGTATTTAACTCTGAAGTTGACATTTGGTCACAACAACATTTTATGCAATTTCCAACTTTTTGGTTTACAAGAATTCAGGCAACTAATGCATATGTTTTTATTGTTATTCAGGCCTAATTAGAAGTTTCTAGTGGATCAGAATACAAACGAAAGCACTGACAACGTATTTGACTCTGAAGTTGACATTTGGTCACAACAACATTTTATGCAATTTTTAACTTTTTGGTTTACAAGAATTCAAGCAACTAATGCATATGTTTTTATTGTTATTCAGGCCTTAATAGAAGTTTCTAGTGGATCAGAATACAAACGAAAGCACTGACAACGTATTTGACTCTGAAGTTGCATTTGGTCACAACAACATTTTATGCAATTTCCAACTTTTTGGTTTACAAGAATTCAGGCAACTAATGCATATGTTTTTATTGTTATTCAGGCCTTAATAGAAGTTTCTAGTGGATCAGAATACAAACGAAAGCACTGACAACGTATTTGACTCTGAAGTTGACATTTGGTCACAACAACATTTTATGCAATTTTTAACTTTTTGGTTTACAAGAATTCAAGCAACTAATGCATATGTTTTTATTGTTATTCAGGCCTTAATAGAAGTTTCTAGTGGATCAGAATACAAACGAAAGCACTGACAACGTATTTGACTCTGAAGTTGACATTTGGTCACAACAACATTTTATGCAATTTCCAACTTTTTGGTTTACAAGAATTCAGGCAACTAATGCATATGTTTTTATTGTTATTCAGGCCTTAATAGAAGTTTCTAGTGGATCAGAATACAAACGAAAGCACTGACAACGTATTTAACTCTGAAGTTGACATTTGGTCACAACAACATTTTATGCAATTTCCAACTTTTTGGTTTACAAGAATTCAGGCAACTAATGCATATGTTTTTATTGTTATTCAGGCCTAATTAGAAGTTTCTAGTGGATCAGAATACAAACGAAAGCACTGACAACGTATTTGACTCTGAAGTTGACATTTGGTCACAACAACATTTTATGCAATTTTTAACTTTTTGGTTTACAAGAATTCAAGCAACTAATGCATATGTTTTTATTGTTATTCAGGCCTTAATAGAAGTTTCTAGTGGATCAGAATACAAACGAAAGCACTGACAACGTATTTGACTCTGAAGTTGCATTTGGTCACAACAACATTTTATGCAATTTCCAACTTTTTGGTTTACAAGAATTCAGGCAACTAATGCATATGTTTTTATTGTTATTCAGGCATAATTAGAAGTTTCTAGTGGATCAGAATACAAACGAAAGCACTGACAACGTATTTCACTCTGAAGTTGACATTTGGTCACAACAACATTTTATGCAATTTTTAACTTTTTGGTTTACAAGAATTCAAGCAACTAATGCATATGTTTTTATTGTTATTCAGGCCTTAATAGAAGTTTCTAGTGGATCAGAATACAAACGAAAGCACTGACAACGTATTTGACTCTGAAGTTGACATTTGGTCACAACAACATTTTATGCAATTTCCAACTTTTTGGTTTACAAGAATTCAGGCAACTAATGCATATGTTTTTATTGTTATTCAGGCCTAATTAGAAGTTTCTAGTGAATCAGAATACAAACGAAAGCACTGACAACGTATTTGACTCTGAAGTTGACATTTGGTCACAACAACATTTTATGCAATTTTTAACTTTTTGGTTTACAAGAATTCAAGCAACTAATGCATATGTTTTTATTGTTATTCAGGCCTTAATAGAAGTTTCTAGTGGATCAGAATACAAACGAAAGCACTGACAACGTATTTGACTCTGAAGTTGACATTTGGTCACAACAACATTTTATGCAATTTTTAACTTTTTGGTTTACAAGAATTCAGGCAACTAATGCATATGTTTTTATTGTTATTCAGGCCTAATTAGAAGTTTCTAGTGGATCAGAATACAAACGAAAGCACTGACAACGTATTTGACTCTGAAGTTGACATTTGGTCACAACAACATTTTATGCAATTTTTAACTTTTTGGTTTACAAGAATTCAGGCAACTAATGCATATGTTTTTATTGTTATTCAGGCCTTAATAGAAGTTTCTAGTGGATCAGAATACAAACGAAAGCACTGACAACGTATTTGACTCTGAAGTTGCATTTGGTCACAACAACATTTTATGCAATTTCCAACTTTTTTGTTTACAAGAATTCAGGCAACTAATGCATATGTTTTTATTGTTACTCAGGCATAATTAGAAGTTTCTAGTGGATCAGAATACAAACGAAAGCACTGACAACGTATTTGACTCTGAAGTTGACATTTGGTCACAACAACATTTTATGCAATTTCCAACTTTTTGGTTTACAAGAATTCAGGCAACTAATGCATATGTTTTTATTGTTATTCAGGCATAATTAGAAGTTTCTAGTGGATCAGAATACAAACGAAAGCACTGACAACGTATTTGACTCTGAAGTTGACATTTGGTCACAACAACATTTTATGCAATTTCCAACTTTTTTGTTTACAAGAATTCAGGCAACTAATGCATATGTTTTTATTGTTATTCAGGCCTTAATAGAAGTTTCTAGTGGATCAGAATACAAACGAAAGCACTGACAACGTATTTCACTCTGAAGTTGACATTTGGTCACAACAACATTTTATGCAATTTCCAACTTTTTGGTTTACAAGAATTCAGGCAACTAATGCATATGTTTTTATTGTTATTCAGGCCTTAATAGAAGTTTCTAGTGGATCAGAATACAAACGAAAGCACTGACAACGTATTTGACTCTGAAGTTGACATTTGGTCACAACAACATTTTATGCAATTTTTAACTTTTTGGTTTACAAGAATTCAAGCAACTAATGCATATGTTCTTATTGTTATTCAGGCCTTAATAGAAGTTTCTAGTGGATCAGAATACAAACGGAAGCACTGACAACGTATTTGACTCTGAAGTTGACATTTGGTCACAACAACATTTTATGCAATTTCCAACTTTTTTGGTTTACCAGAATTCAGGCAACTAATGCATATGTTTTTATTGTTATTCAGGCATAATTAGAAGTTTCTAGTGGATCAGAATACAAACGAAAGCACTGACAACGTATTTCACTCTGAAGTTGACATTTGGTCACAACAACATTTTATGCAATTTTTAACTTTTTGGTTTACAAGAATTCAAGCAACTAATGCATATGTTTTTATTGTTATTCAGGCATAATTAGAAGTTTCTAGTGGATCAGAATACAAACGAAAGCACTGACAACGTATTTGACTCTGAAGTTGACATTTGGTCACAACAACATTTTATGCAATTTTTAACTTTTTGGTTTACAAGAATTCAGGCAACTAATGCATATGTTTTTATTGTTATTCAGGCCTTAATAGAAGTTTCTAGTGGATCAGAATACAAACGAAAGCACTGACAACGTATTTGACTCTGAAGTTGCATTTGGTCACAACAACATTTTATGCAATTTCCAACTTTTTTGTTTACAAGAATTCAGGCAACTAATGCATATGTTTTTATTGTTATTCAGGCATAATTAGAAGTTTCTAGTGGATCAGAATACAAACGAAAGCACTGACAACGTATTTGACTCTGAAGTTGACATTTGGTCACAACAACATTTTATGCAATTTCCAACTTTTTGGTTTACAAGAATTCAGGCAACTAATGCATATGTTTTTATTGTTATTCAGGCATAATTAGAAGTTTCTAGTGGATCAGAATACAAACGAAAGCACTGACAACGTATTTGACTCTGAAGTTGACATTTGGTCACAACAACATTTTATGCAATTTCCAACTTTTTTGTTTACAAGAATTCAGGCAACTAATGCATATGTTTTTATTGTTATTCAGGCCTTAATAGAAGTTTCTAGTGGATCAGAATACAAACGAAAGCACTGACAACGTATTTCACTCTGAAGTTGACATTTGGTCACAACAACATTTTATGCAATTTCCAACTTTTTGGTTTACAAGAATTCAGGCAACTAATGCATATGTTTTTATTGTTATTCAGGCCTTAATAGAAGTTTCTAGTGGATCAGAATACAAACGAAAGCACTGACAACGTATTTGACTCTGAAGTTGACATTTGGTCACAACAACATTTTATGCAATTTTTAACTTTTTGGTTTACAAGAATTCAAGCAACTAATGCATATGTTCTTATTGTTATTCAGGCCTTAATAGAAGTTTCTAGTGGATCAGAATACAAACGAAAGCACTGACAACGTATTTGACTCTGAAGTTGACATTTGGTCACAACAACATTTTATGCAATTTCCAACTTTTTTGGTTTACCAGAATTCAGGCAACTAATGCATATGTTTTTATTGTTATTCAGGCATAATTAGAAGTTTCTAGTGGATCAGAATACAAACGAAAGCACTGACAACGTATTTCACTCTGAAGTTGACATTTGGTCACAACAACATTTTATGCAATTTTTAACTTTTTGGTTTACAAGAATTCAAGCAACTAATGCATATGTTTTTATTGTTATTCAGGCATAATTAGTAGTTTCTAGTGGATCAGAATACAAACGAAAGCACTGACAACGTATTTGACTCTGAAGTTGACATTTGGTCACAACAACATTTTATGCAATTTTTAACTTTTTGGTTTACAAGAATTCAAGCAACTAATGCATATGTTTTTATTGTTATTCAGGCCTTAATAGAAGTTTCTAGTGGATCAGAATACAAACGAAAGCACTGACAACGTATTTGACTCTGAAGTTGACATTTGGTCACAACAACATTTTATGCAATTTCCAACTTTTTTGGTTTACCAGAATTCAGGCAACTAATGCATATGTTTTTATTGTTATTCAGGCCTTAATAGAAGTTTCTAGTGGATCAGAATACAAACGAAAGCACTGTCAACGTATTTGACTCTGAAGTTGACATTTGGTCACAACAACATTTTATGCAATTTTTAACTTTTTGGTTTACAAGAATTCAGGCAACTAATGCATATGTTTTTATTGTTATTCAGGCCTCAATAGAAGTTTCTAGTGGATCAGAATACAAACGAAAGCACTGACAACGTGTTTGACTCTGAAGTTGCATTTGGTCACAACAACATTTTTTGCAATTTCCAACTTTTTGGTTTACAAGAATTCAGGCAACTAATGCATATGTTTTTATTGTTATTTAGGCATAATTAGAAGTTTCTAGTGGATCAGAATACAAACGAAAGCACTGACAACGTATTTGACTCTGAAGTTGCATTTGGTCACAACAACATTTTATGCAAATTCCAACTTTTTGGTTTACAAGAATTCAGGCAACTAATGCATATGTTTTTTTTGTTATTTAGGCATAATTAGAAGTTTCTAGTGGATCAGAATACAAACGAAAGCACTGACAACGTATTTGACTCTGAAGTTGACATTTGGTCACAACAACATTTTATGCAATTTCCAACTTTTTGGTCTACAAGAATTCAGGCAACTAATGCATATGTTTTTATTGTTATTTAGGCATAATTAGAAGTTTCTAGTGGATCAGAATACAAACGAAAGCACTGACAACGTATTTGACTCTGAAGTTGCATTTGGTCACAACAACATTTTTTGCAATTTCCAACTTTTTGGTTTACGAGAATTCAGGCAACTAATGCATATGTTTTTATTGTTATTTAGGCATAATTAGAAGTTTCTAGTGGATCAGAATACAAACGAAAGCACTGACAACGTATTTGACTCTGAAGTTGACATTTGGTCACAACAACATTTTATGCAATTTCCAACTTTTTGGTCTACAAGAATTCAGGCAACTAATGCATATGTTTTTATTGTTATTTAGGCATAATTAGAAGTTTCTAGTGGATCAGAATACAAACGAAAGCACTGACAACGTATTTGACTCTGAAGTTGACATTTGGTCACAACAACATTTTATGCAATTTCCAACTTTTTGGTTTACAAGAATTCAGGCAACTAATGCATATGTTTTTATTGTTATTCAGGCCTTAATAGAAGTTTCTAGTGGATCAGAATACAAACGAAAGCACTGACAACGTATTTGACTCTGAAGTTGACATTTGGTCACAACAACATTTTATGCAATTTCCAACTTTTTGGTTTACAAGAATTCAGGCAACTAATGCATATGTTTTATTGTTATTCAGGCCTTAATAGAAGTTTCTAGTGGATCAGAATACAAACGAAAGCACTGACAACGTATTTGACTCTGAAGTTGACATTTGGTCACAACAACATTTTATGCAATTTCCAACTTTTTGGTTTACAAGAATTCAGGCAACTAATGCATATGTTTTTATTGTTATTTAGGCCTAATTAGAAATTTCTAGTGGATCAGAATACAAACGAAAGCACTGACAACGTGTTTGACTCTGAAGTTGCATTTGGTCACAACAACATTTTTTGCAATTTCCAACTTTTTGGTTTACAAGAATTCAGGCAACTAATGCATATGTTTTCATTGTTATTCAGGCCTTAATAGAAGTTTCTAGTGGATCAGAATACAAACGAAAGCCCTGACAACGTATTTGACTCTGAAGTTGCATTTGGTCACAACAACATTTTATGCAATTTCCAACTTTTTGGTTTACAAGAATTCAGGCAACTAATGCATATGTTTTTATCGTTATTCAGGCATAATTAGAAGTTTCTAGTGGATCAGAATACAAACGAAAGCACTGACAACGTATTTGACTCTGAAGTTGACATTTGGTCACAACAACATTTTATGCAATTTTTAACTTTTTGGTTTACAAGAATTCAAGCAACTAATGCATATGTTTTTATTGTTATTTAGGCATAATTAGAAGTTTCTAGTGGATCAGAATACAAACGAAAGCACTGACAACGTATTTGACTCTGAAGTTGACATTTGGTCACAACAACATTTTATGCAATTTCCAACTTTTTGGTTTACAAGAATTCAGGCAACTAATGCATATGTTTTTATTGTTATTCAGGCCTTAATAGAAGTTTCTAGTGGATCAGAATACAAACGAAAGCACTGACAACGTATTTGACTCTGAAGTTGACATTTGGTCACAACAACATTTTATGCAATTTCCAACTTTTTGGTTTACAAGAATTCAGGCAACTAATGCATATGTTTTTATTGTTATTTAGGCCTAATTAGAAATTTCTAGTGGATCAGAATACAAACGAAAGCACTGACAACGTGTTTGACTCTGAAGTTGCATTTGGTCACAACAACATTTTTTGCAATTTCCAACTTTTTGGTTTACAAGAATTCAGGCAACTAATGCATATGTTTTCATTGTTATTCAGGCCTTAATAGAAGTTTCTAGTGGATCAGAATACAAACGAAAGCCCTGACAACGTATTTGACTCTGAAGTTGACATTTGTCACAACAACATTTTATGCAATTTTTAACTTTTTGGTTTACAAGAATTCAAGCAACTAATGCATATGTTTTTATTGTTATTCAGGCCTTAATAGAAGTTTCTAGTGGATCAGAATACAAACGAAAGCACTGACAACGTATTTGACTCTGAAGTTGACATTTGGTCACAACAACATTTTATGCAATTTCCAACTTTTTGGTTTACAAGAATTCAGGCAACTAATGCATATGTTTTTATTGTTATTCAGGCATAATTAGAAGTTTCTAGTGGATCAGAATACAAACGAAAGCACTGACAACGTATTTCACTCTGAAGTTGACATTTGGTCACAACAACATTTTATGCAATTTCCAACTTTTTGGTTTACAAGAATTCAGGCAACTAATGCATATGTTTTTATTGTTATTTAGGCCTTAATAGAAGTTTCTAGTGGATCAGAATACAAACGAAAGCACTGACAACGTATTTGACTCTGAAGTTGACATTTGGTCACAACAACATTTTATGCAATTTCCAACTTTTTGGTTTACAAGAATTCAGGCAACTAATGCATATGTTTTTATTGTTATTTAGGCCTTAATAGAAGTTTCTAGTGGATCAGAATACAAACGAAAGCACTGACAACGTATTTGACTCTGAAGTTGCATTTGGTCACAACAACATTTTATGCAATTTCCAACTTTTTAATTTACAAGAATTCAGGCAACTAATGCATATGTTTTTATTGTTATTCAGGCCTTAATAGAAGTTTCTAGTGGATCAGAATACAAACGAAAGCACTGACAACGTATTTGACTCTGAAGTTGACATTTGGTCACAACAACATTTTATGCAATTTTTAACTTTTTGGTTTACAAGAATTCAAGCAACTAATGCATATGTTTTTATTGTTATTCAGGCCTTAATAGAAGTTTCTAGTGGATCAGAATACAAACGAAAGCACTGACAACGTATTTGACTCTGAAGTTGCATTTGGTCACAACAACATTTTATGCAATTTCCAACTTTTTGGTTTACAAGAATTCAGGCAACTAATGCATATGTTTTTATTGTTATTCAGGCCTAATTAGAAGTTTCTAGTGGATCAGAATACAAACGAAAGCACTGACAACGTATTTGACTCTGAAGTTGCATTTGGTCACAACAACATTTTATGCAATTTCCAACTTTTTAATTTACAAGAATTCAGGCAACTAATGCATATGTTTTTATTGTTATTCAGGCCTTAATAGAAGTTTCTAGTGGATCAGAATACAAACGAAAGCACTGACAACGTATTTGACTCTGAAGTTGACATTTGGTCACAACAACATTTTATGCAATTTTTAACTTTTTGGTTTACAAGAATTCAAGCAACTAATGCATATGTTTTTATTGTTATTCAGGCCTTAATAGAAGTTTCTAGTGGATCAGAATACAAACGAAAGCACTGACAACGTATTTGACTCTGAAGTTGCATTTGGTCACAATAACATTTTATGCAATTTCCAACTTTTTGGTTTACAAGAATTCAGGCAACTAATGCATATGTTTTTATTGTTATTCAGGCATAATTAGAAGTTTATAGTGGATCAGAATACAAACGAAAGCACTGACAACGTATTTCACTCTGAAGTTGCATTTGGTCACAATAACATTTTATGCAATTTCCAACTTTTTGGTTTACAAGAATTCAGGCAACTAATGCATATGTTTTTATTGTTATTCAGGCATAATTAGAAGTTTATAGTGGATCAGAATACAAACGAAAGCACTGACAACGTATTTGACTCTGAAGTTGCATTTGGTCACAATAACATTTTATGCAATTTCCAACTTTTTGGTTTACAAGAATTCAGGCAACTAATGCATATGTTTTTATTGTTATTCAGGCATAATGAGAAGTTTCTAGTGGATCAGAATACAAACGAAAGCACTGACAACGTATTTCACTCTGAAGTTGACGTTTGTCACAACAACATTTTATGCAATTTCCAACTTTTTGGTTTACAAGAATTCAGGCAACTAATGCATATGTTTTTATTGTTATTCAGGCCTTAATAGAAGTTTCTGGTGGATCAGAATACAAACGAAAGCACTGACAACGTATTTGACTCTGAAGTTGACATTTGGTCACAACAACATTTTATGCAATTTCCAACTTTTTGGTTTACAAGAATTCAAGCAACTAATGCATATGTTTTTATTGTTATTCAGGCATAATGAGAAGTTTCTAGTGGATCAGAATACAAACGAAAGCACTGACAACGTATTTCACTCTGAAGTTGACGTTTGTCACAACAACATTTTATGCAATTTCCAACTTTTTGGTTTACGAGAATTCAGGCAACTAATGCATATGTTTTTATTGTTATTCAGGCCTTAATAGAAGTTTCTAGTGGATCAGAATACAAACGAAAGCACTGACAACGTATTTGACTCTGAAGTTGACTATTGGTCACAACAACATTTTATGCAATTTCCAACTTTTTGGTTTACAAGAATTCAGGCAACTAATGCATATGTTTTTATTGTTATTCAGGCCTAATTAGAAGTTTCTAGTGGATCAGAATACAAACGAAAGCACTGACAACGTATTTGACTCTGAAGTTGACATTTGGTCACAACAACATTTTATGCAATTTCCAACTTTTTGGTTTACAAGAATTCAGGCAACTAATGCATATGTTTTTATTGTTATTCAGGCCTTAATAGAAGTTTCTAGTGGATCAGAATACAAACGAAAGCACTGACAACGTATTTGACTCTGAAGTTGACATTTGGTCACAACAACATTTTATGCAATTTCCAACTTTTTGGTTTACAAGAATTCAAGCAACTAATGCATATGTTTTTATTGTTATTCAGGCCTTAATAGAAGTTTCTAGTGGATCAGAATACAAACGAAAGCACTGACAACGTATTTGACTCTGAAGTTGACTATTGGTCACAACAACATTTTATGCAATTTCCAACTTTTTGGTTTACAAGAATTCAGGCAACTAATGCATATGTTTTTATTGTTATTCAGGCCTAATTAGAAGTTTCTAGTGGATCAGAATACAAACGAAAGCACTGACAACGTATTTGACTCTGAAGTTGACATTTGGTCACAACAACATTTTATGCAATTTTTAACTTTTTGGTTTACAAGAATTCAAGCAACTATTGCATATGTTTTTATTGTTATTCAGGCCTTAATAGAAGTTTCTAGTGGATCAGAATACAAACGAAAGCACTGACAACGTATTTGACTCTGAAGTTGCATTTGGTCACAACAACATTTTATGCAATTTCCAACTTTTTGGTTTACAAGAATTCAGGCAACTAATGCATATGTTTTTATTGTTATTCAGGCATAATTAGAAGTTTCTAGTGGATCAGAATACAAACGAAAGCACTGACAACGTATTTGACTCTGAAGTTGACATTTGGTCACAACAACATTTTATGCAATTTTTAACTTTTTGGTTTACAAGAATTCAAGCAACTAATGCATATGTTTTTATTGTTATTCAGACCTTAATAGAAGTTTCTAGTGGATCAGAATACAAACGAAAGCACTGACAACGTATTTGACTCTGAAGTTGACATTTGGTCACAACAACATTTTATGCAATTTTTAACTTTTTGGTTTACAAGAATTCAAGCAACTAAGGCATATGTTTTTATTGTTATTCAGGCCTTAATAGAAGTTTCTAGTGGATCAGAATACAAACGAAAGCACTGACAACGTATTTGACTCTGAAGTTGCATTTGGTCACAACAACATTTTATGCAATTTCCAACTTTTTGGTTTACAAGAATTCAGGCAACTATTGCATATGTTTTTATTGTTATTCAGGCATGATTAGAAGTTTCTAGTGGATCAGAATACAAACGAAAGCACTGACAACGTATTTCACTCTGAAGTTGACATTTGGTCACAACAACATTTTATGCAATTTTTAACTTTTTGGTTTACAAGAATTCAGGCAACTAATGCATATGTTTTTATTGTTATTTAGGCCTTAATAGAAGTTTCTAGTGGATCAGAATACAAACGAAAGCACTGACAACGTATTTGACTCTGAAGTTGCATTTGGTCACAACAACATTTTTTGCAATTTCCAACTTTTTGGTTTACAAGAATTCAGGCAACTATTGCATATGTTTTTATTGTTATTCAGGCATGATTAGAAGTTTCTAGTGGATCAGAATACAAACGAAAGCACTGACAACGTATTTGACTCTGAAGTTGACATTTGGTCACAACAACATTTTATGCAATTTTTAACTTTTTGGTTTACAAGAATTCAGGCAACTAATGCATATGTTTTTATTGTTATTCAGGCCTTAATAGAAGTTTCTAGTGGATCAGAATACAAACGAAAGCACTGACAACGTATTTGACTCTGAAGTTGCATTTGGTCACAACAACATTTTTTGCAATTTCCAACTTTTTGGTTTACAAGAATTCAGGCAACTAATGCATATGTTTTTATTGTTATTTAGGCATAATTAGAAGTTTCTAGTGGATCAGAATACAAACGAAAGCACTGACAACGTATTTGACCCTGAAGTTGCATTTGGTCACAACAACATTTTATGCAATTTCCAACTTTTTGGTTTACAAGAATTCAGGCAACTAATGCATATGTTTTTATTGTTATTCAGGCATAATTAGAAGTTTCTAGTGGATCAGAATACAAACGAAAGCACTGACAACGTATTTGACTCTGAAGTTGACATTTGGTCACAACAACATTTTATGCAATTTTTAACTTTTTGGTTTACAAGAATTCAGGCAACTAATGCATATGTTTTTATTGTTATTCAGGCATAATTAGAAGTTTCTAGTGGATCAGAATACAAACGAAAGCACTGACAACGTATTTGACTCTGAAGTTGACATTTGGTCACAACAACATTTTATGCAATTTTTAACTTTTTGGTTTACAAGAATTCAGGCAACTAATGCATATGTTTTTATTGTTATTCAGGCCTTAATAGAAGTTTCTAGTGGATCAGAATACAAACGAAAGCACTGACAACGTATTTGACTCTGAAGTTGACATTTGTCACAACAACATTTTATGCAATTTTTAACTTTTTGGTTTACAAGAATTCAGGCAACTAATGCATATGTTTTTATTGTTATTCAGGCATAATTAGAAGTTTCTAGTGGATCAGAATACAAACGAAAGCACTGACAACGTATTTGACTCTGAAGTTGACATTTGTCACAACAACATTTTATGCAATTTCCAACTTTTTGGTTTACAAGAATTCAGGCAACTAATGCATATGTTTTTATTGTTATTTAGGCCTTAATAGAAGTTTCTAGTGGATCAGAATACAAACGAAAGCACTGACAACGTATTTGACTCTGAAGTTGCATTTGGTCACAACAACATTTTTTGCAATTTCCAACTTTTTGGTTTACAAGAATTCAGGCAACTATTGCATATGTTTTTATTGTTATTCAGGCATGATTAGAAGTTTCTAGTGGATCAGAATACAAACGAAAGCACTGACAACGTATTTGACTCTGAAGTTGACATTTGGTCACAACAACATTTTATGCAATTTTTAACTTTTTGGTTTACAAGAATTCAGGCAACTAATGCATATGTTTTTATTGTTATTCAGGCCTTAATAGAAGTTTCTAGTGGATCAGAATACAAACGAAAGCACTGACAACGTATTTGACTCTGAAGTTGCATTTGGTCACAACAACATTTTTTGCAATTTCCAACTTTTTGGTTTACAAGAATTCAGGCAACTAATGCATATGTTTTTATTGTTATTTAGGCATAATTAGAAGTTTCTAGTGGATCAGAATACAAACGAAAGCACTGACAACGTATTTGACCCTGAAGTTGCATTTGGTCACAACAACATTTTATGCAATTTCCAACTTTTTGGTTTACAAGAATTCAGGCAACTAATGCATATGTTTTTATTGTTATTCAGGCATAATTAGAAGTTTCTAGTGGATCAGAATACAAACGAAAGCACTGACAACGTATTTGACTCTGAAGTTGACATTTGGTCACAACAACATTTTATGCAATTTTTAACTTTTTGGTTTACAAGAATTCAGGCAACTAATGCATATGTTTTTATTGTTATTCAGGCATAATTAGAAGTTTCTAGTGGATCAGAATACAAACGAAAGCACTGACAACGTATTTGACTCTGAAGTTGACATTTGGTCACAACAACATTTTATGCAATTTTTAACTTTTTGGTTTACAAGAATTCAGGCAACTAATGCATATGTTTTTATTGTTATTCAGGCCTTAATAGAAGTTTCTAGTGGATCAGAATACAAACGAAAGCACTGACAACGTATTTGACTCTGAAGTTGACATTTGTCACAACAACATTTTATGCAATTTTTAACTTTTTGGTTTACAAGAATTCAGGCAACTAATGCATATGTTTTTATTGTTATTCAGGCATAATTAGAAGTTTCTAGTGGATCAGAATACAAACGAAAGCACTGACAACGTATTTGACTCTGAAGTTGACATTTGTCACAACAACATTTTATGCAATTTTTAACTTTTTGGTTTACAAGAATTCAGGCAACTAATGCATATGTTTTTATTGTTATTCAGGCCTTAATAGAAGTTTCTAGTGGATCAGAATACAAACGAAAGCACTGACAACGTATTTGACTCTGAAGTTGACATTTGGTCACAACAACATTTTATGCAATTTTTAACTTTTTGGTTTACAAGAATTCAGGCAACTAATGCATATGTTTTTATTGTTATTCAGGCATAATTAGAAGTTTCTAGTGGATCAGAATACAAACGAAAGCACTGACAACGTATTTGACTCTGAAGTTGACATTTGGTCACAACAACATTTTATGCAATTTTTAACTTTTTGGTTTACAAGAATTCAAGCAACTAATGCATATGTTTTTATTGTTATTCAGGCATAATTAGAAGTTTCTAGTGGATCAGAATACAAACGAAAGCACTGACAACGTATTTGACTCTGAAGTTGACATTTGGTCACAACAACATTTTATGCAATTTTTAACTTTTTGGTTTACAAGAATTCAGGCAACTAATGCATATGTTTTTATTGTTATTCAGGCATAATTAGAAGTTTCTAGTGGATCAGAATACAAACGAAAGCACTGACAACGTATTTGACTCTGAAGTTGACATTTGGTCACAACAACATTTTATGCAATTTTTAACTTTTTGGTTTACAAGAATTCAGGCAACTAATGCATATGTTTTTATTGTTATTCAGGCATAATTAGAAGTTTCTAGTGGATCAGAATACAAACGAAAGCACTGACAACGTATTTGACTCTGAAGTTGACATTTGGTCACAACAACATTTTATGCAATTTTTAACTTTTTGGTTTACAAGAATTCAGGCAACTAATGCATATGTTTTTATTGTTATTCAGGCATAATTAAAAGTTTCTAGTGGATCAGAATACAAACGAAAGCACTGACAACGTATTTGACTCTGAAGTTGACATTTGTCACAACAACATTTTATGCAATTTTTAACTTTTTGGTTTACAAGAATTCAGGCAACTAATGCATATGTTTTTATTGTTATTCAGGCATAATTAAAAGTTTCTAGTGGATCAGAATACAAACGAAAGCACTGACAACGTATTTCACTCTGAAGTTGACATTTGGTCACAACAACATTTTATGCAATTTCCAACTTTTTGGTTTACAAGAACTCAGGCAACTAATGCATATGTTTTTATTGTTATTCAGGCATAATTAGAAGTTTCTAGTGGATCAGAATACAAACGAAAGCACTGACAACGTATTTCACTCTGAAGTTGACATTTGGTCACAACAACATTTTATGCAATTTCCAACTTTTTGGTTTACAAGAACTCAGGCAACTAATGCATATGTTTTTATTGTTATTCAGGCATAATTAGAAGTTTCTAGTGGATCAGAATACAAACGAAAGCACTGACAACGTATTTGACTCTGAAGTTGACATTTGGTCACAACAACATTTTATGCAATTTCCAACTTTTTGGTTTACAAGAATTCAGGCAACTAATGCATATGTTTTTATTGTTATTCAGGCCTTAATAGAAGTTTCTAGTGGATCAGAATACAAACGAAAGCACTGACAACGTATTTGACTCTGAAGTTGACATTTGGTCACAACAACATTTTATGCAATTTTTAACTTTTTGGTTTACAAGAATTCAGGCAACTAATGCATATGTTTTTATTGTTATTCAGGCATAATTAGAAGTTTCTAGTGGATCAGAATACAAACGAAAGCACTGACAACGTATTTGACTCTGAAGTTGACATTTGTCACAACAACATTTTATGCAATTTCCAACTTTTTGGTTTACAAGAATTCAGGCAACTAATGCATATGTTTTTATTGTTATTCAGGCATAATTAGAAGTTTCTAGTGGATCAGAATACAAACGAAAGCACTGACAACGTATTTGACTCTGAAGTTGACATTTGGTCACAACAACATTTTATGCAATTTTTAACTTTTTGGTTTACAAGAATTCAGGTAACTAATGCATATGTTTTTATTGTTATTCAGGCATAATTAAAAGTTTCTAGTGGATCAGAATACAAACGAAAGCACTGACAACGTATTTGACTCTGAAGTTGACATTTGTCACAACAACATTTTATGCAATTTTTAACTTTTTGGTTTACAAGAATTCAGGCAACTAATGCATGTGTTTTTATTGTTATTCAGGCCTTAATAGAAGTTTCTAGTGGATCAGAATACAAACGAAAGCACTGACAACGTATTTGACTCTGAAGTTGACATTTGGTCACAACAACATTTTATGCAATTTTTAACTTTTTGGTTTACAAGAATTCAGGCAACTAATGCATATGTTTTTATTGTTATTCAGGCCTTAATAGAAGTTTCTAGTGAATCAGAATACAAACGAAAGCACTGACAACGTATTTGACTCTGAAGTTGACATTTGTCACAACAACATTTTATGCAATTTTTAACTTTTTGGTTTACAAGAATTCAGGCAACTAATGCATATGTTTTTATTGTTATTCAGGCCTTAATAGAAGTTTCTAGTGGATCAGAATACAAACGAAAGCACTGACAACGTATTTGACTCTGAAGTTGCATTTGGTCACAACAACATTTTATGCAATTTTTAACTTTTTGGTTTACAAGAATTCAGGCAACTAATGCATATGTTTTTATTGTTATTCAGGCATAATTAGAAGTTTCTAGTGGATCAGAATACAAACGAAAGCACTGACAACGTATTTCACTCTGAAGTTGACATTTGGTCACAACAACATTTTATGCAATTTTTAACTTTTTGGTTTACAAGAATTCAGGCAACTAATGCATATGTTTTTATTGTTATTCAGGCATAATTAGAAGTTTCTAGTGGATCAGAATACAAACGAAAGCACTGACAACGTATTTGACTCTGAAGTTGACATTTGGTCACAACAACATTTTATGCAATTTTTAACTTTTTGGTTTACAAGAATTCAGGCAACTAATGCATATGTTTTTATTGTTATTCAGGCCTTAATAGAAGTTTCTAGTGGATCAGAATACAAACGAAAGCACTGACAACGTATTTGACTCTGAAGTTGACATTTGGTCACAACAACATTTTATGCAATTTTTAACTTTTTGGTTTACAAGAATTCAGGCAACTAATGCATATGTTTTTATTGTTATTCAGGCCTTAATAGAAGTTTCTAGTGGATCAGAATACAAACGAAAGCACTGACAACGTATTTGACTCTGAAGTTGACATTTGTCACAACAACATTTTATGCAATTTTTAACTTTTTGGTTTACAAGAATTCAGGCAACTAATGCATATGTTTTTATTGTTATTCAGGCATAATTAGAAGTTTCTAGTGGATCAGAATACAAACGAAAGCACTGACAACGTAGTTGACTCTGAAGTTGACATTTGTCACAACAACATTTTATGCAATTTTTAACTTTTTGGTTTACAAGAATTCAGGCAACTAATGCATATGTTTTTATTGTTATTCAGGCCTTAATAGAAGTTTCTAGTGGATCAGAATACAAACGAAAGCACTGACAACGTATTTGACTCTGAAGTTGACATTTGGTCACAACAACATTTTATGCAATTTTTAACTTTTTGGTTTACAAGAATTCAGGCAACTAATGGATATGTTTTTATTGTTATTCAGGCATAATTAAAAGTTTCTAGTGGATCAGAATACAAACGAAAGCACTGACAACGTATTTGACTCTGAAGTTGACATTTGGTCACAACAACATTTTATGCAATTTCCAACTTTTTGGTTTACAAGAATTCAGGCAACTAATGCATATGTTTTTATTGTTATTCAGGCCTTAATAGAAGTTTCTAGTGGATCAGAATACAAACGAAAGCACTGACAACGTATTTGACTCTGAAGTTGACATTTGGTCACAACAACATTTTATGCAATTTTTAACTTTTTGGTTTACAAGAATTCAGGCAACTAATGCATATGTTTTTATTGTTATTCAGGCATAATTAAAAGTTTCTAGTGGATCAGAATACAAACGAAAGCACTGACAACGTATTTGACTCTGAAGTTGACATTTGGTCACAACAACATTTTATGCAATTTCCAACTTTTTGGTTTACAAGAATTCAGGCAACTAATGCATATGTTTTCATTGTTATTCAGGCATAATTAAAAGTTTCTAGTGGATCAGAATACAAACGAAAGCACTGACAACGTATTTGACTCTGAAGTTGACATTTGGTCACAACAACATTTTATGCAATTTTTAACTTTTTGGTTTACAAGAATTCAGGCAACTAATGCATATGTTTTTATTGTTATTCAGGCATAATTAGAAGTTTCTAGTGGATCAGAATACAAACGAAAGCACTGACAACGTATTTGACTCTGAAGTTGACATTTGGTCACAACAACATTTTATGCAATTTTTAACTTTTTGGTTTACAAGAATTCAAGCAACTAATGTATATGTTTTTATTGTTATTCAGGCATAATTAGAAGTTTCTAGTGGATCAGAATACGAACGAAAGCACTGACAACGTATTTGACTCTGAAGTTGACATTTGTCACAACAACATTTTATGCAATTTTTAACTTTTTGGTTTACAAGAATTCAGGCAACTAATGCATATGTTTTTATTGTTATTCAGGCCTTAATAGAAGTTTCTAGTGGATCAGAATACAAACGAAAGCACTGACAACGTATTTAACTCTGAAGTTGACATTTGGTCACAACAACATTTTATGCAATTTCCAACTTTTTGGTTTACAAGAATTCAGGCAACTAATGCATATGTTTTTATTGTTATTCAGGCCTTAATAGAAGTTTCTAGTGGATCAGAATACAAACGAAAGCACTGACAACGTATTTGACTCTGAAGTTGACATTTGGTCACAACAACATTTTATGCAATTTTTAACTTTTTGGTTAACAAGAATTCAAGCAACTAATGCATATGTTTTTATTGTTATTCAGGCCTTAATAGAAGTTTCTAGTGGATCAGAATACAAAGGAAAGCACTGACAACGTATTTGACTCTGAAGTTGACATTTGGTCACAACAACATTTTATGCAATTTCCAACTTTTTTGGTTTACAAGAATTCAGGCAACTAATGCACATGTTTTTATTGTTATTCAGGCCTTAATAGAAGTTTCTAGTGGATCAGAATACAAACGAAAGCACTGTCAACGTATTTGACTCTGAAGTTGACATTTGGTCACAACAACATTTTATGCAATTTCCAACTTTTTGGTTTACAAGAATTCAGGCAACTAATGCAAATGTTTTTATTGTTATTCAGGCCTAATTAGAAGTTTCTAGTGGATCAGAATACAAACGAAAGCACTGACAACGTATTTGACTCTGAAGTTGACATTTGGTCGCAACAACATTTTATGCAATTTTTAACTTTTTGGTTTACAAGAATTCAGGCAACTAATGCAAATGTTTTTATTGTTATTCAGGCCTAATTAGAAGTTTCTAGTGGATCAGAATACAAACGAAAGCACTGACAACGTATTTGACTCTGAAGTTGACATTTGGTCGCAACAACATTTTATGCAATTTTTAACTTTTTGGTTTACAAGAATTCAGGCAACTAATGCATATGTTTTTATTGTTATTCAGGCCTCAATAAAAGTTTCTAGTGGATCAGAATACAAACGAAAGCACTGACAACGTATTTGACTCTGAAGTTGACATTTGGTCGCAACAACATTTTATGCAATTTTTAACTTTTTGGTTTACAAGAATTCAGGCAACTAATGCATATGTTTTTATTGTTATTCAGGCCTCAATAGAAGTTTCTAGTGGATCAGAATACAAACGAAAGCACTGACAACGTATTTGACTCTGAAGTTGCATTTGGTCACAACAACATTTTTTGCAATTTCCAACTTTTTGGTTTAAAAGAATTCAGGCAACTGATGCATATGTTTTTATTGTTATTCAGGCCTTAATAGAAGTTTCTAGTGGATCAGAATACAAACGAAAGCACTGACAACGTATTTGACTCTGAAGTTGACATTTGGTCACAACATTATTTTATGCAATTTCCAACTTTTTGGTCTACAAGAATTCAGGCAACTAATGCATATGTTTCTATTGTTATTCAGGCCTTAATAGAAGTTTCTAGTGGATCAGAATACAAACGAAAGCACTGACAACGTATTTGACTCTGAAGTTGACATTTGGTCACAACATTATTTTATGCAATTTCCAACTTTTTGGTCTACAAGAATTCAGGCAACTAATGCATATGTTTTTATTGTTATTCAGGCCTTAAAAGAAGTTTCTAGTGGATCAGAATACAAACGAAAGCACTGACAACGTATTTGACTCTGAAGTTGACATTTGGTCACAACAACATTTTATGCAATTTCCAACTTTTTGGTTTACAAGAATTCAGGCAACTAATGCATATGTTTTTATTGTTATTCAGGCCTTAATAGAAGTTTCTAGTGGATCAGAATACAAACGAAAGCACTGACAACGTATTTGACTCTGAAGTTGACATTTGGTCACAACATTATTTTATGCAATTTCCAACTTTTTGGTCTACAAGAATTCAGGCAACTAATGCATATGTTTTTATTGTTATTTAGGCATAATTAGAAGTTTCTAGTGGATCAGAATACAAACGAAAGCACTGACAACGTATTTGACTCTGAAGTTGACATTTGTCACAACAACATTTTATGCAATTTTTAACTTTTTGGTTTAAAAGAATTCAGGCAACTAATGCATATGTTTTTATTGTTATTCAGGCATAATTAGAAGTTTTTAGTGGATCAGAATACAAACGAAAGCACTGACAACGTATTTAACTCTGAAGTTGACATTTGGTCACAACAACATTTTATGCAATTTCCAACTTTTTGGTTTACAAGAATTCAGGCAACTAATGCATATGTTTTTATTGTTATTCAGGCCTTAATAGAAGTTTCTAGTGGATCAGAATACAAACGAAAGCACTGACAACGTATTTGACTCTGAAGTTGACATTTGGTCACAACAACATTTTATGCAATTTTTAACTTTTTGGTTTACAAGAATTCAAGCAACTAATGCATATGTTTTTATTGTTATTCAGGCCTTAATAGAAGTTTCTAGTGGATCAGAATACAAACGAAAGCACTGACAACGTATATGACTCTGAAGTTGACATTTGGTCACAACAACATTTTATGCAATTTCCAACTTTTTTGGTTTACAAGAATTCAGGCAACTAATGCATATGTTTTTATTGTTATTCAGGCCTTAATAGAAGTTTCTAGTGGATCAGAATACAAACGAAAGCACTGACAACGTATTTGACTCTGAAGTTGACATTTGGTCACAACATTATTTTATGCAATTTCCAACTTTTTTGGTTTACAAGAATTCAGGCAACTAATGCATATGTTTTTATTGTTATTTAGGCATAATTAGAAGTTTCTAGTGGATCAGAATACAAACGAAAGCACTGACAACGTATTTGACTCTGAAGTTGACATTTGTCACAACAACATTTTATGCAATTTTTAACTTTTTGGTTTACAAGAATTCAGGCAACTAATGCATATGTTTTTATTGTTATTCAGGCATAATTAGAAGTTTCTAGTGGATCAGAATACAAACGAAAGCACTGACAACGTATTTGACTCTGAAGTTGACATTTGGTCACAACAACATTTCATGCAATTTTTAACTTTTTGGTTTACAAGAATTCAAGCAACTAATGCATATGTTTTTATTGTTATTCAGGCATAATTAGAAGTTTCTAGTGGATCAGAATACGAACGAAAGCACTGACAACGTATTTGACTCTGAAGTTGACATTTGTCACAACAACATTTTATGCAATTTTTAACTTTTTGGTTTACAAGAATTCAGGCAACTAATGCATATGTTTTTATTGTTATTCAGGCCTTAATAGAAGTTTCTAGTGGATCAGAATACAAACGAAAGCACTGACAACGTATTTAACTCTGAAGTTGACATTTGGTCACAACAACATTTTATGCAATTTCCAACTTTTTGGTTTACAAGAATTCAGGCAACTAATGCATATGTTTTTATTGTTATTCAGGCCTTAATAGAAGTTTCTAGTGGATCAGAATACAAACGAAAGCACTGACAACGTATTTGACTCTGAAGTTGACATTTGGTCACAACAACATTTTATGCAATTTTTAACTTTTTGGTTTACAAGAATTCAAGCAATCAATGCATATGTTTTTATTGTTATTCAGGCCTTAATAGAAGTTTCTAGTGGATCAGAATACAAACGAAAGCACTGACAACGTATTTGACTCTGAAGTTGACATTTGGTCACAACAACATTTTATGCAATTTCCAACTTTTTTGGTTTACAAGAATTCAGGCAACTAATGCATATGTTTTTATTGTTATTCAGGCCTTAATAGAAGTTTCTAGTGGATCAGAATACAAACGAAAGCACTGACAACGTATTTGACTCTGAAGTTGACATTTGGTCACAACAACATTTTATGCAATTTTTAACTTTTTGGTTTACAAGAATTCAGGCAACTAATGCATATGTTTTTATTGTTATTCAGGCATAATTAGAAGTTTCTAGTGGATCAGAATACAAACGAAAGCACTGACAACGTATTTGACTCTGAAGTTGACATTTGTCACAACAACATTTTATGCAATTTTTAACTTTTTGGTTTACAAGAATTCAGGCAACTAATGCATATGTTTTTATTGTTATTCAGGCATAATTAGAAGTTTCTAGTGGATCAGAATACAAACGAAAGCACTGACAACGTATTTGACTCTGAAGTTGACATTTGGTCACAACAACATTTTATGCAATTTTTAACTTTTTGGTTTACAAGAATTCAAGCAACTAATGCATATGTTTTTATTGTTATTCAGGCATAATTAGAAGTTTCTAGTGGATCAGAATACGAACGAAAGCACTGACAACGTATTTGACTCTGAAGTTGACATTTGGTCACAACAACATTTTATGCAATTTTTAACTTTTTGGTTTACAAGAATTCAAGCAACTAATGCATATGTTTTTATTGTTATTCAGGCCTTAATAGAAGTTTCTAGTGGATCAGAATACAAACGAAAGCACTGACAACGTATTTGACTCTGAAGTTGACATTTGGTCACAACAACATTTTATGCAATTTCCAACTTTTTTGGTTTACAAGAATTCAGGCAACTAATGCATATGTTTTTATTGTTATTCAGGCCTTAATAGAAGTTTCTAGTGGATCAGAATACAAACGAAAGCACTGTCAACGTATTTGACTCTGAAGTTGACATTTGGTCACAACAACATTTTATGCAATTTCCAACTTTTTGGTTTACAAGAATTCAGGCAACTAATGCATATGTTTTTATTGTTATTCAGGCCTAATTAGAAGTTTCTAGTGGATCAGAATACAAACGAAAGCACTGACAACGTATTTGACTCTGAAGTTGACATTTGGTCACAACAACATTTTATGCAATTTTTAACTTTTTGGTTTACAAGAATTCAGGCAACTAATGCATATGTTTTTATTGTTATTCAGGCATAATTAGAAGTTTCTAGTGGATCAGAATACAAACGAAAGCACTGACAACGTATTTGACTCTGAAGTTGACATTTGTCACAACAACATTTTATGCAATTTTTAACTTTTTGGTTCACAAGAATTCAGGCAACTAATGCATATGTTTTTATTGTTATTCAGGCATAATTAGAAGTTTCTAGTGGATCAGAATACAAACGAAAGCACTGACAACGTATTTGACTCTGAAGTTGACATTTGGTCACAACAACATTTTATGCAATTTTTAACTTTTTGGTTTACAAGAATTCAAGCAACTAATGCATATGTTTTTATTGTTATTCAGGCATAATTAGAAGTTTCTAGTGGATCAGAATACGAACGAAAGCACTGACAACGTATTTGACTCTGAAGTTGACATTTGTCACAACAACATTTTATGCAATTTTTAACTTTTTGGTTTACAAGAATTCAGGCAACTAATGCATATGTTTTTATTGTTATTCAGGCCTCAATAGAAGTTTCTAGTGGATCAGAATACAAACGAAAGCACTGACAACGTATTTAACTCTGAAGTTGACATTTGGTCACAACAACATTTTATGCAATTTCCAACTTTTTGGTTTACAAGAATTCAGGCAACTAATGCATATGTTTTTATTGTTATTCAGGCCTTAATAGAAGTTTCTAGTGGATCAGAATACAAACGAAAGCACTGACAACGTATTTAACTCTGAAGTTGACATTTGGTCACAACAACATTTTATGCAATTTCCAACTTTTTGGTTTACAAGAATTCAGGCAACTAATGCATATGTTTTTATTGTTATTCAGGCCTAATTAGAAGTTTCTAGTGGATCAGAATACAAACGAAAGCACTGTCAACGTATTTGACTCTGAAGTTGACATTTGGTCACAACAACATTTTATGCAATTTCCAACTTTTTGGTTTACAAGAATTCAGGCAACTAATGCATATGTTTTTATTGTTATTCAGGCCTAATTAGAAGTTTCTAGTGGATCAGAATACAAACGAAAGCACTGACAACGTATTTGACTCTGAAGTTGACATTTGGTCACAACAACATTTTATGCAATTTTTAACTTTTTGGTTTACAAGAATTCAGGCAACTAATGCATATGTTTTTATTGTTATTCAGGCATAATTAGAAGTTTCTAGTGGATCAGAATACAAACGAAAGCACTGACAACGTATTTGACTCTGAAGTTGACATTTGTCACAACAACATTTTATGCAATTTTTAACTTTTTGGTTCACAAGAATTCAGGCAACTAATGCATATGTTTTTATTGTTATTCAGGCATAATTAGAAGTTTCTAGTGGATCAGAATACAAACGAAAGCACTGACAACGTATTTGACTCTGAAGTTGACATTTGGTCACAACAACATTTTATGCAATTTTTAACTTTTTGGTTTACAAGAATTCAAGCAACTAATGCATATGTTTTTATTGTTATTCAGGCATAATTAGAAGTTTCTAGTGGATCAGAATACGAACGAAAGCACTGACAACGTATTTGACTCTGAAGTTGACATTTGTCACAACAACATTTTATGCAATTTTTAACTTTTTGGTTTACAAGAATTCAGGCAACTAATGCATATGTTTTTATTGTTATTCAGGCCTCAATAGAAGTTTCTAGTGGATCAGAATACAAACGAAAGCACTGACAACGTATTTAACTCTGAAGTTGACATTTGGTCACAACAACATTTTATGCAATTTCCAACTTTTTGGTTTACAAGAATTCAGGCAACTAATGCATATGTTTTTATTGTTATTCAGGCCTTAATAGAAGTTTCTAGTGGATCAGAATACAAACGAAAGCACTGACAACGTATTTAACTCTGAAGTTGACATTTGGTCACAACAACATTTTATGCAATTTCCAACTTTTTGGTTTACAAGAATTCAGGCAACTAATGCATATGTTTTTATTGTTATTCAGGCCTAATTAGAAGTTTCTAGTGGATCAGAATACAAACGAAAGCACTGACAACGTATTTGACTCTGAAGTTGCATTTGGTCACAACAACATTTTTTGCAATTTCCAACTTTTTGGTTTACAAGAATTCAGGCAACTAATGCATATGTTTTTATTGTTATTCAGGCCTTAATAGAAGTTTCTAGTGGATCAGAATACAAACGAAAGCACTGACAACGTATTTGACTCTGAAGTTGACATTTGGTCACAACAACATTTTATGCAATTTCCAACTTTTTGGTCTACAAGAATTCAGGCAACTAATGCATATGTTTTTATTGTTATTTAGGCATAATTAGAAGTTTCTAGTGGATCAGAATACAAACGAAAGCACTGACAACGTATTTGACTCTGAAGTTGACATTTGGTCACAACAACATTTTATGCAATTTCCAACTTTTTGGTTTACAAGAATTCAGGCAACTAATGCATATGTTTTTATTGTTATTCAGGCCTTAATAGAAGTTTCTAGTGGATCAGAATACAAACGAAAGCACTGACAACGTATTTGACTCTGAAGTTGACATTTGGTCACTACAACATTTTATGCTATTTCCAACTTTTTGGTTTACAAGAATTCAGGCAACTAATGCATATGTTTTTATTGTTATTCAGGCCTCAATAGAAGTTTCTAGTGGATCAGAATACAAACGAAAGCACTGACAACGTATTTGACTCTGAAGTTGCATTTGGTCACAACAACATTTTTTGCAATTTCCAACTTTTTGGTTTACAAGAATTCAGGCAACTAATGCATATGTTTTTATTGTTATTCAGGCCCTAATAGAAGTTTCTAGTGGATCAGAATACAAACGAAAGCACTGACAACGTATTTGACTCTGAAGTTGACATTTGGTCACAACAACATTTTATGCTATTTCCAACTTTTTGGTCTACAAGAATTCAGGCAACTAATGCATATGTTTTTATTGTTATTTAGGCATAATTAGAAGTTTCTAGTGGATCAGAATACGAACGAAAGCACTGACAACGTATTTGACTCTGAAGTTGACATTTGTCACAACAACATTTTATGCAATTTTTAACTTTTTGGTTTACAAGAATTCAGGCAACTAATGCATATGTTTTTATTGTTATTCAGGCATAATTAGAAGTTTCTAGTGGATCAGAATACAAACGAAAGCACTGACAACGTATTTGACTCTGAAGTTGACATTTGGTCACAACAACATTTTATGCAATTTTTAACTTTTTGGTTTACAAGAATTCAAGCAACTAATGCATATGTTTTTATTGTTATTCAGGCATAATTAGAAGTTTCTAGTGGATCAGAATACGAACGAAAGCACTGACAACGTATTTGACTCTGAAGTTGACATTTGTCACAACAACATTTTATGCAATTTTTAACTTTTTGGTTTACAAGAATTCAGGCAACTAATGCATATGTTTTTATTGTTATTCAGGCCTCAATAGAAGTTTCTAGTGGATCAGAATACAAACGAAAGCACTGACAACGTATTTGACTCTGAAGTTGACATTTGGTCACTACAACATTTTATGCTATTTCCAACTTTTTGGTCTACAAGAATTCAGGCAACTAATGCATATGTTTTTATTGTTATTTAGGCATAATTAGAAGTTTCTAGTGGATCAGAATACAAACGAAAGCACTGACAACGTATTTGACTCTGAAGTTGACATTTGGTCACAACAACATTTTATGCAATTTCCAACTTTTTGGTTTACAAGAATTCAGGCAACTAATGCATATGTTTTTATTGTTATTCAGGCCTTAATAGAAGTTTCTAGTGGATCAGAATACAAACGAAAGCACTGACAACGTATTTAACTCTGAAGTTGACATTTGGTCACAACAACATTTTATGCAATTTCCAACTTTTTGGTTTACAAGAATTCAGGCAACTAATGCATATGTTTTTATTGTTATTCAGGCCTAATTAGAAGTTTCTAGTGGATCAGAATACAAACGAAAGCACTGACAACGTATTTGACTCTGAAGTTGCATTTGGTCACAACAACATTTTTTGCAATTTCCAACTTTTTGGTTTACAAGAATTCAGGCAACTAATGCATATGTTTTTATTGTTATTCAGGCCTTAATAGAAGTTTCTAGTGGATCAGAATACAAACGAAAGCACTGACAACGTATTTGACTCTGAAGTTGACATTTGGTCACAACAACATTTTATGCAATTTCCAACTTTTTGGTCTACAAGAATTCAGGCAACTAATGCATATGTTTTTATTGTTATTTAGGCATAATTAGAAGTTTCTAGTGGATCAGAATACAAACGAAAGCACTGACAACGTATTTGACTCTGAAGTTGACATTTGGTCACAACAACATTTTATGCAATTTCCAACTTTTTGGTTTACAAGAATTCAGGCAACTAATGCATATGTTTTTATTGTTATTCAGGCCTTAATAGAAGTTTCTAGTGGATCAGAATACAAACGAAAGCACTGACAACGTATTTGACTCTGAAGTTGACATTTGGTCACTACAACATTTTATGCTATTTCCAACTTTTTGGTTTACAAGAATTCAGGCAACTAATGCATATGTTTTTATTGTTATTCAGGCCTCAATAGAAGTTTCTAGTGGATCAGAATACAAACGAAAGCACTGACAACGTATTTGACTCTGAAGTTGCATTTGGTCACAACAACATTTTTTGCAATTTCCAACTTTTTGGTTTACAAGAATTCAGGCAACTAATGCATATGTTTTTATTGTTATTCAGGCCTTAATAGAAGTTTCTAGTGGATCAGAATACAAACGAAAGCACTGACAACGTATTTGACTCTGAAGTTGACATTTGGTCACAACAACATTTTATGCAATTTCCAACTTTTTGGTCTACAAGAATTCAGGCAACTAATGCATATGTTTTTATTGTTATTTAGGCATAATTAGAAGTTTCTAGTGGATCAGAATACAAACGAAAGCACTGACAACGTATTTGACTCTGAAGTTGACATTTGGTCACAACAACATTTTATGCAATTTCCAACTTTTTGGTTTACAAGAATTCAGGCAACTAATGCATATGTTTTTATTGTTATTCAGGCCTTAATAGAAGTTTCTAGTGGATCAGAATACAAACGAAAGCACTGACAACGTATTTGACTCTGAAGTTGACATTTGGTCACTACAACATTTTATGCTATTTCCAACTTTTTGGTTTACAAGAATTCAGGCAACTAATGCATATGTTTTTATTGTTATTCAGGCCTTAATAGAAGTTTCTAGTGGATCAGAATACAAACGAAAGCACTGACAACGTATTTGACTCTGAAGTTGCATTTGGTCACAACAACATTTTTTGCAATTTCCAACTTTTTGGTTTACAAGAATTCAGGCAACTAATGCATATGTTTTTATTGTCATTTAGGCATAATTAGAAGTTTCTAGTGGATCAGAATACAAACGAAAGCACTGACAACGTATTTGACTCTGAAGTTGACATTTGGTCACAACAACATTTTATGCAATTTTTAACTTTTTGGTTTACAAGAATTCAGGCAACTAATGCATATGTTTTTATTGTTATTCAGGCCTTAATAGAAGTTTCTAGTGGATCAGAATACAAACGAAAGCACTGACAACGTGTTTGACTCTGAAGTTGCATTTGGTCACAACAACATTTTTTGCAATTTCCAACTTTTTGGTTTACAAGAATTCAGGCAACTAATGCATATGTTTTTATTGTTATTTAGGCATAATTAGAAGTTTCTAGTGGATCAGAACACAAACGAAAGCACTGACAACGTATTTGACTCTGAAGTTGACATTTGGTCACAACAACATTTTATGCAATTTCCAACTTTTTGGTTTACAAGAATTCAGGCAACTAATGCATATGTTTTTATTGTTATTCAGGCCTTAATAGAAGTTTCTAGTGGATCAGAATACAAACGAAAGCACTGACAACGTATTTGAATCTGAAGTTGCATTTGGTCACAACAACATTTTTTGCAATTTCCAACTTTTTGGTTTACAAGAATTCAGGCAACTAATGCATATGTTTTTATTGTTATTCAGGCCTTAATAGAAGTTTCTAGTGGATCAGAATACAAACGAAAGCACTGACAACGTATTTGACTCTGAAGTTGACATTTGGTCACAACAACATTTTATGCAATTTCCACCTTTTTGGTTTACAAGAATTCAGGCAACTAATGCATATGTTTTTATTGTTATTTAGGCATAATTAGAAGTTTCTAGTGGATCAGAATACAAACGAAAGCACTGACAACGTATTTGACTCTGAAGTTGACATTTGGTCACAACAACATTTTATGCAATTTCCAACTTTTTGGTTTACAAGAATTCAGGCAACTAATGCATATGTTTTTATTGTTATTCAGGCCTTAATAGAAGTTTCTAGTGGATCAGAATACAAACGAAAGCACTGACAACGTATTTGACTCTGAAGTTGCATTTGGTCACAACAACATTTTTTGCAATTTCCAACTTTTTGGTTTACAAGAATTCAGGCAACTAATGCATATGTTTTTATTGTTATTCAGGCCTTAATAGAAGTTTCTAGTGGATCAGAATACAAACGAAAGCACTGACAACGTGTTTGACTCTGAAGTTGCATTTGGTCACAACAACATTTTTTGCAATTTCCAACTTTTTGGTTCACAAGAATTCAGGCAACTAATGCATATGTTTTTATTGTTATTTAGGCATAATTAGAAGTTTCTAGTGGATCAGAATACAAACGAAAGCACTGACAACGTATTTGACTCTGAAGTTGACATTTGGTCACAAAAACATTTTATGCAATTTCCAACTTTTTGGTTTACAAGAATTCAGGCAACTAATGCATATGTTTTTATTGTTATTCAGGCCTTAATAGAAGTTTCTAGTGGATCAGAATACAAACGAAAGCACTGACAACGTATTTGACTCTGAAGTTGCATTTGGTCACAACAACATTTTTTGCGATTTCCAACTTTTTGGTTTACAAGAATTCAGGCAACTAATGCATATGTTTTTATTGTTATTCAGGCCTTAATAGAAGTTTCTAGTGGATCAGAATACAAACGAAAGCACTGACAACGTATTTGACTCTGAAGTTGCATTTGGTCACAACAACATTTTTTGCAATTTCCAACTTTTTGGTTTACAAGAATTCAGGCAACTAATGCATATGTTTTTATTGTTATTCAGGCCTTAATAGAAGTTTCTAGTGGATCAGAATACAAACGAAAGCACTGACAACGTATTTGACTCTGAAGTTGCATTTGGTCACAACAACATTTTTTGCAATTTCCAACTTTTTGGTTTACAAGAATTCAGGCAACTAATGCATATGTTTTTATCGTTATTCAGGCCTTAATAGAAGTTTCTAGTGGATCAGAATACAAACGAAAGCACTGACAACGTGTTTGACTCTGAAGTTGCATTTGGTCACAACAACATTTTTTGCAATTTCCAACTTTTTGGTTCACAAGAATTCAGGCAACTAATGCATATGTTTTTATTGTTATTTAGGCATAATTAGAAGTTTCTAGTGGATCAGAATACAAACGAAAGCACTGACAACGTATTTGACTCTGAAGTTGACATTTGGTCACAACAACATTTTATGCAATTTCCAACTTTTTGGTTTACAAGAATTCAGGCAACTAATGCATATGTTTTTATTGTTATTCAGGCCTTAATAGAAGTTTCTAGTGGATCAGAATACAAACGAAAGCACTGACAACGTATTTGACTCTGAAGTTGCATTTGGTCACAACAACATTTTTTGCAATTTCCAACTTTTTGGTTCACAAGAATTCAGGCAACTAATGCATATGTTTTTATTGTTATTCAGGCCTTAATAGAAGTTTCTAGTGGATCAGAATACAAACGAAAGCACTGACAACGTATTTGACTCTGAAGTTGCATTTGGTCACAACAACATTTTTTGCAATTTCCAACTTTTTGGTTTACAAGAATTCAGGCAACTAATGCATATGTTTTTATTGTTATTCAGGCCTTAATAGAAGTTTCTAGTGGATCAGAATACAAACGAAAGCACTGACAACGTATTTGACTCTGAAGTTGACATTTGGTCACAACAACATTTTATGCAATTTCCAACTTTTTGGTCTACAAGAATTCAGGCAACTAATGCATATGTTTTTATTGTTATTTAGGCATAATTAGAAGTTTCTAGTGGATCAGAATACAAACGAAAGCACTGACAACGTATTTGACTCTGAAGTTGACATTTGGTCACAACAACATTTTATGCAATTTCCAACTTTTTGGTTTACAAGAATTCAGGCAACTAATGCATATGTTTTTATTGTTATTTAGGCATAATTAGAAGTTTCTAGTGGATCAGAATACAAACGAAAGCACTGACAACGTATTTGACTCTGAAGTTGACATTTGGTCACAACAACATTTTATGCAATTTCCAACTTTTTGGTTTACAAGAATTCAGGCAACTAATGCATATGTTTTTATTGTTATTCAGGCCTTAATAGAAGTTTCTAGTGGATCAGAATACAAACGAAAGCACTGACAACGTATTTGACTCTGAAGTTGACATTTGGTCACAACAACATTTTATGCAATGTCCAACTTTTTGGTTTACAAGAATTCAGGCAACTAATGCATATGTTTTTATTGTTATTTAGGCCTAATTAGAAATTTCTAGTGGATCAGAATACAAACGAAAGCACTGACAACGTGTTTGACTCTGAAGTTGCATTTGGTCACAACAACATTTTTTGCAATTTCCAACTTTTTGGTTTCCAAGAATTCAGGCAACTAATGCATATGTTTTTATTGTTATTTAGGCATAATTAGAAGTTTCTAGTGGATCAGAGTACAAACGAAAGCACTGACAACGTATTTGACTCTGAAGTTGACATTTGGTCACAACAACATTTTATGCAATTTTTAACTTTTTGGTTTACAAGAATTCAGGCAACTAATGCATATGTTTTTATTGTTATTCAGGCCTTAATAGAAGTTTCTAGTGGATCAGAATACAAACGAAAGCACTGACAACGTATTTGACTCTGAAGTTGACATTTGGTCACAACAACATTTTATGCAATTTCCACCTTTTTGGTTTACAAGAATTCAGGCAACTAATGCATATGTTTTTATTGTTATTTAGGCATAATTAGAAGTTTCTAGTGGATCAGAATACAAACGAAAGCACTGACAACGTATTTGACTCTGAAGTTGACATTTGGTCACAACAACATTTTATGCAATTTCCAACTTTTTGGTTTACAAGAATTCAGGCAACTAATGCATATGTTTTTATTGTTATTCAGGCCTTAATAGAAGTTTCTAGTGGATCAGAATACAAACGAAAGCACTGACAACGTGTTTGACTCTGAAGTTGCATTTGGTCACAACAACATTTTATGCAATTTCCAACTTTTTGGTCTACAAGAATTCAGGCAACTAATGCATATGTTTTTATTGTTATTTAGGCATAATTAGAAGTTTCTAGTGGATCAGAATACAAACGAAAGCACTGACAACGTATTTGACTCTGAAGTTGACATTTGGTCACAACAACATTTTATGCAATTTCCAACTTTTTGGTTTACAAGAATTCAGGCAACTAATGCATATGTTTTTATTGTTATTCAGGCCTTAATAGAAGTTTCTAGTGGATCAGAATACAAACGAAAGCACTGACAACGTATTTGACTCTGAAGTTGACATTTGGTCACAACAACATTTTATGCAATTTCCAACTTTTTGGTTTACAAGAATTCAGGCAACTAATGCATATGTTTTTATTGTTATTCAGGCCTTAATAGAAGTTTCTAGTGGATCAGAATACAAACGAAAGCACTGACAACGTGTTTGACTCTGAAGTTGACATTTGGTCACAACAACATTTTATGCAATTTCCAACTTTTTGGTTTACAAGAATTCAGGCAACTAATGCATATGTTTTTATTGTTATTCAGGCCTTAATAGAAGTTTCTAGTGGATCAGAATACAAACGAAAGCACTGACAACGTATTTGACTCTGAAGTTGACATTTGGTCACAACAACATTTTATGCAATTTCCAACTTTTTGGTTTACAAGAATTCAGGCAACTAATGCATATGTTTTTATTGTTATTCAGGCCTTAATAGAAGTTTCTAGTGGATCAGAATACAAACGAAAGCACTGACAACGTATTTGACTCTGAAGTTGACATTTGGTCACAACAACATTTTATGCAATGTCCAACTTTTTGGTTTACAAGAATTCAGGCAACTAATGCATATGTTTTTATTGTTATTTAGGCCTAATTAGAAATTTCTAGTGGATCAGAATACAAACGAAAGCACTGACAACGTGTTTGACTCTGAAGTTGCATTTGGTCACAACAACATTTTTTGCAATTTCCAACTTTTTGGTTTCCAAGAATTCAGGCAACTAATGCATATGTTTTTATTGTTATTTAGGCATAATTAGAAGTTTCTAGTGGATCAGAGTACAAACGAAAGCACTGACAACGTATTTGACTCTGAAGTTGACATTTGGTCACAACAACATTTTATGCAATTTTTAACTTTTTGGTTTACAAGAATTCAGGCAACTAATGCATATGTTTTTATTGTTATTCAGGCCTTAATAGAAGTTTCTAGTGGATCAGAATACAAACGAAAGCACTGACAACGTATTTGACTCTGAAGTTGACATTTGGTCACAACAACATTTTATGCAATTTCCACCTTTTTGGTTTACAAGAATTCAGGCAACTAATGCATATGTTTTTATTGTTATTTAGGCATAATTAGAAGTTTCTAGTGGATCAGAATACAAACGAAAGCACTGACAACGTATTTGACTCTGAAGTTGACATTTGGTCACAACAACATTTTATGCAATTTCCAACTTTTTGGTTTACAAGAATTCAGGCAACTAATGCATATGTTTTTATTGTTATTCAGGCCTTAATAGAAGTTTCTAGTGGATCAGAATACAAACGAAAGCACTGACAACGTGTTTGACTCTGAAGTTGCATTTGGTCACAACAACATTTTATGCAATTTCCAACTTTTTGGTCTACAAGAATTCAGGCAACTAATGCATATGTTTTTATTGTTATTTAGGCATAATTAGAAGTTTCTAGTGGATCAGAATACAAACGAAAGCACTGACAACGTATTTGACTCTGAAGTTGACATTTGGTCACAACAACATTTTATGCAATTTCCAACTTTTTGGTTTACAAGAATTCAGGCAACTAATGCATATGTTTTTATTGTTATTCAGGCCTTAATAGAAGTTTCTAGTGGATCAGAATACAAACGAAAGCACTGACAACGTATTTGACTCTGAAGTTGACATTTGGTCACAACAACATTTTATGCAATTTCCAACTTTTTGGTTTACAAGAATTCAGGCAACTAATGCATATGTTTTTATTGTTATTCAGGCCTTAATAGAAGTTTCTAGTGGATCAGAATACAAACGAAAGCACTGACAACGTGTTTGACTCTGAAGTTGACATTTGGTCACAACAACATTTTATGCAATTTCCAACTTTTTGGTTTACAAGAATTCAGGCAACTAATGCATATGTTTTTATTGTTATTCAGGCCTTAATAGAAGTTTCTAGTGGATCAGAATACAAACGAAAGCACTGACAACGTATTTGACTCTGAAGTTGACATTTGGTCACAACAACATTTTATGCAATTTCCAACTTTTTGGTTTACAAGAATTCAGGCAACTAATGCATATGTTTTTATTGTTATTCAGGCCTTAATAGAAGTTTCTAGTGGATCAGAATACAAACGAAAGCACTGACAACGTGTTTGACTCTGAAGTTGCATTTGGTCACAACAACATTTTATGCAATTTCCAACTTTTTGGTCTACAAGAATTCAGGCAACTAATGCATATGTTTTTATTGTTATTTAGGCATAATTAGAAGTTTCTAGTGGATCAGAATACAAACGAAAGCACTGACAACGTATTTGACTCTGAAGTTGACATTTGGTCACAACAACATTTTATGCAATTTCCAACTTTTTGGTTTACAAGAATTCAGGCAACTAATGCATATGTTTTTATTGTTATTTAGGCATAATTAGAAGTTTCTAGTGGATCAGAATACAAACGAAAGCACTGACAACGTATTTGACTCTGAAGTTGACATTTGGTCACAACAACATTTCATGCAATTTCCAACTTTTTGGTTTACAAGAATTCAGGCAACTAATGCATATGTTTTTATTGTTATTCAGGCCTTAATAGAAGTTTCTAGTGGATCAGAATACAAACGAAAGCACTGACAACGTATTTGACTCTGAAGTTGACATTTGGTCACAACAACATTTTATGCAATGTCCAACTTTTTGGTTTACAAGAATTCAGGCAACTAATGCATATGTTTTTATTGTTATTTAGGCCTAATTAGAAATTTCTAGTGGATCAGAATACAAACGAAAGCACTGACAACGTGTTTGACTCTGAAGTTGCATTTGGTCACAACAACATTTTTTGCAATTTCCAACTTTTTGGTTTCCAAGAATTCAGGCAACTAATGCATATGTTTTTATTGTTATTTAGGCATAATTAGAAGTTTCTAGTGGATCAGAGTACAAACGAAAGCACTGACAACGTATTTGACTCTGAAGTTGACATTTGGTCACAACAACATTTTATGCAATTTTTAACTTTTTGGTTTACAAGAATTCAGGCAACTAATGCATATGTTTTTATTGTTATTCAGGCTTTAATAGAAGTTTCTAGTGGATCAGAATACAAACGAAAGCACTGACAACGTATTTGACTCTGAAGTTGACATTTGGTCACAACAACATTTTATGCAATTTCCACCTTTTTGGTTTACAAGAATTCAGGCAACTAATGCATATGTTTTTATTGTTATTTAGGCATAATTAGAAGTTTCTAGTGGATCAGAATACAAACGAAAGCACTGACAACGTATTTGACTCTGAAGTTGACATTTGGTCACAACAACATTTTATGCAATTTCCAACTTTTTGGTTTACAAGAATTCAGGCAACTAATGCATATGTTTTTATTGTTATTCAGGCCTTAATAGAAGTTTCTAGTGGATCAGAATACAAACGAAAGCACTGACAACGTATTTGACTCTGAAGTTGCATTTGGTCACAACAACATTTTTTGCAATTTCCAACTTTTTGGTTTACAAGAATTCAGGCAACTAATGCATATGTTTTTATTGTTATTCAGGCCTTAATAGAAGTTTCTAGTAGATCAGAATACAAACGAAAGCACTGACAACGTGTTTGACTCTGAAGTTGCATTTGGTCACAACAACATTTTTTGCAATTTCCAACTTTTTGGTTCACAAGAATTCAGGCAACTAATGCATATGTTTTTATTGTTATTTAGGCATAATTAGAAGTTTCTAGTGGATCAGAATACAAACGAAAGCACTGACAACGTATTTGACTCTGAAGTTGACATTTGGTCACAACAACATTTTATGCAATTTCCAACTTTTTGGTTTACAAGAATTCAGGCAACTAATGCATATGTTTTTATTGTTATTCAGGCCTTAATAGAAGTTTCTAGTGGATCAGAATACAAACGAAAGCACTGACAACGTATTTGACTCTGAAGTTGCATTTGGTCACAACAACATTTTATGCAATTTCCAACTTTTTGGTTCACAAGAATTCAGGCAACTAATGCATATGTTTTTATTGTTATTCAGGCCTTAATAGAAGTTTCTAGTGGATCAGAATACAAACGAAAGCACTGACAACGTATTTGACTCTGAAGTTGCATTTGGTCACAACAACATTTTTTGCAATTTCCAACTTTTTGGTTTACAAGAATTCAGGCAACTAATGCATATGTTTTTATTGTTATTCAGGCCTTAATAGAAGTTTCTAGTGGATCAGAATACAAACGAAAGCACTGACAACGTATTTGACTCTGAAGTTGCATTTGGTCACAACAACATTTTTTGCAATTTCCAACTTTTTGGTTCACAAGAATTCAGGCAACTAATGCATATGTTTTTATTGTTATTCAGGCCTTAATAGAAGTTTCTAGTGGATCAGAATACAAACGAAAGCACTGACAACGTATTTGACTCTGAAGTTGCATTTGGTCACAACAACATTTTTTGCAATTTCCAACTTTTTGGTTTACAAGAATTCAGGCAACTAATGCATATGTTTTTATTGTTATTCAGGCCTTAATAGAAGTTTCTAGTGGATCAGAATACAAACGAAAGCACTGACAACGTGTTTGACTCTGAAGTTGCATTTGGTCACAACAACATTTTTTGCAATTTCCAACTTTTTGGTTCACAAGAATTCAGGCAACTAATGCATATGTTTTTATTGTTATTTAGGCATAATTAGAAGTTTCTAGTGGATCAGAATACAAACGAAAGCACTGACAACGTATTTGACTCTGAAGTTGACATTTGGTCACAACAACATTTTATGCAATTTCCAACTTTTTGGTCTACAAGAATTCAGGCAACTAATGCATATGTTTTTATTGTTATTTAGGCATAATTAGAAGTTTCTAGTGGATCAGAATACAAACGAAAGCACTGACAACGTATTTGACTCTGAAGTTGACATTTGGTCACAACAACATTTTATGCAATTTCCAACTTTTTGGTTTACAAGAATTCAGGCAACTAATGCATATGTTTTTATTGTTATTTAGGCATAATTAGAAGTTTCTAGTGGATCAGAATACAAACGAAAGCACTGACAACGTATTTGACTCTGAAGTTGACATTTGGTCACAACAACATTTTATGCAATGTCCAACTTTTTGGTTTACAAGAATTCAGGCAACTAATGCATATGTTTTTATTGTTATTTAGGCCTAATTAGAAATTTCTAGTGGATCAGAATACAAACGAAAGCACTGACAACGTGTTTGACTCTGAAGTTGCATTTGGTCACAACAACATTTTTTGCAATTTCCAACTTTTTGGTTTACAAGAATTCAGGCAACTAATGCATATGTTTTTATTGTTATTCAGGCCTTAATAGAAGTTTCTAGTGGATCAGAATACAAACGAAAGCACTGACAACGTATTTGACTCTGAAGTTGACATTTGGTCACAACAACATTTTATGCAATGTCCAACTTTTTGGTTTACAAGAATTCAGGCAACTAATGCATATGTTTTTATTGTTATTTAGGCCTAATTAGAAATTTCTAGTGGATCAGAATACAAACGAAAGCACTGACAACGTGTTTGACTCTGAAGTTGCATTTGGTCACAACAACATTTTTTGCAATTTCCAACTTTTTGGTTTCCAAGAATTCAGGCAACTAATGCATATGTTTTTATTGTTATTTAGGCATAATTAGAAGTTTCTAGTGGATCAGAGTACAAACGAAAGCACTGACAACGTATTTGACTCTGAAGTTGACATTTGGTCACAACAACATTTTATGCAATTTTTAACTTTTTGGTTTACAAGAATTCAGGCAACTAATGCATATGTTTTTATTGTTATTCAGGCCTTAATAGAAGTTTCTAGTGGATCAGAATACAAACGAAAGCACTGACAACGTATTTGACTCTGAAGTTGACATTTGGTCACAACAACATTTTATGCAATGTCCAACTTTTTGGTTTACAAGAACTCAGGCAACTAATGCATATGTTTTTATTGTTATTCAGGCCTTAATAGAAGTTTCTAGTGGATCAGAATACAAACGAAAGCACTGACAACGTATTTGACTCTGAAGTTGACATTTGGTCACAACAACATTTTATGCAATGTCCAACTTTTTGGTTTACAAGAATTCAGGCAACTAATGCATATGTTTTTATTGTTATTTAGGCCTAATTAGAAATTTCTAGTGGATCAGAATACAAACGAAAGCACTGACAACGTGTTTGACTCTGAAGTTGCATTTGGTCACAACAACATTTTTTGCAATTTCCAACTTTTTGGTTTCCAAGAATTCAGGCAACTAATGCATATGTTTTTATTGTTATTCAGGCCTTAATAGAAGTTTCTAGTGGATCAGAATACAAACGAAAGCACTGACAACGTATTTGACTCTGAAGTTGACATTTGGTCACAACAACATTTTATGCAATTTCCAACTTTTTTGGTTTACAAGAATTCAGGCAACTAATGCATATGTTTTTATTGTTATTTAGGCATAATTAGAAGTTTCTAGTGGATCAGAGTACAAACGAAAGCACTGACAACGTATTTGACTCTGAAGTTGACATTTGGTCACAACAACATTTTATGCAATTTTTAACTTTTTGGTTTACAAGAATTCAGGCAACTAATGCATATGTTTTTATTGTTATTCAGGCCTTAGTAGAAGTTTCTAGTGGATCAGAATACAAACGAAAGCACTGACAACGTATTTGACTCTGAAGTTGACATTTGGTCACAATAACATTTTTTGCAATTTCCAACTTTTTGGTTTACAAGAATTCAGGCAACTAATGCATATGTTTTTATTGTTATTCAGGCCTTAATAGAAGTTTCTAGTGGATCAGAATACAAACGAAAGCACTGATAACGTATTTGACTCTGAAGTTGCATTTGGTCACAACAACATTTTTTGCAATTTCCAACTTTTTGGTTTACAAGAATTCAGGCAACTAATGCATATGTTTTTATTGTTATTTAGGCACAATTAGAAGTTTCTAGTGGATCAGAATACAAACGAAAGCACTGACAACGTATTTGACTCTGAAGTTGACATTTGGTCACAACAACATTTTATGCAATTTCCAACTTTTTGGTTTACAAGAATTCAGGCAACTAATGCATTTGTTTTTATTGTTATTCAGGCCTTAATAGAAGTTTCTAGTGGATCAGAATACAAACGAAAGCACTGACAACGTATTTGACTCTGAAGTTGACATTTGGTCACAACAACATTTTATGCAATTTTTAACTTTTTGGTTTACAAGAATTCAGGCAACTAATGCATATGTTTTATTGTTATTCAGGCCTTAATAGAAGTTTCTAGTGGATCAGAATACAAACGAAAGCACTGACAACGTATTTGACTCTGAAGTTGCATTTGGTCACAACAACATTTTATGCAATTTCCAACTTTTTGGTTTACAAGAATTCAGGCAACTAATGCATATGTTTTTATTGTCATTTAGGCATAATTAGAAGTTTCTAGTGGATCAGAATACAAACGAAAGCACTGACAACGTATTTGACTCTGAAGTTGACATTTGGTCACAACAACATTTTATGCAATTTCCAACTTTTTGGTTTACAAGAATTCAGGCAACTAATGCATATGTTTTTATTGTTATTTAGGCATAATTAGAAGTTTCTAGTGGATCAGAATACAAACGAAAGCACTGACAACGTATTTGACTCTGAAGTTGACATTTGGTCACAACAACATTTTATGCAATTTCCAACTTTTTGGTTTACAAGAATTCAGGCTACTAATGCAGATGTTTTTATTGTTATTTAGGCCTTAATGGAAGTTTCTAACCAAAATTTAAAAAATGCATAAAATGCTGTGATAAGTATTGTCAGCTGCAGTTCTAAATAATTGATGAGTAAATTCGTTTGTACGTGATTGCACGGAAAATTCAAATACCAGTCTTTTTATGACGAAATCTGCAAGATTTCTCAACACATCTCGGAACCTTCCAGAACCATCTGGAAATTTCAATTTTATCATCGTTTTCTGCCAAAGAACTACCTGTATAAAACCAAATGATCATATCAATCGGAAAGGGTGTGTGTGTTATCTAACCACACGCTATTCTTTGTGTAAATAAATACATCTATGCGAGTGTGTTTGCACTTGCATTTTCAATTTTTTTCGGTGTGATTTTCGATTTTTTAAATTTTTTATAATTTTGTTTCTAATTAGATCACAAAAACCACAGGCTACTTTTATACCGTCAATTTGGGACTTGTGACAAATGCGCTCTATTGAACTTCTGCGAATTTTCAGTAGAGCGCATTTGCTACTTTTCTAGTTTTTCTCTTGTTCTCCAACTTTTGTTTTCACAAATGTTCTTTTCCTCAGGCTTTACTTTTTCGGAATTTTTCAAGAAATGAGTTTGGAAATCGAATTCAATAAGCCCGATGGAAAGTACACTGCTGGTGATGTAATCAGTGGAAATGTGATAATCCGAAATGATGTTCCAATTGAGGTCACTGGGTTGAAAATTGACATGTTTATTCATTCGAAATTTATTGTTTCGTGAGTTTTTTGAAATTCATATTTTTTAAGGTTATACTTTTCCGATTTTCATTTTGCAGAACACAAGGAGGAATTGTGAAAACTCAAGAATGGACTCCACCGTCAATGATGGAGAACTTGACGGAGACTATCTTGGAAGATAAGAACAAAAAATCCGTTAGTTGTTGCAGGCATGCTCTTATAATAGAGGTAAATTCCAGAAAATCCTGGATACAGGCTCTCACTCTGTTCCCTTCAGCTTCCCGGCACTCCCCACAGACTTCTCTTTTTCGTTCGAGGGAGGTGAAGGAACATTTTGTAGGCATTTTTTGAAGGCTGAATTGGACATCAAGTACAAAGGGAGTGCGATGGCGAAGGAGGGGTTTGAAGGTAACTTTATCTCAAATAGTTTTTATCGGTTTTAAGTAGAAAAATCAAAAATCCTTTTAAATTACAGTAGCAGTCTTAAAACTGGATGATAACCCAGCTGCACTTGGATGGCAAACACAATCCTTAGAGAAACATCCAAATTCGTCGTCGAAAAGAGTGGAAATGAAGGTGAGAGAGTTACCTTACTAGGTGGGTTTGGGCTTTTGCTGGTCTAGGGTCCAACTTTGTGTGCAGATTCGGATAGTTCGTACGCATTCTGTCGTAAAATGTGGTGTATTCACGAAGTTCTCAATTTTGAACGCTTTTTAGGAAGAGATAATTGGTTAAGCAAGATGTTCAATAAACTTTAGTCAATTAGACTAAGGACCAGCTAGCGTACCTCAAAACGGGTCTTGTGGGATTACGTTTTTTAGGACTAAAGTGTTAGAACACAGGTCTACTCAAAGCTCTTTCCAGGTCATCCTCCCAACTGGAATCGGCCGTCAAGAATCCGTTCCCATCCACATCTCTATCAAAAACACTACTAAAAACCCTCAACTCCAAGTTCGAACCCGTCTTGTCCGCACCTACCTCCTTCCCAAAGACTTTGATGAACACCCGATGAACTATGTGGTGAATCATAGTTATGAAGACTTCGAAGACATCCGAAATGGTAGTGTGGTCCATTATTTGGATGTGGATCAAGAAACGAACAAATGCAGTCATAGTGGACCAGTGACTTCAGAAACTTATGAGATTCAAGTGGAAGTGCAGACATCGGAGACAACACTGTTGCGATTGAATTTCCCGGTTATTGTGTCAGAATGGAGAGATGTGTTGGCAAGGCAGAAGTTGGAACAATAATAAGAAAATGGTTTTTTCAGTTGTTTTACATTCCGTTTATTAATGAATAATATTTGGTTTTGACTATGTTTATCTGATTGAACAAAGAAATAAAAATCTATTTTTATTCGATGAATGAAAAAAATGTTCTGTAACTATTACAGTAATTTTTCTCCACATTCCCTCTTACAGATTTCTTTGAGATTTATTCTTATTTAGGTTGATTCGTTACAAAAGAAATGCCAATAAATATCTTTCCAATTCACAAGAAATCGTCCTCCGCTTTAGTCAGATTCTAATCTATTGGACTCATCGATTTCGATTCGTAAAACTTACTGAACTCTTAATAGAAGTTATCGTACGGAACGGAGCATATTCCTGTTGGCCACTGTACACTTTTCAGTCAAATTAGTCTTTGAAATCGGAAATGGCATAGTAATAAGACCTAACAACTTCTTACACGTATGGCACAAGTTTCATTAGGTTCCACCCCGTTTGAGAGTTTGTCTTAATTTTTCGTGAATTTCCATAAATCGTTTTAAAACTGTACTCTGAAATTAGACAAAAAAACCAACGAAAGTCGATTGGCACAAACCAGAAAAACACACATTTTGTATGCGACACGACTTTTGTGCTGTGATAAAGGACGATCGAAAATAATGTTTCAAATAAACTCCCGGTATCAAAAAGTTGGTTCCGTTTGTAGATGAATTGATAACAAAATTACATTTATAAATGGAAGATTTGAGTTCATGCGGTCTATTTATTCGCTTTCATGAACCTACAGCGTAAGTTTGCCGTGAAAAGAAAATTCCAAACCAAGATGAGTCTGGTAATTCGATTCAACAATTCTGATGGTAAACATACTGCTGGGGATGTTATCAGTGGAACAATCACTATCAATAATGATGTTCCACTTGTGGTCACTGGACTTAAAGTTACCGTGTTTATTCAGTGTAGAATAGTTACTTTGTGAGTTCATCGGTAAAGAAAATGTAGTACAAAGTGAAAATTTTCAGAGTGAACTCAAATGGAAAATCAAAGACATCGAACAGAATCCATCCACTATTGGTCGAAAACTTGAATAAAGAGTTTCTGGGAGGAACCAAGACCAAGGAGGTGAGTGTTACATATATCTGGCCAATCCTGAAGCCACTTAGTCTGAATTTTCTGAGAGTTCTAAGTTCAAACTAGTTTTTCTTTAATTTTCCATTTTCAGAAACTTCTTCAAATCGGCTACCATTCCATTCCTTTCGCCTTCAAACCCCTCAAGGTAGACTACCCGTCGTCTTTCGAAGGTGACAAAATTTTCTGTCGATATTCTGTTAGAGTGGATATGGATGTCAATCCTAACAAAGTAATGAATACAACAAGGAGTTTCAAAGGTATTTGATCAGTTTCTATCAAAATCCAAGAGGAAAGTTTCAGTTTGCCCATTACCATTGGACAGAAATCCAGCTGCTATCGGGTGGCAGACGAAGACGACAATGAAAGTTCTGAAGTTACCAACAAAAAGGATTTCCATGAAGGTTTGTTTTTGCCTAAAAAGTGTATGAAGCTAGTTTTTGTGGTTTTGGACCGCCGCTTGTACCGAAGAAATTGGAATAATCAAAACTTTTTTCTATAAGTTTCAAACATCTAATCACCTGTTTTCTCCATCATCGAAACTCACTGAATTACAGGTAACCCTCCCAACAGGAATCGATCGTCGGGAAACTGTCCCCATCTACATATCCCTTTCTAACGACTCCAAATACCCTTTCATCTTAATTCGGTCTAAATTAATATGCAAAATCCGCCTACCCAAAGATGTACATGACAAAGACATCAAAATCACTGCAAATGAAAACCAGGAACAACTCAATTTGTTCAACGGAGACCTCACTCACTATCTGAAAGTTCACACTGGATTCAGTTTCAAGTGTCCATTGGTTGCCGAAAAGTTTCGAATTGAAATTGAGGTGGGAACCGCGGATGGAACCAAGTTGAAGTTGGATTTTCCAGTTATTGTGGGAGTTTGGAAAGATGGACCGGGAAGAGGAGTAGTTGCAAATGGATGTGTATCAAGTTTGCCAGAGCTTGGAACAAGTATGTTGGCAGTCAGGGTGGCTCCGCCACCGTCTTACGAGGACGCCATGCAAGCTGGGAGCTGAAGTTTTATAAATCGATTTTTGTAAAACTTGTAATAGAAGGGTGGTTCTTCATTCTGCTCCTGCTTTTCTAATAAAGTGTTTTTCCTCCTTAACCAATGTTTTGTTGAGGGCATACAATGATATCAAACGTTTGTTCAAGATCAAATTCTGAATGAAATTTTCAAATTTTAACAACACAAATTTAAAAAGTAGAGAGACTGGTCACGTTTCAAACAAAGACCACAACAGAATTCAATTTATCATATTCGGAAAAGTTGAGTATTGCACTGGATACAAACTACAAAAAAAAACGGAATTGTTTTCTACCGCTCAAAAACCGCCAAAACCGTATGAATATGTAAATTTTAAAATGAACAGAAATACATTCCAAACTCATAGAAGTTCAATTGATCGTAATTGAAAAATGGAAGTTCGATTCTCTACTGCACTTTTTCTGATTATCATTGTATTGGCTGAAGCTAAAGTAACGAAATGAAATCATATAAAGGCTGCTACCCTAATCAGAACTTGTCAAATAAGAACTGGCCAAATAAGAACTGCCTGAGTCAGAACTGTACAGAATTGCTTGCAAGCAGTGAGAAATGCCTATACACAAGCATTTGAAAAGTTTTTATGCGGGGCAGTTCTTAAAGGAGGACTGAAGTCAGAAATTTTTTTCAGTTTTTCTGAATCATTTTGCAATGCTGAATTCAACTAAACACGTGAAAACTGCCAAAAATCTCTCTAAACGGCACAAAACCGTGTCGAAAAGCAAAGCGATTGATTCTGATGGAAGAGTTTTCTTTTCCGCTCTGTACTTCTCTCGGACAATTGGTTTCTTGATGTGTACTCCTCTCGGACAATCGAGTCCCTCAAAAAATCACTTTCTGATTGTTTTTTGTACAATAATCTATAATTTTCCTTGTTTTTCTGTTGTCTGGAGCGAGATCCATGAAGATTGTTGCATTTCCTATCAAAAAACAATCAGAAAGTTATTTTTTGAGGGACTCGATTGTCCGAGAGGAGTACACATCAAGAAACCAATTGTCCGAGAGAAGTACACAGCGGAAAAGAAAACTCTTCCATCAGAATCAATCGCTTTGTTTTTTGACACGGTTTTGTGCCGTTTAGAGAGATTTTTGGCAGTTTTCACGTGTTTAGTTGAATTCAGCATCGCAAAATGATTCAGAAAAATGAAAAAAATTTCTGACTTCAGTCCTCCTTTAAACGGTCGATTCTTATAAGTGTCAGTTCTGGTTCGTCCAGTTCTTAACCGACCAGCTCTGATTCGTCCAGAGTTCTGATTCGGGACAGTCCTGATTCGTGTGGTTCTGATTAGGGATATCGCCTAATCAGAGTAAAGTGTCTAATTCCATTTCAGGCAACTTTCACAGCTTCAGGACCGATCAATTCTGATCCACAATCTATCATTTCTCCTCCAGAGTCACAATGCTTAAGCCCAATTTTGGTCAACATCAATGCTTACGCAGATCGTGTTCTGGAAAACATGAAGCTATTGAACTATGATGAGATGGTTCAAGAACTTATTATGAGTGTAACGAGAATCGTAAAAAGTGATCAAAATTATTTAATTCCAATCAAATGATAAATTTTGTTCAGCCTATACTGCCATTATCACCAAAATTGTTAGAAACTTTATCCGATTATCTGAATCTCCAGATATTCCATCATTGATGAACATTCTGATTGATGCAGAGACTAATGATGAGGATCAATAGTCTGCCAATGAAAAATTCAAGCTTTTTCATTTCAGCTACCAACAGACTCATTGAAGAAGTCACAGTTCCTTTAATGAACAACTCGGAGCTTGATCAGAATGCTGTGTTGATTGTGCTTTCTTCCATCACGGCGTTAGCTGACTACATTTCCACTAATCCATCTACAATTGTCAGTTTTCTTGATGCTATGTTTGGTGGTTTCGCTAAAGAAAAAAACTATAACGAGTGAAGTGATAATAGCTCTTTATTTTGTCAATGTGATCCAGCCAGATATAATCGGACGAATAAATGATTTTTTTGTGTTTCTTTGATTTAAAAATACGACAGTTATGTCTTTCTTTTTTGAATTAATAAGTTTCCAGTGGAAAAAACTAACCGTAAAAAATAAAGTTAAGAAAATTCCATTTCTGGTTTCAAATTTCACTTCATCTGTCTTCAATAATATAGGATGATTTTTTATATCAACAAGAGAAGTATAAATATGAATCAAAAGAGCCGATCAGCTTGAATGTTTGTTTCTTATTTTGGAAAACGAATTGTATATTTTATTTTACTCCAAGGTATGCTCTTGGAAAGTCCTGGGATTCTCAAATTATCTCATGAACCTACTACTTGATTGATAGTTTGCTATCTAATTCTTCAAAAACATTTAATTAGTAGTGCATGGAGGCACTTCTTTTGAAGGGGCGCTAGTATTACAGTTTTACGGTGATTTCCCTGGAGTTATTTTCTGATGTTGAAGTGAGAGAAGAACTGTGATTTTTGAAAGTATGGTTTACACAACCCCGAATTATCACAACCAGGAACTTTTTTAAACATTGTTCAAAATGCAAATTCTGAAAGTTGGTTTAGTGTCAGTTGAACCGGAAGTAAAAAATTCTTTTCAATGCTCAAAAATCAGAAGGAAATTGTCATCCTTCGTGAATTTCAGATTAGATCAAATAGTATAAAAGTGAGGCTGAGCTAAGGTTGAAATCATTTGGAATCGAAACATGAGATTCTCTACTGCATTCCTCCTGGTTTTCATTGGACTTGCTGTAGCTCAGGTAAGGGTTAACCAATCGGTATCTCATTACTCGGATCTTGGTGACTGATTGGCACTATCTAGAGTTGAACTCAAGCCATCCGCTGATTGAACGGAGAATTTTTTTTCCAGACTCCTACCACATACTCTCCACCTGTCACCACATATGCTCCACAACCTACCACCGCCAATCCAGGATCACCGATTTTGGACCCTATTGTGAACAATATTGTGGTCTTGACTAATAGAATTTTGGATAACCTGGGTTTCTTGAGCAACTTTGGTCCAATGCGAGCAATTATTACAAATTTGACCACTATCATTACCGGTACTTTGAATTTGTTAATTCCAATCTCATTAAAACTATCTTTTAGAATACCTGTCCAGGATTTCCAATCTGGTTGGAAACCTTCTCAGACAATCCGTTCTCTCCCAAATACTTTTTCCTTCTACGTCCAGCAGTCTCAGAAATGCAGAAAGCACAGGTACATAATAATGAAAAACCACAGCGAAATCCATTTTCTGATTTCAGCTTCCAACAGGCTCACTCAAGAAGTCGCCACCCCACTTTCGAATAATCCTGAACTCGATCAAGCTAAAGTTGCAAATGCGCTTGCGTCAATCAACGATTTGAAGGACTACATCGCCACCAACCCATCTTTACTTTCCGGACTTCTCAGTGCCCTCCTTGGTGGAATTTTGGGATGAGCTTTTCGAGATTTTGATCGGGATGCTTGAAAATCAATGACGCTATTTTTTCATTTTTTGTAATTGATAACGCTTTCGTAGTTTAATAAACCTTTGCAATCGAAATGAGGTACTTTGACTAAACTCTTTCCTTTGAATGTGGGCGAACACCAGGTTCTTGGAGATTTGAATTAGCATGCATTCTGTCGTAAGATGTGGTGTATACACTACTTTTTTTAGTTTTGATTATTCTGAAAAAAAAATTCAACAACACTTTTACACCTGGGGGGGGGGGGGCTCCGAACTAGCACTCCGGGCGGATTGGGCGCGTTACCGGTTAAGCCACAGGGACAAAAAGCGGGCGCCCTCTGACAAGGCTTCCCTTTTCTGTACATCAAAACGTCCTTGTTGAGTGAAATCCAAAAAAAAGTGACCTCTTTTTTCACAGTGAATCGGTCGAAAAAAAAACTTACAGAGATCATATCGACCCACAAAATTATCATAATCCGTCAGAAAATCAGTTTGAAACTCCGTTCAAAATGCAAATTCAAGATCAGTTATGCAAAACAAAAAGTTGTCCTGCAGAGGGTCTTTGAAGTGCACATGGAAAAAAACAGGAATCGCAGAAATGGCGGAAAAATAGGTTGATAGGAGAGAGATATATTTGAAAATGCGTATAGAAAGTCTAGACTGCCACGAGAACTTAAGGGAAAAATCCGTAAGCATGTAAAGTGCGTCCAACAATGTTAGGACCCTTCTAAATTTTGAGGCCACACACAAAACCAGAAAAAAAAGATATGAAAAATCTGTAAAGACCATTCAACTCAGAATTCAAGATAACACCAGGGCTCAAATTTTTTTTAACAGTCCTATCATTTTTCATGTCGAAATTCTATAGAAAAACTCACTCTTCCAGTTGGAGAAGTGTGCTTTCTGTCGTAAAATGTGATGCACACTGATATTTTAATTTCGACTATTTTCGAAAAAATAGTACCTTCCGACCTTTTTCCTTACCCCTTTTCCTAATCCAATGAAATTAAAATGAAATCATCCTTTTCCTTCAAACTACCTGCATGATTCTTCCTGGTGTCTTACAAGATTCTTATCTTTCCCCCTTCCCTGCCTCCCTTTTTCCTCCCTCTGTTTTTCTGGTTCCTGGATTTTTTCGCCCCTTATCCAATTTTCGGATCAGCCCCCTCTCACCTCCCGTGGAAAAATTTCAATTTCATTTTCGAAACGTCAGAAATGTTCCATGTTAAAAAGCTTCATGTTATTGTGACCTCTCTTGTTTCGATTATTCTTTTGTATTTCATATTTGTCGGAGAGGATATTTTAGAAACTCCTGAATCTGAATATCTTTATCATATCTCTTATCCAATTATCACTAAATCTGAAAATCCAGTTAATATCAGTGCTGGAAATATTGCCATAGTGATAGTGCTAGCCGAGGGCGTGGAACGCAAATTTTATCAAATTGCTATAGGTAAGTTTTTTTGTCTGAAAATTCTGGAAATTTTGAAAATAAATTTTCAGATAGTGTTGAATGCTATGCAAAAGCACATGGCTATCAATTTATTCTTACAAATGATAACAATTGGGGATGTGATTATCTGAAAGATGTGAGTTTTTTTCTGGATATTTTTTCGAACTTTGCAAAACTCTAACCTTTTTTCAAAATTGACTTTCTGAGACTAAATTGTATGCTTTTTTTGAGGGTTCCAAAGTTTTTGCCCTTCTATTAGAGGTTCCTAAGTGAAGACTAAAACGAAAGAACTTCCCAGTTATTTAAAAAAAATCACTTTGGACATAGATTTCATATTATTTTTTGATCAGAGACGTGCCCTTATGTTAGGAGATAGCGTGAAACACCGTCTGGTATGGGTTCTCAAATTTTATGCACTTCTAATAGAGGTTTCCAAATAAAAAGTCTGTGCCGTTTTATTAGAGGTTACCAAGTGAGTAAATATTGAAGCATTTTTGAACCACCCAGTTATTTGAAATAATGTTTTTGGACATTGAGTTTTGAGCAGCTTGTCGGAATTAGACGAAATATGCCATTGAAATAGAAAGTATCGTAAAAACTATTTTAGAAAAAAAAACTCTCTAATAGAAGAGCCCGTGTAACTGAAAAAGCCTAAAACGGTCTACAACCAGAACATGTTCTTCTATTGAAGGTTCTTATTTCCAGAAATTCTTCCGTCGTCACTGTGTGATCTCCAAAATCCTACCGACATATGAAGCAGTTCTCCATTTGGATGCAGATATTGGAGTCGTTAATCCCAAACGGTACTTTTCATTCATTTTCTGAAAATCATTCTCATTTTCAAATCTAACATTTTCAGAAAAATCGAAGAGTTCATGGATTCCAATTTCGACATCATCTTCCATGATCGTCACTTTTCCCCCGAAATTGGAATGGCTTCATATTTGGTCAGGAACACTAATTACTCCAGGAATTTGATAACGGAATTCGCAAATTATGAGAAAAGTTTGCCGAAAGGAAGTTTTCATGGAACTGATAACGGTGCTATTCATGTGAGTTTTTTAGATTGCCGGCTCCGTCCACAAAACCGTACCGCAATTCGCAAAGTTCAAATTTGGCCCAACACCAGGGCTTTTTCTTTGAATTTTCTCAATTTCTTCTTTTTATTTTGTGAAAATTTGAAACTCAATTTGCGAATTTAAAAAAAAAAACATTGATCATTGATGACATTCATTTTACTAAAAAAAGTTATAGTTGAAGTATATTCATATTCTTTTCCTTCTGTTCTTATCGACTTGCATCAAAGGTTTGCAGAAAAGGGTTTAAAAATTGGTGAGAATTCCCCACGTGGATAAAAAAATCTAAAACGGAATATGAGTTAGGAGCCGATTTTGTGCTAAACTTACTTATTTTAACTTCGTCTTTTCCCAAAAAAAAATTCCAAAAATCGAAAAGCTGGAAGTGATTATTGATTGATTTTGATAAGAGATTTCAAAAAGAGATAAGGGGGAAAGTAGTGAAGTAGAATGCCACGTTGCGGGTAGGCTCACGTTTTTTTTTAATGTTTTGAAAGCGAGTGAACTTTTTTTTGTACATGGGGCAAAATAGATTTTCGAGGAGTTTTTTTTTAGGAATTTTAAGAGAATTTCTATTGTGAGTCGGTGCCTCGGCCCGTTGCCGATGGAAGAGTCGGAACTGTGTCCACAGGCCGTGGCTCCGACTCTTCCTGCTCCTTTTCTCGACCGTTTCGATGAGTTACCTGTGGAGCGCACGCAATTTTTACGCTCACAACAGTAATTTCAAAAACTTTAAGGTATATCTGATAGTTTGCAACTGGCCAATTAAAAACTTCTCTAATTACAGCTTCCAGCTTATTTAGCCCTTAACAAGCTCTCAAATAAAGTCAAAATCAGAGAAATCATTTAGAAAACCCATGTTTTTCTTTTGAAAATCATTGCTTCTTTCCTTTTTCTTTTTCTGTTGAACGATTTGATTTTACATTTCTCTTTTCTCCTTTCCAACAGCTTTCAGTCAAAAAGCGGCTTCTTGACGTCATTTTTCCAATAAAAAATCATTTCCAATGAGGCATTACACTAGAAACAATCTCTATTTGAACGCGTTTTTCGAAACAAATTAATAGAAAAACAATTTTCGATAAAATCTTGCAAAAGATCAATCTAGACACAAAATACGATCCCTATCGCTTTTGACAAACTCACAAAAATTTTATGGCTGAAATGGAGCTCTATTTACAAATTTACCGGAGCGTATTTGAAAAGTTTTCAAACAGCTTTCAAGTTTTGCAGATATTCCTGGCTGAAAAACTATTTCCTCACAAATCCATTGAATTGGAATTATGTCGACGGGCATGGAGGAACTCTCAAAATGTAGCAGATCAATTTGCATATACGTCATGTGTAAGGGGTTTATTTGGAGCTTCCACAGATTTCGGGAGAGTCAGGATATTGAGAAAAGTGAGTTTTTTGAAATTGAAGACCTCATGGTATGTAAGGGAACTGAATCCAGATTGAAATAGAGCACAGTTTTTTCAAGTTCAAAGCTTTTTCAAGAGCTGCTCTCCTATAAAAGATATCTGTCAAGTTATTTTCAAGAGGTGCTCTTTTATAAGAGGTAAGTGCCCACTTTTGTTCTAAGAGTGCACGATTATTATGAGAAACTGTTTTCTAGTGATCTTTGTGTCGTGCCCTTCTATAAATCTTGTGCATCTCTATAAAACATGCCTTTCTATAATGGGTGATTCCCAAGTCTTACTTGAAGAGTGCACTATTATTAAAGGTTTTCCTATTATTAAAGGTGACTTTCTATAGGAGGTTTCTTTCCATTGAAAAAAAAATCCACATTCCCAGGGTACCGGGTACGTCCGAGACGACTGGCTTACCAGTGGAATCTGGAGCCCAGACCGTGATTTTATGTTCCACGGATGGAAAATGGCCAATTTACATCCCACTCCTGTTGGCCCTCTGGACCCAGTTGCCATGAAACAAACCAGATGGTACAACCCATTTTTAGCCGGTTTCAATTTGGAAAAATGTGTTTTTGGGTGAGATTTTTTGAGCTTAAAAATGAAGAAAATAAATGTTTTTCAGAAATACCACATGGCATCACAATCCGAAATTGGTGGCTACGAGAGAAGATGTGGAATATGGGCTGAGAAAACATGAGATGAAAATTGCAATTAAGAAAATTAAATATATGAGTAGACTCTATAGTTTGATATCGAATTGTTATTTCTGGAGATTTTTACAAACACATTTTTGGTTTTTGTTTTATTATTAGCTTTTTTTGTTCAAATAGTGTTTTTTTTTGTATTTGAAGACGGGTAAAGTATCACAATTTTATTGAAAACCCATAACATTTCGAAATTGCAAAAAATCAAAAGTTAACGGAGGACTAAAGTCACTTTTTTTTAAATTTTCGTTTCTTGTCAATTTTCCCATTTCATTAATCATGAGGAAATTGCCCAAAAATTGCTCTGAAGCGCACTAAATGCGCACTGAATCGCGCGTTACAGGTCGACGGCCGCGGCCGTCTGGCCGAGAATTCCACAGAGCGAAGCCGTTTTCTTCATATTTTTCGCTTTTTTCATACTTTTAACAAGCTAAAATTGAAGGAAATTGATGTTTCATTACAAAAGCATGTGGAATGGATGATATAAAGGCGAAAAAAAAATGAAGAAAGTGGCTTCGTGCGGTGGAATTCTCGGCCAGACGGCCACGGCCACCAACCTGTAACGCGCGATTTAAGCGTATTTTGTGCGCTTCAGAGCAATTTTTGGGGGATATCTTTATGAAAAATGGAATCAAAATGAAAAAGTAAACGAGAAACGAAAATTTAAAAAAAGAGACTATAGTCCTCCTTTAAAAACTTTTTAGGACAACATATTAGAATCCAGAATTATCTTGGCGTTTTCCGGAAATTCACAAATATTCTGCATCAATTTTTGCCAATCTTCTATTCGTTCTCTTATCTTTTCCTTGTCCCAATTTCTATAAGGATTCGGATCCATTCGGACTGTAATTCCAGTTAGAGCAGATGGCAGAACCTGAAATATAGTAGTTTGTAGCCTTTATAGTTTGTAGTCTTTGCAGTTTGTAGTCTCTGTACCTTTAATATCCTCAAAGCATGCTCCGGGTTCATAGAATGACACAGAAAATTCGCTCCAGTAGACAACTCCCCACGAATTTCCACACATTCCCAATAACCATCAGAATCTACGCGGTCAATTTCGAGTCCTTCAAGGTCCACGTGGATTTCAAAAATCTCATCTTGAAGGATTTTAAATAACTGGCACGATGCCAGGGTTTTTGGGTAGGAAACAAGGACGCCTTCCCAAATGTAGAGGGTCTGGAAATGGTTATTTTTTGAGAGCAGTTTTCTGGGTACCTTTAATAAAAAGGCACCTTTGGTAATTTAAAAAAATAAGATGGTGGTATAAGTATTTTATGAAGGAACCTCTAATATAAGGGCACCCTTCTAAAGTTTGTATCCTTCTCGCAGGGATGGGTTTCATGAGAGCAGTTTTAACATGATGGAGTTTTCGGCACCTCTAATATAAGCATACTTGTCGTGGGCGGGCCGGGGCGGGCGGGGGCGGGCAGCTTCCGGAGCTTTTCTCCCGCCCGCCCCGCTATCTGCCCCCCGAAAAGGAAGAAGTCAATTTTCAATCTTGAAGTGGGCGTGGTTTGCTGGAAGAGGGGCGGGGCCAAAAACAGAAAACGCCAAAATGTTCACAGGGTCTCATATGCCCACCGTAAGCATTCTGACGGTCTAGTATTCACTTTTTGAAAATCCCTAATGCCATCCAGTGGTGAAAAATTTGAAAAAAAGACAGATTTCTTGAGTGCGGGCAGATGGGGCGGGTGGGGGCAGGAGAAATTTTTCTACCTGCCCGCCCTGCCCGCCCCGGCCCGCCCCCGCCCGTAGTGCCATTAGGACTATCGAGATACCTTTAATATAAAAGCACCCGTTTTTTCATTTTTGAAAATTGTCATTTCAATTAGGTGGTATATCTTAAGGTTTTCGCAACTTTCTTCAATAGAAGGGCATCAATTGAAGAAGACGCCCTTTTAATGAAGTCAATCCACAATCTTTCTTTTTTTTTTTTTTGAAAGCCTCTATTAGAAGAGCTTTTTTTAGGTACTCAAAATGGCTTGTTCAAAAGTGCTATTACATGGATCAAGGGTTTTTTCTCGAATTCCCTAATATAGGGGCACCTCTCGAAACTCAAACACACTTCAAAAGTATCTCTAATAAAAGGGAACTGCCAGAAACAAAACAATTTTCCTAATTATAGGGCAATTCTTGAAGCTTTTCCACTACCTCTAATATAAGGGCACCGTACCTTTCCACGTATCTCATACCATCCTTTCATAATGTTGCTGGTAGTTGTCATTTCTCCCATATCACATAAAGTTGAATGAAACGATTGTGGGAAAGAAATAAAATTGTCCAATAAAAATTTTTTTGTGTCTCTCCGATCAAATGATGGGATAGAAATCGAGATGAGGGTGTAATATCAAAAAGTGAGATAGAGGAGCTTCGAGAAAGAGTGACCAAGAGAGTGATTTATTGGTATGTTTTGGTAGAGGAGGAAAATGAGAGAGAGAGAGAGAGAGAGAGAGAGAGAGAGAGAGAGAGAGAGAGAGAGAGAGAAAATTAAAAAGATGATGAGAAACCAAACCAACTCTCAAGTGGACCGCAGTTTTCAAGTAGTAAGAGAGGAAGGAGTAGAACACACATTGGTAAACTTTATGTTCACTTTTTTTTGTGTGGTGGCTTGGTCTGGAAGGATTTGATTGACAGGGAGAGAGAGAGAGATGAGACCACACACATACACGTCATGGGGATAAATATAGAAATTTGTAGTTGAACAACCGTTGGAAAACTTTAGTAACCTTTAAGTAAGGGTGCTACCCCTAATCAGAACTGCCCCGGATCAGAACTCTAACTGGTCGGTTAAAAAATGGACGAATCAGAACTGTACCTTATCAGAACTGCCTGGATGAGAACTGAAACTACTTTACTGCAATGGCCTGCAAGATGTGAAGAATGTCCAAATGTGAGAATTTCAAAAGTTCTTATCCGGGGAACTTCTTAACAGGTCAGTTCTGATTTGTCCGGTTTTGATTCGTCCAGAGTTCTGATTCGAGACAGTTCTAATCCGTCCAGTTCTGATTAGGAGTAGCACCCAAATAAGATGGTCAGAAAGGCATAAAAAAGTTCATACAAGTTCAAGTCAGAAAAAAGTTATTAATGTTGATGATATTTATTGTTTAATTACAAAAAAGTTATAGTTGAAGTATTCTCTTATTCTGCAGAAGACAAAAAGAAATTGAAATTGATTTTGAAAAGTTGCAATTGAAGTTTGGTCAGGATTTCAAAGGGGATTAATTGAAGTCCTGAGAAAAATCAAAATTGAGAGGCGGGCTCCCCGACAAACAAACTTACTCTTCATTCTATTAATTTCCATTTAGAGGAAAATCGCTGAACAGGCTAAAAGTGAATGTATCAACAGATTTTGATAAGAGGTTTCAAAGGAAAATCGAAAAATAGAATGCCACGTCGGGGGAGGCTCGGAGTACGGAATGCTTTTGAAAAAAAAGTCAAAAAGTGGAAACTTTTTTTAAAATTGCAATTGAAAAATTTGGAATAACGTGTGCAAGGCATGACATTGACCGTTCTGACATTCTATTGCCCTAACTGAAACTCCTCTTTCAAAACCAATCGATAATTCAGTCCTTCGTTTTTGATCGTCTTCCAAAAAATGATTGAAAAACCGGTAAGATTCAGTAAAGAGAACCAAAACAAACTCTGCTCCTCCAGAAAATGTCTCCTGAAGACACAAAACCCACTCGCCGTAATCATCCGATGAAAATTATTGCCATTGTCTTTCTGTGGATCCTGGCGGTTTATATTGCTGTTTCGATGTTGAAGAACAACGGGATAGAGCCTTCCACACCCGAAACTTCTCGACCCAATGTCCACAAATCTCAAGGAATTTGTCGATCTCCAGAATGTATCACTTTGGCTCATCAACTACACAACTGGCAGGATATTTCTGTGGATCCATGTCAGGATTTCTTTCAAGCGGCATGCGGAAAATACAATGAGCACACGATTCATGGACTCACTCGATTCGAAGAAACTACGTTCCTCATTCAAAAGCTACTTAAAGGTTGGTCGACGTTTTTTGCGGCACTGCCCCGGGGCAAGCGGCAACAGAATTGCAGCGTTGCCGAAACGCCGAAATTGTCAAAAACTTTTTCGGCACTGCATTTCGAAGAAATTTGACAAAAATTTATGATTTTGAACAGTTATTAGAGCAAATTTTTCTCAAAAAGTCAGAAATTTTAGTATGTTCTCCAGAAAATTCAAAAACCACGGTGAAACTTGGACCCATTTTTTACTTGAGTTGTTTTGGGTGACATTTTTGCCTGTAGAGCCGTTTTTCGAAACAATAAATTTTAATTAAATTGTGGAAAATATATTGCCGAAAATTGCCGGCTTTTCAACTCGGCAATCGCCGAATTGTCGAAGTTTGGCGTTGATGTTCGCGCCTGGTGCTGCCCCGAAGTCTGGCCGGTCATCTTTCGATCATGATTCAAATATTTCAAGTTCTGATAAGAAATTTTTGTAGAGAAAAAGAGAAATTCCTATCGAAATTCCTATCGAATGGTATGGAAATCTTTGTTGAAAAAAGGAATGAAACAAAAATTTTCGGAAATATCTTTTTTTTTTCCTCATTTTCGCGAAAAATTTTCATAGAAACCCTAGGCACCGTTCGGTAGAGGATTATTCCTCTAAAAATTTTTTTCAGAACAGAAAAATATATCGTAAAATGACCAGAGAGTTTTGATATGGACAGCACACAGTTTTCTGTAATTGGAAATATGTAATTTTTTGCAGGACACCTCGTCAAAAACATATCAAGAACGTCGAAATCGGAGAATGCAATAAAGATGTACTATCAAAAGTGTGAAGAGTTCAAGTTGATGAATGTAAGAAAAAAAAATTAATAACTCACATGTATTACTTCCCAAGTGTCACCCCTGGAATCCATCGGGTCTAGGTGCAAAAGTTAGACACCCCGAAGGGTACAACTTTGACAAAGTTCATTTTTGAAAAAGGGCCTATTTCCAGATTTATTGATATTTTTCAGATTCTCGAATATTTTAGCTTTTTCGACCGTAACTCGGTCAGTATTAAAAATTTTTACAAAAAGAAAAGACGTAAATGTAGAACAAAATGAGATCTTATTTTTTGCTCAACTGACCGTTTGAGCCTAAATACGGTAAGAGGACCAAAATGGCCCCCAAAGCAGAATTGAAAAAATGCGCATTTCGTTCTACATTTTCGTTTATTAACTTTGTAAAAATCTTCAAAATTGACCAAGTTACGGTCAAAAAACCCAAATTTTTTGAAAATCTGAAAAAAAATCAATAAATCTGGAAATAGGGCCCTTTTCAAAAAACGAACTTCGCCAAAGTTCTATCCCTCGGGGGGTCTAACTTTTGCACCTAGACCCGATGGATTCCAGGGGTGAAGTAATACATGTCAGAAAAAAAAAAGTATGTATTCAGATCAATGACACAAAACAAGCAATAGCAGAAGATATTGTTCAAATGGTTCGGGAATTAGGGCCTTCGCCGTTAGTCGATAAGCATTGGAACGAGTCAAATTTCAATTTGAATGGTCGCTTTTCAATTTTCGCTTCGCAAATTATGGATTTTTTTTTCAGATATGATTTCGAAAATGGCTTCTTTTGGGTTTTTCAACTACGGATTGTTTGCTATCATTCCAAAGGGCGACACCGAGCTCTTTGTATCTTTTGACGCGGGCTTCAAAATGTTTGCTGAAGTTAATTCGGCTTTTCAACACAATGAGACACAGATTCATCATGATATTTTCAATAGAATCAATAGTTCGATTGGTCAAATTATGACAAAAGATGATCGGATAGCAGTTGGTAAATTGGAAAACATTTTGGCAAGCAAATATAAGGTGAGGATATGTTGTTTAAATTAATTTATTTTATATTTTTTAGCCAATAAATCTTGAAAAAGAGAAAGTGGGATTCTTTGAATTACAACAAAGTCTTCCAAGTGTGGATTTTGAAAAAATCATCAAAAACTTGGCAAACAACAACAGAAAAGAAAATGTCTGGAAAAAAGTCATTGGAAAAGTTTCAGCAACAAAAGATTCATTCATCTTCAGCAATGACTCAAATGTAAGAATAATTCTTTTTTTTCTAGTTTCTAGTTTTGAATTTCAGCTTGAATCTGTATTAAAAACGACTCCCAAGAGAACAATAGCGAACTTCGTGATTTCGAACTTTATTAAGACTGCAATAGTGGGAGCAGTAGAAAGATGGGAATATCAGAAAAACAAAGGTTGTCTTTTAGTAAGTGCTGATATACTGTAGTAGGACGCTCCAGAACCGTCTCCCTTATTAGAACTGTCCCGTATAAGAACTGTTATCATATCAGGGCTGCTCGACAACTTGTAACGAAACTTTTCGAAAATGCGACGTTTCGCAGCCTGACATTTCGCTAATCGTAGGTATCGCAACTTGAAAAATGTCACATTTTCGAAGAGTCTCGTTGCGAGTTGTCGGGGAGCCCATATCAAAACTGCTTATAAGAGACAGTTTTGAAACGGAACAGTCCGGAAAAAGAGCAGTTCTGAGGCTGTAAAGTTTTTATACGGGGCACTGCTGGAAAGTTCTGAAGCCGCCTGATAACCTCAAGGTTTGAAGCCTGGCAATTTTGCAGGATGTCGTCAAAAAGTTCCCTCTCGCTGCAGTTCGTGTTATTGCGCGGAACCATTTTGACAAGGGAAACCTGGAAATCGCATCAAAAATGGTTGAAGATATCCGAAAAAGTTTCATTGAAACCATTCATGAATCTACTTGGCTTCAAAATGAAACAAAAATGAAAGCACTCAGAAAAATAGAAAAGATGAGAAAAGTAGTTGGATATCCAAAAGAATTGGAAGTTCCTGGAGCATTGGATTCATTTTTCAATTCGGTTTTAGTCCTGATTTTTCTGAAATTTAAAAATTAAAAATTCAGTTGAACCTCTCCCTCAATGATTCTTTCTTTGAACTTTTAATCAAAGTGAATCGATTCGAAACGGAACGATCATTGGATTTTCTTGTTTCCATTTTTCCCATGGTTACTTATGATGACTTCTTTCAAGCCAATGCCTTTTACGCTCCAAATTTCAACCAATTATGTGGGTTAGCTTGTATCAAAACATAAAATTTGATCGCCATTTTCAGTTTTGTCCGTTCCATTCCTAGACGCACCGTTTTTCCATTCAACCTATCCATCTTATGCTAGAGTTGCAAGTATTGGAGAAATGATTGGACACGAGATTGGGCATGGTTTTGATCCGGATGGAAGGTATTATGATGAAAATGGAAAGAAAAACAATTGGTGGACACTGGAAGATTCTGCAGAATACGAAAGAAGAGCGCAATGCTTGATTGAACAGTACAATAATCATGATGATCCGGATTTCGGGAAAAATGTAAACTGGGAATAATTTACAGAGAAAATCGGGTTCTAGTCGTCTAGAATGAGCTTGAGCTAAAAAAACGTGGACCCAAAATATGAACCGGACAAAAATTCCGAACAGACCAAAAATGGATCCAAAATGCAAAAAGAATAGACTGATGATCAAGATCAGTAGTGTCTGAAATTCATTTATTCCAAACTAGTCGCGGGCATGATGAAATTTTGGTACTGTTCTGAAATCACGGTCCCAAAAGTAAAATCACGGTCCCAAAAGTAAAATCACGGTCCCAATTTTAAAATCACGGTCCCGGATTTAAAATCACGGTCCCAATTTTAAAATGGCGGTCCCAAAAATAAAATCACTGAGACTTCTAGTGGAAAGTATTTTTTCGGACCGCCATTTCAAAATTGGGGCCGTGATTTTAAATCTGGGACCGTGATTTTAAATCTGGGACCGTGATTTTAAAATTGGGACCGTGATTTTATTTTTGGGACCGTGATTTTTTTCTGGTACCGTGATTATTCGGATGGGACCGTATATTGAGTTCATCCTTTTTGGTCTATCTTTTAGCGTGGGTCCGAGCCGACAATTTCCGTTTTCAGTTAAATGGGTCAGTAACAATTGGTGAAATGGCAGCTGATCTCATTGGAATCGATGCTTCATGGAAAACATACAAAAAGCTGGATTTGTCTCGTGAGCCCGGAATAATTGGTTTTGAGGACTATAACAAAGACAAACTATTCTTCCGAATTACTGCATTAGTGAGCCGTCATTTTTCCGAAAATTGAACAAAATTGAACAAAAAATTACAGAATTGGTGCAAATTCGGAGCCACCACTTCTTTGGCTGACCAGCTCACGAAACAACATCCAACGAGCAGTTTCCGTGTGAATGGAGTCTTTTCCAATTTGAAATCATTTGCCGAGGCATACAATTGTCCAGTTAGATCACCAATGAATCCGGAAAAGAAATGTGAACTCTTTTAAAAAATGACTCGTTTAGAACTAGATATAATAATAAAGATAAGTAAATTATTTTCATTGATTATAACTACTGTAAAAACTGTATTTGAAGAGCCCCTATGATAAAAGGGTCCCGAGCGCATGTTTGCAACAATGGAGAAGCCCTGCAAAGTGTGTTTTTGATGAACACGATCAATTTTAAGAGCTCCTACATAAGAAGAGGCCTCAAAAATAATTGAAAGAAGCTGCTAGAAAAAGACGATAGGAAAACTTTCAAGCCTTCCGAAATCCCTCTGAATCTTCCTTAAATTTTTCCAGCTATTTCATTTTCCCCCAAGTTTCCATTTTACCCTTTCTGTGCAGTATCAATTCAAAGTCAGATTTGCAATTTCATAAAACTTTATTGAATCGTTATAGTTGAAGTAGATTCATATTTGCTGAAGACTATGTATTCTGTTGAATCCATCGGCTAGAAGTTCCACGTAGCTTTACGAAGCCCTGAAAAGTAATAGAAGAGAGTTAGGAGGTGCTGCCCCGGTTCAGAACTCTGTAGCGGGAGAGATTTTGATCTCAAGTTTTCTGATATTTTATGTTTTGGCAATAAATGATTTGTAGAGAAAAAATGCTCTATTGATTGGTATAAAATGTGCCTGGGATTTCAGTGAAATTTTTTGTGAAATCAAGAAAAAAAACGCCAAAATTTCTACAGAAACCCTAGGCACAATTTACACCATTCGATAGAGATTTTTTCCTCTAAAAATTTTTGTAGTCAAAACATAAGATTTTGAAAAAAAAACAGACCAGCCTGGAGATCAAAATCCCTCCCGCGCGGCAGAGTTCTGATCGGAGGAAACACTGTTGAGACAGCACTATCGGGGATAGGGTTGGGAAAGTGCGCCCTAATGAGAAACACATTTTGCTGCCTGGTCTAGTTGTATACTCAGTCAACGTTTGTGTATAAACGTTGAATACTCAGCTCAGGCAGCCAAATTCCTCAACAGAGCGCATTTTCCCACCCCATCCCCGATAGTGTTGTGATAGCCGGACTCCTAGAAATACAAACTTACTTATCATTATATCAATTTCCTTTAAAAGGAAAGAGGCGAAAACTGATACTGATTTTTTTTTTCGCGGCGAAAACTGATACTGATTGTATCGATTGATTCTGATTTATAAAAAAAGATAAGAGGGAAAGTAGAGAAATAGAGTGCCACGTGGAGGTCAATCTCAAAACAAAACAAAAAAAAAACCGTTTTCTTATCTGATCCACGTGAACTGCAAAAATTCATTTTTGCCCCTTTTTATTTCGCCACGTGAACTTGACCCCTGCCCCATTTTTCTGTACCGCCCGTAATAGCCCCGCCCCTTTCCCCCTCTCTTCCCTAATCATTCCCAAAACCATCTAAACAACGAAAAACAAAAAACCTCGGCTCGGATTTTAAAAAAATCTGAACGAATTGTTTCTGATCGTCATGCCAAGATCATCAAGTGAAGAAGAGGAAGAAGAAGAAGAGGATGAGTTGGAAATGGTGGAAATCGATTGTGGTGAAGATGATGATGAGGAGGATCTGTTCATGCAAATCGAGATGAGTGATGTACTCAAAATTCAATTGAGCCTCATCAAAGAGTTGGACAACATGATTTTTGATAGCTTTGAAGAGTGAGTTTTGGGAAGGGGAAGGGGGCCAGAAGGACTACAAACTATAATTTTTATGCTGAATTCATTTTTGTGTCGAAATCGTTGAAAAATCGCTCTGAAAACTAAAACCAGCGTCGAAAAATTGTATTTTGAGCTGTAAAACAAGCCGACAAGTAAATTGGAGCTTTTTTGATTGATAAGGGTGCAGAAGGTAACGAAAATATTGCTAAGCCCCTGAATTTTGAACTTGGCCCCAATTTTTCTTTCTATGATCATTGATGATTATGATGCAGACCGCGCCGCACGCTCTTGAAAACTTTTTGCACGCTTTTCCAGAAGCCTTCTGATGTGAGTCCTATTTTGGAAGTACTGATGTTTCCGGAAAAATTTTTCATGTTGAAAGTGGTCAAAAATTACTCTGATAGGCTCTAATAGCTACCGAAGATTCAGTGGAAGGGGCGCGGCCGTGGCCGAGAATCTGACAGGGCGGGGAAGTCTTCCGCTTCGTTTTATTGGCTAAAGAAAAGTGTCGCCAACATGCGAAATAGCTGAAAAACGATGGGAAAAAAAGAACCTACGCTGTCGGATTCTCGGCCACACGGCCGCGGCCATCAGTTTGTAACTGCCGGTTTCACACGCGATTTCGGTAGGTCGCGTGCAAGCTGCAAGTTGAGAGTTTACGCACCGCACTCCAGGCCGTTTTTGAACTGAATTAAAAGTAAAAAATGAATCCAGCATTAAAAATACCCCCGGCCTCATACAACTCCAATTTTTCCCTCTTTCCAGACATCAACAAATTCTGGAAAACGCGAAAGAAATAGTGGAAATGTACAATGCGAAAAAGAGTGAAATGGCCGACGAGCTTCGTTTTTTCATGAAACGTTTTCGTCGCATCATGAAGATGTCCAATCAACAGGCTCAATTCGGTGTTAATGAATTTCGAAAATCATTGAGAGAAGTGTTGACATTATATGTGGAAGTGAATAATCGAATGAAGATGGAGGAAAAGGGAGTTATCAAACAGGATGCATTCATTGCTCAAATTGAGAAGAATCTTAAGGAATGGAATGAATTGAAAGAGAATGTGAGTGATTTGAGAGGTGATAAGTGAGAGATTTGAGTTTATTCTGAAAGTGTTAAGCCGCCGTAACACACAGAGATGCGTGGCGTGCGCGCGTCGCGTGCTTGCCTTCTTTGTACAAGATACTAGTTCTGGACCGATTTTCGACTTTTTTCCGAGAATTTGTGTGATTTTCTGCTAACTAACTTCGATTTATCAGTACAAATTCGAGAAAATTCGAGAAAAATCGGTTGGAAACGAACATTTTAAACCGAGAAGAGAAGGACGCTACGCGCGCACGCAACGCATCCCGCCTTGTGTTGATTTTTTATTGAACGATCAATAACGATGTTGTTTTGTATGCTGATTCCAAATGTTTCCTTTCAACTCGCTTTTAAAAAGTATCTTTTAATTGTACAAAAATGTTAGGAACAAGCGTCAATTTAAAATTTATGACCACGGGCACTGGCCTAGAATCCGAAGAGTTGACGATTTTCGGAAGATTTTTTGAGTTTTTGAGCTGATCGATCATTTTCACGGCAATTTCACAAGGAAAATGGAAAGCAGCACAAAAAACTGATAGAGAATGGAAGAAATTGTCTGTATAGTTGGCGGATTCTAGGCCAGCGGTCGCGGTCGTCAACGCGGTTTCGTGCCGTTTTGAACTGTTTCTGAAGCGAAGAAAATGAAAATTAAAAAATGCGTCTGCAAAAGAAACTGTCTATTCTTCCTTGAAAACTTTCAATTTTGCAGATTCAAAAGCTGAACACTGAACTATTCCAACCTGCACCACCGCCTCTTCCCACTGTCCTTCCCTCCACAACTACCACCAGTTTAAGCTATACTAGTACGTCAAGTTATGCCAGTTCCTCGAGTTTCAGTGAATCGAATCACACTGAAAACACACCAAACAAACCAGTTGAAACAGAGGTAATTTTATTTTAGGTTTAGCATCCTAAAGTTGAAAATTGTTTAAATAAATTTCATGGGCTGTATCCCGTTTCTGAACTTTTCCGTGCCAGAACTGTGACTTTATCAGAACAGCACTGTACCAAAACATGTCTGTTCTGATACGGGACAGTTCTAGTTAGGGACAAGGTTCTGGAACGTCCTACCGTGAAAATGTAGATTAACACCCACGCCTAAAATGTAAATCATGCAATAAATATTCTTTCACAGAAGAATCAAAGTGACCTCCCCCTTCCGTCAAAAAAGATGGATCCGGTCAAAGAGCAGGGACAGAAATTGGCCGGAATGTCGTTGGCTGAGAATCCGCCAAAAACTGTTGAACAATACGTTGCCAGTCTTCCACGAAAACAAAGAGATTGATTTTTTGATTCAATCAATTCCGGAAAGCGTATAAACCTGTCTTTTTTCCTATGCAGAATGAATAACACTTGTTTTGATTTTTTGTTTATTTTTGGAAAAGTCAGAATGGAATTGAAACCCGATTTTGAATTCCAAACATTAAAATAACTGTCTGGAGGTCCTCATTACATTTATAAACACAATTTAAGATGGAATAGAGTTGCTCGATTCTTGCAGATGCTGCCAACACAGAACGTTTTTTGCGGCACTCTTTGAGTAAAAGCTCTTTTTGCTCGGTTTCCGCGGCTACGATGTCTCCCCAAGCGGTGTAGTTTTGAAGGCCTGAAAAAGGAAAAAGCACATTTTTGTGATGCTTTCCAGCTTTTGGCTCCGCCTATTTTCCAGCAAGCCACGCCTCTTGAAAAAGGACTGAACTCGGTTATTTTTATTATCACTTTAGACGTAATTTTACTTGATTTCATTTTTTATTATGGATTTGCTCAGAAGCAGCTCCGAACAGTACGAAATCGCATATAAAAGCAGTGCCGGCCACAAATTGTTCACCGCGGCCGCTGGCCTAGAATCCGACAACTGAAAGATGAACATTTCATTTCTTTTCGTATTTTTTTGTGTTGTTCTCTGCGAAACTGTCGTGCAAAAATGAACAAAAAACACGAATAACAGAAAAATACAGCCAAGTTGTCGGATCCTACGTCAGCGTTTTCTATGTTAAAATTGTGCGTTTTCGACGAATTGTCAGGGTTTCTCCGATTTTTTTCTGTGCTTTGACAATATAAAATTGCAAACTAACGAAAAAATTGCCCAAAATATATGAACTTACTTCCATTATAAGAGACCAAGGCAGTCAAGGCGGCAAACTCCTCATCACTTGGCATAACCTTTTTCACCTTTTCCACCAAAGTTTTTCTAATTCTCTGTGCTCGTTCCATATCAGTGGTGGCAGGGAAGATGTCCACACCATTTGGATACCTCAGCTCATCTTTTTCACTCTCATAGCAATACATGGCTAAAGCGAGCAAGCTGTATTTCCGTGCATTGTGCTCCAAAAATTTGATTTGGTCTTCAATGGTGAGCTTTTTGAATACAGGAAGATGCTTGAGGAAGTTGATTGATGTGGCGCGGTCGATTGCAATCCACTCGATGAATGAGGATGCCGAACGATCACTGATGATAAAGCTATCAATGTCAGTGGACCACAAGAGACCGGTGGGGGTTAGCCAGCTGGAAAAAAGCATAGAGTGAAAAATTTCTGTTTTAGAAATTATTAAATTGGGAACTACCCTTGAACAGAACTGGACAAATCGAAACCGGACGAATCAGAACTGGCCGGAGAAGAACTTGGCAAATCAGAACTTGTATAAAAACTAAGCAACTCAGAACCGCCTGCGTCTGAACGGCACCTAATCAGAACTGCCAGGAGGAGAACTGAAACAACTTTGCTTCAATAGCCTGCAAGATGTGGATAGTGCCCAAATACTAGCATTTAAAAATTTCCTATCCGAGCTGATTTTAAACGGTCGGTTCTTATATGGGTCAGTTCTGATCAGGGGGAACACCTTAAAATGTACTCACTTTCCTTCAAACCGGAAAATATTGAAATCTTTTTTCCGCTTTTCATTTAAATCCATGATAAGATTTTGAATTCCAGAAGTACTCTCTTCTTCTATCTGTCTCTCCCGTAACAACATCAAATCCTTGGTCTCCATATTCAACTCCAAACACTTTTGGTACTTGCAGTGCCTGCACATGGTTCCAGGCTTACATTTGCAAGTCTGAAGAGCTTGTTGAGTGCGCAGGGTACCATTGAGGAGGTTCAAGCATGTTCGTCTGAAGTGACATGAGCAACTGTTACAGCAGGGAACCTGAAATTTTTTTGGGTCTTTTTTTTCAATTTTTTTTTGTTCATATGTTTACGTTCAACAATTTCCGGTACCAGACTCGGTTCAAAAGTCCAAATTTGGAATCAAAAAATTGAAAATGTTAAAAGATCGCATGACTTTTCAAACTGATAATTAGATGCTTGGAATGTCACAGAAAAGTCAAACACCTCTAATTACTTTCATAAATTTTGCGTTAATAGCCATTTACTGAGAAAAAGAGGTCGTGATCAAAAACCATGTGTTTACACTGCAATTCTTGTAGTCAACTATGAATCCTGGAAGGTCAGAATGAACGTTGTCTGCGTTTTTCGAGTTTTATTGTCTCATAAAATCTGGCGAAAAATGGCAGCCGATAGTCCAATTTTTGTATTCTGGCAGAGGATCAGAAAGATCAGAACCAAGGGTTTCTCTTGTGGTCATTTCGCTCGGTCCGCAATTTTGCGTGATGGTGAACCGAAGTGATTTCAATTAACGATTTTGTTCGATTATGGTTAAAATTCAAATTTTGAACGAATTTAACAGTCTATTCGTCAAATATTAAATGTCGTCACTCAAAATGCCGACTGTGCATGTTCACCATGACGCAAACTTGCAGACGAAAAAAAGCGCAACTCGGCATTTTAAATGACGATAACGATAAAGTTATCGCTAAAACTTGATCGTAAATGCTTTTTTCATTATAAAAAAAAATTTACTCTTCTAAAATTTTTTGAATCATCGTCAATCAAAATGCTGGCAATGCGTGTTCACCGTGACGCGAAGTTGCGGACTACCTGTAGAATTGCACGAACTGCAGACAGCGCGGAGATAGACTTTTTTTTCTAGTGTTTTCATTGTTCGTGGTGTTGATCTATTATTGCAGTTACAAATTCGAACGATTTAGAAAGCTCCTTCTTTTTCAACTTTTGAAGATGCTTTTCTAATAGAGCTTTCATTGTTTTCTTTTTCTGACTTTTACCCAGCACCAACTCGTAAGTCTTCCTGTTTGTGTGTGCCAGAGCACTGATTTTTGAGCTCATACTCTGTGTGTATCCTCCAAATAAAAGGTGTGCAAAAGAAACAAGCTATGGCTAATCTAATCCGATGACCAACGCTAGAAATAACATAAGAATGCGTGCAAAATGCCTTTTTTTATGTTCAAGCTTAAAGTTCCAAAATCACTCACCCCACTACAAATAAGTATTGTCCATCGGCCACACACCATACACGGAAGAGCCATTTTAAAAGAGGTCAGAAGCCAGAAGAGGTAGGAATATGTGAAGGTGATAATCAAACACGCGAAGCAAAAGAGATTTATCTTAAAAAGGGGGCGTGGCGCTAAATAATATGTTGAAGGAGACATCAGAATTATGTACGATCACAATTTTGCAATCGTAATTAATGTTATTGGGAAAACATTCAAAGAAGGAAGTCTTTAGGGAAGGTTTTTGCTTTTTGAAACAGATCTACACATTCTGAGAATTGTTAAAAAGGATTAAGAAAAAGAAAAAAGAGTGGAGTTTAGTGGTGTTGATCTTGTATACTTTACTGATAGTAGATTTCAGAACACATCTGAAATTCAAGTTTTTTTTTAATTTAACAGTTTTTCAGAAGACAGCTTTATTAAAAGTTATGGATTAAAATGTTGGTTTTGCATGTTCACCGTGAGGAAAAATCGCAAGGCTAAACAAACAAATTTCAATGTTACTCCTAATCAGAACTGCCTCAATCAGAACTGCCCGGATGAGAACTGAGACAACTTTGTTGCAATGGCCTGCATGATCAAATACGTGCATTCAAAAAGTTATTATCCGAGACAGTTTTTGAACGGTCGGTTCTTAAAAAGGTCAGTTCTGATTCGTCCAGTTCTGCTTAGCACCAAAATGTTAGGGTAACAGGAAAAGATCACATGATGCAGGGAAACAGGGGAAAAAGTTCACCGGAGACTACAGGGTAAGCACTGACTCACAAGTCGGGTAAAACTTGTATTAGAAGGGTCCTTGAAACAATAAAAGAGCATGCTCTTCTCATACAGTTTTTTCGGCAGCTATCAAAATAACAATTAAAGACAATTAATCAATATAACATTTGAAAGCTTATTGTACCATAGCCTTCTGATGAAGCTCTTTGCACAAAGTAACAGTTTGAATATCTCTTTGAGTACAAACAACATATGATTCTATTGCCATCAAATCGAGATAACGATCGCCAGCTTTTGATATTGATAGCCTCTTCTTCTCTACATTATTACAACAGTATTTGAACAAAGTTTTGTGGAAATCATCTCGAGCGGCAGTGATTTTGATTTGAGCATCTTCTGACATTTCGTGGGCATTGGCTAGAAATAGAAAATTTTTAAGTTTTGGAATCTTTTCAACACATGGTCGCCGATGCGCATGTACCTTTAAATTTTCGTAAACCTACATGAGGGGGAACGAGTTGCGTGCGCCGCGTCGCGGTTTCGCTTCGGACATGCATTAAATGATACGCAGAAATTTTTTCTCATTGCCTCCAACTGCCGCGACGCGGCGCACGCAACGCGTCCCCCTTCATGTAGATTTACGAGAATTTAAAGGTACATGTGCATCGGCGGCCCTGTGCTTCAATTACCTGGATTACAAGCAAACATTGCTGAAAGGAGTGCAAGCTCAATGTCGTCCGGTTTTACTTCATTCAACTTTTTGAGCAATGTGTGATTAATTCTTTTAAGTACAGGAATCTCCTCGAATATTTCTTCAATAATTGGAAATTCATTCTCCCCATCGGTATACTTCAACTCGTCAAGTTTACATTTGAAGCAATGGAATGCCAACGCGAAGAGTGATTGCTTCGGTTCATTCGCTTCGATAAATTGGAGTTGGTCTTCGAAAAAAAGTTTTGGGAATACATCGAACTTTTTGAAAAAGAAAACAGTGGTCACTCTGTTGATAAGGTTCCATTCAGACAATGATCGTGGTTTCTGATCAACGATAAACTCGTCGATATTCTGTGAATAAACCAAATTCACTGTAGTGGGGTTTAGTCTGAAAAGAAAAAAACCGTTTAAAAAAAAATCGATTTCTACTCACCCATCGATCACTCTATTGTTTAAAAACGTATGCTTCTTCTCCTCGATAAACACCAACATTTTTCGAGTAGCAATGTCACCCTTCAAAAACATTGAGCAACGTCTCTTTCTACATGGTCCACATTTCCTTGAACAGCAGTCGGAGTCAAACTTGCAAGGCGCAAGGTGTTTCTTATTCTCACGGCCTGAGAACAAACGACAGGCGTTACAGACAACGAGCTGAAAAAATCGTGGTTCGTTTTTGAATTCTCTGTTAATCGGTGGGATTTTCTCATGACCCAAGTTTTCAAAAGTTAAACTAGTCTGTTATTTTCTACACTAATGAACCGTAAAAAACAGTAACAGAAGATACCCTGAAATTGACGAGCCTCACTAATATGAAAGCCCCCAAGAACGTGATAGGAATGATTGGCAAGGTCCTCTATTAGAAGAGCCCTTTTATATTTGAGAACTCTCAAAAATTTGAACTTCGAGCAATAGAAGAACTTGCTCTTCTAATAGAGTTTTACGGTATGTACCACATATATTTATTTTATATTTATTTAATAGCACTGAAAAGGTCCAAGTGAAAAATAAACGCGATTTCTCAAGCCGACTCCGGCTCCCCTCCCCAGACATCAGGATCTGTCCATTTACGTCAAGCTATTCCGTAATAAAATTATAATTAGAGAGACGCACATGGCATTAGATCTGAGAATTAAAATATTTCTAAATGACAAACGCTTTTTTACTTTTTTGATCTTATAACATCAATCTAGAGAACCTAAATGAGGAAATAGTTTCTGTGGCATCATTTTGTGAAGGAAAAAAATTCAAATTTTTGTTTTAGAAATTTGCTTTTATTCTATTTCTGATCGACTTTGTAGCAGAGTTGCACGGTGTTCCGACTTCGACCTCTCAATTTCAGATAACGCTCTGTAGATTCTTGTTTTGTTTTCGGCTTTTGGATGTATTTTATGCAACTCTTAATTGTAATGAAAACTTCCTTGAAAAAAATTCATAGAGCTTTAGAAGTAACCGAGAGCCCTTCTATTAGAGGAATAGATAAAGATACGCATGCCGTCATAGTGAACAGCAAGTCCTTTGCTCATAATTTCAAGACCTTCTCAATACCTGAGCCTTGATTTTTGAACTAACCCCCCCCCCCTTTCTAAAACGTGTGCAACATAAGTGAGCACGCCTAATCAAATCTGCACTCCATTTCCCACAAATAACGCAGAAAGGTACACAAGGAATAAAAATAAGAAAGTAGAAAAGCGCATCTTACTGGAACAATAATTTTTAAAAAAAATCACTCACCCCATGTCTTGTATTTGGCGTAATGACCTTGCAAATGATACATAAATCATTGCAAACCATCACTTTGGATTTGAGTAGAAAAAGTCGAGAGAGGTAGAAATATGTGTATATGCGAGAAGAGGTAATAGGCCAAACACACGAAGCAAAAGGGATTAATCTTAAAAAGGGGGTGGGGTGCAAAAAAGATGTTGAAGGGGGGAGAGCACTGAGGCATGAGAGAGAAGGGGGAATTATCAGAAATATTGTGAAAGATCAGTGTTGCATGTGATAACTTTTTTCTAATTTTAGTAATTATTGTTGTGTTAGGAAACAGAGCAAAAGGAAATCTTTTGAGATGGTTAAAGGAAAAAAAGAAATGTATTCTGATAAAAGGAATTAGCGAGAGCTGAGAAATGAAAGAGAGTGGAGTTTAGTCGTGGTGTTGATGTTAAATGAGAAGGCTAGTGGATTTTGATGCTCTGTTATGAAAGAACGAGCCCAGATCGAAAGATGAGATGAGGGGGTAAAGATGTTGATTTCTTCGAAACATAGGAAGGTTAAAGGAGGACTGAACTTAAAATTTTATTTCAAATCCCAAGGTATTTGTTATTCTGACTCGATTTTTTCTTTATGACACCTCTCAAAAATTACTCTAAACGGTACAAAACGGCATGACCGCGTATAGATTGATAGTCTAGAATTCGACAAGTGTGCGACTTGCGCTTTTTTTTTCAAATGATTTTTTGAGTGAATTGATAGTGAAATAATGGAATCAGGATAAAAAATGTCAACATCCAAACTATATTTGCTACTTGAACTTCCGACTCCCGTGTATAAATTGGTCTCAACACGGAAATCGGATGCTGGGAACTCGTGCAACTTTGATACAGAAAGTAATATAAGCTTTATGCTTCGTCTCGAAGCTATAACACAACCATTGTGAATTTTTGGCTCTAGTTCGGAAGAATGGACCCGAAAAAAAAATGACTAGAAAGAATGGACCCAAATTTAAACACCCCTTTTTTGAATTGTGTATACTTGAATTGACTCGGGGATGAGACTATTGATCATGTAAGCGCTTCGAGAGTGTCTGAGTCTTCAACCAAATGAATTTTAGGTACAACTGATATTGGTCATGAGTCCATTGTTTTTTTCAATTTGGGTTCTTCTCGGTTCCATTCTTCTCGCATAGAGCCGAATTTTGTCAGTGCCTCGTTCATGAAGATCCTTCCTTCATTAAGACTTTCCAGGTTCTGCTTGATCGCTTCCGTCCTGTCTCAAAAAATGTTGAGTTTACGATTGGACGACTCATCCCTTGTAGATAATAGCTTGATGAATCAGTGAGCAATGAAACAAATTATTATTTTATTCAGTCTCAGACTTTATCCTTGAAAATTGGACAAACAGTTGAATACTCATTTGAATCGGTTTCAAATAATAAAACGGCTTAGCGGTCTTTATTTTTTGTCCACTATGTTTCTCACTGTCGGCTAGCTAGCTCTTAGAGCCCACACCATTTTATATCATTTTTAGTGTACAAAATTCAAAATTCTGCTCTTTCACCTTTACTAGTCTATGGCTTCTTCTCCTCTCTCGTATCCCTTACTTCCTGCACCAAAAACGCCCTCCCTTGCAACACCAAAAACGCTAATCTCTATTATCTTTTCTGGAAGTAGGCTGCTTATATATACGTTTTATATGCTTATGATTTGTGTTTTGTTTCGTTGCTCCTCGGGCTAAACTCTTACAGTAGCGAGCAAAACTGAGGGCACTTTTGGTTTTTCGTGAATAAAAGCCCTCAAACATACCCGATCTGTCAGAAAATTGTTTTGTGGACGCCTGGGAGTCTTAAGAACACGATCCAAGTTTTTTTTTTCGAAAAAAAAATTGTCAGTAAAATTTTTTGCGGTGACGACTGATGAGATTTCAGGTGTCATTTTTGAAAACTTTTTTTTGGTCAACTGGAGATATCGATTTTTCTCTCCTAAAATGTTGGCCCAAGTCCCAGTGAACAATTTCCGTCGAAAAATCGGGTATGCCGCCACTGTCTCTGACCTTATTTCAGTCAACATCCGGATAGGGGCGTTAGAATGAAGCATCCTAAGTCGGCTGAAACTGCTTCGAACGGGCTCAAATTTTGGGAGAGGATGCCTTTTGAGGTCCCAAACAAAATCCGGTTGGAGAACTTGAGTTTTGAAAAGTTTTGTTTTTCGAGTTTTCAGTTGATTTTTTGATAATTTTGAAAATCAGTACAAAACTAAAAAAATTAAAATTTTCAAAACTTTCCATTTTTAATGGGAATTTGTTTGGGACCTCAAAAGTCACCTTTTCCCAAATTTTGAGCCCATTCGAATCTCTTTCAGCCGACTTATTATGCCTTGTTCCAACACCCTCCAAGACATGTTGACTGAAATAAGGTCAGAGACAGTGGCGGCATGCCCGATATTTCAACGGAAATCGTTCACTGGGACTAGGAGCAGCATTTTAGGAGAGAAAAATCGATACCTCCAGTTGACCCAAAAAAAGTTTTCAAAAATGACACCTGAAATCTCATCAGTCGTCACCGCAAAAAATTTTACTGACAATTTTTTTTCGAAAAAAAAAACTTGGATCGTGTTCCTAAGACTCCCAGGCGTCCACAAAACAATTTTCAGACAGATCGGGTATGTTTGAGGGCTTTTATTCACGAAAAACCAAAAGTGCCCTCAGTTTTGCTCGCTACTGTATATCACAACAAACATCATTAAACTATACTTTGTCTCATGGAAGCATTTATCTGGGGATGATGTTCTAGATTTAGAGAATTAGAGTCAGAAGATACGTGCATGTGTAGGGGCTTCAGATAATCTAAAGCGACATACATCTAGTACGAAAAATGAAAAAGAAAGAGAGATTTATGGGCAGAATCGAAAAAAACATCATGTCACCAGTAAAAAATGATAGGGAAAAGATTTGAAAACGGAAAAAGGCTCATAAATCAATTTAATTGCAAATTTTCAACTTTCTTCTCAATCAAATACTGTTGAAGATCACAACAGCATTCTATGCTTTCTATAATTTGATGGGTATTTTCAACTTGGACCAAAATTCCTTGAAGCTTCAAATAACGATTCAACGCAGCTACTGGGCTTGCAGTTTCTCGGAGACATTCATTGTAAAGATAGTTGTGGTACTCCTTATAAGCCTTGAGAAGCTGTACTTGACCTGTTGCTGTCATGTCAGTGGAGTTTGCTGAAAATTTCAGTCAGTTAGATTAGTCTTTCAAAGTGTCCAAAATCCAAAAAACTGTACTGAAAGGGCCCCTCTAATACAAGAGCCTCCCGAGAGCGTTCTTGGAAAAATATAGAACCCCTATTGAAAAGCCCCTTTAAAATAAGAGACATGCAACCCGTGTCGTCTTCATTAGTGAAGTTCCTTTAATATAAGAGTTCTCGAAACGCTGCGAACCCGTTTATCATGCGACCTAGATCACAGAGCGAGTTTTATGAAGGTCATAAGCTTTTTGGCTTCTGTGGTACACTTGGACACCAATGTGTTTTTGGTTTTTTTTTTGAAAATGTTGAAAATATATCCGTCCCCGTATCTCTTGCTCGTTTCCACCCTCCAAACAAAAGGTTCTTACCTGGACTACAAATCACCGTTCCTATCAAAAGGGCCGCTTCTGACTTGGATGGTTTGACCTCATTCAGCTTCTTGACCAATGGAATCCTAGCCTTATCATAGATAGGCAACTCTTCGGACCCTCCCGCCATCTTTGGGAATATATCTGTTCCATTTGGATACTTTAGCTCAAGGAGACCCTTTTGATAACAGTGCAAGGAAATCGAGAGAATTGAGTATTTCGGCCACGCATTTTTCAGGAATTTCGATTGATTTAGACGCGCCAGCTTTGAAAAAATGGGAATTTTTTTCAGAAAGTTAACAGAGGTCAGCCGATCCATTGCTTTCCACTCCGCGTAGGTGCCTGGAGCTCCTTCAATAAGTGATGGTTTTGATGTTGAGGGGGCTCTGAAATTCAAAAATCCTTTTCAAAAAAGTTATTTTCCTGTTACTGCCCCGGATCAGAACTGACACATCTTTGCTGCAATGGCCTGCAAAATGTGAGAAAAAATGCTCAAATACTTGCATTTCAAAAGTTCTTATCCGGGGCAGTTCTTAAAATGTCGGTTTTTATAGTTTTTATAAGAGACAGTTCTAGTTTTACCAGTTCTAATTAGGGATTTTTTCCTGACTTTTTTCCCCTTTTCTAACACTTACCCTTCCTGAACATTATGATTCAACAAAATTTCCCATTTCTCGTCATCCAATCTGACGATGTCTTCAATGGCACTTATACTGTCACTTTTCATTCCTAGTTTTAAACATTTTTGAAAAATGCAGAAACAACATGGTCTTGTGGTGTGCTTCCGCGAATTGCATATGCATTCAGTCCTCTCAACATTTGGTTTAATGGACCTCCGAAATGAAGTCTGGCAGGCATTACAGCAGTGGATCTGAAAAACAAAAATAACATAAATACGGAAGCATTTGTTGCTGGAATTCTTGTAAACCAAAAATTGAAAAAATGCATAAAAAACTGTGATAAGTAATGTGAGCCGCAGAGTTAAATAAGTGATAAGTGCTCTCGTTTGTACTCTTATTCACTGAAAACTTTTATTCTAGTCCTTAAAACATAAATACGGAAAATAATAGCATTTGATGCCTGTTTTCATTTGTAATTATGTTGTTCAGACCATTTTTTTGACCCTCAGTTGTGGGAAAATATACCAATATACGTCAAATTGTTGCCAAATGATAAATTTGGTTCAAAAAACCAAGAAATAATACACCATTAGTGTACAAATGTGACCCCTAATTATTACGTTCTATAGGGCAAAATGCCTTCCATTTCGATTCTTGTATTTTAGTTTAAAAATAATTGTTTCGTCACACAAAAACGATGATGTTATCAGACAATTCCACGGTTTCTGTTTAGTTTTGTATTTTTCATGGTTCAGGTCAAACACTCGCACATGATAACCATTAGATGATGTTATCTGAGACAAAAATCTATTTTTTTGACCGTTAGCCCAAGATTTTTCTGTAGTCCATACGATCAGACAGAGCAACCTCAAACCGAGGTTTTCTTGACAGTTTTGTATTGCTATCTAACGTCAGGTCCGAAAGGTTTTTGTATCGTTCTGATCTTTAATCCGGCTATCATCTGCGCTGACTATTGGGATTTATTTCCAGCAGTTTAGCTTCTGATTAGCTTCTGATTAGGAAGACACGGAGATCAACAACAGTAGGCTTTTTCGAAGCAAAAATACATTTTTTTTTTTTGGAAATTAGCGTCGCAGTGTGCAAAGAGTTAATATCATGAATATCATACTAAAAGAAGAGATGCATAGAAAACTGTTGAGGCGAATTTGAAATTCTAGCATTACTAGTGATAGAGAGTGTTTCCGCTATCTGTAGCTGTGCATCCTATGTAACGAAATTTGGACTTGGTTTGCAATCAGAATTTGACTTGAACCGTCCTAAATCACAACGGAGTGTGACGCGTTGCGTGTCGCGTCACCTGCTTTTCTTCTTTAATGAAAACGTTCGTTGTTACTCTGTGCAATAACAACGAAAATCTGTTTAAAATGCGAGAAAAAAAGGCAAATCAAAATAATTATGCAGAAATTGGCCACCAAAAATTGCTTCATATTGAACAAGACGAAGACGCGACGCAACGCTTCACACACTGTTTCGAATTACGGCAATAACAATTGGGCGGAGCTGTAGATTGAAGAAAAAAAGTAGAAAAAAGTAATTGACCACAATAAACTACTCAGAATATCGGAATGCTCCCAACCACGATTGGTGTGTTAGGCATAAGTGAACGAGCTCCAACTTTTTGAAACTTTTTCTTTTTAACAGAATGTTTTTATGGAATTAAAGGCGAATTATAGCGTTACAACCGGTCAATTAGAAGATTTTCACTCTACAAAACCTTTTTTCAAGATCCTCAGTTTCAAAAAAATTGCCCTTCTTTTAAGTCAAAGTTTCTGCTCGTTCTAAAGCGTTCGGTTCTGATTAGGTGTACCAGCAAGCAAAACTCCTTCAAAATTCCAAATCACTCACCCCTTTATATGTCTTCATCGTCAGCTCATCACATACCATACATGGCATCTTGACCTTTTTCACGGATATACGTCTTATCATGGTGTAGGTAGAAGTCATTTTGGAATAAAAAGTGTGTGTGAGAAAAAAGGTAATAACTAAACACTATGAAAAAAAAGACGTTGTTCGAAAAAAAAAAGGGGGAGGGGTGAGAGCAGAAAGTAATTATATTGTAGGTGTCACCTACTAGGTGAGAATTATGTAAACTACAAAATGTTTTTTTGCCTGTTTATGGAAATAGGTTTCCAGACATCTGAAATAAGCACTACTGAAAAGTGAGCTACCTCTAATAGAAGAGCCTTGATAAAAAAATAAATAAAACGAAAAGAAACTTTATTTATTATTATAAGAAAGTGCATCCAAATAGCCATCCAACATATTCTCATTGATAAATCTCTGAAAATGAAGCCACGCTTTTTGTTCCTCTTTGGTGGTTTGTGGGTAGCTTTGCTCCAAAACATCCATCATTGTCAGTGTGAACTCTTCCCAGAATGAGATCTGAAAAAAGGGGCGTGGCTTGTCAGTTTGGCTCTAAGGTTACCTTGAACTGCTTTTTCGAGTATGCCGCATGTTGCCGTCCCAAGTCATAGCAACTTTTTTTGAGCTCTACAGTATCCCTGATGACGTCATCCTAAAAAAAAAGAAGCTTGCCTTTTTCAGATTTCACATCCGAAACATAGGTACCTCAATAAGCTGATGGAAAAACTGGGAGATTCTATCAGCAATATTAGAAAGAACAAAATCCTCCTCGGCAGTCGACTCTGCGTGTTGAGCATTCTGAGCCAACATCGCACATCTAATCCCCTCATTTCGTTTGCAGATTCGGCGGACTACCTGAGAAGTTGTTTATTAGTTGATTAAATGTTGGGAGCTTTGACTTTTTCTCGGATTAGGAATTAGTGGATTTTTTGCTTTTTAGGAACACAGGAAGGAACAAACTCTATAAGATCGGGGGATCGAATGCATTGGGAGGAGATAGCATCTAACTAGAGAGTTGTCGGAATCTAAGGTGGGGTCAAACTATGAAAAGAATATCACTCAAATGTGAAGTTTTAGTCTAGATAAAGCCATTTTGAATTGGGTGCCAAGCAATCTGTAATGTGGACTGCCCTGAAGATTGCAGCTAGGCAATCAGTTATTAGGTTTGTCCGAAAGAAATGCGCTTACGCGTATCTGCATATCTCAGCTAGAGTCAATGATATCAAAAAGTGGTTAACTTATTCATAAAATAAGTTAACCACTTTTTTTGTTATTCATAAAATTTTGCACATTTTTCCAGTTGACCACTTTTTGTGTCTTTTGTTCCAGCCGATATATACAGATTCGAAAAAATTTCAACGCGAAATATTTACGAAAATTCTACTATTAACAGTGTCTATCACACTAGCCGGTATGTACAGAATGAAAAAGTATTGTGAGCGCAGAATAATCTAGTCGGAAAAACAGTTAGATTGTTTTACAGCCAATCACTTCTGTTTGTTGGTCAGATCGCTGCGCGACCGTAACGCGACCGCAACATACTGGATCACTAAACTTCTGATCAATTCAAAACCCCTTCAAACTGAATTCAATTTTATATTCTGTCAATTATTATCACTGATAACTCGGCAATCAACAATCTCGAGTTCCGATCAACAAACAATTGTCAATTAATACACCATTCCGATCAAAAAAAAAAATCTGAAGCTGATCTTTCGAATCTAGTCTGAAACACACGACACTGTTTTACGTAATGGACTGTGGGAAAGTGTGTTCGTGTGAGACTTTGAAAATGTATTTCTTGGAATCCACCTAGAAGGTAGTTCCCACGGTAAAACATGCAAAAGTTGTGTTCAGGGGTTTCGACTTGGTTACATATTAGAAGGGAATATAATGGAAAAAGGCTCATGGATTTGGAAAATTATCGAGTTTCAGGCCAAGTTTTATATTAGGCTAACCCGAAAGAAATGAACATTTTTCGGATCTATTTAACTTGGCTAGAATTAAAGATATAAAAAAGTCGTCAACTGATGAAATGTGCAAAATTTTATGATCAATATTTTATTAGTTGATCACTTTTTGATATCACGCACTCTAGTGGAGATATGCAGATTCACGTAAAACTTCATGTTTTTCTAGTCCAAAAGCTGTTAATTCTATCGAGAAACCCCTAAATCTTAACGTCCCCTACCTCAGATTTTTCCAACCTACCTCTTGAAAATAGTCATCATTTCCATTGATATGTTCTATCCAAACAGTCCGAATTCTTTCCACATCAAGCTTCGGACGACGAAAATATGCCAGAATTATTCCCATTTCTTCCTGAGCCGCAAGAAGAAGAAGAATAACACTCTGTTAGAATACTAACTGCCACCACATCCTCTTCGTCGTCAAGAATTCAGGAATAAAAAAAGGGGGAAAAGAAGACGTGAAAAAGCTTTTTCAATTAGTACCTCTTCTATCCGAAAAACCCACACAAACGACAAATGGGCCACTAATTTGTTATTTTTCCACTTCTTCTTCTTCTTCTTCTTTATCCCGGTTTTTCTCGCCTCCACACTTCCAATTTGACACATTTTTCTTATTTGGGTGGTTTTTCTGGGGGTAGAATTGGGAATGAGGTGTTGGTGGAAGGAGGGATGAGGAAGTGGAAAGAAATGGAATACACTCGAAAGGAAGAAAGCTGGCAAGAAAATTTTAAGAAAAGTCAAAAAACTGAAAAACTGAAAACTGAAAAATGGAGATTCCATTTTTATTCTCTGAAGCCGAAAGCAAATATTTGTGACATTCAGTCCCATAAAAATTTAGGCTCTTTATGGTTTAACGGGTCCCAGGATAATTAACGGGTCCAAAAATAATTAACGGGTCCCAAGAAAATGAACGGGTCCCGGAATTCTGCAATTTCATGGAATACGAATCTACAAAGCAGTCTTTGGACAACTGGTAAGAAGTGCAAACACTAGATTTTATCACAGATTGGCTGGAACATACATTCACATCAGTCTTTCTTTGCTCAAGTTTGCTCACGCCGCCCTCCGGGCGGTTAGTAGTAAGTGTTTAGATGCCGAAGCCTGGAGAAAAGCTACGATTCCTCAGGAAAACATTATAAGACTTTTCTCCAGGCTTAGGCAACTGAACACTTACTACTAGCCGCCCAGAGGGCGGCGTGAGCGAAATTGAGCAATGAAAGACTGATATTGGGTGTGAATTTAAATAGATATGATATTGCTTACGGTAAAAAATCCATTTTACTTTTAATACGAAGTCAAACGCGGTTAAATATGACCAAAAACCCGTTAATTATTTTTGGACCCGTCAGATATCCTGGAACCCGTTAAACCATCAAGAGCCAAACGTTACACACAAATACAATTTTTGGCATTTCTTCTGATTAGCAGACATTTCATCTTAATTTAAATCATAATAGAATGAAATTGAAGAAACAAGTGTACAAGTTTTATTCATTAGCGGTACGGGCGCTTTGCAATATGGGCTCCACCGCACGCGGTACTTCGAGACTTTCCACTTTCGTCGCCAAATTTTTATTTCGGAAAAAAATTATAATTATTTTTTTCGAAGTGATAAGCATTTTTCTAATATATTCTGAAAAAAATTTTTAAAAACTTGGTGGTCAAAATCAAAATTTCTCCGAGCCATTTTTTCTTTGGGCGGCCTTCCCCAAAGCTATCCTATAGGACAACTTGTATCAATGGTTTGAACAGTTTTATTACGAAAAGATGAATATTTTGAAGTACTAAAGTACGAAATGGTTTGGAATTGCAGTTCGTTTTTTTGGTACATGAACTTGGGTAATTTGGGCAAAACAATATTCGAACAGCGCCTCTATAAAAGTTGCGATGATTTTTCAATCAGAACTTGTCAGACCTCTGTTATACTCTTTATTGAATTATAGTTTGAAAATGGGGAACAGGCAATTTGTGAAATTGAAGCTAGAATCTGAACATTGTACAAATTCAAGTCAGACATAGGTGGAAAAAAACCGGGACAGGGATTTTCAGAAAATCAACTTCAGGCAGAGTATGTATGAGCAAAAAATTAGAATTCCCATTGCTTCCAGTGAATGAAAATAGGATTCATGGAATCTTATGAGCCAGTTCTACATCTTCCTATTAGTTACAGAATTATTTCTAAAATACCAAAAAAACAAAAACGATTACACAGATTTTTAAGCTCGAATTCTAATAAAAAAATCCTGCTTTCTATCCAGTCTAAAAAATATCATCAAGACACAACCTCCCCTTACATTTCTCCGTTCATTTCTCCCTTTGCACTCCTTCATTTTCCCATGCAAAAAGTCAATTCCATTTCCATTCTCCTTTTTCCATTTGTCAGCGACCCCACCGTTCGCACCCTTCTTCCCTTCTTTTTTATTTCGAATCTGCGTATCTTCTCCCTTTCATTTCTTTTGTTGTTGTTGTTTCGTACTCTTTTTATAGTTTTTTCGCACTTTTTTCATAATTTTTTTTTCGTTTCTATTATAGGATTTGATTTTTCAAAAAGAGAGAGCTCATTCTCTCCGTTTACCAAATAATTTTTATTTTTCTCAACCAAACTTACCTGTCTGCATAATGGTAAACCTCGAAGTACCGTCTCGAGATAAACTTAAAATTGATGCTCATTTTTTCAATATCAAGACATCATGTTTCTCTAATCTTTCTCATCTTTCTTTTATCACAAGCACACCACCTCTTGGCAGTTGCCCTCCGTTTGCCCCCTTCCTCATTTCTCTTCTTCTTTTTTGAATAACCATCTGCGTATCTTCCTTCTTTCATTCTCGTTGTTTTGTACTCTTTTTTTTATAGATTTTGGCTTTTTCATTCTTATTATTTCTCTTTGCATTTTGACTTTTATTGAGCTTTTTAAGTTTAATTTTTATATTATTTTTTTTAGTTAATTTATAGTTACTCCTTACAAAGGAGGTTGCTTTTGATAGTCATTGGGAATTTTTCAAAAATTGAAAGAAAGGCTAGTTTTAATTCAAAAATCGACAGCAAATGCCAAAAATGCCAAAAAAAAAATGTCGAAAAATCCGTTAAAAACCATATTTTTTGTCTGAAAAGTTTCAGAAAATAAGTGTAGCAAGACTTTGACAATCAATTTTTGATATTTTTCTTAGTTTGTAGCTTTTTTTTTAATGCCTCGGATTCTCGAAAATTTCAAGTTTTTATAGAAAACGCTATATTTTCCTTTAAAATGAACTTTAGTGCGAGAAAATTTGTCGCGATATAGTTCAGAACACCCTGATAACGCTCTAGGATTTTCAAAGGATTCTGAGAGTTATTCCAAAGTTCTGAACTTTCCAAAATGGTGGCTCACACTATGCAAGTCAATTTTTTTCTGAAATTTATCAGAATCTCTTTCTTCATGTCTGTAGTCCTTCTCTTCTTTTTTCTTATTATGTCTCTATCCGATCGAACCTTTTTACAGAATGGCAAATCTCGAAGTTCCAGCTCGAGACAAACTCCGAATAGATGCACATTTCTTTAATGTTAAAACAATGGAATTAAATGCAAACGTGTCCACACAACCAATAATGTTTAAAAATCTTCAATGGTATCCTCATTTTCACATGGAATTCCTTTTTTTTATTTTGAGTTTTCCAGGACAATAGTTCTTGATAGACAAAGCTCAACGGATCAATTCGTCATTAGTGTTGATTGCCAGAAACACCGTGGTCTAAAAGAATCATTCATCAAAATCAAATCCTGTTTGACTTGGCCAGAGGCAACGGGAAAAGAAGAGAAAAACTGGTTCGGTTGTGAATACAAAGATTCTCAAAATATCAGTTGTATCAAATTCATTACCTTCGATGAAATAGATGAGTATTTGACTGGCAATGATTTGGTATTCCATTTGGACATGAAGTATGTTCTTTCCGAAGGGATAAACATGGAGATTATGGACTTTTCGATACGGAAACCCGGATTTAATGAACGTTTGGTGGCCAGCGGTGTTGAGTTTTATGTTAATGAAAATGTGAGTTGAAATGGGAAGCAATATTGAAAGCGCCGCGTTGCGTGTCGCGTCGCGGCTCCAAATTAAAATTCATTGGCTTTATGATGAGGAGTGATACGGAAATTGAAAATTGTAAATTGAGCCCCAGAGCGTTAACTCGCGTTTGTAATAGTCTAGCAGACGCTTCAAAACCTAGCAATTTCAAAACTAGGACATTTCAAAACCGGACGTTTCGAATCCGCTGAGAAAATCGTGAAAACAGGTTTGGAAAATGGAGAGATTTTTCAAACTTTCATATAAAAATGTAAAAATGTAAACTTGAAAAACTTTTCCATTTTCCAAGCTTTTCTTATAAGTGGTTTCGAAGGATTTCGAAATGTCTTGTTGCGAGATGTTGCGGTTTCGAATTGTCTAGGTTTTCAAATGTCAGGTCTCAAAATGTCCCGAAGCCTTATATGAAACTGAAACTCAGAAAAAATTTAAAAGCCTGCCGTAAATACTGTATTGAAACCGTCCCTCTTCATCGTCCACATAGAGCATTATATCTCATCAACAATAACTGCTATCAAAAAGTGATCAACTAAAAAAGAAACTTTTCCCATATAAAGATGCACATTTTATCAATTGATCACTTTTTGATAACGCTTATAACAGATGAGATATATTACTTTAACTGAATGATATAGCCGGCGCACCCATTAGTGTGGCCTGAAAGAAATCCGCGCTGAACTTTTTTTTCGGATCTATATATCTCGACTGGAATTAGAAATACAAAAAAGTAGTCAACAGGTGAAATGTGTAAAATTTTATGATCAACATTTTGTTAGTTGACTACTTTTTGATATCACTCACTCTAGTTGAGATATGTAGATTCGCGTAAACGTCTAGCGCGCATTTCTTTCCGGCAGAAAATTTCGGGCAATTGAACACAGAGATTCTTGTTCATTCAGAACCGCTTATCAAGGAATATTTTCAATATTGTGTCTAAGCCTTACCCCCATTGAATTTCAGCTTCTCCGCCTCTCATCTCCAAAACTCGCCAGACATTTCTCGAAGGACAAATGCTACGAGAAGATCATTTACGATTTCAACGCATGCTTATTCCAAAACTATCTTGAACTGACATATGGAGAGAATGGGCTCACTGGTAAATTTCTCTTTGTTATTTTCTCCATTGTTTTGCATATTTTCAGACGGGACAGTCTGTGGAGTCCTGGCCATAGCTTCCTTTTTGGAAACAAAAATTGTTCTCCAGAGTTGCGAAAAGTTTTTGGTGGAAAACTCCCTATTCAGCAAAAAGAAGAAGATGGACCTCGCTGATGAATATGAACTAAACTGGTTGATGGTAACTTTTATTTATGTTATTTCGGTTTGAATTTCTTAATTTTAGAACCATCTCCTCTCCAATGTTCCAAATAAACCCTATGTTCTAGCCCCAGTGGGCACCGTAACATTGGATTGAGACAATTGGTTACGATTCCGTTCCAGTTTGTGGACGTTATTCTGTTTGCAGTCAACACGTTTTTTTCCGCAAACACGTATAGGATTCCAGTCACAGTTATTGAACTTTTGTACTCATTTTTTGTCGATGATTCTCTGTCTAGTTTTACCTGTCTCTGGTCCGGTCCTCCACCTTCCAAGTCAAATGATTTCTCTTTTCTTTGACAGTATTAAATCCACTGTCTCGGGCTTCTTTCTTTACTGGTTTTGAAATGTCTCTTTTTTTTATTTATGGGTCCCAAATAGTTCCCTTTCTATCTCTAATTCTTTCTGGTTCATCAAAGTATTTCTCAATTTTCATATGGGTTCCCTCATCTCATGTTTTTTTTCTCCCACTTTTTTTAAATGAATTTCCTTGTTTTCTTCCTCTTGAATTTCCCATTCTCGCCCTGTCCAATTTATAATTTGAAAATAAAGTATGTGTTTTTTCTTCTTCTCATTTTCAATAAAAACACAAAAACATTTGTGATGGAAGATTGGTTTCTCTATTAACTTTTATAAGAACACAGAACGGGACAGATACGGGCCTGTTCTGATTAGGAACACGGTTCTAGCACGGCATACCCGCGCAGTTCTACAATTTCCCATCAATTTCAAAATTTTTGTGTCCACACGAGAGGATTTAATAGAGACAGAATTTCCGAAAAGTGAAGACAGATTCTTCAAATTTAACTGACATTCTGTGATAAAATTTAGCAAGCCTTCACATCAGCTGGCACAAACTTTTCAAGTTGGTTTTTTTTCGGTCATTGACATATCTTAGCACCACCCTGGGTCACCTGAATAAAAATCACATGATATGATTAGGCTCCGCCCCCTTCCTACTGTAGACGGTGCTCGGTGAGCAAAAAAATTTTTTTTTGAGCCGATGGAGATAATGACGAGATCTCAACGGGAATCGATAAATGGTACCATATTGAGTATTTAATGTCTCTTGGAGCAAATTCCAGCTCGACGTCTTCATGGAGAAAAATTTGATTTTTTCATCAATGTGCCATTTTTCACTCTTTGTACACCCGTCCTGGAAAATTTTTTCACTCGGTACAATGAGTTCTCTTCAGAAGTTGATACCACTACCCAACCTTGTTTCACCAAAAAATTATCAGCTCCCAAAGCCGTGGCCTCTTCGTCGATTTTCGACGAAGTTTGCAGTCAGTTCGTTGAAATTCCACGTATCCCTATACATGCTCAAAATGTTCATAGTCACCGATTTCAAAAATATTTCTGTGGCGTGTTGTCCTACTCATAAGTGATGCATTCACGAATTTTCAGCTCATCTGAATCACTTCTGTAGGCGTGGCACCACTTCTAAAAAATCGCTACGGATTCTTAAAGTCGAAAATTAAAAATTCTGAAATCTCAAAATTTCTTTGAGGAATTGTTTTCAAAAATACTGAAACATCAAAAGTGATCATTTTATGATGAAATATAATCTTAAAATGGACTTTCAACGCTGTATTAGATACGAACTCAACATTATATCATACAAAGTAGTAATCCGTTGAAAAATGACTGCACTCTAACTTTTTCCGGCGCTTGTTTCATCATAAAATGATCACTTTTGATGTTTTAATACTTTTGGAAAAAATTCCTCAAAGAAATTTTGAGATTTCAGAATTTTTGATTTTCGACGTTAAGAATCCGTAGTGATTTTTTATAAGTGGTGCCACGCCTACAGAAGTGATTCAGATGAGCTGAAAATTCGTGAATGCATCACTTATGAGTAGGACAACACGCCACAGAAATATTTTTGAAATCGGTGACTATGAACATTTTGAGCATGTATAGGGATACGTGGAATTTCAACGAACTGACTGCAAACTTCGTCGAAAATCGACGAAGAGGCCACGGCTTTGGGAGCTGATATTTTTCTGGTGAAACAAGGTTGGGTAGAGGTATCAACTTCTGAAGAGAACTCATTGTACCGAGTGAAAAAATTTTCCAGGACGGGTGTACAAAGAGTGAAAAATGGCACATTGATGAAAAAATCAAATTTTTCTCCATGAAGACGTCGAGCTGGAATTTGCTCCAAGAGACATTAAATACTCAATATGGTACCATTTATCGATTCCCGTTGAGATCTCGTCATTATCTCCATCGGCTCAAAAAAAAATTTTTTTGCTCACCGAGCACCGTCTACAGTAGGAAGGGGGCGGAGCCTAATCATATCATGTGATTTTTATTCAGGTGACCCAGGGTGGTGCTAAGATATGTCAATGACCGAAAAAAAACCAACTTGAAAAGTTTGTGCCAACTGATGCTCGTGTCTTTCGCAGAACTTCAGTTAACTGTTTTTGGTGTTGGTACCCCTAATCAGAGCCGGACGAGTCAAAAATGGTTGGAAAAGAACTGGCTGAATCAGAAGTGTACCTTATCAAAACTGCCTGGACGAGACCTGACACAAATTTGCTCCAATGGCCTGCAAGATATGAGAAATGCTCAAACACGTGCGTTTGAAAAGTTCTTATCCGGGGCATTTCTTGAACGGTCGGTTCTTATAAGGGTCAATTCTGATTCGTCCAGTTATGATTAAGAATAGCACCCTTTTTGTTTCGAAGTCAGTCATCAAGACTCTATCTCGACACCATCTGCCCTCTTTATAGAACATTCTTCTCGTTGTCCTCATAAGATTCTTCCTCCATTAGACTAGAACATCGTTGTCCCGTATTACATGTATTCCATGTCACCTGTCATCCATTCCTCCTGTTCTACAGGTCTGTTTTTCAGTCTATTGATCTTCTGCGTGGGTACCTTCTGTCCTCATATTATAGATTTTTTTTTTGCTCGTTTTCCTATTCTGTTCCTTTTTGGATATTGATTTCCTTTTCTTGTTGTCAGTTTCTAAAACAACTGCTTTTGAATATTGAGTTTTATACAAAAAGCTGACCAGTTTCCAGAATGCAAATTTTCAGACCACCATCTCTAAACAACCTCAAAATCGAAGCTCATTTTTACAATGTCAAGGCTTTGAGCCCTGATGCTCTAGTGTTCACAGAGCCAGTGATGTTCAAAAATGTCCAATGGTAAGTGCTCATTTTCACAGAATTTTTTTTTAATTCGAAAATTTTGCAGGTCACTAAGTCTCCACCGAAGCCCGCAATGGAATAGTTATCTCGTTTACCTGGACTGCCAAAAGCACAGAGGACTAGAGAACTCTTCCATCACAGTTGACACTTTTCTAGTCTGGCCAGAAAAATTGAACAAGGGACAGTACTCTCCATGGGAATGTGTATATAAGAAGTCTGAGACTAGAAATTGGATTAAAGAAATTCCCGTGGCTGAAATTGACGAGTATCTGACTGGAAGAGATTTGGTGGTCACCTTACACATGAAATACACTCGTTCGGAGGGCATCCAGATGGAGCTGGAAGATTATTCTGAGCCCAATGATGGCACGAATGGAATTCTCGTGGCTAGCGGCGTATCTTTTCATGTGAACAAATTTGTAAGTGAAATGTCTCAAATGTCCAATATGTTCATCGTTGCGAGCGATTGCAGAACTTTTCCGGGCCAAAACTGTCCCTTGTCCCTACTGTACCTACCGGCCCCTAGTTGGTTGGGCGGTAAGAAATGCAAACTTTTTTTCGAATCTATATATCTCGGCTGGAATAAAAGATACAAAAAAGTGGTCGACTGGTGAAATGTGCCAAATTTTATGATCAACATTCTGTTAGTTGACCACTTTTTGATATCACTCACTCTAGCTAAGATATGTAGATTCGCGTGAACGTTTAGCGCGCATTTCTTACGGGTCAACCATATTCTATGTGATCGGGGTTCTGTGCGTTATGTGTGGTAGGGGTTTTGTGTGGTCTAAAATATTCTGTGTGGTTAACATCTAGCAATTCTGTGTGGTCAAAAACGTCAAGTTTAGGCCAATTTTTTAGAATTTTTTCGGAGTGGGCATATCTTTTACCGCATTCTAACATTCATTCAAATATCAGCGAGTTAGGGCGTTTTTATATTTCAGATTATGCGATGCGCATCCCCAAAACTTGAAAAGCACTTTTTCAAGGAATCTGACAAGTTCTACGAAAAGATCTGCATATCTCAGCTAGAGTAAGTGATACCAAAAAGTGACCAACTAACAAAATGTTGATCATAAAATATTGCATATTTCACCAGTTGACCACTATTTTGTATCTTTTATTCCAGCCGAGATATATAAATCTGAAAAAAAAAGTTCAGCGCGCATTACTTTCTGGCCAACCTCCATGACGCCTGCTTCTTGTGTGTCTGCCCTAAAGATTTATGTTTTTCCTCTCATTTTTCCCCTCACCTCACACAACCAAATGATTTCACACTTTGGTCGTCTCAACATGTGCCCTTCTTTCTTTTTTTCAATTTTTTTTTTATTTCAGTATTATGACAGAAAATAAAATAGTTCTACCACCAGTGTTTTGACACTAATGGGATTTTAGTAAAGGTTTTTTCAGTTTTTCAGTTTTTTCAAGTTTTTCAGGATCATCAATTTCAGAACTCTTGTTTCAGAGAAAAGGGGTCCAATAGCATCAAAACTTCAGCAAAATAAAGAAACATCTTTCAAATTAGTAGGTTGGCCGGAAAGAAATGCGCGCTGAACTTTTTTTTCGAATCTATATATCTCGACTGGAATTGAAGATACATAAAAGTAGTCAACTGATGAAATGTGCAAAAATTTGATGATCAACATTTTGTTAGTTGGCTACTTTTTGATATCATTCACTCTAGCTGAGATATACAAGTTTGTGTGAACGATTAGCGCACATTCATTTTCGGCATTTGAAGAGTTCTTCTCCGGCCCAATTCTTAAAAGGTCGGTTCTTATAAGGGTCAGTTTTAATTTGTCTAGTTCTTATTAAGGGTAGCACCTTGTCAATCTTCAAGATCCTATCTCGACATCATGCCCTCTTTATAGCACATTTTTCCCATCGCCTGCATTTATTTCCACGTCGTTTAGACAAAGGACACCGTTTTCTCAGTCTACAAATATGTACAACATGTACGTACCTCTCTTTATAGCACATTATACCCTTTCTCCTCATAAGATTTGTCTTCGTTTTCCCCGTACTCTTACATGTATGTTTCTCATGTCAACTGCCCTGCCACCCAACCATTCATTCTCACTTTTTCCTCTCACCCCACACATCTGTTTTTTTGTTTCGCAATCTGCGTTTCCTCTCTTTTCTCTTTTCTTTTTCATGCTGTCCTCGCTTTATACTCTTATAGATTTTTTGCTCTTTTTCTCATCCTTCTTTCTTTTTGCACATTGACTTGTGTTTATGGAAACATGCTAGTCGCGTTGTCAATTTTTTCCAAGTGTTTCTCTCATATGTTCAACTTAGGGCTGCGCAATTGATTTCAATTCGAACAATTCGTTTGGTCAAACGTTATTTGAAAAGTTTTAACAAGTCTTTTATCTGGTCAAAAAGTGTATTGATATTTCAATGCAAACAAATTGTTTGATCAAATATTGTTTGAAAAAATAATCCAAACAGTCACAGTTTCAAACAAATTGTTCAAGCTCCAAGTTTCCGAGCAAGTTTGTTATTTGGTGATGTGCCAAACAATTTCACTTCAAATGATTGTTTGGAATTCTTAGAACCAAACAGAAATGTTTGAAAATATTGTTTGACCTTTTGAGGTCGAACAAATTGTTTGACTTGTCGCCAATTTGTTTGATATTTTCCAAACATTTGTGGAAAACAAAACTCGAAAATTTTGCAACTTTAATATGAAAAATTTGTAAAAAAAAATGTTCGAATTTTTTCAGAAAAAACAAATAGAAGCTATGTTGTATTTTGAACTTTTTCTGGAACATATTTATAGTTGAAAATACTGAACCCGAAAAGTTTGGTTTTGATTATTTGAATTATTTTTTCAAATAATATTTGGCCAAAAAACTTGTTTGTATTGAAATATCAAACGTTATCTGTCCAAATAAGTTGTTTGGAAACGTTTTTCAAATAATGCTTAAACGAACAACTTGTTTGGGTTCAAATACCAAAAAATTATTTTACGAAATCAAATTTTTTGGAAAATTTTTTTTGAGAATTTGTTTGAGTTGAAAACAATTGCCCAGCCCTGATCCTTGTCCCTTTAGCATTTTTGTTTCTTCTCACAGACCAAAGTTGTACGGAATGGATTTTTTCGATTCCGGAATGACTTTCGAAACTACGGAATCTGGAATCCGGAATTCGGAATAAACGTTTTTCCCGAATACGGAATTCGGAATCCGGAATGAAATTTAATTTTTTGGAATCCGGATTTCAGAATACGGAATACGGAATCCGGAATCCGAAGTCCCGTACAACTCTGTCTCAGACCTGTTTTTCTCATATTTCTTTGAAATTAAAACTTGTAATTTTCCTATTTTTACCTTCCAGAATGTCCATTGTCGAAGATCGCAATATGCAAGTTATCACTGCCCGGTTTCACAATGTCAATCTCATGGAGCCCAATTCCATAGTGCTAAGAGAGCCCGTTCTCTTCAAGAACGTCAACTGGTATGTTCGATTCCCACCGTACTTTTTTTCCGGATTACAAGGTTTTGCAGGGCTCTAAACCTTCATCGAGACACTCAACGGAATCTCTTCATTCTTGGCCTAGATTGCCAAATGCATCTAGGTCAGGAAAATTATTCAATCACTATCGAGTCGAATCCTGTCTGGGCACGTGAATTGGGCAAAAATCGAAAAGGCCATGTCACAAGTGTATTCACAAAAGGGCAGACTAGAAATCCTATCATAAAAATTCCCACAGCTGAAATTGGCCAGTATCTGACTGGGGCAGATATGAAAGTCAATCTTTATATGAAATACATAAGATCGGAGGGAATTCGGATGGAGCAATTCGATTTTTCCAAACCTGTTTGGGAAACGGATGTGACCCTACGAACGGGTGACGTGTTGTTTTTTGTGAATGAATATGTAAGTTTTTTTCGGATCGTTATATCTCGGCTGGAATTAAAGATACAAAAAAGTTGTCAACTGGTAAAATGTGCAAAATTTCATGATCAACATTTTGTTAGTTGATAACTTTTGATATCATTCACTCTAGCTAACTAGGGAATGGTCAGAACTCAAGGTGAGCTTTTGGGACGTGTGATAGCTCATATGAACGCTGAGAGCACACTGATCACAAATCTGAAGTCAGTTTTTGCCACCGACCCTTCAGAAAAAAGCTGTGACCTCGATTCTAGCCAATTTTCGTCAAAATCACTACTTTGGAGCCGCATTTGAGCATGATTCTACCATCACTGGATCATGCTCAAATGCCGCTCCAAAGTAGTGATTTCGACGAAAATTGACCAGAATCGAGGTCACAGCTCCGTTTTGAAGGGCCGGTGGCAAAAACGGACTTCAGATTCGTGATCATCGTGCTCTTAACGTTCATATGAGCTATCACATGTTCCAAAAGCTTACCATAAGTTCTGACCATTCCCCAGTTAGATATGCAGCTTCGCGTAAACGTCGCATTTCTTTCGGATCAACCTAATAACACTATCATTGATATTTCAGCTCATCAAAGGCTCCTCGCCAAAACTTTATCGTCACTTTTCCGAAAAAAGTGAGGGATGCTTCAAGGAGATGATAAGCAAGTTCAATGCTTGCTCCCTTCAAAATTATCTGGAGCTCGTTTACAACCTGGACAGTCTCACTGGTCAGTTTCCCTTTACCCTTTTCCCACTATATGTTATTTTCAGACGGAACCATCACTGGAGTCTTGAATCTTGCTTCCATCCTCGAGGACCCACGTGTTGTCAAGATTTGCGAGAAGTATTTGATGGAGAAATCGTTGTTCAGCAACAAAAAGAAGCGGGAACTGGCAGAAACTTATGAACTTGAAAAGTTGAAGGTAATTCATTTCGAATTATGGAATTTTCACATGTTTTGGTTTCAGGAACATGTTGGCAAAAAAAGTCAAAATGGAGCGGGTACCTCGAGCTCTGGCGACTGCATAACTCTGGACTAATGCTTTTTCCCTTCCCAATTTCCAATTCCATATTCAGTCTGTCTAGAAGTTGTATCCCGATTCGGTAGATCCTTCTAATTTGTTCGAGTTGTCGCTATTTTTTTTGTCATCATAACATCTTTCTCATTTCGTTCTCTCCCTATCACTGACTTCCAATAATTTCTCTTAGCTTTATCTCGTCACGCCCATCATATTTTCTCAGCTTTTCTCGATTAACGCACATACTATCAGGCTGCAAACGTTTCATGAACGTTTTCACATAATTCTCATTCTCATCCCGTTTCTGTATCCCAAGACTCTGGTTCTCTCCTCGTTTTCCCCTCACAGACACAAATCAAATAATTCCTCATCTTTCTTTTCCTCCCCAAATCCCAGTCCAATCTCTAGTTTTCCTCCTCCGTTCATCAGTATTAATGTAGTAGCTTTTGGTTCCTTTAACTGTTCATATACACATCTCAATAGGCCTTTCTCGTATTTTTGTTCAACTCTTTTGGTCAGACTAGAAATGAGTCTCGTTTGGTTCCTTTTTTCAATTACCCGCTCTTTTGTTTTCGATTATTTTTCCTATTTATGTACTTCTGAGTCTCAAAAATGTTATTTTTGCTTCAATTTCATGTTTTTGTTTCATTCATCGCTCCCTTTCTTCCCCGTTCTCTCAAGACAATATGTGATCTCAGTTATCCGTTTCTTCCCCTCCTCTATTCTCTCTTCAAACTTGATGATTTTTATGTTACTTGTCATCTCTCTCATAATCACAACGATTTCCTGTCATTATTCGATGTGAGTCACGTTTGGCTCTTCTCCTCATCTCGATTTTTTCCCTCATTTTTCTATGTATTCCCTTGTGATTTTCTGACCAACTTCTTCCCTCAAATTCTCCATTTTTTTTTTCCTGCCCAATTTACGTTATTTTCTCAGGAAATAAAGATTATTCGTTTCTTTCTTTGCATCTTCAAAAGATACACTAATAACAAAGATGAAGGAGGAGCGAACATCAAGGAAAGCAGGCGGAACGTTCGAACTGCAGCTAAAATTGCTACAGATGTCTTTGAAATTGCAGGCTAACGAATATAGATATTCTCCGTGGTTCTCTCTTCAAATCGACTCATTTTCATTTTCCATATGTTCTTATTGTGATTGTCATTGTCACTTTCTGCCTCAAGCTTCGCTTCCATTCAGACGAAAAGACAGCCATTCGTTAGCGAATACAGGCGGTTTCAAGCGGAATTTGTGTTCCATTTTTCGGAAAAAAAGGCATTTAGAATTTTTATTAACGGAGAAAAATTGAAAAAATTTTGGATAGAAACCGCCCGTATCAGCAAACAAACGGCTAAAGGACGACGCTTCTACCGTCTAAATGGTAGTTTCAGTCTCGAGTTCCCGTATTTCACTTCCATTATTTTACTATCAATGTTATGAAAATCAAATATTTTCTTGTTGAATTCTCTCTTTATTTCCTTTCTGTTGTTTCTTTTTACTACAACTTTATGTTTCAAATATCTCTTCTATTACTATCAAAGTAAAAAACGATTCCCTGACACCGTCACGTCAAAATGCACAGCAGGGGGGCCGCTGACTCCGCCCCCTCCAACATTTGCATTTTCAGCTGTTTCAGCGGTTTTTACAGGTTTTTTTTCTAGTTTTTCTTATTTCTCTTGACAAAAATATAAATTTCATTGCTAACTATGTTGCAAAAATGCACAAAAACTCAAGCAATTCTGAAATTGCAGTCCGAAACCGTCAATCTATGTTTTTTCTCTATTTCTGGCTTTATTTCTGTTTTTTGTGCATTTTTGTAACATAGTTAGCAATAAAATTCATATTTTTATCAAGAGAAATAAGAAAAACTGGAAAAAAACCTGTAAAAACCGCTGAAACAGCTGAAAATGCAAATGTTGGAGGGGGCGGAGTCAGCGGCCCCCCTGCTGTGCATTTTGACGTGACGGTGTCAGGGAATCGTTTTTTACTTTGATAGTAAGAGGGAAGAACTACCGTTCGTCAGCGAGTACGGGCGGTTTCTAGCGGAATTTGTGTTCAATTTTTGAAAGTAAGGCATTTAGAATTATGTTGAACTGGGAAAAACTCCGAAAATTATAATTAGGAATCGCCTGTATCTAGCAGAAGACTAGCGAAATGAAGGTGCTTCTTCCCTCTAAATGGAAGCTTTAGCTTCTAATTTACTCTATTTTCCCTTCTGTTCTGTCAAATTTCAATAAATTTTTATCAAATTTTCGTTCCTTCTATAGTTTCTCCTTCTTTTTGTCTACTTTCATCGAGGTCAATCTGCAAAACAATCGCCAAATTAATAATGATATCAACATTTTCAAATAAGCCTAAGCCGAAAAGACCAACACAGCTTCAAACTTTCTCGAAAAAATGAATAAAAAGGGGATCACATTCATTAAAATTGGCTCTGAGGAAGGTTGAAGGGGGAAACATAGAGAAGAAGAAGAAAAAACATGACAAATAGAAATAACCACAAGAATAAATTATTGTTATTTTCAAGTAAATTTGAAAGGGAATGTAATTAAAGCATTCAAAGAAAAAAGAGAGTAAAGCAAAGATATTTATTTGCTTCCAATGGTCACTTTCATCGCTTCAAGGCAATTAAGAATTCCATCCATTTCCGGATTGCTTTTCGGACTGATCTTCTGATAACGATTGACAAGATTATCGATAGCATCAACAGCAGCCGTGCCGGCCTTCTTCTTCTCCGACGGGCTTTTCGTGGTGGCAGCGATTTGATTGTTGCTCAGCAGGACCCCGTATTGAGATCTCAAATCAGTCGGATTGATCTTCAAGGCTCTCTCATAATAAGCCCTAGCCAGCTCGATATTCTCAGCGCCGCCTTGTGTATATCTCAGATCTGCCAACCGTCTAAAGTATGCCGAGTTCAATGGCTGAATGAGAACACACTCCTCGAGACAGTGCACCGCTTTTGGGACGTCGTTCTCAAGCAAGAAGAGCTCGCTGAGCTGAAGCCACGCCTCCGGATCGTTGAGGAATATTTTGAGGTACTCGTTGATGGCACGAATCGCGTCGAGACGCTTGCCTTGAGCCAAGAGAACTGCTACTTTTCGCTTTCGATAGCTATTGTTGTTCGGATCCTCTTCTATAAGACGATCGTAGATCTCCAGCGCTTTTTGATAATGTTCCGTGGCCTCTAGTTGCATCGCTTTCAATTTGAGCACTCGATTGCTTGATGGGAATTGGGCGTGGAGGAGATCGATGCACTCTTGAGCCAAATCGACACGAGCCGAGTCGAGGGAGGAGATGCAGACCTGGAATAAAATGGAGTTTGGTAAGGGTTGGAGGTGTGGGAATTGCGGGCGAGACACCTGCTATTTTTGGGTCATTTTGATGCTCATTAGTGCTAATGATAAAAGATATGATGTCAATTTTGATGAGTTCAGAGCTCAGGGGGGAGCTAATTGGTGCTCTATGCAGAAGGTAAAGCTCAAAATGACAACAGAAACATTGTCGTTTTTCAGCTTTGAAAGCTTTCTTTTTGAAAATGACTAGATAAAGGTCAGAATGAGCTTTCGGAACGTATTTTAGATAATTCGAAAGCGTAAACCACGCTGATTATTACTCCTTTTTTTGCGTATCACCCTCCAAAATGATGAAGTATTATATGTCATTCAAAAGCTGGAAGCACTGATTACAAATCTGAAGCTCATTAGTGTTAATGAGCAACGTTGTGACGTCAATTTTGACTCGATTTGGAGCTTAGGGAGCTAACTGGTGCTCTATGCAAAAGGTGAAGCTCAAAATGACAACAGAAATGTTGCCGTTATTCAGTATTAAAGGACATTTTTATTCAAAAAGCTTGGCGAGAAATCGGAGAATGATCAGAGTCCAAGGTGAGCTACTGGGACGTGTTTTATGTAATTTTGGAGCTCAGAGCGCCCTAATTATGAAAATGAACTTCGTTTTTGTTTGATGCCTTCCTTTTCCCCTCGAGGAGTGTCAAATTAATAATAGGCGAGTTTTTAGCTTTTATATGACGTATGAAACTTTTAAAAAGCTCTCGATTTGGAGCTTATTTCTGGCCTTTCACTAGTTATTTTCCAATCAGAATATGCTTTTTGAATGAAAGAATAGGGAAGTTTCTGTTTTCATTTTGAGCTGTGCTTTCTTATGAAGCTTTATAGGAGCTGTTACTCGCTCTTATTCTCAGAGAAATTCTCCTGAATGGCTTTTAAATTCATGTTTATATCCTTCTTTGCTGTCATTATGAACCCTGTCTCTCCTTTTCTAGCCAGTGGCATAATCGTTTTCTCCTGTCGTTTTCGGTTTTCTCTCCTCATTTCTAGCTCCACCGCTATCATTACCTGCTCCAGCACCGCCCATTGCTCATCGCCAAGAGACGACGGTGATCGGGAGATGACGTGCTCCCAAATTTCGACGACCTCTTCGCTTCGACGCACGCCACACTCACGCCACTTTTTCAACGTTTGACGTCCCTCATCGTAGGAGACTTGCGTCCAGTCAGTCTCAACCATTTTTCTTTTGTTATCTGTATTTTGAGAAGTAAATATGTATTTGGTAAGGAATTTTGTGAAGGAAAAGCAGGTAAAATAGATATTAAGACAGCAAAAAAGCGACTGGAAATAATAAGAAAAAAGCGGAGAAAATCAGGGGGAAAAAAGAAAAAAATATTTATTAATTATTATGCAATTTAAAATCACTGGGGTACATGAGGGGGAAAACGGTAAAGCAGGTCGGGAAAACAATAAATTTGTGGCCTATCAAACAGAGACTAATCTCAATATGAGATAATAATTTCATTTTTATTTAAGAATCAATCCATCGATGGATATCTCCAGTCGGTCAATGGCACGGAAGTCTCCTTAATCGTCAAAGGAGATGTCCACCTCAAGCCATAGTGTGGTCCGCCGGCCTTATCATTGGTTCCCGACATTCGGGCTCCACCGAATGGCTGCTGCCCGACGATTGATCCAGTTGATTTGTCGTTCAGGTACATGTTTCCAACAGCGTCACGGAGCACGTCACGGGCTCTATACAAGAATTCTTTGTCTTGGGAGAACACGGCTCCGGTTAATCCGTAAGGTGTGGCATCTTTAACTGAAGCGAGCACATCATCCACTTTGGAATTCTCGTAGACATAAACAGTGACAACGGGTCCGAACATTTCCTCGGTTAGCAGCTTGCTCTTCGGATCCGTCACAGTGATCAGTGTTGGCTCAATGAAATAGCCAGTTGAGTCATCACACTTTCCTCCGAGCACTATCTTGGCTCCATCGGCTCCTGTCTTGGCATAATCAATATAGGATTTCAGACGGGCAAATGCTTTATCATCAATTACAGCTGACAAGAAGACAGAGCCATCTCGAACGTCGCCCAGCTTGATTTCCTTGTGAATTTCTGCGATTTTCGCTTGGATCTTTGGCCAAATAGACTTTGGAGCGTATACTCTTGAGCATGCCGAGCACTTTTGTCCGGAATACTCCCAAGCGGAACGGGCGGTGCCAGCGGCGACGGCGTCAATGTGAGCAGAGGGATGGACGAAGTGGAAGTTCTTTCCTCCGCATTCTCCAATAAGCTTTGGGAATGTCACATAATTATCCAAATTCTCTGCGACTTTTCTCCAAATCGTTTTGAATGTTGGCACGGATCCAGTGAAATTAACTGCGCTCAAGTGTGGAGAACTTGTGATGACGTCACCGAACACTGGGCCATCTGATGGCAAGAATGAAAGAATTCCCGATGGCATGCCAGCCTCTTCCAACAACTCGTAGATCAAATAATTCGAAAGAACGGCAGTGTCAGATGGCTTCCATAGCGACACATTTCCCATTAGAGCCGGCGCGGTGGGCAAGTTTCCGCCGATAGCGGTGAAATTGAATGGGGCAATCGCGGCGACGAATCCCTCCATTCCACGGAATTGCATTGTGTTTTTGGTGATTTTTGTGGAAATTGGCTCGTAATGCTCGAGTTCCATGGCGAAGGCGGCGTTGAAGCGGAAGAAGTCGATGAGCTCACAGGCGGCGTCAATTTCGGCCTGGAAAATCGATTTTTAATGGGGTTTTTGGCAATTTTGATAGCTATTTACCTGAACAATATTCTTTCCCTGCCCGAGCATCGTCGCCGCGTTCAACTTCATTCTGTACTTGCCGGCGGCCAAATCAGCGGCACGAAGCAGAATTTCTGCGCGTTCTCTGAAAAATTGTTGTTAATTTCTTTTTTTTTTAGCATTTTCAGTCATACTTGAGTGGTTTTCGCTCCCATGCGGCTCTTGATTGAAGTGCCACGTCGATGGCTTCTTGAATTTGCTCTCCGGTGGCATGAGTGTAGCGGGCGAGTGTCGAGCGGTGGTCCGATGGCTGAAAAATCGATATTTACTACAAGAACAATTAAAATATTATTTAAAAACTCACAATAACTTGCTTTTTCTCCAATTTATTCGTAATCTTCTTGTCGCCAATTCTCAACGGAACGTCGGTGATGTTCTGCAAAAAACAAAACCAAGTACTATATGAAACAGGGTCGAACGGTCAGAAACTATAGATGCCTGCGTCTCTTTTAACACAGTTCGCTCTCGCTTTCTACTAGTCAATTGGATTGTTATCGCATCGTTTTTGCCGCTGTTTTCTAGGCCATTCGGCCTCAGTTTTCTCAAGGGAAAATCATCTCTTTTCTAATGATTTTCGTGTGTTAAAAAGCTGACTCACTTTGCTATAATGTGCCAGTGCTGATTCTAAATCTTGTCGCTCTTTGCTTCCTTTTCTGTACTCCAAAATCGGCTCATTCGTCTTTTTCTTCATAAAATCTGCTGAAGTGAGACCGCTGTACGTCGATGCGGCACATTTTTGTGTTAAAACTGATCGCCGAGCAGCGAAGGAGAGCATTCTGTAATTATTTTGCTTTAATTATGCATAATTTGACGGGAGAAGCCAAGAAATTTGTTGAAGAAATGAAAGAAAAGCATAAATAGATTACTGTAAAGTTTAAAGGCGCATGCTGGACACTATCAGCGAACTCTTGCAGAGAAAAGAAAAGATGCTGCAAACAATTGTTTTTTCTTTTCTTTTCTTTGCCTTTTCTTCGCATTTTCTCCACATTTTTCCTGCGTTTGTCATCGTTAGAAACAAAATGAAACATTGTAGGAGAGAGAAATAGGAAAAATGAGCCCATTTCTCTCTCATTTTGCTTCGTTTTTGCTCCCCGAGAGCCCCCTTGAAATCGATGGGTGAGGATTAGAGAAAAAATGAGCAAGCGCGCCCCATCGGTAGCTTTTCGAGTACCAACTGCCACCGCTGGGGACACATACACATACACAGACAAAAGCATGACGACCGATCATCACCAAAAATAGATACTAGAAAAAAAATATGAGAAAAGTCTGCAACCATCCCCTCGTGCGTTTTTATAGGTCTTTATCTTCTTCTCCTTCTTTCTCACCCCCCTCAAATTCTACTTTTTTCGAATCGAAATTCGTTGAAATAACAAAAAGAAGATCATTTATCAAAATCTTACAGATAAAGACCACGGCGAAAAAAGGACATAGAAGACGTACACTTTTTGGCGGTCATGACGGCCGAGGGATTGCTGTATGCCGATCATTTCTGGGGTGAAAAGCATCACGGCTTTCAGGTGGGAAAAAAAAAGAAAAATGAGCAAAAAAGAATAGAAAAACAACCCGTTAATTAGCGTTGTTGACGCGCTGCCTCCTATGGGAAAAATAGCGGGGAATGTCTCAAATTTCTCGAGATTTAGCTTGCTATTAACATAATTATAGGGCTCTGCGTGCTCTTTTTTAACTCGAAAAAAAAGCACAGAAAACAAAAGAGGAAACGTGCCAACTTGCAACCTTTAGAACGCAATAAATGTTCGTTTTAATGACATTTTGATGGCGCCACGTGGTTCTTTTTTTTTATCTGAAAATAAAAATGAAATCATCCCCCAAGGTCACGTGCTGACCTTAAAGTTTCCTTTTCAAATCAAAAAAACTTTCTTCTGAACAAGAAAAAGAAAAACTGGTTTCCCGTATCATTAACGTATCGCCACAATAACAAAAAAAGATAAAAACTTTATATAATCAATAAATGGACTTCTTGAAGGTGCTACAAGAGAATCTGAAAAAATCCGAAGAGACCGTCGCAGAAGTTGCCCAGTTCGTGAAAGAGCGGCTATCAGTAGAGGATGAGTATGTCAAGGCGATCAATAGGACTGTACATAAAGTGGGTTTTTTTCTAATAGAAAAACCAAAAAAAAACCGTTTTCAGGTCTCAAATTTTATTCAAAACGGGTCCAACATCGACGCGATGTGGCTTCTGACGAAGGGGACGATGGAGTTGATGGCGGAAATCCATGTGATGCTTGTCAAAAACCTGCAGGATCTTTCCCGAGAGATTCTGAAGTACAAGGAAGACGTGAATAAGACTCGCAAGGAGATGAAGCAGCCGCAGGTGGCGGAGGCGGTCAATTTGATGCAGACGACGACGACGTGCCTTCAGAAGGCCAAAGAGACGTATCAGCATCGTTGCCAGGAGTTGGAGAAGGCCAAGAAGGAGGCGAATGTTAATGTGAAGGAGATTAGCAAGGTGTGTGTCTCGGACACTTCTGAAGCGCACTTACTGACCTTAAAAATATTGAAAAAAGCATAAAAATACGTGGTAGACACTGTGAAAAGCATAAAGAAGGACGTCTTTTGATCTCGAAATCCCGAATTTGTACAAATTTTTTCCTAATTTTTTTTCTCCTCACATATCAAAATATCGTTAAAAAAAAACAAATAAGCACGTCTCCTGATCTCCAGAATCCTAAATTCGCTTGTTTTTTTTCCTCCAATTCAAGTTTTTCCCTTTCAGATCGAAATAAAAGTCGCCCGCGCTCGTGACGAGTACAAAGGCTACGTGGACAAGTATGAAGTTGTCCGTGAGGATTTCGAGACGAAAATGAGCGAGTCATGCAAAAAATTTCAGACTTTTGATAGGTATTTCCCTTGAAACAGGTGAAAAAACTCTACAAATTCAGAAGTCTCTACGCCTCCATTCAACAATTCATTCTACTCTTCGCAAATCACTCCACAGAAATGTCCTCGGCGAGTTTTCAAGTGGCCGAGCAATTCCGAGAATCTATCCAACATCTGAATGCCGATGAATTTGTCAGAAAGTTCATAAAATCGAAATCGACGGGAGTGGAAAAGCCGCGTAGGTTTATTATTATTTCGAGAAATAAAGAATTTGAAAAAGTGTTTATTTTTATCCTTTATTAGTGCAAACTTCCCCCCGATGAATAAATTCCAATTATTTCTCTCTTTCCAGCTCATGTCTTATTCGAAGAATCAGAGGGAGGAGGCTCGTGCATGGCTTCTTCCGCCTCGGCAATGAATCTGAATCCGATGCGGGATTTAGTGGATATTATGTCAGGTAGGCGTGGTGTCTCTCTGCTAATTCGCTGCTTATACACCGGAAATTTGTTAGAGAAGAGCAAGAGAAAAGAGCCCCCAGAGAAGATTAGTAATGTATACTTTTTGCAAAATGTTATATATATATATATTTCTTCCTTGTTTTTGCTTGGTTTTTCTACACTAAAACACATGACATGCATCTATAATTTGAGTAATTGTTGGGTTCAGAAAGACTTTGGCGAAAACCCTAGAGAGAACCAAATCTTATGATTTTGACCAATTCTAGGCCAGATGACGTGGAATATATAGGGAAAAAAAGCGAAAAAAAGAATAGAGAACTGTCATGTCACGACACAATCAAAATCTTTTTTGTTCTTCTTCCTTCCCCCCTCTCCACGTACATACACACCCGACGATTTTATCTATTTCTCTATCTATTTCGTATTTGATAAGTTTCTTCCTTTTCTCTCTCTTTTTATAAGATCAACTGGGCGTTTTCCTTCTTTACCTCGCTTAATTAGAGACAACTGATAGCCCCCTCTATTGTCTCTTTTTTGTCTCTTGCGGTCAAAGACTAAAGTTTTCGAGAATCTGAATAAGTCAGAATGGTCAAAAATAGCGTTATTTTCTCTAGTCGTAGGTCATTTTAAAGCTGAAAGAGTGGCTTTTGTTCAAGCCAAATTTGACATTTTTTTTGTCCCAAATCAATTTCAACCTCAATTATTTATCTTGTTGTTGTGAGCTTATGGATTTGCCAAATAAGCTGGAAACGCGCTTTGCCTAGTCTCCTGATCATTAGAAAATGCTAAAAATTGAGCTTCTACCTATTTTTGTACCTTCTGAGCTTCGGGATCTCAAGCTAAATACGGCAAAAATCTCCAATTCGAAAACTTTTTTCTCTTTCCTCTGTGGCAAAAACAGACTTTAGATTTTTATTCAGCACTTTTTCAGCTCTCTATTGACCTATAAAACTCCTCTTTATGCTTCCTACTTTGCTTTAATCTCTGGCTCTAAAACTTCTTCCTTCACAAAAATAAACTTTAGATTTATATTCAGCAATTTATCAGTTTCAAAATGACCCCAAGCACGCTCTAAAAGCTCCCCTCTGTATTCCATTCACATAACTTTTCTTGATTTCCAGGCAATTCTATGCCCTCATCTTGCTCATCATCTGGAATCCTTCAAGACCAACCACCACCACAACAACCCATCACTGTCGACCTCCTTATGATGGACCCGATCGGAGAGGGAATCGCTGTGGACTCATCGCTCGCCAATAATTTCAACAATTCCAGCTCTATAATGGATCTTAATAATGTGAAAAAGTCCACGGAAGACTTGTCATCAGCGCCGGAAAAGAAGGTGGCCAAGAAATTATCATTGTTCTCTGCAAAACGGCGAACAAAAACAGTGTCAACTAGCTCTATCGATGAAACTCCCACCACTGCCGAGCCATTTTCAGCCTCAGGACTTTTCAAGTTCACCCGGGAAAAGAGGAGATCAAAGAAGGAAAATGAGGGGAATCTGCGTGCCTCTGTTTGTATGGACGATACGCATAGCACTGCTAGTAGCTCCAGAAGCGATGACAAAGTGCTCAATGGCTCCTCTGCTCAACCCTCTCTGTTAGACGGCGCCGCCTCTTCAAATCTGCCCGTTGTCGACGACGAGGGCTACATAATCCGGCACGACACAAATCTGGATTCGAATCCGACGGCGTGGTCGAGCTGCTCTAGCGATGAGGAGGAGGATGAAGATGAGCTGCAGCGGACGAGGATACGAAAAATGACGATTTCGGATAGGCCGGTGCATATAAATGCGTCGGTTGATGAGTTGAGAGATGCCATTGGAAGTATTACGCTGACAAGGAGCACCACTTTTGAGAGGGTAAGCTTTATGCTAAACGATTTTTTCTTCTAGTTTTGTGGTTTCAGGATCCGTGGACAATTGGAGGCTCAAAAGCTCCGCCCTCTTTCTCCCAGTCTATGAATGTCAGCTCTCTTCGACAACCTTTGCGCACTCATCACACTGCTGATGGCAGATTCCGCACTAATTTTAGTGGTATTTCCTTTTCTTCTTCTTTATTTCCTCTCATTTTCATCATTTTAGAATCCGACGATCCGCCTGCCTTCTCTGTTTCCATGGGTCACAATCATGCAATGGCGGCTGGAATTGCGCGTGCTCGCCCGCGGAGTAACACGCCCACAACTAGTCAAATGATGAGTCGAAAAGACTCTGCGAGCAGCTTCATGGACCCGTGGAGCAGCACGTTTAACCTGGCACCCAGTGAATCAAACCACTCTCTGGGAGAGTCCACGTTCAATCTATCGCAGTCCACGGGGAATCTATTGCAAGCTACAATCTCGGAGCAACGAATTCCGGTTGCCATGGCGATCAATGAGCATGTGCATGTCTGGTTTAAAAAGGGAGCCGATGAGTTTGTCCAGCGCACTTTTGGCACCGTCATGATCTCTTTTCCGACCTCCTCTATTACCCTGCTGACCTCAATTCAACATGAGATTGAACCGCTGGCTTTTCGATTGTCAAATGCTCAATTCATTAAATCTGTACTTCCTAACAAGCAACTAATTGATGAATCTCTAAGCAAAAAGGAGGAGGATACGTGCACTTTCTACTTTAACAAGACACAACTTGCCACGTGGCTTCAAACTCAGAAGATTGCCAAGCCAGATGCGGCTTTTGTCAACGCAGAAGTTGCAAGATACGAGATGGAGCCGAGTGCTCCTTGCAACTCTGTCCCACCACTCTATCTCACAGCCTATTGGAAGTTCGAGCCAAAGCACACGGATCTTCGTGTCGACTATCGTCTCAACTCGGAATCCCCTATCTCGGCGCCACTACTTAACGTCAATTTCACAACGAGTCTAACCGGAAGTATCGAGTCGGTGATGTGTGATCCGGAAGGCAAATGGGCGGCCGATAGCCCGTCGCTTGCATGGAATTTGTTGGAAATTTCGAGAAATGGAGACGTTCACGGGTCGCTCAAGGCCAGGATATTTATGAAAAATTCTGGGGTGAGTTCTTTATAGCTTTTTGAATGTAAAATTTTTGATTTCAGGACGAAGTCAGCTTGGAAATGCTTGACCGAAAGCCAGCGCAAGTCTTTGTTCAGTTCCAGGTGATTTTTTCTCACTTTTCATTCCTCAAAAATCGTTTTTATTTCAGTGCCATGAAGCAAATCTATCTGGAGTCGACATTTCGCTAGTGCCATCGGATATTTATCATTTGTCGATGATTCGCAAAAAATTGCTAGCCGGAAAGTATTTCTGTGATCCTGAACTGCGAAAATAGTCATAATATATATGTGATTTTGTGTAAATATTTTAACGTATAGCATAATTGTTCTATATTAAAAATCTGTGATTTAATTTCTAGTTTTTCAATGATTTTCTAATACATTTTCAACCCGAGATTGTTACGAGTTGACCTATTGACGTTTTTTCTCCCCGAGCTTACCATACCAATGAAATGTTTTTCGCTTTCAAAACCTGTGTTTTTTTTCAATATTTTTCTGCCCAAAATGTCATAAATTTGTTTTTAAATACTTTTACACACGAAAAGAATCTCAAAAACAACTCGAAAACTGGTTTTCCCGCCGAGAAATGTGTGCAATCAATAGTGTGACTAGTCTTCAATTTTAAACTCCCGCCACAATGAGGCGGTCGCATTTGGCTGCGTAGCGACCCAACGCAGGCAGTTTACACTGTTGCGATACGCAGTCAATTGCTTACCTGACCGATTCAAACAGTATGTTCAGTTTTTTGCGTCTTTTTTCTGGGGTTTTCTGTCGTCTTCCTTCATTTTCTAGAAGAAAATCGATTTTTCTTCGCGAAAATGTCTAAAATATATGCATTTTGGGTCGTTTTTCGCCGTTTTCTCCGCGTTTCTTTCGATTTCTCTTAATTATCGATTAATTAACTCACTTTTCTTGCAGGGTACCCATATTATGGGCTATTGAACAGCTTGGAATTACACGCATTGAATTGAACAGAAGCTTCCTGCACTTGGAATCTTATCTTCATCGCCACCAAACAAAGCATCGCCAAAAATGACTGAGTACGGTTGCCAAGTCACCAACAAGTTCGGTCTTCCATCCGACGACGACGATGGTGAGTTCTTTTATATGCGCAGATTATTATCTTATCGGTTATCTCCGAGAAATGACGCAATCCATTGATGAATATGATTTATATTCTTGTTTCCTTCAGAGTACGACGACCCAAGAGAGCTCATCCAAAAGGTGTCGCAAATCGCCGCCAAGAAGAAGGAGGAAAAGTCTGTGAAGCCCGCCCAGCCGACCAAGCCAGTCGCTGCTCCAACTAGTGAGTTTTTTTTCCCGAGTGCAATTGACTTTCAATTCCTTATTTTCTTTCAGGCGTCGCCACCAAGACCGACGGTGCTGGACGTGGACGCGGAGGACGTGGTCGCGGACGCGGGGGAGCTGACCGCCGTCCACGTGACGGAGGAGAACGTGCCTCGCACGAAAACGGTGAACGCTCCGGCGAGAACCGTCGTGGAGGACCCCGCCGAGGCGGTGAACGCGGAGCTGCACGCCCAGCTGGGTAAGTTCGAATCCGGAGAGATTCTTAACCAAGATAAATTGAAAATGAAGTTAATTTTCCTTTTTTTCAGACGTGGAGGACGCGGAGGAGCATTCACTCGCGAAAACAGAGAAGGAGAGGAGGTGAAGGAACAACAAGTCGCTGACGACGGACAAGACACCCGTGCCCCAAGACGCCGTGGTGGATTCACTCTCGGAGGTGGACCATCTGGAGGCCGTGGAGGAGGTCGCGGGGGACGTGGACGTCAATTCGATCGTCAGTCCGGATCCGACCGTACCGGAGTTCGTGCCTTCGAGAAGAAGGATGGACACGGAAAGGGCAACTGGGGAGACCAGAAGGACGAGCTCGCTGGAGAAACCGAGAACATCGCTCCAGAGGGAGAGAACGCCGAGCCAGAGGTTCCACGTGAGAAGACCGCTGAGGAACTCGCCTTCGAGGCTGAGCAAGCTGTACTTGCCAAGCAGAAGACTCTTAAGGAGTTCAGAGCTGCACAATCTGTAAGTTTTCATAATAATTGGCAAATGAATCATAAGCTGTTATATCAGACAAATATATCACTTATGGTTCATCTGATAATATCATTAAATTATAATACAAAGTGACTTATTCATCTCATTTTCAGGCTGAATCTCCGAAATTCAACACCAGAAAGGCCGGAGAAGGAGCCGCTGACAGCTTCGGAAAGCTCGTTCCAATGAAGAAGGAGGTCATTCCAGACCGTGAAGAAGACGAGGTCGTTGTCATCCACAAGGCCTCAAGAAAGCAGGTGCTCGACATCGACATCACTTTCGCCAACAATCGTCCAGAGCGTGAGCATCGTGATCGTCGTGACGACCGTTCTGACAGACCACAACGTGGAGGACCAAGAGGAGGTGGCCGCGGAGGACGTGGAGGACCACGCAACGGAGGACAAGGAGGACGTCATCAAGCTACTCCATTCAACGCTTCTGACGATGCCTTCCCAGCCCTTGGAGCCAAGTAAACCGTTTCTCTGACCCGCCAAATCCTTCTGACCCTTCCCCCAATCCACCTTCATCATCCCTCAAATGCTCTGTTCTACTCTCCATCTTGTTTTCTTCTTGCTCCTCTTGTCTTCACATCAATATCTGCACCGGCCCCCTATCAACCATTCACAAATTGTCTGTTTCCAACTGCTTGTTTCTTACTTTTATTCTTTTTCATTATTCCCCTCTCTAGTTCCCCCCACATAGCTTGTTATCATTGTTATCACCTGCCTTATCGATCTCTTCTCTCACCAATTCTGATGAGTTTTCAGGTCGATTTGGCTTGCTTGTTTTCTTTTTTTCTGGTTTTTTTCCTTTTTTATTAGTCCCTTCCCCAATCTGAATTTCAGTCAATTCCCTCGATCTATCACAAGACGACCTCTCATCCCACAAACCTGACACAAAGGTCTCAAGTGTCGGATCTTCTAACTAGTATAGGAAACACGATTTGTGCCCCCACCCCACATCCCCCCACCACCTATCCATTCATAGCCAGGCGCAGACTATTTGTGTCTCGTTTTTTTGGAGTTTGTTGTTAACAAGATTTGATAAAGCATCATTTTGTGTTAAACACTTTAAATTCCCCACTACATCCCCATCATTATCAATATTCTTTTTCTTTCTTTTCACGCCCTCCCACAAACAAGAACATGTATCTCCGTGTTTTTAATAAAAACGGTAAAACTCTAGTTTAGAAAACCAATAGGCCCAAACAAAAGAACGAATTCTTCTAGACCCTACAACTCCCAGACGCGTGTCGATCTTTGTTTGATATAAGGTTTCACGAAGATGCGTTCAGAGCTGTACGACAGTGTAAGCCAGTAGAGTTCTGAAGTGGGATTGTGTTACAACTGATGTCCATTCAGTGTTTTAGGAGTCACATAAGCTGAAACAAACTCAGGTTTTCGGAAACTTTATTCAATCGAAACGAATGATCAAAAAATGATTAAAAAGTCGATTGAAAAATAAATGAACAATGAACAGTTAAAAAACTTGAAATGAAAATTTTTTCGGGGACAATTAGGCATTTGATCATAATTTAACTGATAGAAAAGATCTAAAAGTAAACTTCTGGGTGGTGTATTAAGTTGCTCGAAACCTGAATGCACGTTTTTCACGTTTCTGAATCATTTTTTCGACACGAAATTCAAAAATCGAGTTTTTTAATGAAGAGAAAGATTCGAAATTCGCCCGGAAACAGTATAATTTTTGGTAATTTTTTCAATGTTTTGATCATGTCATTCTACTGGAGAGGAGAAAACCACTATGAAACACAAATCTTTTGTGCCCCGAGAACTTCCATCACTGTGCTTACCGAATCGAATAAAATATCACTACCTCACTATCACTAACACACCCATAGCTCATGATTTCACAAAATATTTCTACTTTTTGAACCGATTAAGAAACTCTACTTCTATTGGATCCTATTGAATAATCACTCCAGAGTAGTGACTTTGATGAAAGGTCCTATTTTTTTTTTGAAATTTATGTCGCACAAATATGATTCAGAAATTTGATAAGCGTTCTTTCAGCTATCGTACGACTTATCACATGATCTAGAAGTTTACTTTTAGATCATTTCTTTTAGTTAATTTTATGAATGAATACCTAATTATCATTGAAAACATTGAACTTTCAATGAGCTAGTAAACTTTCATTCCACGAATGACCACCTTCAAAAACAGCATCGGCACTTGTCTGGTGTGGTCCGCACTTGCGTTCTATTCTGTAGTAGTTCTATTTTGTAACAGTTCTATTTTGTGCACGACTAAAAACGATTCTCATAAAGGGAACGGCCAATTTGATCTAGTGTTGACAGTTGTTGCTAATCTACCCATTTCTATGGTTCGAGAACTGGTCCAAAACGAATGACGCCCCATTCTCGAGAGCGATAGGCGGAGAAAGGATGAAGGAGAGAGAGAGATAAAGAGCGCGCGGTGAATGACCTTTATGAGTGATCATTGTGAATAGCCGTAATGAGGGACCCTTGTGAGTGACTGTTTTGATTTACTGTTGTGTGTTGCAACTGTGGCGGACTGTTGTGAGTTTGGAAGACGTTGTGAGTTTTGTGAGAGGCTGTTGTGGGCGAGCGATTTAGTCACACACTTTACTATTCGTTGTTCAGGTAGCGTTTTCCGATCCATTCGAAATGAACAGTGAAATAAAACTAAGCACCTTGAGCATGGAATGCGTTTTAGAACGAATGGATTATTTCCAAAGGTATGTATTTTTCGTCAACTTCATAGTAGTATTTCCAGTGGTCGCCGCTAGGCTTTAAAGTTTTCCATTATAGGAGGACTGAATTTTTATTTTTTAATTTTTAAAAAAATTTTTAAATTTTTGTTCTGATTCAATTCTTTCACCATTTGGATTGATATTTTTGAATAAACTCATAGTGACAGAATTGATGCCGAATGAAAATACGTCGGATTTCAAAGTTGAGTTCAGTCCTCTTTTAAAGGAGGACTAAAGTCATGTTTTTTTTATTGTTGTAATCGAATGTCTAGGTTTTGGTCATTGTTGAAATGCATATGAAAAGTTCAAAAATTCCTCTGAAACGCGCATGAAAACGGCCAAAAACGAGATGTATATTTTCTGGCCGAGGGCCGACGGCCTAGGAGGCGCCCAGATGGCTGGGGTCGATTTACGCAGCGCTGTCAGGCTCGTTGCTGTTTTCATTCGTTTTTGTTTTTTATTCGATTTTTTCATGTTTTTCTTTTATTCTTTTTAAACTCAAAAATATTTCTCGGCAAAATTTAGTGAAAAAATCGAATAAAAATCAAAAACGAATGAAAACAGCAACGAGCCTGACAGCGCTGCGTAAATCGACCCCAGCCATCTGGGCGCCTCCTAGGCCGTCGGCCCTCGGCCAGAAAATATACATCTCGTTTTTGGCCGTTTTCATGCGCGTTTCAGAGGAATTTTTGAACTTTTCATATGCAGTTCAACAATGACCAAAACCTAGACATTCGATTACAACAATAAAAAAACATGACTTTAGTCCTCCTTTAAACGTCAGCTAGATATAGTTCCATAGAAAATTAACCCTACTGCCTCACCAGGTTTACAACGAATTTATTTCCCATGTTTAGGCACCGCTATCATATTATAAATGCACAAAACGGCAAAAGATTATGGTGGCAGAACTGTTTTCGTTTTTGGTATAAAGTTACGGGAAACTCAATTAAATAGTGTGTTGCCTTTTTCCAAAAAAGATGTGCACTTTTCTGTGAATCCACAAAAAGAACATTTCAATAGCCAAAAATACGGAAAAACACCTTTCATTTCGTGATTTTTGTTGATTTTAAATATAATAATAACATGTTTATCTTCTGTTTTCGAGATGATTTGGCAGTTGAAAATTTGCCAAGAAAATTTGCAGAAACAATTTGATACAACTTTTCGCTAGCAGAGTCCGAACGAATGAAGAATAGATCAACTATGAAAAATATCTCCAATACCAATTTGAAAAAACCTAACCTTAGAGTTTGACACACGGATTTTTCTTGAATTCTAAGTCTGGGAACAAATTTTCATGAATGTTTGTCACATTCGTAATGGACAAGAAATTGGAATTATCTGATTTTTTTGGCTAAGATGTTATTTGTTAACAGGTTTTTTAAAATTTTAAAGTACATAGCTTTGTATGAGCTTTTTTCATTCCCCAAAAAATCTAAAGTTTCTTTTTTGTTCGAAAACAAAAAAAATCAGTTTTAAGAACACTTTCGTTTATGCAGCAAACTTAAACGTGAGAAATAAATGAGTTGAATTACCTACTCCTAAAATCGACATGTTGAGGTATACATACCGTAGAAATTGTAATAGAGCGCCTAAACTATCATCACCTCAATTTTGATGCGCCTCGTCGGGAGCCACAGTTTCATGTTGAAAAGGATGGGGAAATAACATAATTTAAAGAAAAATCACAAACAATTTTCTGTCATAAAACTTTTCTCTATTTGCATCTAGCATCGACTTGTTGCTCTTGCGCTTCAAGTGTTTACGTTATTCAACAGACTTGTCACGGACCGGGCCGATAGAGAAAAAGTTTTTTTTATTAAAGCTAAAAATCGGGATTTTTATTGGCGGTCAGCATTTTTATTGTTAATTCAAGAAACGTTTTTCAGGATTTCCTTATCAAAGAGGTGTCCTACAATCCAAAAGTTGGATATAAGGACTCCTTCCCACATTAACGTATTGAAAATTGGCTATACTCGAATCAAGATCAATAAAACAGCTCTTCAAATAGGGGTCATCCAACATTATGATGACCATAACACTCCCGATCATATCATCGATCACAATAGGCGTGGTGGCTGCGCGTTCAACGTTGACCGATACGGATTCGAAATCGGAGGAGCTCTTTCGCTATTTTCTAGTTGCCCTTTCAATGACTGGCAAGAAGATATTTTAAGGTATCAAGAGGAGAAACAACTTGTCAGTTCAACTGAAGCAGGATTATTTAGAAGAATGAGTTTGCTGCGGTTAGAACGGAAAATCAAGAAGTGTGAAAGCGAACTTCTACCATATACATTGCGAGACCTCAATCAAGATCCAGAGTTCTCTCACTACCTGCAACTGAGAATCACAAATGACAATAGTCGCAACCAGAAACTAGAAAGATTAGAGTACAAGGCCTGTCTTTTTGAGTCGATGGACTATCTTTTCAAACGTCTTTTTTCGAAAAGAAAAATGTACATCAAGAAAGTTGAGATAGAATGGTTGTTAGCTATCAGTTTTCCGTTTGCGCAGAGTTTCATTTCTAACATGGATGTCCAGACTCAAGTAAATCTATTGGAAGTGAATGAAATAAATGAATTGGATTTCCGCATCCTCCAGAATGCAGGAATCGTCCCTATTATCAATAAAAAAAATAGTGAATCTCCTGCGAAATTCGGAAACTTTTTGAAAATGAATCATCGAAGAGTGAACTTGAGCCAAAACTTTTTTGAATGTAACGATTTGTTTCTATTCATTCATATATGCCGTGGAGCAGAAGTTCCTTATAAACAACACTTCTCATTGCAACAGTTCCGGAGAGAAGAGGCAATATTTGCATTTAACATAATCAAGCATTTTCCTGGTGCGACTATCCAAAGGCAATCGAAAATTACGTAAGTTGTTATATTTTGGGATCCGTAAGAAAAGCTGGAACCCGGGAATGCTTCTTAACTTGTAAACCAGGATAGTACCGGAAAACTTGCTTAGAAAGCATGATAGCACACCAAACCAGAAAATTACATTTTTTTCCAGGGATTTGCTATTCAACGAAATAGTATTACTTACTGAGGGAAATGGTTCCGCAATTCAAATTCACTCTCAAGAGGTGGGAAACGATGCTTGCATTTTTCATATTCAGCTCAATAGCACATAAGCTTCCATTGTTTTGCTTGCATTTGTTAATACCGAATTTTACAAAGTTAAATTGCTTGTTTTTGAATTTAATGAAGTATTTTTAAAATGTTAACAATTCCTCATTAAAATGTAAAAGTATAACTTCCCAAATTTGATCGGATAGATAATGAATAGATGTCGGAGGGGACGAAATATATACCCGATGAGACGTACAGCGTTCGAACACAGAACGCTAAGTTTTGTTGAAGAAAAAAACTGAGTATTGGCGCTTTAAGAAAATTGCTACCTTGACTAACTGCGCCTCAGTTTCCCGAGACTCCTCCCACCAGAGACTCTTCCCAGCACTGAATTTCAAAGAAACTAGAAGCATTTTTCAAAACACAGAATTTAACAAAAAAAAAACACTTTTTCAGATCATGAAAGCTGGTGGAACTGACGACAATCGCCGCAACATTCTCTACTTCGACACTCTCTACATGTTCTTCGAAGGTGTCGCCGATATCATCGACCTGAATTTGAAAGTGCTCGAGCACTCCTACGGCCTTGAAAAGCTCAAGGATTTCATTTCAATTTTACAAGTCAGTATCGACGAATTCTTCCGACGTCTTCTGGAGGAATTTGACACACGCCGGCGTCTTCCTCAATTGAAGCGTCTTGTCGATTAGGTTCTTCATCACAAAAAGCAGACAGCTCCAGAAGGCTAGGACGATTCTCCAGATGCATTTGAAGTGGACGCCATCGCAACGGAAATATGTATGATGAACGCGCACGTGGAGCACTATTGGCGATTTGTTTCCCAGAGAAGTCACTATATTGCACTATTTGGCGAGATTACTGTAGCATGCGTCTACTAGAATATGGCGTAGCTTATACTGTGCATTTTACGACTCAAATTTATATAGATTCATTGGCTGAAAACTTCTAAAGTCTTTTTTTAAGCTCTCTTTTCTATTAGGTCTTTCGATAAGTAATGTCGTTTTTTTCAAGGTGTCTTGCAAGCGTAATATCTCAGCGGAGAGTGAATATTTTTTAGTAGACTAAAAAGTATTAGAATGACCATAAATGTGACACTAATTTCCTGTTTTGACTAGAAAAAAAAGTTGGAAATTGGGTGCGAAAAACATGACAGTTTGAAAAATCGAATTTTTTGGACCAATTTTTGAGGGCCTGGTGCATCGAGATGGATTATGTAAAACTTTCAGGAGACTTATGTGGCATTGTTGAAAACTCCATAATACTAAAAATTAAAGCCAGAACCCGATTGAACATGTTGCTCCATTTTTATAATGTCCTATTCATAAGATACTTGTAAATCAACTGGCCATTTTTTGTACTGAGCAGCGAAAAAACACTTCAGTTCTTTTTTCACGTTTTTCAACTGGGTAAAAACAATTCAGCCAGACACTATAATTGTTGAAAAACTGGTTTCTGAGCAATAGCCGCCGAAATTACTTTACTGAAGGCTGCCGTAAGCCATATTTCAGTGAATATGCCGAACGGCTAATTTTCGTCTTGAATCAGCTGAATTGAAGATGGAGTTTTCTGTGAGTGAGGACGGTTACTCATTGTTACGAAAACACAATAAAAACCAATATCACCCGTACCACCACTGAGAAAAACGAAAAGCAAAAAATGATCAAAAAACAGACCATTTTCAATGACTTGCCAATCCAAGATGGAAGTTTCTAAAGACACCAAGTTTGGGTATTTTACTTTACTTGTTATAACCCATATAATGCAAAAAATTTCAGGAAGATTCCACTTTTGAAAACAAAGATACACCACCTTGAAAAAAAACGACATTACTTATCGAAAGACCTAATAGATCAAAATCTTCCCATCCATTGGTCCAGAAGAACTCACTTCCACCACATCCTCCCTTCACCTCCTCGACATCCAAAAACAATCAGTTCAAGGTCTCAAAGTCGAAATTTCCACACAGAATATCCAACCAGTTTGGCAAGGAAATCTCGGTTTCAGTGCAGATGATGAAGTCGTTGCTGTCAAGGGAAAATCTTTTAATCGTAATTCTTAAAATAAGAGCAACCTCTTTAATCCCATGAATTTCCAGAAAAAGTGCACTCTCAAGGAAGAGTTCTTATCACTCGTGAAGTCCAATACAAGTATTAGGGTGGAAAGAAAGTTTTTGTGCAATTTTGATTTTGATTTCATTCGAACAAGAAACATTCCCAGGGTTTGGTTTGTTGTTTATTTTTGAACTAGTAAGACTACTGTTTGATATCCAAAATTAGGGGTTCCCTCTTTCAAAATGCGAGTGGCTAGAACTGGAAACAAAAAATGGTCAATTTTTCGACTGTAGGATGAGTTTGGACCCCTTGTTCCTTTAGACGTAGATCATGTTGCGAGAAAAATTGAATGAAGATGAGACACTATTTAGGGAGTTCAAAGGCCAAAGAAGAACAATCTGCTTCAAGTTAGTTTCGAGATATTTCATGAGATCTGCAACATGAGGTCAGTTTTGAGGTAGGAGAAATGTGGAAAATTTGGGATAGTGTTCATGAATAAAATTTTACTACCCTCCAAGATTGTTTTGGAAGGTAGTAATGCTGTTATAGGTAGGTATTGTTGCTTGTGACATTCCACCAAAATATTGGAATCGATTCTCTTTCTGTAGCTGACGTCATGGCAGAATAGTAATTTTTTGTTCTTTTATCGATATCTCAAAATTTTTCAACTGAGCAACTTTATATCTCTTATGGGTTTTGTAAGGGATAATGTCCTTCATAAAACCCGCTATGAGCCAAGTAACATCGAATAATAAGAATTGAGAAATTGATGAAAATTACATAGCCTTTCAAAAGCCTTTGGAACACGAGTCTAGTGTTAACAGGAGAGAGGCGAGCCAAGGGTCTGGATTTCACTAACAGATGTTTTGACCTTTTATATACCTTCTGCAGTTACCCTTTTGTCAGTACTCCTTGCCGTTATCAAATGGAAGAAAAATCAAAATTGCACAAAAACTTTCTTTCCACCCTAATATATCAATCCAAATTTGGCGGCGATCGCATCGATTAACAAGGCAGATCACTTTAGTGGATATTGTCACTGGTCAAATAGTGCACAGAGCTTATATTGGAAAAGCATCGAAACCGATTCATTCGTTTCACTCTGAGGACTTTTTAAACTAATAGTTTAATTTTAACTATATATTCATCATTTCCCCTTCCTTCTTAAAGAACTTATTTAATACCAAATTATTATTTAAAACTTTAATCATATATTAATTCAATTCTCCCACATGCTTATCTGTTTTATTGCATTTTAACAATTTGATTGTTATCTTTCCTAGATAGAATTTTACTGATGTTTCACCAGTACAGAATGATATAAATAAGGGGTTTTTGAAGTGTTATTTGCAATTCTTAATTTTTTCAGTTTTTCATCCATACAGTCAATCGCATTTCACAATCCTCCTCTCGTTTTTGCCTTCTCACATATGTGCACTGCTCTTCTCATCTCTCTCAAGAGGGAAAAGAGAGGGGGAGGCGACGTCTTCGGAGAGAGAGAGAAGGAAAAAAGGGAGCTCCCACTGCGCAGAGCAAAAACTTTTGCTCCCTTTTTCGCCCGGGGAATCGATTTTATTCCGCGAACTTTGTTTCTTTTTTATGGGAATCCCTCAGAATTATCTTTTTTTTCATCATCATTTTTATTCTTTTGGGACGGCTTCTCCTTTTCAGCCCGGGGGGAAGAGCCCATCTATTTTTAATTAATTTCTCTGCGCCTCCTTTTTCTGAAAGACCCGCGCAAAAGCAATTGACGGACGGGACGGGACGGACGGAGAAGCGGACGGCTATTTCGCAAGTTTTGTAACGATTTTATGACTCTGCTTCCTTCGACGGAAAGAAGGAGAAGGCGTACTGCAAATGAAATTAGGTCCCTCGAGGAAAAGTGTAGTTTGTAGTCCTAGGCTTAGTCTTAGTTTCCTAGGCAAATGTTTGAATATTCATAAGATTCTTCTCGTTCTGAATGAAAGTGTTTTTCACGTATTCTCAACTTTTTTTTTCTTTTTTGGAAAAGTCAAAAAATTAATGAATTCTGTAAACAAGAGAACACTGGACCTTCTGGAAAAAATATAAATAATTCAAAAAGTGGTATCAATTTTCAAATTTGACTTTTTGAAAATTGAAAAAAAGTGTAAATTTGAAAAATGAACCTAAATTTTTTCTAATTCGAGACTTTTTTCCGTAAGTCTTCCTGGAAATTTTTTGTAGTTTCAGTTAATTTTTTGGAAACGTTTTATTCTCTGAAATTTCCACAAATTCTCATTTTGATTCTCATTTTTAAAAAAATTTTCATGACAGAAATTTTCTGAAACTTTCAAATTCTGAAAATTTGTTGTTTTTTTTCTATAAAGAAGCTGACCTTTTTAGTTTTGAACTACCGATTTTCAAATGATTCTACAGTCATTTTTTCTCAGGATTTTGTATTTTTCTGTTCGATTTTTTTCAGTTCTGAAGTATAATTCCTTTTTTGAAAAAGTGAATTTCATTTTGTTTCCGCCTGAATTTGTTTTAAAGCCCGTGATGCCGACATGATTCTTGAATCCAAATCGTTTTAAATTTTGCATTTTTTTGAACAATGTTTTGTAGTCATTTTTTTTGTAGACTTTCGTCTTTCTATTTTGCAAAATATGAATTCTTGTATTTTTGACCATATTTTTTGCAGTTTTCTGATCAAGGAAGCGAACTTTCACAAATTTAGAATTGTGACAAGTCATGCTTTTCCAGAACAAAACCTTCAGAAATTTCAACTTATGACCAGTATTCTCTTGAATTTCATTCCGAAATTTGTAGAGTTTGTAGTCTGGATAACTGTCCTTGAAATTTATATTCAAAAAATTAAAAAAAAGTCATTTTGGATTCTAGAAATTTGTAGTTGTGAGATGAGTCAGATGACTTCTACAAAACTGAGCCCGTGATGCCATAATTCCATTCCATTCCCAAATTTTCAGAATGTCGTAACTTCCTGGCTGGTTTTGTTGTGGATTTTGACAATTTCATTCTTGTCGTTTTGCAATCACTGACAGCAAGTTCAACTATTTATTGATGAATTTTTGATTCAGATTTTGGGAAATTTTTTGGTTTGTTGTTTCTGACTTCTTAATTTTCAGAATTCGCAGCTTGTTTTCAACTTCCAATGCCTTCTGAAATTTTAAATTAGAGTTGATTTTCAGATAACTTTTCTAAATTGTCAGACTTTTTTTTTCAGTATATTTGCAGCTCTAACTCGCTCATCAAAGCTTTTCGTAGTGTTTGGATCAACAACTCCAAGTTTTTTTCTGGAAGTTTCTCTATTTTTTAGTCTGAAATATCGTGATAATCTTCTTAATCTGACTCCTTCATCTCACTTGTAAAAGAACGGTATTTTTCATGAGAACTGGTCCGTAAATTTGGCTTTTCATGTCCAGTTTTCTATACTTTTTTGTAGTTTGTACTCTCCACTAAGTTGGCCTAGACTATTGCAACCTTCTCTTTTTTTTTTCTCATTTGTTTCCTAATCCAATTCGAAGAGAGGGGTCTAACTGCTCAAGGGCAAAGTAGTTGAGAAAAGCCTAATCTTGTTTTCTGTTCTCTTTGCCACGCCACGTGGCGTTTTTTTTTTGCGAAACGGCTCCTTGAATTCTTTAGAAAATCTATTTCAAAAGAATGCAAAAAAAAAACTAAAAAATTCTTCCTTCCCTTTTCATGCCATCCCCTCGCCTAATCCTTTTCCTTTCATTACCTCATCTTTCTCTGCGTCTCTCTGTTCTTCCATACTATTCCTCACCCTCTCTGACACCACCACCACCAAATCGAGATTAAAGGAAAAAAGAGGAAATGCTCGGGAAGGAAAAGCATGGAGAGAAAAGAGAGAATTAGAGAAAGAGAAAGAGAGAAGAGAGAGAGAGAGAGAGAGAGAGAGAGAGAGAGAGAGAGAGAGAGAGAGAAAGAGGCGGGATAACATGGGGAGGATGTACGTTTTGATATCATGATAACTCTCCCTATCTCGTGATAATATTTTCATTTTTTTTCCATAAACAAACTCTCGAGATTTTCCATATTTTTTCTCCTTTTCCTAGAGATATAATGTGACCTACTTTTACTAGAATTTCTGACATTCTGAAATTAAAAATTTATCATTCTATAAATGTTATTTGAATTGAATTAAACTGAAATTTTAGCCGATCTATTTTTGAAATTTCCAAAACTTTTCAAATTTTCAAAATTTTAAAATTTGAAAATTCATCACTTTTAAATCATTTTAGAAAGAGAGCCAATCTACTTTTGACATTTCGCTAAGGTTCTATTAAAATGTTTATAAAACTAGAATTTAGCATTTCTGGAAATGTCATACCAAGCTTTTCAAAAACTTTTTCGGAATAAAAAGGTTGCCCACAATGTTTCTGAGAAGGCGGAGCCATAAATTTCAAAACAAATCATATGACAGGTTTGAAACTTCCAAGATGAATAGCGCCTTTCTATTACAGGTATTGTTCCGAAAATTCTACTTGTACCCATAATACTTTCCCTGAAACTTCTGGAATTTTTATTTATCTATGATAACATTGGTCTTATTTTTTCTGCTATAATATTCTTCTTTTCCTCAAAGTTTTTTTACCTGATATAAGCTTATTTTCTAACATCAATTCCATCTCGATAGTGCTCTTTTGTTACAGTTTTTTTCTCAAATTTTTCTTCGATTTCCATAAAAGTTTGCTATGAGACAATCCGTTTTTCTACTTTTCGTTTTTTCTTTTTTGTTTTCTCAGAGTATATTCTCTATTTCATGTAAACTTAATTTCTTTCATTGATTTCATTCTAGACAGCTGATCTTAAACACATTTCTCTTATTGATATTTCAGCTTCCTTAAACTTTTGTTACCTAACTTTTTTCACGCTGAACAGTGCTCTTTTGTTGCAGGTTTTTTTTGGAAAGTAATTCATGAAATTTATCCTGGACTGAACTTCACCTGGGCTTAGACTTCTTTTTTATCTCATTTTTCTCTGATATAAACTGATATTTTAACATCTGGTTCGTTGTTAGCAGCTGAATTCCTAACTTCATTTTTATTATAGCCTTTATTCTATTAACTTTTTAGGCTTTGCTTTTTTCGCTTATTACTGCAGCCTCTTCATTTTCTATTCTGATTTTCAGGTTTTTATAGTTTAAAATACAACCTTCTTCTAATGAGGTTAAAGTTTTGACTTTTTCTGTCATTTTCTGATTTGACTTTAGAAAATGGACGGCAAGGAAAATGAACATGTTCGAACATAACAGATACATAGTCTAGACATCATAGTTCAACCCATTTCAAAATCGGGGAACATGGAAATGTCCCCAGTGGGACAAGAAGTATGATCTTTCGAGTTTGCGATTATTAGATCATGGACATAGCTCAACGTACTGATATTTTCTGAGCGAACTGATATTTTAGAGGCTCCTTTTTCTGTTGAAACTTGAGTCAACTGAAGTTCCTTTTGATATTGTGAAGCTGTTTCTGAATCAAAGTTCAGCTTCGAATATATCAATAGTTCTTATTCTAATATCTCCAAATTGTCATATTCTGAGCAATCTTGCTCCACTGTTTTCCAAGGCACTAAAACTTCTTGGCTTCAGCTTATAATTTCCTGTGATAACTACAATTGGGAGTTCTACTTCTCATAGTTCCTATCGAATGATGCGAATTGTGCAAGAAATAATTTCTACAAAACTATTCTGCTTTCTCACATTTTTTGACAAAACTTTCAATAGAAACCCTAGTCACAATTTATATCATTCGATAGAGAATTTTTTTGGCGAAACATGATATTTCAGAAAAAATGACGGGCCAAGATGTCGATATCTCTCCTGCCACAGAGTTTTTATCCAGCCAGTTTTGATTCGGAGCGGTTCTGATACACACAGTTCTGATTCGGCCGCACCGAAAAAGCCCAGCAATTTCACTGATCAGCAGTCCGGTTAAATATCATTTTACTGTATCTTGGAAAAAAAACCTAAAACTCTGGAATTTTTTCAGGGAAGTTTGTGTGTAGTCCAAAGTTTCGACAAGTTCTAGTTATCCCGATTCTGAAATCGATAACAATTCTCAAATTCACAAAAATGTTCCATTTGTCTCAACGGCGTTATCAGAAATTAATTTCATTCAAAAAATTCCCTGTTTGATACGCCACTGCAAAAAAAAACTTCTTATCCCCATCATCCTGATCCCTAAAGTCCTTACCCAGTACATCCCCTTCTTTCCCCTTCTTCCAATCAAAATCATAATCAAATCATACACAAAATTAAACTGATAATCATACTGAGAATCCTCTCCTCTTCTCCTTCTTTATCCTCTTCATTCATTCCGTCAGAATGCTCTAGGGGGGAAGTACTAGACGTTAGGGGGGAGGCCCTCCCATTCTAAGCTGTTTTTCTGTCCCCCTTGTTTTCTCCCGTTTTTTCTCTATCTATCTTTGTCTCTTTTCATGTTTTTTTTGTCTGTGTTATTCAAGGATTTTCAGCTTCTTTTCATTTTTTTTTCTCTCATTTTTTATGGCAAAGTTGTTATGAAATTTTTTTTCTTTGTTATTTTCTTCTTTTTTTTTCTTTTCGAAAAAATATTATTTAATTACAGTAATGAGTGCCTTTGAATGTCGGAAATGTGACGATGACTTTCGAATTGAGGAGCAAGATGAAGAGGAAGAAGAAGAGGAAGAATGTCCTACAGTTATTCGGAGGGTAGGTTTACCTCTATTAGAAGGGCATGTCCCAACATAAGCCCAGTTTTCAGTCCTACTCAGCCGATTGGCTCCATAATGACGAATCGTCGGGCGCTGACGAGGACTCTGAGGAAGACTCTGACGCCGAATTTCTTGTTCATCCGTGCCTTCGAAGTATTATCAAATCGAAATCCGCTTACGCGGTTCCACGTAATCGTGATGACGTGGCACTGCTTCGCGACGCCAAAAATAACAGTATTAAGCCGAGCAAAACAAGCTTTGAGGTAGGCGAAGGGGACTGCAGAAAGGGGATCTCATGGAATTTTGTAGTTTTTGTAGTGTTGAGAAATGTGGAGTTGGAAAGTTACATTGAGGGTCCGCCTTCAAAAAATATGACTTTTTCCAGCTAACCCTCACAAAAATGATCGAATCGACTAGTAAAAGTATAGCGGAAGAAACAGAATACTCGGTGGCTGACCTTCTACCAACACTGGATGAAAAATGGCCGGATCCGGAAGAAGAAAAAGAGACAAAGAAGAGGAGGAAGTCGAATATTATGAGGTAGGTAGGTTTGAACTTGGGATTAAAAAAAACGGTTTCGCATAGGGCTTTCCGGCCTAGAACTGCCTTGAATTAGAACTGTGTTGGAAAGATAACCGATCTGGATAAGCTCTGGGAATCAGAAAGCTGGTCGTCATAAAATTAGTCGCTCCAAAGTTACCCGATTCAAGGTTTCCAAAACTCATTGATAAAACGGAACTCCTAAGAACCTACCCGCCATAAAACTGGCCGATTCAGAACTGATCATGTCATAACTGTTTTAACTGATTTTTCAAAGATACTGTCAAAATAATAAAGTTTTTGCAATGAATTCAAACTTATATTTTGGCGAGCCGTCTGGCCATTTTCGTCTGCAAACTGGATTTGAATTTCAACATTTACCAGCGAGCCGCCCGCGAAAATAAAAGTTTGAATTCCTTGCACAAACTTTTTTATTTTGACAGTACTCCACAAGTTAATTGGGCTAGAACTGAACGGTTCAGAAGTTTTTTAATCTTACATTTTTGATAGAACGTACCACTTTAGAACCCGGTTACATAAGAACTAACCACTTTACATAATTGGTCAAATTACATATTACAACTAGAACGTTGAACCTGTTTGATTTGAAAATTATTAGATCCGGGTTGATTTTATTAAAACTGTACATTACACGGATTAGAATGAACCTGAATCAAAAATGAACTGGGCTAGGATTTATAAAATCGGACTGCAATTTGTAACGTCCGGTTGAATAAAAAGTGGTTCTACTTAAAAATTGTACATACTCTTAGATTAGAAATGTCACTTTAAGAACTTTCGTATTTGGAACTGACAAAATGCGCTCTAGTTTAGCCCACTTCTGCTCCAAATCAAAACTGCCTTTTCCAGATACTCCCCGAGCCTCTCCGACTCTGACCTGTCTATCAACCTTCACGACAAAGAGGAAAGTGAAGATGAAGATGAAAAAGTGGAAAATGAACCTCGGCCGTGTTGGTCATCCCCTCCCAACTTTTTCGATGACACTTTCAGAAGTGTCTCCCCAACCACTCGTAAGTTTTTTAAAAGTCTTCTTATAGAGGGCTCCTATTGATACAGTGAACCTGGATTTCAGAAAAATGCTGGTCAGCTCCTGATCTGGAAGACGTCCTGTTCAAGTCACGGCACGTAGAAAATGAAACTGTCCCAACAAGATTAATTCCCTCAATTCCGATATTGAGGGAGCTAATTGACGAAGAGTCATGTACCGGATACCCAATGATAGAGACCCCGGATAATGGTAAGTTTTTTAAAAAGTGAATATCTCAGCTGGGGAGAGAGATATCAAAAAGTGCACAACTAATAAAATGTAGAAAATAAAATTTGCTATATTTTATTTGTTGAAAATTTTTTGATATCTCTACTGGCGCCTGAGATACACAGCTTTGAACAAGTTTTCCCCTAATTCAGTTGCACCTTTCGTTCCAAAGCACTATTCCTCTCCCCAAATATCACCACCACTCATTTTGCAGACCCTTCAGTTTGTTCATACCGTCTACCGTCGTCGCTTGGCTCCGCCCCCTCACCCAGTCCGCCCCGCCCACTTTCACCGGTTTTCGGACGCCCAGCACCCCCACAATGTATTCTTTTATCCTTTAGACTCTGGGTTTTGGTTTTTTGGGATTTTGATTTTTTTTTCATTTTTGAAAAATTTTTTCAGACCGAATCCACCTGTCCCAGTCAATGCAGCTACCACGCAGGCCGGATATCGAGGCGTTCTTGGCAGATTGCCAGAATGATTACACACAGGCTCCGCCCACTTTTAGCATTGGATCCGAGGAAGAAGAAGATGATGGCGGGGTGATAACTGAGGAAGATGAGGATTTTGAAGAGGACGAAGAGGATGAAGACGTCAAAAAAACTGAAGAAGTTTGGCCAGAGAACGCCGTGGCGAGATTCTGTTGGTCCGAGGGAACCCGTCGCGCTGTCCACCGATCTGCCACATTTCAAATCAATCGATATTTGGATGAGGATGAGCAAGCTGTATCACCACCCCCTATCAGGATTACTGTATCCAGGTCGGCACACTCGCAGCTGTATAATTTAGGAGCCGAGGAGACAGAAGATGACCTGGAAGAAGACGTGGCAAATTCGGAGAATCGGAGCTCTGGAGTCTCGCAGATGGATGAGACTGAGAGGTATGTTTTTTTTTGCATCCTGGGAATATATACTTCTAGACTAATATCAAAAACAAATCCAAATTACCGTAAAAACTGAAATAGTAGTGCATGCACCACTATTTTTCAAAGGGGTCTGTCTGGGGGCACCACTATTTGAGGGGCACTACTACTAGAGGGGCACCATTATTTTTCGAGCAGTTTTTCCTCTAAGTTTTGAGATGTTTTGATCTGATTTTCTTGACGAACTTTATGAAAAATGGCGGAAATAACAGCGAAAATGTATTCTATTCTCCAGTTTTCAACAACTTTTCACGAGCTCAGGACAGTTTTCAGTCTAATATTCGTGAATTTTCAGTCAGCAACTCGAAAACTTGAAAAATATTATTTCCAAAATGGGGCACCACTATTGAAGGGGCACTATTAATTGAGGGGCACCACTATTTTTCAACTACTTCCTCCGGAGGGCACCACTATTTGAGGGGCACCACTACTAAAGGGGCACTACTAATACAGTTTTTACGGTATTATTTTTTGTTTTTCCTTCCTATCCTTGCTTTTTCTTATCTGCCGGTTGCCATAACAAATATCCTGGGGTGTCCCTAGGGGGAAATTAAAGGAGGACTGAACTCGGGTTTTTTTATTTCAAATTCTGATGCAGTTTTTCATTCTGATCATTTTCTTTCACTACGACTATACTCAAAAATCACTCTAAACGGGTGAAAAAGGCGTTTGAAAGAAGCACGGAATACAGAATGATGGCCTAGGATCCGACAAAAATGCGCCTTGCGCGCGCTATTTTTCAAATTCCTAGGCCGTCAATCTGTACGCGGCCATGCCTTCAAACGCCTTTTTCACCCGTTTAGAGTGATTTTCGAGTGTAGTCGTAATGAAAGAAAATGTTCAGAATGAAAAACTGCATCAGAATTTGAAATAAAAAAACCCGAGTTCAGTCCTCCTTTAAACGAAAATTCATATACGAAAAAAATCGTAGGATTTCCCATGATTAGTATAGTTTTTTTTGGAATTTTGCAAAGAAATTTCTGAAGCCGGGAATTTCGAAGCTAGAGATCCCGGTTTGCCGACAAAAACAATAATCCTTTTTTGAGCAGAATGCGTTGCGTGTCGCGTCGCGGCTCCTGAACTTTGATGCAAATTTTATTCACTAGTGGCGATGGCTCAAATTGTTAAGAAGTTTCAAAACACTGAAAAGTTGAACTAATTTGATTATGGTTTCACAATAGAGAGTGATTGCACTGCTGATTGGAGAACCCGTCTTTAGTAATTTTGAACAAAATTGAATGCATTTTGATGTACTTCTGACTTTTTCTAGTACAATAGAGCACTCTTGCTTTGGTACCCCTTCTTCAATTTATGATTAGTAAGGAACCAGTCTGAAAACTGAATAAGACGCAAATTCTCCAGTTTTTGGTGGGTGCATTAGAGCGCGTTTGTTGCGTAACTCAAATCAAAAGAGGACTGAACACAAATTTTTTTCCTCCCCATTCCAACGCACTTTTCTTTTCTGATTCTAGTCTTTCTCTATAAATGATCTTTTAAAATATTCCAAATGGTATAAATTGCGTTCGAAAGCAACCCACAGGGGTTTTAAATTTGCTGGCATAGAATCCGACAAACTACGAAAAAGTTTCTAGAATTTTTTTTCTGAACTTTCGAAGCTGTAACTTGTAAAATGTGAAAGCTGTGAAATTTGTGTCCATGAATAGTCATTTTTCGGATTATAAGCCAGCAAATACAATGCCTCTGTAGTACGCTTCAAGAACAGTTTTGTATCATTTAGAGTCATTTTTGACTGAAATTATAGTCAAAACTAAAATCAGCATGTACATTAGAGCGCATTTGCAGCACATATGCACTCCGAACAAAGGTTGTCGGTCACCAGGAAGTCTATAATTACTCACCAATTGATGGGAACTTTGCTAAAGTTCCCACTATTTTTCAATTTCCCTCCAATTTCATTATTTTCTCAACAAAAGTTTTCTCATTTATCCTATCCTTTTTTCTATCCTCCGATCCATCCGTAAAACAGCTTTCCACACGGAAAAATTTAGTAGCCCTCCTCGTTTTTTCTCTCTTCTCCATATCCTTTTTCTTCTTTTTCTTCTCAAGGAGAATTTTTTAATCAAAAAAAAAGTAAGGGTGGAGCATGTACATACACACAACTTTTGCTCTTTTCCCCCTTGTTTTTTTGTGACTTTTGTCTTTCTTCTTCTTCTTCTCTCTTTTACTTCTCTTTCTAATATATTCATTGAAGCCTAGAGCAACACAACACACTCACAGACATAGACACCCCCAGTCTCTACCCGTCAGGAAAACTTTTTTCTTTGCAAGAAGTTTTTTTGTGTTCTGATTTTGATTTTGGTACTTTAGTTCGAGTAGTTCGAGTTAGTCAGTTCGAGGTTTACCGAAAAGGCCAAATACTTTATGAGCACTGGCGAGCATTAGTTCTCGTGGAACTTTTACACCGAATAATCGGTCATTTTTCTTTGGATTTTTTTAACACCTAAAGAAAATAAATTGTAAAGAATGAAATGTTCTACCGATTAGTATGAATTTTAAATAGGGTTTCACTTTTGTGATAAGAAAGACAAATTCAAAGAAAAAAGGACTTTTTTTCACTTTTTTTGACAGATGTTTCTACAGTCTGAAAATTTGAAACCAGAAAGCCAAAAATCGTTGTTGGAAATCTTATCAGTGTTGATGGAGCACAATCGCTCAATAAGTTAACTCTCATATATATCCATTTTCAATAATATTTTTCATATCTGGAAATTTCCGCTATGAAGATTACTTCACGTTCAAAATCCGGCTCGGAGGTAAATTAAACGACCCCGTGAACCGACACAGGCATTGCGTGTGCCGCACCTGTGCTTCTTCTTCTACCAAAAAAGTTGGTTGCTGACTTTTTAAAAAGTTTTCTCGATTATTACAGTGCTGTCTTTAAAAAATTGGAGAATTCTTAAAAAAGGCATTTTGAAAATCAACGAACAATTTTATAGAAAAAGGCACGCGACGCGACGCACGCAACGCGTCTTATCTTGTGTAGATTTACGGCGATCGTCTCTGTGCTTGTATTTTCAGTTGATTTCGACTGGAAAAGATAACCTTGAGTTTCACTTTTCTTTTTGGATCGACAAAATGTAGAAACGTTTTTTCGTTTTCCTCAAGAAATTCACTTTATTTTCAGCATCAAAGATTAGTGTTCCCCTATTTCAATTGATTGACTGACACTTTTTTTCTAGCTCTTTTCAACAAAAGTAGTATCTTTTTTTCATCAATTCCTCCTCCCTTTCTTCAAATGTCAGTGTCTTAGCACTTCTCTATGACTTTTGAGCTTCTCAAGTCATAAATCATTTTTTTGCTCCAAAAATTTCTCTTCCAAAAACTCACTTCACACTAAAATAGAGAAGAGAGAAAATGACGAATTGTGTCAAAATGATCAGTTTTTTGAGAAATGTGCACCCTTTCTTTTTTCTCAAAAAGAAGAAGAAGCTTCTTCTATTCCTTTCGGCAGGGCAGGGCGTCTCTATGTGTCCTAATCCCCCAATGGAATTTCATTGACCCATCCGGCCAGTTCCTTTTTTTCCTTCTCTCTTTTTTTAGCTATCCTTCTAAACCAACACCAACCCCCAGCGGCCTCATAAACTACTTCCCTCCAGCAGCATGTATAGTTCGGTGGACTTTTTTTTTCAAAAAGGGGAAGAAGAGCCACGTGGATTTGTAGATTTTGAGGTGGGGGGGGGGGGGGGGGGGGGTCCTAAGGGAGCTTAAAGGGTAATTTATGTAGGGGCGCATTGGGCGTGAAAAATGATGAGGCATAGGGCAAATATACTCTAGAAAGGGCAGAATCAAACTTTATCTGAACTGAACTTTTTTTTTTGAGAATGCTTGATTTTTTTTTGCCTGGTTTTTTTTTCATTTGAATAGTTGATGACATCACAGAAGACTTCCTTGAACAAGATCCTAGAGCTGATTTCTTCTTTTTTTTTTAGTTTTTGACTCCTCCTCCTTTCAGTAGGCCACGCCCCCTTTTCCAGCTAGGATTCTTCTTCGATCAAAACCCACAATATTCTTACCCTTCTGAATCACCTTGCCTTATGATTTTTCCAATTTCAAATTTTTTTTCAACACCCATTGTTTTTAGAACCCCTTTTAAACAATTCCCCGAAGCTAATTTTTTACTTTTTTAGTTTTTGACTCCCTTTCAGTAGGCCACGCCCCTTTTTCCAGTCATGAAGATCGGACATTTTTTTAATTGACTTTGGTACATATTCAAAGTAGCTCAGAATGGAATAGAGAGCTGATTTTCCACTTTTAACAGCTCAGTTTTTGACTCCACCCCCTCTTCTTGCAAGCCACGCCTCTTTTTTGCAATCCACGTCCATTTTTCTAGCTAGTCACCTTTCTTTAAATCACATGATTTTCATCCTTCTGAATCACCTTACCTCATGATTTTTTTCCAATTTCAAAGTTTTTCTTCCACACCAATAACTTTTTTTCTCTCTTGCCGCTACTTTTGAAATCACCTAACCATCCTCTTTTTTTGTTTCTCCTTGACCAACTTTTTTTGCTTTCTCTTTTTTTTTGTGCCTTGCATAACAAATTCCAAGCAAAAATAGACTCGGACTTTGCAGAAATATCATATTACCCCAAGGTTATTTTAGAGCTGACTGATGAGGTAAGAATCTGGAATTGGACTAGAATTGGACCTGAGTTGGTTGAACTTTAAGACCAGTCAGAATTTGTATTTTGTAGCTCAGTACATTTTGAAAATTGAAAATTTTTGGTGCCATTTTATTAGAGGTTCGCCAGATAATTTCAAGAAGAAATCCTGAATAACTGGAGTAATTAGAATGGCTTTGGCACCAGATGATTTTCTCTTTTTGTCTAATTTTAACTCAGGGGCCCTTATAAAACAGGTGGCTATCGAAATTCGTGTTCGTACCTTCACAATACGCATCCAAAAACCAGTTTGTAATGTGCTCTTCTGAGAAGTGGGTGGAGCTTAACTTGATCCAATTTATTGCTTTCTGAATAAAAAATTGAGTTTTTTCCTAGCTCCAAATGCTTTTCTATAACCGGTTTTCTCGAAAAAACCGTATCAAGTTTGTGAGCTTGTTCTCTGGCTTTTAGGGCAATTCTTCCAAAAGTGTGCGGAGCCTATTCTGCTCTCAATTGTAAAATTTCCGTTTAATGGTGCTACCCCTAATCAGAACCGACCGTTTGAGAACTGCCCCGGACGAGAACTTTTCAAATGCTCGCATTGGAGCACTTTTCACATGTTGAAGGCCATTGCAAAGTAGTGTCAGTTCTCATCCGGGCAGTTCTGATAAGGTACAGTTCTGGTTCAGGCAGTTCTGATAAGACCAGTTCGGATTAGAAGTATTTAGTTTAATTCTTCGCGCCCTTTCTTTGTCTGTTTTGATGCTCTTTCAAGAAGTGGGCGTGGCTTGAGCCAAAATAATAAATCCATACCAAATAGGTCACTCTTCTTTAAGCCCAAAGAAGAGCAGTTTGTGCTTCTTCACACACAATATATTACCCATCACTTTTTTTTTTGCTTTCTTCACATCCATTAAACCACCACCACTAGCACCTCATCCATTCATTTTTAGTCGTCGTCGCCCTTCCCATCTTTCTCATTCTATTCCTCCTTTCTTTCATTCCTGCCTGCCTGTTGTTGGTGGTGATGGTGAAGTAGGAAAGGGTGATGAGACGAGAAAAGAAAGAGAAGACGACACATAGAGAATTTTGGGTTGACGGATTGAGTTTCCTACTTTTCTCCCCATCGCGCCGCTCATTTTCGGAAGGTCCGTTGTCGTCTGCCCGAGAGAGGCGGGCTATGTCGTTTTATTTACGAAACACATTGCGTCACAAACTTAGTCTCTACCCAATTTGTATTCATTTTGGAGGTTCTATGGTTTCCTTGTTACCTGTCTACACGAGGTTTAGTCAGATTTTTTGAAGATCGTAGAAGGGTTGTTGAAATTTTTCCTTGACTATCTTTTTTCCACAAATTCATAGATCTCGTCATTTTCACTGAATGGTATTGGGTATAGATCCAACTACACAGGCCTTTCGCGGGCTCATCCGTTTTGTGTTTATAAAGTTTCTGGTGTGTGAGGAGTCCTTACGTTTGCGAAAGTTTTGCTCGGGAATCGTCCGTAACAGACCCGTTACACATGGGAAATCTTATGGACAAATAACGGATATGTGAGCAAAAGACCTGTGCATCAAAGTTTTTGCCTACACCTTCACACGGCAGACTGTCCCAAATTTTCATGTACATGATCTTCTATTAGTGGTATAACCGCTTATATTTTGTTCTCAAAAGCAACTAGTTTGAATCCTTAATCTCTTGAATTTTTGTTCAGAAGGTTTGGAAGGTGTGGAATGTTAAGTACAGAAGAGGTTTTCAACTCATTTTGCTCATTTGGATTGCTAGTACACCTTAGGATGTATCTCAGTTCATAATAAATTTCCTGGAAGTTTCTTCAGTTCCGCTGAAAGTACTTGAAAGTTTTAGTTTGATTTATAAAACTTCACTAGAATCTAGTTTTTCACATCACCCTTGACCGATAACCTGGATATGCTATTTCTAAATTTCTAGCTTTGTAGCCTAGTTTTTCCTTTTTTTTTATGCTTTCTGAACTTCACGATCACTTTTAGTCTCCATCTTACCTTTTTTATATCTAGAAATAGATCCAATCTGACTCCGCTACTTTTGGAACATCTGGTTTTTTGATAAGAATTTTCCCAAGTTGTTAGGTAATCTGAATTGCTTTTTCTGAAAAGTGGGAGGAGCCTCCGACTTTATTTTTGTATACCTCTCAAAACACACCCATCCTTCTCTTCCCTCCCAAGACACAAAAAAAGCGAGAAAGTGGGCGGTGCCATCAAAAAGGCAATCCTCGGCGGAAATTAGGTGCGACCCTAGCCTCGAGCATACGCCCTCCTTCGTTTTCTCATTTTCTCATTGCCAATTTTCTTAAAAGAGAAAAAGGGTCACCCGAGAAGATTGATGCTTTCTGAGAGATGAAGAAGGGGAGGCACCATTCCAATCGTAGCTTTTTTATAGGTTTAAGACATAGGTTTCGTGTAGAGAATGACGTGGGTTCTATTTTGGGAGATTTCTGCAAATTTTCGTAAGATTTAGTGTGGTTTTGGTGATTGCACAAATTACCGTAACCATTGGGTTCAGTCCGTAAATTGTCGTCAATTCTCATGCATTTTTGGCGATTGCACAGATTTGAGGCTACAGTACTTGGCAACGATCTAAACTTTGAATTCTAATTTCATAGCTTGAAAGGCTCTCAATTTTCCGAAAATGAAGTAATTTTACAATCTCTGGGTTCAGTCCGCAAATTGTCGTAAGATCTTAGGCATTATTGGTATTCGCAGTTTCTTAGCTACCGCACTTCTAATTTTCAGCTTCTAGACTCTTCATTGAACATTCTAGATAAAGAATGCAAATAATGAGTTAGGTCCGCAAATTGTCGTAAGATCCTGGGCACTCTCGGTGATTGCACAGATCCCAAACTACAGTACCTTATCTCTGTTCTAAAAAAACCACTAATTCCATGTCCCTTTCGTTCCATTCTTCCTTATTCTATACAACTCATTTATAATTCTGCTCTCTTCAGAATTTTCAATTTCTCTTTTTTTTGCGGACACAAAAAATCCATCCCATCCCCACTGAATCTTTAATAATTTCTCTCCCGAAACATTCCATTTCGGTTCATTTTTACGAAATTCATTTTTTCATTTTCAGCCAAGCCTTCTCAACCCGTAAAGCGTGGATGGAGCGTGGCAGTTTGGTCTGTCTAGGCTCCGCCCACAATTGTCATCAGCACATTATGAATGGAACGGGACAACCACCAAGGAATCATCATCGACTGCATCCGGAAATCATTGATAATGGAGTTCATGCGAATGGAATTCAGAGCCAATACGGTAAGCAAAAAAATTGTCGTAGGATTAGGTGTTTGCACAAAACCCGACGAAAAAAATCCAATTTTTTTGAATGGAGGAATTGGTCCTTTTTGGTCCTTTTCTGATCTTCAGTTTTTTTTTCGATTAAAAAAAATTTCTGGAACTTTCTAACTTTATGAAACCCACGCTTTTCTATTACAGGTTCCTTCTCTTCCCTCCCTCACACTGAGCCCTCCACCTCGTCCATGCGCCGCTCCTGCACCACTGATGAATTCCGCCGAGTCCGCCGACGTCTTCCACGTCGTCCAGATGAACTTGGGGAGCCCATAGACCTTCCACAATCCAAATCAATGTACGAACGGGCTCTTTGTGCTCAATTTGGAGCCCAGGCTGCTGGATATTCCACGTCACCTCCAGAGGACTATACGTTGAGAAGAGATGATAGTAGTTTGGAATTGGAACGAAGAAGGGAGAAAACGAGTCGGCCACCAAGTTTAGCATTGCAGAGTACTATTGATACGATCAGGTGAGTTCTGGAAAAATTGGTCTGATTTTGGTTTTCAAACTGGTGAAAAAATTAGTTAAACTGTACGTTAAAAACAGAGGCTAAGAGTTTTTTTCAAAGGGACTTTAGTTTGAAGCTGGCTATCCTGGCTATCAATTGAGATATCAAAAAATCAACTGACGAAATGTACATAATAATATTATCACCATTATTTCACTAGTTGATCGCGTTTTGATATTTTCACTGTCAGCTGAGATATAACGCTTCACATTTCAAATCGCCGCCGAACAACCCGTTTTGCTCTGAAGCTGTACTGGGCGAGTTTACTAGTCAACTTAGGTCTTGAGAAATTTAATGGTTTTTGAATTTGGGTGAAACTTCAAGGTTCTTGGTGGAAATGAAATCAGGAAGCCAATTTTGAATTCCCGCCTGTTTACTGATTATCAGTAGAGCGCACATGCTCGGGAGCTTCATAGTAAGCTTCGAAAATTCTTATGAAGCGTCCTACTCAACATACGCCATTGAGAATTGTTCGGGTTATTGAATTTAACAAAAACTTCCAAATTTTTTGTTTAAAAAGGGTTATCATGAGAACAATTTTAAATTCCCGCCAGACTTCGGAGTGTCAGTAGAGCGAAGTTGCTTTGATGCTTTATGCAAAGCTTCGAAAGTTCTTAAGAATGATTAAGCCTGCTATCGTTATCATCACAAACCTATTTGGAACCAGTCTTGGTTTTAAAAATGGACGAAACAAGGTTTTGAATTGACCGCCAGTCCCGTCTTAACAATGGAGCGCAACTGCTCGGGAGCTTCAATTCGAACCTTCCGGATCAAGAAAAATTGAGCCTGCTATCGTTATCATCACAAACCTATTAACCAGTTTTGAATCGATCAAGTTTTGAACTTCCCCAATTCCTTCATTATCAGTGGAGCGTAATTCCTACATACATCTTCTTTGTTTTCCCGTTCTCCTGGTTCGTATCCTAACGAATACCCCATTCTTATTTTCCCATTCGAACCGAAAACAATTGAACGCAACGTAATTACTTGACGGAGAGCACGTCCTTCTCCTCCCGTTTAGTCCCCGCTTCTCTCCTATCCTATTCCATCATTGAGTAATCTCCCCCTTAGACAGGAGAGAGAGGACACGCCCACAAAACAACAATAGAGGAAATAGTACAGGGGAATAGAGAGACGACAAGAAAAATGAGTTTGCCCGTTAGGATGGAAGAAGAAGAGAGAGCACAAACTCATTCTCCTTTTGTTTGGTGGTGGTGTTCCCTGATGTCTTTTTTTTTTACTTTTTTTCTGAAGTTTCCGGTTTTTGGAACTGTGAGATTTGCTACATTTCACCAGTCGATACGCTTTTCAAATTCAAAATTTCCATATTTGAAATCGAGTTTTTGTCCGACATTCGGCCGACACTTAGCCGACATTTACCCGACATTTTACCGACATTTGGCAGACATTTGGCAGAAATTTGGCAGAAATTTCGCGGAAATTCAAACAACAAGTTGAAATTCTGAAAATTCGGAAAGAACTTTTTCTCTAAAAATTTTCAGTTTTCAAAGAACTCTTATCAGTTTTTCTTCATCTTAACTCACTTTTTTTCTCCAATTTCCTCCAACTCTTCCCAGACAAAAAAGCCTAAAAATAGAGCCATTTTCCTTGGAAGAAAAAAAAAAGAAACCGGAAGAAAAAACACATTCAATTTTCTGTGAAAACATCCTAGGCGAAAAACTTCTTCGTCTTTTTTCTGAAGACAAAACTAAACTTCGTGGTGGGGTAATTGAAAAAAAACGACGATGATGGAGATAGGCATAGATAGACAGGGAATGAGTTGAGGAGGAGGGAGAAGAAGTGGCTAGGAGGAGGAAATAACTAGGTTTTTTTTGTTTTTTTTTCTGGGAAAATTTAAGAAGTTAGGGAAGTTTAAAATAAAAAAAAAAGATAATGAAAACTGGGGAACTGTAAAGTCGGGACTATGTGTGCCTCGCCCGTGGATGACTTGAGTAACTATTAGGTCGGCCCGAAAGAAATGCGCTTACGCGAATCTACATATCTCCGCTAGAGTGAGTGATATCAAAAAGTAGTCAACTAACAAAATGTTGATCATAAAATTTCGCACATTTAACTAGTTGACCACTTTTTTGTATCTTTTATTCCAGCCGAGGTATATAGATCCAAAAAAAGTTAAGCGCGCAATTCTTCCAGGCCAACCTATTTATTCTTCCAAAAACATACATTTTGTATCGGTGATAACTTTCCTAAGCGTCTGTTTTACCGAAAATCATAAAAAATCATAAAAAAATAATTTTTCCAAATCATTTCTTCAAATGATAACTGAGGCGGTGCGGTAGCGTCGCGGTCTGAAAGATTTTCTTGTTTTTTACCACTATTGCGTTGTTAGGCTCGGAAAAGGGGTTTCGTTTTGAAACTAAAAGCGCTGAAAACAGTTCATCGATCTGCTTTTTTCGATTTTTAACTTGCTCTTAAACCAGTTAAAAATTACTAGTGTTTTTTTACTTTGCATTTTGTTTCTTGAAGGCTTTCGTATTGAAATTAATTATTTTGAATCTTTTTTTTTCTAATTTTTTTTCATTTCCAGACACTCCTCAACAATGGATAATAACCGTCGTACTCTGCCTGCTAATCATTCCCATCATGGGCCACACATCGATCCATGTGCTCATTTGGAAACTCCCATTTCTCCGCATAGTGAGTTTTTTTTTCAAAATCATTTTTGGATTACCAGTTCTAAGACATTCTTCTAAATTCCTCTTCCTCCACGGACGAGACTTTGTGGACTACTGTAAAAAAGGACATTCTAGAACTATGCATTTCTAACTAGAAAAAAGTTGTCACTCACCCTTCAAGTCTACTTTTTCTCCGTATTTATAGTTGCCAACTATCTATGTCTAGGGGTAATTTATAATCTTCCATCAGACAATTCATCATCTTTTTTTCCGAATGCCCTTTTTCATTTTTCTCCCTCTCTTCCTTCCTATCGGAAACCTTCGGAGCAAAGAACTTTTGGAGCATTTAGCGGAGCAAGGAGCCAATGATCATTGAGAATTTGGAAGGGAAACCTTTTTGAAAGTTCAAGAGATGGATTTTCTGAAATCCTAATTTGGGATTTTTGAAATTTTGGGCTTTGAAACATCAAAAAGTGTGAGGACATGTTTTGAATTCGCACGTTTTGTAATGATTTGGAAATCGAAATGGCTCCAAATCCGTTGATTTCTGGGACCTGGTTTCAGAATCGTCAGCATACAATTGATGGAAACTAGGCTGAATTGTGTTCGTTTCTTTTTGTAATTCTTTAATTTTTGTTCTGAAACCACAAACAAGGTTTCTGGATCTACTACTTCCAGAAGTAACCAATAGAGACTTGAAGATTTCTGAAACTTTTTAAAACAGATGCAAACAAAAAGAAGTAGTTGGAGTGTGTAAAACTTATCGTCAGAACTTATATTTTTCTATTTTGATAGTCTTGGAAAAAAAAGAACAATTTAATTTCCGCCAAATTTTCGAACTCCTTGTCCGTTGCAAGCTCATGATGTTCAGCTGAAGTTGAGCAAAAAAATATTCTTCTTTCATATCAGTTCATGAATTATGAATGAATCTGTAATTTCAGATGGTAATTTATTTTCAAAACTGGCTTTTTCGGTTTTGAAAAGAGTTTTTCTAAAATTAGGAAGGTAATGGTTTTGTATGTTTCAAAAAAAACCGTCACAGTTTCTATTTGGTTGGTCCGAAAACGCTTTTTTTTCACAACAAACCCAAACACATTTAGGCTCCTCTGGATAAAGATTTTGAAGTATTCTGAACTTTTTCAGTTCACGAAGTATTTGACTGAAATCGTTTGTCCAAAACACCCATCTTTTTATTAGGTTGAGTGGTCAATTAACAAAATGTTGATCATAAAATTCTACACATTTCTTCAGTTGACCACTTTTTTGTATTTAAAGATTCGAAAAACAGTTCAGCTCGTAATTCTTACCGGTCAAATCTAATACAATTGCTCACTCAAAACTCATTTCTGATCACGCCACCCAACTATTTCTGGTCAATAAAAACCCCAATAGAACCCTAACCTTTCGCTTAATTTCCCTCTCCCCTAAAATCCACTCCAAATGATTTCATTCATTCATTTTCCAAATCCAAATCAAAATGCTCTGGTGCTCTTCCCACGAAAAGTTGAATCTAATTTCCGATGCTTCTTCCTCCCCTCTCTTGGTAAACGTCATAAACACACACGCACCCCTCCCTCTTCTTCTATCTGTTTGGAAAAGATGGAAATGCTCTCGGAAAGAAGAAAGGCACAAATCTGTGTGGGGAATCTTCTTCTTCGTCTCCAGAAGACGCGGCTTCCCGTTTCGCAATTCTTTCCCCTTTTCTCTTTCTTTCTTCCAAGGGTCCCTCTCTCTCTCTCTCGAAAAGAGAGGAACAAAATGCGCCTTTAAAGGGGAGAGGGACACCACTCTCTTTTTATCGATTCTCTCTTTTACATCATCATTGGTTTCTCTTTCTGGAATAGAGAGTTTTTATGAGTTGAGCCATTTGCAGAAAGAGATGAATGGCTCCCCCCGTTCTGACTTACTCTACTAGAAGCGTTACTTTTTTTTGGATCGCGACTAGATGTAGGCCTGTTTTGACCCTATTTATGCCTGAAAATTGACTTGGGCTTGTTTTGAACTTGTTCAAGCCTGAAAATGTTCCTTATTTAGGTGTAATTGTAGACCTTATGAAGGCCTATTTTGACTTTATTATGGCCAGTATCAACTTTGTTTAAGCCTGACGGCTGACTTCATTTAAGCTTGACTGCTAGAAACATAGTTCCAACTTTTTAAACTTTTCACCAATTTTTATATCGCTTTGATCAAATTTTACTGACGGGATAGTGGAGGGAATGGAATTGTGAAGTAATTCTCTTGTTACATGTTTCTGAAAAATACCTCGATTTCTATTATTTGCTGCTATATTTTCTTGTTCAGTGCTTTTCTAGCTCGAAGTTTAGATGAGATTATAAAGTTTTCAAATAGTTCATGCCTAGAGCTCCGATCTTTTCTGCCAAAAAGTTTCGAAAAATTGTAAATTTTGTCAAATTTGAAAAAATTGTCCGAAAGCTCCTTCAGATCTTCTTGCTTTGTTATGGATGTTCCAAAAAGCTATGCTCTTCTAATATAGGATTTTGAGGCTTTTATGATCTTGTTTTCAATCACTATTACAATATGTTAAAACTCCACTTTTCTCCGAAAAAGACAAAAAAATGAATTTCCGAAATAAGTTTTATGAGCCTCATTTCCCCCTTTTTCTCCTTTATATGAGAACGAGAAAAATAAATGAATGCCAATATCCCATGTTATACATTTATAGAGGGTATGAATATATGACAAAAAAGGAAATTGGTTCCAATTATTTTTCCCGTTTTTTTAGTTGGGCAGAGAAAGGCTCATTGATTTGGTATAGAAGAGATTGCTATATTTCAGTTGGATACTTCAGCTTGCTTCAAAAAATTGAGTTCAGAAGAAACTTTTTGAATTTTTTTGCGGATTTTCATGGAATCTGTTACTGTCAAGAGATCCCAAATGGTCTGGAACAACATTTTGCTCAAAAGCTCAGAATCATGATGTTCTGATTTCAGTCTCAGTTGATCTTGCAATTATTGGGGTCTATTGTGGTTTCAAAACCAATTTCAAAGTACAAATTTCCCCAAATTTCATCAAAAACTGATCAGAATCTCTGAAATTCGGATTTTGGAGTTTTTTTCAATTTTTGCCGGAGACGTCATAAGAATGCTTATCACTTCGAAAAGCATAATCTTAACATTTTGAAAAAAAATCAGTTAGGCGACGAAAGTGGAAAATCTCGAAGTACTGAGTGCAGTACAGTGTATATGGCGCAGTGTCCGTACTACAAAAGCTCAGATTTTTCCTAGATTTTTTTTCCATAAAAATCACAGAACTTTTCTTGTCCTTTTTCCAACGACCATCCTATCCTTCCTTCCCTCCGCTCCGTTCTCCCCATCCCTCTATGACTAATCTAATTTCCCCTTATGTCCTTTCTCAATGTCCTTTCTACTTATTTTCCATCTTCTCCTCCCTATTTCTCATAGTCAAGGACATAGGACAGGACACCCCCCGCCGTCGGGTCCGGTCCCCGGTCTATGGAAAAGGGTGCTCATTAGAAATGAATGCCAGTAGCAATAGTAGTAGAGAGAGCAGCTGTCACTGACATTCCATGAAGATGTCGAATGAGGAGAAGATTATATTCTGAAGACGTCCCTTCATTTTGTCAGAATGAAAAAAGTCGCCTTTTGAATACAAATACAACTTTTTCGACTCTTCATTTTTTTTTGGGGGGAACTTCCTCATTTTCGAGCTATTTTGGAACAGGGAGCCATTCAGAAGTTCCCTGTTTTGTTCAATAATTTCTGAAGTCTCTGAAGACGTTCTTAGATTCATTTGGACAATGACGTCTCCAGGAACTTTCTGTCTTGATGAGGGAAGTGTCAGAAGCTGTCGGAAATTCTGATGGCAACACTTTCAGCGTTTTTCGCTCTAAAACTCTAAAACTTCTGGAGCGAATCTTCTAGAAATTAACAAATTTTCCATTTTCTGAAAATCCAAAAAAAACTGGAAATGACTCATCTATTCATCTATCTTCATAATTCATTTCCTTATTCACTCAGCTAAAAAAAGTTCTGAAAACCAAAAAGAGAGGCCTGTGAAAAACTTTTTGTGACGTCATTGGAAAAAGGAAAAGTGGGATGAGCTTGAAATAAAAAAAGAAAAGCTTCTTGTTATTTTTTTCTATTTTTTCCAACTTGTAAACAAAAAATACACTTTTTTCCAGAGTGTTTATTAGGAGAGATGACATAAGCGCTCAGTTTGTGAGTAAAATTTGAAGCTTAGATGATGATTCTATCTAATGTGTTGTACTTCTGAAAACCTTTACAAAATAAAAAATCCATATGAAAGCTCTGAAACTCAACATTTTGACATTTTTATGAAAAGAGTTGAGAAAAATTGTAATTTAAAAAGTTCCTACTCTGCATGAGAACTGTTCAACAGAGCTGAGCTTTTCCCCAGTACGCCGCCCAATTCTTTGCTTTCTCAAAAAATTAAAATTAGAACTTGTAGAGCGAATAATTCCCTATCGATTGGTATAAATTCCGTCCATAATTTCTGAAGAAAATTTGGTCGAAAAATCGGAAAACCCGAAAAAACAAGCACTTTTAACCTCGAGTGTTTAAAATCAGTCTTCTCGGCGAAAATTTGAAAACAAACCATAAACAATATTTATATCAATTGATAGAAAATTTATAGCTCTACAAATTCATTTATTCTAAATTTCGAGAAAAAGACGGGAAACCTCCGCGCGAAATGTTTTAATACTTTTAGGCCATGGCAGTTCAGGGGCTAGTGGGTCTAAACTCTTTGAAATCAAGTTCAAACAATTGTTTCACTTTTCTCTCGATTTCTGTTTTTTCCTTGGTCTAGACAATGCATTTTCTCATTTTCCAAGGCTTTCCCCAAACCAAAATGTTTCTTTTGCGGAACCAAAAAATGTCACAGAACCATGATTAATGACTTTTCTCCTCTTTTCCCCCTATGTTACTTGTTTCCACCCTCTCCCCGCCAAAAAATGTTCCCCTCATTCATCATTTTTCTTCCTTTGGCTCCAGACTTTTTCTGGCTCCAACCTCCCGCCGATATCATGGCTTTCCCTCCTTTAGGAACATATCCAATTTCTTATTCTTTTCAATGTCTGCGTCTCCTCGTTTCCCTCTATCTCTCGTCTTTTTAATGCGTTGTCTCAGTAAAAGACACCAATGGCATCGTGAAAGGAGCCAATTGAGAGGGAATAGAAGGGGAGCGGACCAACAAATAATTACGTCATTTTGTGTAGAGAGAGGGGTCGCGAGTCCTTGTATGTGCTCGCCTTCTTTTTTGGTGGCTCGAGGAGCATTAGATGTATATGTATACCAACCAACCCATTTGTCTTTTTGAAGAGTTATTCGTTGAAAAGTATTTGAAAAAGTTTTGCTGAAATATATTTTTTTTCAACTCGAAGTGCTTTGTAGGTTTGATTTGTAGCAATTAAGCAACATATTTCGGCTTGCTGGAATGGAATTCTGAAATTTGAATCCGCAATTCTTTATTCTTCTTTTCGACGTACTTTAGCTGGTCGTGAATCCGACAATTTGACGATTAATAGACACATTGTTAAATTTTTCCTATTTTTTTTGTATTTGTTTTTTAGTAAGCATTGTGAACGTTTGTGAGTAAAAATTGCGAAAAATCAATGAAAAGTTCCCAGTTCTCGATAAAAATAACTACATTTTCTCATAAGCAAATTTTTAGTATTTTATTGTAACTTATTGTATCATGTATTCATCATTTATTTGACATTTATTTGTATCATTTATTTGATGTTTCTGGATATAATTTCAGTCTTGTAGAACAAACTTTCCAGTTTTAAAAACAGTTCCATTCACATCCACTCAAAACCCCTCTTGCTTTCCATTTTCTTCTCAACTCTTCTCTAATTCCTCCTTCATTTCAGTATTCCAAGGAATCCTCCCATCACCAACACCATCCTCCTCTGGACGTCGTCTTCCAGCTCTTCCCATCAATTCTCAAGCACTTCTTCGTCGGATTCCAATGGCTTCAATCCCACCAAATCCACCTTCGAAGCTTCAAGACCATCAACTTTGTTTTATGGATCCAATGGCAGATTCAATGATGGAGAGAAGTGGATTCGAAGACTCTTATTATGAGGAAGATGGGCTAAATGGGAATCGAAGAAGGGTTCGAGGACAAAGAAAATGTAAGTTTTACTTCTTTTCTGCTTCTTTCTGTAGACTAGTCTCTTTTTCATTTTAGCCTTCTTCTCTCCAGATGACTCATCTGGAGTCTCTTCATGCACAACGTCCGATAGTCAGAATCCAACACACCGAGTGCAGTCCGCGTTTCATCCTAGGTGAGAATTAGCTGATTCTGAAAAGATTGGAATAAAGAGAAGAGTTTTTAGGCATCCGGATGAGTTGCTTCTGGAAATTGGAGATGCTGTACATGTGGATAGAACTGCCGATGATCATTGGAGTTATGGTAAGTGTTTAGTTGGTGCAAGGAGAACTGAGAAAAACAAAAATCGTAAAGATAAAGATACTTTCTTGCTTAGAAAAAAAATAAATTGAATTAAAAAAACATCGATCTTAGCCTAAAAAAGCATTTGGCTCTGGTCACAAAACTGTGAGCACAAAGGATTAAAGGAGGGCCCACGGGATCCCTGTAGGGGTAGAAAAGCGCGCTCAATGATAAAAAGGTTTAGTACTCAGTTATGTAAAAATTTTCCCGAAATTGAGTTAAGCCGCGAAACCATTAATTTAGCATTAGAGCGTGCTTTCCTACCCCCGCAGGGAACCCGTGTGGGAGGCCGAAGTAATTTTTTTTCAAAAATCTTGTTTCCGATGTATTTTTTTATCCTGATTTTAATTCTCATGTTGAATTTACTCGAAAATCGCTCTGAAGCGCAAAAAATCGCTCGGAAATGGTCTCGCTATTTACAGACTGGTGGCCGCGGCCGCACGGCCAAGAATACGGGGCTCTTTTCTTACATATTTTTCTGCTTATTTTCATATATTTCACATTCAGAATTTTTGAGAAATCGAAGACATGTAACAAAAAAACGAACGTAAAAACGGAAGATCCTCACGCAAAAAAAAGCTCCGCGCTGTCCAATTTTCAGTCACACGTCCGCGGCCATCAGAACTTCCGAATTATTTTGCTCGTGTTCAGTGGGTTTCAGAGCAATATTTTGCATGATTTCTCTATGAAAATGAATAAAAATTGACAAAAAAGTTAACAAAAAAATGAATGAAAAAAATGGACCCGCGCAAAAAAGGCTCCGCGTTGTCGGATTGTCGGCCACACGTCCGCGGCCATCATGTTGTGACTTGCGATTTCGAAAGCGGTCAGTGGGTTAGCAGAGCAACTTATGAATGATTTTCTGATGAAAATTGGAATCAAAATGAAAAAAATTCATCGGAAACGCAAATTAAAAAAAGGCTTCGATCATCTTTCTTGGACCACTGAGCTCTTGGACCCTTACTAGAAGGAAAACCTTAGACTTTTCCATATTCAAATTGAAAAATTCCATTATTTCTTTATCTTTTCAGGCACCAACCTCCGAACGGGTCAAACTGGAATCTTCCCCGCCTCAATTGTCTGTGAAATTGATTTGGTTGAAGAAATATGCATGGGAGCCTTACCCACCAATGCAGCCAGTGAGTTTTTTTCCGATTTTTCGATTTTTTCCATTTCAACTTTTTCCAGAAATCCTTTCCGCTGACCGTGACACTTTCTACCTGACTATGTTGGCTTCAATTGAAGTAGCTCACCACAAAGGGAATGATGTATTGACGCAGGCAATGAACAAAGTATTATCAATGTATAAGAACTCGGAAGAAGTTATTGTACCGCAGACAGTGTTGATGGAGATTTCATTCAGGGGGATTCATGTGATTGATAAAAGGAGGAAAAATGTGAGTTTTTTTCTGAAAAGATGGGATTAAGGTTTGAAAAAAAAGTTTTCTGTTATCCTGACAGTTTTCAAAGTCCGCGACTCGACCGCTCCGCTCAGAACAAAAAACGAATTTTTTAAAACTGGTTTTTTTTGCACTGTTCTAAAATCGTGGACCCAACAAAAAAAATCGTGGACCCAAAAAAATCGTGGACCCGAAAAAAAAAATCGTGGACCAAGAAAAAAAATTGTGGACCGATTGAAATTTGTGTTTTAAAAAAATCGTAGACCAAAAAAACGTGGACCGAAAAAAAAGATAGCGGACCAATTGAAAAATGTGTTCTGAAACAAAATCGTGGACCGAAAAAAAAAATCGTGGACCAAGAAAAAAAATTGTGGACCGATTGAAATTTGTGTTTTAAAAAAATCGTGGACCAAAAAAACGTGGACCGAAAAAAAAGATAGCGGACCGATTGAGAAATGTGTTCTGAAACAAAATCGTGGACCGAAAAAATCGTGGACCGAAGTTGAGGCTTAGTTTGTTTAAAAGAGTCAGAACTAGCCAGAACAACTCACAACTGGTCGGTTCTGATTTGTCCAGTTCTTATACGACCATTTCTGAATTGTTCTGACTAGTTTTGATTCTTTAAAACAGTTAGACGGAAACTAAGCCTCAATTCGGTCCACGATTTTGTTTCAGAACTCATTTTTCAATCGGTCCGTTATCTTTTTTTTCGGTCCACGATTTTTTTGGTCCACGATTTTTTTCAAAACACAAATTACAATCGGTCCACGATTTTTTTTCTTGGTCCGCTATTTTTTTTCTCGGTCCGCTATTTTTTTTGGGTCCACGATGTTTTTTGTTGGGTCCACGATTTTAGAACAGTGCCGTTTTTTTTCTATTCTATAAACACCGTTAAAATTCATTTGGACGAAATTGATTTAAAAAGTCTTGAATTGTGGTTCTGGATAAAGTGTTAAAAAGATTCAATGTGATTTCGGTAGTTTGGAATTTTAGACGTCTTACTTTCTGTACTTACATCCAGTTGACATGCTGGGTGTGTCAGACCGCGACGAGACCGCTACGCTCAGAACAAAATAACTTCACTCTTTAAATGGAGCTGTTTTGAAGATTTTGATAAAAATTACCTAGAGAGTGTTGTTTTGAATGAATCGAACAGTTTACTCAACAAAAACCAAAATAAGTTCGTCAATTCAAATAGCGACTGTGTAGGTTCACCGTGACGCGAAATTGCGGACCGGACGAAAGCGGACTGATGGCGAACGGGGCGGATTGACGAAACCCCTCTCGGAGCTCTGAAAAATCATACAAAAAAAAGTAATTTTGCATATTCGGAATTGCGGGAACTGAATTCAACCAAACCAATCAAAATCCAATTAAAAAAACTCAATTTTCAGTTCTTCCAATGTCCAATGTTTGACTTCTTCTACAGTCTTCAGAATATCTCCTTCTGTGGTGCCCATCCCAAGCAGCTCAAGTGAGTGTCATTCTTTCTTTTCCATTTTTTTCAAACTTTGGCTCTTTTGATAATTTAAGAATTTCACAATTTCAGATACTTTGGATTCATCACCAAACACCCTCTTCTCCCTCGTTTTGCTTGCCACGTTTTCATGTCAAAAAACACGACACAGCCAATTGTAGAGGCTATTGGGTAGGTTTAAACTTTCTGAAAAAACAAAAAATAATCTGAAATTATTCATTTCCAGAAGAGCTTTCAAACGATCTTATGATGAATATATGGCATTCGCTCATCCAACTGAGGATATTTATTTGGAATAATTTATTTTTTTATACAGAAAAAACATCATTTCTCCCCATGATCTGAGCTATTTTTCGTACGGTTTTTTTCTCTAAAGTTTGATTTTTTGATGAAATTAATGAATCCGTCTGATTTTTATGAAGAACTGAAAGTCGTTTAAAAACATCACTTCACGATTGGAAAATGTGATAAAAAATCAGCAAGTTTGTAAAAAATGCGAGAATTTAAACACTGATTTCGCTTATGAAAAAAAGGTTGAGCAGTACAAATTTTCGGGTTGAAAAAAAAAACAATTAAAAAAAATTTTTAGAGTGAAAAGCCGAAACGCTTCCAGTGGCGCTGTTGAAAAATCAAGTTTTAGGTGGTCTTATTTTTTCATTTTTTGAAAATTATTTTAAAAAATTTCGGCAAGAAGATTGAAACAATTTCGCTGTATTCGATTACATGGATATCTCTTCCTCTCAAACCAAAAGTTTGAATGAAGCCGGGAGCACTGCGGTCGCGTCGCGTCAGCCACCTCTGAAGAAATTGTGCTGTAGAGCGCGTTTGCTTTCAGTTCGTTTTTGATGAGTCCCCAAAATGTTTATCACTAGGCGAGCTTGCCAGATTTATTTAAAGTGAATGCTCCATGATAAAAAACGGTCGTTAATCGGCATAATCGCGCTCATTTGTAAAAATGGAATTTTTACCTCGACAAATTCAAAGATGCTTGAACTCCGTATCATTTAAAACGTAGTGTTCCCAAAAACAGATCAAAAAAGCAAATAAAATTTATTCAAGCTTTAGTACAATAAACTTCTGATTCTGCTGATGAGAAGTCGTTGTCGAAGAGAGAAGTATGAACACTACAAAGCACTTTTGGTGATGATGAATTTGCTTTGCAACCGGGCAAATCAGACATTGGAGTGCTCTGTATAATAAAATATTCATTAAATGTTTTTAGATTTCAATTCCAGCTAAATAGGAAGAAATCAAACACCGAACTCACCCTACTAGCACAATTACTCTGCTGGAGGAGCATGTCATATGTCCATGTGCTGTATAATTTTCCTTGATTCATCACTGTAATTCTTCTGGCGGAGAATTGTGTGGTGGCAGGTACCCATAGGACGGTGTCGTGGATTTTAGCATTTGATTTTGGAAGACCCTCTTTGTAGACTAGAGCCTGAAACAGAAGGAAATGAGTAATAGAGCTAATCTGTTTTCTTAAAGTTTTTTAAATACTTCCAAAAAATTTGAGCTATTGGGTTCTATTGATCACTTATCATCATAATACTGGCGCTAATGCGTAGTCACGTCGCAGTTCAAAAATAGCCGCGAAGCGACACGGTTGTCTTTAGGGATTCCATTTGGACGAATTTTCGTCCGTCCGCGCCGTCCGCCGTTCGTCCGATTTCGTCTGCTGTGCATTTTAACGTGTGCGTGTTTGCACAACCGGGCATATTAGTTCACGACACTCAGGAAAACAAAGTTACATCTAATCATACAGCAAGACGACACTATTTTTCGAAATTTTGAAGACTTGTTTCACAGGTTGCTGATTTGACAACACGCGACGCAGCCGCAACGCGTCATTGGATATTCTGGTGAATGAAGTTGCCTTACTTTTCTAATGAATCCGTTTTGAAAACATTATTCATTTTCAGAGTTCGAAAAGTTAAAAAAAAATCAAGGGCAAGTTTTCTTATAATTTGTGCTCTCACCGACGTTTTCTCGCTGGTTTTTTTCACAAAATTTCGATAGAGCGCGATTGATGAAGCGGTAAAAAAGAACATACTTTCAATGTAGGATCCTTATCCGGCACTTGCAACAGCTTCCCAATTGTGGCTGACTGTACGAGACCAATGCAAAGTGTGAAAATCAAAAACTTCATGATTTTTCCTGTGGAGAAAATCTGAAATTCAAAACGGTTTGAAGAAAAAAACAGAACGATTCTGAGAAAAAAAAAGATTCCAGACGGAATAAAATAAGAAGGAGTTCCCTTTCGATATTTATATCGAAAAATAATTGCGCGAACGTCATTAAATTCGAATTTCCGATTTGTGTTAAACTCGGGGAGGAATCATTACGAATCTAATATTTTTCGAGTTCAAACCGCGAGGCAATCAATTTTTGAATTTTCAGAAAAAAGGAAATAATCGGTAAATACGTACTGATAAATCATTAAAAGTGATGACAAAATAGAATCATAATTTTCAAAAATGATAAGAAAAAAGGTCAGCAATCAAACTCGAACTGATAAAATCATCGAAAATTATCACTAAAATTTAAAAATTCGAGCAAAACTCAACTCTGAAAACTAAAAAATAAAAAATAAAACATCCAAAAATACGCAGAATCCGTTGCTCTTTTATAAGAAGCTCTACACACAATCACATGATAAAAATACGCCCTTTTTTGATTGACCGAAGCTCATTCCTGATCTGATTATTTTTGGATTTTGATAAATACAAAAATAGGGGATTATGATAAAAATAGGATTTAGAGAAAAGAGGGATAATGGATTAGGAACAGACGAGATGTGTGGGAGTTTTCAAAGGGAAAAATGGGGAATATAAGAAGATTTTGATACATGGTGAAGGGTTGAAAAAAGTGATTTAGAAAAGATTAGAATTGAATTTGAAAAATTTGCGAAAAAGTCAAGGTCAAAAAATTTCTAATATTTCACGAAAAGGTAATAAAGAAACTCAAAAGATAAAATTAGAAAAAAAAAATTAAAAGAGGGCTGAGCTCCGATTTTTCATTTTCGAGTGTGTATTTTTCAAAATGATGTTTAAATTTCATTATGAACTCACTCAAAAACAAATCGGAACAGGTCAAAATGTAACATAGAAAATGAACGATTCACACACCTTTTTTTATTTTCCATTTCGGTTTTTTTGTTGCATTTCTTGACAAACTACTGAGCAAGAAAAAAAAACGAACAACACAAAAATAACATATGTATAGGAATTGAAAAAATCACACGTAATTTGTTCATTTGTTGGATTCTAGTCCATCAATATGCAATTGGCGCTACTCTAAAACGCACTTCATATTGTTTTGAGTTATTTTTCAGTGAATTTATAGTGAAAAAAGGGAAAAAAAGAAATTCAGTTTTACCGCTTACTATTCGTAATCAAAAATGCAGTATTTAATGAATATTCATTTATTCACATTTATTTTTTCACATTTTTAGTTGGAAAAAAATAGACATGAAAAATTTTCCCGTTTGTAAACTATTTACACAGGTGAGAAAATAAAAAAGGCTATCCTGCAGAACAAAAACTGTGAAAAACGAGCCACTTTTTTCGTGCAACGCTCAAAAGTTGCTCTTTTTGACCAGTCAATGACCTATCACGCTCAGAAAACTAGGAAGTGTCAAAAAGCTGTGAGAAAAAAAAACAATAAATCTTGTTCTTTGTAAATTATTTTTTAAAAGTTTGTCGAAAAAAGTTTACGGTTTTTCAATAGAGGTTCTACGGAAGACCAATTAGTTCCACATCACAGTGCATCACAGTGCAATCACAGTTATATCAAAAGTTTATCGAAATGATTATTTCCCGATTTAACCACGCGGTAACTATTTAGAGCAATGATAAACAAGCTTTAGTGTACAGAAAAACCAGAAATTTCTCTTTTTGACCACTCAAATCCTTGGAAAATCCAGAGTTCGATAGTTTTTGTCATGTTGATTTGGAAAATAAAAAAAAAGGTTAGAGAATAAAAAATGCTCAAAAGTTGCTTTTTTGGACAAAGACCTTGATAAAAATAATAAAACAATATTTCGAAAATGAAACAAAATTTGGAAAAAATATGGTTTCCGCGCGACTGATTTTTGTCTATTTCTGTTTCCAAATCGCCTTTGGTTCTCTTTCGAATGATTCACCACCCCTCCCCATGCCGAACAAACAAAAAAAGATTGTTCTTCTTTCCTTTTCTCTTTTGAATCTCCCGGTTATTAACAGTCTCTATTAGAGTGTCTACTAGTTTCCAGATGATCTCTGTTCGCTGATTCTCTGAGTCTCCGAAAGAGGGGAGGGAAGTTGCAGGAAGTGATTTGGAAGGGAAATTTGGAAGTTTTAGAAGTGAAAGTTAGATAAGAAATTACTGTTCGCAAAATTGTTTTGTATAAAAATAGAAGTCATATTTAAAAAATTTGACCATGAAACTGACATTCGGTTTAATTTTTCTGCACGGCTTGATAGGACCCTTCTTAGAAAGAACTTTAATGTTGGTTAGAAAGTGTTGTAATACGAAAACTGGAAAATTTTAGAAAAAGGGAGAATTTTCAAATTCAGTTCGAGTTTTAAATTACTTTGTATTGAATACTGGAAAACATAAAAAAAAGTTCGGAAAAACAAGAAAGTAAATTTTTCATTTGCTTCTCGGGGCATTATTGAATAACTTTGGTGAAAGAAGTTTGAATTTTTGAATTTAAAAAATTTTCCATCAAGGTGCCAGCATATATTCTATGGTACGGTTGAATGGAATTAGCGGGAGAAAAATCAGAAAAAGAAACAAGAAGGAGTTCAAGATTGCCGAAAAACCACAGGAAAATTCAGACTAGAAACCATTTGGAAAAGTTTTTATGAGATTCACAGCTGAAAATTAAGAAGAAAACGTGGAACAATAAATTGTTTCCAGTTTGGAACCATTTGGTGTCAAAACTACATTTCGCACTCAAAAGTCATAACCACGTGAAAAAAGTTTTCAACTTGTCATCCAGTTTTTAAAAAGATGTTCACAAGCTGAATGTTCTTGCAAAACACATTAAAAAAAAGAAACTTTCTCACATGTAAAAAAAAGTCGGGCGAACTGCAAAACATGATACAGTAGCGAGCAAAACTGAGGGTCCCTTCGGTTTTTTGCTAATAACAAGGTCAATAGTGGTCCGATTTGTTTGAAAAATTTTTTGTGCACTCCTGAGATAACTAGGAATTCGATCCCAACTTTTTTCCCGAAAAAGTTTTTTTGCGCGGAAAAAATTTTGTGATGACTGTTGAAATTTCAGGTGACAATTTTGAAACGTTTTTTTTTGGTCAACTGGAGGTATCTTTTTTTCTGTTCTAAAACGTTGTCCCCAGTCCCAAAGAACCATATCGGTAAGAATTTCGGATATGCCGCCTCCGTCCGTGACCTTATTTCAGTCAACATCCGAACAGGGGCTTTCGAATCGGGCAGAATATCTCGGCTGAAAGTGCTCCAAATGAACTAAAAAGTTGAGAAAAGGTCACTTTTGAGATCCTGAACAAAGTTCTATGATTTAGTTTTCAGAAAAATTCAGTTTTTGACATTTCAGTCGATTTTCAAAATCATCCAAAATCAGTACAAAAGTCGAAAAATAAATTTTCTTTGAACCGAAATCTATCCATAGAGTTTTGTTCGGGGCTCAAAACTTACATTCTCTCAAATGTTCAGCGAAATTGGAGCACTTTCAGCCAAGATATTCTGCCTGAATCAAGCACGCCTGTAATTATGTTGACTGAAATAAGGTCACGGACGGAGACGGCATATCCGATATTTTAACCGAAATGGTTTTTCGGGACTGGGGACAACGTTTTAGAACAGAAAAAAGAATACCCCCAGTTGACCAAAAAAAAGTTTCTAAATTGTCACCTGAAATTCCAGCAGTCATCACAAAATTTTTTCCGCGCAAAAAAACTTTTTTGGGAAAAAAGTTGGGATCAAATTCCTAGTTATCTCAGGAGTGTAAGCTAAAATTTTCAGACCAATCTGATGATTATTGACCTAGTTATTAGCAAAAAACCGAAGGGACCCTCAATTTTGCTCTCTACTGTATGTATCAGAAAAAGTGTCGCCCCAGTTGAGACTTCAGAAAAAGTGGCTCAAATTTTCATTACTTTGTCTTTCGCACAAATAAAATTCCTTCTTTTTGTTTTAACTTCAATCGAAATTTCATCTACAATAATATCCATAGTATTGCCATTATAACAGGACAATCAGTTTGCTTTTCGGGCAACTAGCCGTTCTCTTCCTTTTTTCTCTTGCCAACCCAATCTAACCACTTCTTCCGTTCGCATTACACCAAGTAATCTTCTCTTTTACTGTGTGATGTCATATCAAAAGGTCAACTGTCTCCTCTTCCTCCCACTACTTCTCTTCTCCTTGCGCAACACTGTTCGGAGAGACGGACCACTTGCATACGTCTTCTCTACTTCTTTTGATCTCACTTACTCATTTAACTGCAGAAATCGATGAAAAGTTTACGTTTTTTTTTTCAATTCTGCTTTAAGCGTTTTACATATAGTACTGGCCATAAAGAATGCGCGTTTTTATTTTTCAGTGGTGAATCGTGATTTTTTGAGACTAAAAAGCGTGTGATTGACACAGTTCTCCAAAATTTTTTGAGAATATTCTACCACTCAAGAGATTTATTTTTGTAGTTCAGGACTTTTCTGGATCATCAACTTCAACACTTTTTACGGACCGTCATAGAAAAAACACCAGATAAACCAGATTTTTTGTGCAAAATATGAGATTTTACCACTAATTTTCTTTGACGGTCCGTAAAAAGTATTCAAGTTGATTATCCAGAAAAGTCATAAACCACAAAAATAAAGCTCTTGAGTGGTAGAATATTCTCAAAAAATTTTGGAGACCTGTGTCAATCACACGCTTTTTAGTATGATCTCAAAAATGGTCATTTGCAACTGAAAACTGGCAAACGCGCAATCTTTATGGCCAGTACTGTATAAGTTATTCGGAAAACTTCTACTTAGAACTATTACCTTGAACGAAACATTATCAGATTTCGTCCTTTTTTTTTCTAATACAAAAACGTACATCTCTCATTTTCAGACAACACCGAAAGGAGCACAACTATGTGTGATGTCTACAATTTCTTCATTACCGAGGCAACCAGAAAAATCTCGACTATCAACGGATGTATGAAAAATTTGTCAATATTGGCTCCGCACAAAAAAAACGAAGAATGCTCAACTTTGAATGATGGATTCTGATTAGGAGAAGTGAGGCGGAAACCAAATGGATAAAAGTAAGAATGTTGCCGAAATTCTTGAAAAAGAAGTGTCGTATTTTTGAATTCATCCACATGATCAGATGCGTTTCCAATCGTACCGTTCTATTTTGATGTTTGAGACATGGCAATGACCAAAAATCCGGCAAAGACCAAAAATGTATACCTCGAATTTTCAGACTTCAAAGAATTCGATCCGCACCACAAGACTCGAGAAGATCTCCAACTCCTAATGAGACGAATTATGATAAGCAGAAGAAGTGAAGCGGAAGACTGATGGTATGTCTTTTGTCGAGCTTTTTTCGAGAAAAAAATCATTAGTACACTTTGGCATCATGTGTAAACAACCTCTTTTTTCTGAAGAGAAGCTATTATGCTTTGGTTTATTGGAAAAGTACGATTGTGTTGCTTAGAATAGTTTATTCAGACCTCACATTTGTGGAAAAATGTGTGATTGTTTTCCCATAGAGAACGGGTGTTTAGTGATGAAATTATCAAGTATTTTCTGGACTGATTTGTTTACAAAAAAAAGAAGATTTTCCCTCAAAAGCATGAGTCATTTTCATCTCTGCTTGTATTTTGCCATCAGAATTATTTTGCTTTTTAGACTTTTCTGTGAAACTCCGATCAGTATTACCACCAGTATTATCACTTCTAGCATCCCCTATATCGCAGTTTAGTTCTGAAATGACTTCTTCATTAAACATTATTATCATTTTCTTGTACAGTGACAGCACTGGACCCTATTTAAGGACCTCCCTTTTTGATTATCTATTCGCTTCTACCTTCGAATTCGCAATATTTTCTATCTTTTATGTAACTTTCAGTAAATCCCTTGAATATGTATCGTTACTCATTTGGGCCTTCCTCTATCCTAGCGATGTATCAAAGAAACCCGTCATCCCATAAAAAACTATGACACCCAAAAACTTTACCGACAGGCCTTCTCCAGGCGCCGCTAGCCTTTGGCGGTCTTCTTTTCTAAGCATTTTTTTCTGAGCATGGCCTGGTGACTAGTCCGTCGGGAAGTCTTTTTGGAAAGACTTCTATCAGACTCTATCACCTGAACATAGTTTTTAAAAAGTGATAGTAAATCTCATAGAGCTCTGTAGATACCGTTCTGAAAATCCTCGAAAATTTAGTCGTCGACTCTTCCTCCAATCTGTAGGTTTTCAAGCTTTTTTTGCACAGTTTTCTTTAAAAAAAACATCCATTATCCCTCTAAAAATGTTGTCTTATTCATTTCGATTTTTTGGATTTCAAAAAACCTTTCTTCTTTATGCGACACATCCCTCTCTTTGTCTCTCTTTATCCTCCATTCACTATTTCATCACCAGACGTTCATGTTCCTTCATTTGAATGTTTTGTTGTGGTAGTGATGTTGTTGTTGTTGTTGGTTGCCATGCAAAAACATCATCAAGCTTCAGGTTTTTACAAGGACAAATGGACAGAGAGAAAGAGGGGATATTTAAATAGGGGGGAACTTGAAAGTAAGTGTTGGGGGAAGGATGTTAGCAGGTACGAACGGGTACTTATTTCGAAAGATTGTTTGGTAGAGGAGAGGTACTGTGCATAGGCTGGAAGGGAAGGAATCTTGATATTAGCCGAACTTCAGTACATTTCCTCTGGTAGAATTTGTTCAAGGGCAACATCGTAATGGGATCTTTCTCTGGCTCCGGCTCACTTTTCCTGATATTTTTCACGCTTCGCGCGGTAAGTCTCGAACTCAACCAACCTAATTGCATGTTTTAAGACTTCTGACAAAGAACGGTAAACAACTTTTTGAGCGCATCATGTTGCTTGTGAATTACTGACCACTACTCCACGTGGCAAACCCTAGTTTTATTAATATTCATAACTTCAAAGCACTTTTCCCCATAGACTTCCCATTGAAGTTCACAGACCAGTAGGTGTTTGTTGCGCAAGTTCAGTTTTTACTTTCATGACAGGTGTCCCATGCAATACCTAGACACCTACAAGACACAATGCTTTTGCCACCATGGTGCACACCTGCCAATGTCAAAACATTTCATATTGTACAATGAAACTTTTTTGTTATGTATGTTTGGCAGAAGAAAAGTGTTCGAGAAGGGGGTACTGTAGGAGAATAAACTACTTCGGGATCAGCAAAACTATAAAGCCGATCATTGAATAGAAACTTGAAGGCCCTCGGAAGGCTTTCAACTCCTCGAGACCACTATTTTAGACAATATAGACGGACCACTTTGAGTCCATTGTGTTTGGATCAATCCATACGAAATTCCAAAAGTGACTTCAGACCTTAAGCTGAAAAAAACAACCAGACAGTACCCAGTTTTCTAGACATAAATTATCTTGATGAACTCAACAAATTGTTAGATTGTCCACAAAATTTTCCACTTCATTTTTTTTCAAAAAAATCGTATCACAACCATATCTTCCGCTTCTGCAAAATCAAGCATATAAAGTGTGGGAACTTTCCTCCAAAATGATATTTCCCAACAGGCACTGACTGGTAGTACAACCGAAATTTGGAATGGAAAAACAAATACAGGCAGAACGCGCGAAATCATGGAAAATTGATAGTGCTTGTGCTTCGGGAAAGCGCTGTGACGGCACCGGATGATACCGTGTTGGAGGGGAAAGAGAGGGGGAATGGAAACAATGAAATTTATATACTTGTTTTATGAATTTCACTTCACTGCATATCTTTTTTTGCAAAACTGTTCGGGGAGTGCTTCATTGCCATATAGTTTATTTCTTCTATATTTCGGCTGATTTTTCTGTGAGTGAATTTCCAGAAACGTGGATGAAGCTTTTATTTCAAGCTTACATAGCTCTGAAAATAGTAAGATAGCAGTTCGTTTCACAAATTCTGACCCATGTAAGTGACCAGTATAAACTGTCACATAAAATATGCTCCCATATTGAGTTGCACCTTAAATTAAGTTTCGATTTTCTTTGAATTAAGCGCTAGGTTTTCCTTGTCATAGTGCATTTTGTAACGTTCCCAAAACGAGTGATGAAGCTGACATTGGTCAGAACCGAGCTATTAGGTTGACCCGAAAGAGATGTCAGCTAAAGTTCACGCGAATCTGCATATCTTAGCTAGAGTGGGTGATAGCAAAGAGTGATCAACTAACAAAATTTTGAACATTTTATCAGTTCATCAACTTTTTGCATCTTATTTCTTGACCGAGATACAAAGATTTAAGCAAAACCTCAACGCAATTTCTCTCCCGGCCAATTTAACAGCATAAGTGAATTGCTGCCAAAAGGGTTAGAGCATTCCAAAAGGGTTAGAGCCTCACGTTTCGAGCTCGATTCTGAGCTGCATCTTAACAATAGGTACTGATTTTTCTGAAAGTATTGCCACGTATTTTTTGTGTCTTTCGCACGGAGCACTAGGAAAAAACTGAAGCCTATTGGAATGAAGTAAGGGATTGCCCTGCTCCGAGCCAAGTCGCAACGTTTACTGAAAAAGTGGCACGTGGAAGCAAATTTTCTGAAGTTTCCTGGGTCCATTCTTTTCTAATTTGGGTCCATTCTTTTATTTTAGGGGCTTTTTTTTCTTGGGTCCATTTTTTTTAGGACCTCTTCTTTTTTAGCTTAGGTCCATCTTCTCGGCAAGTTTTCAACGTTTTTTTGTACATCTTAGTTTTAAGAATATTTCCTGACAAAACAGAAAAACATACTGGACTTTCATTTTGCCAATTTTTCTGTTATTTTGTAAATTTTTTTTCCTGAGCTCATTTGAAAACGAGAAAATGATTACTTTGCCCACATTTGACTTATCTTTTTAAAATCTCTTGTGGGGATAATGCCTGAAGAACAGTGCGCACCAAAGCTATTCGGAGTGTTTGGGAAACGTTTTTTGCTCTACTTCAAATTCGGAACATCATTCAGAATAGTTTTTGGTCCATTTAGCTTTGCCACCCTATGATATCTCTGTCGAAACTCATTGCAAATCAAAAATCATCACCCCATCAAAACTGTTTTCGTGTCGCCCGGCACCGACCACAACACATTTCTTTTCGTCCGTTTTTCCTCTTCGAATTTTCTTGCCACCGCGACGCGATGAATATTTACTTTCCCATCTTGCTTTCAGTTTTTCTCCCTCCTCCTGCCTGTTTTCACTTTCTCTTTTATTTCCTGTAGATGGGGATGGTCGTGACTGGCACCACATCCAAAACGAAAAAGTTTCACTGTTTTTGTTTTTTGATACTATTGCACACCTTTTGCAACCCCAAGACAAAGGGTGTTTGTGTCGAAATTTTTGAAAGAGTCAAAAACAAATGAGTCTAGACACTGTTTTGGTACAGGATGGGGGGATGGGGGAAAGTAATGGGATTGATCTGGATAGTGATAGAGATGGAGTCGTTTTGAAATTGGGGATAGCGCGGATAGATTATACTACTGGTGATAATGTAAAAATATTGTAGTGAAAAATGATCAGAAAGTCAGATTTTGAATGAGAAAAGAATATCGCGATGGGCGCTAGGACTTCAATTCTAACAAAGAATAGTAAAAAATCTAGGACTTTCCACTTTTTTGAATTCGATTTTTTGTGGAAATTTCATAGAGTGAACTACGTTTTTCGTCAAAATCATTGGCTAGAAGTTGCCATAAACTGTTATCCGGAGGTTATACAGCCAATTTTGATAAGAAAAATAGATGAACCTTTGACGTCCGAGTATGAAGTTCCACCGTTTTCAAACAAAATTTTTTAAAAGTGAATTCATAATCAAGAAAGAAGACGAACCTGAAAGAACCCATACCTTAAAAAGTACAACCTAAAAAGGGATTCCAACTCTAACGGACAAAACTAGGAGAAAGCCCTCAACTGAAAAAGGGTGCAACCTTTAATGTGGCACCAAACCAAAAATGAGTCAAAAACTGGAAATAGGTCCAAACCCAAACATAGAGTAAAATTTTGAAATGGATCCAAAAGTTGCCAACCTGATAACGGGTCAAAATCTAAGAATGAGTCCCAAGCTCAATGTGGGTGCAAATTGAAAAATGGGTCCAAACCTAAACATGGGTCCAAATCTAGGAATTGGTCCAAATTTAAAAATGAGTTCAAACCTAAAAATTAGTCCAAACTTAAAAATGGGTCTTGACTCAAAGAAGGGACCGATCCGAAAAACTTGTCGATAACTAAGAAAATCCTCTTCCCGCTTGGCTTGTGATTTTCATACTTTTAAAGATTCTAAACCTCTAAATCTTATTTTCAATCTCAACTTTCCCCAATTTTCTCTTATTTACCCTTTTCATTTCACTCGAACCTTAAGCCCGTCTTCAAGAAGTCTTCGCGTACTTCTCCTGGCACCACTAACCAGATGACGACTTTCTGCTGAATAGGGATAAGATGTCTACTGAACGATTTCACTCATTTTTTTTTTTCAACAAAGCATCATATGTTGCAAAATGTGTCATCAAGTGAATTGGACGGTGCTAGGAGGAGAAGCTTTCCCATATGTGAAATATCTGTGTGCTCATTTTCAATTTCATTTCGAGATTTTGGGGTAAGGGTGATGATCCATCTGTTGGAAAGGGGAGCATCTGTGTCATTTCTGGAAAAGGAGCGTGGCCAAAAAGTCACAAGACTCTAATTGTCCAATAGGGTTTTCTGATACATATGGTTTTGAAATTGCCAAGTCATTCCCTTATTTTCCCATTTTTGCTCTTTGGAGGCTCCAGCTCAATCGTTTAAGGCCCTAAGCTTCCATTTCAGTTTGTCATTTAAAAGTGGGCGTGGAAGTCCCTTGCTCCTCCCCCATGCCTAGCTCCTTCCTTAACCTCAAAAAAGACCAACATTTTTCAAATTTCCCAAAACATTTTCCCTCATTTTTTCTTATCCCTTATCTCCCCCCTCCCCCCACCATGGCGGTATTTTGGTGTTCCGTTCAAAGGTGGTGTCAACACGTAAACAAGCAGCTTCACCCTTCTCACCGTCCTTGACGGATACGCACTTTTTCTTGAATTTTTGGGTGGAAATTCAAATTTCGGTTTTTTTTTCTGTATGTGAAAAGTACAAAAGAAAGTGCAAAAAGGAAAACAATAGAGGGGGTGTTTTGCACTTTTTTTTACGAGTTTTTTTTCCGCGCGGAAAAGTAAGACAAACAAGGGAAAGTTGAAGACGCGATAGGGAAATTTTGAAATTTAGGAAAAAGGTCAAAAGTAGGTCAAATCTCTTTTTCAATTTTCGCGTGGTAAAATTTTGGGAATCCAAATTTAAAAGTAAGCCCAATTTTGAAAATGGATTCAATTTTGAAAATACGTAAAAATCTTAGAAAGTGGCCAAAAACTTTGCGAAAAATTCAAAATTTAAGTAGGTCCCAGCCGGAAAGTTAGATCAGATTTGAAAAAGGGGTCTAGTGAGCAGGTCCCAAAATGGCTCAGTTAAAATTAGGGCTAATACTGGTAAGTCGAAGTCTAAAAAATCCGATCTTCAAATTTGCTCAGAGCCTAAAAAGTCTCAAATTTAAATGCAGAATCAAATCTAGAAGTGGGATCCAAACTTCAAAAAACGCAAACATTTTAAAGGGTCCATCCGAAAAATGGGTCCCAATTTGAAAAATAGGTCTAAACTTTTGGTCCGTTAGTACTTTGACATATAGTTCTCGCTCAAAATGAGCAGAAAACGTGCTGAAATTAGCTGAAATTGATGGCTCCCTGTTCCGGGAACGCTCCCCTGGGCAGATCTCTGAGGAGGGTGCCGGTCTGTACTGTATACATAAAAATTGGCTTCATTTTTCCCCTGTCTTGGTGGCTCCTGTGCAAAAAGTGCAGTTCCCTTTCCGCTATTTTTGGACCCCCAAACCCTTCTGTACCTCATTTTTTCGGTTCCATTCTTTTCCCTCTGTCCTGTCCCCCTCCACGAATTGTGCACACACACACACGAAACACACCACCCCATCACTACTACACCAAGACCAATTGGTCACCAATTAATCATCACCCATTTTTTAGGGTGGTGGTGCGAGAGAGTACTACTCGACTCCAGAGAGGCTCCGCCTCTTTGGAAGAGAGGAGGCGAGAAAAACAGGGAGGAAAGGGGCGGAGTCAAAAAGGGAGAAAGGTCTGGAGAGAGGGGGAGAAAACAGGTTAGCAGGTCATTTGGTTTATTCATGATCTTTTTCTTGTTGGAAGGATGAGGGGAGGGGCTGGTCCTGGGGGTCATTGGGAGGGGGATTAGACTTCCGGGATAGATAAGATAATCGGCCTGAAGATCATAGGGGTTCGCCTTAAAGCCTAAAAGCCTAAACGAAGCCTTAAAGCATATAAGCCTAAACTGTATAACGCAGTACCAGACGATTTTCATTAGTTTGGGACTATTTTTTTTAGGACTTATAGGCCTAGATTGTAGGGTTTGTAGGAGATTAACTTTAAAGGTCTAAGTTCAGATTACAGTCCAGATGGGCCTGAAAACCATCACTTTTATACAGTTTTACATAGTCTTAGGCTTGGAGCTTTTAAAGGACCAAACGGTTCAGACGGGCTCGATTGAAAAAAACCTAGCAAGTCTAAATTAGGCCTGAAAAACTCCAACCAAGTTCAGAATTTTTTTAAATTCCATACCAATGCTCAATAGTTTAACATAGTTTTCGTCTGATTTTCAGTGACGCTATCAGCCTCGATCTAAAAAAATCTCAAAAAAATCTGAATTTTTCCGGTTCCAGAGCTCAAAAAACCTAAATACAACCCCCTGCAAGTCATGATTCTATTCCATTTTTTCCTGTTTCTACCTATCGAATCCTCCTCTTTCGGTCTTTTTGGTGAAAAAAATGCTCCAAACCCCCGGAAAATTTTTAGTTCTGACCTTTTTAATCCTGACATTTCTCACGTTTTGTCCCTTCTTCCTATGACATCGTTCTCCCGGATCAGATACATTTTCACTACAAAAAAACCTCTTCCCCCTTATTCTTTTTCTAAAAATTGCAAAAGAAAATCCTCCATCAGAATCATTTTCACCTGCCCTTTTTTCCCCACTTCTCGTGCCACCCTAGAACACCTTCTCTATTTTCTCTCCAATAAATTTTCTATATTTATACATTTTCAGGTCAATATAAAACCATGGGTCGCCGCGCCTTGAAGCATACTACCGTCGAGTATTACGAGGTCGTTCCAGCCAAAAAGAAGCCGACTATTAATGATTTGAGAGAGATTATTGCCAAAGACTTGGATGGAAATGTCATGTACACTGTCAAGTATGAGGAATTGCCACCACCACAAAGAGTTCAAGGTGAGTTATCATCGGGGAAGGGTAGATAAAATACAAGGTTTTGAATGGAAAATTACTGATTTTCGTTCAATTTGCAAGGGTCACTCGCAATTTATTTCGATTCTAAAATAAGGCTACGAACCAGCACATTTCATTTGCACATGCCATTAACATTAGCACAATGACTTTGTTATTGAACTGGATGTCTTTTTTTAAATGCCGATTGCTGGTGTTTTTTATTTTTGAAAGGGATACGGCAGTGATTGTCACTGAATTTTGAAAACCGTCGTGGTATTTATGATATGAATAGTTTCTTTTTTAATTTTGTAAGCTTTGATATGGTGTTTGATAATAGAGATTAGAGTCAGCCTTATACCCCGAATTTCTAAATGAGAACCTGAGTAAGCCACTGTGAAAGATCTCAATTTCTTGTGAGAGAACTTAGTTTTGATATTTCAGTAATCGGATAAAAATACAAAAACAATCCTCTGTCAGATTCTAGTAGGCTTTCGGAGAATCATATTAGCATTATGCTTTTCATTGATAATATGCGGTTTTAACTTTCCAAAAATTCAAATCTCGCCCTGGGCTTCCACCGTTAACTTTGTTCCGCCTTTTTACCTCTGCAATTTATCACTGCGCTATGATAACCTAACTTACTTCTAATGTCCAAGAATGTCGTGAATAACAAGAGTTGCAAACTATGAAACAGTGTCACGAAAATTAGTAAACCATTATTGAATTCTATGCAAAATTATAGTCAAATTCAATTATTGAAGACCGTTTTTGAGGTTTCCACCTTTTTTCACCACTTGGTCATTCGGTTCAAATCTTGAGTTGATCGATACTATTCTACGAACTTCAAATATCTAGTGGTGACGTAAATCATAACAAGAGCTCACTTGAATTGGCACAAGACCTCCTTACTTTGAGATCTAGTCCTCAGTGTAGTTGCTATTCCATCTATTTGCTGATAGGTTATGAACTAAACTTTGTGAACTTCTCGAGATACGGGACAAAAATAGAGTAATCTAGAAAGTTGAAAATCAAAAACTTAGTTGATTACATCAGGAAACCAAAAAACCATGCTCTAACTAAAATAGATAAGTAAAACGTAGGACACTATCTAGTAAACTATCAAAAACCGTTCCTTCATCCTTGTATATTTTCTAGAAGTCATCCAACCTGCCACCGAGTCCTCGTGCACTGCCATCACTCCACCTGCCTCTCCATAATCTGGTCCAACACAAACACATTCCTTGCCTGCTCCCGTTTAACCCCGATGCACGGGTTTTGCATTCCCATGAACCCCCAATTGGCTGCTCAACACCAACCGATTCTTTCTTCATTTTCCTTTCCATCTGTTTTAATTTGAAACTTTCAAAAAGTTTATTTTTTCTTATCATGTTTTTCCCGAAGATAAAAGTACAATTTCGACTCGTCTCTTTTCAAAGTGTGTGGGCTCATTAAGAATGGGAGCTCTCCCATAGTTTACGAATTGGCTCATTTAGTGGTGTCGAGTCGTGGTGCAGAGAGAGGGCGCCCTCCAGTGATTAGAATAGTACAAATAGGGGGAGAGGGGGTGGGTGGGTGCCAGGTAGAGTCAAGAGCACATTGTATTTGAATTGGTGCAAAGAGAAAAGAGAGGGTGAAGTCACCGAAAATTAGCATATAAATAAGGTGTAGGTATTGAGGAAAGAGCAGATTTTGAATTTGAATTCTGCAAAATTAGCATTTGCTCCGGCTCCTTTTATTAGAATTAGTTGGACTATAGAGTCATCAAAGGGGGTAGTGGAGAGTTAGATAAGTTGTCCTGATTTTTTGAAAGGAACTTGGTTTTATTAGACAGTTTGAAGTTTCTGAACAATAGGTAAGACAAACTTGAAAGCACAAAACTAGCAGATATAGCATATGACTGGATGATTTCACAGTTGGTCCTTACTTTCTACAAAAAATAAAATGAAAAATCACAGCTAGATTTTAAATTGAAAAAGCTGGAAGCTTCCAAAAAAAGAGCGGTCCAATAGTGAAGGTGAGCGGTACAGCTACCGAAAAATCTGTGATTGAACGATCCCTTTAATTGAACGACCCCTGTATTAGAGCGGCATCCCCAGAAAATAGAGTGGCTGGCCGCTCTATTACAGGTTCAACGGTAGCTATTATCAGTTCACCTTTAGGAGCCCTTCTGAAATTTCTTTTTCGTTCTTCTCAAAAAAAAATTGAGTGGGGTTTGTGAGCTATATTTGGCCATAGAAAGAAAAATGAAAAATTCTTTTGAAATTCAAGTGGAGAAGGATATAAATAAAGTAGCTACTCAGGCGCCTCTTTTTTATCATCGAAATTGGCGACAACGTGTAATTTTATCATTAAGATTCCTGGGTTCCATAGTTCATCGATCTCTTCGTGCTCAAACTGTTCTGGAGCAATCTGTGATGGTGGTCATGTAGCCTATCTTGCTCCGAAGCTCACGACTTTATATAATTTATGACTGCCGGCTAGGTGTTTTGAATGGGTTGTGGTATACATGATATCGGGTTACAAGATTGCTCCTTTTTGTGTTCCGACTAATTGTTTATTTCTTTCGATGGTATCCATCAATGATTTACAATTTCCACAGCTTTATAGCATCACACGTTGTATACAATATGTCGGAAAGATCATAACAAGGTGATGGTATTGAGTCTATAATGGTTTACAACTTTCTCTTTTTCGGAACGTCGGCAGAAGCACTTTTTGTCGATTAATTGTTTTTAAGAAGCAACCACCAGAAGCACATTTGTATACAAAATGTCGGATAGATCATAAGCCTGCTGATGGTATCAAGTTTATAATGATTTACAACTTTCTCTGTTTTGGAGCTATCGGTAGAAGCTAAATCACTTTTTGTCGGTTAATTGTTCATAAGAAGCAACCACCAGAAACATTGTTGAGTAGATAGCAGGCAAAAACGGATAGGCTCATCAAAAAATTATGACAGATGTTATCAGTGATAGGGGGCTGTCAACAAAAGGCTGTCAACAAAATCTGATAATCACTAGGTCATATCAAGATATTCAAATAACACAATTGGAAAACTTAATTATGATACTGATAAAAATCTTGTAATTAGTTCAGTGATATTTTGATATATTGCGACCTTGATTTACGACCATTTACAAGTTCAAAGGTTATATTGGAGGGGCCGCTCAATTACAGGTTTTACGGTATGCTGAACTCTTTTCTTGAGAGGGACTTTTCTTGGACTAACAATCACCCTAACTTCTTCTCCTTTCCCTCATCACCTTCTAATCACTCTAATGAAAACATGACAAGTAAAGACAAGCCATATGTATGCCGCCAAGATTCGTGTTTTTACGATGCCGCCTTTTTCTCAGATGTTCTTTTTGGCGCCGCCTTTTTCAACAAGAGGGAGGGAGAGGGACAAGTACTAATGACTAAGAAAAAGCGGTGTTTCTTTTTTTCTTGGAGGGTTAAGAGTTGGGGTCACCTACTTGGAACGGTGCCAGAAAGTGAAGAGAGGGGGGGGGGGGGCATAAGGACCAAAATGTACTTGTTCGGAAACTGAGAAAAAATGAGAGAATTGAAAAAATACTAAAAAGTTGAAAAAGTGAAAGTCCGGCACACCTAAAAAAGCAAAATTAAAAAAAATGGACAAAGTCTTCTCGGGACTGGCCAACTTTTTGGCTAAAATTAGAAAATCCCTTGGCTAATCCCCTTGTTGATTTTCCATGGATTCGGATACCAAAACATATCCGTTCTTTTTCCCCCAACTTTTTTCCCAACTTCTAACCTTCCAACACGCACCCCCTGGCACAAGGCCAGGTACAACCAAATGTTTGTTTATGTATATACGTTACTACTTTGCTAGTTTTTATTTGTTACACAAATTCGAATTTGGTGATACTTTTTTGAACATTACAGTTGGTATTTTAGTTGGTAAAGTGAAGTTTAGTTGATGATCACTTATTAGTAAATTGGTCGGAAATTGAAGATCCTCTATTAGAAGGGCATATTTTGTTGTGAGTGTGGTTTTCAAAAAATGATTTTGAACGGATTCTTTCAACTGTTTCCAACTGATTTTTGCGAACTTCAAAAATACTAAATTTCGGAAAATCGAACTAAAAATTTTCAAATCCCTCTATTTGAAGGGCATGTTTGGTATTATGTAAACTCTCAGCCGATTTTGGATTACTCATTTTCAGAGCCAAAAAACAGAGTTTCGGAAAAAAAAATTAGTTCCTAAAAATCCTCCTAAAATTTTTTTAAAGAATTTCAATCGTCCGCTATTGCCAGCAAACTAGAAACCGGTCCATTGGGTTAGCGCCTCTCTAATTGAAAGGTATGTCTTACTAGTTAGGTGATTTCAGTTGGTGATTGGAAGAACGGTACTTTCCAGTTTTGACACGAAATTTGAGAAAATTTATGGAAATTGGGAATCTGAAAAGTCTAGAATTCCTTCAAAGGGTGTATTTAATCGAAGCTTTGAACCTCTATTTGAAGTGCATGCATTGGATTTTCAACCGATTTCCCTCATTTTTTGAATTTTGACCTTATTTTCAATAAAACATCAAGCACTGTAAATTTTAGGCCAGTGCCCTTCTGATAGAACTGTTTGGCACAGTTCCAAGTCGAAAATTGTTTGTTTCCTTTGCAACTATTTGTATTACACTTTCCCCCCAAATTTGATACATTTTTGAACATTACACCTTTTAGGTACAGTATCACCTAGTTGATCATCCACAAAATTTACTAAATTCTTACACCCCTTTTTTTCTCCATTGCCATCAACACAAAAAAAATCCGGTCCTTCTTGCCTCCCCCCGTTTTCCGTTCCTTGGCGGTGCCAGGACCCCCCTTGTTGTTCAGGATGAGAAGAAGTAGACAACAACAGGAGGAGAGGACGAACGAAACGAACGTTGTTTATTTATTTTTACACACGCTCAGAAGGAGGCAACAAAAAAACAGAGAGGGAGGAGACTTAGAGATATTGAGAGAGGGAGAACATTTTACACTTTATAGTATTTTATATGGTAAAGGGCCATTTGATGGTTTTAGTAAGTCAGATTTTTTTGTTTGTTACTGTTCCTCATAACCTGTATTATAAGAGCATCTATATTCAAAATGATCCTCGTTTTTTGATATTGACTTGCCTCACTAGTATATTGGTATTAGGTTATTAGATAAGCTCTGTCAAATCTTGTATTATATGGGCACACGGGCTCATCAATCTTCACTTTTGAGTTTTTTAATTTTAGTGAGTCTATGTTTGATTATTTGTAGGTTTTGACACATTTCTTCACGACCTTCATCATAAGGGCACTTGCTTTTCACCTCTGGAAGTTCAATAAGTACTTAAACTCTTGGAGATTCTGTATTTTAAACGCAATTAAGATTAGAAAAAGGTCCCCATTCTGAACTTTTGACACAGAATTTGCAGTTTTCATAAACGCACTCCTATTATAAGAGCATTCTCATTTTTCATCTGATAGATAAAGTTGGAAAAACATAACTTGCTCGATTCTGTAATTTTTCTTATCAATGTTCAAACTTTCAAATCCTAGCATAAGAAACTTGCTTATTTTTGTCGTAGGTCCGTAGCTCAACATGTTGCACCTTTTGTTTCAAAATGACCTGCAAAAAGCCTTAAAAAACCACATTAACAATTTTTTCTGATGCTAAGCTGTCCCCTGAAAACTTATGAACCTACAGTACTCCCCTCTTCAGGAAAAGATCGTCCCAAAACCAGTTCCTTCCCAAAGAGGCGGCCCTTCCCCTATTTCCCACATGACCATATGGATCATTTATCTCCTTCTCCGTTCCTTTGTTTTGTTTTTTATCTACCCTTCTTTCTGTTCCGTAAAAAAGTGAGAAACATGGGATAACAAAGAAATAGAGATTTGTGGATTTCATAGTAGGAACGGAGGGGGAGGGGATGACCTGTAAAACTGGACAATTAAACACATGTTGTTCACCTTTCTCTTTCTGTACCGAAAGGGGGGGGGGGGATATGGGGACAGCTTAGAATCAGAAAAAAAAATAGTGTATGTGACAAATGGTTGTTTCCTGATGAAGTAGAAGGTACAGCATTGTGAGCTGGGGTCCTATGGGGTTTAAACGTTCCTTAGCTTTTTGGAAAAACATGTGCTTTTATAATAGAGATTGTTTCCAGTTATCATTGGAAATCTAGTTTCTAGAAGTTTGACATCGTGCCTCTCTATTAGGGGTTTAAATGTTCCTTAGCTTAATCTGACTAGTGAGCCTCTTTTTCAGTCTCTTTGTTCACATGCATTCCCATGAGAATCTGGGAAAGCATGTGCACTTATAATAGAGGCTGTTTCCAGTTATTCTCTGGAGCCTAGATTCTTGAACATCGTACCTCTCTATTAGGGTTCCGTCCTTTTTTAGCTTGATTTTTCTTTACTAGAGCCATTTCTTTGGACAGCATGCCTTTCTATTAGGGTTTTTTGAAACCTTAAAAAGTTTTAAAAAACTTTCTGATCTTCACTTTGATCGGTTGTTTTTTCCAATGTTTTTGTGGTTCTCTAGACATTTCTTAGTCTAAACTAGTTGATTTTCTATGATAATTTCTAGACTTTTAATGATAATACCTAATCTCTTCTTGCTATTTTTTGATTCATTAGCCTTCTCCTACACCTTAATCCCCTTCTCTTCTTGTTCTAGACCAGACACTTCCCCTGGGCCGCCCGTAGAAAATGAAGAAAAGTGCAATATTTTGCGGCCGTCGTCTGTCTTCATTCATTTTCTCACCTCCTCTCCGAATTGAAAAAAAAAGATAGTGAAAGTTTTTTTCTGCTGGCGAGTGTTATCTTTTTTTCGCAGTTTTTCGACACTTTCCGTGCCAGGAACCGAGTTTTTCTGACCTTTTTGATGAAAAATGGAGAATTGATAGGGCAAAAAATATAGGACAATAATTTGGAAATATGTATTTCAGAGAGAGAGGAGAGGGGGGAGGGTTACGGTAGTTTTTAAGAAATTTTGGCTGAAAATCCCTAGCTTAAAGGGGGCCTAAACACACCTAAATTTAACATTTTTTCTGATTTAAAATTCTACGCTGATCACGATTTTTATAGTGATTTTGCTTGAAAATCGCTCTAATCCGGGGAAATTGTTTGTACGAAATACAGATATTGCTTTCATGGCCGTGGCCTCCTGGCCTAGGAAACACCATGTATCCCGAGAAGACAAGGAGGCCTAGAGATTTCACCTGTGATTTCTAGACCTTCTTGTCCTCTCGAACTGCGATTTCGTACGATTTTCAGAACAATTTTCGCGGCTTAAAGAAATTTTCAAGCAAAATCACTATAAAAATCCTGACCAGCGTAGAGTTTTGAAACAAGAAAATTTTAAATTTAGGTCTGTTTAGATCTCCCTTCCAAGGGCTTAAAAAACTGTAGTTTATGATAGTCCTCAATTCTATAAACTCCCGCTTTCCCCTGGCTTTTAGTACGTTTAAATACCCTAATCCGATAGTATTCTGAAATTCCGTCTGATCTCAAAATATCCCATAATTCTATGTGTTCAAGTATCAAATTAACAATGAATCAGTTCCTATGTTCCCTTGGGAATATAGTCTTAAATTAACTGAAAATGATTTTTTTTTCCATTCCAGGGCTGATTTTTTTGGTCACCATGCACTTCTCTATCATTTTAATCAAGAAAAGTGTTTCACAATTGCACTTTTTTCAAGTCTAAACCCTTCTCCCTCATCATCATCGTCACCCACTTTTTTGAACGTTATCATCAAACAAAGTTTTGATTATGACACGGGGGAAAAAGAACATTTTAGTTCTATAAAAATCGGACAAGAAAATGCTGAAAAGAGGAAGCACGAGGGCTCTAAGCCAATAGTTAATTTTTAAAAAAAAGTGATAATTTATGAAATTTTCATGCCAGAAATTCCAATTCCCAGTTTAAATACTGTTAGAAGTAGTTGATTATCTTTAGCTTCCACCAGTTACATCACAAAAAATGAGCAAAAAATCGCCTTGTCTTCTAAACTTTATTCAGTTTCAACCGTGGAGAATAAGCCTGTAATGTATGGATAAAGCAAGGATTGAAAAGTGTGAAATTTTTAACATTCCAGCAGAACCCGGTTTGAAAACTCCCGTTTTTATCATGAAAAACCGGTATGGAGCCAAAATTTTGGTTGCTTGTATGAGCATTTTGTATGCTCAAAACTGCTAAAATTTTATAATTTTCAAGTCCTGTTTTCAAAAAACTACACATTTTGCCTCTTAAAATTAGGCTTTTTTAAATGCTTGCAAGTCAAAACTTGAACTCAATTTTCATTTGTTAAACCCCACAAAATCCTCAATTTTCAAGTCTAGAAACTCTAAAAATCCAGTTTCTTTCGAGGTTTCTGTTACTTTTTATCTTGTTTTTCAGCTGAAAAAACATATCAGTAATCAGAATATATTCTATTTTTCCACTTTATTTTTGCTATCATTTCTCCAGCTCTAATTATACCTTGGGGAAATCAAGACCTACAAATATTCTGATACATATAAAAAAACGATAAAATATAGCTTATTTTTCATGGCTGAAAAACTTTTGTTGTAAGTTTTTTTCTTCTTACTGGAGACTGCCATGAAAAAGCTTATCGTTTTCTTATGTTCCGAATCGAACTTTCCGCTTCTAAAACTCTCAAAATCAAGGTTTTTCTATGCAAAAGCAGTGAGATCCAGTTGTTCTTTTCTCTTACCAAATTTTAGAACTTTCAGACGTTCTGTCCCAAAGCCTGTCAGAAAATTCCCCCTTAACTCTAGGACACCCCCTTAACCCCAAGCTTCATTTGTATACAAATTGTGGGAAATAGTTTTTTTTTAATTCCAAACACTTTGGGGTCCTTCCAGTTCTATTTTCCATTAACCAAACTTCAAAACTTCAAAACTTTATGTTCCAAAGCCTAAACCTCCTAACTCTAGGACACCCCTTAACCCCAAGCTTCCATGTTCCTTTGTATACAAATTGTTTAGAAACCCTGGAAACTCTTTCTCTCTTCTCACTAGAGTTTCTTCACAAATGATCATCTCGACCTCAACTTGCCCTCTATATTCTGTTCCGCCGGCCCGCCACAACTACCACCACTCTCTCCATTCTTCTTTTCTCCTCTTCTCCCTCCATCCATTGCTTCTCCCACTGACTTTCCGCGCGCGCGCCGCTTCGTGCCGCCTAGGTACCAAGCGCCACACAAGAGAGAATGAGAGACGCAGATTGACAAAGACATGCAGAGTCGTGCCTGACCCATTGCGTGTGTCGTGCCTAGCACCCCTAGTACTCTCTTCTCTCCTCCCGTTTTTCGTCTAACCGGTCACTCTGTACTCTTCCGTCTCTTCGTCTCTTTACTCTCTCACATCATTCCCCTCCGGGAGAGGGAGGGAGGGAGGAGGCAAGAAACAGAAGTAGCCGCCGCCCCCCTTGGTGCTATGTCCCGTCCCACCAGTGTCTCGTATGTGTGTGACATGGTACCATTTCGGATTTTCAGAGAGGAGAAGAGTTCTAGCCAAAAAGGGGCGGAGCTTCCTCTCTTCTTTTTCAAAGTTCATCTGGCATGATGTTGCCATTCGGATCTTTTGTGGAGCATCCCTACCTCGCCTCTTTTGAAGGCTCTATTCCTATAATTATCATATTTTGGCATGCTTTACCAAGGACTAATTGAGGGGTTCAGGGGGCTAAGATATTATTAAAATTAGAGGTTGTTTTTATAGGTTTAGGGACATTCTGAATCAGATTTTGACTTAAAAAAATGGATTTTTACATAGTTTTTTGGGTGAAACTGTTTAGTTGTTGGTTGAATTTATGGAATTTAGATATGAATCTTCCAGATTTTTTAGTTTTTCTGACCTTTTTTCGATGTTTCGAATTGATTTTGAAGGAATTTATATTAGTTGGTAACTAGTCCAGAATCATGTCCCTGAAGTCAAAAGTGACCAATTTTTGAACAAAATTTCAAAGATTTTGTTAAGATTAGACTTAATTTTCAATATTTTAGTTCAGTTCGATTTTCCTTTGGATTTTGAAGCCTTTTATGTCTATTCCAGCTTTTAGACCTTTTCTGACCTAGGTGAATTCTATTAGATTCCAAAGGGATTCCATCTCATTTTCGACAAATTTTAGATTTTTGACCTATTTTTTGGTCCATTTCGCGCAATTTTTCAATATTTGAGAAGGACTTTCCAGTTTTGAAATTTAAGTTTCATTTAATGAATCTCAAACTTGTTCTAGCCAAAAATAGGTAAACTGAAACAGATTCCAACTGGATCTGGCTGAGTTTTGGTGAGATTTACAGTATTTTGAAGCTATTTCTTTATTTTTCTTGATGCAATATTTGAATCATTTGAAGCTACTTTCATTCTGGGTTTTTAAGCCTGTTATGACTGAATCTCATGTTCTTAGGCTTCTGTTCCAAGATTTCCAGTTCCTGACTACCACTTTTAAGAGGATTTTGGACCTTTTTCTTAAATTTTCAGTTTTTCCGATCCCAGCTTGCTCAACTTTTTTCCCAGAACCTCTTCTCCGTTTCCACTCTTGAACCCCCTCCAACTCCCTTCTTTTCTTGGACCCTACCTTTTCCAGCCCTAATTTCCATTCCCATTTAACATCCCCTCTAGACCCCCCAGACTCAAATTCGTCCGGCGCACAAAGTCAACAAAACGGTTTTATTTGGTCAAGAGAAAGAGCCCCCTCTCTTCTCTTTTCACTCTAAATTTGTACTCCACTACACCTCTCTCAAAATGGGGAAAGGGACACTGCATTGGTTATTTTTAGTAGACAATGGTTTTGTGGTTTTTACTGTGATCTTTTTGTCATTATCTGCTGGATCAGTTTTTTTTTAATTTTTAGTCTCGAGATTTTCTTTAAAAGATGCCAGACTTGGAGGAGATAGTAGCAAAAAAAAGCGTGAAGGACATCTTCTTCGAAGCGGGGGGGAATCTATCTGCCACCTACCGGCAGGCACGGAGTGTGACCCTTTTTCGGGGTGGTTAAGGAAAGGGGGAACACACACGCCATCATTTTGACACTTTTTGAAATTTTTGAATATTGATTTTTTATTGGTTTTATGGGGATAGAAGCTTTAAAAATTGTGAATTTTCAGATTTTTTGAGCTGGAAATTTTCAAAAAGCCACTTTTTTTAAATCTCAAAATTTCTCGAAATTAAAAAAAAATTGTCTGACAACCTGGATTTCATGATTAATATAATCTGGAAAACTGGGATTTTTAGCCAAAATCCCTATGAATTTTGTACTGGGAAGATCTAGATTTTAGACTTAAAAATCTTTATTTTCAGACCGAAAATTGCAGGTTTTTATCTTTGGGACCCAAGATTTGAGCCCAGGAAAGCTAGGCTCTAGACTGAAAAAAAAACTGTAAATTTTCAGTCTGAAAGCCTAGTTTTTCAGTCCGGTAGCCCTAGATTTCTGCTTTCAGAATCCCAGATTAGAGTCCAGAAAGTTTTTTCTCTAGACCGAAAAACTCGTCTGAAAATCTTGGTTTTTCAGCCCAAGGACCCCAAATTTGAGCCCATCATTCCTGGTTATTGACCCAAGGAACCCTAGAATTTTAGCTCTTTTATCCCGGGCTCTCGGTTCTTAATTTTTTTTCAGAATCTCAAATTTTCCAATTCAACCACCCCAACCCTTCATCCACACTCAACTTCTTCTCACATGACCCATCAATCTCGACTAGCTTCATCCCTATCCCTCTTCTTCTGTCCATCCATCCATCCGCCTCCCTTTAAATTCACTTTCTACAGTATCCAGTCTTCTTCTTCTTCTTCTTGATCCATTCTGTACCGCCCGTCTTCTTCATCTTCTTCTTCTTATTCCGTTCCTCCCCATTCTTCTGTCCATCTTGTCTCGCGGGGAAGGGTTGTCGCCCTAGTACAGTAGCCCGAAAGCAGCACGATCTTTTCTGCGCGCCCATCTCTTCTCGGAGGGGCGCAGCAGCAGCAGCACGCACTCCCCCGCCGAAAAAGCACTTTATCTCTATTGTATAGGACAGACCCGATGAGATGTATGCAAAACCGTGTCTACCGTATCCCTTTTTCGGAATTTTTGTTTATTTTTTTTTTCAAATTTTGGAAAAATTTGCAGAACGTGGCACCATCAGCCAAATGGAGCCAGCCGGGCATTCAAGCGCAACACCTAACATCGTTGTGCCCATCGCCAATCCTCCGCAAGTGAGTTTTTTTTTCTCTTGAAAATTGGAAAAAAAATCTGAAACTTTGGGCTGTAAAAAGCTGAAAAAATGAAAAAAATTGGTTTAGGGCCTATGAAGCCAATCGGAAAAATTGGCTTAAAATGAGCTTTTTTTGCTTCTTTTTCGTTTCAAAAAAGGGCCTTGAAACCAAGAGCTTAAGACCAAAAAAGCATTTCGAAAATTGTAAAAAACATTTCGAAAAAATTGAAAAAATTTTGTTCCTAAGGGGCCTAGGCTTAGGCTTTAAGGCTTAGGCTTAGGCCCCGATTGGCTTAAGCTTGGAATCGGCCTGGAACCCTTTTGAAAATTTTTCGAAAAAATTGGAACAAATCTTGTTTTTAGGCTTAAAAAATGACCTAAAACCACAAAGTTCAGCTCAAAAACTTTGATTTTTTTGAATTGAACCAACCCCAAGAAGCTGAAAATTGAAGTTTTTAGAAAAATCTATTGAAACCTGAAAATAGGCTTCAAATCTGTAAATTATTTTCCAAATCTCTGAATTCAGAAAAAAATCTGAAAAAAAATCTGAATCTAACCTAATTAAAGCTGAATTTCCAACCCAAACCCTTCCCAAAATTTCAGCAGCAACAACAAGCACCAACATCAGGAATGCGTGAGGAAGGTGCCACGTTGTCACCCCCGAACACCTGGTCCTCCTCTTCCGTCGAATTTCTAGATGATTCTGATGATAATCGATTGTTGTTCACGTGCACCTTTACCCTTCCATCTGGCACTGTACTCACTTCGAATGGTTATGCGGACGGTTTTAATGAGCAATATTTGCCGGTGGGAACCAACTTTTTGACGCGATTGGAACCGAAGGGACAAAGCTTCATCTTGTCGGCGGCAGCTGCTTCGGTTAAGCAGAGAATTTTTGCCAGAGTTTCTATGTGAGTTTTTTTTGCTGCGGAATTTGGTGGAGAAAATCTGAAAAAAACAAGTCCAAAAAGTCTCAAAAATGGTCCAAAAGTCTGGAAACCCCTGAAAACTTGGCAGTTCCGAACTCCTTGAAATCCTGAAAAATAGGCCCAAATTACCCAAAAAACGGCCTGAAACTCCGGGATTTCAGCTGTTTTTAGGTAGATTTTCATTAACCCAAATCGGGAAGCCAGACTTCTAAAACATGATTTTGACGTGACGATTTGGACTCAAATCCCATTTGAAAATAGCTCAAAAACGGCCTAAGCTCACTAAATTAGCCTAGATTTCTGTCCAAATCCGTTAGTTTAGACAATTCAAGTCTCCTCCGAATGGGCCGAAATCAGCCTGATAATCCCTTTTTCAAGTGGATTTCATCACTTTTTTGAGGCATTTTTCATACTGGGTCCGCGACCCAGAATAGTTCCCCATAACAGAAAATGGACCCATATACATAGATCCTGGAATCGTAATGAACGCGGGACTAAAAACTTGGTCTGGGTCCGAAAACCCTGAGTCCTTCTCTATTCAATGTCTTCATGGGTCCGGGTTCCAAAATAGTTCTGGGACCCAGAGTGGACCCCTAACCCATAATGGACGCGAGACTAAAAACTCGGTCCGGGCCTAAGAATCCTGTACCTTTTTTTTTCTGATTCAACAATTCTCCCCCTTGAAATTAGACCATTCTTCCCCATTAGAGACGCAGAGAAATAGACACTCTTCCGCGTGCGAGAGATCGAGAGAAATAGACGACACGAAACCCCATAGAGTGGTACCCCCTTACACCACTAGTAGTCATCAAATGAATGGACAGAAGAGGGGGGAATTGTTGTTGTTTCTTCCCTCCCTTCTATCTATTCCCCCGAGGGAAGCTATCAGGGGAAGAAGGGAGGAGAAGGGGAAGACGAAGGGTGTAAACATTGGCGTGTGTCCCTTTTTTTCTGGAGGAGGAAAGTAGTCGAAGGAGGAGGGGGTGATTGATAGGCTTTTGAGGAAGAAGACCAGTGTTCGGTTGGTTGGAAGGAGCCAAAACATGGCACCGTGCCAGGAGGTGTTAGTGGTGGTTTAACAAGGTACTTAGGGGGAAGTTGCGGGCTAGAATTGGTCTAAATAGGGTTCGGGGACTTCTAAAGAAGTAAAACTCTGAAATTTTTAAAAATTATCACATTTCTAGGTGTACCTTTTCTAGGTGACTTGAGCTTAAAAATGCTGAAAATTTTAAAACTAGGATTTTTACGGGAACCTTGTCCAAGATAGCCTAGTTCAGCTAGATGGAGCTTTTCCAGATGAAAACAAGCTCTGAAAATGCTGAAAATCTGAAAATGGGAATCCTGTATTTTGAACAGTAAAAAGAAGTTGGTTCTATTCCTGAATCGGTTTGTCTAGATGCACCATTTCGACGGTAATTTCAGAGTTCAAAATTTAAGAAAAATAAACTGAAATTCTGAAAAATCTGGAAATGAATTTTTAAATTTTAAAAAAGGCTTTAAGAAGACTATAAAACTTCCATCAAAAAGTCTGGAGAAAGGTAAAAAAAGGCTGAAAACAGGCTTAAATTCTGAAAAGTTAAGAAAATTTTTTTTAGACTTTTTGACTTCAAACTCATTCTTCTAATTCTTTGAAATCAACCCCACGACAAGCTTCTACCTTAAGCCTAAATCTCACCAAACACCCTAAAACTAGTATCCATTAACCCACTTTTTCATCTACCTTCTTGACACATCCGGATCTTTTGCGGACCCCCACCAAAAAGAAAAAGCCGACCGTGTCATCATTTATTATCCGTCCGTCCGTTTCTCCTTTACCACCTTTCCGATTTTACTACCAGTGGTCCTTTCTTTTCTTTCCTTCAGTCGAAACACCCGAGACAGTTTTCGACACGAAAAAGAAGTGAAAGTACAACTGGCGCCTCCTGGTACCAGTGTCCTCTTTTAGAAGGGAAAAATGGAAACGAAGAGTAGTAGTAAAATGAATGAAAAGGCAACAGTAACAAGGGGAAGGTCATGAGGGGATAAATGGAAAAAAAAGTGGAAAAAAATGTGCCTTTTTATTAGGGGGAAGGAGTGAAACAGGGAAGAAATGAGCGGAAAATGAGGATTTTAGGGACCAAAAAAAGCTAATTTTGACTCATGTTCATTGTCTAAAAGCACAAGTTCTTTTTTTTTAGGCCTGAACCCATTTTTTTGTCTGGGACCCATTTTTTAGATCTAGACCCACTTTTCAGTCTAGGACCCATTATTCTGACTCGGACCCATTTTTTTAGTCTTGGACCCATTTTTAGTCCTGTACCCATTTCTTCAGTCCTGGACCCATTTTGTTCAGTTTGGTACCAATTTTTCTAGTCTCGGACCCATTTTTATACTTGAACCCAATTTTTCTGCTCTGGACCCATTTTTCCAGGCTTCGACCCACTTTTTCATAATCAAATTTTCAGGCCTGATGGAGCCCTTCGGGCCTGTGAACTTCTTTGCGAATTCGAAACGGATCGTGCCAAAATCACCGTCCTGGCTCTCCGATCGGCGTTCAATGTACAGGCATCACATGTTTCGTCCAACTTTCACGTATTTACCTTCATCACCAAGCACTCGTCAACATGTGCTCTTACTCATATTGATTACGCGTGAGTTTTTTTTTTGGGGGAATTGGGAAATTTTGGAAAAAGAGCGGAAATTTAAGATTTTTGTATATTTTTTTTGTATGGAAAATTATTTTAATTTGAATTCTAAAATTTCCAGATTTTTAAGCTCTGAAAATCCGAAAGTTTCTGAAAACTTTTTCTGTAGATTTTTAAAAAGTCTGAAATTTTGAAAAATTTTCAAAAAATTTTATGCCAACTTTAATTATCGAAAACCGATTGTTGAGATTCTAGGAAAAAAACATAAAAAATTTTCAGATTTTCAGAATTTGAAATCTAAAAATCTAAAAAATTTTCAAAATTATGCAATTTTTTGAAATTTTCGATGCTTTTTCGAGATTTCTGGAATTTTCAAACTTTTAGATCCAGTCTGTAATATTGACCCCAAAATTTTATTATGTGAAAATTTGAAAATTTCAGATTTTTTTCAATTTTGATATTTTCCTATCCTTACATTTCAAAATTATCCGCCCAAATATTATTTTTCAAATCCCAATTTATCCCAATTCATTTCAGTTCGATTCCATACCTTGGTCTCCTCCCAACCGATCTCATTGGTAAAAGTCTATTAGCATTCGTCTACTCTCCCGATGTTCACGTGGTTCGACAAGCCCATATTGATTGTGAGTTTTCCTCCTCTATTCCTCCTCAAAAATCCATTCAAGAAGGAATCAAGTTTTTCCAGTAGGGATCTCCTTGTGATCGGCTAGTTTCTTGAACAGGTTCTTTACCCTTTTCTTGGCCCTTATCAGATCGCTTACACGAGATGCGAGAGAATAAAGATGACAAGAGTTGATCGCGTGTCGAGCGGGATCCGATGTGCGAAATCCGGTCCTTTAGACAGGGTGTCTAGAATAGGAAGCGAGAAGGGAGATGTGTGAACATAAAATAGGAAAAAAAGTGAGAAAAATTGATAGGGGGACAGGAAAAAAGAGGGATCTTGAAAAAATTTGACGGGTTAGAACCGGGTTTTTGAGGCTTTTGGACCGCCTGGAGACCGAGATCTATTTTTTCGGTCTGAACCTAATTTTCTGAACCGAACACTTTATGGTCGGATTAGGCTTAAACTAGACGGATTAGACCTGAAAAAAACTAGATTTCAGATCTTTCCCAGTGATGGCGGAGAGACCTAGGCTTAGGCGTAGGGTCTAAGTCCAAGCATAAGTCTTACGGCCTAGGCTTAAGCCCGAAGGCTCAAGTCTAGATGGTCAGTGATGGCCGAATTTTGCTAAAACTAGAAGTCGGTCCCTATGCTTTTTTAATTTCTAACCCTTAGTTTTTGGTCCTTTTAGAGTTAGATCCCGAGTCTATTTTTTGTCAAAAATCACGTTTAATGAGCTAGAAAAACTCATTTTCCAATAACAAATGTGTCATTTTTCCATGTTTGGATCAGTTTTTCCAGCCTGAAACTCGACCCTTTGCCGCAATATGACTTTTTTTCTCCATCCCGATCTAATTAATCAACTCTAATTCTTCAAGTTTCCAACTCGAGCTTTCCCCTAACTCCTCATTTTTCCAGTACACAACTCACGTGGCAAAATTGTCAAATCCATTGCCGATCTTCGTCTCGTCGCCCACAACGGATCGATCCTTCGATGCCAAACCGAATGGAGTGCCTATGTCAATCCATGGACACGAAAAATGGAACTGGTAGTGGCACGTCACAGGATCTGTTCACTTCCAATCGGGGATGCTGATGTTATTTCTGCACCACCTGCCGGAATTCAATCAAACACATTGCCGGCTGTGATGGCGAAGACGTTTGAGGATGAGCTTAGAACTATTATGAATAAGGTTAGTTTTTGGGCTAAAATCGTCCAAAAATATCTCAAAAACTGGGATTAAAAACTTTGTTCTGTGGTCTTATTATGTCTAAAAACTGGGGTTTATGACTTTTAAATTAATAGTTCTTAGGCTTAAAATCTAGGAATTGGACTGCAAAAAAGTCCGATTTTATTGGACTAAAAGCCGGTTTCTAGGCCCATTGTAGGCTTGAACCCCTTGATCAGGACTTTAGAATATATTACTTTACTCTGAAAATCCAGGTCCTAAAATGGTGAATATACAGATTTTTGGCCTGAATATCCAGAAATTCATCCATTTTTCAAACTGAAAATCTATTGTTGAAGCCTTACAAAAGATACCTACATGCCTAAAACTCTGGACCTGAAAATCCACAGCTTTGAGGCCCAAAAACTAGATTTTCAAGCCTAAAAGCCCTTTTTTCAAACCTGTCTGGACGGCTTTAAAATCTTGAGATGCGCCTGAAAACAGGCTCCAGATTTTTTACCTCAAACTTCACATTTTCACACATTTTCAATTTTCTTATCTCTCACTACAAAAACTACAAAAAGTGTCTTTTTCCCGACGTGATTTGTGATCTTCCACACTTTTTTTTTGTTGTCCATGACCCCACTCCGAACTTTTCCATTTTCTTATCAGCCACTTTTTCGTTCTGTTTCAAAACTGACCTTTTTCTCCATTTTCTCTATCGCCCTCTCTATTCTTATCACTCTCTCTCCCAAGTTGCGTCTTTTTCTTATCATCCGACGATGTACCAGTACTGCCAGTCACCGTATCATCCATCCTTTCTTCATTCTTGTTTTGTTTTGAGGCGTGTACTCTTTTATCCCTAAGTCTCTACCTCCTCGTCCGCAACATTTCTGGATGGCACGGAGAAGAGAATTAGACGACAAGTGGAAAAGAGCAACATGCCACCGGCCGCCGTGGCTCATGGAGCCAAAAGTACACTGGCACCATGTTAGAAGGGCAGCCGCTCTCTCTTCGAGGAGGAGGGTGCGGCCTGGAGGAGCATGGCACCACACGCCGTTGCTCTTTTCCCGCTATCTCTTCTTCTCGGGGAAAAGTGCAAGAGTGACCAGTGATGACGCCAACCCCGGGAGAAGGGAAAGGGGGAGCAGTGACAGGTACCGTGTGGCCTGGAACGAGGGATGGAACGAAAAAAAGAAGAGCTTAGTATGGAAACATTGAATGCACTTTTTTGGAATGCATGAATGGAACGAAAAGGGGGATGAGGAACTTGAAGGGAGCCGAGGGACCAAGGGACCAATCTATGACTTTTTGATATAGGGGACCAATGACTTAAACTATAGGCCTTGAGTTTGGTCTTAGGCCCTAAGCCTACGCCTAGGTCCCTAAACTCGGCAGAGTGACAATTTTCAGACTTGGACCAATTTCCAGACCTTGAAGGTGGACCTCCAGGTCATCTCAAAAAAAGGAGACTGGAACATCAGGTCTAGGCCCTTTCTGTGTCTTGTTTAGAAATATGGAAAAGTCTGACTAAAGCCTAAATCGGCCTTGATTCCATAAAAATTTGGCCTATTTTGATCTAAATTTGACATATAAATTAGTCTAAATTAATTCTAAATAATGCTGATTTCAGACAAAATCGTGTCTAAAGTTGGCTTAAGTTACGACTAGACTTGATTTGGATCTGAGCTTGATTAAGTTTAAATTAGATATACTAGACTCGTCGAGCATAGAATCTCAATTAGACAAAGACTAAGCTCAAACCAAGTTTTATATAACCAAAATTTGATTCTGTTTTGTCCTGGAAACAACCTGAACTTGCTTTAAAATTCTGCCTAAACTAGGTCTATGATCCTAAAACTAGCTCAACAATTCCAACTCTGTAAATCTAGACCCTTTCATATTCCAAGTGTTTTCTCAAACCCTAACCCTTACAAAACTTTCTACAAGTTCCCTATAAACCTATCTATCTGTTCCGTTTTCCTTGCAACATTCCATTTCATTCCGAACCAAAAAAACCACCTTTCTTCATCAAAAATTTTCGTGTCTTAATCTCCTCCACCGGCGATTTTTCTTCACCGAAGAAAATCCAATTCCCCTCTCTCTCTCTCTCTCTCTCTAATTTATGATTGATTACATCCCTAATCACTTGATTTCTCTCTACTATTATCTATCATGCAGAGCCATTGCCCTTTTATCTCCTTTCGTCCTTTGACCCCCCGACCGGACAGTCATTCAAGACCAAACTTCGTGCCACTGTCTGACTACGTATCCCCACTTGATTGAGGTCAATGCCGTTCAAAACCTATGAGGAGTTGCGAATTTTGCAAGATCTTGTGACTGTCGTTTGGGTAATAGAGAGGTGCACTTTTGAGATTTTTGAGATCAGGAGATTTGGAACTGATCTGTTGATGATAAAAAAAAATCAGAAGATAGTTCAAGCTATATAAAATGAGCTTTCGAACCTTCAATTCAAACATTTTATAAAAACCTTCTTTAGAAGGGCACTCTAGATTTCTTACACAGTTGGCAAAACTATGAAACCCCTAATAGAGTGGCATGCATTTTTGCTCTCAATAAAACAGTTTTGAATGTGTACCTTCTAATAGAAGGACATGTATCTAAAAAATTTTTAGATTCTAGACTGAAACTTAGCTGAGATACCTAGTTTTAAATTTTACCTGTAACAGAGTGGCATAAAATTTTCATTCACCAAAAGATTTTTATTCACAATAGCCTTCAATAGAAAGGCAATGGCTTCTAATTCATATGAAAAATACTATGTTCTCAAACCTTTAATAGAGTGGCACAATTATCAAATTCACAATTTTATCCTTTGTCCCCCAACCTCTAATAAAATGGCACGTTTCACTTCCCACACTTTCTTTTCACTTCCCAATCCAACTACAATGTCTGGAATATTGCTTTTTGTAGTCTTCCCAGATTTTTGAGATAATAAAATTTGAAGAAAAAAATATGATGACTAACACTTGGAACTCCAAATTTTCTCACTATTACCTTATTTCAACACATGTGTTTTTTCTTGTTCTTCATCATTTGGGGTTTCGAAATATTCTTGAGATTATTGAGATTTTGATCGATGATTTTCATAAATTATGGGATAAGTGCTCCTAGGTAGAGTGAGTCATCCTTTTTTGAGACTCCTTCGGGGGGATAAGATGACTCATTTCATTTGTCTAGAAATATGAAATTCTTCATTTAGGGAATTAGAGCTTTGAGTCATTTTTCTAAAAATTCCTTCTGGGACGAAATTCGATTTTTCTAGAAATCAACCCATTTTCAAATCTAAAATTAATAATTTGACCTTCTTATCACCACTATCCCGAGCCAAAGTCCCCCTCCAGACGTCATCTTCATTTCTCCCCCCACGCACCCCGCAGCATCCTAACCCGACACCGACCCTTTCCCCGCGGCGGCCGGCACGGCGCCGTGCCGCCCGGGAGTGCATCTGCATCATCATCATCTGGCGGTGGCGGCGGAATAGTGCATGAATGCAGTCAGCAACTAAACATGGAAAAAGGGCGACCCTTTACTAGTTTCTCTGCGTTTCCGAGAAGGAGAGAGTGCCAGCCGGCGGTAAAAGGACACGACGGCCGGCGGAGGGGGGCGCGGGGGACCGCGGCCTGTCCGCGGCTGGTCGCGCCGCTGTCCTCGTGCCGTCTGCAGTCTCTCTCTTGCTGGAAGGGGGGAAGAAGGAAAGTAGGAGAAAGTAGTGTGTGAGGAGGAAGCCTCTCGCTTGACCATCACTGACCATCTGGGCTTGAGCCTTTGGGCTTAAGCCTAGGCCTTAGGCTTAGACCTAGATCCTAAGCCTAAGCCTAGGTCTCCCTCCCTATCACTAGTATTGTACCAGGAGCCTCAAATAAGTATGTATATCCGACTAATCCCTCATTCTACAGTATCTCACTTAAAAATTTTGAAAAAAACTTTTTCGAAATTTTTCGAAATTTTTAAATCACCCCACACACACACTAATATTTGCTAATCTACCTCACTAATATTCTATTCCAAAAAAACTTTGTGTCAAATGAAAAAAGAGTGGTGGAACCATCCCGGCACACACCTACCTACCTACCGTATTCACATCTGAAGGATAGAAGAAAGGATAAGTGAATTATTTTTTCGTGAACTTGTGGTTTGTCATTTGTGTATTTTCATGGTTCTGCTACTCTAGAAAAGTCTAAAAAGTTGGAAATTTTAGGCCTGAATCTAGGCTAGTGGACCAAAAACTTTGGGTTTTCCTGGCAATTTTTGAGGTTTTTGCTAGAGAAATCTAAATTTTTAGGCCGTTGCCTAATTAGGCTAAGCCTTAGAGAATAGGCCTGAAAATCTGGAAACCTAGGCAGGTTTGAATCTAGACCAAAAACTGAACTTCTCAACTCAAATTCTCGAGTTCTGAACCCATTTTTAGGCTTTTTAATCAGAAAATCTAGACTTGAAGGCCTCGAGATCAGCCTGATTGGGCCTGATAAAATAGTCTTTCAGGCCTAAAAACCTGAAAATCTCAATCTGAAAATGGGGCTGAATTTCGAGTTTTTCGGACTTCCAGGCGAAAAGTATCGGAGTACCTTAGGCCCAAAAACTCAAACTTCCCCATTCCAGAGTCATTATTTTTGAGATTTTTAAGCCTAGAAGCATATATTATCAGGCCTAAAAGTCTAGTTTTTAAGCATGGGAAGTGGGAATCCAGACCTGAAACTTCTAGTCCTTTGGACCTTGATTTTAAGTTCTAGGGACCTAGATCGGTCCCTTTCCTGATTAGACCCTTGGCCTAGACCCCCTCCACACGTGCTTCACCTTGTTTAACCTTAACCTTACCCATTCACTTCCTCTTTCGCCTCCCCTTCTTCACACAAAACAATTTTTGCCGTTCTTGATTCGGAAAAATTGCGTCACAAAAGTCAACATGAACTGTTTAAAGGTGCACACACACACAAAACTTCCTCATTGGTATTTGGCTCCTAGACTCAAAGGGTGCTCCTCCTTTTGTCATAATAGTACACACACACAAACAGAGACAAACACTCTAAATCTCTCAATCTCTCGCTCCCCGCCGAGTCCCAGCACGGGTAGCGCACCGTGCCAGTCGTCCTTTCACCTGCTGCGTCTCCTATTGGGCTGGTACTTCCATCGCCCGCGATTTCATTTTGTTTAACAGTCTGCGCCTCCGTCCGTCTCCCGTCTCCGATCCCCCCTGCCTGTTGTGTCCCCGCCTGCATAGAGAGGGGTTCCCGTACCTGTCTCTGCGGCCCCCTCCCCCCTCCCCAATACTACAAGACAGTGCCGCCCCTCCCCCCTCGCCTTTCTACTACTTCGCCCCATTATTCTCACATCTTGCCATCACACACATACAGAGACCAACAATACCAGTTGTTGTCCAGTCCCTTCTGACCAGTACCTCTCCCTTTAAGACACCAAAGACAGTTCCCCCCTTCTTTTAGTCTCTTATCCATTTTTTTTTTGATAAGAAAATGGATATTCTCACTTATTTGTATGATCTTGCCGAGGTTTGTAGATTTTTTGTTTGGGTTTTGAAAATTTGAAAAATGAAAAAAAGAATCTGGACTTCTTCATAGTTTTAAAAAGCCTGAGCCTAAGCCTTGGAGCCTAAGCCTAGGGTCCTGGAACTGTACAAAAATGGGTTCAGAACCAAATTTTTTTGTAATTTTCAAAATTTTTGTATAAAAAATTTTTTTTTGAAAATTTCTTTTTTTTTACTCTGGGCCACTTGGGGACCTTCAGAATTTTTAGGAATTCAAAAATGGCACAAAATCTAACTAACCAACCAAAATTTTCCAAAATTTTTCCAACTTTTTTTCCTATTTCCCATCATTTTCAGCCAGTGCCATCCACCTCCCGTCACAGCAGCAATATCCACCATCACCTAAAGGAGCAGACCCAACTCATCCAACTCGCCGCCGGCTTCCCGAACACCACCGATCTGGGCGCCTACATCGACAAAATCGTCGAGCAACTCGTTGTCAACTCCACAGCCCAACAACAGCAAAAAGTTGCCGTCGCCGCAGCCGCAGCTGCTCAGGCCGCTCAGGCCGCCGTCGTAGCCACGGCCCAGATTCGAAAAGCTGTTAGCGCCCCACCGACGACGTCCACAGATCCTCCATTGAGTTATACACAAATTAATTGTTTGGAGAATGTGCATCGATTGCTGAAGTCACAATCGAGACCGGAAAGTCCGGCGAAACAGGATGAGCCTTTTGATGAGAAGTGAGTTTTTGGGGGATAAAAAATTTGTTGGGGACCGAAAAAATAAATTTGGCGCGGGACCCTTAAGTAAAATTTTGATGGAAAAAGAAAAATCCAATTTTCAAGGTTAAATATGCTAATATTGGGCTTTTTCCTTACCTCGAAACCGAGATTTTGGGAACCCTGAGCTTAGATTTTTGTTCCTTGAGCTTAAGATTTTGCACCTTGTGCTCAGATTTTTTGTTTTTTTGTACCCCGGGCCTAAATTTTTTACCCTATATAGGGATCATGGACCTATAAGGAAGTCGGGAGCCTATATTTAGGTTTAGGGTCCAAAAATTCCAAAAAATTGTTTTTCGATTTTTTTTTTCAAATATTTTTTATTCTCATTCATTCTCCTTCAACTCTAGTAGGTCCGCTGAAAATCCAACTCCATAAACATTTTTGACCCTCATAAAATTGTTTTGAACCCCTCCCTATTTGTCCCCCACCCCCTTCGAAGGACCCCTCAAGTAGGGGGTAAACACGGAGAGGGTACCACCAGTCTCCTAGTTTCCCCCTTCTTTTCTTCTTCTTCTTGCCTATCCGGCGATGGTCAGTGTGTCAAAACAAACGCATTATCTCTCTGGGCCTCTGATGATGATGGTCGGGGAAGAAGAAAGGACGTTCGTTCGGCCGGCGCGCGGGGCAGGGCACGGCACACAAACAATAACAAAATATGGGGAGAAAAACAAGAAGACATTCCAATCTTATCTTTTTTCTCGTTACAGGAAGTACCCACCACAGACACCATTGACACGTGAGGCGTTAACACTGCACACCAAACGATTTGAAGATGAGTACAAGGACACGTGGTGCAGGTAAGAATTTTTTAGAATTTTCTGAAAATTCATCTAGTTTTTTTTTCTCTTTGTCATCACAAAGAAGAAGCCATTTTGACCTTCTTCTAACAATAGATAGTCTCTCTCTGCCATTGTCTGAAAAATTGGTCAGCGCCGCGTTCTCTGAAACTGGTCCTTCTGACACGACAAAAAGCTTTTTTTCTTGTGTCCAACACCATTCGCATTCAACCAACAAAAGCTTGTTAAACAATAAGAAACACAGTCTCTTCTGAATTTTCTTCTGAAGACGTGACTTTTGTACGCACGCGCCCCCCGACGACGACCCCTGTGAGAGAGAGGGAGACTATTGTTTCGATGTAATTTTTACACACAAGTGCCCCAGGGCTAGGGGAGAAGAAGAAGAACAAAAAGCCTTAGAAGTAGTAGATAGAAGTAGTCAATGTCAAATTTGAAGCGAAAGAAGAACAATTAGGAGAGGTGAATTTGCTGAATTTGCAACATAGGGAAAAAGGTCAAAAAGCCAAATTTTTTGTAGAAGTTGGAACCTAATTTTTTGGGTTAGAAGCTGAGGGGTTCGCAGGTTTTCGAGGGACGTTTGACCCAAAGATTTTGAACTTTTTGAACCTAAAGGCTAGATTTTTGCACCTTAAAATATAAATTTGTACCTGAAAGGTAGATTTTTATAAAGTTTATGAACTGACTCTAGGGACCTTAAGATGACTTGTTGGGCCTTAAGACAACTTTTTGGATCTAAATTTTTTAGACCTGAAGGCGACTTTTTTGGACCTTAAGACTACATTTTGTACCTAGTTTGTTTGCCCTTGGGGACTAATTTTTCGAATTTTAGGACGACTTTTTTGGACCTTTTTACTAGTTTTTTCAAAATAGTTTGAACTGCTTTTTGACCACCAGGGCCAGTTTTTTGCGCCCTAGGCCACTTTTTCAGACCCTAAGCTATTTTTTTTGACTTTAGAACCTTGAGCCTTCCAAACTTTTCAAAAATTGTTTCGAGAATTTCCACTCATTTTCACCATTTTTCAGAAGACTAAAACGACTATCGGACGACGTGCCAAGTTCACCACCAGCCAAGCAAGCCCGTCAAACCGTTGCCCCCCTTCACTGGTCCTCTGCCCCTAACCAAAAGCAAGAGTACTACAGAACAATGGCACCAGCCCCACCACCACCCCCGGGAAAAAACTATCAGATCACCTACACCCCACTGGACGATCCAACAGACCAGAAATCCACAAATACAAAATCTGATGTGGAAAATTTGATGTACCCTGTGTCCGGATCCAAGTTCTCCACTCCAATGAGGTTATCCATCGATGGTGGAGCCTCCACGCCACCTCCAGTGATGCAACGTCTTCTGCTGCCCCGTGGTGCCACGTCGACAGGTGGAGCATCGCCAACAAGTGGCTCCAACTCGCCGCCAGCTTTCCCAAAAACTTCCTCCTCATCGTCTCTCCTAATGCTACGGGATTCTCAGAATTAATTAGAGCCTTTTTTGTTATTATTTTTTTTATTTTTTGAATTTAAAAAACTACCCGGATGTCTTTCAATGCGTAAACCGGTGCGTTGACACCTTCCCCCTGATCCCCCCCAGCTCTCACTACCCGCCCCCAAAAAAAAACTTTTTCTAGTTTTTTCGAGTCTTTCATTGTTATTTTAATCACAAAAAACCCTAGGGATTCTCTAAAGGGACCAAGGCCCACCACTTCAAATTTATAGGATATCTCATTTAGGCCCCGCCCCCTTTTGGCTTCCTAGGGTTTATGGAAATATCCCAGTGCATGGGAATTTCCACATTTAATCACTTTTCCCCCACAATCCCCGCCCCTTTTTTTCCAACCCAAAAAAAATCCGATTATGTGCAATTCCTCCTCTCATACCGTTTCCACAACAACCCCCGTCCTGCCTAAAACATTTTTCATTGAAATTTTTTTTTGCTACAAAAAAATGCAAATTTTCTTCTCCCTAGATTCTCAATTTTCTTCCCCCCGTCTTTTTTTGTTTCGGCTTATTTTTTTCCAATTTGATTCGAGAGACTCTTTTTTTTTTGAAATTTGACACTTTTTTTGAAACCTTCTTGTACGTTTTGCTATGTGTGTATTATATAAATTATTGGTGATTTAGAAAAAGTGTCTTTTTGGAAAAATTTTTGAAAAAAAAAGAAGAAAGAAAAGAAGGCCCTGCAATAAAAAGCGTCTCTAGTAGAAGAGCATGAGGAAGAAGATGAGGAAGTATAATACAGCGGAAAAACATAATGAAAAAAATCCCTCTAATAGAAGGCTTCTTTAAAAAAAATTTTGAAAAAGGACCTATATTATGAAAAATGCCCCTAATAGAAAATCCTGTGAGTGACTAAATTGAATAGAATATAGAAGAAAAGAGCTCCCTTTATTAGAAGAGCTTCCTTTATCAGAAGAGCACTTCTTTCAAAAGATCTTTCCCAGTCGGAGGGGTCCCTCGATTAGAAGAGCTGTCCTCGCCTTTTCAAAAACGGGTCGTCAAAGGCGTTCTGGAATCTTCTGCAAGAATTGACCAGTTTTGTTCCATCCTAAATTGCTACTGTGGACCTCCAGACAGTTTTTTTAATGTTTGGAATTTAAAATGGCGTATCTATTCCATTCTAATTTTGGTGACTAAACAAAAAAATTTAATCTTTATTCTGCATAGGAAAAAAGACAGGTTTATACGCTTTCCGGAATCGATTGATTGAATTAAAAGATCAATCTCTTTGTTTTCGTGGAAGAGCCGCAATGTATTGTTCGACAGTTTTTGGTGGATTTTCGGTCAACGACATTCCGGCCAATTTCTGTCCCTGCTCTTTGATCGGATCCATCTTTTTCGGCGACAGAAGGTGGGTACTTTGATTCTTCTGTAAAAGATCATTCATTACACGATTCATTTTGTGGGTGGCAATCTAGATTTTGACGGTAGGACGTTCTAGAACCATGTCCCTAAACAGAACTGTCCCTTATCAAAACAACCCAGATTTGGTAGAATGCAGTTCTATTAAGGCCACAGTTCTGGTTCTGGAACGGGATACCACTCAGAAAATTCATCCAAACATTTTCCATTTGTGTATACTTAAGCTAAGGCTAACTTACCTCTGTTTCAACTGGTTTGTGTGGTGTTTCAGTGTGATTCGATTCACTGAAACTCGAGGAACTGGCATAACTAGACGTACTGGTATAACTTAAACTGGTGGTAGTTGTGGAGGGAAGGACAGTGGAAGGAGGCGGTGGTGCAGGTTGGAATAGTTCAGTGTTCAGCTTTTGAACCTGGAATATTCATGTTATGAATGGGTGCTGGGAAGGTCAGAAATTGCAGTTTTTCAGTTTTTTAAACTTCGTTTTTTCGTTTTTGTGTGTGATAGACAGTCAACACAAGGGATGCATTGCGTACGCGCGTCGCGTGCTTATCTTATCGGTTTAAAGTGTTCGTTTCCAACCGATTTTTCTCGGGTGTTCTCGATTTATTACTGATAAATCAAAGCTTGTTAGCAGAAAATCACAAAAATCTCCAAAAAAAAAACATCGAAAATTGGTCCAAAACGAACATTTTTAACAAAGAAGGCACGCAACGCGTCTCTCCGTGTGTCGTTCTAGCACTTTCGATTCAGGATCAACTCAATTATCACCTCTGAAATCACTCACATTCTCTTTTAATTCATTCCATTCCTTAACATTCTTCTCAATTTGAGCAATGAATGCATCTTGTTTGATAACTCCTTTCTCCTCCATTTTCATTCGATTATTCACTTCCACATACAATGTCAACACTTCTCTCAACGATTTTCGAAATTCGTTAACACCGAATTCAGCCTGTTGATTAGACATCTTCATGATGCGACGAAAACGTTTCATGAAAAAACGAAGCTCATCGGCCATTTCACTCTTTTTCGCATTGTACATTTCGACGATTTCTTTCGCGTTTTCCAGAATTTGTTGGTGTCTGGAAATAGAGAAAATTAGAGTTTGTAGTGGCCAGGGGGTATTTTTATGCTGGATTAATTTTTTTTTTATGTCGAAGTCAGTTTGAAATCGGCCTGGAGGGCGGTGCGTAAATTCTCAACTTCCAGCTTGCGCGCGACCTACGGAAATCACCAGTTACAAATTGATGGCTGCGGCCGTACGGCCAAGAATCCGACAGCGCGTGGCCTTTTTCCATTTTTTTTTTCAGTCATTTCACATGTTTGCGACACTTATTTTGCTAGTTTTTCATAGTCAATAAAATGATGCGGTAGATTTTTCCGGAAACTTCAGTCCTTCTAAAATTGGTTTCACATCAGAAGGTTTCTGGAAAAGCGCGTAAAAAGTTTTCAAAGATGGGCTTCTCGGAATCCCATTTTTAGACTCTGGTTTTCGCTTTCAGAGTGATTTTTCAACAATTTCAACATGAAAATTTAAATCAGCATGAAAAATTGTAGTTTGTAGTCCTTCTGGCCCTCTCCCTCTCCTCAAAACTCACTCTTCAAAGCTATCAAAAATCATGTCGTCCAACTCTTTGATGAGGCTCAATTGAATTTTGAGCACATCACTCATCTCAATTTGCATGAACAGATCCTCCTCATCATCATCTTCACCACAATCAATTTCCACCATTTCCAACTCATCCTCTTCTTCTTCTTCCTCTTCTTCACTTGATGATCTTGGCATGACGATCAGAAACAATTCGTTCAGATTTTTTCAAAAATCCGAACGAGGTTTTTTGTTTTTCGTTGTTTTGATGGTTTGGGAATGATTGTGGGGAAGAGGGGGAAAGGGGGCGGAGCATTTACGGGCGGTATGGAGAAAATGGGGGCGGGGGTCAAGTTCACGTGGCGAAATGAAAAAAGGCAAAAATGTATTTTTGGAGTTCACGTGGATCAGATAAGAAAGTGTTTTTTTTTTGGTTTTTTTTTTTGAAATTGACCTCCACGTGGCATTCTATTTATTTATTTTCCCCTTATCTTTTATCAAAATCAAAATCAATCGATACAATTAGTTTCAGTTTCTATATCGCCTCGTCAGCTCTTTCCGTTGTAAGGAAATTGATATAATGAAGAGTGAGTTTGTCTTTCTAGGAGTCCGGCTTTCACAGCACTATTGGGGATACGGTGGGAAAATGCGCTCTGATGAGAAATTTGGCTGCCTGTGCTGAGTGTTCAACGTTTCTACACAAACGTTGACTGAGTATTCAACTTTTTGCATTAGGCCTGGCAGCGAAATGCGTTTCTCATTAGAGCGCACTATCCCACCCTATCCCCGATAGTGCTGTGGGCTTTTAAGGGTGCTGCCTTGGATCAGAACTCTGTGGCGGGAGAGATTTCGATCTCCAGGTTGGGCGTTTTTCTGATGTTTTATGTTTAGAAAAAAGATTTTTAGAGGAAAAAATCCTCTATCGAATGGTATGAATTGTGGCTCGGGTCTTTGTTGAAATTTCGGTTTTTTTTTCGTTTTCGCAAAATGTTTCCACGAGAAATCCGAGGTATATTCCATACCATTCAATAGAGAATTAGATTTCCTACAAATCTTTTTTTGTCAAAACCTAAAATATCGGAAAGATGAAGATTGAAACCTTTCCCGCCACAGAGTTCTAATCCGGGATGGCACCTCCTAACTCCCTTCAATTAATTTTCAGGGCTTCGTGAAGCCACGTGGAACTTCTAGACAATTAATAAAACAAGATCCAGTCTTCAAAAAATATGAATCTATTTCAACTATAACTATTCAATAAAGATTTTTGATTTTCCATATCTGACTTTGTATTGAAATTGCACAGAAAGGGAAAAATGGGAATTGGGGGAAAATGAAATAGCTGGGAACATTTCGAGAAGATTCAAATGGACTTTTCGCTTCCTCAAGGCCTGAAGTCTCCCTTATCGTCTTTTTCTAGCAGCTTCTATCAACTATTTTGAAGCACGAAAATCTTCAAGTCACTTTAATTGAAGAGCGTATTTTTTTTTAGTTTCTTTCAAATATGGTCTTTTATTAAAGAGACCCAATAATTTCAGAAACAAAGTAAGATCTCCGACAAAGTTGCTCTGAGAAATTGGTCCCAAAAGAAAGCTAATTTTAGACCTTTTGATTTACAACTATACGAGTGCCACTCTATAAGAGGTAATGAACTTATGAAATGTTCTTTTTGAGACATCATATCTGTTTTTTCAAAGTTCATTCATAGGCAATTCGAAACGTTGGGGCTCTTCTAATGAAAAGAGCAAAATTATTAGGTTGGCCAGAAAGAAATGTGCGCTAAACTTCCCTTCGAATCTGTATATCTCAGCTGGAATTGAAGATACAAAAAAGTGATCAACTAATGAATTGTTCAACATTTTGTTAGTTGTCAACTCTTTGATATCATTTACTCTAGCTAAGATACGTCGCGATTCGATCATATTTCATCAAAAACATATACATTGCAGGAGCTCTTTTAATACAGTTTCTACCAGAGCTGGGCGGAATTCCGACTTCCGACTTCCGTTGTAAAAACTTTCACTCCCGCCCAGCTCTGTTTTCTACGTTATTAATGAATGAAAATAATTTACTTATCTTTATTATTATAGCTAGTACTAAACGAGTTATTTTTCTAAAAGAGTTTACATTTCTTCTCCGGATTCATTGGTGATCCAACTGGACAATTGTATGCCTCGGCAAATGATTTCAAATTAGAAAAGACTCCATTCACACGGAAACTGCTCGTTGGATGTTTTTTCGTGAGTTGGTCAGCCAACGAATTGGTGGCTCTGAGTTTGCACCAATTCTGTAATATTTAGTTCAATTTTCTTATAGTAGCGTTTCTGAAATATCAACTGCTCACCAACGCAGCAATACGGAAGAATAGTTTGTCTTTGTTATAATCCTCAAAGCCAATTATTCCGGGCTCACGAGACAAATCCAGCTTTTTGTATGTTTTCCATGAAATATTGATTCCAATGAGATCAGCTGCCATTTCACCAACTGTTACCGACCCATTCAACTGAAAACAACAGCAAATTTTTGGTTCCAGTCAGATAGAATGGACACCAGCTAAAAAATAATAGACCAAAAAAGGATGGACCTGAACTGGAAGTGAATTGGAAGTGAGCCACGTACGCGCTTTGATAGTAGCTAAGTCTTTAAATAAATCCGACTGGTCCAAATTTGGACCGACCCGAGGAAGCCCGGTTGGCGCTTATTTGAAAATTTTGAGTTTTTGAGCACGCCTTTCCAACTTTTTCTCGAAAATTGGTCGAAAATGTCTTCTAGGGACATATACCGAAAAATCTATTCTGATCCTCCCCAACCGACCGGTCCAGGCCGGTAGAAATTTCAGTATCGGCCCGGCCCGCGACAACTCTAAAATAAATAAATTTTAGGCACTACTGATCTTGATCATCAGTCTATTCCTTTTGCACTTTTGATCCATTTTTGGTCTGATTAGAGTTTTAGCCCGATCCATATTTTCTTTGTAAGTTTTTGCAAGTTTACATTTTTCCCAAAATCCGGATCATCATGATTATTGTATTGCTCGATCAAACATTGCGCTTTTCTATCGTATTCTGCAGAATCTTTCGGTGTCCACCAATTTTTTTTCTTTCCATTTTCATCATAATGCCTTCCATTCGGATCAAAACCATGCCCGATCTCGTGTCCAATCACTTCTCCAATGCTTGCGATTCTAACATAAGATGGATAAGTTGAATCAAAAATCGGATCATCTAGAAATGGAACATTCAAAACTGTAAAAAGCGATTAAATTTCATGTTTTGTTCCAAGCTAACCCACATAATTGGTTAAAATTTGGAGCGTAAAAGGCATTGGCTTGGAAGAATTTGTCCCACGTAACCATGGGAAAAATGGAAACAAGAAAATCCAATGATCGTTCCGTTTCGAATCGATTCACTTTGATATAAAGCTCAAAGAAAGTATCATTAAGAGAGAGGTTTAGCTGAAAATTTTAATTTTTAAATTTCAAAAAATTCAAAACGAATACCGAATCAAAAAATGAATCCAATGCTCCAGGAACTTCCAATTCTTCTGGATATCCAACTAATTTTCTCATCTTTTCTATTTTTCGAAGTGCTTTCATTTTTGTTTCATTTTGAAGCCAAGTAGATTCATGAATGGTTTCAATGAAACTTTGTCGGATATCTTCAACCATTTGCGATGCGATTTCCAGGTTTTCCTTGTCAAAATGATTCCGTGCAATAACACGAACTGAAGCGAGTGGGAACTTTTGGATGACATCCTGCAAATTTAACAGATTTCCATTCGATGCTTGGCCACCGTAATAATTGCGTGGGAAAATTAGAAGAGCCCCTTTTATAGAAGTACGCTGCAACCAGGAAACTTTTATCAAAAATTGTCGATTTCGCGAGGTTTTGTTGACAAGTTCCTCGAAAAATTGTGCTCGGATAGAACCCCTCTTTTTGGGAAGATCCCCTCCAATATAAGAGCCCTCAGGGAACCGCTTGGAATAGTAGAAGTGCACACTCTTTTAATACAGTTTTACTGTATATCAAAACTTACAGAAAGACAACCCTCGCTTCGTTGATATTCCCATCTTTCTACTGCTCTCACTATTGCATTCATAACATAGTTCCAAATCACGAAGTTTGCTATTGTTCTCTTGGGAGTCGTTTTCAATACAGATTCAAGCTGAAATTTCAGAAAATAAATTCGAAAAAAGGAACAATGGCTCTGTTGTAGTTGAGCGGTCCAGACGAAATTGAACGGTCTCTATCAAACATTTAATGGTCCTTTTAAAAATTGCATGGTTTCTTAAAAAATGAACGGTCTCCTTGAAAATTTGGAAGGTCCATTCAAAATTAAATGTTCACTTTGGAAATCTATTGGTTCCTGAACGTCTAACAAAGTTCTCTCCGAAATCTTATGGTCCGTTCAAAATTGAACGATCTCATGAGAAATTCAGTTCTCAAGGCAGGATTAAAAGTTTAAGGGATATCATTTCATTTCTGAAATGGACCTATATATTTCCAAGAGGACCAATAGATTTCTCATGGGACCATTCAATTTTGAAAGGGCCATTCACTTTCGGACCGGGCTTTTTTATACCTTCAGAGACTTTCAAACTTCCAAGCGGACCACCGTTTGATTTTTAAGAGACCATTCAGTTTCCAGGGATCCATTAATTGTACACGGGGGCTGTTCAATTTCCTGGAGACCGTAAAGCTTTCCAGGAACCGCACAAATACAACAGAGCCGAAACAATTCTTACATTTGAGACGTCGTTAAAGATGAATGAATCTTTTGTTGCTGACACTTTTCCAACGACTTTTTTCCAAACATTTTCTTTTCTGTTGTTGTTTGCCAAGGCTTTGATGATTCTTTCAAAATCCACACTTGGAAGACTTTGTTGTAATTCAAAGAATCCCACTTTTTCTTTATCAAGATCTGCTGGCTGAAAAATATAAAATAGATTAAGCAAACCAATATATTCCAACCTTAGATTTGTTCAACAAATCTTTTGCAAATTTACCAACTGCTATCCGATCATCTTTTGTCATACCTTGACCAATCAAACTATTGATTGTATTGAGAATATCACGATGAATCTGTGTCTCATTTTGTTGAAAACCCAAATAAATGTTAGCTAGTTGTCTGATGCCCTCGTCAAAAGATACGAACAAATCAGAGTCGCCAATCGGGATGATCTCAAATAATCCATATTTTGTGAACCCAAAAGAAGCCATCTTCGAAATCATATCTGAAAATGTAATCAATGATTTGCAAACCAAAAAATCATGAAGCGACCATTCAAATCGAAATCCGACTCGTTCCATTGCTTATCTAACGGTGAAGGTCCCAATTCCCGAACCATTCGAACAATATCTTCTGCAATCGCTTGTTTTGTCTCATTGATCTGAATACATCCTTTTTTTCTGCGTTTCTATTTTTTTCTTACATTCATCAACTTGAACTCTTCACACTTTTGATAGTATATTTTCATAGCATTTTCCGATTTCGACGTTCTTGATATGTTTTTGACGAGATGTTCTGCAAAAAGTTACATATTTCCAATCACATAAAGCTGTGCTGCCAAGACTCTGTAGCGGGAGAGACTTCGATCTCTAGATTGGTCTTCTTATTATATGATATTTTTTATTTTTCGAAAAAAAAAACAATTTTTAGAGGAAAAAATTCTCTACCGAATGGTAGATATTGTGCTTAGGGTTCCCATAAAAAATTTTCGCGAAAAAGAGGAAAAACTTATCTTCTAGAATGTTCTATAAAAAATTTGTCAAAAATTTGTCGAAAAAAAATGACTAATCTGGAGATCGTTCGCTTAATTGAAAAGCCGTCGATTTTTGACAACGTTCGGTGATACATCATTTAAATTCAGATTTATCGTTTGGAAATACGGTTTCAAGAGTAAAAAGCCACTCAGAATAGCTAAAATGAAAAATGTTCGGTTAAAGTTCAACCAACCTTTGAGTAACTGTTGTACGATAAGTGTAGTTTCAGTGAATCGAGTTTTTTCTACAGTCGAGTGCTCATTGTATTTTCCGCATACCGCTTGATAGAAATTCTCGCATGGATCCACAGAAATATCCTGCCAATTGTGTAGTTGATGGGCCAAAGTGATACATTCTGGAGACTGACAAATTCCTTGAGATTTCTGAATATTGGGTCGAGATGATTCAGCTGTGGAAGGCTCTATCCCGTTGTTCTTCAACACCGAAACAGCGATGTAAAGCGCCAGGATCCACAGAAAGACAATGGCGATAATTCTCATCGGATGACGACGTCGAGTGGGTTTTGTGTCTTCAGGAGACATTTTCTGGAGGAGCAGGGTGTTGGTTGATTTTTTTTTAATCAAATCTTACCTTTCGTCAATCAGTTTCTGGATGAAGATTGAAACAAAGTTCTTCGAGTCAAAACTAATTATTGATTGGTATTCAAAAAAAATTGAATAAGGCTAGTGAAATGTCAGAAGGTCAATGTCATGTCTTTTCCGCTTTTTCTTTATTGAAATTTTTTATTCATTCTTTCACACTCGGTTTTCAAAGAGCATTCCGTGAACCCACCCCAACGTGGCATTCTATTTGCCTACTTTCCCCTATCTCTTCTTGCAATCTGTAATCAAAAACAATCAAATTTCAAGCCATTTCTCGCTTTTCTCCTTAGAGGTTCATCTTCTACCGAAAGGACAATTCTTGTAAATCAAATGAGTAAGTTTATTCGTCGTCTGGAAGTCCATATCTTAACTCCTCTCTGTGTTTCAGTACTCGATCTTTACCTCTGTGAAATCAATCCAAGGCTTCGAAAGGAAACGAAAAGATGTCTTCAGTGGAATATGGACCTACTTCAACTATAACAATCGATCATGAACCAGAATATCAGCAAAATTAATAAATAATTTGGTTTGGAATATGGTGTTTTGAATTGAATTTACATGGGACATAAGGGAAAAAAGGGAAGTCAAGGGATGCGGGAGTTTTTCGAAAATTTTCGAAACTTGAAAGGATTTTCAGCTTAAAACAAAGAGTGGCGAAAATTGTTTCAGGGTTCCCATTTGTCTTGTTGTTTTGAAATCTAATCAAAATATCTGAAACTCAAAAAGGTCTACAATACGGAAATTCTGTGAATAAAAACAGTGAAAAATTGGGTGTTTTTAGGAAGCTCTTAGTTTTTTCCGTTGATTTTGCTCAGATTTTCAGTCTTATTTTCAGCCTTGTGAGATTTCAGAGCAAAAATAGTTCCAAATCAGATGAATCATTGATCCGGTTTCAAAACTGTGGCTCTGCCCAGAAAGTAATTCCACACCATGAAATTCGGGTGCCACCCCTAATCAAAACTGGACGAATCAGAATCGGTCGGATAAGAACTGAGCAAACCAAAACTGCCTGAATCTGAACTTTACCTTATCAGAACTGTCCGGATGAGAACTGACAGAACTTTTCTGCAATGGCCTGCAAGCAACCAAACACGAGCATTTGAAAAGTTCTTATCCGGGCAGTATTCAAACGATCGGTTCTTATTAGGGTTAGTTATGAATTGCCTAGTTCTTTACCAACCGGATATGATTTGTCCGGTTTTGATTATGGGTAGCACCATTTCAAATTTGTTTTCAGATTCTAGCTTCTCGTCATAACCCAAGCCCAATAACATTCGGAACTTTACACCTGTTTTTTAACCGATTGGCAATCTTTAAGAGACCCAAACTAGACATTTTCTTGAATCTAAGAAACCAATGATCATCTTGAAATGTTCACTTATTTCTCTTTGTGATGAAAATGATGTCATATGCAAAAACAATGCGAATTTCCAAGCTTCTCCTTCTTTTAATGAACAAATTGTCAATTATTTTCTATTCAGGGACTTTTAGGGACCGAGGTAAGTCTAGAATTATGTGCCCTTCTATAAGAGTTTCTATCCATTCTTGTCTGCCATTTGTTGACGTGCCCTTTCATTAGAGCTTTCCAAGCTTCTTCCAAATAACCTAGAAAAGCCTAGAAAAGCCTAGAAAAGCCTGAAAAGCCTGAAGAACTTGAATAGTCTAAAGACCGAAAGTGCCTAAAAAGTTGGAACGTTCTGAATAGCATAAAAAGCCTAAAAACTCAAAAAAAGCTTAAGAAGGCTGAAAAGCCCGAAAAAGCCCAGAAAGTCTAAAAACCTTCGAAACCTAAAAACCTCATAAGAAGCCTAGGAAACCTGAAGAGCCGGAAAATCCTGAGGAGCCTGTATAGCCCAAAAAGCCTATAATCTTGAAAAAGCCGAGGAAAGTCTTGAACAGCCCAAATAGCCTAGAAACTCGAAAAGGCCTAAGAAGGCTAAAAGCCTAAAAAGCCTAAAATAGCCTGAAAAGCCTAGAAAGTCAAGGAAGCCTAGAAGCCTAGAACCCGAGTTTCTCATGGGAAGCCTAGAAAGCCTGAAAAGCCTGGAAAGCTTGAAAAGCCTAAACCCTTGATGTTGTGCCCTTCTATTAGAGGTTTAAATCAAAATAGCGATAATAACTTTCATTTGTTTCTGTTTGAATCGGAAAAATATGAGAGAATGAGAAAAAAGCAATTCGAGAAAAAAAACTTTTTGAACGGAGAGAAATAGTGTGGGAGAGCAATAGACACAGAGAAGAAAAATGAGAAAACATCGGGATATTTTTGTGGAGAAATATGGGAGGAAATCGACAATTTAGCAGTTGTTATCGGTTGAAAATTGGAAAAAAATGGAGAAAAATATATTAGAAAAAAGGAGAAACGGCCCGCAAGAAGAATTGAAAGTTGTACCCTGAATATTTTGGATTCGGAATAGATATAAGCTTGGAAATGTTGATGGAGACAGAAAGAGAAAAGCAAAAAAAAAATACAAAAATTAAACAGAAACATCAGAATAGCTTCTCTCGAAATTTTGATGAACTGGTGCCATATCACTACTATGTGAGGGCTTTTTGAGCATTCGACGAAGACGAGAGATTTCATCGTTGGCACGTTCAAGCTCTTCGGATAGTAGGCTTTGGCTGAAATGAATCGAGGGTTAAGGAGGGAAAATTTTTTGGGAGAAAAAAAAAGATTTTGATTTTCAATGTGTGTGTTATTTTTTTTTATTTTGATCAAACCTTTTCAATTTTGATTTTGTCAAAGTTTTGAAAATTTGGAGCGCGAAACAAAAAGTTTGTACTTGAGACCACACATCACTATGGGGGGGTGGGGTAGGAAAATGCTCCCTAATGAGAAATTTGGCTGCCTGGGGCTGAGTATTCAACTTTTTGCATTAGGCCAGGCAGCGAAATGCGTTTCTCATTAGGGCGCACTTTCCCATCGCATATCCAATAGTGCTGTGAGACCATTAAATCAGTAATTTTTAAAAATGTATTTTTTTTTTGAATTTGGAAAGTTTTTCCAAGATTTCCAAGATGTTCAAAGTTCAAAGGTTTCAAAAGAGATAAGTACAAAATCACTGAAAATTCAATTTTTCATTAAATTTCAAAGAAAAAACTGAAAAATGTGTTAGCTAGTATGTCCAAAACACTTGGAAAACATCAAGGAAAAATGTGGATTTTACGTTTTGAAAAAAATTTTCTGAAAACCGATCTAAAAGTGTAACCAAGGGAAATTTTTCCTATATTTTGGTACTTACTAGGGAATGGTCTGAACGCATGGTGGAGTTTCGTTTGGAATAGTGTCCCGATCGATAGTTTAGTTCAACAGAAGCTCATAACTGTTTTCAAATTTTGCTGAATGGTATTCCGAACCGAGATATTCCGGTCCAAAGTTTGGTACTTTTCCACCTTGGATTTTCACGGCTTGACCATAGGGAACAGTGGAGAACAGTCTCTTTCCCCCTCCATCATCTCAACCCTCCCAACAACAGTGAAAAATGTCGGTTGAGTGGCCGAGTGGTGTGTAGCCTTGAGTATCAAATAGAAGGTCCTGGTTCGGTTCCCCATGCGAACGCTATTTTTTTATTTTTTATTTTCAAAGTTTTTTTCAAAGTTATTTACCGTCTGGAAGTTTTTTTTCGAATTTTTAGAAATAAGCTGATCTTCGAATCTACCGCAGGCGGCATTTATTTATCCTATTCCAGCTGGAAAAATGCCTAATATAATGTTTTTGAAAAATGAAATTTTCAAACTTTTTATGACTCTGGAAACTATTCTAATTCAAACGAACATTCATACAACTATCTAGGGAATGGTCTGAACGCATGGTGGAGTTTCGTTTGGAATAGTGTCCCGATCGATAGTTTAGTTCAACAGAAGCTCATAACTGTTTTCAAATTTTGCTGAATGGTATTCCGAACCGAGATATTCCGGTCCAAAGTTTGGTACTTTTCCACCTTGGATTTTCACGGCTTGACCATAGGGAACAGTGGAGAACAGTCTCTTTCCCCCTCCATCATCTCAACCCTCCCAACAACAGTGAAAAATGTCGGTTGAGTGGCCGAGTGGTGTGTAGCCTTGAGTATCAAATAGAAGGTCCTGGTTCGGTTCCCCATGCGAACGCTATTTTTTTATTTTTTATTTTCAAAGTTTTTTTCAAAGTTATTTACCGTCTGGAAGTTTTTTTTCGAATTTTTAGAAATAAGCTGATCTTCGAATCTACCGCAGGCGGCATTTATTTATCCTATTCCAGCTGGAAAAATGCCTATAAAAGCGAGATTTCCTTCATTTTTCATCATTATCTTCCTATTTTTATCGTTTTCACCTATTTTTCTATGGACTACGACCCTTCTCATGTCTTATTCTTGTTGCACAAGAAGTTTGGATCTCCTATTTCTACGGATCCTGTGATTTCCCGGAGAGAGATGAAGATGGCGAATCATGTAGGAAGCCTGATCGAGCAAGGGATGTATGGAGATGTGGAGGTCGAAGAGATTGATGAGCTTGCTGATGAACAGGACGGCGACTATGAGCAGGAAGAGTTTCAGGTATAAAATTATATAAATATTGAATGAAAATTGTTCAATTATAGGCATTCGACAATGTCGTGCCATCATTGAATGAAGTTATGTTCGGAGAGAAGGCCATCAATAGAGAACAGGTTCAAGAAGCCCTCGATTACTATCGTCAACCAGCAAAAGGGTGCAGATCTTTACCAGTGATGACTTCTCGTTTTCGATGGATTACCTCGGAAAGACACTTGTGCATCCTTCGAAAGTATGAGAAGGAAGGTCAGGATTACAAGGAGTCACGGACTAATTTGTTGAAACTACTGGCGAAGAGACTCTATGAAGTTGTCAGAGAGAAGTTGGAAAAAGGTATGATCAAATCTTATTAATAATACATTTAATCATTTCTTTAGGGATTTCTTTACACGATGCTGACCTCATGATGATTGCTAAACATTTGAACAGAAGTGAGACAAAAGTCCAAAAGTTCATCGCCTGCCAATCCTGGATCACAAGATGGAAAAAGAGCCACAAGATTGTGAGCCGAAGAATAACAAGATTTGTCACTCGGAAATGCCTCTTGAACAAAGTCGAAATCCAGAAGATTGCAGAGAGGTAGGCTAAAATTTTCAATCAATAAAAAAATAGAAAATTTCTTGGCAGGTTCGTGGCAGTGACACGTCAAGAGCTCTCTTCTTTCCACCCCTCCATGGTCTTCAACGCCGACCAGACTGCTGTTCAGAAGGAGTTGTACGGAGCTCGAGCCCTTGCATTTCTTGGAGAGAAAATTGTGGAGCGATTAATTCAAGCAAAATCCTCCCTCACCCACTCGTTCACATTCTTGCCTATGCTGTTCTTGAATGGAACACTTGGTCCAAAGGCCTACATGGTTCTGGCTGAACCAACAGGCCAATTTCCGCCCTCTCGCCCCATACCCGATTGCCCCAATCTTGTTGTTCGAGCAGGAAAAACACATATGATGTCAAAAACCTCTGTAACTGACTGGTGTAAATCATGTGTCTTCATCGATCCGAATCCCAAAAAACTCCTGATGCTTATCGATAGTTGGACAGGATTCATCGACCACAGCTCCATCCAATGCTGCATTCCACGTGGATATGACGTCACCATCAGGAATCTCCCTCCTCATACGACCAGTATGATTCAACCACTTGATGCTCATTGGAATGGGCCGTGGAAGGTAGGAACGACACTCTAATTTTTTTTAATAAAAAGACTTTTCTTCCAGAATCTACTGAAGAAGTTCACTTCATTTGCGCTGAACTTTCACCCTGAATATATCATCGCCCAACGTAACAATGAAATATGGATGATCAGTCTAATGTACCATCAGATGTCGGCACTCAAGTTCGAACCGTTCATGAAGTATGCTTGGAAGAAGGCCGGATACATAGACACAGCTTCTCCATTCTTGACACCCGCCCAGTACTGTTTTGCTGACCAAGGCCAAAATTACTGCGATGCACCAGGATGCACGGACTTCTCTTTCATTCATTGTGCCAGATGTGAGAAATATCTTTGCTTTGATCACTTTATTGTAGAAGAGAAGCATTTGTGTTCAAGTGCTTGATCTTTATTTTCCAGTTGTTGTAGGTAATATAGTTGTATGAATGTTCGTTTGAATTAGAATAGTTTCCAGAGTCATAAAAAGTTTGAAAATTTCATTTTTCAAAAACATTATATTAGGCATTTTTCCAGCTGGAATAGGATAAATAAATGCCGCCTGCGGTAGATTCGAAGATCAGCTTATTTCTAAAAATTCGAAAAAAAACTTCCAGACGGTAAATAACTTTGAAAAAAACTTTGAAAATAAAAAATAAAAAAATAGCGTTCGCATGGGGAACCGAACCAGGACCTTCTATTTGATACTCACAGATCAGTCGCGGGTCGACGCGTTTAGGATGCGATTCGTGAGCTAAGTCGTAACTGATCCATTACTACCCTTTTCGCGAACTTGGGTTCGCAAACGGCTGGCACTTTTCAGTGGCATACGGATGGGATGCGGCTCTAGCTTACGCAGAAAATCTCAATCCTAACTTTCGCGCACGGATGGAATACAACGATCGCTACAACGTCGTAAACTGATGTCGCCACATCGACTATCATCTGTTCGCGTACGGCTGGCGTACGGATGCTTGACCTAACAGAAGACTGCTTGGCCGAATTTGTTTTTTAGCTCTTCCATTTCATTTTTATCGAAAAAAAATTTGTTTTTCGTTTATTTTTATCATTTTTCGTGACTAAAACTACGATTTCTATTTGCGAAAATTAATTTTATCAATATATAAAAGGTTTTTTGCAGAAAACCGCTAAAAAATCGTTGTGATTTTCGTGAAGACGACAGACGTAGGAGTCTGCTCAAGGACGAAAGTTTCGGAGCGAAGGTGAATTTATACTTATCCAAATATTTTCTCATCATATATTTTCAGAAAAGTCGTCCGCTTGGTGGAACAGCAATATTAAGGACAACTTCTGGATTCACGTTCTCTGGAAGCCGCTGATAAATATTAAATTTCCTCTTTTTGTTGTAACTTACTATTTTTTCCTTTCAATGTTATTTTTAGTAAATGTAATAATAAATTATCACAACTTTGACCATAGTATTGTTCAATTAGAACAAAAAAAAACAAAAAAAATAGTAAAGGCCCGTTTCCCAATAGCAGTTCGTCGTTCGCAAACGGATGGTATACGGATAACTGCCATCTCGCTGATTTTGTGAGTTCGCAAACGGATTGGTTACGGATCCGTAACGAGTCTCGTTTTGCTTACCGATCCGAGTCGTTTGCGAGCTCTGGGCCATCCGTAACCGATCGTTTGCGAACGATCTGTGACTCAAGGCTACACACCACTCGGCCACTCAACCGACATTTTTCACTGTTGTTGGGAGGGTTGAGATGATGGAGGGGGAAAGAGACTGTTCTCCACTGTTCCCTATGGTCAAGCCGTGAAAATCCAAGGTGGAAAAGTACCAAACTTTGGACCGGAATATCTCGGTTCGGAATACCATTCAGCAAAATTTGAAAACAGTTATGAGCTTCTGTTGAACTAAACTATCGATCGGGACACTATTCCAAACGAAGCTCCACCATGCGTTCAGACCATTCCCTAGTTAGTCCGACCGGCAGGACACTTTTTTGGAGCTAACCTATTGAAAATTTAAAAAAAAATATCAAAATTTTCAATCCAGATTCTCAAATTTTTTTTGAATTCTAGCTATGAGTTTCAAAAGTTTTTTGTTTTACAAAATTTTCAATTATTTTTTTGAAAAATTTCACTTTTCTAACCACACAAATTTACCACTTTCTCACCACAGGACGACACCCCACAACATCATTTGAACCCACCACTCACCGATCCTTCAACTTCTTGATGTCAGTTTTGCAGGATACATTTTGCCGCAACAAGTCGTGTTTCTCATTCTGAAGTCGTGTCACATCGACACACAACGTCTCCAGACGCTTGGCATCTGATGACGTTGCCTGGTTGGACACGTGGAAGTCATCGACGCAGAAAGTGCAGGATGAAGCCCGAGTTTGGGCGGAGAGCTCTGTAGAGGACATTGACTCCATGCCAGTGTCCGAGTCGTGGTCTGGCGATTCTTGCGACGAGATTTCCCATTCATTTCTGCAAGTTTTTTTTATAAATTGCAGCTTTTCAGAATTCCAAATTTTCAAAAATTTACCTTCCATAGGCCTTTGGGATGACCTCATCTCTAATTGGAGAATGAGTTCTGGCTGAAGTTGATGAGCTCGTAGAAGAAATCGACTTCTTTGGACGGCTTGCCACATTGATAGTGGCAGCTCTGTGGGGGACATGCGAAGCCTCCTGAGAAACTGAACGACTTCTTCCGATGAACGCCTTTTTTACGGAATTCAAAAGTCCGCCTCCATATGAGGTAGATGATGTTGATTGACTTTCAGAATTCACAGAAGACGTTGACTCCAGAAGAGGAGTGGCGTAGAATTCAGCGCGTTCTCTAAGAGTGGCATGAAGCCCATCCAAAAGGGATGAACGAGTTCTTTCAGCCAACTTGGCGAACTTTGAACTTTTGTAAGCTGCATTTTCAGCGTTGATCAATTTGGTAAGAAGGAAATTTCTGAAGTCTTGTCCTCTTTTGAAAATGGATGGGTTTGGAAGAGTTGGTCCGAAGAATGGGACATCGTCACGAGCAGCAACGGAAACACGATAGCGGACACGGTCAGTGAGGGCGTCGATTGGTTGGACCTGGAAAAAAAAGGGAATTTGTATAGAACAATTAATTTTTTTTTCTATTTTGTTGGAAACTTTTTCGCATGGTCGAGCTAGATTGTGCGCTGAGAGTCGGATTGTTTCAAATGAAAAAAACACCGAAAAAAAAGAAGAAGAAAAAAAATAAATTTTCAGAACTTTTTCAAAAATTTGCAAAACTTGTTCGTTCCGTTTCAGAATATTCCAGAATAGGTCTATAAATGTGAAAAGGGGCGGAGCCTTGAGCATCGAAAGCCAAGAATGCTCATTTTTAACATTCTATCTTTCAAGTTCAGAATAAATTTCGAAAGTCAGGCGCTATATTTAAATAGGAATGGTTTCCAACGGGGCCAAGCGAACATTTTCATCAAGCTCCGCCCATTTCAGAACTACAAATAGAACTTTTTCGAACCAGAAAGCATCAACTTTTTCTTAAAAACTTAACTACAGAGAAAATTGCTTGAAAAACGCTTTTGGTAAGGAAAAAATAAGTGAAGCCTAATCATCCTGGTCGGCTAGCTTTAATTCCAATGAGACTGCACGAGTCTAAAAAAGGGGCGGAGCCAAATGCTCCAAGCTGTTTTTCTAAGATCCCCAATAAATTAATAACATAGATTTTCTCATCTTTTTTCAACTCCAAATCTTTCTTTCCAACCTTAAAGAAAGTTACAATAGAGCGCATTTCTCCCAAATCTTCCCCAGCCGTTTCTCTTAAAACTCACCACAACATAAGCGTGCAAAAAGTTGCTTGCAATCATATCGGGTGCAAATGGTGTGTTGGCCTCTTGGAAGATAACAGCCACAATATCATTTCCAATATGTCTTTTTCTTTGCAATTGTTGAGCATCTCCGATAGTATACGGGAGCATTGTAGAGACATGGAACATAATTTCACGGTTCTTGAATTCAGAGAACACGGATTGATGGCCAGTTTGATTGTGGACAGTGTCAAGACCTCCGCGGTATTTCTATAAGAAAAAATTATCATAAATGTGGAAAAAATTTTAACAAAACCTGGAATCCATAAAGTGGCACTGTGTCCCCAATCATTGAGAGGAACTCGTCAAAGGCTGGACTTCCATGCGGGTTTCCAAAAAGTTGCTCCTCTGTAGTCTGTCCCCCCTTTTGATAAATAACCCCAAATTTATAAGTGTTGGTGAGAACATGCTCATCATACTGGACAATGAGCTCAGAGCCACCTGGGAAAGCCACCGGGGAGAAGTGCTCCGTGGTGATCTCCTCGCAAAGAAGCTTAGCCATTCTGGAGGCAGATGGGCGGTCGGCAAGAGCTGTAGCTGAGACAATCTCATGGATAGTTCCCTTTCTGGTACGGAGAATGATACGGAAGTGATCACAAGATGAGATGACTTCAGTGCGAACACTAAGGACAAGTGGTCCAATATTTGGATCATTGGCAAAGAAGTCGTGATGCTCTCTTCCATAGAAATGTCTTCTGTAGCAATGACTCGTCTCATCAGTCTCCAATTTGAAGCGTGCACAACTGTTTACATTCATGTTGTTGACCTGATCATCCATGAGCCCAGCCTGTTGTTGAGTGACGCCGTCCATCCAAAACCCGCTGGATGGGAGCACGATTTGTGGATATGGTCCGACGTTTTTGAGTGCCTGAAAATAAAGAGATATTGGTAAGAGTTGTTAGAGTTTGGAGGTGCCCAGTTGTATATTTTCTGATTTTGTCTTTTTGGTGTTGATTTTTTGGAGTTATGGGTTTATTGTTGAGGGGTTATTGGAAAAAAACCTCATTGATAATGGCCTTAAATTTGGTCGAATAGTTGGCCTTGAAGTTGGTTTAAAAGTTGGCCAAAAAGTTGGTTTAAAAATTGGCTTTGAAGTTGGTCGTAAAGTTGGTTGGAAATTGGGCCGAAAAATTGGCTTTAAAGTTGGTCGTAAAATTGTTTGAAAATTTGGTCGAAAAGTTGGCCAAAAAGCTGGTCCAAGTTGGTCGAAAAGGTGGTCAAAAAGTAGGCTTACAAGTTGGTCGAAAAGTTGGTCTAGAAGTTGGTCTACAAGTTGGTCGAAAAGTTGGCATAAAATGTGGTCAAAAAGTTGATCAAAAAAGTTGGTCGAAAAGTCGATTCAAAAGTTGTTCGAAAAGTTGGTTCAAAAATTGATGGAAATTTTTTCCTAAAAGTTAGCCGAAAAGTTGGTCAAAAAGTTGGTAGAAAAGTTGGAATAAGAATGGCCCAAAAACCCTTGCAAAGGGTTTGGTAGTTTTTGTTTCAAAAGCTAAGGCTCACTTTTACTTGCTCTGCTTCAACAAAAAAGCATATTTCATTCCCTAAATCTTGCACAGTCTAGAATTTGCTTTCAAATTTCCGAAATTCTAGGCCACCTCCCAGAAAACTTTCCAATCCTATCATTCTTGTACTTATTTCTTTCTGTACTTTTCTCCCAAATACTTCTAGTTCTTCCCTCCTTCCAGTTTTTTACCACGAAAAGTAAACACACAATGCATGTGTCCACTCTCCATGTGTCCACCTCACCACCACTACTTGTTTACTTTTTCTAGTACTTTTTTTCCCTCCTCTCAAAAAATGTGTAAATAGTAATCGAAAAGACGCACCTCATTCATAATATTTCTGGTCAATTGATTGTGATTTGCAGTTTTTTGATGCGTTTGTTCGGCTTGTTGGGGTGTGCCGCGAGTCTGAAAAACTTGAATATTTATGATTTTCAGAGTTTTTTTTTCAGATTTTTTTTCAGAATTTTAAGTCATTTTTCTCCTAGTACCGATCAAGTCTTTAAGCTGAAGCTTACAGAAATTTCATGAAGAGAAACCGTCGAGGAAATCAACGTCGGTGGCCCCACAACCCCTAGATCTCTCCTCTGCGTCGACGCCTTCTTTGCCATCAGATTCTGAATCAATTCCAATGGTCCTTTTGAATGTCTTCTCGATTTAGAAGATGCCACAAGGGATTCTGTAGATGTGCAACGCCATCTGACCGCCTGGGATGTTTGAGCGTGCTTCAGGTTCTCCATGGCTTGAAGAAGCTTATCAGCGGCCATCACTTTGAATTCATCTTCTTTGTTCAATTCAAAACATGACGCTCTTCTAGAATTCATCGAGATTCTAGAGTTCACAAATTCATTAGATGACGTCGATGAGGATTCAGAAGACGTGCCGGTAGACTTCAGATTATAAGTCGATGTGGCGTGCCTCAGAGGCGCCAGGCGTCTTACAACTGGAGGTAGATGACGTGGCAATTCATCTAGATCATCGTCAGATCCAGATGAATCAATGAAATGAAGCATTGGAAGACGTCGTCTGGATACGGTCAGACGACGTGGTGACGGTGAAGCCTTGAAGACGTTATAATGGTCAGTTGAAGATAGCATTTTTCAGAAGGAATGAAGTGAGAAAAACGGGCGGTTTGGGGGCAGAAAAACGGACGAGATGGATGGGCGGTGCGGAAAAAAGGGAACAAATACATGGATGATGCACATAGACACATATACACTAGAAGTGTTTGTATTTATATTGAAGGGTGTGGAAAAAGAAGGGAAGAATGGGAAAAAAGGAACGGAGAAGAATTGAGACATTTTTGGATAGTTTTTCGACAAGAGGATTAATAGTGAGTTGGAGGGTTTTGGCTAGGTTTTTGAATTTCCGCCAACTCAAAAAAAACTTAGAAAAATGAGATTTTGGTTCAAAAAAGGTGAAAAGCAAAGTCCAAAAAGTCTACTATAAGGATAGATTTCTACAAGTAAAGAGATTCCAAATTCTAATTTTTCAAAAATTGTGAAATTTTGAACTCCCGCCAAACATAATTTTTCAAATTTTGGGCTTCAAAAAAATCTATATCTAGAGTTTAAAAATTCCAAAACATAATAATTGGCGAATTTTTGAGTTTCCACCTGCTCTGAATCGGAGAATAACTGTGATTTTCGTCCAGAAAAACCTATTGTAAGCTTAGATTGCCAAGAAAAAAAAATTCCGAATTCATGAAAGTGTGAGAAAACGGTTGAAGATTTTTGAATTCCCGCCAACTCAAAAAATTTTCAATTCTGTGGCTATAAAATGCCCAAATTTTTACTCTAAAACACTCCAAAAATGGCAAAGTTCTACAAAAAAAGGGTCTGCGGGAATTCAAATACAGACCCATCCATATTTGGGCCTATATTAATAGTTTGGACGATCCAAAAAGTACGTTTTCGAAAATTTTCGAACTCCCGCCAAAACCCCAAGCTCCCCCGTTCCCTTCGTACTACCCATAGTAGTACATTAAACCCGTCATACATAAGAATAATAAAGAGTGTGTAATCGTCTTGGCATTCAGCCAACTAATAAATCATCCTCTCCTCCCGTTTTCCGCTTCCCGTTACCGCGCGGAAACTAAGAAGGGGAGGTTCAGAAGTCTTCAAGAAAACGGGGACGCCTGCAAGTTCCCCTAGAAGCCCTGGAGACAGACGGGATAATTGGGAAAAGGGGCCAGGTGTAGTAGGAGTCAATGGGTTGAAATGGAGAAGAAAAAAAGTGAAATTTAATTGGATGGAAAATAGAAGAAAAACGGTGGTGGTCAACAGTGGGGTAATAGGAGAGGTAAGGGGGTCTACTGGAGGGGAAAATAATGACCTAAGAATCTGGAGGAATAAAATTATTTGGAATTGCTCTAATAAAATGGCATGGGTTAAAAACTTTCTGAATTAGTTATTCTGAGGCCATCATAGAACCCAATTGACTATTTTGGATATGATTAGCGGTATGAACCTCTAATAAAAAGGCATGGATATAAAAAATTCCCGAGCTTGATATCCTGAGCCTTTCATAGACACCAATTAACTATCTTGGATTTGACCAGCTCTGGAAACCTCTAATAAAAGGGCAGCGGTTTTTCAATCTTTTTTTTAAATCGGAAATTAAGGATATTTTGAACCCTTTAATAGAAGGGCACTGGTATTTAAACTTTCTGAGCCAACTGGCGATCTTTATGCTTATTTTATTGAAGATTCATCAAATGGTTACCAAAAGAAAAGAAGAGAAAATGAAAAGAAACCAAATCTCCTCTCTAGAATAGAAGCGGCCCAGACAATGACCCAGCGGATGAAACATGAATACAAGAAAGAGGCTCCTCCCATTTCCTTTTAGTCTCCATGGAAACATAATTTGATTTGTATTCTGGGAGCGTTCTGACTTCCCTCTGACGGTAGGCGTGCCCTCTTGTTTCCCATTGGAAAATGAGTGGGCGTATAGTATTCAACAATAGGTAAGGGAGAGATGAGGAGGCGTCGGAAATTGGAAAATGGTCAGAAACAGTTGTTTTTTTGGGGGTGAAAACATTGTCTATGACGGAAGGAAATAGGCTAGTGATCTACATAATATAGTCCACAAAAGTTGAGAACCTCTAATATAAGTGCTCTCAAAAATCATTGTAAGTAGAGATAAGAGTGTTAATTGACACAAATTTACGGATCCTCTGATTCGAATAGTTTACGAATGACATAATCTGACTATGTTAGGATAAGTTAGGATAAAAAAGTTAGGAACCTCTAATAGAAGAGCACTCCCAAGAAGACAGTTTTAATTACACGATTTCCAACAGAAACAACTTAACTCGAAAATCTTGAACTTTATGAAACTGCCAAAAATGGCTTAGGTGTTTAGGTTTAGGCTTAGGCTTTTATGGTTAGGCATTCAGGCTCAGGATTTTTCGTTTAGGCTCTATCTATACTGGTTCCTTCAAAAAAAAGCGTAGGCTTAGGCTTTGCCTATATTAAATTCTTCCGAAACATGAGCTCAAAAAACAGGAAAATCATCAATTTTCCATAACAAAAACACTTTCCACAAATCATCTAGACTATGAAATTTCTATTACCAGTATGATGGAATTTCTTCCAATCAAACTCCTACAGAAAAAGACGAAATGAGACGGAATTTGTGTCTAATTAGAATGTATACATTTCTGTTCTCCAACTAGAGGTTCTTCTTCTTATTCAATCTTTTCTCTCTAAATCTACATACCAAGGACATTAGAAGAAGGGGGGAGAATACTAAATTAGAGCCCTTCCCGTTCCTTTGGGAACACCACCACACCTCTCAAGGACCCTTTTAGACGGCCTTGGTTTGGAAAGGAGACGAACTGAGGTTTAGAAAGGATATGAATTATGAATAACATAAGAGGAAGAGAGGGGAGGAGGAGGAGGAGGTGTCAATGACGAATAAGAGAGAAAGAGTTAATAATGAGAAACGTTTCGTTTTTTTGAAGATAGCTGACATTGAGAGATGGATGGTTTGGATATGGGAAAGAATACAAAAACAAGGTGTCAAAACTAGAGAAATCGGAAAGTTCTAACCAGAGCCGACCTATTTTCCGGCATGGTCTAAAATCGCAAAATCTACCAAAAAACCACGTCTAAATTCACGAGAGAAAAATAACCCAGAATTAGAAAATCAAAGCTTTGGAAAAGTCACATCTTTGGTCTGTAGAGACCTAATCAGCCCTTTGAATACAGAAAAGATATTGCGAAACCCGGTGGACCGAACTAAGAAATTGGAAAATTTTTGGTTCAAGATGACTTTTTTGAGTTTCATGTTTTGGCTTTCAGAAAATAATGGTCAGAAATCTATTTCCAAATTCAAGAACCTAAAAAAAACCAATTTTTCAAAAATCTTTTTGCTGTCAAAAAACGATTCTTCATAAAAATGGAAGGTCAAAAAACCCGACTATAATGGATTTGTCCAAAATCTGGCGTCAGTTTTTTTTTGACGTTTTAATCGGAAAATTCAGGGTTTACCTTCAGAAAATAGTGTTATTTTGCAGGGATTGAAATTGTGAAGTTTGAATTGGACATGCAAAAATCATATATTTCTGTCGTTTTTGTTAGATTTTCGCGATTTTTTCTTAAATTTTCTTAAAATCATCTTCAAAGTCATTTAAAAAATTTTAAAAACTCTAAAATTTCTCGAAAAACATATGTAATAAGACAAGAAAATACTCTTTTCGAAAAATGCCGAAAAAGAGATGAGAAGCGTGCCTTCTTCTTCTCTTCAAAAGTCAAAAGCGGTCGAGGAGGGGGGCTCAATTTGATGGGTGCTACACCACCACACATACATAGTAGTAGTTGTGTCATTCTGATATTTTTGAAACAGAATATATATGTCAGAAAATGAGATGAGATGAAAAAACATACACATAGGGAAATACACCGACAAAGAGAAGAGAGGAGATATGGAAATTTTTTGATGAGTGATGGAAAAGAGGGGAAGGGGGACTGGTTTTTGTAGGGGGAAAAATTGTGAATTGAATATTTATGTTTTTTGTACCTTTTGTATAACATTATATATATTAAATTGAAAAGTTTTGGATTTATTGGATGCTTTTTGTGGGTGTACAAGCTATCGTTTTTGCTCAAAATGAGCAAAAATCAGCAGGATTCCAAAAATTTTTTGGATTTTGAGCAATATTGAATTCTGGATGCTTTTTGTGGGGGTGTATAGAATATAAATTTTTGCTCACAGCGTGAGCCAAAGGTTTTCAATAGGATTTTTCATATAAAAATTTGTCCAGAAAGCGCTAGAACTATGATTCTCACCTATATTCCACATTATTTCTACATTAAAATTTCACGTGTAGTCCAAGAGATCAAGTAGGCCTAGAAATCACAGGTGAAATCTCTAGGCCTTCTTGTCCTCTTGAACTACACTGTGGGATTATTAGGCCAGGAGGTCACGGCTACTAAAGCGGTATCTACTTTTCGTAAGTTCTTTCAGAACGATTTTCACGGTTTAGAGCGATTTTCAAACAAAATCACTATAAAAATCGTGATCAGTGTAGAATTTTAAAGCAAAAGTGTTATACTTAGGTGAGTTTAGTTCTTTTTTAACTACAAAAAGAAGAAATTTAGGGTCAAAAATTGAGCAAAATGAGCCAGAAAATGGTCTCAATTGGGTAAAATTTTTCAAAAAACTGGCTAAATAAGGGCGTATTCCAAAAAAATTTTTTAATTAGAAAAATTACTATCAGAATGAGCAAAAATCTATTGAATTCTGGCTCAATTTTTATGGAAAAAAGTGTAATTATACCGAAAAATTCATCTGGAAATGGTTCTTTATTGAAAAATTGGCTTTGAATAAGCCTAAGCCTGAGCCCTGAGCCTGATGGAAAAAACTGGAGCACTTGTCTCAAAAATATATCTGAAAATAACAATTCCAAATGACCCTCAATTGGGAAATTGGCTTCTAATAAGCCTATGCCTAAGCTAATCAGACCGAATAGCGCAGGCTGAAGCCTGCGCCTGAGACTTTGCCTAAGCCTAATGGACTTTAGATTAATTTTGTGAGCAAAAAGCAATTTCAAAAAGAGCCTAAAATACCAGAAACCAACTTGAAAATACACTTTTAAATGGTTCTTAATTGGAAAGAATTGTCCTCTAATAAGACTAACAGCTATCCAATTTCTTTTCTATATTAATAGATCATAATAATTGCCCTCCTCTCCTCCCCTTTTCCCCTGACACTACCAGTCTCCAAATTTAATGAGCCCCACACAAGCTCAAAGGTTTCTTTTTAGGAGAGAAAATAATAAAAGGATGAAAGGGGAACGTAAAAGAGGGAGGGGGAGGGCAAGTGTTGAGCCAATACAGCTGTGTTAAGTGTCATGATTCATTTGGGATTAGAAAAAAAAGGTGAAAAAAACAACAGCAGAGAATTTTGCAGAGCATGGTTTTTGATATTTTGATGGTATGGAGCATCGGAAAAAGGCTCTGACAGTTCATTTGGATTTAGTGAAGGCATGGATGAATAGACATGTTTTTTTTTCATTGTCAACAATTCTAGAACGATCGGAGCATCTGCAGACAGTCTAATTTTTGATACTTATAGAGTTTAAAGCATAGGAAATGAGCTCCGGAATTACATGCGCTTTAGATACTGTAGAACCTGCACATCTTAACAATCAGTGGAGATATCAACAAAATTGCAACTAAGGAAAAGTTGCTAATATTGTGTAGACCAATTGGTCAGTTTGCGTTTGCACGTTCCCAATGTGGATTTGGACTATTGAAATGTACAATTTCTGATGGCAAGTGACCCTCTATTTCAGGCCATATAATATTTAGAAGCGCTAAGAAAGCTAAGAATTTAAGAATCAAAAAAAGCTACGGAATTCGTTATTTCTGAAGGCTCGTAGTTGTGAACACGGACTAAGTTTGGCTTGATGATGACATGAATGATGATCAAAAACGCCGCAGTTTCAAGGAATACATACAAAAAAACTGAAGAAAGAAATTTTTTCGGTTCAGTTATACATATTTCCATAACTAGAATAAGGGCATTTCAAGCACTATACTGGCTCGGATTGATGTCAAACCGGTACAGAATTACATGAAAAACCTGGAAAAAAACTATTATGTTGGCCGGTAAGAAACGCAAATCTGCATATCTCAACTAGAGTAAATGATATCAAAGAGTGGTGAACTAACAAAATTTTGATCATGAAATTTTGCACATTTTACTAGTTAAGCACTTTTTTCTATCTAAAATTCCAGCCGAGATACACGAACCCGAAATGAAGATCAGCGCGAATTTATCTCCGGCCAGCCTAATACTCAATTTTGACAATTCTAGATCATCCCCAAATTTTTCTAAGAATCCTATAAACTCAAAAATCCCTACCAAACTACAAGGCCTAAAACTACAATCCCATCTATACAAGATTTGTACAAAAATGTGTGAATAATGACAGGGCGAGAAAAAGTGAATATCGAGAGAGCATCCTCCCCTTGCTCCGAGAGCCGAGAGAGGAGCACCTCTCGAAAAACTGGGGGACGACAAGAGATAATGGAAAAAGAAGAGAGACGCAGAGAAAATAGACATGGATCCAACACAAAATACACAGCCCATCTCTTTCTTTCCAACCAATTCATGTTCAGTACTGTTTGATCAGTTCTCTTTCTCTCTCTTCCTATATGAATTGACAATGTCTGCGTCTCTAACTGAAGGGGAAGGAAGGTGATGATGGCAATGGATGATGAATACACCTGGAGCCAGGTGGATTCATATGAGGAAATTGGAGGAAGAGGAGGAGTCACAGAAAACGACACCTGGATATTTTTTTGAAATTGTTTATCTAGGTCAATGAAGTTATTATGAAATCAGGGTTTTGAAGGGGATGGGAAACACCGGGCTCTTCTATTAGAGGTCTGACTTCATTATTTTTTTAAGAAGTTGAAAATGGTCCAAATGTTACGTCAAAGCAAGAAGAAAATAGGTTTCTTAAAATCGGGAATTTCTGAACCAAAAATGGACAGAATACAAAAAAGCGAGGACCCTTTTATTAGAGGTATTGCCTAGAAGCCCATATCGAACTTTGGATTTTGAAAAGTAAAGCCGGTGCATTTCTATTAGAGCCAAATTTTACATTTTGATGGATCAAAGCAAAAAGAAAGTAGGTTTCTGAAAATTGGGATTTCTGCACAAAAAAATTCAAAAAAAAACGAAATAGCTAGGGCCGTTTTAATTGAGGTATTGCTTAAAAGCTCACATTAAATTTGGAATTTTGGAAAGTTGGTGCAATTTCATCGAAAGTATAGTTTTGAACCCACTATTAAAAATATCAAAAATAATCTTTTTCAGTTTTCTTCTGGGCGAGATTAGCTGAGCTGCTTTGGAAGATCGAAAAGTTGAAAAAAGAAACATGAGTCAGTTATGGCAGTATATCTCAACAACCTTAAAAAATACAAAAAATTGGTCAATTACAAAAATTTTAAAAATTGAATTTCCAACATTTCTTTAGTTGACCACTTTTTGATATATCCTATAGCATCCGAGATATACAACTATTAAAAAAAATATTACTATAACAACGAAAATCTATTCCCGACATTCAATTTAATGCAAATTGATTGCAATATACATAATCCCCTCTCCCCCAAAACAACACAAATTTTACAAAAAATGAATATATGAAACCAGAATTCACCAGACCGTTTTGTACTTCCCCCTCTCCTTTTTCTCTGCGTCTCTTCCATCCCCATTATCTCTACGCCGTCTCATCAAACCTAGTCATTCTTTCTCCCCATTTTTTGGGCTGTAGCATAAAATAAATAAATATATGGGGGAAACCTGTGATGATGATGATCACGAAGAAGAAGAGAATGATACACACATATATACAGATATTTGCATATTATCAAGTGGGTGAAGTATTCACGGGGCAAATATTATGTGTGTTGATACAGAGAAGAACTTCTTTTGAAAAAGATGAAAATTGAAGAAAAAATGGAGAAAAAGGTTCCCATAATAAAAGCGAAATGTTTAAAAAAAAAGATAGTTTTTGGGGCTTTAAAATGCCATTTGTCTGGGGAACTTACAAAAACCTCTATTAAAAGAGCACTAGAGTCTGTAAAATCTATAAAAAGATTAACTAGAAATAGAAAACAGATTGTCCACAGAGAAGGACAAAGGCACCTCTAATAAAAGGGCACAAAAGGACAAAAAAAGCTCAAGCTTGTTGTGCATTCTGAGGATATGGACAAGCAGTTGCGGTACCTCTAATAAAAGGGCACCTATGTTCACGAAAAGATCTGGACTGATAGGATAGCTATTGAGAACATTACTAGCTCTGAGGAAGGAGCTTCCTGCAGTAAGACCTCCATTATAACGGCATGTAGTTTTAAGAACTGAACAGGCTCCCGAAAAAGGTCCTAAAAAAAAACTACTAAAAAAAAAACTTTTAAAAAAACTTCCTATCCATCAATATGGGCAGCTTTATTAGAGGTTCAAATTGAGAAAAAAACGAATTTTTAGGTCGAACAACACATTCTGAATCCTAACAATGACCACCACTATCTTTCAATATGTGCAGCTTTATTAGAGGGGAAAGGAAATACATCCAGATGACGACTAACACCCGAATCTGAATCCTAGTTTACTAGAAAGTGACCATGGATCATCATCATAACAATAGGATATCCGGAAAAAGGTGAGAATAAGCTTCCTCTTTTTTTTGGGACACGGAGAAATAGGAGGAGGTGGTCATGATGATGATGATGAGGATAGTAGTAGCAGAGAAACCAGTTTCTACTAGGAAGTTGTGGAAAAAGAAAGTCGCTCAACACTATTGTACTACAATGGGGACAAGGGGTGTCCTCCTTTTTTGTGTTGGCTTTTGGAAGAGGGGAAGTAGGAGGTAAAAGGGGCGGATAATGTGATAGGCTTGGCAAAAATCGGCGCCACAAATTGATGAAGACGACAATTGGACAAGGGGTTTTATAGGTGCAAAGTGATGGATTTGATTTTTGAAGAAAAATTGTATCAGAAGAGCACCTTGAAAACTTTCTTTGAAGGCTGCCTAGAGATTTTTGTCAGGCTGCTGGCAACTGGTTTTTAAACTAGGTACGAGGTGAAACCGAAAATTCAAATTTTGAACAGAAAACTCTAATAAAAAGGCACTACCAGCTTTTTGAAAAAAAACGGGTTATTTCCGAACAGCGGCTAAAGATTTCTACCAAACTTCTCGAAAATTCTATGAGCAGGGAGTAATAGAACAGTTCACATTTCTTCCTAAAACTCTAACAGAAGGGCACCTTGAAATCTTTCTTTGAAAGCTGCCTAGAGGTTTTTGTCAGGTTGCTGACTACTGGTTAGGTGACCCTGCATAGGTGACCCTGAACTTTTTTCTGAAGTCAAAAGCTGTCTTCCATTCTTTGGCTTTTAGCGTTTCGTGAACAAAAACTCTATTAGAAGGTCATGACCAAATTATCAAAATCTTCCGTTGAGAATACATAATTTGACCAATTTTTCTCGTTTTCATAATTCTGGACCCAAGCCTCAAATTCAATTTCTAATGCCAAAAAATCACAACAAATCAAAAAAAGGGCAGGTGCATTTTTACAGTTTGTTTTGTTTATATTTGGCCTTTCTATGAGAAAAAAAAACATTAAGAAAATTGGAAGCAAAAAAAAACGAAAATGGAAATGTTATGGTTTTGGAGGTGTCGTGGCAGGTGGCGTGGAAGAGTCTCAAAACATAACGGAGGGAAGAAAATATGGGAAATTCGATGAATGAAAATGGGCTTTTTTGAGAGAAAAAGTTCGGAAACTAAGGGATTGGATTGGAAAAATCGGAAATAATGTTCAAAATCAAAAAAAAAACTTCGAATTTTGCTATTTGAGATCCTTACAATCCTTGTTAGGAATAACTTTGAACAGGGCCTTCGTTAAACCAAAGCTGTGCTTTAGGTTCTACTTAGAACCAAAGGTAAATACTGTTTCAAAACTTCCAATTTCCAACTAAAAACTGTCTACTTTTCTCCCCTCTGCAAATGATAACTTCTCCTCCTCCCCTTGTCAAACTTTTAACAACCACATATGTAGTTATACCAGTTCATCAATCCTTCCAACAAACAAAAACCAAAAGAGAGAAAAAAGTGAAAAAGAAGACGAAACAAAGTGCCATAAAAACATTCAAAATGTCAATCAACATTATGTTATATAATATATATAGATGGTAGCAAACTGTGTTTGGGGTGTAATTGATGATTAGGGGTAGGTGGTAGAAGGAAAGAACAGAGACAACTTTTGGTTAAAATTATGGTTTAAATTGGTGAATTGTCTGTTTTGAAACATATAAAAATGAAAAAAATCAGTAAAAATACGGTTAAAAAAGCAAATGTTGTAGAGTTGGGGACTTGAAAGCCTAGGAAAAAAACAAAAATTCTTTAAAAATGGGCTGAAAGATTCCTGATTTTTGAACTTGGAAATAAATACAGAGTTGACAGTTTTGTAGAGAGTGAACTATAAAAATTGAGAAAATTAGGGTCAAAAATAGGCCAAAAAGTGACAGAAAATGGTCAGATTTAGGAAAAACCCGTCAAAGGGAAGTTTGAGGTCAAAAACTTCGGAATCAGCTTAAAAGTGGCAAAAACCCAATTTACCAAAATCGAAAGTCAGTAAAAATCTAGTGATTTATATAGAAATTTATGTGTAAAACTGGAATTTTCAGATCCAAAAACCTAGCAAAGTAATCCAAATCCTCCAAAATAGGGAAAGAGGTGGCTAAATCCCAAACTTTTTTAAAACTTGAGAATCAATAAAAATTGAGTTGTTTTTATAAAAAAAAGTTTTGTGAAAAAGTTGGAAATTTCAGGTCTCAAAACCAAAAAGAAAGCTAAAAATCAGTCATCATCTTACAGAAAACCTGGTAAAACATGACAAAAATCCAACTTTCTGAACTTGAAAACCACTCAAAATCAAGCCATGTTTTAAGAAAGCTATTAGGAAAAGCTAGCAGATTTTAAATCTAAAAACCTTGGAAAATATTCCAAATCCTTCCAAAACTTAACCAAATCCTCTAATTGAAAATCAATTAAAACGGAGAAAAAAGAGAGACATAGACGAAATAAAATCCCAAAAAGTTTTGTGGTTAGTAGGCAGTACTACTTAACAGGAGATGACCTTCTTTTCTCTTCTCTCCTCAATTTTCCGCGTACTTTTCCGTCCGCTTTGAGGAGGAGAAGAGATTTAAGGAAACGGTCGGAGATTGCCTAAATGAGATATGGAAGGAAGCGAAAAAAAGTAAAAAGAAAAGAAAAGAAAACAGGCGGGGATAATTGGTTTTGGTTTTAGGTTATACTAGTTAATTGAAATATATATACGGTATTCTTCTTTTTTGGAATTGGGAAAGAGGTCGGAATCCTCGGGTTGAGTTGGAAAACGTAGGTGAAACTTGGAGACCATGTCTGGGAAAGATTCCAAAGGATATGACCGAAATATGAAATCAAATAGATGTGTCCAGGAAACGCGCTCTACTGCACTTTTTTGATCTACCAGACAGTTCAGTAAAGCGCAAGAATCCTGGGGTCATGATTGAAAAAAGAAGAAAAGGGAAACTTGAGAACCTGGTATGGAAATTTCTCAGAGTCGAAAACCGCAATGTCAACAGATCTCGATGTTTTTAGCAGGCGCGCTCTACCAGACCCTTTTTGATCTACCAATAGAGCACATCTTCTTTGCTCATCTGGGAAGTAACTATACATATTGATTTACCAAAAACATGGACATTTACTCATCGAAGAAAAAGAGGTTGTCAAACTGATAAAATTTGTGCTCTATAAAAAGCTGATAAGAATTTTGTTTCTTGTTCGAATATCAAATGATGGACACACCCAAAAAATGGAGTTCAAATCGCTGGGAATAGATGGCTACAAGTCAAAATTGGAGTTTCAGATATCTTTGAAAAGCTGAAAGGCTGGAAAAAAGAGGAAATAGATCGAACTAAAGATTTTAAGCATTGAAAACAAAACTGAAAATTTCAGTTGTAGCAAATTGAGTCCATTCATAAAATTATCAAAAAAAAACGGCGCCTAATTCCGAAATGAAATGATTTTAACATGAATTAGAGCTGGGATATCAGGTTTTGAAAGTTGGAAAACATGAGCATATTCAAAAGATATTACTGGTAAGTTGAGAGAAGGATGCCAAATTCAAAATTTGGTTGTCAGTTTTATCCAGAGATTTCAGTTCAAAATAAGTATCTTGGTTAAAAATTTTAAAAAGGTTTTGACCTAAACATTTTTCTATTTATAGAACTTAACAAAAGCGTTGGAGAAACAGTCACTTTGGCAGGAACTTGACCTAGAAACTTAGAAGTTGTTTTGTGAAATTCGCGAAAATTTAGCTTTGAAAACGTTCGAAAAGTTGTGAAAACTAAATCAAAATTGGTCAGAAATTCTAGTAACTTAGGGTCAGAAATAGTTCCGAAAACCCCTTATTCGTGAAATTCAGTGCAATTCGAGTCACCATTGCTCAACAGGAAATTCTGTTGTTGACTGAAAATTTCAGCTTTGATTTACTCAAATTTGTTCCTTACAGGAAATCCAGATTTCCAGCAAAAAACAAGTTTGCCTGAAAATTTCAGCTCCAAATCTCTATAAAAACACTCTAGTCCACCCAAACTTCCTCATTCAAAACTATTTGAAACACACAAACCGTTTGAAACCAACAAACAACAATTTGAAAACTGTCCTTCTTCCCCCTTCCTTCTTTTCCGAAATGGACACCAAGAAAAAAAAAGAAACAAAGACCGGTTTTTTCTCTTCTTACTTTTTTTCCCAACGTCTTCTACTTCTATTTGTATATTCTTCTGAAGATTACTTCTAAATTGTATTGGTTTTCCGTGAAAGTGGGCGGAGCTTAAATCCTCCAAATCTAAATTCATAATCATACAAGTGGAACTGGAACCTATCAAAAATGGTGTCCAAAGGGGGGGGGGGGGGGGGGGGGGGAATAAACCAAGAAATTCCCAAAAAAAGGGAAAAGGAAATCAAACAATTTATTTGTGTTCCGTCCATTTTTTTTTTGTTGGATTTTTTTGTTCCTTCCTCTCCTAAGACAATTGCAATTGAATAGAAGGGGGGCTCGTTTTACAATGGGGTGTAAAACGGGAAAAAATAGCCAAAAGCGTCTCCCCGAGAATAGGAAGCAATCTATACAAGGCAAAAGAATTTTGAAGAGGGGGGAAAATTTTGAATTCTCAGGAAAAGTCTTTCTCTTGGTCCCGCCCACAAAACCGTGCCGGCACTGCAAACTTTTTAATTTTGTAATTTTCAAGCTTTTCGGATGATTTTCAGTTTTTTCGGAAAACACAATCAGAAAGTTTCAAAATTGAAGCTTTTCGACCTCTGGCCCGCCACGTAACCAGCTCTGATCTGGCCCCGTCCACAAAACCGTGCCGCAGTTTGCGAACTTCTACAGTTTTTTGGAAATTTTGCAGCTCTAGAAAGAGTTTCTCTGACCACTATCGAAGAAAGATTTTTCTAAATTTTTTAAAATGGGCGTGGCCGGAAATTTTCAGATTTTTTTTTCTCAGATTTCAGGCCTAATTTCTTGTATTGATTTCACGAAATCTGATAATTTTCAACGTGGAAAAACCGACTTTTTTTTCGAAAGCAACTTTCATTTCCAAAAAATTGTCGGAGGACCGTGAACTAACCTCCACGTGGCACTCTATTTCTCTACTTTCCCCCCTTATCTTTTTTCAATATCTCTAATCGGAATCAATCGATTTTTGTAAATCAGTTCGATCTTTTCCTCTACCATATCTACATGTTCTACAAGGATTCTTCTTCTAAACGGAAACGATCACAAGTAAGTTTTTATTTTTCAGAGAATTCCGGCTCTTAACTCCTCCCCATTCTATTTCAGTACAGTCATAGCTCCACTTGAGAAGTCAACTCGAAAAACACTGATGAATTTGGATAAAATTCGAAAAAACTAAGAAGACCAACACTTCAGGATTATGAATTACTTCAACTATAACTATCGCAAGTAACAAACAAATGAACTTTTTGTTTGGAATTTTTTTTGAAAGGCATTTTGATATGGATTTGATACCAAAAAGAGGATTTGGAATGGGGCGAAAATTGAAAAAAAAAGACGAAAACTCTGGAAAAGAGGCGCTGAAAACAAAAGAAGTATGCGAGTTTTAATTCAAAAAAGCCAGCGGAATTCCTGAGTTTTTAGCCATTTTCAGAAATTTTTCAGACAATTTTCTCTAAAAACCTCCCAAAACGATATGTTTTCTCAACTTTTGCCCCTTCTTCTGGTCAAGAAAGAGGGCACGGCATTGGGGAAAAAATGGGAGAAGAGCAAGAAAATTCTGGAAAAAAAGATATGGAAAAAACCTCGAAAATCCCAGGAAAGAGGCTCTAAAAGCTGAGGAAATAAGCGAGTTTCAATCGAAGTCAGCAAAATTTCAGATTTTTCAGCTACTTTTAGAAATTTTCAGCGAAAAAGTTTGGTAATTTCAAGATTCTGAAAAAGAAGCTGGGAAAAAACTCAAAAATCTCAAGGAAAAGGGTTCTGAAAGCACTGTAACTAAGGGAGTTCTAACTGAAAAAGTCGATGGAAATTCATAGTTTTCAGCAATTTTTCAGAAAATTTGAGATCCGTTTCGAGCCGATGCTTGAAAGATAGGAAACTCCGTTTGAAAAACTCTAAAATTATCGATTTTTCCGGCAAATTTTCAGAGAATTATTTTCTAAAAAACCTCCAAAAGCTATATATTTTACCCATTCTTTTCACCCCACTACCACTCAAACCTAAAACAAAAAAAATGAAGGAGGCCAAGGGGTCGTAGAATCGTAAAAATGTCTTACTGAGTCGTACCCTTTTGCCTCCCCCTATATCCTATGAATTGCCAAAGGGTGCACTTTTTGTCGGCTCGAAAGGGGGAAAGGGGAGCACCAAGAAATGTGCTCCGAGAACACATTACTCAACTTTTTCCCCTATGTTTTTGCTGTCGTATTCTCGGAAAATACGAGTGTTCGTTTGGAACAAAATGAGGGGGTGAAATGAGGTTTTGGGTACGGAATGAGGTCATAATTTGAGGGACCAAAATAGCAAAAGGGGAAAGTGAGAAAATGGAAAATAAGAAAATTGGCTTGAAGTCTTAAGGTCTAAAAATTTCTGAAAAAGATATCGAAATAGCAAAAGGCAGAATTGGGAAAAACGAAAAAGATTTCAGATGATCAGGATAGGGGAAAGTGAATGAATCCAAATAAGCTTTTGAAATTGAAATCTGAATCTTGTGGTCCTTATTGAGGAAGTTTTCTGAAATTTCCGACTCAGGTTTTCTTGAAAATCGGAAAAAAAAACTTGGTTAAAAAGTGGTTTTTGGAATCTTCAAACGAATTTGAAAACCGCGGTACAATCTTTGGAATCTACAAAAGTTCCATAATCCGTGGTCAGGCTTCATACTGTGAGAAAGCTTCATACTTTGAGAAAATCAGTAGCTTTAGAGTAGAAAATTATGAGAATTCACGAAAAATCAAAAATTAACAGAAAAAGTCACTGAACTTTTTAAGACTTTCAGAGAGGGTTCATAAACGAAATTTCAAAAGGATTTTCTGATAAAATATCTTTTAAAGAATGAGAACAATTAAATTTTCAAAGAGAACGCAGCTAATGGTCTGGTTGATAAACAAACTGTTAGAGCAGCAAAGATTGTAAAATGTTTTCGATTTTCAGAAAAAAAATGTTTAGTTGGATTGAAAATTTTAAGAAACTTCTTTAAGAAAAGGGACGAAAAGTGAGCCCATCAAAGAATGATTCACCACAAAAAAACTAGAAAACCTCAAAAAATCCAATTTTTCAAAAGAAATCTCAGTGATGATCTGTACATCACTTTCTCAATTTCACCTCCAATGAATGTAACACAAAACTTGACAAGCAAAAGATTGACATGGCATGGTACACAATCCTCGTTTTCCGTGAGGGGTTAGACGATCAGGAGCACCGGTGCAAGAGAGAAAAAGAGCACAAAAAAGTAAAGGGGAACAAGACTCTCGATGTTTGTTAAAGAGGAAGGACAGTACTACCTCCTCCCGAGAGGGGGATCAACCCCAGGGGGAGCATCATCTTGTGCTCTGATGCTCCCTGATGGAAGTTACTGCGCGGCGGCGAAAAAGTTTTTGTAATCTGATACCCTTTTTATTATTCGTGATGGGCATTCGGTAGTGATCAACAAGTTACCAAGTTACTGTGAGGGTTTCCCTCTCGGAATCTCCAATTACAATAGAAAGGTCAAAACAAAAATTGAAATAGTTTGAACATAAAAATCTGAATCTATTCTGAAAATGTGAAGCTAAAAACTTGATCGGTATTGAGAAAAATGACTTTTGCTGTTTTAGAAAAAAAAAAGACAAATTTCGATAAAAAAAAGGGCGTACCTGTTCTGGCAATTCGCATCTCTGATCATCCAAACGATTGCTCTGCATTTTTTCGATCAAGCTCAAGAAGTCCTCGCTCTGAAATGTGGAGAACATGGAACTTTTTTTGAAGTCAAAATTTTTAAAACTTCAAGATTCCAGTTAAAATTATTTAGGAAACTCAAAAAGCAAATTGAATAAAGATACCGACGTATTTTTCATTATCATTCTATTTTTTAGTGTTTATCGTGTTTGAATAAACCCTATAGAAGCATTGAATGATTTTAGTTTAGTGAAATTTTCAGCTTTTTAAAACATTTCACATCTACTAAATGACAAAAAGCAAAAGTCCAATAAAATGTCAAAATGGTTGACCGGGGGAAATAGGCATCCATAGGAGGGTTTCAAACACAATTTCGCATGCTTCAGAGTCATTTTTCAAAAAATTCACCAAAAAGTAATGAAATGAAAAGATTTTGACTGAAAAATAACCCGAAAAAAAATAGCCCGAAACTTTTGGAAAAAAAAGTAAGACCAGATAAGGAAAAAAGCATGATTATCAAATGACTACTATTGTGCAAGAGCGTGATCAGAAAGTTCACAGGTCTTACGCGGTCGCATCCATTATAGTATTGCTCGGGAAACATCCGTAACGAATCCGTTACACATGAGAAACGTAATGAACACATAACGGATACGTCCGCGAAGGACTTGTGCTTAAAAGCTCAGTGATTTCCCATTCTGAGGGACTGTAAACGTGGCGGGGACCCAAATAACTGCGCCTTTGGAAGGTTTACCGAATGATTTAACATTACACAAAATTTCCTCTAAAACTCACTTTCTCTGCATTATAATTAACACCAGTGGTGAATAAACCACGTTCGTGCATCTTCTCCAAATCGCGGTAGTAGCCGTCGGCGTTCAGTGAGTTTCGTCTGAAAAAAAAGAATAAATTGAGATAGGAAAAAACTTAGGAAAAAACTTAACTTAAAGTGTATAAAAAGTTTTTTTTGAAAAAGTCGACCACCCTCTCTCTCTCTTTTTTTTCAAATCGGAAGGGATGGATATATGTTTCCAATTGTCTAATGACCCGAAAAGAAGAGATCTTCCTTATTTAAACTTTTTCTTCCTTTTTCTACAATTTGGATACCCCAGAACCGGATATCTCCCATCCCACTACTACCTCTAATATTACTTGATAACCGTATAAAGAAGATACAATAAATTGTACTTTTTCAGTTAAAAAGCGTTGGGGATGGGATGTTCTTGAGGGTGTGTAGACATGCGGAAAAAGGAGAAACAAATGAAAAGGAAATGAAGACACTAATTGGATAGGAGGGGGAAGAAGACAACGGAAATGTTATGTTGGTAGTGATTCAGATGAGGGGGGAATCCAAGGTTGGTGGGATTTTGAAATCGGACTTGTAACCTTTTTGGGAAGGTCCTGCTTTTTCGGGAGGCCGTTCTATTTCAGAGGGGCCGTTCAATTAAAGGGGCCGCTCAATTACAGGTTTACGGTAATAGCGAAGCCTTGGTAATGAGTCTTCTAGGTGTATAGAACTATCCGAGCTTTTTAAGGCACCACCACAAGCCACGCCCCTTTAAAAATGAAAGCATATACAGGAGGCTTCAGAATGCTCGAAAATCAAGAGCTTCCGATTTTCATAATTGATTTAAAGCTATAAATTCCAGTTTTTCAGGATTTCTTTAGACTCCCCTCTGAACATTGACTCCGCCCCTTTTTCCAGCAAGTCACGCCCCTGGAAGCTTGACTCAAGAGAAGTTCATATTCGACTCTGATAAAACTTCACGTTCTCAGAATTGGAAAAAAATTTCAGCCTTCTTCTGTTCCAGACACCCCCTGAACCACAAACTCATAGACCTCAGAACCAGATTATTCAGAATCTCAGAAATCACATGTCGATCTAGACACAATATCATGAAAATCAAAAGCTTTCTTTCTCCAGATGTTCACTCCTCGGGGATATCATGAAAAATCGCAAGAAATGAAAAGGTGAAAAAAAATTGAGTCATGAAATCTTGTCTTTCGGGTGTGGGTGGAAGTGGAAACGGGAGACGAGATAACTAGCTGATTGAGAATTTCGCAATTTTAGAAGGAAATGATGGGTAACTTGAGGAAGTTTACATGATTTCTAGACTTCAAATAGTTGAAAAATAAAAAGTCAAGTTTCAAGGTTTATTGAAGTGAGCCCTAAGCTTGAAGGAAAAAAATTTAGATTCCACGGAAATTGGTTATGGTAACTAACAGGAGACTCCAGAATCGAGAGATATACGTGACAAGTTTGAAGGCCGCAAATATTTCGAAATACAAACTGGAACTTTGCTTCAAAGCAGTGAAACCACTGAAGTGATATCTACAGGTTCAGGACCAGGATCAGAAATTTGAGGAGCACAGACACAAAAATAAATAAATCCTCGAAATTGAGTAGTTTGCAAAGAAACAGTTAAAAGATGTTTTTAGATATAGAAGATAAAACGTGAGGAAATACTATTTCAAACTCATATGGAATCTGCATTGAGGCTGAGCAATATCTCAACAGCAAGAGGAAATAGAAGTCTATGAGAAAGTAGCAAGGTTGACTGGATAAGATATACCAAACAGTTAAGAAAGTCACCAATTAAACAAGATATGCTACGTTTTTGAAAGTTCTATCAGTTAGAGTAGCCTCTGTTTCAAACTCAAATCAAATGAAGAGCTAAAACTTTTATGCAAAGGAAAAGGACCAAACCAAAACCAAAATGAGAACTATTCAATTAAAAAGGTACTTGTGCTAACACACAAACACATCCTAACACATGTGTTCATTTTCTGTTCCTACATACTCATTTCTTTTGTCCTATCTCCCCTCGCCTCTTCCACTTTCCTCTCTCTCTCTCTCTCTCTCCCTTTGGGTTCAGGAGGCGATACTTTACGACGATGGGAGGGAATATAAAATCCCTTGTTTTCATCTCTAAATCTCTCATTTCTTTTATCTACGTGTCATTTACTATCGAAATGAAAAGCAGCACAATCTTCTTCTCGAATGTGCCGGAAAGATGATGGAATGCCGAGGAGCGAGAAAAATGAGCATCATAAAAATGCGGTAAAATGTGTGTGAGTGTGAGTTCTTCGTGGAAGAAAGTGTAATGGGTCTCGTTACGAATTTTCATTGTTTTTTTCCCCTGGTGACAGATGATGATCAAGAAAGAATTTGTAGATAGGATGGAAGCAGATTTGGTGAAAGCCCTCTAGAATTATAGAGAGAATCTGGGGGTATGCCGTTCCGCGCGCTCCCCCCGAAATCTGACAAAATCTACAAAACTAAAAGCTCATGTTTTGTGAAAGAAGCATTCGAAAAAAGTGAAGCTCCGCCCCCTTTTTAGCTCTATAGGGAAGTTTCAGTGAAGAATATTTGTTACAAATGATCATCAGGATCAAAAAAACCGAATTCTGAACTCATAAACACAGAGAAACGGTGTCCTTCTATAGCAAACTTATAAAACAGAAAGCTCTCACATACCTGAACCTTCAAGTTCCGCCCCTTTTTTGACTGAAATTTCTGTTTGAGCTTCAAAAAGCCAGATGCACGATGATCTTTTATGACAGGTTGTTTCTTATAGAGCACAGTACAATTGTCTGAGCTTAGACTCCGCCCCTTTTTCTAGTCCCATAGAGCGCATTTCCCACAGGGGTTCGTCTTGGAAAAGTTGGAGAAATATGAGTTCATACAGAACGGAGAGGGGCCCTTTTATGACAGGTTTCTGGAACAAGAAGGTTAGGGAACTTTTTTTATTGATAGAAGGTTGTTAGAGCGCTTTTAGTCCAAAAAATCATCTAGCGAATCCTGAAATTTGGTGTAAAAGGTGAAATTAAATTCAAAATTATTAAAACTTCAAACATCGAAAAGTCAAATTTCTCTCTCTCTCAATCACACAGGATATATCTCTCTTATTTCAATTTGAAAAGAATAGATCCATCAATTTGTCTTCACCTCCTCCCCAGTGGTCCCTCCTTTTCTCTCTTTTTCTCTATCACCACCGTCAAAATGACCACTTCACACTCAATTGTCTTTGGCTTCTACCACCACCCACTGAATTTTCTACCACCACCCACAGGAAAGAACAGGAAATTGGAAAAATGGTCAGTGAAGTGGGACGGGTTTGTTGAGGAGAACGGAAGGGAGGGAGTGATCTCATTGGTCCCTTTTGGTTTGGAAGCACATTCCTTGTTCTTGAATGAATCTAATTGGCTTTGAATGTCTAGACTGTAATTTGCTGTGGAGATTTCTTAGGAAAGGAAACAGGAAATTGGAAAATAAGATGGATGGGATGGTCAGAAGGGCCACAGACCTATATTCTTCGATGTTTCCTGGAACTTGTTTATAGGCTTTTGGGCTCAGAATCAGTCAAATATCAAAACGGAAAGTGGCACCTAGGAGAACAGGTTCCAACAGGAATTATTAGGATTTGAGAGTGAAATAGTTTTAGATAGTTCAAAACAAGGGATTGAGCCACTGTAGACGGAGACGTAACGATGATCTAAACTTCTCTTAAATCAACTGTCAAAGCTGCATGAAAAAAACCTGTTTGAAGATTTGAAGAATAACAGCGAAAGACTAATAAGCAATAGAATGACCTCTACCTCTCATGGAGCTCTAGTGGAATAGAAAGTGATTTTATAAGGTCCTAAGTAAGGTCCCAAAATGTTTCAAAAATTTTTAACTTCCAAAATAAAAATTCAAAGTTGTTCCCATGAATCAGTACTCATTGACTAAAGCCAAAATGCTTAAAAAACTAAACTCCACCCATTAGAAAACTTCTGTAGGTCTTCCATTAACTAACCTAGCCCTGAAGCTTTACCCACATATGGCGCAGCGCCCGTACCACTAACGCCTTAAAGTGGAAGCATGGTTCAATAAAGACCAACTGCATCAACAATTTATTTCAAGAAGAAACTAAAATCTATTCAACCCCGTTTTAGTCTCAAAATAAACCATGTCATCAGCTTCATTGAAGCACAAAACCCAAAAAAGTTATCTCTACAAAACATGAGCGCTCTTTGACCTCCCTAAATGAATTTTCAATATTGCTTGCCTAAATCGCCTTGAAGGCAATTTTTCAGAATGTATCTCTTCCTTTTCCCTTTTTTCGGTTAATGAAAAAATGTGTCCTCCCTTTCCCTTCTCCTTTCAAAATGACACAGGAAATTTAGGCTCCAAATGAAATGGACGGAGCCGATTCTTTTCGAATTATGTGTGTAGAGAATGTTGCGTGTCGATTTCAATTTTTGCCTAGGAATTTCAGGAAATTGGGAGAATTGGAGAAGGGAAAGAATTGAATATGAAAGGAAATTGGGGTTACAGCAAAAAAAAGAGATAATTGAATGATGCATTATTGAGCAGGATGATGTGTACATGTATGTATCTACAGTAGGATTTGATCAAACTAGAGAGATTTTGAAGGGGCATTTTTGAGTGGATTTTGAGTTAAAGGATAGAAAGATAAGTTTGAAGTAGTTGCGACAAATTTATAGAAATGCTAGAATTCATATCAATTTGTAAAAAAGTTTAGCTAGATTTTTGACTTTTTACAGATTTCGGCATGTTGATCGATGTGAAATGTGAAATGGCATCAGGTTCCTCTAATACAAGGGCACTCTTTAGCTATACCTAAGCTGTTAAAGAATGTATGGAATAGATTAAATTCAGATTTCGAAAGTTGAAGACGGACTGAGAGCGGTATCATTTTTAAACCTTAAATGACAACGAAATCCTCTAATACGATTTCCAGTTTTCTAACGGAAATGGACATGAGCCTCTATTGTAACGGCATGCAGCTTTATTTTTCAATCTGTGAAAACGTTCAAGGCATTTTCAGTTCACAAAATTTTCAATTCTAGTGTTTTTTGCAATTTAACATGTCATTTGGAGAGTTCCGAACAAGCTGAACTGAAAACAGATTAGTGCCCTTCTATTAGGTTGTTCGATGGATAATGTCGTTTTTTTTCGAGGTGGTGTATCTTTCTTTTCAAAAGTGGGATCTTTTTGAAATTTTTTGTGTTATTTGGGCAATCACAAATATAGAAAAAAAACTAAAACTCGGGGCCTCCACAAACTTCTATCTTGGATTGGCAGGTCATAGAAAACTGTCTGTTTTTTGATCATTTTTTGCTTTTCGTTTATCTCAGTGGCGGTACGGTTGATATTGATTTTTTATATGTTTTTGTAACAATGAGTAACCGTCCTTACTCACAGAAAACTCCATCTTAGATTCAGATGCTTCACAGCGAAAATTAGTCGTTTGGAATATTCACTGAAATATAGCTTACGGGAGCCTTCCCTAAAGCAATTTCGGAGGCTATTGCTCAGAAACCAGTTATTTAACAGTTATATGATCTGACTGAATTGTTTTTACCCAGTTCAAAAAAGTTAAAAAAGAACTGAAGTGATTTTTTGGTGCTCAGTACAAAAAATGGTCGAAAAATTTCAGTTGATTTACGAGTAACTTGTGAATATGGCTTCATAAAAATTAAACAATGAGATCAATCGGGCTCTGGTTTAAAATTTGAATGTATTTTATCTTTCATCGAACATACATAAATTTTTTGAAAGTTTTACATGTGCCATCTCGGAGCACCAAGCCTCCAAAAACAGCTTCAAAAATTTTTCTTTTTTCGAACAAACAGGTTTTTCGGGCCCCGTTTTCAACTTTAAATTTTTTGTTAAACATGAAATAAATGCCTTAAAAACACTCTTTCTAATGCTTCTTAGAGCACCAAAAAATATTTAGTTTCGGCTGAGATATCACCCTTCAAAGACACTTCGAAAAAAACGACATTATCCATCGAACAACCTAATATTTGAAGTCATTTTCAGATAGAGATAAAACTTAGATACTGAAATGGACATAAGCCTCTATCATAACGGCATGCTGCTTTATTGTTCAGCCGGTGATAAGTTGTTAAAGCTAAAGTTTGTAACCTCAGTCGAGAACGGTACCATTCAATTAGACTTCTACCTTCTATTAGCTTGCCCTTCTATTGAAAGCCATGTTCAGTGAAAAAGACGAAGCCCCGATTTTGACTGCGAGGAACTATGGGCACCTCTAATAGTTTTCTCCAAAAATCTCGAATCTTCTTTTACACCCCTTACCCCCCCCCCCCCCCCCCCGCCCTGTCTTACCTTTCCACCAAACACAGATCCTGTTCCTCCTCTACCAATTGAACATATTTTTTCTTAAACAAAAAGCGGAATAGGCTTGACATTGTGCGTGTTTTGGAGCAACCACCCACCACTAATCCAGTCAATATGAAATGTGAAAAGTCAAAAAGTCATGAGCCTTTTCGGGGGAAAAGGGGGAGGAGTCTGTGTGTGTGTTGTTAAGGTGATAAGCACTGATGCATAGTAATTTCTGCATCAGTTGACTTATTAAGAGAGGATAAGGGTTGTTTTTAAGTTTGAAGTTACGAAAATTTGAAAAAAGGCGATAGGATTCTAAAGATCACTGGACTCAATTTTGACGTCAAATTATGTCAAATTTTCTCAGAATCTTCTGGAAACAAAGCCTCAAAAAACTGAAAAAAACCTGAAAGCGCTGACCAATTTGGACGTCAAATTTTGCCAGAATATTCTAGAACCTTAGCTCAAAATTCTGAAAAAAACCTGAAAGTATTGACCACTGGAACCTATAAGGACCAAACTATCACATGTCCCTGTATGAAGTGGGTTGGTTAAGGGGACACTTGAAAAATAGAAGAAGAAGGGAGCGGGAGGACTTGAAAGCTGCTGTACAAGAATGACGTGCAAAGGTCACACCACCACAGTGGTCGGTGCCTTTTTGCAAAGGGATATTTTTTGTGAAAAAATATAAGAAAAACAAGAATAGCAGAGGGTAAATGGTGGGTTATTTGAGGCTATTCCAAGAGAAGGCGAAGTCAAAAACAAAATGAAGCTTCTAATAGAAGGGCATGGGTTTTCAGATAAGTGTCTTTTAATGGCTGTTATACAAGGTCCTTTAGAAACCTCTAATAGAAGGGCATGTGTTTTTGAGCATCCTGGTTGATAACTGTTTTACAGGGGCATCCCTAAATCGAAAAAATGGAATTTTTCGTCAAAATTTATTTCTGCAGTATCAGTCAAAACATTTTTGAAAGTTGTTGAAATTTTTGTACATGCCATTCTTTTAGAAGTTCTTTAAATACACAATCTAGCATGATCCTTCTGGTATAAGGTAAATCTGCTAATTTTCAAAAACCTCTTATATAACGGCACTGTTTGAATTCTAGTTCAAAAGATATAGTTTTGGCCAAGTTGGGTATGAAAAAAGCTAATTTTAGCAAAACTGGATGTTTGTTTTTTGAATGTTTTTTTCAATTTCCTTTTCTGAAAGGTTGTTAGGACATCCGTGAACTTTTTATTCCAAATTTTCAGCACCTATATTAGAGGTTCCAGGTTCTTTTCAGGTCATATGAAAATGGCAGAACAAAGTTGAAACCTCTAACAGTAGGGCATGCTTTTTTCAGAAAATGACGATGAATACTTCAAATTAGCCAAACAGAAGCACATCAAGAAACTCAAAATTAGTGAAATTGATTTTTTTAATTATTTTATTTCCATCCGATAGAACTTCTAATCTAGGTCCTTTATGGCTTCTTATTTTTTAATTTCCATGCCACTATATTAGAGGTTTCAATTTCAGATCCCCCGTTTTGCCCCCTTTTCAAAATGTACACTTTTGAACCCCTCATGAGTACATACTATCTCTTTTACTACTACTACTAATACTCTTTCATCTATTCCCTTCCCTCCTCCTCCCTTTTTTCCCTTTTCCATACTCTTCTCATTCCATTCCATTCATGAATAGTGAAAAGTGGAATTAGTACCTTCTCTCCCCTTTTTTTCCCTTTTTCTAATCACCCTTCCACTCCCCAAGAAGGGAAAAAGGTGAAAGATGATGATGAAGACCGGATTAGCATAGTAAAATTGGAGAAGGAATTGGTCTTTTAGTGAAACGAGTGAAAAATTGCAGGACTAAAAAACGAAAGAAAAAGATAGTTATAAAGTCAAACAATATTTGAACCGGAAATGACCTAAAAAATTAGAAAAATGGCTGAAAATCTAGCTGTGAGACTACTGTTTTTAACCAGTTGACCACTTTTTTGTATCTCTAATTCCAGCCGAGAAATACACATTCAAAAAAATTCAGCGCATATTTTTTTCCGGCCAACCTAATTAATTCTACAATAATCCAAAAAAAATCTAACGGGAATTTCAAAAAATTTTGTCCAGTCAACCTGGCGGTCACATTTTCTATGGTTGAAACCGGTCCGCAATTTTGCATCACGGTGAACCTGCACACTTGGTATTTTAAATGACGAATTTTGATAATTTGAGATAATTGAACTCTTCTAAATGATATTTTTTGAAGAATCGAATGAAAATTCCATATAGTAGTCGTCAAGTAAAAAGTTTAGCGTGCAAAGTTCACCGCGACGCAAAACTGCGGACTGGACAGAAGGGAACCAATTTCCGTTGTTTGAAGTAAAAATTTTAGTTCTGAATGACCGGAAACTATCTAGCCCATCCTACAATTTGTTTCAGAAATTACAGAAATCCTACAGTAATCCCAATGAAATCTGGCGGGAATTTCAATAAGTTGGTCAGAGCCCTTAACGGTCTAAATGGCGTTCAACCCCCGCATGAAGTACAGTAAGAAAAAAAACGTGACTCTCTCACAAAAAAGGGTTGATTTCCATTCTTCAAAAATCTCTAAATCTCAATAACCAGAAACTATTCCCTCTTTTTTCTCTTGTGAGCTCAAAGCTCAGGGCTATTGTTCAATCAGCAGAAAACCAACGAGAAGAAAAGGACCGGAGGGAAAAGAGAGTCCAAAATGGTGGTGGTGGACATCAAAAAAGGAAAGAGAATGGATAATTCGATAAAATGAATTTGGATATAGTAGTGTGTAAAAAAGGCCAAAAATTGGTTAGGACTATTTTTGGAAGAAAGCAGAGGAAAAGTTGGAGAAAGGGCTTTTTTTTGTGAAAAAGGGGAGAAGGGTGGTCTGATAAGAGTTGAAAAAATATTCCGAAATTTTATGACTTTGGGAAAATTTTTATTTGTTTTTTTGTCTTTTTTTTATAATTTTTTCCTTCTTAAGGTTTAGGATCCTTCTTAAGGTCTAACTAGGGAATGGTGTTAACATAGGATGAGCTTTCGCTTAACGAGCGGTGCCATTCGAAAGCTTATGTCCAGGGCAACTCTTTTCTGCATTCAGAATTATCTGAGCTCATTTGAAGACGTCAGAATTCGCATCCGAAATTTCAGTGCTTAAACTCAATGTGACATGAAAAAAAAACTTATAAGCTCATCCTATATATACACCATTTCCTAGTAAGACCCACCTCAAGGTTCAGGACCCTTTTTGAAGTTGAGGACGCCTCCTCAAGGTTTAGGACCTTTTTTTAGGGTTAGGACCCTCCTTAAGGGTTAGGACCCTCTTTAAGGTTTAATGTCCTCCGAAAGTAAACCAAAAAGCCCAAAAGCCCAGAGTCCAGTGTTTCTTGACCCCCTATCCACTCCCTCTTTTTCTCATCTCCTCCTTTGTATCTCTGTCTTCTGTTTGACCTTCTGTTATCAAAAATAGTTTTTTTTAACGTTTTCCCATCATCTTTCTCTCTCTCTCTGTTAATAACCATAAAAAAGGCATCAACTTTTCATCTTCTTTAGCTACTACTGGGCGAGACGAGAGAAACAGTTCGATTAAGTGCTTTCTGGGGGTATTGGGGAGAGGAGAGACTGTAATATTCCGCGCTTTTCACTTGGCTGATTCATTCATTGTGTTGAAAATGAATGGGGGAAAAGCTAGAGGGGAAAGAAGGGAATGTAGTCGTTCTGAAGAAGACGGCGGGATTCTGAAGATTCCGATGATGACGTCATAGGAATTGGGATTCAGATGACCTAGTAGGAATCAGAGGGTAAAGACCTTAAGAAGAGACAACGTGTAAAAAATTTTCTGCGGTCTCATCACTTCTGAAAGAGCTCAAAATAATCAGAAAGTATTAGAAATCAGAAAGTAGAAAACCGGAAAAAATCATTGTCATCGAGTTTCTGACTTTTTCGTACAGAAGGTATAATGATTGAAAAAAAGTTCTTTTTTAAAATTTTTTAAAGAAAAATGTAATTAAAAAAAAAATTTTTCTGAATCTTTCATAATTACTCAATTTCCCTCTTCCAAAAAAAGTGATATCACTAATTACGAAAGACCACCTAACAACCCCTTCTAACTAGTTGTCTCCAAACCCAAAAATAATCCGAGAAAATTAAAAAGAAATACGTGGGAAAACTGTTCTCTCTAAATTGACCCAATGAGTCACTATCCAGGGGCAGTTCACGGAGGGAAGTGTTTAGGTAGGGATACAGTTATTTGTCTTTCAACACAATCCAGAGAGAGAGAGAGAGGAGATTTAGAGAAAAAAAGGAAATATTGAACACCTGACCGCAATGAAGGTGGGTTTTCGTCAAACTTTGTGTGGTGATTGTTAATGAAGAAGAAAAAAACAAGAAAAAGAAACATTTTTGATGATGAGTAAGCGGGGGATAAGGGTATTGTATTTGTGGAATGGAACAATTGTTTTTAGTTCATTTCTGGTTGAAAAAATTATGATTTTTGGAATAGATTTTATAAAACGAGCCCTTCTATAAAAGGTGTTTTCAGGAAATTTGTTTTTTTTTTTAGTGTTTTCTGAGAATCTTAGGCTGAAAAAAGTGGTTTTCAGATGTATTTTCACAAGATTTCCAAGGAAGGTCATCAGAAAGAACGGCTCATTTCAAGCATGGATTAAGTAGATATTTTCATAGAACCGCCCTTTTATTAGAGGTAAGTCAAGAGTCAAATGTGGTCGCTAGGTCGCTAAACTGGCTAAAACCACATGGCTAAAACCTCAAAAAAAGTAATTTTCAGCCGAATGAAATAGTTATTTTTTGGAAAAAACAACAGTAAACTACAAAAATTCAAGACAAAACATCAAGAAAAAACCATAACTCAAGCACTTCCCCGAGTCCATTTTGGCTTAAAATAGCTATTTTCAGCAACAAATTATAGTAAAAATTCAATAAAATAAGATGAATTTGTACATAAAGATGGCACAAAATTTCAGACAAAATCTCAGAAAAAGGTTTATGCACCCCAGAAAAATTTGAAAATTTTTATAGAAAACTTCCAAAGACTATCGTAAGTAACGTCCCTTGTAAGCTTAAAATACTCAATTTCAGACACAAATTACAGTAAAAACCTTTGAAAATCCATTAATTTAACCTGAAATCCTCTAAATCAACCCAAAACTCACCTCGCCAAAATCCCCGGTTTATGCACCCCAAACTGTTGAAACAGTGCCTTGGCACTTTTCCTCATCGGTCGACTCTGTCTTCTAAATATTCCTTTGATTGGGGAACCCGTGTTAGAAGACGTCTGCTGTTGTTGTTGGACCTCTTCAGAATCCATTGAAGCTGCTTTGATCGAAATGATACATACACCATTCTGATGGGTGATTTGGGAGTATTTGTGGCGGTTCAGGCGGGGGGAATACATGATTTTTCGAAAAGGAAATTCAGAATTTCAAGTTGAAATTCAGGTATAAATTCCTTTTTTTTTCAAATAAAAATAATAGTCGGATAGTAAGAAGAAGTAAAGCTAGATGGGAGATAATTGACGGTGGGATTTGTTTCGTCTTAGCCCTCCGTCGTCGTCACGTCTTCTTTCTTTTCTTCTGAATATAATGACGATGATGATGATGGCAATACTGAGACGGAAAAAAAGAAAAAAGATGAACAGAAAATTAAAAAGAAGTAGGTTGGCAAGAAGGGTGTAAACTAGTAAAGGAGAAGAAGAGAAAAGGGGAGAGATGAAAAAGTGGGCGGAGCCTTTTCGAAAGTTTGGAAAACGAAGTGTGTGTTTACCTAGTGATCAACTATATGTTAACCTATCTGTGTTTTTATCTCTTCTTTGTATTTCTATTGCTTACTGATTCCTCACTTTTGGGGGGAAATCTTTGGCGGATTTGATTATAAAAGGAATTTGAAAATCGCCCAAAAAAATTGAAAAAAGGCTAAAGTTTGATTCCTCATTGAAACTGAAAACATGAAAAAGGGAGATCAAGTGGGTTTTGTAGGGAAAGTTTTGAAATGAAAAATTGTTGATTTACGGATCTTACAGCTACAAAAAAGTTCATAAAGAAACTTGGAAAGCGGAAAGTTTGACTTTGGGCAAAGAACAATCTCGAAACTGGTAAGAAGCTAAAAGTGACTTTGCGAACTTGTTTTAGCTTGTTTGATAGCTAGAAACAGACTGAAAAGAAATCACAAGCTTTTTTTTGCTGCTACAGTTCTTATATAGACAATAAGCAGAATAGATTATTCACTCATAATTTCTAACTGTAATTTTTTTTGAAAAGAAAGCAATGTTTCAAAAAATTTTTCAAATCGTATAGTTAGAAACTATGAAAACAAAGCATTCCGATAGATTAGGCAAGTTTGCGCGGGAAATTCAAATAAACTGTACATAAAAACTTTCGATTCAAGAGTCGAGAGCTAACCTATTTTGGTATAAAACGAATCGTGATTTCATATCAATGTTTAGAAATTTAAATAGAAAGCGCCAAAATGGGCAAAATGTTAAAATTGCTGAAATTCAAGCTTCTTGTTTCAGCCTAATTTTTAGTTGTATAAAAGTATGAAAAATAGACGTGGTCACAATTAAAAGTTTCTGAAATATTGTCAATTTCCGATTACTCTGGAGTGCGCTTATCCTCTGGATACATATGGGCTGTCATTAAAAAAGCTTTTTTAAACGAAAAAGTCAATGTCTTACTGTTAAAAATTTCCATGTGAAAGTAACGGAAAAATACCCCTAATATAAAGGCGCTTCAAAAAAATCAAATTCATAAGGAAAAAAAAACTTCAGCTAGAATTCCAAAGCAAAATTCAAATGCTTCGAAAACGCTTTTTTCTTCGTTCTATTATCAAAATAAACAATAGATTCCAAATAACAAAAGCGTTTTCCTCAAATTTTTTTTCGAAAAAAAAAAAATGAAAATTTGAATCGATTCCCCTTACAATAACTATACAAGCTTTCTGATCTATGAATCAGAATTCAAAATAATAAATCCAACTACTACAGTAACCTTGGAAAATGGCCCTAGAGAACTGGTGTCAAACATGGAAAACGAAAAGTGGCAGTGGTAAAACGATGAATGCCAATCAGTTATAATGGCATTCCCCCTCCTCCTCTTAAGAGGAGATTCTCAAGAGAAAAGGTCGGCAAGGAGGAAAAAGGGGCGGAGCCTAGGCGTTTCTAATAAGTAATGGATGTTAAAAACCGCGTTTATGGTTGTGGTTTTCTCGGGAAACAAGGAGGAAAGGAGGAGGAAAAGAGAGGAAAAGAAAAGGGAAAAGAAAACCACTAAAAGTGGGCGGAGCTTCCTCCAATTGTTGGGGTCAAAGATGAATATCAATTGGCTAACTAGTTTCAGTTCAAATATGGAAATGGAAAGTGAAAAAAAAAAACGGAAATAAGATAAAATCTATCGGATTTCCTTCTTTTTTTTTTTTGAGATGAAGCCGACTCTGAAAATGGCAAGAGGCGTGTCAATTTGACACATGTAGATGAGACTAATACGCTTTTTTTCACATATTTTTCAATAATAATATCACTGATATCAGGGGGATAATCCCTCATAAGGATGATACGAAAGATATTTCTGATTTATTTTCATTTTTTTTTCTCATTTTTTCGGTTTTTTCAAGAAAATAATGTAAATGGACCAAGTTGGTTCTGACGAAAAAAAAAATGGAAAAATCCTAAAAAATGTATTTTTTCCCAAACTCAAATCCCGAGTCCCTACAAGTTAGAGGTAAACAAAGATGATGAATATCAGTGATATTAAAATGATTTTTTTTTTCTAAATTTGGCTTCTCGGATGGGATTTATAGTAGAGAGTCACTTGCAAAACAATTTTAGAGGATACAAAAATAAGATCAGAATCAACCGATGCAAAACACGGAATTATTTTCTTGGGTTTTGATATTTTGGATATATCAAAATACGAAAATCGAAAATGCTGACTACGTCAGAAAACGGGAATGAGTTGAATTTTTTGATACAAAGCTAACGGAAGTGGAAATTTGATTTGGGGCCATTTGTATGAAAAAAAGCTTTTTCAAACAGTTTGTGAGTTTTCAGATAAAAGAATTTAACCGACGGAAACACAGAAATTTTGGCTCCCTCAGAGTCAGTTTCAGCTCATTTTCAGCTTTCAAATGGAGTTGAAAAATTTTTATTTCATGCTTCAAAGTCTGATCCACTACAAAATTGGCTCGTTGAAGTTGGCTCAAATGGGCGGTTTCTTGAGAGAAACCAATATCAATTGCAGCCAAGAACTCTAACGTCCACGAGTTTCAGAGCGCGGAAATTTGATGCGATTCCATAAAAGTCCCTCAAAATATCTAGGATGACCTCACAATTAGTCATCAGACACTTGACCTTAATTTCAGGAAGTTGGTATGAAGAAGGTCTCCTATCTGATCTGAGTGAAGTATTAGTACAAATGAGGAACTGAATATGAGCAACGTCAATGCATACGTAAGTGATAGATTCCAGAGTGAGCGTGATAAGAGGTTGCGAGTGAAATGTATGCTTCAAATGTAAATCGGACCGATTCTACTTTAGAAATGTATTCAGAAGGGTTGATATACCTTATAGACCGGGCATGTCATCCTTCCTAATATCCTCAGGTATCCTCAAACATTTCCCGGTATCCCAAGAAGAAGATTAACACACAAAAATTCCTCCCCGAGACGCTTTGAAAGCTCACTTTGGAGTTCTCTAAACTAGGTCTTACCATCAGTTGGAAGTTACGAAATATCCGTTCAGAACAGTATAAAAGAGCCGCCAGTCCTCCTAGCCAAAGACACTTATGTGTATGTGTCAAATGACCACTACTGCATTCTTCTTCTTCCCATCTCCTTCAAGCATTTTTCATCTTCTCCTCTCAGTGTCCCCTCCCAGTGGTTGTGTTGTCACAATTAGTGTACGTGTATCATGTCTGTGTCAGGTTTTTCTTGACTCATCCCTCCAGTCTCTGTGATTGACAGCAACACAGAGCCCTCCCGTTTTTTTCTCATTTCATATATCATCCCACTGATATCTTCTTACATTTGTTATTTTTAACAAATAACAAGAGAAAGGGTGGTGAGTCGACTTTTAAAAATTACGAAATGGAAACTTTCAGGAAGGAAATAATGGAAAATAAACTAACCGGTAAGCTTTCAGCTGGAGAGGCATGTCGAGTCTGAAATTATAAGCGTTTTTAGTTTGAGAAGGGGTTTTGAAGCGAAAATGACTAGAAAAAAAATAGCAAGAAATATTGGATGAAATGGAAGAATTGATTTTTAGTGATTATGGTTCCCTATTCCTGAGTCCCAAACGATCTACTGGGTTCCAAATTCTATACCCAGAGCCAGAGGGTTCTACCCAGGTTACAAAGATGCCGTACAGGTTTCAACAGACATTAACGAGTCTTGACGTCAAAAAAATAGGCCCAATGAAAAAAGGTGTTGCTAAGAATAAGAAGGTCCGTCTTTATATAAAGGAATCTAGACCTGGACCCCGGAAGGATCCCACGGATTTTAGTCAGTTTTGAAGGGCAAGACCCATTTTTTTCAACAGTATAAAATTAAAATTATCTTATATGCAAAATTAGGGGGATATCGGAATTTATAAATCTCAATTTCCACTTGGTTTTTGTTAATTTTCATCGCGGAATTATTGAAATTTGTAGTCAACCTGAGTTACAGTATGCTGCCAGTGGTCTAGAATCCGAGAAATCAAAGATTCATAATTTATGAACATACATATTCCTTGATTTTAATCCAAATATGTATACATTATTAATCTGTTTTTATCCATATTTTTCAGAAATTTCTTGATTAAAAAAAATATTTTTGAAAAGTCACAAAAAGAACAAAAGAATCTTATGAATCATCTGCTTGTAGAATCTGGGATCCCATATTTCATAGACGGTATTCTTCATTTTAATCAAAAATAATCATAATATGCATGGATCATTACTTGCTTTCTTGTTGAATTTTTCAGATGGTTTCTGATTGAAAAATGTTTTTCTTGAAAAGTAAAAAGATGAGAAGAAATGAACACATGAATCATGGACCACTGGTATTGTAGATGAGGTGATTTTAGGTTACTAAAAGGGACTTCCAAACTCTACTTCGAAACATTTAGAGCCATTTTCAAGTCAATTCATATTGTAAAATAAAATAAAAATGGAAAAATATGCCGAATTGAACTTTTTTTTCGAAATTTTCAAAAAGTAAGTGCGCGCTATGGCCGACCAAATATTTAGCCGAAATTTAGTTATAGCAATTTTTCGAAAATCGATAGCTGATGGTAAGGGAAGGATTATAACCATTAGAAAAAGCCAAATAAAATGGTCTAGACTCTTGAAATCAGGCTAATTTTCTAAGAAATACGTCAAAATTAACTATTAGAACAAAGAAAATCAGCCGGGATTTATTAGTCTGGACCTATTTTCTACATTGAATAAACGAATAAACTGAACACATGACCAGAAACCATTAGGAATGAAATTTCGAAATTGTTTTTCCCAAATTTCCGAATATTTTCGAATAATTTTAAACAAAAATAAACACTGACCGATCAAGATGATGTGGCACCTCTTTCTCGTGATATGCTTGTGTCCCACTGCAGCTGCATATTCCATAAAATATCGAATCTTTCCAAGAGTAGATCCAATCCATTTTGTACCTGAAAAAATGAGAAAATTAGGGTTGAAAATGTGGAAAAAGCAATTGAATTTAAGATTATTTCAAAGGTGAAATTCTGTCAGAAACGGGCTATTAGGTTGGCCGGAAAGAAACTCGCGCTGAACTTTTTTCAAACCTGTATCTCGGCTAGAACTGAAGATACAAAAAAGTGGTCAACTAGTAAAATGTGCAAAATTTTCTGATCAAAATTTTGTTAGTTGACTGCTTTTTGATATCATTCACTCTAGCTAAGATATGCAAATTCGCGTAAGCACAACTCTTTCGGGCCAGCCTAGTAGAAAAAGAAGAAAGCGGACAGGTGATTTTTTTTTCAGATTCGAGATGAAAAATTTGGCTTTACATAGTTCATATAATAATGGTATGAATGCCGAAATTTCAAGTGTAAGAGAAGAGGATTTCTCGACTTTTTCACCCCCACTCTTCACTTTTTTCACAGGGATTATGCTACTTTGATCTGTGTGTGTGTGTGTGTGTGTGTGTGTATTGGAACCGATCACATACTCTTGAGAAAAGACTATTCACAACTTCAAATGAAAAGATATGTACAAGTGGTTTAGGAAACTAAAAAAATTGAAAAAAAGGGTTTAGAATAAGGAAAATGATATTGAAAGTCTGATAGAAATAGTTAGGATGAAGCTGAAAATCTAGTAGAGGAAGAAGACAAAGTTAAAAGTGGGGGAATATGAAAAAAAACAGATTTGATAAAAAAACTGATAAAATTGAATCAGATAAAAAGTAAAAGCTCGGTTTTTGTTCTTTATATGATTAAAATTTACGGAAGAATGCACAAAAAATCCTTTAAATTTGGCTCTGAAACATGAAAGACTGGAATTTCAGACTTTTGCGGCGGGAAGACCATAGAAGTCGAAAATAACATTTAGTTGCAAAAATAGTATTTTGAAAAGTATGGAAATTTCAGAATTTTGTGACAAGAGAAAGTAAAAAACAATGTTAAAAAGAGATTGGGCTTTGGATGAAAAACTGTCTAAAAACTGGCTAAAAAAAGCACCGAAATACTCTGTCCGACCTACTTTTGTCTCCTTAATTTCGGCGGAAAATGAGGGAAAAAAGCACCAAAATTGAACCAAAAATCCACATCAAAATTACCCAAAAAGACCCGTTTGACCTACTTTTGTCTCCTAAATTTTTGGCCGTGAAAATAAGAAAAAAAATGTCCCGAGAAGAGAAGTAAATTGGAACATAATAATCGGTGTATATCTCTATCTATCTATCGTCAATTTCCATTTCAAGACCTAAGCCTTTCCCCGAGATAAGATCAAAATGAAACGGCCCGGGGAAAAAGAAAGAGAGAGAGAGAGAGAGAGATTTGAATCTAATTTCAATTTCTTATTTCACTTTTTATGTCATTTTCTTTTCATATTTTCCCCAATCTCGAGAATCATAAAATTCCAGATTCCCGATTTTTAGAAGGGGATAAATATGGATAAAATCCGCGAAAAAGAAATTTGAATAATTTTGAGGTTAAGGTCGCAAACTCGCTCTACTGGACTCTCAGTCCAATGGAGCGCGTTTGCTGAGTTGTTTTCAAATTCGTGTAATTTGAACCATTCCAAATCAATAAAAATAACAAAATTAAGTAGAAAAATATCCTGAAGAAGACCGGAAATCAAGGAGGAAAATCCACAAAAGTGGTTACTAGAAGACAAATACTTCAGAATAAAAAAAAAGGAAAAAAAGGGAAAGAAAATCCGAAACCACTTAGCCTCGATTTCTCTTTTGCTTCGTTCTTACTTTTGGTTTTGGTTTTTGAATTTAGAAAGGAAGAAAAAAATGGGGCTTAAAAAGGGAAATGGAGCAATTTGAGGGAAAAAAGGGAGGTGGTGTAGGTGGGGAGGAAGGAGGTTTTGGGTCGTACGGGTCACTTTTGAAGATCCAGGACTTACAGAAAATGTAAAATAGTTGCGGTTAGTTATCAATTCAACATTTTTGGACCATTAAACTAGAAAGTAGCTAAAAAAGGGATTGCATATCCAAAGCCTCTAGAAAAGTCAGGCTATCAGGATGCTGCCTTGCGTTTTAACTCAACAAACTTTTTGTCTAAAACTCATTCTTTTTTTGCTCAATATGTCAAAATTTCATAAATGGTTTTATAGATGAAAAAATTCTCTATCGATTGGTATAGATTGTGTCTATAGTTTAAGTTAAATTGTTGTATTAGGTTGGCCGGAAAGAAGTGAACTTTTTTTCAAATTTGTATATCTCGGCTGGAATTAAAGATACAAAAAAGTAGTTAACTAAAAAAGTGTGCAAAATTTTATGATCAACATTTTGTTAGTAGATCACTTTTTGATATCATTCACTCTAGCTAAGATATGCAGATTCTCGTGGAAATTTAGCGTGCATTTCTTTCGTGCCAATCTAAAAAAAAAAAAAAAAAAAATGACGAAAAACAAAGTTATGAAAATTGTTTTCTTTTTATCATTTTTTGCTGAAAAAGTTTATACAGAAACCATGAACTTAATTTATATCTAATCGATAGAAAATTTCGTGTTCTTCATATTCTTAAATAACATACTTTCAGAAAATGGTCAAGCTTCTGATGTAAGAAGACAGGTAGCTCAAGGGTTCTGTACAAACTGGAGAAAGCTGGGGAATCAGACAAAAAGAAACAGTTTAGAAGGAATATAAGAAACGAGATACCCTACGAAGAATATGATGACGGTAGGTAGGTTATGAGAAATAGGGGAAAAGAAATGAGGACCCAAGATTTAAAAAATGTTGGTGGGAAGTCAAATACAGAGTTTAGGTAAAATGGTGGTGGCCAAACCATACAATTTTTGTCATAGAGCAGATATTTATAGCTATTTGAAAATCTTGGACACAATAAAATAAGCCAAAAATATCCCAGTAACCAACAAAGCCAAGAAGATGAGTTCATGAAGATTCAATAGTGAGGTGGCCTGCCTACTTCAACAAAAACTCCAAAAATTTGACTCCAATTCTCATAAAATTCCAAAAAACTACAACAAAAACCCTCGAAATTCCATTCAAATGTCCTCTTATGTAAAACAGTAATGACATTTTGAATGTAAAAATGACCTCTACTTCTTACTTCTTCTTCTTCGAGACAACCTTCACATATTGTTGTCCATTTGGAAAAAGATGAAAAGGAGGAAGAAATGAAAGAGGGGAGGGGTCAATTGAAATGGTCAATTGAGGGAATAAAGAAAGAATAAAGAGCGGATGATGATGAGGAAAGGAAGGAAGAATAAGGAGGGAGAATATATGGAAGAAAAATGGGCGGAGCTTAAAGTGATGACAAGAATTGGAAGTTTATAGAGGATACAGTTCAGGGTTTTAAGGGTCTGGGAGTCCAAAGTCTGGAAAAATTGCATTTTAAGGGGGAAAAGTGAGCGGAGCTTAAGTTTATGACTAGAAATCGAAGTTTACAAGGTAGACTGTTTAGGGTTTTAGGGGTCTGGAAGTTTAAAATTTGGAAAATCTGCAACTTTGGAAAAAAAATGGGAGCCAAGAGAGAAAATTTTATAAAATTAGGGTCCTAAAACGGTCTAAAATTTCAGAACTTCTCCGATTTTTTTTGGAAGGAAAGTGGGTGGAGCTTGAAGTTATGACCAGAATTGGACGTTTATAAGGGAGACTGTTCAGGGTTTTAGAGGTCTGATGGACCGAAATCTGGAAAAATTGGATTTTTAGGAAAATAGGTGGGAGCCAAAACGGACCAAATTTTGATGAAAACGGGATTTTTCGTTTTAGAATGGTCTTGGAATTTCAAAACGACCAAGATTTTAGTGAAATCTGAGCTTTCTGACCGAAATTTCTGTGGAGATCATTCTGACACTTTTTCCAGATTTTCAGCCTTCTAAATACCTAAAATTTCATACTTCTCTACTAATAAAGACTCACGAAAACCACCCTACAATTACTGATTTTTCTCATGTTTCCCACAAAAAAAAGAAATTCTACAAAACAAAAAAAACTAGACCGATGCACAGCGTGAGACTTTTTTACTCATGATAAGAACAAAAAAGAGGAGAAGTAGAATTCCTTTTTTGTCCGAAATTGTAATCATCATATAGGTGTGAACATCGTGTTATAGTGGAAAAAAAGAAACTGATAAGAAGGTTTTTATGTTCATTGTAATGTTTGCAAGAAGAATAATTTTGAGGTAATTTCAGGGTTGCGTTGAGAAATTGTGAAATTTGTTGAAAGTAGAGTTTTAGTAGGGAGAATAGAATGATAATTACATAGTATTAAAAGCGATATTGAAGAATTTTTGGAAAATTAAATTTTAGGTTCGGAGAAGTTTCAACTGATTAGTATATGACTGGAAAGAAGATGCATTGATTTTGGGAATGGTAGCTGAACACTTTTACTAACTTCCATAACTCAACTAGAATATTAGATAACAAAAAGTGTTTAACTAACAAAATTTTAGCCGAATCTGTGGTTAACATTTTATCAATTGATCATTTTTTGATAACTCTTGCTTTAGCTGAGAAAAAGAGGTTAGCAGTTTTTAGCCTTGACGGCTTAAAAATTCAATACTTTTTCAATTTTTCTTTCCTAGTTTAATTCAAATTTTCAAAGCTCAAAATTAGGTCAAAAACGTTTTTTGGTTCTTTGCAAAATTTATAATTTTCAAAAGTTAAGATCAAAATAGGCAATGTTTAGGCAATGTCAAGGTTTAGGAATGACTAACATAGGCGCTTCCGTCTGGAGGGGCTAAAAGTTTTAATAGGTGGATTTCAGCTTTGAAAGTGGCGGAGCTGAACTGTATTAGGAATTTGAAATGGAATTAGAAGTTGTTATAACTTTTCTTTTAATCCCTGAAAGTACTAATCTAGACTTATAAGAAAGTTAGAATACAGTTGACGGAAAGTCTACATTTCGAAAATCAATCTGTTGAAGAAATGTCTATACTAGTTGGACATTACATAAAAGGGGATTTAGTTGGTCGTTTCACAGTTCTTCAAAAATATGCTATTCTATACAAGGTTTTTCTCTGAACCACAATCCCAATTCTCCAGAAAACTGTAATAGCACTATCAAAAACTGTTCTAGCAAAAACCAAAAAATGTATAAAGTTATAATGAAGATTGAAAATGTAAACATGACAGTTTTTTCCTATCTCTCTCCTTTCTACAACTTCTTCTTCTTTTCCCCATCAATACCTTTTAGAACAACAACAAAAATGACCAAAAAGGTGTGTTAGAAGGAGGGGGAGAGAGGACTAGGCGGAACGAAACAGACGAGAAGAACAAGAACATGAGAGAGTGAGAGACGCAGAGAAAGAAACAGAGAAAAAGGGAAAAGTATCGGGAATAAAAAGGAGAGTATAATTATGGGAAAAAGAGGGAATGGAACGAAGAATATTATTATTATGTTGATGACCGGCTTCTTCTCAGCTTTTTTTCACAATTCGAAAAAAGGAAGGGGAACAAGAGAAGAAGAATGGAACAGTAGTTTGAAATTAGCACCTTTCTGGAAAGGCAGAATTACGCAAGGAATGGGATAAAATAGGGGTTTAGAAGGGAATGGGGACTTGGGAGTAGTTACGAAATGGTCTAGAAATCGAGAAAACAATAGGGGAAAAGGTGGAGATTGGAGCGAAATTTTGTGTTGAAAAGTCAAAAAGTGCAGATAAATATGGCAATTTTCCAGAATGATTAGAAAGTTTTAGGAATGCTTCAAGTTTCAAAACGTCAAATTGTGCCCTTCAATTACAGGTTTTATGATATAAAAACTTTGACTGGCTCAGAAAATTGGATCTGTAGGGATCTGCCCAATTCAATAGAGACCAATAGTTGGATGTCAAAAACTACACAGATGAATATATTTTTTGCAGGATCAAAAAGTTTGTAACATTTTTACATTTTCGATATTGCGATAAAGTTTTCGATATACCAACAGATTGAAAAAATTTAAAGTTGGTTAACTTTCAAAGATTTTCCAAAAGCAAATAGTAAAATTAGCTGAAAATGTAATTCACAAGAAGTAGAGAAACAAACTACGCCAACCTCAAAAAAAAACCAATTCTAATCCAAAAAAACAGAAGAAGCTTCCAAAAACTTGAGAGAAATAAGAAAAACTGTCAAAATTGAATTCACTTCTATTGGAAAATGCTTTGAAATCTCGATTGGCCCAAATAGAAAAAGTCCGAAAATAATGTTAGAAAATTATCAAATTCCTTAGAAAACCACTTTTTTGCTTTTAGGTTTTCTATAAATAAAGACTACTAATTTTTGAAATTTGAAGAAATTCGAGTACAAAAAAGTGGCGAAAACTGTGTGAAAACCCCTGTGGACAAAAGCATTCCTCAACCTCTACAGAAACAAAAAACTCCTCTGGTTCCCCTTTACATTGCTTACTTGTTGCTAGCTAGTCACCCCCCTCTAAGTTGACCTGATTCACCCCGTTTTCTTTCTCATTTCCTCTCTCTTTCTACTAAGCCTTTCACCCTACTTCCTATGCTAATATTTGTCTAATGCATGTACCTTCTCCACTAGGTGATAACTAGGTGATAAGTCAAAAAAATGTATCCATTGGAAGGGGGAGAGAGAGAGAGAGAGAGAGAGAGAGACTGACAGACAGACAAACAGACTTACAAACAGACATAAAGACAGACAGACAAACAGACAAAAAAAACAGACAAACAGACATACAGACATACAGACAAGCAGACATACACACATACACACATACAGACATAAATACAGACATGCAGACATACAGACATACAGACAGACAGATAGACATACAGACATACAGACATACAGACATACAGGCATGCAGACATACGGACATACAGACATACAGACATACAGACATACAGACATACAGACATACAGACATACAGACATACAGACATACAGACATACAGACATACAGACATACAGACATACAGACAGATAGACATACAGACATACAGACAGACAAACATACCGACCGACAGACCGATAGACCGACATACCGACAGACAGACAGACCGACAAACAGATAGACAGTCAGAGAAGCAAAAACTTGCAAATGTAATGTTTTCAGAACATGTGTGTTATATTGGGTAATCAAATTAGAATAGACCACCCATTTATGTTCCAATCTTCCCTTTTTTATTCTTGTTTTTTTCCCTTTTTTTTCTCCCACCAAAAAAAATAAGTTTGTCGCTTCTTCTCCTACTATAAAAACTGTTTTTATTGGGAGAAAGAAACGAGTCTCAGCTTCTTCTCTTTCCATTTTTAGGTCGTTTTACTCCTCGTGTTTTCGAGAGAAAAATGAAAAGGAGGACTGGAATTTTCGCGAAACGGTTTCAGATGGAAAATTGAAATTAAAATGAAAAATAAAAAAATAGAGCATGTAATATGGTTTTTGAGCTGTTGAAAATAAGAAGGTGTAAAGAAAATGTAAGGATTTAGGAAGTTCAGTCTTTTTGAAAGAAAAGATCCTTCAGAAATGCTTTCTCAAGAAAACTTTTTCAAAAAAATGCTTTTTCAGCAAAAGCGCTCTACTGAACATCGGCAAACTTTTTGAACGATCAGTATACAAGCACTTATGAATGGGCTGTTTAAATCGCACTGATGTTTTAGGAGTGCCCTTATACTGGAGGCACTATATTGGAGGCACTAATATTGGAGGCACTAATATTGGAGGCACTAGGCTTCTAAGCTATTGGAGCAAGCTAGTTATAACAATTTGCTTTTTACAAAAATGATCTACTTTCTGTCACCGGAAATATTCTGGTGCTTTTTGATGTCACAAAAACAAAATTCAAAGCGGAGAAATCCATAAATCTTTCACTTATCGGATTTTAAGTCTGAAAGCATACCAAACGCGGTTTTGTAAAACTCGAATTATTTTTGAATGGGTTCGTAAAGAAAATAAGAAATTGCTATAAAATGAAGTGCAGTAACACTGCTTTTCAATTGCAGGTCTAAAAAAAAAGCTACAGGAAAAATTTTTAATAACCTGGAAACGGTAGGACTAGTGCTATTCACTTACATGTTCCACGATACCCCTCTTAAAATCGGAATTGCGGAGTATCGTTTACTGGGTGGAAAATCATATGTCATATGAAAAGGAAAAACAAAAAGAAAATAAATTTGTATTCTTCTCAGCCAGCCAAGAAACAAACAAGAATCATTATGGAATTTGTTGCCGAAAAGTATCGAACCGAAAAACATAGATTCTTAGGGCTTTTCTCTGTCATTTTCCTGTTCCTTTCAATTTCCATTTGTCTTTTTCTCTAATTCTCTCATCATCTAACACTATTTCTTCAAATGGTTCTCTTATCAGTTATCAATCCCCTCTCTTCTCCTCTCCAATTGGCATCTTTTATATGGCAAGAGAGAATGAGTGGTTGAAGGAGAAGAACGATGAAAGGAAAAGAGATGGGCGGTTATTCGAAGAAAAAAGAAGAAGGAAAGATTGAAAAGATAAATGGTGATTGCGCGAAAAAATAACAAGTTGAGATATGATATGACACTGGGCAGAAGAAGGCGAAAGAAGAAGAAGTGATAACGGAAGTGGTTGGGAGAAAAAAGACAAAGAGAAAACTGGCAAGTCAAGAAAAAAGTTAACTCTGAAAAGTTTCATTATTTAGAAAGGAATGAAAGAAAATAATTTTCTGTGAAGCTCTGACAGTGATAATCAATGAAAAGTTATAAAGGCTCCACCCACTTTCAGCAGATTTGAACGTGTTGAAAAAAGAACTGACTTTGAGAAATTCCCCCCCCCCCCCCCTTCCCCCCGGAATGGTGTTATTTCAGAGCTCAATTAAGTGATGAACCTATAAAAACTGGATTAGGCTCCGCCCACTTCTTCTGCACAGAATGGGCGGGGCTTATGCAAATCTGAAATCATTCTACAAAGTTTCAGTTCGTATAAAATTGATCACATAAAACCGAGCAATTTATAAAATAAAACGTCCGATCGCTCGCACAAAAATCAAAATTGGCTCCGCCCACTTTTTTTGCCTATAAGTTCTGATATTATTGGCGGGGCCCAGGTACAAATAATAAAACCTAAATAGAAGATTTTAATCTTAGAAAGTACCAAAAAAAACAAATAGACTCCTCCCACTTTTGCACAATCTCTCAGAATTTGCAGAATAGGCTCTAATTTATTGCGTTGTTCGAGAGAGAACTCCGATTTCTCGAAGTCGACTTTCAGCCTGGTTTTTGGAATGATCGAATTCTCTAAAAATTTTCAGCCCATCAAAAAATCTGACGAAAAAGAATTTCCCTTTCCCGTAGAACAAAAGGCAACATTTCCACACACCAGAAAAAATTCCGTTTTCTTATCATCATCGTTCAAAAGAACATAAAACTCCATATCAAAATGTCTGCGTGTACGATTTTTGAAGTCGAGAAAAATGCAAAAAAAAATCATCATGATGGGAAACGAAAGAGAGGGGACAGAGGGAGGAGGACCGATGGGAGGGAATATGAAAGAAAAAAGAAACTGACTCATAAAACTATGAAAATGGTTGAGAGTGAAAATGGTGCTTTTTTAGGAGTTTCAGGTGGCAAAGAGAATGACCAGTACTATTTTCGGCATTCTGAAAGGTTTTGGCTTGGATTTGAGAAAAAAAATGTGATGTGAAAACAGACGTTAAAAATGCTAAAGCTTTTCAGTTGATTTATCATTATGAGAGTTTTATCATTAAGGCCCAACATTAAAAGACAGAATCCTGTCAGTTAATTTAAAACCGAAGATTTTCAAAATCCCTTTTTTTCAATTTCGTTTTTTTAGCCTTTGCAAAGTATTGAAGATATAATTAACTCCTTAAATTAAGAAAAAAACAGTGATGAAAATATAATATACTGATCAAAAGTAATGAGCATGAAAATGTGTGAATTTCCAAAATTTTGCAGAAATAAACGGAATGAAAAATAACCCAAATTGGATTTTTGCCTTTCCGACGGTTAGAAAAGAACCAACACTGTTAATAGTGGTTTGAAAACTTCAGAAGCTCTATGATTAAAAAATTTGACAAAGAAGTGAATAAAAGTATGAAAAGTATATGTTTTGTGCCCAAGTTGTCGAAAACCTTGAAAAAAAGTTTCTAAAAAAAAGGTCAAATTTTTCGAAAATATGCAAAAAGCTTGTGAAATCCAACAGAATGAAAAATACGAAAATCGACAATTAAACGTATCAAATTTATGATTCTGGGCTCTAACTCAGAATAATCAACTAGAAATCATATAATTTTGTAGATCTACCAAGCGAATCTCTCTAAAAACCCCAAAAAACCAAAATTTTCAAAAAATTTGCAAAAAAAAAATAAACAAAACGAAAAATTTTCAACAAGACACTTGTCCACATACACACACAGTGGTAAAACACATTTGAAGAAAAATTTGATGATGATGGTGATGATGAGATGATAAGAACAGTGAGAGGAAACAGTGTTCAATCTGGAGAGAGTGTTAGAGATAGAGAGAAAAAGAGAGGAGAAAACAAGTACAAGGACAGGTAGGAGGAGGAGGACACGGACAGTGGGGAAGGAGAAATCGAGAAAAGGGGGAGGGGGAAGAAATGGTAAAGATAAAGATCAAATGAAATAGATAGATATCATGGAATGGACAAGATTGGAAAGAAAAACATCGGGAGGAAAATGTTGCGTTTTTTTTGAGAAGAGAATGTCCTAATTACACAAAAGAACTAACTATAAAAAAAATGAGAGGGCGGCAAAATAAAGAAGAAGAACCGTTAACAAGTATGTGTTTACTTATTTGAAAAAATTTCGAAAAGGAGGAATTATAAGAATTCGATTGGTGCAAAAAATAGCTAGTAATAAAATGGCATTTATTAGGTTGGCCGGAAAGAAATGCGCGCTTAACTTTTTTTCGAATCTATATATCTCGGCTAGAATTAGAGGTACAAAAAAGTATTCAATTGATAAAATGTGCAAAATTTTATGATCAACATTTTGTTAGTTGATCACTTTTTGATATCACTCACTCTAGCTAATTTGTGCTATTCGCGTAAACGCGCATTTCTTCCGGGCCAACCTAATAGCAACAAAAACAGATTGCGAACGTTTACAAGTGTTGTTTCGTTGAAACTTTAAGTGTACTTCGAAAACGGTTCACAAAGTGTGAAAACGATAAAATAACCTCTGATAAAATGACTTGGTCATTCGATCTTAACTTCACAATGGCACGCATTGGAGAGGCTTGACATTACATTCCGGGGGCGATCTCATAAAAAAAACTGTTCACAAGTAAGAATTTGAACAGAAGAAATTTTGAACAGAAAAAGTGTACTTTAAAGTAGACAGTTTTACAGAAAGACAAGTTCAAATGAAGTGACCTCTAATAAAGTGGCGTGACCGCTTTCTCATAATTTCTTCATCACATGTGATAGATGTTTTAGATGATATCACAACCTACATAGATTTCATAATTACACCAATGTTTGTCAAGTTTATGACCAAATGTTTTTCCGCTTGAAAATGAAAAAGAATAGTCAGTTTTAATCTCTAGGTTCGTAACAAATTTTACAATTTTTAGTGAAATGTATGATTCGTTTTCATCGTAACAGTAGCTTGCTCACGTTCTATGACAACATTGCCAATTTGAGCTTTATTTTTCCAATCTTCTGAAATAAACGCTCTGTCAAAAACTCGTCGGAGCTCAGCCGATTGGAGGCTAGAAATAAACGGAAATCTAGCCAATGCAGCTCCGGCTTAGTACACCCCAAATGGGACCAGGAACTGATGGACTCTAATTTCTGAACATGATCTAGATGAAAACTCAGTTAATTTTTGACCATGATTTGAAGATTTCAAACTATAGGACATACCAGTTTTCAAATAGGAGGAAATATTTCCAATTTTACAGAGAGGTGAAAACTCAGATTTCAAAAAAAGCAAGAATTCATTTCAACAAAAAAGGCATGTCCAAAAAAACCAAATCCCATGAAAAAACAAAAAAAAAGCAGTGAAACCGTGTCATTCCGTTTCTTTTTGCTTGTTCTTGCCTCCTCCTGCTCAACAACTGAACCTGACAATCCGTTTCTTCCGTTTTCTCATACGAAAAGAGAAGAGGAAAAGGGCCATGAGGGGCCATGTTTAACTAAAGGATTTCTTGTGTATGGTGTGAGCAACGAAGGAAGGGAGAAGAAGAAGAAGGGGGATGGGAACTACAAGTAAACAGTATGCAAGATGAGGAGAGAGAGGAAATGTAAAGGAGGCGAGAAAAAGTAGGGGGAAAGGGCGGAAGCATCAAAGAAGGAGAACACATTTAGGGAAGGGATGGGATGGGTAAGGAAAGTATAGTTATGGTGATATTAGAAATTGGTTAAATATTTATTATTGACCTATTTGGAACGGGTGGAACTGATAGAATTACTATTAGGTTGTTTCATAAGTCTTTGACACTTTTCAGTAGGATTTTTGAGGAACCTGAATTTTCGCTTTGTGCAGAGGATTCATTCTGGTTTTGAACCAATATATAGGGACACTTATTGTCTTCAAAGAAATGTTTTGGCATTGGGCCCCTCTCTCTATCAGAGGAGATACAAAGCTTTTAATGAACATAGTTATTTTTGTGATTGGGGATCATATTATTTTCAGATCTGAAACTACACCTGGAATTGCACCGGGAATGTTTTTATTTTGGATATAGTATACCGCGGATATGTGTATCTTAACATAAAAATCACACGCCTCCTTCTTGCATCATTCATGAAATATCATAAATTGAAAGCGATCACCATGACTTCATGGTGCCAAAGTTTAAGATGGTCCAGCAAAAACTGGCAATGGCCAATCTTCACCTGACCTTGACCATTTTTGGTCCATAACAATGGTTGTTCAACCTCATATTAAGGAGAAACTATTGACTTCCATTCCAGTTAAAAATTCAAAAAGAATATGATCAGTGTTTTTTCTCAAAATTACGCCACTGAAATCAAGGCTCATCAGCGACGTTTTGGAAAGATCGGGTCATATCTGAAGTTTGAGAAACAAAATTATTGTTTTGTTTCAATTAATTTGTAGCCTCAACATTCCTATTTATATGCGCAAAAAAGCTTAAAAAGAAAACAGCAGGTTCCGGAAATACACTGAATTTTCCGACGCTACTCAAATCCGAGCATAACTCATTCTCTAGGGTGTATCTCAGAGAGCACTGCCTGGATATAATCGAAAACTTGGGGGGGATATACTACAATAGTAGTGTATTGGTATACAAAAACTAGAGGTGCATAACTCCTTCTCATCTTGTTGTGGAAGATCGTTCAATATTTTTGTGAAAAGTGTCAAATACTTATGAAACAACCTAATAGAATTTCGATAGAAAGTTTCGGACAATTTCAAACATTTTCAGAAAATGAGTACCTAGAAATCTAGACTTTGGGAAGTGTCAAAGGATATTTGAAAGCAGAAGACACTAATAATCTAATGATTTCTGATCTTATTGATTCATGTGAAAATTATCATGTTTGAGCTATTTTGGAGCTGGATCTAGCGGCAGTATAGTCGCAAAGTCAAGGTAAAATACAGATTAGGCCCTGCTTTGTCCTTCAGAAAAGGTTGAAAGTTATCAAGCAATTGTCTGTATTACTACTTGCGTCTGGATTTTATCGGAATCAGTAAAATGAAACTAGACGCATCACTGTTTTTGTTAGAACTCCTATCACTTGAAAGAGATTGTATTCTCCTTTCGAAATTCAAAACTTTTTTTGGTTTTTCAAGCAGTTTGACTCGACTGATATCATTCAAAAGGACATGTCCCAATTGAAAATGTTCGAAACTTGCAAAATCAAGAACAAAATAGTTTTTGTCCATATTGCAAATACATCTGTCGTCGTACACAATATGAAAAATTACAAAATCCTTTTCACTTTTACTATTAGGTTTTTTTTAGTGAATTTGAGTCGTATTCTAGGAGTTTAAGAGGAGCCGCGAAGCGACACGCAACACGTTCAGTTCAAAAAAGGGAGAAAACTCGAAGCTCGCTCAAAATCAGCAAAAGACAATTTCTTGACTCGTACCAGCAAAAATGTCAAAAATAACTGAAATTTGAGGCACAAAAATACCTTATTTTCTGTTTTAGAACTGAGAAAACATACGTAAACTCTAGAATTATTTATTACGTATTCTTGTTTTTCCCATTCAAACAACCAAGAAACCAAGCCAAGAGTGAACATCAGAACACATTACTAATTTTGACTCCCTAACAACGGAAGAAGCCTTACAAAATCCATTTCCAGAACTGAAAATAGTTCTGAAAATTTCAGAATTTTCGTTAAAAAAAACTGAGAGAATAGCCGGAAGCCACAAAAAGAGAGATTAGCTAAAAAATTTTAGAGCTATGGATACAAAACTTTCTCTTTTTCTAACTTCCGTCTGGCTACTCTCGAAGCTGAAAACCATTTCTGATACAGACAAAAGAAAAAAAAACTAAAAAGGCGTCAAAAAAATCAAAATCAAGTATTTTAGTCTCTCTATAAAAGGGGGGAGGGGTTGTAAAAATCGCGAAAAACTGCGCCGTGCCGACAAAAAAGGTGTGTAATGAATGAATGAAAAGAAAACATTGAGAAAAAGATGCGGGCTGAGAAGAAGAAGAAGAAGACGTGACGACGGAGGGGTACTTCAGAAGACACTGTTTTGTAGTAGAAGAAGTAGGAGGTGAAGGAACCAGAAAGTTTTCAAGTAGTTCCTATTTGGTTGGGAAAGCAAAGATTCGGAGATGAAAATGTCATAACCTTGGAACAAGGGGGGAGTCGGAGAAAAATGGATTTAGAGGGTTTCAATATTGGATTTGAAAACTGATTTTTAAAAGAATTATGAGCCAGTTTTAAGGTGGTTTCCGGCATCGTTTTAAAGTTATTTCTCTAATGGAAAGTATGAAAATTTAGTTCCAGTAACACTTCAAGTGGCTTCAAATGATACAAAATAGAGTTTGTATCCGCTGGCCTAGAATCCGACAAGTCGAAAATTTGTTGGTGCACTTCTTCACTTCGATTTTCAAATATGCTTGATTCGCTAGTTTTCTGCGAATTTTTCGGACAGTTTCCTAGATAAAAAATGGAAAAAGATTATCAAAAATAAAGAGATGAGTACAGATATCGTTCACTTGTCGGATCTTAGGCCAGCAGGTTCTAAGCCATCAACACTTTTAAAGGTGGGGGGACATGAAAGCTTTGTAGACTTTTTTGTAGACTTTGTATGCATTTTGTCGTCAGATGTGGTGCATACACTAATTTTTCAATTTTGATTATTTTCAAGAAAACCAAAAACCATTACCATCCAAAGGGTCGAACTAAGCTACCGTACGGTTTGCGAGCCGGCCGCGTTACCGGCTGAGCCACGGGGGCCAAAACGCGGCCGCCCTTTCTTTGCACCTATGAATCTGCCTCTCGCGTTGAACAATCTAGATTGGGTGATAACTCTCACTGCTCACTAGTTACGATTATCCGGACTTTCAATATGTGTTTAGAATGATCTATTCTTCATAATAGACAAGTAACTAAAAATTCAATTTTTTCATGTCCCGCCACCTTTAAGTTTGTTTTGCAGTGTTCCTTTATTAAAAGGTATTTTTGAGCAAGTTCTTGGACAAAGAACCAGCTTAAATGAAACCCAATTCTCACTCATATGAACAGAACGAAGTTCCGGCAGAAGACTTGAAATTGTTCAAAAAGTTTATCTATAAACGGACCACAATAATTAATTTTTTGAGCTATTGTCTTTATTTTGCTGGTCTTGGAATTTTTTAGAACTAAGCAATTTGGAAAAGAAACTCGAAAACAGAATTAGGATGCTTTATTGAAAACGCGTTAGGCTTTATTCTTCTAACTATTTACCCAAATCTTTACAAATTTCGCTATCCATAAAGCAAGAACATACCTCCAAAACGCAAAAAATACATCGAAATCTCTTCTCGACAGCATTATTCCCCCAGCTAGCTTACACAATATAAAAATACAACTGAATCAACTATACATGTGAATCTCCAGAATCCCGAAATCAATAAAAACAAAAGATCTCCCCTTTAACCTGGATTCCTTCCTTCTGTTTTCTTTTCCTCTCACCTCCTCAATTTGAAATTACCTATCAAATCATAAATGACCTCTCGTTCCCTAAACAAGGTGCGTCTCTAGAAGAGGGGAGTTTTAGGAAGGTCGAATTCGGGATTGGAAGAAATCAAAGGGAAAAAAGAGAAAAAGGGACGACGAGCGGCGCGGAATACATAATTAGTAGCAATCGGTTTAATAATTGGGCGCCATTTCTCTCTCATCTTTTGTCGGGAGTTTATTTATTTTCTCTTTTCACCTTCTTCTTCTTCTATGGATGTTTTCTACGTGGAACTGAATATACTGTTTTGGGGATGATGAGAAGAAAAAGGGGATAATAAATCAGGAAAGTGGATGAATGGTACCAAAAAGATTACAGTGGAATCGTTTAGTTACAAAAGTACATATTTAGGATTTGGGCATTTGAAAAGAAATCGCAAAGCGAGCAGGGGCTGAAATTTCAAAATAATTGTTTGGTCCTACAAAAGCTCCAACATTCAGGGAAGAAGTTCGAGAGCAGTTTCAAATACTGTTTTGGAGATGATGAAAAGAAAAAAAGGAGACGATAAATCAGAAAACTGACTGGAACCCGTATGCTTGAAAGTAGGCTGTTCATTTGCGAAAGTACAGTTTGCATTTTGAGGTGGAGGTGAACCGGGCTGAAAAATTGTCAACCCTAAACCGTACAAAATTATCACAAAAAAGCACAGCAGAGACCATCGAATTTCAAAAGCCCAGAGCAAGCCTCTCCAAGAACAGAAAAGCCAGTTTAAAAGCAGGCTCAAAGTCTACAAAAGGACTAATTGTTTCATAAGTTTCGTGAATTGTTTGAGAATGTCGCAATTTCTTTTAAATAAATGAAAAGAACGCTTCTGAGCAATATGTATAAATAAGAAGAGCATTTTTAAGTGGAGAAGTATGGTAAGTTCTAAAACTCCCAGTTAGAAACGGCATCATAGGTTGGCCGAGAAGAAATGAGAGCTGAACTTTTTTTCGGATTTATATATCTCGGCTGGAGTTGAAAATACAAAAAAGTGGTCAACTGCTGAAATGTGCAAAATTTCATGATCAACATTTTGTTAGTTGATCACTTTTTGATATCATTCACTTTAGCTAAGATATGCAAATTTGTTTAGCGTGCCTTTTTTTCCGGCCAACATAATATGTTGAGCTGCATGAATCTGAAAAGCAAGTTAAAGTAAGTATGGTAAGTTCTTAAATTTCCGGTCAAAAACGGCATAAGATTGAATTGAAGTAGAGTACCAAGTGCATAACTAAGTTAAAGGATAAGGCTCACCATGGAAGTTCGGTTTCCTGCTTCAGTTGATTCTTTAATACTTGCTTTTAGTAGTCAACAGTCGCTTGAAGACAAACGGGATGGCTCTTACCTGAAATATGAATCCATTGTGCGAAACTTTCTAACAAGCATTAACAAATTTCGAGTTTAAAATTTAGTCACCCCAGCTGATCAAAAAACTCTGAACTATAGCCGAGAGGAATTTCAGAGTGTCGTCGCAGGACCAGTTGAACAGTTCAGATCATATTGTGAGCTTAAAAATTGCGCCCCCCACAGATAATTCACGATATGGCCGAGTAAAGAAGCTAAAAGAGCCTTTGTCTGTGGTTTCAGTTCCGACTATTCCAGCTTTCCTTTCTTGGTCATATCGATGAGTTATCCGTGGGTCGCACTGGCGCAATTTTTACGCACACAATACAATAAATCAAAAATTGAAATTGAAAAAATTTTCATACTAGCCTCTGCTAACAAGCCTATACAAACTTTACAAAATGCCACCTCCCCTCCCCCACCCATCGCCACCTGTGTGAACGTCACAAAAACGAAGCATAAACCCATAAAAACTAGTAGTATGCATGTCCGTTTTTCCCTTGTAAGCCCCCTCCATGTGTCCATGCGTTTCACTTTGGCTATCCATCATACCAGATACGGTCAGTCACCGTCCCGAACTGTGAACAGAAAGCAGATGGAAAGGGAGGGGAGGGGAGGGAAGGGGGGAACAAAAAAGAACCGGACGGATTTGCTAACCTCCCCCCCCCCTGTAGGTAAACGTTAGAGCGGACAATGTTAGGACATGCATAAAAGTTATGATATTTGGAAAGTGAGATCCTTTAATAGAAGGGCATGATTCAATTTTTCCAAGGCCAAAGGCAATTCAGTTCCCAGTCTGATCTTGGTTGTGGACTTGGGTCCTGTAATAGAAGGGCACGTGAAACTTTGACTCAGGTCTTTCCAGGATAAAAACAGTCCAGTTGAAAGTGTGATCCAAGTGTTTGTGAAAATCGGCCCTGTAATAGAATGGCATGCAAATCGCGTCGCTTCTAGAGAGCAAGGTTATATGTTATCGATCGGTTTTCTAGAAGAATTCGAGCTTTTGGAATATCCTGTAATAGAAGGGCACCCAAAACTTCGATGCAAGTTTTCCAGGATGAAGGCAATTCAGTTCCAAGTGTGATCCAAGTGGTTGGGTAAACAGGTCCTGTAATAGAAGGATCTATTGGTTTAAAACGTCTGGCTTCTAGAGAGCGAGAATACAGACTATCAAGAGGGTCCATAGAGCAACTCGAGCTTCTCTTGGAGATCCTGTAATTGAAGGGCACCCAAAACCATTGGTTTTAATTTTTTGCGAAATGAAGTCGAGAGCTCCTTATGTTGAGTAACCTCTGTCCCATCCGAGCCTCGATTTTAGCTATTGGAGTTTTTAAAGACTGCCCTCATAATAAAAACTTTTCCCACAACTAACCTTCCTGTTATTCCCTCCACGTCCACCATCAGTTAGCCTTCCTCTTAATTTCGCAATCCGATTAGTCCTCACTGATCCTTTCCCCCTCTCCTCCTCTCTTCCACTGGGGGCTAATGTCCATTCGATTGGGGGCTATAAAAAAGATCGGAAAAGTAATTGAATCATGAATCGAAAAATAAATGGAACAGGTGTGATGTCATCTCAAGTGGAAGGCAATGGGATAAGGGATTTAATGAACTCTGATGAGTGATTAGCGGATGGGGGGTTACGTGACTTTTTGGAAAGTTTATCGGTAATTTACTTTTTTTTTATATTTTCTTGGAGTCATTATCAGTGATGTGAGCCGATAAAAATGCCTGTAACAAAAAAATCTGTAAATAAGCCTTGTATGGAAAATGAAGGCTTCAAAGTTTTTGCAATCAATCAATTGATTCTAAGCTTCCAAAATTTAACAAAGATCTCATCACTTTAACCGTTTTCGGTTACCGAAAGAAGTTAATTGGATATTACTCACAAAATTTTCTGTACTATTACAATTTCAAGCAAATCTGCAGAATCCCAAGACCAAGTGATTACTAATCTCATGATTGAAAGTACCATAACACTGTCAACATCATAATATGATTAGTATCTGAAAACTTGAAGTATAAAACTAATAGATATATACAGATCCATAAAAAGAAGTTAGAATCGTAGGAGTATAAAAGAAAAGAATATAGATAGATGATGAAGTGATGGGAAAGTTTCAGCTTACAGAGATCCTGTAATAGAAGCGCATCCCATTGCTTCTGCTTTAGAGGGTATATCTCAGTTATCATTTGAGATATCAAAAAGTAATCAACTAACAAAATGTTGACCGTAAAATTTCGCACATTTTACCAGTTGACTACTTTTTTGTATCTTTAATTCCAGCCGAGATATCCAGATTCCAAATAACTGTTTTCTATAGGTACTTCACAAATTTACTTTTTCTCCTCATATTTTTTCAGAATTTTCAAAGCAAAACCTAAGAGAAGCCGTCCTAAAATATTACAATTTTTACTTCAATTTTCAAGCCCCTAGCTCGTCCTACCCCGCTCTTGCACGGATTTAGCGATAGAGCGCGATTTCCATCCGGTCTGATCCACGACCATTCTAGACCACCCATCCAGGTGTCAAAGTACCCCTAAAAAGTGTGCATCATTGTTGTATCATCATGATATATTTGCACTTTCCACCTCATTCACTTCCACTTCCTGACCCACTTTTCCTATCCCCCTTCTCTTCTTCCTTCCCTTTCTTAGTCCCCCATCTTTTCATCTCCCCCTTATCCCCCTTGTCATTTCCTGTCGTCTTTTAAGGAATAAAAGATGAGACTTATATCTCTTAATTTTTGCGTTTTTGTATCGTTTTTGCAAATAAAAATTGCCAAATCATCCTCTCTCCTTCCGCCCCAGAGGGGGAGACGTGTCAATCATTTATCTCTTTCTCTCTAGTTCATTTCGGAAAGAACTGGGAGACAAGAGGGAGAGATAATGATATTAAGTGGCTAAGGATATATGGGTTTAGGATTGGATAAGAGAGAGGAGTACACGGAAGAGGAGGGAGAGGGAAAGTGTCAGGTTTAACACCTTATCTATATGTTTTATATGATAGAGAAAAAGGATAGTTTCTTGATCTTTTCTGGATTCTTTTTTGAAGATTTTTCTTGCAGAAATCCAAAAAACAGTTTCCAAGTTTTCTCACTTATTTTCTTTTTTTAGGCTTTTTATATTATGTTGAAAGAAATGCGCGCTAAACGTTAACACGAATATGCATATCTTATCTAGAGTGAGTGATATCAAAAAGTGGTCAACTTACAAAATGTTGATCATGAAATTTTGCACATTTCACTAGTTAACCACTTTTTCGTACAGTGGCGGGCAATGGTGAGTGTACCTCTGAACTTTCGTCAATAGCTCATCAGAAACAACTCCGATTGGTCTAAAAAAATTTTTGGGTGCTCCTGAGTGACCCTGGAGTACCCCCAGATGTTTTTGAAAAAATAAATTTTCTTCGGATTCTGAAGTTTTTCGACGAATTCTGAATTCGAAAAATCCAGAATAAAAATATTTTTTGGCTCTTTCAGAATTTATTCTAGTTGTGTCCAAAACATTGCTAGAGATCCAAATAAACATTTTTTGACGTTAGATCGCAAGTTGATTTTGTGATTCCGACGTCAGAACTCCAGAAGTCCGAATATTGATCTTCACTCGGGACATCATAACGTGGCTAAAAGTGATCAGATCGGGATAAAAAATGATTCCTGTACAGATTCGAAGTCACTGAACAAAATGAAACTAGTTTTGAAAGTTTTGGAAAATACTATTTTTCGTGTTTTCTACAGAAGTCTTGATTTCATGAAATCTTGAGAACAAGTGGAAAAATAATATTCTCCAAAACTTTCAAAACTAATTTCATTTCGTTCAGTGACTTCGAATCTGTGCAGGAATCATTTTTTATCCCGATCTGATCACTTTTAGCCACGTTATGATGTCCCGAGTGAAGATCATCATTCGGACTTCTTAAGTTCTGACGTTGGAATCACAAAATCAACTTGCGATCTAACGTTAAAAATTGTTTCTTTGTGTCCCTAGCAATGTTTTAGACACAACTAGAAAAAATTCTAAATGAGCCAAAAAATATTTTTATTCTGTATTTTACGAATTCAGAATTCGTCGGAATACTTCAGAATTCGAAGAGAACTTGTTTTTTCAAAAAACATCTGGGCGTACTCCAGGGTCACTCAGGAGCACCCAAAAAAATTTTTAGACCAATCGGAGTTGTTTCTGATGAGCTATTGACGAAAGTTCAGAGGTACACTCACCATTGCCCGCCACTGTATCTTTAATTCCAGCCCAGATAAAAAAAGATTCGAAAAAAGTTCAGCTCGAATTTCTTGCCAACCTTATACATTTCTCTACGCTGTCGGAGGGCATATTTAAAAATAATAAAACGTGTGAATGGGATCCCCTGAGAAAGCCTAAAAATCCAAAAAAATAAAGAAGCCAAAAGTACCAAACTTACTTCAGAAATGGATTCAGGAGGGTCAATTTAGTCAGTCTACAAATTTCCATCCCTTTCCAATCACGTAGTCAAGTCAACAACCTATAATTTTCGAGCTGTAGTAGGAGGGCAGCAATCAACTCGGTAGTCTGACAGTTTTTGTAACTATTGGCCCTTTTCCCTGGCAAAATGAATATTGTCATAATCAAAGGTTCATTAACTATCAAAGGTTTGATGTCTCTACTATCTCTATGCTCTTCTATTGAAGGTCTTACCGTCAGTTCGTTCTATCAATTCTGATTGTAAGGCTCTTTAGCTCGCTTGATGAAAATATGCTTTAGATTCTTATTCCAAAAGTTTTTAAAATTCCGGTTCAAAAATTCAATTTTCAACTGGAAGCATTCAAAAGCACAATCTGATAGTCCTGTAATTTCCAGCACTTTCGTGTTTTCAAGCCGATTGAACTAAAACTCATTATTAGCTTGCCCATACAGTACCCCCTTTTCCCTTTGATGAACCTCATTACCCGGAACCAACCCCCCTCCCATACCCCCTCAACCTCGTCTAACAAGTATCAGAAACCAATTAATTATCACTTATTGTAATCTCCCTGTCATAAACTAAACCAAAACACACTAAACCTCCTAAGAAGCGGAAATCACTTTTCATTGTCTTTTTAGTTACTTTTCTCTTGGCTGATAAAGAAGATTTTTGAAAAGGGGGACGCCTGTCCGTCTAGTCTTTTGTAGACGTCCCTCCTCTAATCAAATCTTTTTGCTTTCCTTTCCCATCGAATAAATCAACGATGAACATTTTGCGCGCAAGAGAACGAACGCAAAGTTGATTACTTATTTCCGGTGTTCGGCCTTGGGTTTTTAAAGCAAAATTGAAGTAAAGACAAAATAGACCGCTTCAGAGTTGGTATTCATGAACATTTTCTTTTTAGAAAACCAGTACAAATTCATTTTCCGGAAAATAAATTTGTACTGGTTTTCCAATAAGAAAATGTTCATGAATACCACCTCAGAACATTCTTTTAACTGGCAAAACTGTGACAGGCAAACAGCTCCTTAAGGTTTCACAATCAAACAGCTATTTTTCATTTCTGGAAGAGATTCTGTCATGCTACAAACAGTTGTTTAGAGTCTATTCATACTTGTTCTCTAGCCACCTAAAATTGGAACATGTCGAGAACCTAACTAAAGGGAATGACTCACAAATCTTGTGAAATCTGAAGAAAAGTCTGAATCACTTTCTTGACACTTTGCGCTTGAGTCTGCTGGTTAGTCTTTACCGTTTTGATGCTTTACTTGGGAATCACCGTTTTGCTAAATGTTTACGAGAATCTACATATCTCAGCTAGAGTGAGTGATATCAAAAAGTGGTCAACTAACAAAATGTTGATCATGAAATTTTGCACATTTTACCAGTTGACCAATTTTTTGTATCTTTCATTCCAGCCGAGATATATAGATCCGAAAAAAGTTCAGCGCGCTTTTCTTTCCGGCCAGCATAATAAAGTTAGCCACTTTACCACCTTTTGTTTTCCAGCTGAGAATCATCTTCCTTTCTAGCTTCCCAGTCTAAAGTTTACTGTAGCTTCATCTCTTTTAAACTCCACCCCTTGTTTTTCCCCTCCTTCTGCAAAATCTTCTAGACGCCTCCTGGTCTAGCTTTTGCTAATCCAAATCAAATAAATCACCTCCTCTCTCTCAACTTCCGGTGTTCTTCTTCAAGAGAGATTCTCTCTCCCTTCTTTTACTGATGACTAATCCACTTCGTCGGAATAAGTTCTTTTTCCGAATGGTCTTCTTTGATTTCGTCACTTTTCCCTCCTCCTCCCCCATCTCCCTTATTTCCACCTCCTCCATGTTCTCATCAAATAAATTCTGTGAAAAAATCATCAATGTCATTTCCGCCCTCTCTTTATTGGTTGTCCTTTTTTCTTCTTGCAAATGGTGGGGGTGTATGTATTACAATAAAAAAGAGAAAACTTTTTAAGAGAGAGGTAAAAAAAAACTGAAAGTCCCCTCACAGAGAGAGGGGTATAAAAGAAAGGAGGTCGAGAGTTTCTGTACTTTTGTAGATGTCTTTTAAAGCCTAAGCCTAGGCCTAGGCTTAGAAGGTCAAAGCTAAGCCTAGGCCAAGGTTTTGAAGCCCAAATTGAAAGATTCCTATCCTGATCTTTTTTGGTCCTTCTAGCTGATTTTTGGTCTTTTTGGTCCTTTTTGGTTTCAATTTTTTCCTTTTGGTCTTAAACAACAAATTTCGATTTCAGATTGTCTGTAAATATGCAAATTTTACCTCACTGGTCCGTCCTTATCCCCCTCCTTTTCACCACACTTGAAGCCATTCCGCGTGGCAGACGAGCCATCAGAGCGGTAAGCTACCTTTAAAGCAAAATTTTCAATATATTTCCATTCTTTTAGAACCGCAACGAAGGAGATATAAATTCCCAGTCTGGAGTTGGTCGGTACCTTATCCAAGGTGATATTGCTGTGGTCAATTCCAGGTCCAAAAGAGCTGTAATCCGGCAGAAACATAAGAAATGGAAGCTGCCCATGCCCTATTCTTTTGATCGAAATTTTCGTGAGTTTTTCTATTTTCGTCTGAAAAAAAGTTTCAAACTGTTCAAGCTATTGAATCTCAAACATGAAATATTGAACCCAATTTGAGAGTTTCAGAGCGGATTTTGAGTGAATTCATGGAGAAAAATGGAACCACAATGGAAAAATACATCGGGCTTAAACTTAAAATTTTAGGCTTAAAAGGGACAAATCTCTTTTTTTTTACTTTCAATTTTGGTGTATTTTACCATTCTGATGTCATTTTTCACTATGGAAATACTAAAAAGCCGTTCGGAAATGCCTTAATCGCTTCCGAAATCGCAAGGTTGAGACCGGCGACCGTGACCGAGAATCCGACAACTTGGAGCCTGTTTTCTCTAGTTTTCGCTTTTCTCCGTTTGTTTTACATTTAAAATTAGCAGAAGACTGTAGAGTTGTAACAAAAACATGTGAAATCAGCGAATAAAAAACTCGATAAATATTGAAAAAAGGATCAAGCACTGTTGGGTTCTCGGCAGCGGCCACCAATGTAGTTTGCGATTTCGGACGCGATTTATGTGACTCTTTCAAAAAATCTGGAATTTCAGCCCGCCGAAGTCGTCAACGTGTCCTTGAAGCGATGAGATTCTGGAGTGAAAAAACATGTGTGACTTTCGCCGAAAACCAATATGTCTACCCCCATGTCAGGATTTTCGAAGGAAATGGATGTTGGAGTTTTGTCGGAAAACAACAGAGCCTAAGGGAACAGTCATTGTCCCTGGAGTCCAGTTGCACTGATCATGTAAGAATTGAAATACATGCCGTTATAATAAGGGGAAATTTTCAGACTTTTGTGGTGGCTCACGAGATAGCGCATACCTTGGGATTCTTCCATGAGCATGCCAGAGTTGATCGGGATCAATTTATATCGATAGATTATTCAAATGTGAATCCCAATTTGACATTTGCTTTTGCCAAGGTATACTTTTGTGTACACCAAATTTCCACCAAACGGATTATAATGTTTTTCTCTATAATTTTTGACCTGAACTTTTGTTTTTTGTTATCATTCTCTATCAAAAACTCTATCAAAAACTATTCAAATTCCAGGAATCTGAAAAACAACTCGACCACCAATCGGCCGCTTATGAATACGGCAGTGTGATGCACTATTCTGTTGACCAATTTGCACTCAACACCAATCGTCCTGTGATTTATGCCAGAGATCGGAAATATGCTCAAGCGATGGGAAATCGAATGAGAGCCACTTTTCAAGATGTTTCCAGAATGAATGTGCTGTATAATTGTCATGGTAAGAATTGAGATTTTTTTTGAATTTTTGATAGTAGGGTTGGGATAGGAGCGCGTTTGCGTTTATTAGTTTTCACGACTTCCATACGGACCGAGCAAGTTTTATTTAATTTTCGAGAAAAAAAACCGAATATGTAGTTGATTTCGACAAAAACTCCGGAAGCTTTGTTCGAAAATCGTTTTTTTTTCCGGTATCTGAAAATGCGAAAATGAATAGAATTTGTGAAACTACGCCCAATAAGTTTTAGACTCCCGAAATGTTTAGTTTCCTTTCAAAACTAAAAATTTTATTAAAATTCTGTAAATGCCATTCGATTTAAAATACGAAATGGCCCCCGGTTCCAATTTTTCATGTTCTTACCGCTATCCGTACTCCCACAGCACCAGAAAGTAAGACCGAAAAGTTAAGACCACCTGAAGATTGTGCTTGATTTGTGATTTTCTCGAAGTTTCAAGGCTTCAAAAGGGTTTTTTGTTTGGAATTTTTGAATGAATTTTTTAAACACTTTTGACCCATTTCTCAATTTACCAAAAATTGATAAACCTTCCGTGGTAGAAGGCTCCTACACAGCCGTCCAATCCATAGGGGTCCAGTTGTTAGCTTTTCAAATGCTCCCAATTCTTTCTAATAATTGTGAAAATTTCTTCTCGATTCGAAAATTTTCATTTCCAGAACGCTGTGCAAACACAGTAAACCGATGCCAACACGGTGGCTACCCTGCTCCCAGTGACTGTTCCCAATGTGTCTGCCCTGATGGCTTCGGCGGTCTATTCTGTGATACAATCGAAAGTCAATCGATAGGTCAAAGAGGAAATTCGGATTGTGGTGGTGTTCTTTGGGTGAGTCCTAACATTTCCTGTTTTTGAATTTCTTATTTTTTTTAAATTTCAAGCTCTCTTTTTTCTCGAAAAACTCCCAGCAAGAATCAGTTTTCAGGCCTCCGACACCCCTCAAACCTTCTATGGAGCAGTGCGTACTCGTGTCCACTCAAACTCTGTGCTCCCAACCCCGGAGCACTGCTTTTGGCATATCAAAGCATCACGCTCCAAAAATATAGAAATCAGAATCAAAAATATCATTTCCCCCTGCTCAATGTCCTGCTCTTTCAATGCACTGGAGCTTAAGCTGAGCAATTTTACAATGACTGGAACTAGGTTAGTTTTTGTTCTGGTAACTGGGAGTTTTGTTATTAAATGGAGGGTTTTATGATTTTTTTTCCATTTTTTATCAATCCTAAAGTTAAAATATTTTCAGATTCTGTTGCGACGAACACATTTACACGGATCACGCCAACCCGAAAACTTTCTATTCTGAAGGCCCCTTAGCCGTTATTGGAGCTTATGCCAGATATGATTACCTGGATTTCCATATTGAATACAGAGCTGTTTAGAATCTCATAATACCTTTTTTATCTACGAATCTCATTTTTTCTCTGCCTTCACTTCCCAGTTTCTTTCATCCACCGAACCATGTTTTTCCCAGTTTCATGATACTCAATTCTATGTGCCAGTTTGCTTTATATGTTTTTATTTGATAATGAAAATTGCTAAGATTTTATTAAAAGTTTGCAAAATTGGAAAAAGGAACCTTTCAGAAGCTTGGAATAATAAAAACCAAAAGTGTTAGGCTTGAAAGAAATGCGAGCTAAACATTTACGCGAATTTGCTTATCTCAGCTAGAGGGAATGATATCAAAAAAAGGTCAATTAACAAAATTTTGATCACAAAATTTTGCACGTTTCACTAATTGACCACTTTTTTATACCTTTAATTCCAGCCGAGATATATAAGACCGAAAAAAAAGCTTAGCTCGTATTTCTTTCCGGCCAATCTAACAAAAACCAAAAGTGTTAGAACACACTTGGAGGAGGACCAAAATGAAAATTTTCTCATTTTTATTTTCGGTTCGTTTTTTCATGTTAATTACTCATAACGAATCATTCAAAGTCGTGCAAAACGAGTCCAAAGTTCCAATTCAAAGACTGATGACCATGACCGAGAATTCCATAGTGCGGACCTTATTTTTTAACGTTTTTTTTTTCTCATGAATTTCAACAGTCTGAGTTTTTGTTTCTAGGCGCGAATTATGCGTTTCAGAGCATTTTTCAAGAAATTGTTCATGAAAAATGGAATCGAAATGAAAAAATAAGCCTCAACTGAAAAAATTAGGTTGTCCAGAAAGAAAAATTTTTTTTTTCGAATCTACATATCTCGGCTGAAACTGAAGATACAAAAAAGTAGTGAACTGATAAAATGTGCAAAAATTTATGATCAACATTTTGTTAGTTGACCACTTTTTGATATCACTCACTTTAGCTAAGATATTCCGATTCGCGTAAACGTTTAGCGGGCATTTCTTTCCGAAAAACCTAGTAAATAACCAAATGTTAAGATTTTTCCTATGAAATCGGAAATGATGGCGCACAGTTCATCCTTTTTTGAGGTAATCCCCGATGAAAATATCAAAAAAAAACATGGAGAAATCATAGATAGGAGACGAAAATATCTGTAGTAATCACAGAACAACTTATCTCTCGCATCTGGATGGAACCGATTGCATAACAGCACTAACGTTAGCCGGCAGAAGGAGACACTACTACCCGGTTGGTTATACAATACGTGCACAAGCAACCGTGTTTACGGACCGGACCATCGGTCCTTCTTCCTTCCACTCGCGCACTTTTTTCGCAATCAATACTCCTTTTCGAACAGAACTTATTCCAAAATGAGCTCTGATCGGAAAATGAGCTACTCGGGATGGGAATGTATTCTGACACATTTGGATTTTAATTTCAGGTATATTAATTTTTTAGCTGACCAACTTTTTAATGAAATTTCTTTAGGTTTTCCTTGGCCCGAAGATGTCCTCCGCTTCGAACTCTCCATAAAAAAATCCCTATCAGAATCCGCTGCCTATACAGTAGCGAGCATAAGTAAGTGTACCTTTAGTTTTCAGTTAATAACCATATTCAAAGGTATCCGATTGGTCTAAAAAAATTTTTGTGGATACCTGAGGGACCTAGGAACACAAGCCGATTTTTTTTTCGAAAAAAAAATTTTCATAAAAATTTATTGCGGTGGCGAGTGCCGGAGGTTCAGGTGACCATTTTTGAAACTTTTTTTGGGTCAACTGGAGATATTGTTTTTTCTGTTGTAAAATGTTGCCCCGAGTCCAAGTGAACCATTTCCGTAAAAATATCGGATATGCCGCCTCCGTCCGTGACCTCATTTCAGTCAACATCCGAACAAGGGCTTTTGGACCGGGCAGAATATCTTGGCTGAAAGTGTTTCAAATGGGCTAACAATTTGAGAGAGGGTCACTTTTGAGGTCTTGAACAAAATTCTATGGATAGATTTAGTTTTCGGAAAAATTAATTTTTTAACTTCTGTACTGATTTTGGATGATGGTGAAAATCAACTGAAATGTCGAAAAATGATTTTTCTCTAAACACAAGTCTATCTATAGAATTTTATTCAGGACCTTAATTGTGACCCTTCCTCAGATTTTTAGAACATTTGAAACACTTTCAGCCGAGATATTGTGCCCAATCCCAAAGCCCCTGTTCGGATGTTGACTGAAATAAGGTCACGGACGGAGGCGGCATACCCGATATTCTAACGGAAATGGTCCACGTGGACTTGGAGCAACATTTTGGAACAAAAAAATCGATACCTCCAGTTGACCCAAAAAAAGTTTCAAAAATGGTCACCTCAAGCTCCGGCACTCGTCACCGCAAAAAATTTTTATGAAAATTTTTTTTTCGAAAAAAAAGTTCGGCTTGTGTTCCTAGTTATCTCAGGTATCCACAAAAATTTTTTAAGACCAATCGGATACCTTTGAATATGGTTATTAACTGAAAACTAAAGGTACACTTACTTATGCTCGCTACTGTATGTAGCCCCAAATAAAATAAAAATCAACACGACAACCTATCAAATTGGAATCATTCGTCAATATCATGATAGAAGAACGCCGCGAGCCGTTCAGGAATATAATGATGCAGGGGGAAGTCCGAATGATGTGTCTCGGGAAGGATTGCGACAGACTGATATCTGGCAAAACTTTGTTTTGAATCCTTCAAATGATGTCGAAGGGGATCTGGCAAAATACCAAAAAGAAAAAGAGGAATTGGAAAAAACTGGAAATGGAGGAGAGAGACTTTTGGAACTAGAAGATTTGATTGAGGGTTTGATGGACCAAAAACTTCCGATAACGCTTTGGTACGCAGGACAAGATCCAGAGCCAATATATTCACATTATACTCAACTGAAAATCAGTAGAGATGACAATCCGTTTGTTAAATTTGAGAGAATGGAATTCAGCACGAGCCTTTATCGTCATACGGATTATCTATTATCCCAGAAGTTATTTCATCATAGACAAGATGTATATGCTAAAAAGTTGGAAGTCGAAGTACCTGATACTAGTCAAGGACACTTATTGGCTTGGACCAGACACTCCATTCAAAGCGATGATGTGGTATTAATTGAAACTTTGGAACACCCAAGAGAAAGTTTTGTTTTTCTAAGATGGGACAAATCAGGATACGAATTTATCGGAAAATTCCCCGCCGCGAGAAGGGTCACTTTTCAAATGAGTCAAGATTTTCCGGGTGATGATGTCCCTGGGTATTTTGTGCAGTTTGTTACGTTTTTGCGAGGATTTGATATTAGTAAAGAACGGCATTTTACTATGGAGAAGGCTTCGGATGCAGTTTGTGAAAGAGCTCTTGAGGGAATCAGAAGGTTACCTGGAGCAAAAGTGCATCGACTTCAAGGCTTCCAGTGAGTTTTTTTGAATAATTGGAACTTATTCGATAGTGGTTGTATCGATTTGAAAATTTTGAAAAAGCTGAAAACACGCTAAATGCAAATCTGAAAAGAAAAGTTTTTAAATTATTATTCCGCGCAATTTCGGCTTTGACGGTAAAACTCATCTGAAGTTCCAGCCATCCTTTCGTAAAGCACTTTCTTAAAAGTACTTAAAAAGAATTCATTGAAGATGGCTCTTTTTTCATCTTTTTTTGAAAATTTTGAAAGATTTTTTGTGGAACAACTTTTTCGAAACACGATCTATTCTTCTAGAAATGGTTCTATGTTGAACGTTTTACAAACAGTGTTTCGCTCCTAAAATGTCTGATTCTGCAATGCCTGAAAAAATCGCTAAAGTCGCAAAGCTCCTCAAAAAATACCGCTTAGATCAGAACGCGTTGCGTGTCGCGTCGCGGCTCAAATGCATTATTACAATGATTAAGAATGTTCCGGAATTTGAAACTTTAGAAATCTGACCCCAGTGCTAACTTGGACTTCGAACAGCCCCGGGTTTTACTAACTGACCGGTGCAACTGAACACTTGAAGTTAAATTAAAGCCGTACAGAGCTGGCAACGAAAACTAGAGGAAACTCTTTTTTATGTTTTTTCCTAGAAAATCAGTTAATCGAACCAAAAAATATCACATTTCTTACAGACTGCCCATTTGCCGCACAATAGTGACGTTCCCTGTTGTCAACAATTTCGAGGTTGTTGCCTATTTTCAAGAAACTCCAGACGACCAATATGCTCTTCACGTGGAATTTCAACGCAAACAAATTTGATTATTTTTGATTTTTTATTCGTCATCTAATTTTGATATTTTATTGGAATATTGCAATAAAATTGTTATGAAAGCCATTTTCTTGTGGAAAATGCAACATCAGAAATCAGAAAAAGCCCAAAAAATCATGATTCCACCCTAGACCAAAAGTTAACTGATAAGGTCGAAAATATGTTAAACCGTCGGAAAACAACAAGTCTATAAACCTTTACGAGTACTCACTTCCTCTTATTCAAATTTTCTCTCCGCTGACCGAAGGTCTTTTTTCTCTGAAACTCTCCTCGGCTGAAAATGATATTTTCAGAATTATGCAAAATAATAATATTGTCTAACGGGTTGATCGTAAACAGACAAAAAAGGTCGCCGACACATGGCACCGAATTTTAATTTCCACCCCGCCCATAAACCTCTCGATTTTCGATTCACTCTAGTCCCCGATCCGCTTATCGCCCTACCCCTCCCGGGGGTCGAGACTATAAAAATATTGGTCGAATTTGTGAAAAATCAACATTTTCCTTTCTCATTTGAATAGAAAAAATGCTCCAAAAACTAATTACCACTGCGCTATTGGTAACGATTTGTGGAGCAACATTCCCGTTTTTCAATCCAATCACTGAGAAGCTGGTCGAGTATAAGGATGCTCAAAACACTGTCCAGCAAGGATTCCTGGCTTATCCATCGTGAGTTCTTATATGAAAATTCGTGCTGAAACTAAAATTTCAGATTCGCCACGCCCCTCAAAAAACGTCCTGCTGTCATTGTCTTCCACGCCTTCACTGGCCGCACCGAGTTTGACAATGGAAAGGCTCGTGACCTCGCTAAGCTTGGCTACGTGGCATTCGCTGCTGACACTTATGGAAAAGGAAAAGCCGCAAGCACCGTGGCTGGCAATTTTGAGATTATGGGACAACTTTTGGGAAATAGAACTACAATCCTTCGCAATCGGATTCTTAGCTCATGGAACTATGTGAAAGCATTGCCATTTGTGGATACCAATAGAATTGGATCAATTGGATTCTGCTTCGGAGGACTTTGCACACTTGATTTGGCTCGTTTTAATGTGGGATTGAAAGCTGCGGTTTCGTTCCATGGAACTCTTACTGATTACCCGGGAAATGGAACGTGAGTTTTGTCAGGGGCTAAAAATGGCCTGGCATGTTTTGGCGCACAAAAAATCAGTACAGCCTGAGCACAGAACTTGTTTTTTTAACTGTTTTGTGCAAGCCAGCAAAAAAATTTAGCCCAATCGAATAATCTAAATAAAAATTCAAATTTTAATAATAATCTGTTGACCGGAAGTCAGCCTATAGGAAAAAAAACTTCGGGGAGCAAAATCAAACAGTGCGGATTATTCAAATTATAGGTGGCCACGTTTTTTTTCGCAACTTTCTCTTCGGAAACAATTCTGCACTCTCTAGGTTCCCATCTAACAGAAATTAGCATTTTTTTAGTAATCTGTTGACCAAAAACTCACTGATAGGAAGAGATAGAAAAATTGAAAACCTTGTAAAACAAAACAATTACAACCCGTGCGGATTATTTAAATTATAGGCAACCATAGTTTTTTGTTCGCAACTATTGTGTATTTCCCTGTTTCTCTCTATCTCTCTCACCGAAAACCAAACTGCATTCACGTTTCTGTTCAGACAAGATTTCCTTTTTTTTTTCATAGTAATTCGTTGGCCAGAAGTTAACTGATAGAAGAGGTAGAACCTAGTAAAAAGAAGGAGCATTTTTTTGCAACTCTCTATCTTTTTATAAAAATTATATTGCATTCTGCTTTCAGATCTAGTCAGGATTGGTACTTTTAATAGTAATCTGGTAATGGAAAGCTAGGTGATAGAGAGTGATAAAAACCGGAACTCAAACTTTATCATAATCGGTTGACCAAAAGTTGACTGTTAGCGGAAAATCGGACAATCAAAACCTATGGAAACGGATTATTCAAATTTCTGTTGACCACTTTTTTTTCGCAACTTTCCGTGTCAGATCATCTCTCCCTATCTATCTATCTATCTATCATTTTTTCCAGAACCATCGACGCCTCAGTCCAAGCCCACCATGGAGACGAGGATCCACATACCACCAACGCTGACGCCGATGCCTTCCTTGTCGAAATGAGAAGACGTAATGGTGATTGGGACTTCACCAGATACGCTCATGCCCTTCATGCCTTCACTCTCCCAGGAGTTGAGAATTGGGGAATCCCTGGAGCCGCTTTCAATCCAATTGCTTCTAATAGATCCTGGTCTGCTATGGAGGCATTCTTGGCCGAGAAGCTATTGTAATCTGGAGGACCGAACTCGAAAAATGTAAAATATTGTAAAATGTTTGCCATTGTAGTAACTTATTAACTTGTTCATTTTGTATTTTGTTGTAAATTATCAAATCAGACGCTTTAAAATAATAAACTTGTTTTGTAAAATTGAACTTTTTCAAGGTTTGGACTGCAGGAAACAAACTTATTGATGAACTGTTGAAGTGAAATCTCAGATTAAAGTTCTTGGAAGGAAAAATCGACTAATCAATTTCAATTTTGGCATACTTTGGCTTTGTCATTTACGGAAGAAAAATAATTGGCCCCGTGTCCTGTTGTGGCAAACTAGAAGCCGCGACGCGACACGCAACGCAGCCAAATCGAGAGGAAGATTTGGTATTTTCCACTTGACGTACTAACGAACTGACAGACAAGCGGCTGGCGAGATTTGCAGCAAAAATAGAAAAAAGCACTGATAAAGCTACGTAGGAACTTTTTGATACCAGAGAATTCTTCGACTTGGACGGATTTAATCATTTTTACAGAAAAGGGTAAGGCTTCCATTCGGCTGAAAATTCAGCCGGCCGCGCCGTCCGTCAGCCGCGCCGTCCGTCGGCCGGCCGCGCTGGCCGTTTGTGTGTGACTTAGCGTCGGCGTGATTACGTACTCGACCTACCATTTGACGACAGTTGCGACATTTTCTATCAAATTAAAGCTCAGAAACTAAAAAATTCATGATATTTTAATGGTCTTTAATGATAAACATGTGAATTAATAATTATTAGTCCATTATCTTTCTTTTATAGAGCTCAAAGCACAATATAATGTCAGAAAGAAGGGGTTGCTCGTCATTTAAAATGCCTGGGGTACGCAATCACGCTCACGCAATTAATGCAGATGGCCGGCGCGGCTGAGCGCGGCTGGCGGCCGAATAACTTCACTTCAGCCGGATGGAAGCCTTAGAAAAGGGTGTGTAGGAAATTTGAAAGGAAAAAAGAATGAAAGCAAAATAATGGAATTACATTATGAAAATGAAAAAAAATAGAAAGGGAATGAATCATAATTCCTTTGGGTTATCCTTCAATGATGACTATCGGAAAATGTGGAATCAGAAGGATTGTTACAAAAGGAACATAAAGCTGTGTGATTTGTTAAAGGAAAATCACAGTAAAATTACAGATGTTTGGAAAATGATAAAATTTCAATAAATGGGAATCAAAAACATAGCAAATGGAAAATGTAACATTCCCATTTCAGACAGGTAATTTACTGAACACTTTTGGCAAACTTTGTACTGGATTTTGGAAAGATTTCGAAAAAAGTTTTTAGACAAATATTCAAATAGAACGAAAAATTGATAAGTTTTGGTCAGGAACCCATTATCGAACAGAGAATGATTGGTCCGTTCAAATGAAAGTCTTAGACTGGCAAGAATAGAATTTCAATGAAGAGACAAAAACACGTGTGAAGTCTCAGAACCGTGTCCCGTAACAGAACTGCTTCACGGGAAATAATAGACCTGATTCGGAGCACGATACTGATTAGGGAAAGTTCTGATTCGGAACACCCCCACATGAGTAGAAATATAATCAGGAAGAAGTATTAAGAAAATAAGAACGATTCCAAAGGAAAATAGGAATCAAAATGAAAACTTGAAGAGAGGGACGGAGCGTGGAGGGAATGGAGGATCAGGAAAATCAAGGATTTTTTCGTCCGTTTCCTCTTCCCTTGGCTTGACTTCCATATGAAAGACCACTGCCTTCTTACAAGTTTCTGGATCGCCCTCATAGTAGAGCTCAACCTCGGCTACATCGTTGATGGGGATGTAGACCACCTCTGAGCGAAGGTGAAAGAAAAACCATCTGAAAAAATTTCAAAAGTTGTCTGGTTTTTTTAATCTATTGTACTCACCGATTAGTAGTGTAAACCTTCGTTCTGGCTCCTGGCAGCTTTCCAAAAAATTGCAAGAACCAAATAATTTCAAAGAAACTGAGCTCTGGACAAACTTTGAATGTAAAGTGGGCGCCAATTTCCTTTCCATTCTTCTTCCAATCATCCAAAAGTCGCAATGTATTTTCTTGTGAGAGCATGTCCTCAAAGTGGACTCGATTGTTTTTTATTTTTGTCACGTCTACTAGTGATGAGCGAAGAATCAGAAGCTTGCATTCCTGGTATTCGGGCTCGTTGAGCTCTGAAGAATCTGTGGTGATGGTTTCCAATGGGAAACTGGAAATATCCAAAAGTGGAAGAACATGAGATAGACCGTCACTGCCTCTCCCCTTTCTGCCCTTTTCAATAACTTCCAAATTTTTGATTCGAAGCTTCAACTCAGCCGGATAGCGATGAAATCCATTGGCTCGAAATCTCAAAGTCTCCACGTAGACCTCCTTCCGCCCTCCAAAATTATTGAACACCAAAGCTCTCATCACATCGTGAACTGATCTTTTGTACTCCAAAACCTCTTTTTTCAGCTTTTCCCCTCGCTTTCCAACGTGAGTTTCGATTTGCAATGTGAATGGAGGATCAGATTTATATTGTTGTAATTGATGAGCAGCCAATAGGTCAGTGACAAATTTCTCATCTATATCCTTGTTCCCTCCGATTTTTCGATTCTTCTCCACTAGTTCTTTTGCTTGAGACGCAAGAAAATAGTTCAATCTCATCCCGTAATTCTCCTCCTTTACCAGTTGTTCCCAGTTTCCACGAGTATCAATTCTATACTCTTCTGGCGTTGGCTCCGGTGGTTTTCTCGATTCTTTGAAGCCATACGGATTCAGATCGTGTTGACAAAATTTTGCCTTTCCATCTTTGTGACACTTGACGACTCCAACCTTGTACTCGGTGCCATTCACGGTGAAGCCCAATTCATTTAGACTGAGCTTGTCGATTTTTAGAGGAGTCGCTTTTTCCGCTTTTCTGATAGATGGAGAGTGCAGGGCCAGATCGAATCTGAAAATGTCATAAAGTTGAAGAGGACTGAGGTTATATTTTTCATGCTGGCCTTGGAAAGAAATCACTCAAAAAAAGCTCAAACCGCGTCCAAAATTGCAAATTACAGACTGAAGGCGGCTGCTCTGTGACCTTGAAACCGACATCACACGGACCCATTTTTCTATTTTTTTTTTGGGTTTTTTTCACATTTTCATTGTTTATAGTCTCTAAATGTCTACTTTTTTACTTTTGCACACTGGTTCCCTGCGGGGGTAGGAAAGCACGCTCTAATGCGAAATTGATAATTTCGCTGCGTACCTCTACTTTGACGAGTTTTTTCAACCAAATTTTAAGTATTAAACTTTTTTAGCATTGGGGCGCGCTTTCCTACCCTCGCTGTGAACCGATGTGACCTAGAAACCGACAGCGTGGAGGCTCAGTTTCCTATATTCTTGGGTTTTTTTTCGTTTATTTCACATTTTTATAGTTTCAAATCTCCAAATTTCTACTAACTTTACATGTGAAAACATTAGAAAACAATGACCGGCGCTGCCGGATTCTCGTCCTCACGGCCGCGGCCGTCATTCTGCAGAACATATGATTTTACATGCGATTTGTATGCTTCAGAGCGATTTTCGAGTAAAGCTTTAAATGATAAACAGAATCAGCAAAAAATCAGTATATCACTGTCATCACTCTCCTAAAAATTCGCTTACCTTCTCTCCGCTTGCATCGTCTCCAAGACACATTTCATGGAATTATATTGCAACGGTGGGCAGTTCATCTTGTGAAAATAAAGAAGGCACAATGCGATTAGAGAAGAAATGAATGTATAATTTTGCCTTGTCCTCCGCTGTCTAACACCTTGTGGTCTCGTTTCTAACGGGTTGGTCGGTTACCCATGGATACCCCGCTTCTTCTTCTTCGTTTCCTCTTCTCCGCTCTTCACTTCGATTTTTTAATCCTCTCTGTCTACTCTCAAAAGAATATAAATTATATGTGAGACAACAAGTGGAAATTGAGAGAAATCGGTGATTTTGAAGTTTTGAGAAGAAAACAACTATGTATTTACGATCGAAATAATAAAAGTGGAAATTATTAACATATTATTTTAAACAATAAACATATTATTTTCAAATATAAATCTGTTGTTTCAGATTGCATTGTTTTACAGACTGGAATTGCTGACTATTTGTTATGAAGACAAATCAGAGAGCAACTTTAAAATAAAGAATTGAATGATTACCTAAAGTCAATCGTATAATAAAATGGGAAACTGAAAAAGATTGCTACCAGTCGGCAGGCAAGCAACATGACAGAATGACGGTCCAAGCGGGAGAGTCACTATGTGGGAGGAGAAATATGTGAGAAAGAGAAGGAAGGAGAAAAAGATTCTGTATGAGTCATACAATCGGAGGAGAAAGAAAATGGGAAGGAAAGTTGGGAAATATTGGAAGGCACCCGGAATATCGTGTGTTTTAGGTTGACCGGAAAGAAATGCGCGCTGAACTTTTTTTCGAATGTATATATCTCGGCTGGAATTAAAGATACAAAAAAGTAGTCAACTAGTAAAATGTGCAAAATTTTATGATCAACATTTTGCTAATTGACCATTTTTTTGATATCAATCACCCTAGCTAAGATATACAAGTTCGCGTAAAAGTTTAGCGTGAATTTCCTTCGGGCCAACCTAATAACTTTGATGAACACTGTAATCGAGTTGGAGCTTTTGTGCTTTATTTTCACTAACTAAAATTGATTGCTTCCAAAACTTCTCAATTTTTGAACTTTTGTTTAATAATCAAACCCTTTCTTCAAGACTTTCAAAACTTTAATGACCTCACAAGACACCGCCAGACACCAACCAGACAGACACCAAACACCAGACAGGACAACACGGTTTTGGCCATGGGAGTACAAAAAACAGCGGACGAAACGAGAATTTTCAGAGACAAAACCGCTATCGAGTTTTATCAGAATTGGTTCAGAATGCTCCGACAGACACAGGACAAAACTGTTCCAGAGACTGTTCCAACCCCCCGAATTCCAACCCCATTAACAAAACAAAACAACACAGTTTTAAAAATAGCTTGATCAGTTTTATTACATAAATACTTTATATAGTGCCTCTGGGTTTTGTCGCTGAACAAAATTTCCTTTTTCTTTCTGGAAGCCCAGCTTCAGAAGAGGTCCTCATTGGCAGCGTCGACGGAGAGTCCAATCCAGGCAACAGCCGAGTAGGCAAGAGTGGAGGCAACGAGGATGGCAGTGTAGATGGCGTTCATGGTTGATGGAGAGACGTTGGATCGGTTTGGATCTTTGGGAAAACACTGAGAAGCTGGGCTCCTTTTATAGTGGGGAAAATGATGATAATTATGACCTCCACGTGGCAAGATTCTTATCAGTTTGTTGTCGTTGTTTACTTCCTTATCCGTTATCATCCACGTGGCAAAAGATAAGAATCTTTCCACGTGGAGGTCATAATTGTCATCATTTTCCACACTACAAAAGAAGCCCAGCTTCTCAGTGTTTCCCCTAAGATCCAAATCGATCCAACGTCTCTCCATCAACCATGAACGCCATCTACACTGCCATCCTCGTTGCCTCCACTCTTGCCTACTCGGCTGTTGCATGGATTGGACTCTCCGTCGACGCTGCCAATGAGGACCTCTTCTGATGTCTTCTTGGAAAAAGATGAAACGACTAAATTCGAAGCCCAGCAGTTTATACGTATTTATGTGTTATGAAATAAATTATTGTAGATTTTGAAAATCGTGTTTTTTTTTTGTTTTTTGGGTTGATTTTTAGCTTTTCAGATGCATAGGCATCCAAATATTAGTAGTTTCATTGAGTCTCTCTGTATTGTGTTCGTAATTTGCGCCCAGTGCGGCAGCTGCCGCCGGCCGAGGCTCTGACTCTTCCAGCTATCTTTCTCGGCCATATCGCACTTGGAACGAATTTTTCAAACACAATAGCATCTTGTGATGTTCTACCCATGAATAGTCACTCCTTTTTCCCACACAAACATAGTCTTATTATCGAATGGTATTTTATTGATAATATTCATCTCTCAGCTAGTTTTGGGGTGTTTCATAAGCTGTTGTTTGAAGATCGTTCATAGCAGATGATGGTACTTGTAGTGTCACTTGTAGTGATGATCTCCACATCAAATTGCAAATAAAAGTCCCACATTTGGTCTTAGACTCCAAAGCTTCCAGTAACATTGCCAAGTTTTTCTTGTTGCATCCCTAATGGGCCAGCTGGAAGACGAAGTGGGATAATAATAGAATCACTAAATATGCACGTCACCCACACCTGGAACGTGAGCAAGAATGGCCTTTTCAAAAAAAAACATTGGAAAAGGCATACATGAAACTGGAATAAAAAATCATAAGAGAGTCCCTTTGCCACCCCGAACGATAAAACTAGAGATAGCTGGAAAAGAAGACAATAACTTTTTTTTACAAAGTTCAAAAAAATAGACAGTTTTACATAGCGTCATTATCAAAGTCTGCGAGAAAATAAATTTATAGGGTTTGCTCATTTTATAAGACGACAAGTTGCTTGGTTTTCGAACATTTAGAATTAAAGGGATTTATAAAAAGGCAGATGTAGACGGCATGAAGTTTTTTATCCAATCAGTCTATAGTTGTAATCTCACTTGAAAGAGCATCGTTTCAGATTTTCAGATTCACAAAACAAAATCACATCTTGAAGAATGAGCAGGAAGGAAAATGAGCATTTTAGCTCTGATTCTGAATGGGAAACAATACATTGAAAAATGAAAATGCGTTTTACGATCTTTCAGCTAAATGGTTCACACTCCTTCATGTCCAACAAATCATTGAATGAAACCGATTCATTTACACATCAGAACCCTGGGAGTACAAAAAGACTGAATGACAATAATCACCAGCGAAGAACTCTCTATATATATATATATATATATATGTATGTCTCCTGAGTACTGGTCTAGTATGAAGATTGCTTAGAGACAAACAGACAGACAGGCAAACAGACAGACAGACAGACAGACAGACAGAACTACTCCAGAATAATCAGAACGAAACGGATTCCAACTATAAAACAACAAAAGCAACAGTTTTTCAAATCTCATAACTTTATTTTAATTTCATAAATACTTTTATAATATCTGGATAATCTCATTATGAATCTTTGCTATTCCTTCCGGGAAGCCCAAGCTTCAGAAGAGGTCCTCATTGGCAGCGTCGACGGAGAGTCCAATCCAAGCAACAGCCGAGTAGGCAAGAGTGGAGGCAACGAGGATGGCAGTGTAGATGGCGTTCATGGTTGATGGAGAGACGTTGGATCGGTTTGGATCTTGAGGAAAACACTGAAAAGCTGGGCTCCTTTTATAGTGGGGGGAATGATGACAATTATGACCTCCACGTGGAAAGATTCTTATCTTTTTCCACGTGGATGATAGCGGATAAGAAGCAAATAATTACAAAAATCTGATAAGAATCTTGCCACGTGGAGTTCATAATTATCATCATTTTCCCCACTATAAAAGGATCCCAGCTTCTCAGTGTTTTTCAAAGATCCAAACCGATCACACAACCAACGTCTCTCCATCAACCATGAACGCCATCTACACTGCCATCCTCGTTGCCTCCACTCTTGCCTACTCGGCTGTTGCATGGATTGGACTCTCCATCGATGCTGCCAATGAGGACCTCTTCTGAAGTCTTCTGAGAGAACGATAAATTTGACGAAACACATTCGAAGCCCACTCTAGATATTTTTGAGTGTAGTGAAATAAAGTTCAATTGCTTTTGAATATCATGTTTTTGTTTTGTGGTTGGGGTTGACTTTCAGGTGAATAGGGGTACAATAAATATTAGCTTCATCTATTCTTGACAATATTGAATTCTGGAATTTCAGTAGACACTTGGAAGAAGTTTTTCAGCCACTTTTAATAGTTGGTTTTCAGCCGTTTAGTACACACAGTATTCCGTGTATATTCAAACATTTCCTAACTTTCCTTCCTCATTCTGCCACAGTCACGAGGTGAACACTGCAATCCCCTCTTGTCTGTGTTTTTCTATTTCTGCTGCTTCAGTTGAGGTCTAGGGCCCGGGACAGCACAGACGTCCTGGGCTTCTCTCTTTATGTTTATTATTATTAGATTTCCCTTATAACAGTAATTCAGTAATAGTGTCTATTCTAGAATAAGTAACTTATCTTAGTCATCTCATTCTTTTATCCTAGTGCTTTACTCTTCACCTAAATTGCTCCTATAATAAATATATACATAGAGAAGACCGTTTTCAATAGTGTTGGGTCTAAGTAAAGTGAAAGGATAAGCGTGCCATCAACACCATGAAACCCCACGCTTTCCAAAATTCTCTCCTCAGATTGTATGACTCATACAGAATCTTTCTCCTTCCTTCTCTTTCTCACTTATCTCTCCTCCCCACATATTGTCTCTTTCGGCTGGTAGCAAGCTTTTTCTCTTTTTTCAGTTTCCCTTTTGTTATAAGGTTGACTTCAGGTTATATTTCAATTCTTCATTTTTTTTAAACCTTAAAAGGTCGCTCTCTGATTTGTCTTCAAAAAACATAGTCAGCAATTCCAGCCTGAAAAACAAGATAAACTGAAACAGCAGATTTATACTTGCAAATAATATTTTAAGACAAGTTATTCGAGATTTCCGATCACAGGGCTATTGGGTGTGTTCACAAAAAAGTCAAACTGGTGGGATGGGTCCCATAAGACATACCAAGGCTATATCAGGTGGCCTGTTTACAAAAATCGGGTTTCCATCTGGCTCCGCCCCTGCATTAGGCCACGCCCCCTTGAAGACGTCAAAAACCTAACTTTTTTCCAGAATGAGATAGGATCGAAATCTCACCGTACATTAGTTACTGGTACATATTGAAGATTTTTCATGCAAAATACAAAATTTTAAAGTCCCGTCTTCATAGAAAAAAAATCGAATTTCCTCGAAAATTTTGATTTTTTTTCTGAAAAATCAAAAATTGCGGAGCCAGTGCCAGGGGTAGCGGTGGATTTTATTTCATAAAAATGTTCCCCACAAAATTTGGCTCCGGAGACACTACTTCCTAAGCGGAATTGCTTTCCCCATAGAACCTTTCTGAGCGCTTGAATATCCGATGTTTCTATATATCAAATATGACTTTTTGTTAAATTGCCTTTTTTTGGGCTCTAAACACCTTGGTTTCATTTTTTATATTAAAATATGACTTTTACACACATTTTCGACTTTATTCCTCGACAACCGGACGATGTTATCATCTGTAATAGAGACTTACCCCGAAATGGGGATGTGGGTGAGAGTCTCTCAGTATTTCGTTAATAGCTCACCTGAAAGAAGTCTAATCGCCCTGAAATTTTTTTTGAAGACTTGTGATGTTCCTAGAAGTTGTTCCTAATGTTTTTTGAGAAAACATTGATTTTGGAATTTTGAAGATTTTCGATGAATTCTGAACCCCAGAACCTAGTATAAAAACATTTTCTTGTGTTTTCAGAAATTTGTTTCATTGCCTCCAAAACACTGCCAGAGACTCTAAAAAATATTTTTTGACATTTGGACGGAAGTTCATGTCCAGATTATGACCTAACTCTTGAATTGCAGAACTTCATATGTTCTAGTAGGGACCTCCAATTGAGGCATCAAAACTTGACTTGGAGTGACCGGATCGAAATGAAAAACAGTTTTGATTTTAGTTTTGAGTTGAAAAGCATGCTGCAGTTAGTTTTAAGAAGTTTTGAACACAATTATTTCACGACATATTTCCAGGATTTTGATTTCACGATAATGTGGAAAAAATCGAAAACAATGAGCTCGAAAAATTTCTGAATCTTTGTATGAACTGCGTTCATGTTTCTAAATAGCTTTTGTACCCAATTTGATCACTCCATGTCAAGTTTTGATGCCTCAATTGGAGGTCCCTACTAGAACATATGAAGTTCTGCAATTCAAGAGTTAGGTCATAATCTGGACATGAACTTCCGTCCAAATGTCAAAAAATATTTTTTAGAGTCTCTGGCAGTGTTTTGGAGGCAATGAAACAAATTTCTGAAAACACAAGAAAATGTTTTTATACTAGGTTCTGGGGTTCAGAATTCATCGAAAATCTTCAAAATTCCAAAATCAATGTTTTCTCAAAAAACATTAGGAACAACTTCTAGGAACATCACAAGTCTTCAAAAAAAATTTCAGGGCGATTAGACTTCTTTCAGGTGAGCTATTAACGAAATACTGAGAGACTCTCACCCACATCCCCATTTCGGGGTAAGTCTCTATTACAGATGATAACATCGTCCGGTTGTCGAGGAATAAAGTCGAAAATGTGTGTAAAAGTCATATTTTAATATAAAAAATGAAACCAAGGTGTTTAGAGCCCAAAAAAAGGCAATTTAACAAAAAGTCATATTTGATATATAGAAACATCGGATATTCAAGCGCTCAGAAAGGTTCTATGGGGAAAGCAATTCCGCTTAGGAAGTAGTGTCTCCGGAGCCAAATTTTGTGGGGAACATTTTTATGAAATAAAATCCACCGCTACCCCTGGCACTGGCTCCGCAATTTTTGATTTTTCAGAAAAAAATCAAAATTTTCGAGGAAATTCGATTTTTTTTCTATGAAGACGGGACTTTAAAATTTTGTATTTTGCATGAAAAATCTTCAATATGTACCAGTAACTAATGTACGGTGAGATTTCGATCCTATCTCATTCTGGAAAAAAGTTAGGTTTTTGACGTCTTCAAGGGGGCGTGGCCTAATGCAGGGGCGGAGCCAGATGGAAACCCGATTTTTGTAAACAGGCCACCTGATATAGCCTTGGTATGTCTTATGGGACCCATCCCACCAGTTTGACTTTTTTGTGAACACTGGTGATCGCGACGCTCGAAGAGGCTGTCTTAAATGTTTTTATTTATTTTAGAATCTCAAAATATCTTTTCTTTTATTCAATTCTTCTTGTCTTCTTGTTTCATTAATTCGCCTCGAGAAAATGAAATGACGAGTGAGAGGGCCGGGGAAGAGAAAACTCCCACCGTGTAGTCCTCTCGGATAACGAAACTACCGTAGGAAAGCTTCTGATTGGCTGGCGGAGCCTGGACATGTTTTCAGTTTTGTTTCGTGCAAATTGTTTCGTTTCTTCTTCAATTTTGTTCTTTTAAAAACTGTTGAATGTATTTTAAAATTTTTAAACATTTTTTAATGCAAAAATTTGAAAAAAAGCCCTATAAAGACAAGAGCACCGCGTAAACGCGACCTAATCGCTGTAAGGCGAATAAGTCAACAGCCACACGTAAAGAGAAGACAGTTGGATAGACGATTCGTAGTGGACGAATTGTGTAATCGAGTTTGAAGTAACGATAGACAATTGTAAGTGATGTTCATGAGTAAAAAATAAATATGTTTCCCTTTTCAGGAAAAGCAATTCGATTCGAGAATTCGATATTGAACGTTATTGTTAGCAATATCTGAATGAAAAGTAAAAGTGGAGTAGTAATTTATACAATTGTTCTAAAAGACGAAATACTGCGAAAACGGAAAAAGTAGGTTAATAGAAAAATGTATAATATATTGCTGTTTTTTTCTTTCAGAATAAGGATTTGTCCTCGTTGGCGTCTCGGTCAAATATCGCTTTCGACAATGGCTAACAGAATAGCTGTCATCGATTTACGATTAGAAATTTCTATTGCCTTTTAAAGTCTACAAAAGCTTGTAGCAGAAGGAAACGATACATAAGCTGAATGTGAACAGTTTTTGACTCATTCGCCTTCTGATAGTGTCTTTCGAGTGAGGAAAACTGTTGCGGAAGGTCTTCTGATGAATCTTTTATGCGAACACAATAGTAGAAGAGGCATTGGATGATGAAGAAAAAGGAATCATCGAGTACAATATCAGATGACTATTTCTCTGAAGTCTGTAAAGCTATCAACGATATCGAGGTTGCTGTTCATGTTGAAGCACTGTGCTTGTCATCATTGGAAGTTGAATGTATAGATTAGTGTTTATTTTTGAATAGAGTTGAAAGACGAGTCGTTATGTCTGTGTGTCGAAAGCGCTCTGTCTACTCTCTTTGTCGCTTTGCATGTACTTTTCCGGCTTTCGTCTTGATGCTATCGACGCTTTGACTCCATCTACGAGTACATGTGTTGGTCATTACTGAGTGGTCATTTATACAATTGTTCTGAACGAAAAATACTGCGAAAAGGTGAAAAGTAAGTTGATAATAAAATTAATGATGTATTGCTGTTTTTCTTTCAGAAGGAAGCTTCGTGCTCGTCGGCGTCTCGCTTAAACATCGCTTTCGACAATGGCTAACAGAATAGCTGCCATCGAATTGCGATTTTAACTTTCTATTGCCTTGTCAAGACTAAGCTTGTACTAGAAGGAGAAGCTATCGAAGAAGATAATCTTTAGTTCAAACTGACTGAATGTGAACACATTTTGTCTCGTTCGCCCTCTGATCGTGTCTTTCGAGTGAGGAAAACTGTTGCGGAAGGTCTTCTGATGAATCTTTTATGCGAACGCAATAGTAGAAGAGGCATTGGATGATGAAGAAAAAGGAATCATCGAGTACAATATCAGATGACTATTTTTTTCTAAAATCTGTGATGTTATCAACGATATTGAGGTTGCTGTTCGTGTATAGGCAGTGTGCTTGTCTTCCATTTGTCTCATCATTGGAAGTTGAATTTATGAGTGAGTGTTCATTTTCGAATAGAGTTGAAGGGCAAGTAGTTATGTCTGCGTGTCTGTCATTCCTATTATACGATTGAAACATTTTTTTGTTTTCAGATGTCCGAAAGTGATCTGTCTACTCTCTTGGTCGTCTTGCGTGTACTTTCCCGATTTCTTCTTGATGCTATCGACGCTATGACTCCATTTATCTCTGTTGGATAACTGAATGCTGAGAAATTAAATGTCACCTCAAAATGTCTAGTCATAATTAAAAGGATCCTACTAGCTCTTCAGCTTTCGACCTCCTTTTGGTTTGGTTTCAACTCGGTGGTTCAGTGGATTATTTTAAAGATTTACTTGGATAAAATAAAGCAAGAAAAGGGAAAAAGGGAAAAAGGGGACAAGAACGAATGACAGTTACAGTCAATAGAAAAACGTGAAAATAATGATTACTGAGGTTCCTTTTATACTACGTTATCAACCAGTCCGCAAGTGGCGACTGCATTCCAATCTGTTTATTTGAAGACCGAACGACCTTCGATTTCGTGATTCTCAGTTCCTTCTTCATTTGAACAATCTTCATTACTTGTGATTCAGCAAATTTGCGCAACCTTGATTGAAAGCGAAACCGTTTTGATAGCGTCTTCTTTTGATGTTTAATCGCGATTGACTGGTCGCGATACTGCCGGCCGGGAGTTTGCCGAACACACAAAGATCAATCTCTAGATCTCTTTCTAGGATTTTCATATCTGCTCTCTCAGCAAAGCTAGATAAAATAAATGATTGGTCCGCTCCTGTATCAAGGAGGACCGGAATTTTCTCTATTTCCTTACCTACGATAATTGGTGCGTTCGCTATCATGAGCGACGTTTGATTTGAATTTACTTGATAACTTTTTGTTTTGTTCCAAGTTTTATTTGGTACTGACTGACCTGTCTGTCCTGAAGTTTTGTATCCGTTATTTTGATGCCCTTGTGCTTGGTTGTGGCGCGTCTGGCCGTGATTTTGGTTCTGGAGATGGCTGCTGTGGCCATATTGCTGAGTCGTTCTCTGTTGATTCCCCTGATTTTGATTGTTCCATGGGATAGGCATAGTCCTGTTGGCTTGTCCTTGATTATTCATATTGACTGTTCTCTGGTTCAGATTTTGGTTTCTGAAATTATTTATCTGGTAATTATCGTTTTTGAAGGTAGGAATTTTTCTTTGGTAGCTCTTTCTGGCTATTTTTGGATTTTTTGGGCATATGGCTGAGTTGTGCTTCTGTTGGCACTTGCGACATAGTGTTTGGTTACACTCATTTAATCTATGACCCCCGTTAACACAGTTGAAGCATAGATTGTTTTTCATTATAAACTCTTTTCTATCTTCTAACGTAGGGAATGTCTTACAATCAATGGAACTGTGATTGCTTCTCTTGCAAAATTTGCATGTCTGTGAGTGCAGTGGTTTAACTGCTAAAACTGTTCTGTCAGTTTTTTCGGATACGTTGGCTCTTTGCGCATCTTCTTCTATGGTAGTTATAGTGTCGAGCGCTTCTAATAATTTTGTAGTGCTGGTTGGCTTCAACCGTAACACTTCTATCAAGGTTGATCGAGGAATTTTATTCTTGATCATAGATTAGAAGTTGAGTGTCTCAATGCTTCCGTGTTTCTTCAGGTTGTTAACTATAGCGAACAATTCATTATGTAAAATTCGCAAACTTTTTGGATTTTCCCTTGCCACCGGGATATGTGTCAGTTTGTTCCAGAGATAGTCATACTGTTTCTCTTTTGAGCCGTACATTGCTTCTAGCCGCTTGATTGCGGTATCAAATTGGGTGCCGTCTGTGTCATACGGTCTAATAAGATCAAGGGGTTCTCCCTTGAGATGGTTTCTCAAAATGTTATGTTTCATAACAGGATCATACTCGCTATTATCTATAACGGTAGGTTTGAAGATCATGAGAAATTGGGACCAGTCCGATAAACTACCATCGAATACTGGTAATCTTACGTGTTTGAAATTTAGTGATGAATTTGAAGTTTCAGTTGTAAAGGTTCTTACCTGAGGGTTGCCAGTTCCTCCGGTTCTCTTTGAAAAATCCGTTTTTAGATCAATGAGCTTTGTGATTCTTTTTGGGATTATCTCGTAGCTCGTTTTTCCGAGTTGTTTGACGTTTTCTGTAACTGCTATGGTGTTTATTGAATCGTGTCTTTGTTTTATTCTGTCCTCTAAATCACTTACTTTCGCTTTTATTTCTTCGTCTTTCTCGTTTAATTCTTCGATAGTTTTTTCTGCCATTGTGGCAAGTAGTGTTCCCACCGGTGTCGTATGGAGGTTCTCCATAGCTGTAATAAGTTGAGATGAATAAGGGTTATATTTGTTTTTAATCTTATCTGTTTCGCTCGTCAGTAAGACTCCGTATTCAGTGACGTAATTTCCAATGTTTCCGTCTTTAGCTAATTCTTTTGCAGGAAGGTTTCTCACCGTTTTGTTGAAAGATGTTTTGATATCTTCAAGAAGTTCGTTTTGTTTTTGGGTGATCTCTGCCGCCCATTCTTTGATGTCCTCGTGAGTGATGCTCATTTTCTAAAAATTTTGTGGGAAAGTTTTTTGTATTTTTTGTTTTTTGAGATTATAAAGAATTTGAGATTATAGAATAGAAATTTGAGATTATAAAATAGTTCTTAGGGTTACTTTACAGTAAACCTTCTTGACTTACAGCTTTTAGGTCTACCTTACAGTATACCTTTTTCACTGAGCCGATTAAATCCAAAGGAGTTCGGATTTCTTTGCGGTCAAGCCTGATAGATTCCTTGGTTAGGTTTCTATCTGACACTTTTAAGTGTTCGTGGCTGTTGGTGTTCTTAGAGGACTTATTCTTATGTATCCAGTGAATCTTTACCTTTAAGTCGATGCACCAATAAAAGGATCCTACTAGCTCTTCAGCTTTCGACCTCCTTTTGGTTTGGTTTCAACTCGGTGGTTCAGTGGATTATTTTAAAGATTTACTTGGATAAAATAAAGCAAGAAAAGGGAAAAAGGGAAAAAGGGGACAAGAACGAATGACAGTTACAGTCAATAGAAAAACGTGAAAATAATGATTACTGAGGTTCCTTTTATACTACGTTATCAACCAGTCCGCAAGTGGCGACTGCATTCCAATCTGTTTATTTGAAGACCGAACGACCTTCGATTTCGTGATTCTCAGTTCCTTCTTCATTTGAACAATCTTCATTACTTGTGATTCAGCAAATTTGCGCAACCTTGATTGAAAGCGAAACCGTTTTGATAGCGTCTTCTTTTGATGTTTAATCGCGATTGACTGGTCGCGATAATAATTGCATTGAAATGAGTGTCAAAGATGACATTTGAGTTGGCAAAATGACATGATGTTGCTGCTGATTTCACTTTACAATTCATTTGTTTCGATAGTCTCTCTGTTGAAGAGAATTTCCATTAAAAGCCGACTCTGTGTCAAATACATCTCTGCGTGGTGGTGATTAATGCGAAGCAGTTTATTGCTCAATTGTGCCATTTCTAAATGTCGATAATGCAGGAGATGACAAGACGAGACATGATTATCTCATTAGCCCAAGTGAGGTTGTCTTTTTCCCACCAGTTCATATTCCAATGAACTCTCGTTCGGTTGAAAATACACGGAAAATTATTATTCTAATTGCATTTCATAAGCCTTGTCGATCATCCGCTCTTCCTTCATCTATTCACCTGAAATATGCTCGAATTACAAGTCCCAACAAGTAAACGGCAGTAGAGGAATGTCTCTTGCTCATTTGCCACATAAAAGTTCGAATTGTATAACATACGGGACGATGTGTGAGGAAACAAACGATTCATCCAGATGGGCGGTCTGCTGTAATGAGACCGAGAGCGGAAGAGTTTCGTTAAGGATAGTGAGCACTATTCAGCCACAACAGAGGTTGCTTTGAAAACGAGTATTTCGAAAGAAAACAACACATTTCCAGGTCAAAATCACAAGTACATCTCTATGGTCAGCGCCCGCCGAAATCGACGTGATCATCGGTTGTCACCAGCAATAACAAATGTTCACCTTTGCTCTTTTTTGTCTTTTCCCGGCTCATTAACGAGTTCACATTCATTCATATTTCCCATTGACTTGTTTCATAACCTCAGTTTCTCTTTTATTTACTCAATCTAAATGTAGTATTATCTTTGCAAAAAACTCTCTCCTCACGCATAACGTTTTCTACTGTCAAAAAAATAAAGTTTGGGCAAGGAATTCAAATTTTTATTTTCGCGGGCGGTCCGCCCACTTCAATTGGAAACTGTAAAAATTCAAATTTAGCTTGCAGGCGACAATGGGCGGACCGCCCGCGAAAATAAAAATTTGAATTCCTTGCCCAAACTTTATTTTTTCAACAGTACTTTTCCCTAATCTATCGGCTTTTGGAAGCTGTTCTTCCTGTAAAAGTTGTATTGTTTACAACATAATATCTGCTATTGTTAACCTTCATCGACATGTTTTGCATAACAATAATGACTGTGTCGTTAGGCGGCAAAAAACTGTTGTGACCTGTCGGCGCGTGCGAACACAGTTTTGAAAGCAATGTCAAGTTTACGCGCGCTGTTACTTTCGAAACGGAGCTTTTGCATTATTCGAGACTTTCAACTGAAACGTGAAGAAGTGACATTTTTTAAAACGATATTTTGTGAAATCTTTCATAACTTCTCGTGCATAATTTAAGCTTCTTCGCCTCTTTGTTTCTCCAGGTTTTATTTACGAAATTAAAGGAGGACGCCGAACGATAGCCGTCGTGTCTCGCACCGACTTCTTGTTTCGCTACCGTAGTTCTCTACCGAGTTGTTTTGGTTTTCAGCGCCGTTGCCTAAAAACTTTTCCGTAAACTTTTTGCGTGTAGCTGTTTCCTGATTTTTCGGGTTTTATTCAATTTTTTGTTTGCAGATGGAGTCTGTCAAGGTCAACCCGAGAACGCGCCGACCAGTTGTTCCATTTACCTTGGATGATCCCCCGGTAGGTTATTTGTCAGTCATTTTTCTTAAAGAGCTCTTCGCTCTTTTTCCTTTTTACTTTTTTATTTATCTCTGAACGTTTGCAGGTCAGAAGGCAAGGAACCACGAAGAGGAAAGCCGAACGAGGCAAAAAGTCAGAAGATCGCGATTACCACGATTGGACAGACCGAAAAGTACAGGCTTTGAGCTCGTTTGACGGATCGAAACGATTGGGAGCAATGCCTTCAAGGGCGGAAATCAATCAAATGAAGCAAAGAGTCCGGGAAGCAGTGAAAGCGGCTAAACAGCAGCGGGAACCATACATGAAAGAATTAATAGAGAATTTGTTAGGCGAAGAGCCAAAAGAACCACTTGAGAAGGATGAAGACGATGATCCGTTATACTGCCGTTTACTCAACAGACAAGTCGCTGATTTCAAATATGATTCGTTGGATGATGAGCCGGCTCCCTTTCTCAGAACCTATTTCGAGCCAATTGCGGAGAATGTTGAAGGTTCCGATGAGGAGCAGTTGACCCACTGTCCGTACGTTGACGACAATACTGATGATATGTCAGTTTGCTCAGGCCTCTACAAGGTGAGTAACTTATGGAAGAACGTACTGCAATAATTCTGTAACATTTTCAGGCATATCCCAATGGCATTCACGGTTACATCGATAACGAGGAAGAAATGATGAGCGATCAGCTGCTCTTCGAAACAATGAAAATATTGCTCATGGAGCTTGACAAGAAAGATGACCCGCAAGTGCTATACTATGCGTTGTACTCCGTATTCCCCAACTTTGGATCGCAGAAACAGATGTCGGAGAAATTCCCGGAACTTGCCGCATTGTACACAGAGGATGACAATGTCCTTCAAGATCTTCTGAAACTTGAACCGTGGAAATCGAAGAAGGATGAAGAAGCAGCCATTGTTCCCTTGTCAAGAGGAAACTTCTTCGTTATGTCGCTGCACTATCCAATCAACAAGGCACATGAGAAATGTTCGGACGACTGTTTCAAACTAATGGGCGCTGCAGAAATGCGTGCAGTTTTACAACCGTTTCTGTCCACTGAACAAGACACTGGAGACATCGAACTGTTCATCAATAAAGCCACCCGCAAAAGAGATTCGCCGTTTTTAACTGATCTCTTGCTTCGAAGCGGTAATGACTTGATCGGCAAGTTCTGCAACGTGGCAAAACACTTCAAAGAGAAAACCTGCTCCGGTTGGTTCAAACTCGTCTTGAGCATCGCGGACAGTCAAGTTGAAGAGCATGCGATGTAAGTCTTAATTCAACATATCCTATTAAAACTTGAAAAATTGTTTCAGAAGCTTCCAACAGAGGGATCAAGCGTTTCGTCAGGCCATGCTAGGAGTTTCAACTAGAGACATTGCCGAAGTCGGAGCGAACCCAACAACATGTTGCCATTTCGGACCCTGTGGAAAGGATGTCAAGGAGTGTGCTTGCAAGATCATGTGTTCCGACAATTGTCAATGTGACTCAAACTGCTCGCGAAAGTTTCCCGGGTGTCGATGCAAGGCCAATAGGTGCGGCACTGTAAGCTGCTCTTGCTTCAAACTGAATAGAGAATGCCGAGAACAGACATGCAAGACATGTCTCCAGACAAAAGAAGGAGAAACCGTTCCAAGCTGTCAAAACAATCAGATTACTCGTGGCACCGAGAAAGCTGTAAAGTTGGGATTGTCGATGATCGCAGGGAACGGAGCATTTCTGGAGGAGGATGTTGCAAAAGGCGATTACTTGGGAGAGTACGTCGGAGAACACATCTCTGCAGAGGAAACTGACCGACGTGGGAAGCTCTACGATCTTGAAACCAGTTATATTTTCGGTAAGTTACATCTCTTCTGATAAAAAAATCAATTATTTCTCTTTGAAGGAATTCCGGGGACTGACGAGAGCATTGATGCAACACGAGCTGGAAATGTCTTCCGTTTTGTCAATCACTCGGATCATCCAAATTGTTACATTCAAGTGAAGATAGTGAATGGAAAACCACGAATCGGGTTTTTCGCAGCCAAGAAAATGTGTGCCGGTACAGAATTGACGTTCAACTATTGCTATAACAGTGAGACCGCAGAGAAGTTCTTTAAACTAAATCCAGCGGATAGAGTTCCGAAGCGCGAAGTTCTCGACGACGGTTACGAGGACTCGAAGAAGGCCAAACCAAAACCAAGGTCGCGAAAAGTCGCTGTTAGATCTTCTCCGAGAAGTAAAAAAGTAAAAGAAGAAATCGTTGATTCTGAGATTACTGTTTTGGCAGGACCATTGGATGAAACTAACCGTTCTTCAGAAATGTGAGTTTTATTTTGTTTCAATGCATTCGAATATGTTGTCTTTTCAGCTCTCAACAAGAACCGTGCACTTCGGCCAGTTGGTACTCGGATGCAGTCTTCTCTTCCAATGAGCCATCCACTTCCTCAGGCTCACGCTAAACCCGAGGATCTTTCTCACAAAGCCTCTTGTCATTGGAACACTTGTTTCCACTTTACTTTTTTATTGTCTTTTATCGTATTTTTTTATTTTCTTGTTATTTTGTTCTTTTTCCTCTGTTCACCTCTTGTTTGTATCCGGCTCTTATAGCCTCACAGTTTCCCTTCAACTTTAAATGTTCTCTCTCTACCAACTCACAGTACCTCTTCTTTTTACCTCTTTTCACGTAAAGTACCTCCTTTTTATGTTGCACAATGTTGTTCTTTTCCCTCTGTTCACCTTTTTAATTCCTTTTGTTTCTATCCGGCTCTTATAGCCTCACAACTTCCCCTAAATCTCAGGTTTAATTTTTTCCCACGTATTTGTTTATTGCTATTTCAACAGCACCTCTTCTTTTTACCTCTTTCCACCTGAAGTACCTCTTTTCACTTAAAGTATCTCTTTTTGTCTTGTTCAATATCCAGTTTTTAATAAAGTTTGTTCATTTTTTGTTGTTCTGACGTGTTTGTGTGTCTAAAGAGGAAGTTCCCCCTAAATATTTGTTTCCGATGATGGAGAACAAGGAAGAAGGCCGGACGTTGGGCGAACACAGGAAAGGAGAAGGTGGGTAAGAAGAAAGGATAATCTCTAGAGATTCATTAACTGCCATCGATGAAATCTTCATGTTTAGTGACAAGGAATCATACATGTACGAGGTCTTGCCGGACAGGACGTGAACGTCTATTTTCTTAAGCAAAATGTGTTTTACAGTCCGCCGATTGATATAGTCGGGCGTTGAACTGTCAATTCGTTTTCTATCCATTAAAAGGAATAAATTCTTATTAAAATTTAGCCGGAAGCTTCAATTTATTCAAACCCGATTACCATTGAATTCGTACATGTATGCAAGATATGAGTTCTCACATTTAGATATTTAGTATTAAGCCAATTGAGATGGTAAACAGAGACTGCGTTCCAAGTGATCATCAGCCTCTAAAAATCCCATTTTTCAGAGTGTTCTTCGCCTCTAGCACCTTTGACGCGACGTATCGAATGGAACCTTGGATGCCGACACGTGGATCATCGCCCGCTGGAATGGTAAGTTTGTTTCATTGCTCCCCTCTCTTCTCTTGTTTTTCTTCCTCACTCCCTTTGACTGATTCAGTTTCCTTTCTATTTTGTCAATCTGACGTTGAGATTATCAATAAATGATTATTTACTGTTCTCGTCGAAGCACTTCCAATGCTTTTTCTGTGTTGTGTTTACTTCATTGAGTTATCTGATACTTTCTTCGATTATTTTTGAATAAAGCGGTCGCCTTGTCTATTCGTCTTTTTTCTGTGACAACTTTTTCAAAACGTCGTCGTTTAACATTCGTTTGAATAAAGTGACTAACCTCGGTTTTCTGTTCAAAAAAGAAGGTTCTAAAAAAGAAAACCACGCGTAAGAGGGAATAAAAAACTGCCACCGTGTTGTCCGCTCGGACAACAAGCTTGTTCATTTTTTGTTGCTTCTCCTGTTTGCATGTGTTGTTCCCTGCTTGCGTTTCGATGTTTTCTTGGTTCTTCCTATATTTTCTACTATAAAATTAATCAGACAACAAATTAATATAGAAATTTTATAACTTTCATCAAATTTTTATGTCGAAAACTTCCGTGTACCTTGTTGTCAACTTCCGTTCACTTGTAAATCAGAAAATCGGCGTTGAGCATTGTTTTATCGAGATGTTTTGAGCATTTTTGTTGATTATTCAGTGCAAATTTTTCTCCGACGCGTCGGCTTTTCTCTCGAAAAACTCAAAAACCAAGAAGAACCGCTTCAGCTTGTGTTCAATGCCTTTTTGCCCAGAAAAATATGTTAATCCTTTCGAAAAATGCTTGAGACACAAATTTGACCGAAAGGCCAAAGATTCGAGCAAACCCCTCGTTTATTTCCGACTGTTCAGAAAGCGAAAAAGTCTCAAATAATTCGAAAATGCATTTTTCAGATTCGAAAGCGAATCGACTCTACTCCACCACTTCGTTTCACCTCTGTCAGCGAAAAGTTCGCTTTCTTTACGGGCTCATCTGCGTCGCTTTCATGGCTTATCCAACTTCGGTCCTCTTCAGACTTGATCATCTCCGCGGAAAAGGATGAGAAGCAGAATAGAAAGCAAAACAAGAGGTAGGTAAGATTGATTGCGAAAAACACAATTTATTGGTATTTTGCAGGAGGTCGAGAAGAAGCTGACAAGCGCTTCAACCGAGAGCAAATCCGATATTCAAAAACAAATTGATGAATTGAAGGAACAAGAGGAGGCATGGCGTAAAAAGGAGGCTGAGTTAGAAGAGAAAGAACGTCTCGAACCATGGAATATTGATACCATCGGACACGATGCTTTCAGTACTACTCGTATCAATAAGATCACTGATAAGAAGCCAGAAACCAAGAAGACCGATGAGGAAGATACCAAGGATATGAGCAAGTTTTTCGAGAAAAATGAGAGCATTTTGGAGAAGATTGTCACTTTGAAAAGAGGCTCGAAAGCCTACTTGCGAGAAGGGCGCTCTCTATGAAAAAGTCCTCTTCAGACTTGATGATCTCCGTCCAAGGTCGGATAATGCTCTCGCTTCAGAGGTTCAAGAAGAGATTGACATTCGTGCCGCTGTCCAAAAAGTTCGTTATGTCACGAGCTATTGTGTAGATTCTCGAGAAGAAAACTCCGAAAATCTAGATATAAAAGTATTGGGATAAGACAACACGTGTGATTTTACGATGCTGAACCGACACCCTCAACAATCCATTTGACACGTGGAAAAAGAGGAGAATAAAGTCAGCGCGTTGCTTGAAAAACGCTTTCACCAACCCGAAATACTTCAAAATGTACGGAGCATACTGATAGTCCGCCTTCCTCATGGCCATCTACTTCTGTGAATGGAAGACCGTTGGACAGTAAATTTAACTCCGTGATATGGCTTATTAGGTTTGTGAATATGGTTTCTTCAATGCTCTAGTAACCTTAGTCCTTTCAGACTTGTCTTTGATATCTTTCGATGCGAATACTATACAATATTACACTGGTTTTTTTTTTTTTGAAATGAGAAGGAAATAGTTATAGTGGAAATTGAGAAGTTTAAAGATGAAATGTTCGAATCGAGCGCTGATAAAAGATTTATTAATAATTCTGAATAGGTAAGTGATAAGAAGCACAAAGAACGAGTTGCATTGACAAGGAAATCGAATCGCTCATGTTCGTCAAGCAGAATTATATAAGGTAAGTCAACAGAATGACTTAAAATTGTAATCTAACATTCGTTTTATTTCAGATAAGCAAAGAAAGGTTTTTGATTATCGAAAAACTATGTCAATTTCAAGTCAAAATGAGATGCTCGTCTGGATTCGGAGTCTCTTTTGGAAAGAGGAGATGGAGTTGACTCTGGTCGGCCTTCAAAACTCTGGAAAGACTACTTTTGCCTAGATAGACTTATGAGTAAGGTTTGTTCGTATTCTTTTACCATTCTCTAGTAAATGTGACATTTCAGACGTTATAAGGTCTTTATTCTGAGCAAACGTTTCCGATAGTTGTCAATGGTTAAGTGGCGAGAAGAGCAAAAAGCAGAGCACAAGGAGAATGGCTCGCCTTCGTTAGGTCCGCCAGCTGAATCCTATCGATGCAAAAGCTATTCGACAAGACGTGAAACTAATGATCTACGGTACATTTCTCAATTCATTCCTTCCTTTACCAGTACTGAATGCCTTCAGATCGCAGCTACTTGACCAAGTTGACAATCTAAGTGAAACAACTGATTAGGAGCAAAGTGAAGATTGATTGCCTGTATTAAATGGTACTATTCCTACTTGTAAAACGTGAATTACAGTGTTTGTTTTCAGAGAAAATTCGTCGAGAGATGACTGAAAACTATTTGGTTCTCGCGCAGAAACTGAACGAAGATGCGATACGATGGCTTCTAAGAATGAAACAACAGGAAATAAAACAACGCGAAGCACGATTGGATAAACAGAAGGAAGCATTTGAAAATGCAATCATGATGAACTCTAGAAAAGGAATTCATTCGATTTTATGCCATGACTTTTCATTTTTAATACGGAGACCTTTAATGAAAGCGAAAGTTGTGGAGACTTATTGATGCAAAACTTCGTCTAATTAGTGACGAATTCTAGATAGAAAAGGTAAGATTAAACATTTCAGCAGAATTCTCTCGAGGAAAGGCTCTGATAGCCAGAAGAAGTCTGTCAGAAGAGAAAGACGGTTTAGGAGCCCAAAAAGTCCGCTTCAAATAGACCGAATCGGCCCGAATTCTATTCAAAAACATTGAAAAGGTAAGAACCAGAACCTCCGAAAGTACCTGTCCTTTGATAATAAAGCCATTCTTCCCACAACAACAAAACAAAAACACACAATTCAAAAATCATAATTTATTCTTCCAAGCATTTCTTTTTTCCAGTAAGTGATAGGGCTTCTACTTCTCTTTAGATGAGAGCCTTCAGAAGAGGTCCTCATTGGCAGCGTCGACGGAGAGTCCAATCCAAGCAACAGCCGAGTAGGCAAGAGTGGAAGCAACGAGGATGGCAGTGTAGATGGCGTTCATGGTTGATGGAGACGTTGGATCAATTTGGATCTTAGGGAAAACACTGAGAAGCTGGGTTCCTTTTATAGTGAGGAATATGATGACAATTCTGACCTCCGCGTGGCAAGATTCTTATCTTTTGCCACGTGGAATATGACAAGAAATCTCAAAACTTTTCAATTTTTCCCCAAGAACGTTCCCACCATGAACGTCGTCTACCTCATTGTTGCCTCCACTCTTGCCTACTCGGCTGATGCTCGGATCGGAATCTCCGTTGACGCTGCCAACGAGGAAGTCTTCTGAAGAGGCTTCCGAGACCCCCTAAAGAGACAGCAATCATCAATTATTGTTGCTCCAAATTATAATAAAAAGTTGTGGAGATATTGTGTTTGTAACACAGGGAACAACTTCGAATCATAATGCTTCGATTTCTGGAAAGAGAAAACCACTATTTCTCTGCGGTCTTCTCCTGCCCCAAAATGATTTAAAAGTTGTTTCTAACATTCATTTTATCTCAGATCAGCAAAGAAAGGTTCTCGGCCATCGAAAAGTTGTGTCAATTTCAAGTCAAAATGAGATGCTCGCCTGGATTCGGAGTCTCTTTTGGAAAGAGGATATTGCGTTGACTCTGGTCGGCCTTCAAACCACTGGAAAGACGTCAAGATAGACTTATAATTAAGGTTTGTTCATATTATTTCTCAATTCTCTATCAAAAACGATATTTCAGACGTCAGAAGGTCTTCATCCTGGGCAAGTATTTCCAATAGATGACAATGGTTAAGTGGCGAAAACCGTCTTTGTCAAATCCTCCAGCAGAATTCTATCAATGCAAAAGCTATCCGACAAATTGTGAAATGAAGAGAACCTATCGCTATGGGTTAAATACGGTATATCCTTCCCTTTAGTCTTCCCTTTACTATATGAGAAACACTTTCAGATTGCAGCTGCTTGGCCAATTTGATGGCTAACTGAGAATGTCGAATATATTGGAGTCTCTTTTGGAAAGAGGAGATAGAGTTGACTCTGGTCGGCCTTCAAACCTCTGTAAAGACCACTTTAGCCAATGTTGACTCGTCTAGTTTTCAGTATTAATAGTAAGAATTCTGTCAAAAATTGATAATTGCAAAGGGTTTTTGCAGAGAACTCGTCTTCAATTCCACGTCACCAACAAGTGGGTATTCGCTGCTAAGGTCGTCACCTTCCTCCGATTTCTGTGCTCCATCCATCGTCGTCGAGTACCAATTCAGAAAGACCAATTAATAAATTAAAAGGCTCATTTTAATTGTATCTCGGAATTCATTTTGTATGGCGTTTTTGCTTCTAATTCGTGATTTTTTTTTCTATATCGTTTGATTTATTTGTCTTTTAATTTGGCCACGCCTTCTCGACGTATTTGAATAGGGATTCATGGTAAGAGTTGTACGAGAAGCTTCTTAGTGAAAATGGGATTTTGCAGAAACCGACTACAATAAGATTGACGGATCAATGTGAGGTTTCGATGGTTGACTTCAGAAGAAAGAGTGAGAAAGGATGACGAATTGGGTTGTGTTATGACACATTTCTTCTATTGTATCCGGGGAATGATTTGACTTTTGATAACCGTAAATTACGAGAAGAGCAAAAGACAGAGCTCATAGTCAAAGAAAGAAAGTCGCTTGTCTTTTTCTCGTGCCGCCAGCAGAATCATACTAATGCAAAAGCTATCCGACAAGTTGAGAAACGAACATTAGTTATGGAAGATTTACGGTACATTTCTTGATTCATTCATTCCTTTACCATAATTGAAATCTTTCAGATCGCAGATGCTTGACCGATTCGGCAATCTGATTGAAACAGCTGATCAGGATGAAAAGGAGGATCAATTATATGTAGAATCAATTCCCGAGTCATCTTCAAAGATTTCTCTTTGGTTATGATCTTAATTATTACGTTTTCAGATCTTTCTCACTCCTGAAGCTTTGCTCAATGGAGCAAAGAATGTTGATGTTTGTGTATAATTGTTCCGTGGATTGTCAGACGCTTGAAACTTGCTTCGGGATAGTGAGCGTTGACCCCCAGAGTGGTTTCGTAAATATTCGATCCACGTCTGAGAAGAGGAAACCCCTCCGAGTACCGTCTCAGGGGGTGCTTATTCTTGACCTATTCAACTATTCTCAATACTTGAAGGTGATGATCGCCTTACTAATTGATTGCTTTTTGCGTGAGGACAATCAATGAACTACTAAACCTGTAATATACAATGTCAGTTTAACATTCAGAACTTTGCAATTGCCATGGAATAACAGCTCTTTGAGACTTACTTCGGGATAGTGAGCGTGACCCCCGGAGTGCTTTCGAAATATTCGAACCACGTCTGAGTAGAGGAAACCCCTCCGAGCACAGGTCTCAACGAATGCTCAACCTGGATTTATTTGCCTATCCTCAATACATGAAGGTGATGATTGCCTCTTACCTTTACATTCGAAACAAATCTATTCCGCAACTTGAGATGTACTCAGGCTTCTCAGATCCTCTTTCAAACCCAGAGAATGTGTTGATGCTCCCTCATTCAATTTTAAAGTGACTGTTCATTGATGGGAGCGCTTTTTGCGTGAGGACAATCACTGAACTACTGAGCCTTTATTATACAATGTCTGTTTAACATCCAGCACTCTGCAATTGCCCTGAAATATCAGCCCTTTGAGACTTGCTTCGGGAATGTGAGCGTGACCCCCGGAGCGGTTTCGAAATATTCGAACCACGTCTGAGTAGAGGAAACCCCTCCGAGCACAAGTCTCAAAGACTGAAAAATTCCATTAAAATATGTTGGTTTTGTTCTTCTCAAAACTCCTCACGCAAATATTTCAATCCGGCTGGATATAAAATGATTGAAACATAGAATGACGTGTTGAATTGAAAAGAAAAACTGTAGGATGTTCGAAATGGTCATGTGCACTCTTTGAGCAGGATGTTGAGCCGTCAAGTTATCCGCCCAATTGTCCAGGCCGCCAGAAAGGGTCACAGAAGTCATTCGCCATCCTCTGTTTTCCCTCGTTACCTTGGAGGAAGAGCTATCATTGTCAAGTCATTGAGTCGTATTCATGGTAAGAATTCTAACAAAAGGTTCTAGCTTAGAAGGAATACTTGCAGGAGTTAAACAAGGACCAAAACCCCTTTTGTTAATGACGGCATCTACTCGTTTTCCATTCCACTTCACCAGCAAGTGGGGATTCCATGTTAAGACCGTCACTTTTCTCGGATTCTAGGTTCCATTTATCATCGATTCATGTAATCTCTCTTCAGAAGTCCTTTCCTATAGTGTGGTTTTTGCTTATCTGTGATGTGTTTTGTTTCATTTTCCCTGATTTCGTGTATAATAGCTGTCTCATATCTTTATCTTCCCGTGTGCCAACTGTACCTGTACCCATTTTCCCTGTAATAAAAACCACTTTGTTTTTTAATTTGGTGTTGTGAACTTTTTCCTTTTCAGCTGTTCTAGTCTTCTTTTCGTTGATTTGGAGTACTTGGAGCTCGTTGAAAACTACATTCGGCTTTGAAGAATTTAGGAGGTTTTTGGATTTGGCAATTTTGAAAATCGAGACGTTTGAGAACAAGTTCTAGCTTTTTTTAAACTGATTTCAAATCCGAAAAGAAATCTACGAAGAGTCTCTTCAGAATATGTCTGGAATACCGAAGAATTTAGGGAGAAATGTTCCATATTCTCAAACTTTTTGATTTCTAACTGCCCCAGTTCTAAATCATCTCTTGAACAGCTTCTGAAGATGTGAAATCAAATGTTCCGATTCTGATAATATGTAAATCATTTTAAGAATAAAATCATGCTTATGATCGCCGCTGAAAAAAGGAAGGCTCTTGACGCCATCAACAGGACTGAAATGTCTCGGATTCTCCCGGCATACAAGGAAGATATGCTGTCAAAGCTCAATGACTCAGTCATTGGCTTAACAGTTCAAGGAACCGATCTGATTGAGGAAGGGAAACGGGTGGTTGACAACCTCCGAGTTGCAAGAATTGGCTATGCTCTAGCCATGGCTTCCGCCTTCAGGAAACTTTCTGATCAAGAGATCAGAAAGGCGTGGCAGAACCACCGCACTTTCCAGTGGGTTTTTTTTGGAATTTTGAAATATTGAAAAGAGAAAAACTCTTTCGGAGTACATATCGTAACTGGACGTTTCCAAAAAATTTTTGTTTTGAAAAAAAAGAGAACTGTCAAAAATTCCATCCAAATTGAAAAGTTCACAAGTGTCGTGAATTCGGAAAGTTCCGAAACAAATTTTAGGCTAGGAAAAAAATTGAATCTTGAAAAAAAAAGTTTATATTCCAGGAACTTCGAATCCCTTCAGCCGACGGACCAAGTCAAGATCGAAGGAGAAGCTCAGGAATTGGAATCGGGCTTTGTGCTCGTTTTCTCCTCCTTCCGATTGGAAGGCGATGGAACGGAGACAATAGTTGGTTCCGGCCGCTCCGTTCTGATTATAAATCAATAGGGTTTTTCGAAAATGTTTTTTTTTGTTGTTATTTATTTTTTGTTGAAGCTGAGCAGTTGTTCCAAAATAAACTATTTCTATATTGATCTGGTTGTTTTTTTTTGTTATTTTTTCTAATGTAGAGTATTTGAGACTCGTTTAAAACTACATTTTTATTTGAAGAATTCAGAACGTTTCGGAACTAATACATTTGAATATCAAGACCTTTGGGAACCGAACGATCATACGAATTTCTGGACCTCTTTTTTTAAAAACTGATTAAAAAGGCTGAAGAGAACTCTATAGAGATTATGCACAGTATGCTTCCGATTCCTAAAAATGTAAAAAGAAATGCTCCTTATTCTCAAACGTCATGATTTCCAACTGTTCCAGTTCCGAATACTTCTGGAGATGTGAAATCGAATGGTCCGATTCTGAAAATATAAAATTTATTTTAGAAATATAATTATGTTGATGATCGCCGCTGAAAAGAAGAAGGCTTCTGATGCCCTCGAAAAGACACTGATCGCAACTTTTCTTCCGACGTACAATGAGAATATAATCTCGAAGACCAGTGACACTAAGATTGGTTTAACGATTCCATGCTCCGGCCTGGTCGATAGGGGAAGAAGGGTTGTTTCCAACCTCCGCTTATGGAACATCGGGCTTCGTGCTCGTTTTCTCCGTTCACCGATGGGAAAGCGATGGAACGGAGACAATGATCGGTTCCGGGCGCTCCGAACTAATTATGAAGCGGCAATAGAATTTTTTGAGTGTTTTTTTTTGTTGTTATGAAAAATTTGTTATTTAATGCCGATTAGTTTTTCCTAAATAAACTACTTTTTTTATTAATCTGATTGTTTTTTTTTGTTTTTTCTAATGTAGAGTATTTATAACTCGTTGAAATTATATTCACATTTGGGAAGGTTTTGGAACTGGGGCATTTGAAAACCGAAAGACTATATAAGCTCCAGGGATGAATTGACCAAAAACGATGTTTTCCTGTTTTCCTACCACGCCCGCGCATTCAGCAAGCGGTATAAAACATTATTTATAATTTTTTTCGTTATTGTTGCCCTATATCCATGATGAATTTTATGATGTTACTTTCCTTCTAGGGCTCTAGGGATAGTGATCTTTTCTATGCATTCTCGGGCGTTCTTTTGTATCTTGCATGAATCGGAAAATTCTTGGTATATCCGTATCTAGTTGTTTATCAAGGGAGAATTGACAGAAAGGATTCCTGGTGTTTTGTTCGTGAGCATGTTGGAACTACTCAGGATATGCAAACAGTGACAGAGGTCTTATTGGTTGCTCGTTCATTCAGAAGTTCTCATGAGATAGAAGTCCATAATAATCTATTGGTTATTGCGGCAGACTCCTTGGAAAGGTTAGCACTTTCAGGTTTCAGAATGATAGTACTGTTGACCTTCCGTGAATCTTATTATTGAGATCAATGGTGTCCTCACATGTTTGGTGGATCCGTCATACAGAACCAACTAGTCTCGCTACCTTCGACCAGTTGTAGTATACCTTCCATACATAGTTTAGTAGTAGTAGACGCTTTCAAATATTCATTTAGAATTATAAGAAGAAGACTAATAGACTTGGGACACAAAAGTAAACAAGACAGTAATGGAAGGTGAAAGGAAAACGTGGAAATACTGAAATTTTATCCTGCGTTCTCAACCAACCCGATGGTGACTGCCCCATTCTTTTCTGCTTGTTCGAAGTTGAAGCAAACTAGCGTACAAAGATTTTAAATTTTTTCGTTGGGACGACTGATAGGTGATAGCCGGCCGATTCGCGCAATCTCGAAAGTAGTGCCGTATTAATAGAAATTCTTCTTGATTGATAATGGGAGGTCATAGATATTTTCTTGGCATCCAATCATGATTAACGGTTTTCAAACAACTATATTTTCATCTGTCTCAGTTCCGAATCGTACGCTCTAGCTAGAGCTCTAGAACTTCGTCGAAGAATCCGATTCTGAAAATATAGAAATTACAAACAAATTTTAGGTTTGCATTTCCAAAACATCATCAATTTGTGCCTCGCGGATGCTCGTTCAGATGTTCCGACATCCTCTGTTGCACGTCCAAAGCCAGCTGCTCCTCAGAATCCACGGGAAACAGAAGAAGCTGGACCAAGTTCCGTCCCGAGCACGTCGAATCCCTAACCTCCATCGACCTCTGCTCAAGTTATGCCACCAGTGCCTCGCCGGAAGTCTTCTCAAACTGTGGCGACACTCACAGCAGGTTTGAAGTCTTGTCTCTCCAAAAAGACTTCTCAAAAAACGCTGCCAAAGAAGTCGTCAGTTGAAGCTCCTGAGTCGATCCACCCAGCCTCGTGAAGTTCAAAAGGGCACTAACACAAATCGGCATCACATATAGCAGACGGATGATGCCTCATTGCTTCCGCCTGCCAGTCAATTCGAGGTCAGATATGTGTACATGTTCGATGTGATTGGAGAGGACGCTGAAAAAGTGGAGTCAATGATTGATAAGAGAACGTGGGTAGACAAATTTCTGGAGAGACGATTGAGAACCAAGTCCACGTTCTTCTTCACGCCCCCTTTGAACTTGAGATTGTGAAGGCTATGGTCTTGGCACAATGGTTAGTTTTTCTCATGTTTTTCCAAATACTCTTTTTGAAGATGTGTGACCAAAATTTTCAAGTTTTAGTCAGATCCAACTGACTACAATGTTCTTTCTACATTGAGCTCAAAACTTTGAAGGAGAATTCAATTTTCGGGTTCCAAAATTCCAGTTTTCAAATTGCGTGGTTCCGAGATCTGAAAAACAACAATTCATCAAAATAAAAGAAAAATTAGGATAAGAATCTTCTCTATTTAAGGTTCAAAAGCAAGCTCGAGCCTTCCGACTTTTTGCACGTGCAGGGCAAAGCGATGTTTTCAGGAACTGGATATCATCTATCCTTTGGCGTCTTCAAACCTGACGGCGACAGAATCCAAACGATCGGAACTGGATCATCGTCATTGCCAGTCGAAAGAACGACTTCTGGAGCTCCGTCGACGTCTTCTTCGACTCCAAAACAGCCACCACCACCACCACCACCACCACGTAAGCAAAAGAAAGCCGAGGATGCCCGTGCCGATGTTCCGACATCTTCTGATGCACGTCCAAAGCCAGCTGCTCCTCAGACTCCACGGGAAACAGAAGAAGCTAGGCCAAGCACTGCCCCGAGCACGTCGAATCCCTAACATCCATCGACCTCTGCTCAAGTTATGCCACCAGTGCCGCGTTGGAAGTCTTCTCAAACTGTGCCCTCACGGCAGGTTTGAAGTCTTGTCTCTCCAAAAAGACTACCCAGATTGATGGCATCGCCGAGAAAAACTATGCTGGTTATGCTCTCCACTTCACAGTGCACAAGCTCGAGGCGGATGGCAAAAACAAGAGTATCGGAATGGGGCATAGTCATCTGGCTGTGAAGAAGCCAACGCCTGAAGCTTCCACTTCCAATTGGACTTCCCAGCCAAGTACGGATACAGGCAGACCAGTAGCTGCCAAGCCTGCTGTTGCCAAGACAGATGCTGCCAAACCAGAATCTGTCAAGCCACCACCACCATCACTCGTGCCGAGCACTTCTTCTCTGTCGGCTCAGCTCTCGGATGTCGTCTTGGTGCCTCCCCCAGTCCCAATCGCCGCTCCATCTCCACCAGTTGATGACGGTTTCAGAAAGTCCTTCGTCTTTCTCCTCGCACCAGCCAACAGCTTGAGAATACTGAGGGAGAAACTCGCAAAGGTTGGAGTTGGAAAGTACATCAATGACAAGGACTGGCAGCCGAAGTGTTCCAAGCTTCCACTCAACCTTATCCGATATCGTTATGAATTCCAGTTGAGAAGTCGGGAAGATTCTGAAAAATTGGAGAAGGTCATCAACGAAAAGATCTGGGCTATATATTTCAGTGCAGGCAACATCAATGCAGGGCCTCAAGACGCAATGTTTTTCTTCCACTATCTCAAAGAGAGAGAGAGAGACAGATTATCGAAGCAATGTTGGTCTCACAATAGTCAGTTTTTGTCTAATAGTAAGTATGAAAAAGTCTATCATTCAAGTGAAACAAGAGACCTGCTTTACATAAATGATAGGTTTTTTCAAAAACATGCAAACTATCAACAATAATCAACTAATCAGCAAAATTAAATTACAGCCTCGTCAACAAAAAACTACTTCGAAGGAACAGGATGGAAAGAAGATCTTCTGACAAATCGTGAGGGAGCACTGACCAGAGTTCATCCGTCAAAGATCTACTGAAAAAAACTATTTATTTTCTCTTTTCCATTCTCTATCTATTAACTAGTGGTTTTTTTCGTTTTATTTATCATTTGTTTTTTGTGAAGCAATAAAACAGTGTAATTATGAAATAGTGTAATTAATTACTAATACTTTTATGGTTAAAACCGTTTTTATTTCATTTCAGAACTTCAGAATATATCGTTTCTGATGGAAATCTCGTTGGTTTACTCCATCAAATCGTTTCGAGAAATCACAATCATGCGTAATGGTGCTGTAAAAGAAAAACGGGCATGTACTCCTCTCGGATAACGTATGTTTCTTCCGTCAATTTTTTTCTTTCATTGTTCGCGCGCGGTTTGTACGATTGTTCCTTCCGCCGTTGAAAGTTCTCATAGAAAAATATTGAAAATGCAAAATGTTTTAATTGCTTTCACCAAAAATTTCATGTCGAAACCTATAGCTTTCAATTCTGTGTCCTTTCACATTAGTTAACGACAAAATTTACGCGTTAATCGTTCAACAAAAAAACTTTAAAATCTGAATTTGACCAAAACAAGTGCATTCTCTTATTCTTGCAGAATTTCGCAAACTTCATCCAAAAAGTTTATTTTCAGGCCTTCTCTACTCCACCACTTCGCTTCATCTCTGTCAGCGAAAAGGTCGATCTCTACGGATTCATCTGCGTGGCTTTCATGGCTTACCCAACGCCGGTCTTCTTCAGACTTGATGATCTTCGTTGAGAACAATAATACATTCACATTTCATGGTTTAATTAAATGTTTCTTTCATAAAGTTGTTTTCATAGAATAATCTCCATCAGTTTTGTTTGTCTCGTTTTATCGGCGTTTGATAACGTTAAATACTTCATCAATTCTTTCTATTTGAATCTTTTTCCAGCCAAAATCTTTCAGAAAATGCTTGAAGATGTCCTTAAAAGTATTCCCTACATCCGCCTCTTTGTTCAATCTGAGGTTCTCCAGGGAAAACCAGTCGATGAAGCATATAAAAGTTTTTGCAAAATACTTGGAGACAACGCAATGGAGTACACTGAATTCGACTTCTGGTATTATCACTTTGTCAATGGAAAATTTGATTTGGATCACGACAGAAGCAAGGATCCAGAGCAACGAGGATTGTCGGATATGCCAATGAATGTAGCCGAGAAAATTGTGGAAAAGTTGAAGCCGATCGAAAAGTAGGTGGCCGAATTTTATATAAAACAAATAAAATATAATTTATAGATGTATTTTCCGTAATATCTCCAAGAAATGTCGTGAAATCGTTGATGAGAAGCCACTTGTCATCGAAATTATCTCGTTGGATGATACTGATTGTACAGTTAGTGTGTCTTTCGATAGCCACTATTTTAAATATGGCGTCGACAAATTGAAGGAAATTGTTTCGGTGGAGAGCGATGACAAAAATAGGATGTATGATGAAGTGAATGAAGATGAAATTGAGTTGGATGGCGACCAGAAGGAGGAATGCGAGAAACGAGCAGTTAAAAAGCTGGCTATGGCTCTGAACAATCCAAGACTTCAAATCGGAACCCTGCATTTTGTTATCAAAGAGCAAACTTTGGTGGACAAGCTGAATGCTCTTTTCAACTCGCTCAATCATCAATTACACGTGGAGTGTTTCGCACATTACGATATACATGAGCCCAACTGGAAATATCCCGAAGAGCTCGATTTCATAAAACTTCTTTCACATTTGAAGCCTGGAGTACTCGAATGTATCGAAGTGAATAATCTTGGAACACATAATCGGGATTTAGACCCGAATCTGGCAAAACTGGCAACATTGGAACAATGGAAACAAGCGAAAAAGTTTGATACTCTCTACACAATTTTCGATAATATTGATAAAGTGGCTCACTTTGATTATTTGAATGCATGCCTTCATAAGAACTTCAAACCGGAAGATGCGGTTTATCTCAAGAATGTAAAAAAAAACTTTTCAAAAGACGAATTCTCACATTATTTTTTCAGCTCTACACAAACTCTTCTACTTTCCAACATTGTGAATTTTTTGCGGAGAATGTAGATGAGGAAAGAATTCGTGAAGAATTGGGTGGCGATAGATTCCCAATGGCCGATGGAGGTACTCTTCATGTTTATGTATCTGCACTCACCGTCAGTTTCAAAAGAAAAGAAGCATTTTCTCATTTCCTTTTCACTTAATTTTTCTTTCATAAAGTGCTTATATTATAATCCCTTCCCATTAAATTTTCCTTTTCTTGTTTTGTAGACGTTTGATAGCGTTTGATACTTCATCGATTCTTCTGACCGTCGAAGACTTTTTCGAGATTTTAGGCCAAATATTTCAGAAAATGCTTGAAGATGTCCTTAAAAGTATTCCCTACATCCGCCTCTTTGTTCAATCTGAGGTTCTCCAGGGAAAACCAGTCGATGAAGCGTATAAAAGTTTTTGCAAAATACTTGGAGACAATGTTATGGAATACACGGAATTCGACTTCTGGTATTATCACTTTGTCAATGGAAACTTTGATTTGGATCACGACAGAAGCAAGGATCCAGAGCAACGAGGATTGTCGGATATGCCAATGAATGTAGCAGAGAAAATTGTGGAAAAGTTGAAGCCGATCGAAAAGTAGGTGGCCGGATTTTATATAAAATAAATGAACCATAATTTTAGATGTATTTTCCGTAATATCTCCAAGAAATGTCGTGAAATCGTTGATGAGAAGCCACTTGTCATCGAAATTATCGCTTTGGATGCTTCTGATTGCACAGCAGTTAGTGTGACTTTCGATAATCATTGTTTCAAATACGGTGTCAACAAATTGAAGGAAATTGTTTCGGTGGAAAGCGATGACAAAAATAGGATGTATGATGAAGTGAATAAAGATAAAATTGAGTTGGAAGGCGACCAGAAGGAGGAATGCGAGAAACGAGCAGTTAAAAAGCTGGCTATGGCCCTGAGTAGTATATAATTGTCCTTTCTGGGACAGCTTTTTGCCCACTTTCTGCCCTTTTCCGAAAATGCTAAAAACCCCCCTATTTTACCACTTTTTCAGCTTATTTCAGCCAAATATAACCATTTTCAAGACTGCACACGACTCACTCAAAAAACCATCAAAAAGCCATCATTAAAGAGCGCGAAACAACATTGTTTCCATAAAAAATCAATTATCATTATTTTGTTTTTATTAAATGTTGAAAAATAATTTACAACCATTAACAAACTTTAATATCATAAGAATAGCTGATTGGACTCAAATTGTTAGAGAAATATGATTTCGAATTCAATACTAACTATATTCACTCAAATATAATAGTCTAATATGAACATCATCATCGTCACATTTTTTCTTGTTCTATTAAATGTATGTTTTTCAAGAGGATTTGAAGCCGCTCACAGACTTGGATCTCATAAAATTAGCCAAATATTTAGAAATTGAACATTTTCGTGGGGTATATATGCGTGATACACTCCCTCAAAAACCGAAAAAAGTAGAAGTGGGTATAGTCAACCTCGATAGCACAAACAACAAAGGAACTCATTGGGTATGTTATAAAGTATGTAAAAATGAATTATATTATTTTGACTCTTTTGGTTTAGACCCTCCTACTGAAATAATAAAATATTTAAAATATAATAATGCAAACGAAATAACGATATCAACATTCCAAGTACAAAAATTCAATACTCATCATTGTGGTTATTATTGTCTTCTATTATTAAAACTGTTAGAAAAATATGATTTTCAGAATTCTATACTAACTTTATTATCGCATTTATCATAAAAGCTACAAATCAAAAAATTTAGAGAACATACTTAAACATTTTCTCAACCTTTCATTTTTTGTCAATTTTTCCCGATTTTTTTTTGTTCACTCAACTGATTTTTTTTTCAATTTTTCATGCATATTTTACGCCTCATTATCGGTGTCACGTCGACTTTACTGATAAGACCGACTGCCTAGAGATGGGAAAGAGTAAACAGTCGACAGTTAAGCGGGTTAATTAAAATCATTATCAATCGTTTATTGTTTCAGTTTTGTTTAATGTTATTGAACTGAACAGATTTATTGAGGTCGTCCACTAAGGTTTCTCCCCCTTCCTCGTGCACTCTCTTTCTCACAACTTCCACCACTCTTCGATTTCGGATTTGCTGGCCAGACTTTTTAATACGAGTTGTTCTCTGAAATTATGATTTTTCCTTAACTGAATTACACACAGAATTACCGTAATTCGAGAGTCATATTTCGCTCTTCTTTTGTTGTATCTCAACACTTCTTGATTCCGATCAAATTGCAGTCTGTCGAGTTTTCTACTCTCTTTCGCAATTAGCATCTGTTGTTTTTCAATCTAAAAATTGATAAAATTCTAGCTCAAAATTTGCTAAAGCTCACTCTCGCATCCCATCCTTTGATTCTTTCGGCTTCTTTTTGACGACGTAAATCTTCTTCCTCTTGCTTGGCAGTCCATTGTGCTCTATTTGGGGGGTTGTTGAGTGGTGTCACATGCTCCAATTGGAGAGGTTTATGCTCTATCGCGCGAGGTGTATTCGAAGGTTTCGTTTGTTTTTGAGGAGTAGAAGGAAGTGATGGACTATCATCCATTGGCTCGACATCATCATTATCGTCCATTTTTGCAGGTCGGAACAAAATTAGATTGGAATGAAAAAAGCGTTGAAAAGTAGAATCATCCCTTATCACAATTTTTTGAGCGGTTTTAAATGGAAATGTTCTGTTTGAAATGTCAAAAGTACACCAGTACCAATGACGTATTAAAAGTTTTAAGTAGGAACAATAAGCAAATGATCAAAGGAAGGTGTGTTATATGTAACACAACGAAATGTAAAATTGTTCCGAATTTGAAAACTGGTGGTGAAATCAAACCTTTGAAGTCAGAACAAATTCTTGAAGAAACTTTTTATAATCCGGAAGCCGGCTTCTGTGGTATCAATGAGCTCCAGAGAAAGACTAAAAGACCAATAAAAGAAATAAAACAATTCCTAAATGAGCAAGACGTTTATACTCTTCACAAACCGGCTAGGAAAAACTTTCAAACCGAAAGAGTTTACGTCCACAACATTGACGAACAATGGCAATCCGATCTTGTGGTAATGATTCCATATGCAAATGAAAATAATGATTTTCGGTATCTTCTAACCATCATTGATTGCTTCAGCAAGTATGCTTGGGTTGTTCCTTTGAAAACTAAAACGGGCAAAGAAACATCAAGCGCATTCAAATCAATTTTCAACATAAGAAAACCTCAAAAGATGCAAACAGATAATGGAAAGGAATATTACAATCAAGACATGAAAGCTATATTCAAAAGTTTTGACATTGAGCATTTTTCAACTTACTCTGACAAGAAAGCTTCTATCATAGAAAGATTCAACAGAACCCTCAAAGAGAAGATGTGGAAAATGTTCACTTATCAAGGCAATCATAAATGGGTAGATATTTTGGACAAGCTTGTTTCTGGATACAATAATCACTTTCACCGAAGTATCAAAATGACTCCTATTGAAGCTTCTAAAAAAGAAAACACTGATCAAGTCCATGAAAATCTTTTCCCTCCAAGTAAGATATGTGAGAAAGAGTTGCCTACCGCTGAAACAAAGTTCAAAATAGACGATACTGTTCGAATTACAAAGTATAAAGCAATATTCGCTAAAGGTTATTTACCTAATTGGAGTACAGAGATGTTCAAAATCTCAGATGTACATCCTGGTGAAGTTGTTACTTATTCAATCAAAGACCTAGCTGGTGAAGTAATTAAAGGAAAGTTTTATGAAGAAGAACTCACACTATTTAACAACATAAAAGATGAGTATAAAATTGAAGAGATTCTGAAGCGTAGAACTAGGAAAGGAGTCAAAGAATTGTTTGTCAAATGGTACGGTTATCCTGAAAAGTTCAACTCTTGGATACCTGATACTAACATAATTTAGACACTTACTATTTTAACTCTATTATCCTTAATCTCAACAACATTCTCACTCATTATCAAACAGTAACATTTAGTACTTTGGGCAATACTTTTTGAAAAGGATGCTTTTATTGTAACATCTGGTCTGGACTGTATAATTCTATCATTTTGCTTAGAAACATCAAATACTAGCAATGGATAATAGTAATAATACACATCTTCTTCAATAAAAATATAATCTTTAGTTGATTCATAATAACTGTTCCTGAATTCTTTAGCAAAATTGTATTGTTGAACAGCATTAAACTTGTCAAAATCAAACTTTAGACAATCGTGAGGATATCTCTCTGAATTTAATTCAACATAAATTTCTTCCAGTCCACAGTTATCAAACTTACTGGCATTCAGATAATTATTATCCCTAGCACATTGAAATGCTACAATAATGTATTTAATTTTGTCATACTTTGTTCCCAACTTCCAAGTAAACTCTCGGTTTCCATTAGGAATATTATAGCTCTCAAACTGTCTGGAAATGAAAGGCATCTGTACGAGCTTACTGCTTTCAAATATATTTAACAATTTGTTTTGCATCTCCAGACTAGGTACAATTTTCGGGATAATCCATTGTAGTTTATTAATTTTCATCTTTGCTGTAAATTTCTGCGGGTCTGCAGATACAATACTATTTTTATTCTCCGGAGATCTGTAGAGAGATAGATGATGTTTTCTTCCATATAATATTTTATTGTAGCATTCAGCAAACCCAAAAATGTGAGTAAGAGGAACACAGAACGTGATATAACCTTTTCTATTTTTTGTATATTTATTAATCTTGTATGTTAGAATGTCCTTTGTTTCCAGTATCCAACCAAATGTATTCTGCTTGTTCATAGTACTGCTATAGGTTAATAGCCCTTTCATTAAACTAGCTCTTCCAGGATCCATTATACTTTCTACCTGCATTCCATCCATACTATAAGTTGCTCTGTCAAATAAGAACATAGCTGCGTTGTTTGTTAAAGAGACGTCATCCGTTTCTTCCAATTGACTATCATCCAACTTGGATAGTTCGACATCCATGTAAATGTACGACTTGTGCAAGTGCAAATATTGATCGCAAGTTTCTATTACAAAGTTAATTTCTCCGTGTTGATTCAAGCTGGAGCCTGATGAAGGAAAAACACTTATAAGATTTTCTTTTTGAATTGATGTATCACTCACAAGTGGGGTATCAACTACTAGCATTCTATCAACAGCTTCTACCATTCTGTGATTTATAAAGACAATTTTTCAACTTATTCTTTCCTGCTAATAAATGCGCTTACTCTCTAGAACAGTATCGGTGTTTCTTTTGTTGGCCTGGTTTCAAGAAGCACTTGGTAAAGCTATAATTTGCACTGAAAATTCGCCTGTGCAATACTTTAGAATTCCAAAATTACACAAATGCAATTATCATAGAATGCTCGACAGTCGATCAGAAGTAGTACAGTACGAAGTCTTCAAACCGAACATCATTGAATATGTTTCAGATGCAAAATTGTGTAAAAAGTTAGTTAGTGAAGTATCAATGTACACTGATTTTTCCGGGTATGAACACCAAGTTGAGAAAGAACTAAACAACTACCCCATTACGTTAGCTGAATGTAGAGAAATGGTCTCTAAAAATAAATGCGGATATGGAACGCTTACCAAAGGAACTAATTCTTGGAGTACTAATAATAAGATTGAGGCAGATTATCCCAATAGATTTACAAGCTTCTTCACCCCCAAGAGGTTCTACAAAGAAAACTGTGTTGTAATTGATACAAAGGTTTACTCCCACTTTAATAAAACAAAACCGACAAACGTTCTGGCTGAAATGAATAACTGTAAATATCAAGATGGATTCTGCGAAATTAAAAAGAATGAAATAATGACTTGGGAGGTTAACAAAGAACAAAAGTGTCAATACATTTCCATTGGAGTCTTGGATGGAATATACAACAACAAACTTTGGATTAATAATAAAAACCAGATTGCGCTTAATTTGCAAGCAAACAAAACTGTTAACGATTGTAATTTGAATCTACTGGTAAGTGAAGAAGGTTTTGCTGTAAGAAGAATTGTAAATCGTTCTCAATATCCAAAGCAACTTTCTATCACATTATCCTCACAGCAAGAATTACAGGAACACTATCAAAGACAACAACAGCATCAACAAAGGCAACAAGAGGAGAGAAGAAAGCGTGAAGAAGAAGCTAGACAACGTGAAGAAGCATACCGCCAGCAACAGAATGAAGAAAGGCAGAAACAACAGGATGAAGAGTTCGAAGCTAGAAAGCAGGAAAAACTGAAAAGAGAACAAGAACTGGAAAAAAAGAAACAAGCTAAACTACAGAAAGAAAGAGCTCATGAAGAGTTTGAAAAAAGAAAGCAAGAAAAATTACAAAGGTTAAAGAATGACACAGTGCCAACAGAACCAACAAATAGAAGGAAAAGAGAAGCTTGGCAGCCGTTACCTTTACCTGGTTATGATGAATATTTGAAGATCAAACAGAGCTGTGATAATTTGCCTAGTTACAAAGCATTCAATAATAGTCGCGAGGGTTGCGATTCCCTTACAACGTATACAGATTTTATTAACAAAATTGCCACTTATGAGAAAGAACAGCATTTAAATATATCAACCAATGCATCTGAAACATGGAGGCCATTACCATTCCCAGACTACAATGAATATTTAGCCATAAAGGACGATTGTAATGATCTACCGAGTCGTGAAGAATATAAAACAATCAGAGAAAGCTGCGACTCATTTCCCAGTTACACAGAGTTTATAAATAGAGTTGCCAACTATGAGATGTTTGAAGCTAACAAAGCACCACGAAGGAAAAGAGAGCTGTATACCGATTTCCAAGCCGCAGGAGAATTTCAATATCTAGAAAACCAATCAAATAATTTAATCCGCCACACTGCCGAAGTGATGTGTGATATCTTTAACGAGCAAAATGAAGTCCTTGAAAGTCTTATCAAAGAAAATCCTAGAAGATATATTCAGAAACAGCTGAATCACTCGGCTATAAAAGTAAGATTTATTGATGCAGAACCAAATGGAGTTGTGCAAGTTACATTCTGTAAAGAAGTTGATGAACAGGATATTGACTTTGTGGACATTACTCACTTCGATGGTTACAAGTTGAGTCTAGCACTCACGCAAGGACAAATACCTATTAAGATCAAGGATTTTGGTGATAAAATTTGGTACTACAAGAATGATTATTCTGGCGGCATCATATCAAGCAAACCACAACTCCATCCAATGATTGACTCCAGAAGTAATGTTACCAATATGAAAGATTTCAAAGAGTTTGATTTGAAATTCTTGGACGATAAAGTAGTATTCCATGAACACATATTATTAGATATGAAAACCAATATTGAAGAAGATCTCATTGACGAACTACGAGAAAAATCTGATGTGTCCATTGAAATACATACTAGCAACCAGGATTCTACAATGCCTCACGAAGTGTTAGATGAAGTGGAAGGATTCTTTGGTAAGTATTGGTTAATAGTTTGGAGATTAGCTGTTACAATTGGGGTCGGCTTTGTATACATATTCGTGGGAAGATCAGTTTGGATGATTCTTTCACCAAAAACATTCATTGATAGGAAAAACAGAAAGAAAAAGAATGCAGAATATGAAGGTCTAGAATTGCAACAAATGGTGCGACGTGCATCTAATAGGTCACTTATAGTTGACTAACTTTATTTTTAAATAAATTTACATGAGATTCTTTAATATTGATAGCCCACAACAAGGAAAAACTTCGAGTTTTGTAATTATGAATCCAAATGAGAATAAGAAAATAGAATTAATTGATAATGCCAAAAAGTGTGACGAAAACCTAGAAAAAACGCCAAACAAGAAAATGACTAATCATCCTAAAAGACCAAAGATATCTAAAGAGAACAACAACTTTTTGAAAACTCTCAAGAGCGGATCAGGTTTTAAAAGAATTTAGACAATGTGCATTTCTACATGAATATCACAAACATTGTAATCGATAAGATTGTTACTACTATCCACAAGTCTAAGTGTGAGTGTGTTACAACTATCCATTGTTTTATGATAGATCAAATTGATTGGCTCATATTTTACTACATCGTTTTTATTATTAAACTTACATATTATATTACTTTTTTCATTATTCACAAAAGAATCGCAAATAAGGCTACATGACAAGTATACAAAACTACTTCTATTACACTTGAGAGTTCCATCAACTTTTACCACAGCAATAGAACTGGGTTTGAAGCCTTGAGGAAGATCAAATTGTGTGTTACTAGAATTAAGATTGAGAAACAAGTGAACCATTTATCTAGCATTTTATTTTATTGTTAAATTGAACGATGTGTTCTGACTTTTTAGACTATTCAGTTAAAAATTATTACACAACAAGAAATAACAATCCCTTACTTCCTAGTTCAATAAGGGGCTGTATTATTGGTAAGTCTGGATGTGGTAAAACCAACTTGCTAATGAATCTACTTCTGAGTTCTTTCGGAGATCACGATTACTTGGACTATGATAGTTTATACATCTTTTCTACAACACTTTTCCAACCCTGTTATGAAGTCCTAATTAATGGGTTTGAAAACGGTTTGAGTAAGAAGCAAATTAGAAAGTGTTTCCAGGATCAAAACTTTGAAGTTGATAAAAGTGATAAGAAACATATAAAAATACAAACTTCAGATAATTGTGAAGATATTCCTGACCCCAGTTCAGTGGATCCTAACGAAAAAACTTTAATGATATTTGACGATCTTATGCTCGAGAAACAAAATAAAATAGAACAGTATTACACTAGAGGAAGACACAATAACATAGACTGCTTCTACATTTCTCAAAACTACATTAAACTTCCGAAGAATACTATAAGAGAAAATGTTAATTTATTTATTGTCTTTCCTCAAGATAAGTTGAATCTAGATTATATATATCGTGATCATTGTGGAGATATAGAAAAGGAAAAGTTTCTGGAGATGACTTCAATAGTTTGGAAGGACAAGTATTCATTTTTAACAATTGACAAAACTAGTGAAATAGATGGTGGCAAGTTCAGAAAGATGTTGAAGTACTTTTTTATTTTTTGAGTACATTACATTTTCCCATTTTTATCCATTCTCCATTTTTATCCATTCTCCATTTTTATCTATTTATATCCATTCTCCATTTTTATCCATTCTCCATTTTTATCCATTATCCATTCTCCATTTTTATCCATTTTTATCCATGGAAAAAACTATAGCAAATAAATAGATAGTGACTTTGAGATGTCTAACCGTAAAATATACGAAGCATGGATTGATTACAAAAATCGAAACATATTTTGCAAGAAAACAGTTTGGTGTAAAGAAATAGGGTGTAGTGTTGATTACTTGAATAAAAGTATTAGACACTTTGAAAATAACGAAGATACATATGCTAGAGATCCAAATACTGGGAAGTTTACCAAAAAACAATACAACTTTGATTCCAGAGTATCTAAGAGATTTGATAACAGTTGTAGACAAAAATTGGTAGAACAAAACATTAATAATAATAAGAATAAACATAGAAATGTAGAGAGTCAATATACACATGAAAATAATATAAATTTTGAAAAGAAAAAAAATTGTTCGTCTCTAGGCAAAAGAGTCAATCTTTTACATTGTAACCAAAATAGTGAAACAGAAGTTTTAAGTTTAAACCCAACAGATATTAGAGATCGTTGGCAAGAAACTTACGGCGTAGAATATTAGGACTAACCTTTGTGATTTAAAAGCTTTTCCACAACACCTTTCAAATATTTAGACTCATCAGTTCTATATTTTATTTCTGTAACTCCATTGGAAGCATAATCTAATAAGGATTCATATTGTTGTTTGGCTATATAAAGAAACACTATAAATCCTAAAGACTCCATTATAAAACCTGTAAGTAGAATTCGATATCTAAAACGAGGTATAAGGTAGGCTGGTAATAATATCAGAAATGAAAAAACTATTAATACTGTTATTACGATCATTTATTAGTATTAAATGACGCAAACTGAAACTGTGACAACTAAAGTTAAACGTAATAAAATCGCTATACATAACAAAAAAAGTATTCCTACGAAGAGCGGTGGTGCTCCTATTAAGAGTGTGTTAGCTAGTAAGATGCAAGAGATGATTGATGCTATAACTTTTGACGATGAAACTTTGAAATGGTTGCAAGAAGGATTGAGTAAACATGGAAACTCGAGGGCATACAAACTGGCAAAAGAAATCGAGTCTACTATAGGTAGTTTTAACGCTCAACTTAATGGTATTGAAAACAGAAGTTCTTTCTCAATTTTACTAAGTAAAATATCTAGTTTAGCTGGGCTGTTAGGAGCATCTACAGAAACTATTAGAACTCTAACTACAAAATTACATTCAGCTTACGAAACGATAGAAATCTATAAACAAAAAATCATTGAACTCGAAAAAGTCAATAAACAACTTATTGAGAGTAAACAGTCCGATGGCGATTTAGAAGCATGGAGACAACAAACTGAAAAAATCGCTAGCTCTATTAAAGTCGGTATTAATAAGCTTGAAAAAAATCCAGTGAGATTTGATTCAGATTTGTTAAATAAGTACGCTAGTAGCGTTTTTTCTTAAAGTCCAATATTCAAGTAAACGACCCCCAAATCTTTCTTCTTGATTATTTTCTGTCTAACTAGTTCATCTAACATAGCATTGATTTTATTATATTCCCCTTTGTTACCAGCTTGGTAGGAACTAACTGATAACCTTAGTTGGTCTAACAGAGAGTTGGTGTTTGATGGAATGAATGAAATTGAACTTCCTTGAGTAGGTTTCTTCACAACAAAGTAGTTACTCTTAATAAACTTCCATTTTTCGCTTGAATCAGAATTGTATTTTTTAACTGTATTGTCAAACCCTTGAAATAATGCATCGGAACAAATTAGAATCTTCTCATAGTTCTGAGTATCCTCATTTTGAATCTTTTTCAAGTCAGGCGATTTCTTAGTTAGTAGTTCCATTAATCCTTCTGTAGCTGTATATTCATTGTTATCAATCTTGATGATGTTTTGATCAAATGAAATGTCTTTGTTGCCAATAGTATACTTTTTCTCATTCTTATGAAACTTGATAGAATAACCAGCATTACTTTTGTCGGAAGTATCTTGGAGATAGCCTACAATTAGGCTACTCACTACTAGATTGGGTGAAGGACTAGGCGCAATCGCTGGAATCTCTTTTCGTATGGGTATTCTAGTGACGCCTGGTGGTTTTGGAGTGTTTGATGTTATTGAGCGTTGAGAAGTAGGCTTAAAGTTGTTTAGCGTTTCAACTATTTTATTCTTTTCATCAATTATCTCTTCTTGCAGTTTTTTGTTTGATTCTAGAATGGGTTTGAATACCTCTATTCTATGATCTTCTACTTGTTCTAGCTCCGATCTCTCTTGTTGGTTCTTGAATTTGTGTTCTTTTCTGTTTTTCAGAAAGCTCTGAACTATCTCATTGCGTCTTTTTGGGTCATAAACTTCTACAATTGAGTGCATTTATAACGTGAAAAAATGATGTATATAATTATAACTTGGACTAAATGAAATAGAATTCGTGAAAAATTATTGAGGTTTCGTACAACAATTTTTTACTAATAAATGGAGCCAGTCGATTACAACTTATTGTCACGTGATCAACTACGCGCTATCGTAAAAAACAGAACTGATATCAAAGCTGTGGATTTGAAAAAGATGAATAAAAATGCTATGATTGAATTGCTCAAAACAGTTGATAGGGAGGAATATGATGCAAAGATTAATTCAACAATGAGGAATCTGTTTCCTTTCGATAAAACTACTTTCACAGAGTATAAAGAAGTTGGTAACACTTTGAGAGACACGTCTCATACTGGTAGTTCTAAAACAATTGAGACATTCTTAGATAAGAAAGAAACTGCTGTTTTGAATGACATCTATGAAGATAATGTGAAATTATATGTAAACTTAGAATGTGAAATGATCAAAGAAGAAACAGGAGAGATACAAATAGCCCACTTAACTACAGAAAACGTACCTCTCTACATTGGAGATGATAAAGTAGAGTGGTTCAAATCTTTGAAACCAAACCTGATAAACAGATTAGAACACTATCAAGCAAGAGGCTCGGGTTTTAGGTTGAATAGAATGTTGGGGTTGAGAGTATTCCAAACTAGAATAAGACCGCTCTCAGGTTCTAAATATATTGAATTACCAGACTGGATAAAAAATAAGAAAGCAGTTATAAATATACAAAATAACGATAACATGTGTTTCATGTGGTGTGTTCTAGCTCATTTGTTTCCAGTATTAGAACATCCTGAAAGAGTGAGTAAGTACCAAGGACATACCTCGAAAATTGATTTTAATGGCTTTGAATTTCCTTTCCAAGTTAAAAGTATAGATGCTTTTGAGAAAAAGAATAATCTAGCTATTAACATTATTCATAATATTGAAGGCTCAAAAATAATTGATACATACAAAGTATCGAAAAATATTAATGCTGATGTAGATCGAGTTATTAACCTCTTGCTGATTACGAATGAAAATGGAGAAGGCCATTACACTTTAATCAAAAACATTGATAGGTTGATGAATAGTCAGAATAGTAGAAGTAATAAATTTTGCATTAGATGTCATAACAACTTTTATAATGTGGATAAGTATGACAAGCACATTAACGATTGTATGAGCAATGCTCCAATACAAATGATCAAACCTTCTAAAGACTATACTGAGTTTTCTGGAATTCAAATGACTCAGAAACATAGATATGTATGTTACGCAGATTTTGAATCTGTCATCTATAAAATGGATAGTGTAAGTAATTCGTCTGATAAATCTTGGAGCGAGAATATTGGTAAACATATCCCTTCCGGATTCTGTGTAATTGTAGTTGATTCTCATACAAAAACTATTTATGAAATGAATAGTTATGTTGGATATGATACTATTTTCAAATTTAATGAATATATTCTAGATGTATGTACAAGATTGTTGAATATTTCTGATGTTGAAATGAATCAATTGACTAAAGAAGAATGGAAAGATATAAATAACTGTGAATCATGCCCTGCCTGTGGAAAAAAGTTTGATGAGCTCAATGAGAAAGTTAGAGATCACGATCACTGGACTGGAGAATATAGGGGCCCCTTATGCAATAAATGTAACCTCCTGAAAAGCAAGAATAAATTCATACCAGTGTTTTTCCACAATCTTAAAGGTTATGATTCCCATTTGATTATTAATGATGGAAAGTCTGCTAAATTGCTCTTCGATAAACAAGTCACAATTAAAAATATTTCTGCTAATATAGAAAAATTTATTAGTTTCAGTTATCATTTTGAGGGAGATGAATTCGGATCTAAGATTGGTGAAAAATTGTATAAAAAGAAGTACGAGATTAGATTTTTGGATAGTTTTGGATTTATGGCATCCTCTTTAGATTCTCTTAGTAGCCTATTGAAAAATGAACAGTGTGTTATTACGAAACAATATTATAAGCGCGAAGACACTTTCAAGCTCATGAAACAAAAAGGTGTTTACCCGTATGATTTCATGGATTCTTTCGAGAAATATTCAAATCCAGGGCTTCCTCCGATTGAATCTTTCTATAATACTCTAACTGGTGAGGACATAAGTAATGAGAATTTTGAATATGCTCAAAAAGTTTGGAAAGAAACCAAATGCGAAACACTTAAAGATTACACTCTAAAATACATGATCAATGATGTGCTACTATTAGCAGATGTCTTTGAATCATTCAGAAAAGCTTCTCTTGAAGTATACCATTTAGACCCTTGTTGGTACTTTACTTCTCCAGGACTAGCTTGGGATGCCATGTTACTCAAGACCGGTGTTAAACTTCAGACTATAAAAGATGTTGAAATGTACAATTTTATTGAGAAAGGTATACGGGGTGGTATGTGTAATGCAATGTTAAGACATTCTAAAGCAAATAACAAATACATGTCAGATTATAATCCCGATGAATTATCTAAATACTTACTTTACTTAGATGCTAATAATTTATATGGATGGGCTATGAGCCAGAAACTGCCATATGATGAGTTTGAATTTGTTGAAGACTTTGAATTGGAAATGATAGAAGATCTTACAGCTAGTGAAAAGGGATGTATTCTAGAAGTTGATTTGGATTATCCTGAAGAGTTACATGACAAACATAATGATCTACCTTTCTGTCCAGAGAATAGACGCGTTGGAACTGCTAAGAAGTTGATAAGTGATTTTAGTCCAAAAAGAAACTATGTCATACATTATAAAATGCTTCAGCAGGTTTTGAATCATGGCTTAGTGTTGAAGAAAATCCATAGAGTTGTCACCTTCAAGGAAAGTAATTGGCTATCTTCTTACATAGAGTTGAACACTAAGTTGAGAGCGGCTGCTGAAAACGATTTTGAGAAGGACTTTTTCAAACTCATGAACAATTCTGTATTTGGTAAAACTATGGAGAATGTTAGAAATAGAGTTGATGTTAAAGTGGTATCAGATATGGAGAAAGTAATGAAACTGGCAGGTAGCAATAATTTTAAACGGAGACATATTGTTAATGATAATATGATTTTAGTTGAGATGGCTCAGAAAAATATTAAATTAGATAAACCTATTTATGTAGGGATGTCAATTTTAGATTTGAGTAAATATTTAATGTATCAGTTTCATTATGATGTTATGCTCCCAAAATATGTTAACAATTTAAAACTGTGTTATCAAGATACTGATTCATTTATCTATGAAATTAAAACTGATGATATTTATGAAGATATGATGTCTATGAAGAAACATTTTGATTTCTCAGATTACCCAAAAGAGGATAAATTGCATAGCATTGAAAATAAAAAAGTAATTGGCAAGTTCAAAGATGAGCTAAATGGTAAGATTATGACTGAGATTGTTGCTTTTAGACCTAAACAGTATGCTTATAAAATTGATGATGGATCCGAGCAAAAGAAAAATAAAGGTGTAAAGAAAAATGTAGTTAAAAAGGAAATGACGTTTGAAGATTACAAAAATTGTCTATTCAAAAGAACACTTGAGAGAAGGCAGCAAGCACTAATTAATTCTCAGAGGCATGACATTCACTCTGTTAAACAAGTTAAAGTTGTCTTGAATAATGTTGTTGGCGTGGACAAAGAATCTAAAAGATATATTGTTGATAATATAAAGACGTTAGCATTTGGACATTATAGAATAGGTAAGATTGAAAACAGAGAAAATAATGATTTTAATTAACCCGCTTAACTGTCGACTGTTTACTCTTTCCCATCTCTAGGCAGTCGGTCTTATCAGTAAAGTCGACGTGACACCGATAATGAGGCGTAAAATATGCATGAAAAATTGAAAAAAAAATCAGTTGAGTGAACAAAAAAAAATCGGGAAAAATTGACAAAAAATGAAAGGTTGAGAAAATGTTTAAGTATGTTCTCTAAATTTTTTGATTTGTAGCTTTTATGATAAATGCGATAATAAAGTTAGTATAGAATTCTGAAAATCATATTTTTCTAACAGTTTTAATAATAGAAGACAATAATAACCACAATGATGAGTATTGAATTTTTGTACTTGGAATGTTGATATCGTTATTTCGTTTGCATTATTATATTTTAAATATTTTATTATTTCAGTAGGAGGGTCTAAACCAAAAGAGTCAAAATAATATAATTCATTTTTACATACTTTATAACATACCCAATGAGTTCCTTTGTTGTTTGTGCTATCGAGGTTGACTATACCCACTTCTACTTTTTTCGGTTTTTGAGGGAGTGTATCACGCATATATACCCCACGAAAATGTTCAATTTCTAAATATTTGGCTAATTTTATGAGATCCGAGTCTGTGAGCGGCTTCAAATCCTCTTGAAAAACATACATTTAATAGAACAAGAAAAAATGTGACGATGATGATGTTCATATTAGACTATTATATTTGAGTGAATATAGTTAGTATTGAATTCGAAATCATATTTCTCTAACAATTTGAGTCCAATCAGCTATTCTTATGATATTAAAGTTTGTTAATGGTTGTAAATTATTTTTCAACATTTAATAAAAACAAAATAATGATAATTGATTTTTTATGGAAACAATGTTGTTTCGCGCTCTTTAATGATGGCTTTTTGATGGTTTTTTGAGTGAGTCGTGTGCAGTCTTGAAAATGGTTATATTTGGCTGAAATAAGCTGAAAAAGTGGTAAAATAGGGGGGTTTTTAGCATTTTCGGAAAAGGGCAGAAAGTGGGCAAAAAGCTGTCCCAGAAAGGACAATTATATACTACTGCCCTGAGCAATCCAAGACTTCAAATCAAAAAGCTGTTATTTCATATCAAGGAGCAAACTTTGGTGGACAAGCTAAATGCTCTTTTCAACTCTTTCAATCATCAATTGCATGTGAAATCCTTCGAACATTACGACAGCTGGAAGCCCAACTGGAAATATCCCGAAGAGATCGATTTCATAGAATTTCTGTCACATTTGAAACCTGGAGTACTTGAAAGTATCAAAGTGAGTAATTGTGGATCAAATGGTCGGGATTTAGACCCATATCTGGCAAAACTGTCATCATTGGAACAATGGAAACAAGCGAAGAAGTTTGAAACTGTCTACAAAATTTCCGATAATATCGAGAAAGTGGCTCACTTCGATAGATTGTGTGCACGTTTCGATAAGAACCTTAATCTGGAACATTTGGTTTATCTCAAGAATGTAAGAAACTTTTTTAAAATACGATTTTTTAACAATAGTTTTCAGGTTTACATGAACTCCCCAACCTTCGATTATTGTAATTTGTGGACAGATGAAGTGGATCAGGAAATAATTATTGAAAAGTTGGGCGGCAAAAAGTTCCCAATGGCCGATGGAACCACTTTACAGATGTTTTTTACTGACCACTATGTCGCTTTCGTAAGAATGCGCTGTCCTTTTTATTTTATTTAATTGAATAAATGCATTTATTTAATGGAATTCTATTGTTTCGGCACGAGTTTTTTCCATTACTTCTTTCGATACTTTTCATAATTCATAATAGGACCGACTGTTCAATTAATATCGTTTGTGCAAGGAAAATACATGTGTAATTCACGAGAACTACACGCCGATATGGCCGAGGATACCAAGGCCCGTGTACAACTCGAGAACTCCACTAGAAGTTTTCTTCCGTAATTTAACAGCTTGGTTTTCAGGCGCAGTGCTGATTTTCAGAATTCTTCACAGCCTAAGTACGAAAAAATTGTGAAAATTGCAATGTGAGATGTTTTTCGAAGAATATTAGTAATCATTTCGGCAAAAATTGAAATTCTATTGCTTGTTATTCGAACTCAGCAAATTTGCCACTGATTCACTGAAAATCTATTCCCGTCGTCTCTTTAAATCTTTCTCTGTTTACTTCCTTACTTACCGAAACTCTCTTCGCTTTCCCAGCAATCAGATTTCTACTAAAGTTTTTCTTTCTTTCAGCAGAACTTGATCAGGCACCATCGCTGCTAGTCATATAAGAATCTCTAAACACGGTTTAAAAGTGAGTTTTTGTCTTTTTGGTTTCTAAAATATCGCTTCTATTTTTAGTGCAAAACCAAAGTGAGGCCGAAACTCCTGTCCTGTCCTGGCTCCGCACAGTCAAGGAGCTCGAGAAGAAGTTGGAAAGCGCCTTTGCATAATCATTCAATATCTTCTCGAGATCTCGAAATCTCTCAACGCTGTCACCACCAATTCCATCGTCCAAAAGCAGTTCTTCAAGAAGTTTGAGGCTGCTGAGCCAGTCTATATGCAACACTATCATGACGAAGTGAAGGCATTCGAGAATCGTTTAAGAACTCGCGCTCAAACGAAAAGAGAGGCTGCAATGGCTGAGGTGGAAGCTGAAGAAAGAGAGCAGAGAATCAAGGCATCGCCAGGAGGTATCGATCCACAAGAAGTCTTCGAAGAATTGCCAGAAGAGATGAGAAAATGCTTTGAGGAGCATAATATTGAAGCATTGAAAGGAGTCGCTCAGAAGATGGATGAAGAGGTTGGCTTGGTTTTTCAATGCTTCCCCATAATAAATTCCTTTATTTCAGGTCTTCAAATACCACTTTGATGCCAGAAACAGTCACAGCAGTCACTCGTCTCTGTGTCTCTTCCCCGCTCTCATGCCACGTCATTTAGGACGAAAAGCGAAAATGATTAGCGTCCAACGTGAGAGCTCTGGGCGAAGATTCTAATTTTAAATGTCATTTTTCAGAGAGATTGTCTTCTATTCCACGTCACCAATTAGTTATTTATGTTCCGAATTGTTGGTAATCTGTCTCCATTCGTCGCCGTCAAGTATCATCCCAGAAAGGCCAATTTAATTGACTCATTTCATTTTCATTTCCGATTTCTTTTTTGTATATATTTATGTCATTAATCCTTGCTGTTCTTCCGTTTTTTACGGGTCTCCTGTCTCACAGAGCAGGAGATTATCTTCATTTTACAGAGAATGATGTTTAAGGAGGTTTGTTTGAAAGGTGTGATACTGCTGGTGGACAGACAATTGCTAAAGGTTTGTTCACATTCTTTGTTTTTAATGCTCTGAGGAATATAATTTTTCAGAGGCCCATTCATATATTTATATTATCAACAACGGTTTTCAATTATCGTCAATGGTTAAGTTACGAAAGAAGCAAAAGTTGTATTAATGCATGAGCTATCCGACAAGTTTTGAAAAAAAGTTGGCGACTTAATTGAAACAACTGATCACGGTGAAAATGAGGCTTAAGTTGATGTAGAAAAGCCGAGAAAGAGGAAGAAACAAATCGAGATTAAGCATGATTCCAATAGTCGGTTTCAATATGCGCAAAATCATCGAAGGAAATTTAATTTGTGTTGTATCGGAGGTCAGCCACGTTTTCATTCAATGTGTCAACACTATTGTCTACGTGAGCGGCGATGAGTTGAATCGAGAAATGAGTTGATGCAATTGTTGGATAAGCCACAGTTATTATAGGAAGAGTATTGGTAAGAGCATTGTTTTCAGAAAGGAAAAAGCTAAGGAAATTATTTCAGATATCACTCTCCAATGGCTCATTGATCACTCGAAGACACAATGCTGAATATAAACTGTCAAGCTACTTCTTTTAATGGTGAGAGTTCTATTGAACTATGCTTATTGAAAATGGGATTTTGCAGACAGATAATCTATTCGTTTTTCTATTCCACGTCACAAAAGAGTTACATTCCTTGTTGTTGGATTCTGTGCTTCATTCATCGTCGCCAAGTATCAATTCTGAAAGGCCCTGGGCCAACTGATAATATTACCTCATTTTAATTTTATTTCTGATTTCCTTTCGTATGATTTCATTTCTTCAATTCTTGTCGTTTATCCGTTTCTTACGGGTCTCCTGTCTTTATGATCAGGAGGTTATTTCAAAAATCATACGAAAATATAGTAACTCCGCTGTCGATTTATTTGGCAGTGGAGATTTCAGGATGTTTTTATAACTGTATTTGATTCAAAAAATAATTGTGCAAGTGGAAATATTAGCGCTTAAGGTTTGTTAATATTCATTTTTACTGCTTCATTTAAAAACACTATTTCAGATTAGTCGAAAAATGTTTTTAATAATTGTCAATGGTTAAGTTGCGAGAAGAGCAAAAACGAAGCGTCTAATCTGCCTATATCAATGCAAAAGCTATACATTTCTCGATTGATCCATTTCGTTGACGTGTGAGACATCGGAGGTCAGCAACGTTTCCATTCATTTGGCAATGCTATTGCCTATATGATTAACGATGTGGAGAAGCATCGAGAAATGAGTTGATACAGTTTTTGGATAGATTCTCTCGAAATAAGAGTGATATCTCTGCAGTGTTATGTAATGTCTGTTGATTCATCGTGTTATGTGTTATTATCGTTTTCACTTTCCGTCGCTATTCCCAGTGATTTCTCTTCGGTAAGTGCTTCTAACCTATAGATGCTTTCAAATATTACATTTCCAGGCTGGAATCTATTTTGGTTCAACGCTTGCTATTCGCTGAAAGATACCTATGTGACTAACCGCAATACTTCGAAGCGGTTGCCTATTCGATTGGCCGCAATTTAAGGTTTATATTCGAAACAAAGCTATTACGGAGCTTGAGATATTCTCAAGTTTCTCAGACCTATTTCCTCTCTACTCATCTGTCCTATTTTCAACACAAGATCCTATGTGAAAAGCAGGAGATATACGTGGATCTCATTCGAAACTCATCAATTTTTAATTTGTCCGTGTTGCCTTTGTTTGGCTTGGTATAATTTTTCATCATCTTCTTCTTATGGAATCTCGTCTTTTTATTCTTTTCCTTATTCCGACTTCTGCAGTTTGCCTACGGTAAGTCTAAATTATCACATTTTCAGGTTATTATCAATGTCTGGTTAACTCTGCCAACACTTTGTAACTGCCCTGGAATAGCAACCTTTAAGACTTGCTCGGGATAGTGAGCGTGACCCCCAGAGTGGTTTCGTAAATGTTCGATCCACGTCTGAGTAGAGGAAACCCCTCCGAGCAAAGGTCTCAAAAGCTTATAAATCTCGATCTATTCACCTATTCTCAATACTTGAAGGTGATCGTCTATCTTCTTTATCTCATCTCATTTTCATATTTTTAATACGAAACAAACCGATTTCGCAACTTGAGGCGTTCTCAAGCTTTCCATATTTATTTCCAAAACCAGAGAAAACTCTAATTTCTCTCATTACAATTTGAAATGTCTGTTCATTGATGGGAGCGCTTTCTGCGTGAGGACAATCAATGAACTACTAAGCCTGTAATAGATTTCTATGAATACGAAGCCTTTTGAAACAAGAAAACTACTGTACACAGCTGTATATAATTCAAAGCTTCTTGTTTCCGCTTCCCTTTTTTCTCATCAAATCTCTGTTTCATATCGTTCATTCCTTCTTGACCAAAACCTGAATTCTTACAATAAAATCATTCATTTTTACTTTCAATTTATTCTCTGTGTGGAATCTTCTTCTTTCAATTCTCAACCGTTCCAGTGTAGGTTTTGAATACTTATATTTCAGATTGTCACGAAAGTATGTAATTAGATTTAGAACCCTCTCAATCTACTGGCAACACCATCACTGCTGAACATGTGAGTATTTAATTTGAAAAATCTTGCTTTCAAAAATTCCAAAAGAGCAACTTTTTTGAATAATCTTTTCCGAATTAAAAGTCTGTAATTAGGGATAAAACTCTTTTTTCAGATACTTTTTTGTTGCTGATTTTTCGCTTCTCGTTATAATATTCTACTCACTTTTTTGTCTTTTCTTGTCCGTCTCTTTTTATGTCTTGCATGTGTTTCTTTTATTCACGACCTATGGTCGTAATAAATTATATGTTTTATACTCACTTTATTCTTTGAATTTACATTGAATTGATACTCACAATATTCTTTTACTATTAACCTTGAGTGAGAGTAACCCTTAGGTTATGAAAATGAGAGTTTATGGCAATTCCATCTTTGTTCGTAGACTTGTATTCTTTTTCTGGAAACACTACACGACTGTTCTCCGATTGAAGTTTTTGATGTGATGTTTCGGCAAGTTATAGTTTGAGAATTGAAATGTAAAGCTGTGAAAGCGGAGCCAATGGTGTCATTTTTGTTTTGAGTTTAGTCAGGCTTTCCAATTTGTTTTTTGGACCGTTGAAACAACAAAGATGTACAATTTTTTTTTTCGTTCCTCCAGTCTCTCCATTAGTTGTCACTAAGAATTCCAGAAAACTTGGAGTTTTTATAATATCTGAACTATAAGCACAGAATATTCTGAATGGAAGGCTGCTCAAATTCTCAGATTCGTTTTTGATATTCATATTAATCTTAACTTTTTGATTCTCGGATTTCGGCTGAAAATAGTTGACCATCTATTACAGGTGCTCTTCTAATACCGTATTTATGTTATTTGTTTTCATGTTATTTGTCTCCACTACTCACACGGTTTCACGATATCTCATGTCTGAAAATGGAATCTAGGATATCCAAATTCGTTTGCTTTTCGGAATTCTTGATGTCATCTAGGTTTTTGTGAACTATAATGAGTGAGCAGCACTTCAGCCTGTAGTTTGTTTTTCGATTTTCTGCTGGCCACAGTAATCTGAGAATAAGAAAAAAGACTGAAATGAAACATTTATTAATGGAAGATATATTTAGTTTTCATCTTCTGGAATTCATCAAAATCAAGAATTAATTTTGACTTTTCAAAATTTTTCAAGTTCGGTTTATTTTCAAAATTCACCGCTTTCGAATACTGCCCAATATAGCGGATTTAATAAAAAAGGAGCGAAAAAAGGGAAGAGTGCGTATTCTCATCAGTATCGGACACTCTTCCCCGATCGAAAATATGTTTTTTTTTGGATTTCTTGGAATGTGATTTTACTTTTTGAATAAATGATTTTTTGTTGATCCAATGTTTTCTTCTTCCTTCTTGTTCGAATGGTGTTCTAAGGACTCGTTGACGTTTACTTTCGAAGGCTTCAGGACATTTCGGGATCGAGACATTTCGGAACTGTGATATAATTTGGTGGAATTCCTTTTTGGTTTCGTGGCAGAACCTTCCAAAATTTTCGTTGTGTGGAAAAAAGTTTTTTTTTGAAAGAAGGTGTTTGGAGCTCTTCGAAAATCATTTGAATGGAAGGAATATGAACTCCAAAAGAATATTTCAAAAAAATGTTAAAACAGTCTGTTCAGAGCGATTTTTCTTGGAAAAACCTGGTTTCGAACCAAACTGAATATTTTTGGAATCTCTTCAGAATATAAATTTTATGCAATAATGAAGATAGAGCGGCCTCTGGTTCCGAAATGTCCCGGTTTGGAAACGCCCATCCGAGTAAATGCGATGGATGTGATTCTGGAAACATGAAAATTATCTCAGTTTTAAAATTGTTTTTTTAGGGTTTATTATATATATTATTTGCCAAAAATAATGTCTGCAATTGTCGAAGAGAAGCAAACCGCTATCGAAGCTCTCAACAGAGCCGGGATTCGCCTCGATCTTCCGAGGTTCACGGAGACCATGCTCGCAAAACAAAACGAGAAGCAACTTTCTCTCCGTGTTCGAGGATCTGATTTTGTTGAGCCAGGGCACAAAAATGTATCCTGCCTATTGACATTGAAGATCGGATCAAGACTGGCCAGGGCGAGTGCATACCGGTTCCTGACACCGGAGGAAATCAGCGATTCGGAGGAGCATTCGGCGACGTTTCGGTTAGTTTTTCTGTAATTCAAAAAGAATTAAAATAATAGATAGAACGACGGGGTTACCGATTTTTTATTCCAATGTCTTCCGCGTTTCATTTCGGACATTTCGAATCATACTTTCAAAAAAACTTTTTTGGAACAAAAGAAATTCTCAAAATTCTCAAAATTGCAATTTTTGGAGTTCTCATTTCAAATTGAGATTCGGAAAAAAAAAATTTATCTGAGCTTTTTTCAAAGTTCAGATGCTTTTTCGACCTCCAATAGACAAGACTGAGGCTGCAAAAAAGCCAAATATGCTTTCTAATTAACCTCCTCTATTTCAGATGGCTTCAAAACGTGCTCCCCACAGAGGATTTGGTCATTCATGGACGCTCGACGCCGGATTTCCAGGGCTATCAGCTCACGTATCCGGTCTTCAGATCGAGTGAAGAAGGTCATCAACCAGTCGGGTGGGGAAGATCATCTCTGAGAGTGATCCGCACCGAACCATCAACGGCTCCATCTTCATCGGATCCACCACCACCACCAGCAGCCCCCGTCGACCCGTCCGCTTCTTCTCCCCGCGTCTCATCCAGCTCTTCTCCTCCTCCCACACAAGCCGCTTCTGCTCCTCCCCTCCCACAAGCCGCTCATATTCAACCTGCCGCAGAAGCCGCTGCTCCCCCCAATCCCCCACAAGTCCCAGAACCACGCGGCTCTAGAATTCTTCCAGCCGTACCTAGAGGACCTCGTGTGAAAACGTGCCGCTGGAAGCTGATGTTGGCAAAGCATGGAAAAAAATAGGGGTTTTCGCTGCCGCTTCTCCTTTCTTTTTTTCTCAAATTTCGCTTCATTTTTTATACATTTTTTCTAGTTTTATGTTCGTTTTTTGTTTGTTTGTTGGTAAATAATTAAATTTAATTTGTTTGTAACTAACGAAAAATGTGTTTTTTTATAAAACCATCAATTTTTTATATATCGCCTTGAAAAATTCTCTCTCTTTTTGGTTTCAAGTTTTCCTAGTTTTTCTCAATAATTTTTTGGAAATTCAATAAATTAAAAAAAAATACAGTTTTCCATAGTTTACAAAACTTTGAGAATTATTTTTAAATTGAAAAAAAAACGAGGAGGAAAAGCGAAAGGAAAAAGAAGTGACAAAGTTTTCACTAATGAAAAAAATCCACGAGGACTACACGCCGATATGGACGAGAAGCCCAAGACACGTGTACTACTCGAGGATTTCAGCTAGTTTCAGCTGTTACCGCTTGATTTTCAAGCGCTGTTTTGCGTTGAAAATTTTCCAGTTTCATTACGAAAATATGTTAAAATCCCGTTTCTTATTGAAATAAACTATAAGTAGCTTAAAACCCCGGAAATTCACGTGACAAAAGTGAGTTTCTGAGAAAGAGAAGAAAGTGAGAATTCAAAAGATTCTGATTTTTCTCATCTTTTTTCTTTCTTTCTCATTATCCGAACAAATTTAGTTCGAAAAATGCTTTACTTTTCCCTTGATTACTTTTTCAAAAACTATGAAACACTCAAAACGTCGGGAATTTAAAGACGTGAAACGGTGCGGTTACGAGTAAAATTTAATTACGATTCATGAATTTCGTTTTTAAAGCGGAAAAGGAATTTATTAAAAAATTGAAAATTCCTCTGATATATCTTCCGAAAAAACCCCGAACAGTCCGAAGAGACTAGAGAGTGAATTTGCCCTTTGAGCTTTTAAAGCGGAAAAGGATGAGAATTAAATACATTCATAAAAAAGAAGAAAAAGTGGTAGCAAATAAGGCTGGATGTGTACCGCAGGCGGTACTTTCTGAACCGTGGAATGTTACGATTCGAAGAGTGGAGAAAAGAGTGGAAAAAGTTTGAATAAGAAGATTGAGAAAGATAAGAAGCAGATTGGCAAGCAAATGGAGGTAAATTCCTATAATTTCATTGATAAATTGTCAATATAAATCAATGTTTTTTCAGGAGGTCGAGAAGAAGCTGACAAGCGCTTCAACCGAAAGCAAATCCGATATTCAAAAACAAATTGATGAAGTGAAGGCACAAGAGGAGGCGTGGCGTAAAAAAGAGGCTGAGTTGGAAGAGAAGGAACGTCTCGAGCCATGGAATATTGATACCATCGGACACGATGCTTATATAATTATATAATTTCCCACAAACTCTTTCAGCTATTTGCTTTAATAATATCAATAACTATCAGTATTTATCGTTAAAAACTGATCAATTGGACTTGTTAATATGAGGTGAGATTAATGAGACTCCTATGAAGCGATAGTAATAGTCCTACCTTTTCAGATTGCCTTTTTTCTACTAATTAGTTCAATTTTTCTCAAGACGTTTTATCAATGTGGATATTTCTGAGCCATTTTCAGTGGTTTCCCTGTGGTGAGTGCTTTTGATCTGATGGTTCGTATTATTACATTTCAGATTAAAATCGACATCATCCTATGATCAACAAGCTTTATTATAGGAATCTCTCTTTTATGCCCATGTCCTTCTGATTCTGCTCAATTTTGGTTTTGAGAAACACTCATAATTCAACAACAAACTCAGTTTGTCAAACTGTTCATGAATCTTTTGGCTCAAAAGCAGAAAAGGTGATCAAACGAAAATAAATGAAGAGGAAAAGAAGAAGAACGAACTAAAATCTATGAAATAAGTGAACAAACATGAAGAAAACGGATAAGTAAAACGAAAATTGTACCGATTACTTGAAAAAAAAAAGACGAATTTTAATGAAAATGTGGAAGTATAACCCTATGAAGAACTGCAAAGAAAACAGAAAGTGATAAAAAAGAAACGAAAGAAAATTAGAAGAAGAAGAAGAGAAACATATTGAAATCTATAAAATGGAATCAGCCGATAAGCGAACAAAAAGTGGAAATTCTACTGATAATTGATAATTGAAGAAAAAGAAAAAAAAACGAAGAACCTTGATGAAGATGTGAACGTAAAACGCTGTGAGAATCAAATGATAAATAGAACAGCAGGTAAAAATAGTAATGAAAAGCAGTGAAGAAAAAAGAATAAGAAGAAGAACGAGCTATGTGGAATAATTAAAAAACAACGGACTATTATGAGAAAAAAAACATAGAAGTAGAAGAAAAGAAACAAGAAGATGATGATGGAATCATTCTCGGTAGTATTCGGGACGATGTTCCTTGATAAGTGCCTTCAGAATCTTCTTCCCGTCATCATTCAACTCCCTCCGAACTGTATGAAATGGTGTTGACGTACAATCGGCCATGGGTGTCTGCTTGAGTGATTCAAAGATGTGATACGGGTGATTCATGTACTCGGCAATATCAACGTCTCGAGGGAGGCCGTGTGTGATGATACTGTAAGTAATTTTTGTTAATTAAATAAGAGACCAAATTGTAACTTTTGGAAAGAAAAAACCTATCATTTTTTTGAAAAGAGACTCTAAATCGCAGTTTTGATAGGTTTTTTTCCTAAAAGTTCCAATTTATTGTTTAAAAAACTGACTATTGAGCCAAGAGCATCACTTGGACAACTTCCTTATTGTCCAATTTGGTAAAAAAGAAACTTTTATTTTGCTGGAGATTATTGCAACTGAAGAGTTGTGTCCAGTTGTTGATCTCAATTAATCTCTTCATTTTTGCAGCGTCTCCTCGTCCTCTCGTCTCGAATACATAGCAGAATCGATTATCTTTAAATGGCAACTTGTACCACTCCACCTTCCAATCAGCTTCACGAGTGTACGAACCGATTCCTTGCTCTTCAAGTACTCTCCGTAACTCTGCCAAATTGCCAGGAATGAATGTTGGTACATTCATGTAGATGAATGTATGGTTGGCAATTTCAGGAGTTGGATCATTTAAAATGACAGGAGGAGGCACTAGATTGTCATATGAGAGCTCAAAATGCACATTTTTCCGGTCTTTTGAAGGATTGATGGCGCTTTTTAAGCATGACTTTGAAGTGAGGCGGACTCGAGTAGTGGCTGGTGTCGTCAATTTTGAAGTCGTACCGGATGACTTGCGACGTGGAAGTGACGGCAAGGTTCGAGTGAATGGACGATCAGAAGAAGATGGTTGAAGTGGTCCATTCGAAGTACTGGGCTTTTCCGATGGTGGTGCTTGGCATGTTTCAGCCATTTCAACGTCCTCAATCTGTGGAGCTGCTGATGTTGAAGGCGTTGTGGATGCTTCAGCAGTGGCGGGTGTCACCATCAGATCACAATGACCCATCAGCATCGTTTGCCGTTTTCCATCTCGGAATACAAAAGCTCCACAAAGAAGTGCATATCCTGTTTCAGATGGCTCAGCCTTTCCTTGAATGATCACTCGTTCTTCGGAAGAACTTATAACGCCGAAGTTTCTGAAATGGATTATTTTTTCAAAATTCCCAATTGATTTTTCCTAGATTTAAATTTGTTTTTTTTTTAGATTTGTTCATTCCCGTTTTGAAACCTTTTGGAACCACGACATTTGAAAACTGCGACGTTTCGGAACAAGCACTTGGAAAAAATCGAACAAAATTTTTTAAAGTATTTCAAAAGTTTGGATTCATGCTCAAATCCGAGCTCATTTCGTTTTTTGAAAAGAAAAATTCCGAAAAAGATTGGGTCCGAAAAGTCCAGTTTCAAAATGTACCCAATCCCCTTTCCCTTTTTAATATTTTAAAATTTCAGAATACGCACTGAGTGTCACATCCATTATCCTTTGCGTATTCGATCTGCTCATCTGACAAAAATCGATAGGCCGAAGCCCTGGCAAGGGCAAAACCTGTAGCGAGAACCACATGATTTGACACTTTCTTATTTCCAGTATCTACGAGATCTATGAGAGCATGTCCACGGAGCAACAGTGAAATCTCTTTTGGAGACTCTCTCATCATACTCTCCTCATAAGACGGAAGATGATTTTTGATGTTCACAGCCTCCAATGCTTCAATTGCTGTCCGCTTGACATCGGTGATGTTGAACATTTTTTTTGATATCTAACTCTTGATAGACTGAGAACCCTAAAATATAATTTTGTTCTTGATATAACTTCTATTTTTTCAGAATCGTTTCCTTCGATTTCACATCTTCAGAAGCTTTCGAAAAGACGATTCGGAACTAGAACAGTTGGAAACCAATGCATTTGAGAACCGTATATGATATGAGATTCTCAATTTTAGAACCAAAGTTCACAACTTTTCAGAAAAAAAAACTTTCAAAAGCTTTTTGGTGATCATTTGGAGCTCTCCTATCTTTCTTTTTTTGTGCTGCTTTCCGAATATTTCTTGGAAATAATTTTCAAAAAGTTATTTTTCAGGTGCCGACAAATGATTCTCGGATTACTTGAAGCACTTCTCAAAATACACTTATATCAAAAAATGATCCATCCAAAACGTCTGGATTCCGAAGTGTTCCAGTTCCGAAACGTCCTGAAGTCTTCAAAGTGAAAATGTCGTTCCAACGAGTTCCAAGTACTCTTTTCATCGAGAAAAAGAAGAAGAAAAACAATTGGATGAATATAAAAATCGTTTACTAAAAAGAAGAACAAATCAATTTGAAAAAATCAAAAAATTCAAAAAACAACTTTCAAAAATCTGAAAATCTCATTTTTGGATCAGGGAAGAGTGTCCGATACTGATGAGAATACGCACTCTTCCCTTTTTCCCATTCTTTTTTACGAAATCCGCTATATCGGGCAGTATTCGAAAGTGGTAAATTTTGAAAGAACCTCAAATTTTGAAAAGTCTTGAAAATTCGAGATGTGTCCTTGTATTTGATGAATTCCAGGTGTTAAAAGCTGTAAATATATTTTCGATTAATAAATGTTCCATTTCAATCTTTGTTTTTTTCTCTTTTTCTCAGGTTACAGTAACCAGCTGAAAATAGAAGAAGAAAATTGATTCAGAAGTGCTGTTCTCTCGTTATAGTTCAAAAGTCTAGATGACGTCAAGATTTCAGAAACAGAAATTTCCGGAACTAGAGCCTTCTCCAAATTATTCTGGTTATTGCCGATTCCATTTTCAGACATGAGATATCGTAAAACCGTGTGAGTAGTGGAGACAAATAACATGAAAACAAATAGCATAAATACGGTATTAGAAGAGCACCTGTAATAGATGAGCACCTCTCTAAAAGAGCTTTTAAACGGTCTGGAACAATGAAGGAAGGTGATCTTCTGATACAAAATTTACGGCGAGACATGCAAGGAGAATACGGAGAACATGCTATAACTGTTGAAAGACAAGGTATTGGTCAACTATTTTGAGACGACACCCGAGAATCGATAAGTTCAAGAATAATCTCAATTTCAAAAACGAGTCTGGGAATTTGGATAACATATACATTCAGATTTTTCTGTGATTATCGTTCAGAGATCCCAAAAATATCGGAATTCCATGCTTTTTTGTAATCCGTAGAGGCTATACGAGGTTCCAGCTTCACAGTTTTTCAACTCTAATATTCGAATTCATTGAAGGCTCAGGATCAGAAACTCAAACGAAATGAGAGGATATGATATTTGCAGCTGAAGACATATGTGGTGACAAAAGATTCTTAGTTCTGAACATCTTCGCAGTTTACACGATCAAAAAGACAAATTGGAAAGTCTCACTGAACTCTAAACGAAGATGAAGTCATAGGCCCCGCCCACAATAAAAAGAAGTAGTTTATTGCTTGGGGAGCTGGTTTGCATTTCTGAATAACAATTCTCATAACGCATCGAAACTTTCTGACTTAATAAACCAAAATTTAGGCCCCAAATAACTATGCTTTCAAATTCAGATGATAACTTTCTGTGGGCGGAGTCTATTCATGCGCACTTCTCAGTCTGAAATCTTTTTTTGTTCATTAGTTTACAGATCGTAGAAGCTAATAATAACAAAAACTCGGTGATCTAGCTGAGCAAAAATTAGATCACTAAAGCTTTTTCGAGTTCAGCACTCCAGGTTCTTTAACGTAATATTGTCATACAGCAGATTATGCATCCAGAAAAGGAATACGATTCTCATGAAAACTTCAAAACTGTGATTACTGTAAACTCCCATGCTATGAGAGTCATTCTGTTCATTCAAGGCTAATAGTAAAAAAGTAATGTGAGTATAAAACATATAATTTATTACGACCATAGGTCGTGAATAAAACAAACACATGCAGAACATAAAAAGAGACAGACAAGAAAAGACAAAAAAGTGAGTAGAATATAATAACAAGAAGCGAAAAATCAGCAACAAAAAGTATCTGAAAAAATAGTATTATCCCTAATCACAGATTTAATTTCGGAAAATATCATTCAAAAAAATGGCTCTTTTGGAATTTGTTAAATCAAAATGTTTCAAATTAAATACTCACATTTTCAGCAGTGATGGTGTTGCCAGTGGATTGAAGAGATTCTAAATCTGTTTATATATTTTTGTGAGAATCTGAAATATAAGTATTCAATACCTTCACTGGAACGGTTGAGAATTGAAAGAAAAATTGTCCACACAGAGAACAAATTGAAAGTAAAAAATGAATAATTTTATTGCAATAATTCAGGTTTTGGTAAATAAAGAGTGAACGATATGAAACAGAGATTTGATGAGAAAAAGGGAAGAAAAAACAAGAAGCATTGAACCATATACAGCTGTATACAGTAGCTTTTTGTTCAAATATATGACAGATAGATTTCGTATTCATAGAACTCGATTACAGGCTTAGTAAATAGTGCAGTGATTGTCCTCACGCAAAAAGCGCTCCTATCATTGAACAGCCACTTTAAAATAGAATGAGAGAACATTAATACATTCTCTGGGTTTGGAAGTAGATCTGAGAAGCTTGAGAACGTCTCAAGTTGTGAAATAAATTTGTTTCCAATGTAAGAGTAAAATGAGATAAAGAAGATAGACAATCATCATCTTCATGTATTGTTAAAGGCTGGATAGATCAAGATTTATAAGCATTTGAGACCTGTGCTCGGAGGGGTTTCCTCAACTCAGACGTGGTTCTAATGTTTACGAAACCACTCTGGGGGTCACGCTCACTATCCCGAGGCAAGTCTCAAAGAGCTTCTATTCCGGGGCAATGGCAAAAGGCTGGCAGAGTTAACCAGACATTGATAATAAGCTGAAAATGTGATATTTTAGACTTACCGTAGATAAACTGTAGAAGACGGAATAAGGGAAAGAATAAAGAGGCGAGATTCCATAAGCAGACGGCGATGAAAAATTATACCAAGCCAAACAAAGGCAACACGGACAAATTAAAAATTGATGGATTTCGAATGAGATCCACGTATAACTCCTGTTTCTCACATAGGATCTTGTGTTGAAAATAGGACAGATGAGTAGAGAGGAAATAAGTCTGAGAAACATGAGAATATCTCAAGCTCTGAAATAACTTTGTTCCAAATATGAAACTAAAGTGCGGTCAAGCGAATAGGCAACCGCTTCGAAGTGTTGTGATCAGTCACAGCGAATATACAGCAAGCGTTGAACAGGCGTAGATGCTAAACTGAAAATGTAATGTTTGAAAGCATCTATAGATTAGGAGCTCTTACCGAAGAGAAACCACTGAAAATAGCGACGGGAATCGGAAACGATAATAAAAGATGGCATGATCAATCAACAAACATTACTGAGTACTGCAGAAATATCAATGCTTTCACCGGAACTCTAATTTTCCTCACGAACATTTGAGTGGAAGAACTCATTGCTCCTTCAAATTGGCACCTGCAAATTTTAATTTTTATTTGGAAACTTCTCGTAGAATTCTTACCATGATAACGACCGAAGGACAGGTAAGAAATACTAATCTGAAAAGAAAAGAAAGAAGCAAAGCGGCATAGAAATACACAAAGAAACAAGAAAGAGAGAAGTTATGAATTGATAGTTCGGCTTCATTGGGCTGATACTCGACGATATAGAATGGACTCAAGAATCCAGCCAGTTGATGACATGGAGTAGATGACACTCTCTAAAAAATTCTAGTTTAAATTAGCATCCTCTCACGTGTACTCTTACAATTAAAACGGACAACTTGATGGCTCAACGTTCTGCTCAAAGTAAACTATAAGTTGACAGATTGAACGGAATAGATAAAACTTTTAGATAGAAATATGCAGATGTTGAGTAGACATCGTGCTTTCGAGTGACCAACAAGCCATTGGAGAGTGATATCTGAAAAGATTTTCATAGTTCTTTTCTTAAAAATTATTCTCCTCACCAATATCCTTCTTTTCTTTGCAAGAAGCCTTCTCTTAACCAGCTGTCACTCTTATTTCGGGAGAACAACAACTGTATCAACTCATTTCTCGATGCTTCGCCTCATCATTAACCATATAGGCAATAGCGTTGCCAAATGAATGGAAACGTGGCTGACCTCCGTTGTCTTACATGTCAACGGAATTGACCAATCGAGAAATGTACCGTGGAATTTAGTTTCGTAACTCGTCGGATAGCTTTTGCATTGATAGAATTCTATTCGCGGATTATAAACTTCGTTTTTTCTCTTCTCGAAACTTAACCATTGACTTTTATTAAAAACATTTGTCGATACTAATCTGAAATAATATTTCTAAATGAAGCAGTTAAAAATAACATTAACAAACCTCTACCATAAATCTGTCCACCGCCACTATTATATCTGCAGCATAGCTTTAGAAATGAAATAATTCTGAAATCTCCACTGCCAGATAATTCGACAGCGGAGCTAATATACTTTCGTACTATTTTTGAAATAATCTCCTGTTCCGTGAGACAGGAGACCCGTAATAAACGGAGAAAACAACAAGGATTAAACAAATGAAACGATAAAAAAGGAAATCGAAAATGAAATTAAAGTGACGTAATTATCATTTGGCCTTTGGCCTTTCAGAATTAATGATTGGCGACGATGTATCCAACAGCGTGGAAAGTAACTCATTGGTGACGTGGAATAGAAAAACGAATAGATTATCTGTCTGCAAAATTCCCTTTTCAATAAGCATCGTTTAACAGAACTCTCACTATCAAAACGGGGAGCTTGACAGAAGATGTTTAGAATTGCGCTTTCGAATGATATCTGAAACAATTTCCATAGTCGTTCTCTTCAAAAACTTTGTTCTTACCAATATTCTTCCTATTCTTTGCCAGACCTTTGGCTTATCCAACAACTGCATCAGCTCATCGCCACTCACATAGACAATAGTGTTGCCACATTGAATGGAAACGTGGCTGACCTCCGATACCACACAAATTTAATTTCCTTCGATGATTTTGCGTATATTGAAACCGACTATTGGAATAATGTTTACTCTCGACGACTTTTCCGTATAGTTTTCATAGCGACTTTCGTTTCAAAACGTGTCGAATAGCTTATGCATTAATAGAACTTCGGCTGTTCTCGCAACTTAACCATTGACGATAATTAAAAAACGTTTTTGATAATATGAATATATGAATGGGCTTCTGAAATATTATATTCTTCAGAACACTGAAAAAGGATATTAACAAACCTTAAGCATTAGTCTAGCTGCCAACACTATCATCTCTTTCAAACAAACTTCCTTAAACACTATTCCCTGTAAAATAAAGATAATCTCCTGCTCAGTGAGACAGGAGACCCGTGAAAAACGGAAGAACAGCAAGGATTAATGACATAAATATATACAAGAAAGAAAACGGAAATGAAAATGAAATGAGTCAATTAAATTGGCCTTTCTGGGATGATACTTGACGGCGACGAATGGAGACAGATTACCAACAATTCGGAACATAAATAACTAATTGGTGACATGGAATAGAAGACAGGCTCTCTGAAAAATGACATTTAAAATTAGAATCTTCGCCCAGAGCTCTCACGTTGGACGCTAATCATTTTCGCTTTTCGTCCTAAATGACGTGGCATGAGAGCGGGGAAGAGACACAGAGACGAGCGACTGCAGTAATCCTTTCTGGTGGCCAGGGCGGAGACATTCTGGCATTGTTTCACCTCCGATCTTTCATAGAAGCTTCTGGAAAAGCTGACTGATGATACAGGAAAGCAAATAAACTAATTACCTTCAGTGAAGAGACAGAAGACAGAGGCGATGCATCGATCAAAGTGGTATTTGAAGACCTGAAAATTGCAAGTTGTTTGTTTGAAATCACTGAAAAACGAAGCCAACCTCTTCATCCATCTTCTGAGCGACTCCTTTCAATGCTTCAATATTATGCTCCTCAAAGCATTTTCTCATCTCTTCTGGCAATTCTTCGAAGACTTCTTGTGGATCAATACCTCCTGGCGATGCCTTGATTCTCTGATCTCTTTCTTCAGCTTCCACTTCAGCCATTGCAGCCTCTCTTTTCGTTTGAGCGCGAGTTCTCAAACGATTCTCGAATGCCTTCACTTCGTCATGATAGTGTTGCATATAGACTGGCTCAGCAGCCTCAAACTTCTTGAAGAACTGCTTTTGGACGATGGAATTGGTGGCGACAGCGTTGAGAGATTTCGAGAGTTCGAGAAGATACTGAATGATTATGCACTGCTCGGCCATCGTCTTCATCTTTTCCTCGTTCTCTTCAATGGCAGCGTTGAGAGCCTCGATCGTAAGCCAATTGGTAGTGTACTCGGATGCCATGTGTGGATACTCCACAAGGAAAGCCTCCGTGGCTTTTGAGCCTCCTTTCAACGTGGCAATCTTCTCCAGAATACTCTCATTTTCCTCGAAAAACTTGCTCATATCCTTGGTATCTTCCTCATCGGTTTTCTTGGTTTGTGGCTTCTTATCAGTGATCTTACTGATACGAGTAGTACTGAAAGCATCGTGTCCGATGGTATCAATATTCCATGGTTCGAGACGTTCTTTCTCTTCCAACTCAGTCTCCTTTTTACGCCACGCCTCCTCTTGTGCCTTCACTTCATCAATTTGTTTTTGAATGTCGGATTTTCTCTCAGTTGAAGCGCTTGCCAGCTTCTTCTCGAGCTCCTGAAAAATTATTGAGTTGCATTGACTAATTTTCAACAAAGCTATAAGAACTTACCTCCATTTGCTTGTTAGTCTGCTTCGTATCCTTCTCAATCTTCTCTTTCTCTATTTCCTTCTCGGCCATACGCTCAAGACAAGCCTGATGGCGCCGCGGTGAAACAAATAAACAATCGAAAAATTCCCATTTATTACAAAACTTGGAGACAAATCTAAATACATTTATTTATTAAACTAAAACAACTTTCAATGCAACAAACCTTTTTGCCCTTTAACATCTCCTCATGATCTTCTACAAGCTCTTCAACACTTTAAACTCCCAGAATCAGAATATTCTGGAGTTACGGTTTAAAGGGAACCTCCTGCTGTACGCATTATAATAGTTTTCCGTTTTTTCGCCTCTTTGGCTTTCAAGCACAAAGGGCAAAACCACACTCCAAGTCTCTTCCGACTTTCGGGGGTTTTGAGTTCCAAGTGGGAGTAAAAGTATTTTTCGAAATAAACTTGAAAGAGAAAAGAAACGAAACAAAGAAAAACAACGTGAACATTTATATAGCATGCGAACATTCTTTAACAGTTGGAACATGAAAATGATGGAATAAAGAATGTTGATACATGAAAGTGACATGCAGGTAGGATTAAAACGGAGACAGAGAGAAGAGATCATTCAGAAGAAATCGAGGCGGACGACGGCGTTGTTTATTTGGTTTGTTGTCTGAAAAACAGTACTCTTTTTGCCGTTGCTATTCCAGAAAAAACTCACGGCCATGAGATCAAGAAGCGTTTCTCCATGAACTCAACAATGGCCTTCTTGTCGATGTCCTGAATGTCCATCTTCTCCAGCTGACTTGCTGCATTTTTGAGAGCAGCTTCAGCGTTCGAGAAGCGGCAAGTCGTGTCGAATTCAAGAGCAAGATTCTTGCTAATCTTCTTGACGAGCTGAAAGAAACTTTATGATTTGGAAGTAATTTCTTATTCAGATTCTATTCTTCACTATGAATTTGCTGCCAAATGACTCTGAATCGTGAGAAACAGCGATTGAAAGCAGCTAGATTGATCGGAAAGTGGCTGATTTATACGCGCGTTTTCCTGTTTCTTTTCGTGTTTTTGTAAGAGGATTCTAGGCCTTCTAGGCTTTGTTTTCCGTTGTTTTAGAGCGAATTCATAGTCAAAAATAGCTCCTTCTTCAAACACACTTACTTCCTCATTAGAAGTAGAAACTCCCCCTTGAACCTCGTCATCCATTGCTTGAAGAACTTGAGCATCACTGCGAGACTTTGGAGACATTTGAAGAATAGTCGCCTGTGTAGAATCGGATCTTCTAGACGAAGTCGAATGATTAGACGAAACGGATGAAAACGACTCATTTGGGATCTCTTCTCCCATATTACGACGATGTTCCCCGAGTCTCTCTCGACGAGTTGTTTTTCTTTCCTCTTGTTTCGTCTGCGTATCCCATTGAATTTTCTTGGAAGCCTCCGAATATGCGGTCTGAAACAAATTCTTTAGCTGAAAAGTTGAAATGAGAAACGCTTACCAAAAACTTGTCAGCCAGATCTTTCACAAATTGATAACCTTGACCGCGTAATCCCTTCATTTTTTCCAGTGCTTCCTTGAGCGTAGTGAGACGAGAATGCCATTCGGCTACTGAGCGAGATTTGGTCAAGAAGTCGATTGCTCTGATCTGAAATAATTCTCTCTATTTTATTTCCATGAACAACTCCTCACATTCTCCAATTTTCCTGTTCCAAGCAACTCTTTCATGATATAAACAACTGGAGTCTTATCGTTGAGCTCGGCGAACTTTTCGAACTCTTCTTCAAGCTTGAATCCCACTTCCGACGATGCTGTGTTGAACTGAAAATGTGCTTTAGAGAAGACTGGAAATATAGCTTTGAAACAGGAACAAACTTATGCGAAAAGGCAAATTAAAGACTAATGACTGCGGTCGAAAACCCAACAGCGCGAGTCCGGTTTTCATGTTTTTATTTTAACTTTCTGCAAGTTCTACTTGGAAAATAGGCTCAGCGCTGTCGAATTCTCGGTAACAAGCCATCAGTCTTGGGCACGATTTTTGCGATCCACAGCGATCTTTTGAGTGATTTCCCCCATGAAAATGTCTCTGAAAACTCACAGCGATAGGTCCAGCTGGCTTCATGAACTCCGAATGCGGTGAGTGAGCTCCTCGAAACGAACAACCGCCACAGAAAACGCACTCGCGACGATAGAAAAATGTCGGCGAGAGAATGGAGACTTTTTGTTTGAGCGAATATCCGCAATCCTCTTTGAGGCACACGAACAATTGACTGTGCGGAGCCAGGACAAGACACGCAGAGCACGTGCCCATTGTATCCGTGTATGCCGAGCTTCTGTCGTCGGTATTCTCCTCCGCCGCCGGAGTTTCGGCTTCACTTTGGTTTTGCACTGAAAATATAAGCGATATTTTAGAAATCAGAAATACGAAAACTCACTTTTTAGTTTACAGATTCTTATATGACTAGCAGCGATGGTGCTTGATCAAGTTTTCTGAAAAAAAAACATGACTATTATTGAAAGATTCAACTCAAAAGTAGGGAAAAGCAGACGAACGAATGGCGGGTAACAAAAAGTAAATATTGCATCATGCAGTGTACGATTACCGGAAAATTTATCAACTTTTTCCGATACATTTTCCGGTAAAAATTTGATTAACTTTCGGAAAACATTTGAATAAAAGTTCGTTAAGCTGTTCGAAAAAAATCGAGTTCTTGCAAGAGCTTTTTGCCGCCAAGTTTTGGCGCGAAACTGAGCAACGATGCTCCAAAATAACGCTATGATGAATTGTTTAGCAGACTAGTTCGAACCAAGCTTGTTCGCTGAACCGAAACAGAATAGGAAAACACATTGAAACAAAAAATGAGAGAAGAATCGAAAATAAAAAATCGGGTCTTCGGAAGCCGACATGTGATAGAATTTCAGTTTTTCGCAAGAATGTTGATTAATTTTTGTTGAAAAATGATTTAAATTGCAACTTGGATGATTTCTTTGTGTTGAAACCGAGAAAAATGCTGCAAATCAGCGCTGTTCTTGAAAACCGAAACATAGAAAAACGAGAGAAAAACAAGAAATCGTCGGGAAAAACAGCTTGGGCTCCTAGGCCATTTCGCCGTGTAGTCCGTGTGGAGTAAACATGGATTGGTAATTGCGATGGGTTTCAGGCGAATGTTTGACACTGTTTCAAGTGAAAAATAAACGATTTAGTTTTATTAAATGCAGAAAAATATAAATTGAATAAAAATCACAGTCTATTTTCTATTGTGCTGCTAAAATCACATCAGAATGACAAAGTAAACAAAGTAAGCTTCTGTAAAGCTTCCAGAAAAACAAAATTATCACTGAAACAAATAAAAGAGAAAGAAAGAAAAAAAAAAGAAAATTAAACTTCCTCTCTAGCACGAACTTCCATATGAAAAACTTCAACTTTTTGAGTTGCCTCGCTCCTTTCGCAGTAGAATAAGACTTCAGCGTTATTGTTGATGGGCGCAAAAATTTTGAGTGGCATTCGGAAGTCGCTGAAAAGGAATTTTCATTGTTGACATCATATCAGATATATTAGGTTGGTAAGAATGTTTCCGGCTTTTTCTGATCAAGCGATTTTTTCTTTTTGTTTTCAAACTTCTAACCGTGAGCTAGTATTTTTCCAAAAACGTTCATTCAGGTTCATTCAGACAGTTATGATGAATTGGAGAACCAACAGACCATTTTTTGTTTGTAAAGAACGTCGCGAGCTGGAAAAACTTACCTTCAATGCTCTGACATACCGAATTAAAAAGAACAAGTCACAGAACCGAATCAGTTTTATAATATTATCAGAGGCTCATCACCTTCCTATTTAGCCCTTGTTGTACCTAACTTTTATTGGTAGAAAAAAACTATCATCAAAAAGACTCTCACAAAAGCAGCAAAGATGTCAGGGACAGAATGTAACTTTTCTCCGTTTTAGTAAACCCGGTCAGTGAGATATATTTTTCTCAACGAGTCACTTCATAGTACTATTGCATGTTTGAATCCGAAGCCTTAACATCCACTGGCCGTTTAAATATGAACTCTTAAAATTCAACCATTAAAAAAGCCGGGAGTTTTCTTACCAGTCAAATAAAAGCTCTCTAGTTCTGTTATCACTAAATTTTCACTTACTGAATATCCTGTACACCCTCCGCCCGTGCTCCTGGCTCATCCATCAACATTTCCAACAGTATCACGACATCAATTGGCTTGAGAACTCTAAATCTAAAGTGCGTTCCGACTTCTCTTCCATCTCCTTGCCAATAATTCAGCAGTGACATTACATCCTGTTTAAAGAATTCCTGCGCTTCGAAGTAAACCTGTTTGGGTTGGATGGCCGGTAAGAAGTTTTGCTTAGCAAGTAAATGAAGAGTCTTGGAATGCTCATATAAATGTTCAACCAATTTGAGAGTGGTATCAGTTGAGATTGATTCTAGGGGGAGGCTGCTCTCATCGAGAAGGGAAAGAACTCCGCCGGTGTCTGTTGCCTGTCCATCAACAATTTCCAAGTGTCGTAACTTGATTTTGAGGTCCACCGGGTAGCGATGAAGCCCATTGAGGTTGATTCGCAAAGTGTTCACCTCCACTTCTTTCCGTCCTCCGATAAGTTTGAAAATCAAACTTCTCATGACATCGTGTACTGATCTATCATATCTTCTGATATCTTTCTTCTTGACCACGCCCCCTTCCTCCATCAAAACCTCTAATTGAAAGGCGTACGGTGGCTCACTCTCGTTCAATCGTAGATGATGATTGTGGAGTACAGTATCCGCCAATCGTATTCGTTTCATTTTTTCCTCATTGAATCCATTCTTTTCGATATATTCCTCGTCGATTCGTTTGTGTAGATCTGCCCACATTCGATCCGTGAATATCTTGAATTCTTCATCAATAAGAATGTGTTTCCAACTAGGACGCTGCTCGATTCTGTGCTCGTTTGGAGGTGTCTCCGGTGGTTTTTGTTATTTTTTATAGCCATACTTGTCCACGTCGTATTGAAAAAGTTCCTCGGGTGGTCTTTCGACGCCATCTGTCCAGAACTTGCGTACTCCAACTGTGTAGGATGTGTCATTCACTGCAAAGTCCAATTCGTTGAGCGTGAGTTTGTCGATTTTCAGAGGAATTAATTTATCCACTGTTTCTATACTTGGAGAATGAATCAACAATTCGAATCTGAAACATCTATGTCCTTCTATTCCAGGTTTTAAAGGTAACTTACCTATTCTCCGGTTTCAAGGTGCACAAGACAAACTTCAAAGTCTCATATTGCAATGGGGAGGTGCTCATTTTGAAAGAAAAAAGTGCACTTTGGGATTAAATGAATGATAAGACGCTCCGCTCTCTCACACTCTACGGTGGTTGCCAATGGCTACCAGCTCTTTTCTTCACAGCCGTGTGGGCTGGGATATAAATCCAGTGGGCTTAAGAAGGTTTATTTGAATGAGGATCAGAGAATTTAAAATTTTTTTCAGATTTTTCCAGTAAAGAAGGAAAAAATTTGAAAAAACATCAGTTTATTTTCATACATGCGAAGATAAAAGTAGGCCAGAATTGTAAATAGAAAAAAGAATGGAAGGCAAATAAAATGAAAATTAAAAGTCGGATTTTGCTTGAACTTCCACATGAAGAATCACATGAGCCTCCTCGATTCTTTCCGAATGGAAGAATACCTCAGCAATGTTATTAATAGGGACATATACTTCGAGGGCAATTTGAATGTGGCTGTAAAAAACAATTTATATAAAAAAAAATCAGTTATCACTAATTCATGACTTACTTATTGTCCTCTTCTACCTCCATGCGGGCGCCTGGGTTCTCAGTCAACTGTCCCATTAGTACGATAACATCAATTGTATTGGAGACTTTGAATCGAAAATGAGTCCCAACGTCTCGTCCGTATCGCTACCAATCATGTAGAAGTTCCAAGATCCCATATGTTGAAAACTGTTCCGATTGAAAGAAAACATCTTTGTTTCGGATGCCTGAGAAGAAGCCAGGATTGATAAGAAGATAAAGGGTTTTGCATTTCTTATAAATTGGATGATGTATCATTTTGGTATTATCAGTGGTGATTGATCCTAATGGGAAACTTTTCTCATCCAAAAGCTCTATTACACTACTGGGATTCGCATTCTCTCCGTCGACAATTTCCAAGTGTTTTAGCTTGATTTTCAGCTCCTCTGGGTAGCGATGAAAGCCAAATGGGCTGATTTTCAAAGTGTTCACTGTTACTTCTTCCCGACCACCAAACAATTTAAAAATCAAACTTCTCATCACATCGTGCATTGATTTATCATATCTTCTCATATCACTCATCTTGACCACGCCTCCTTCCTCCATCAAAACCTCCAAGAAAAAACGATAGGGTGGCTTCATCAATGTCAAGCGTTGGTAATGGTTTCGAATTTGAGCATCAGCAAACTCTAATGATCTCTGTCTTTCTTCAGTAATTCCATTCGTTTTTATTTCGTCCTGGACTCTTTGTTTCCGATGAATATGATGCATGCGATCCCAGTTATTATATAACGCCTCAGTCATAACCAAAACGTTATGACTTGAACGTGCGTCGATTCTGTACTCATTTGATGGCGTCTCCGGTGGCTCTCTTGTCTTTTTATAGCCATAACTGTCCACATCGTGTTGAATAAGCTTCTCAACTGGTCTACCGATTCCTTGAGTCCAGTGTTTGCGGACTCCAACTGTGTAAGTGGTGTCATTCACTGCAAAGTCCAGTTCGTTGAGAGTCAGCTTGTCGATTTTCAGAGGAATTGACTTCTCTACTTTTTCAATACTTGGAGAATAAATTCGCAACTCGAGTCTGGAAACATCATTTTGGTGCCGTTCTATTACAATTTTTAACTTACCTTTTCTCCGGTTTCAAAGTGCTCAAGACAAACTTCAAAGTCACATATTGCAGTGGGGACAAGCCGCTCATTTTGAAAAAAAAACGAACTTTGTGATTAAATGAGTGTGAGAATTTATGAGACGCTCCGCTCTCTCACACTCTAAGTTGGTTGCCCTTGGTTACCAACTCTTTTTTTGACAGCTATGAGGATGTGGTGTTAATCCATTGGGATCAGGAGGGCTTCTAGTCGCATGAGAACTAAAAGTGCGAGCATGGAATGTTTTGTTGTTATCTAATAGACAAGTTTTTTTCAATATTGAAAATGCAACACCAATTAGTACATTCAACCAAATTATCCACAGAGATTCTTGCGGGGGATTCCTGAGGGATAATGTATTGACTGAATGGTTTCCAATTAGCTGTCTGAAATTGAGGGATCTAGTTACTCAGTTTTAGTTTAATTTGTCATTATATGTGAGGAACATTCCATGCTTGTAGAAGTCTAGTTCTGGAAATAATGACGATAAAGCTTCCATAAGTTCAAGTACATTTTATTGAAACCTAACACCATCCATAATACTTCACATATCTTGGGAGCTCACAACTTGGCTCCCTTAGCATCGTGCAAGCTTTAAATGCAAGAATTGTGAAAAGCCTACAATTTTAACATTTTTTCAATAATGACTTCCTTGTCAGCTACAATCTATGCATAATTCCCTCAAAAAAAAATTCTCGAAATTTCCATTTCAATCCCTCCATAGTTAGTCAAGTAGGTCTCTAAATGTCATTGTTTCCTATTTCTTTTCCTCTTTGCAAAAGAAGAAGGAGTAGGAAATGATGTGTTGAAATTAGGGATTAAATTTTTTTTTGCTTGCCGTCTTCTGAACAAAACTTTTCACAGGTTTCCGTTTGTGTATACTTGTATTTTTTGATGATGAAGATGATGACAGAAATTCGTCATCCTCTCTCTTTTTATTTAGTTTCACTTTTTATTCGGAACGGTGGTTGCATGGTGGTCGTGGTGACAGTGACCATCGAATTAGCGGCGGGGATTAGCAGACGGAGAAAGATGATTGACGAGAGATCAAAGAATTCAAAGTGTAGAGATTTCGGAGTTTGGAGAACTTGTTTATATTTGCAGAGTTTTGCTAGGTTGTAATAGTACTCCTGCTATTGCGTGTTTACTTTTAAAATAGCGTAGCTTAGTATTTGAAACAAAAGTATGATGATAACAACATGTTTATCAAAGTAGGAAACACATTTTATCAGTTGGAAACATTTTTTTGTTAAGCGGGATATTAAACTGAAGATCATTATTAGGTTGGCCCGAAAGAAATGAGCGCTAAACCTTCACAAGAACTTGCATATCTCAGCTAGATTGAGTGATAAAAAGTGGTCAACTAATAAAATGTTGATCATAAAATTATGCACATTTTACCAGTTGTCCACTTTTTCGTATCTTTGATTCCAGCTGAGATATACAGATTCGGGAAAAAAGTTTTCAGATTTATTTCCGGCCAACCTAATAAGTGCAATGAATTGTTGTCAACACTTGATTATCAAAGAATTAAGCACATTTTATCATTTGAAAATTTTCTACAGACCATTTGAGGTTGTTGGAATACACCGATCGAACTGGAAGGAAGATTGCTACTTTTCTTTGATAAAACTTTAATTGAAGAGCATCCTCATGATTTCAGAGTTATTTTGGAGTAGAGTTCAGTTCATAGTTAAGATATCAAAATTTTGTAAAACTAACAAAAAATATCAAAGAATGATGTAGTTTTCGAATTTTGTAGGAGATTGGGTATGCATTAATGCTTGAAGAATACTAATAGCCGGACTATAACTGGTTCCAGAAGAAAATTCGAGCCTTTATTAGAAGGGCAAATTTCGAAATCCCGTAACTTTTCAGAATTTCGGACAGCATCTCCTGAAGTCCAAAAGCACGTATAGGTACCAAAAAAGAGGCTTGGAATTCAGACCGAGTTTAGGCCATTCCAACCTAAGCTTCATCTTCGGCATATTCGGGACTGCCAACATCGAGGATCTTTTAATTTTCAAACTCCAACCCCTGAAACCCCAAAACCCATCATTTAATTTCCAGAAGTTTCCTCATTCCTTGTTGACTTGAAAACTATGATACCATGCTCGATTCGCGCCCATAAGCTCCTGTGTATGTTTGTCTTTCGGCTTAACACCACTTGGAAACCTTCGCCACCAGATGATATGATTTCAACTTTTCCCATCATGGCGCCTTTTTTTGCAAAATGTCTTCGAGTATTTCATAACATCAATTTCTCTGCAATACTAGGTCATGACCAGGTCATCTTCCCCCCCACAATATGTTCTCAGGAAGTGAGTCAACCCTCCCGAATGGAAACAAACATAAACCACGAAAAAACATGTCATCATCCAGTTTTTATGATGTCAACACGAGAGAGTCCGGGAACTAGAACGGACTCCAGAAAAAGAGAGTGTTAACTGAGTGGGTGGCTCAACTCTCTGTCAATGATTCGTCGTGTTTTCCATGACAGTTCCCCCCTCCGAAAGGTGTTGATGACGTACATGATTCTCACACCTCTTCTCTTCTATACAGATTGAATAATAGATACGACCACACAATGTTTGCACATGCGAGAAACTGAAATTCCAAACTTTATCGTTTTTTTTTTCTTCCTTGGCGGCCTCTCAGGCGGCCTCAGACCGACTCCACCCATGTTATGATGATAACGAATAGCAACACGAAGCTCTTTTGTTAGAAAATCATGACTATATAGAGGGGAAGAAACATTTGAAGAATTTACTTTTACTATTTTTGACTTTTTTTGATAAAAATTTTTCACCTAAAAAGGCCTTCAACTTCAGTTTTGACCTTAACCTTCAAGGTTTACCTGAGCTTCTAGCTTCTTCACCTAAGCTTGTAGGCTCAAAAATCCCTAAGGCATAAACTCCTCAAATTCACATTCTGATAAGACTTTCCATTTATAATCCTCTATTATACTTTGAGGGTATTAAAACAGTTCTTCTCAAAATAATCCGTCTAGAATAACAGGTCAGGCCTCTCTGGTGAGTCTTAGGCGTTTCTGGCATTTCGGACTCTCTTTGCTTTTTGGACAGCGGTCTTGGGTAATCGGATTAGGGTTGAAAGTTTAGGGATGGCTTGAGGAAGATCTGATAGCTCGGCTGTTTGTCGCAACTTTTGGGCAAAGGTTGGGCGGCTTTTAAGCGGAACTTATCGAGATTTCGCTTAAGTTTTTCACAGAAGCCGCCCAACCGCCGCCCAACCTTCGCCAAAGTTCGCCCGATTGAAAAATTCCGCAGGGGGTTCCCTTCCAATTTAGCGCTGGAAAGGCCTAAAAATAAGAGGAAACTGATGGAATACATATGATTTATTAACAGCAAAAATTTACAGAAAAATAACTTTTGAAAAAAATTACAAAAAGATATCCAAACGAGAATCTTTTAGACGTAGTTGTCCAGTCGTTCCGTCGTTGTTTTGCCTGAACTTCAGAAGACGATCATCTAAAAATTGAAAAAGTTGTTAGCATATCAAGCATAATTTTTGACAGATTTTTGATCAGGAAATGTGGTTTAACTTAACGATTCTCAACTTCTAATCGTAGAAATCCTTTTGTGGATTGATCTCCAAAATTGTTCGTGTAGAGCACATTAGTGATTTTCTGAAACAAAGCTTGCTCTAGTTCCATTTTAATCATGAATTTGTAGTTATTTTTGACCCGGTTCCAACTCCGGAACTCCAACTACCTCTTGGCTCCTCTCTGCCTAGAACCTTGGTCACAATGGTTACTACTCTGCACCTATCATTTTATGTAGCCCCTGTCCTATCTCGGCTAGAAATTCTCTCAAATTAAATAAAAACCGAATAGGACTTTTTATCAGTAGTATATTCACATCGTTATCAATTCTCGGTTCTTCTCTTCTACCCGATTCTATAATTCCATCGCCAACCAACCGGTACGAGCGTGGAAGTGTGATTCTTAGTTCCTTTAACAGTTCCTCTTTTCTTTTCACTATCAAGCTAGTTTCATCTTCAAAATTGAGAAAAAAAATTTGAAAAATATTTCTTTCTTAATTCTGGCTTCAAGTCGTCTGAAACCCCCCTATTCCTTGAAAAAAATGTTCAAAACTTTTTTAAAAGCTCTTTTCAAGAAAGGTGTTCATCACAAAAGAGACCAAAGGAGACCCTCTATCTTGTGATAGCCTCTGCAAACATACATCCTTTTATATGTATGAATCAAACAAACTTTTTCCTTCTTCCCATTTTTCTCATTTTATAGCTTCAAAAAGCAGGGGAACGACGTCCGGGTATGACTTAGTTTCGATGGTTTCTGACTGCCAAAAAGTGCACAGACCCCGAGCCCAAATCATATTTTGAACTCTTTTTTTTTGTGTTCAAACATGGAATTTACTAGAACTTTCTCGAATAGTGCACAAATACGCAAAAATTACGATGTGTCCAATTGTGACATAATGTGTTTGAAGGAAGTTTTTGTGACATGTAATCCTGAGAAAAAAGGGGGGGGGTTTCGCAACTTACTCTACTAGGAGGTCACCAAGTGGTCACAGAAAGTGAAAATAGAGTTTTGTGACCGGGGAGAGATCAAAAAGTTTCCGGGTTTTGTGTTTAGATTCACTCGTTGGCAAAGGGGAAGTGAGAAAGGATGTGTGAATAAGGAGATTAATAAAACCAATGGGAGTTCAAAGATTTCTCGAACCTAGCAGACAGCGAGTTTAATAGTTTTAGTCATTTTTCCATCGCATTTGTTCACTTGTAACATGCATTTACAGTCATTTTTAGAAGTTTTTTTTACAGATTTTAAAATTGCACTTTTGAAATTTTAGTACACTTCCCAAATTATGCTTCCGATGACTCAGATTTTCTAGAAATAACTTCACTGATTTTGGCGATCTGAACGGTGTAGGCCTCCAAAAAAAATTTCAGTAACGGCCGATCTTCAAGCCTGCACTGGTAGAATTTCAGTGCCATTACAATTAGCGTTCATGTCTGGAATAATGAACCAACATGCCAGATCAAGGATGATAGATATATAATGAAAACCAATACGAATTCAAAAGCTCTTAGTGCTCTAAAATAGGTCTAGAGATATTCTTATCGACTTTGTCAACTTGGATTTTAGAGATGTTCATATCAGTCTTCTGTCAGAACTAGGTGTCAAGTATTGCCTGTCTTTCAACAAGTAGTAGTTCTAGATATCAAATGATGAGAATCGGTAGGGAATGTGAGTAGATTAATAATTGAAAACCAAAATGAGTTCAACTGTTTGTAAAGTAGGCTCTAACTCGCAGTTCCAAAATTTCAGTCGTTTTCATGGCGTCTGTTCAGTGTTGTTTTGTCGATTAGCAAGCCAGTTTTTGATACAATTCAAATCTAAGGGTTCAGCAACGTGTAGCTTTCATCTTTTTTCATGCTAAATTAGGACTTTCCTGATAGCCCCGCTCAGCACAACTGTGATTCTAACGATCACGATAATGTCAAGAAAGTACATAGCCATCAATGTGTCTGATCAATCTGTGATCAGACACAACACTGTATGGCATATGCTCCTTTTCCCATTCTCTTCTTCTCTTCCACCTCTTCTCTTCCAACTAACTCCATTCTTCCAGTATTAGTATTCCATTCCCATGGCTGTCCTGTGTCAGCTGACATACTTAAACTGTAATACCCTTTTCCTTTTACCCGTGTGCCCAATACCAGAGACCAATTTCCTAAATTGACATGTTGTTTGTGGTCTATGCGCTCGCTTATAGTGCTAGGCTAAAACTAGGCTGGAATTGAAAAAATTCTGGAATTTTCTAATTTTCGAAGATTGATCGAGCTCCAATTAAGTGATGGGTGAATCATGTGTTTGACTTTTGTGATTTGGGGGTTGTTCCAATGGGTTTTGAAGGCGTGAACGACTTCAAGTGTCCCTCCCCCCTCCCAAGACGTCATCTAAATTTCGCTAAACTTCTTAATTTTTGCTAATTAATCTTTGCGTTATATAAGGCACCCTGCAAACACCTTCCTCATCACTATATTAGATTGGGCGGAATAAACTTTTCTTCGAATCTATATATCTCGGCTGGAAATAAAGATACAAAAAAGTAGTCAACTGGTGAAATGTGCAAAATTTCATGATTAACATTTTGTTAGTTGACCACTTTGTTGTGTCTTTAATTTCAGCCAAGATACACAGATTCAAAAAGAAAGCTCAGTGCGCATTTCTTTTCGGTCAACCTAATACAAGGTTGGCCCTGCAAACTCACCTTCCTCATCTATTATAATTGACGCAAAACGGTAGAGAACTGATAACATAATCTAATTGATAAAGTCTAAAAATACTCTACTTTTCGTTCGAAAAGTCACGTTTTTTCTTGAATTTTTCTCTGAACTTTTCAGAGATTGTTCTCTGAAAATCACCGAAGTTTCGTTTCGCATAAGCTTCAACCGGAAACCACAAAGTGTCTTTAAGACACACAAATTCTGAAATTATTCGTCATTTTTTCATTTTTCCTGTGCCCCCCCCCCCCTTTTCTAAGGAATTTCGCAAGTTTCACCTTCTCCTCTCTTATCACCTTTTTTCCCTATTCATTCTTATTCCTCTAACCATCATTTTTCTAGTTTTCCCCACCTCATGTGACCCACTTTTCTGAAAAAATTGAATATTCTTTTGTAAATTTTTTTTCTAAGTCTGATCTTTTTTATTTGTATTTTCTGCAACAGCTTTGTGAGCATTCTTATGTGAGAGTAAGCAAAAAAAGAGAAGTTGCGTCATTTTTCAGTGAAACCTGATTTGTCATCAGGTATAGTTAGGCTGCAAATAGAGAGAGAGTGCACTCTATGATGATTATGATGACATAAGGAGGGGTCAGCATTCTGGAAAATTCTTGGAAATTTTTTGCTTCCTTGTTTAGTTAGTTGGCGCCAGCACTGGCCGAGTAAGAAATGCCAGGATTAGAACTTTCTGTAATTGGCACTCGATTTGAAAAACATTGAAACAAAAAAGTTCTTGTTCTGGAATTTTCCTAAAGGTTCTGATATGTTCATAGTTCTGACTAAAATAGTTATGTTCAGATATTTTTTGTTTTCCTGGTCATTTTTTTTGGCCCTTTTTCAAAAATTTGAGAAATAATGAATTTGTAACCTGGCTTATAGGCATCTATCCAATATTACGGATATTTTGTAAAACTGTTCAGACTCCGCCTACTTTCAGTACTAGAAAAACTTTTGGAATTTGAACATTTGACTTTTTTGTCTTCTAATATGGAGTCAAAACTCGGTTGTTCGTATCAGCTTCAATACTCAGCTAGCTATCAAAAATTTGAAATCCTAGCCCGTAAAACATCAACTCAATGCTGTGGGCCGAAAAACAGATTGTTCAAGCTCCGCCTCCTTCTCAGTATTAAGGGTAAAACAAAAGTAAGGTTTTGTGATGACTTTTATAAACGGATTTTGCTGCTTCATTTTGAGCTTTTTTGTGGAATTCCAAACTGTCTGGTCGGAAAAAAAATCCCTGTTGAATTTCTAGTCTGCATAGCTCATCTAGATTAAAAGATATCAAACAGTGGTTTACTAGCAAAATGTGCTCAATTTTATGATGAACATTTTTCTAGTTTATCGCTTTTTGATATCTTGAAATATAGCTGAGATATTCACCGTAGGAAGAAGTATTACCTCACCAAACCTCACCAGTCGGGAATCTCTTTCTAGAAACTAGGTCGAAGCTTCTTCCAACATCGTGTCCCAAATTTTCGAACTCAAACTTTACACAACTTTTTTAAAGATCACCTCAATGAGAAAAGTTCAAATTCCAGTCGCATGACACATCGAAACTCATCCGCCTCTTTGCGCATCGGCTCACCTCTCTCTGTTTATTTGTTCCTCTTTCTTGCAACCAATAGGCTCACCCTTTTTCCCTTCTATTGTTGCAAGGTTTGACACCTAGTGGTGGGTGACTCATGGGGGCCGATTTCCTTTAAATAGCCGAGAGTTGACCTAGGTCATAGTACGTCATTTTTTTGGTGGTAGTGGTCTGAATGGGAAAATTGGGTCAATTTGTAGTTGTCTGAAAGTCTGGAAGCCGGGGTATACTGTAGCTCCAACGTCATCTTTAAAGAATATTATAGAAAAAAATTCAATTTCCCACAGAGAGAAAAAAAACCATCAAAAGATACATCTCCCCGCCCCTCCACCTTTTTTGTCCCTTTTTCTTTTTTCATGATGTTTGCCTTCAAATCGTCTTAACCGTCGTCATTTTGTCATCTCCTTGACTTTTCAAACACTTCTTTCCCGTCTTCTTTTTTCCTTTTTTTGACATGTTTTTGGACACCCCTTAATACCAAGATAATTGGGTTCTTTTGTAAGAGGCGGGGACGAGGCCACGCCCCCTTTTTTCCGTCATCTTAAATACACATGGACTGGGGGAAATTTCATTTTGTTTCTTTGAGATTGTAAATATTATTTTTTATTTCTTTTTTTTGGTCATAATAACACTTTTAAAGTAACTTGGCATGGTGCCAAGTGGGTATAAATCATATGTCTCTACCTTTTATAATCCTGTTTTTTCTGACATCATCTTTAATATATTTTTCAGCCTCATAAATCTTAAAATGATATTTATTTTTTTCTATTTTTCAGCCCCTTCAAAACTTCAAAAATGATTGGAATGGTCAATGTCCAATGCGATACTCCACTTGATTACTATGCCACTGCTCCAAATCTCTTGAGCCGTGACACTTCAGTCCGCAAGCGCGGGGATAGTGAATCTGCAAATGGTAAGTGAATTAGAAGAGCATGCCCTTCTATTAGAGAATCTAGATTTTTCAGCCAGTCGTCACAACTCCACTAAACGTACTCCATCGTGGCGCCCATTGTTTACTGGGCAATTAAAGAAGAAGAGTTCAAAGCCTAAATACCTAAAAGATGGTAGAAAGCTCACAGAAGAAGGGACTGATGAGCCAAATAAACTCTGGGAAGAGCTCTTCCTCCGCTCATTCGCCCACAAAATTGAGCAAGAAATCTCGTCACCAAGCCCACTCGAAGCCCACAAAAACCTCAATTCCGAATTGTCAAAGCTTAAAATTCAAGGTGAGTCTAGTCCGAAGAGGCTTTAGATCCGGTAAAATTTTAGAAATTCCAGACAAATCATTCTATCGATCCACATATTCATTGGTATCACCAACCAGGATAGAGAACATTGATTTTGATGAGTTGGAGAGGATCGAGAGACAAGATGAGGATCATGAAGAATCGTGAGTTTTCTTTTTTTGAGCGCTTTTCACTTTTCTGAATGGGCGCTGCATAGCTGCGGTGACTTGTAGGCAAAGTAAGCTTGTCACATTTGATCGCCCCGTAGCCTAGTCGGTTGCAAAGTTGCCTTTTGCTTGCTATGCGCTGGTTCAACCCCCAACTGTGGCAAATCTCTTTTTTCTTTTTCTCCAAGTCTAAAAACTAACTTTTGCAGAAAACCAAACCGCTCAAATTCGTCAACAGAACGACCAAGTTCTCAGATTTGCAGTGTCTTTTTGCCCTTTATCAAAACGATTAAGGGAAACAAAAAGAAGAATTCAATTACCTCTTCAGTCAACCCAACAACAACAAATAATAATAATTCCTCAAAACATTCTTCATGATAATTCCAAATAATTTTGCCTTTTTCTTCCATGCATTTTTTGCCTTCAGTTCCTTCCCAATCTTCCCTCCTGAATTCATCATAATATCATTAATTTATCCGTTCCTTTCACTCTGAAAATGTCACAATTATGCCTTCTTCCCTTCCCACACAACAAATGTTGAACACACACAAGAAACATCGAATAAATCGGCCACAAGTTCAATCTTTTGGTTTATTATATTATATCAACAATTTTATTATAACAAAATAACAAGAAAAAAAAATTAAATATTCAAATCGTCATCTGGGTCACTGTCATCCAAGTCATCATCGCGATCCGGTTCGTAGACAATCTGGCCACCGACTCGGATCTTCTTGGTAGCAGCATCTCGGATAGCGACACCTGGAAAAAAAGATGGGTTAAGAGGTATTGAAGAAGAGAAGGAATTTGGTAAAAAACTATTTATGAGCAGTAAGGGCCAGATGTATTTCAGAAGTCTGGGGAGCTTTCAAAATGGCATAGAATATGAAACTAGGCTCTGGGTTTAATGCAGACAACCAGATGAGTTCCGGCTGTCGAAAAACTAAACTTTAGGAGAGAGAACTCAAAGATTTTACACTTCTTTCGTAATTTTTCTGCAGTGTACAGTGCTAGACATAAAGCCATGAAGTATGCTAACATCCAGTGGGGACTAGTCGTTTTCGAGAAGATATGGCTAGCAGAGGCATAGTAGCAGGGCTAAGGAAACTTTCTGACAGCAATGCCCTATTCAAATACTTCATTCTTTCATGGCTTTCCGATAATGCTAATCTTTATGGCCTAAAATGGAAGAAAGTAGACGTAAAAACTATTTGGGAAGCTATTCAATTTCCTTCTAGACACTCTGGTTCAGTTGTCCACAGTTTCTTTTTCAGCTGGCACTCTATAGCAATCTGAATGTCTAGGACTTTTTGTAGCACTTTGAAAGACCTCTGCAGTGTATCTGGAAGCTTTCTGTATAAAAATTAGAGCCCCTATGACAATCTTGAAGGCAATCACATCGAGAGAATCTTTGATAAGCTCTGCAAAGTAAGCCTCCACAATCCCTTACCATCTTCTTGCCTTCCCACGAAAAACGGCAAATCCATTGCCGCTTTTCCAGTCTCATTGGAAGCAGGCGTTGAGACTGGAACTTCCGTCGGTGCTTCCACTTTCTTAACAGTTCTAAATGTGGGCTTAGAACCAGCAGACAATGTGATAATCTGATCGGATGTCGTAAAATTTCCCTTCTTGTCAAACATCGTAGTTGAGCACTCGAAAATGTCCGCATTCTCTGTTGTTTTGCTGAAATTTTCATTTTGAAAACATATTCGAATTTTCGTGAGAAATTACATTGCAAACGTGGCATTTGTCATCTGCTCCAGATGTGGTGTTGGCGGGAATTCTGAAGACGTCACAATGAAGATTCTCCTTTTTGATTTCAGCGATTTGATAGCCATCAGCGCTTTTGGAACTCCAAAAATTAATGAATAAACATCGAAATCGGCAAAAATGACATCTGAAGCCGTGACGTCATCTGAATTCACTTCTGAATTATCGGAGAAGTGTGTGAAGTCAGCAGACGAATCGACGTGGAATTCACGATGGAAAGCGGCGAAAGACGCGTGGCAAATGAACGCGCATTTTTCGGTTTTCAGAGCGGAGAAAAGGATTTTGTAGGCGTCGGATGGGTCGTCCGTCTTGAAAACGGTGACAGAGGATCTCGGAAGATCGTAGAATGTTGACATTGTTCCGTGGATTTCGGGCTAGAAAATGGTTTGAAATCCATCATTTCAGTGGGTTTTTTTCAAAATAAAACTGGTTAAAAAACCTCAGAAAGTCTCACCCAAAACCATACAAAAAACGATTAAAAATGGCAAATTTTATTCAATAAATACACACACAAAATGAGATCACTGAATTGGTGGTGGCGGTTGATTCGTGGTGATCGGTGGCGGTGGGCAAGCGGTGGAATGTGGTGCCAGAACCATCTTTTTGTCGCGGAGCGTGTCCTGAAGAAGCCAGCACGGCACCGGGTTCTGAAATTACGGGTTCTTGTAGGGAAAAAGTGTGGAAAATGGAGAGAAAGAGGGGTGTGAATCGGGCGAAATGAAGCATAGCTTTGTATAGAATCGTCAGCTTTAAACGAAATTGATCTTGATTTACAGGTCTTGAGATGCACTATAATATCAGTGAAATCAGGTTGTATCTCACGAATTCCAGGTGATTTCCTGGACTTTTCTTTGGGATTTATCTTGCATATGGGAACACAACCTGGGTTCATTCATTCCTGATGTTCTAGTGCAGTCTCAGAGTTTTGATTCAAGGCCTCATTCGACCCAAACTGTCGACTTCGAACAAAGTTATGATCTGACCAGCTAAAGCAAGGACCGTCCGAGTCCAGCACTGCTATAAAATACTTACAATCTCCTTATTCGCCTCTGGCTTCATATACGACGGCGCCGCCCGTTCTCTGAATCTGTGGTACAACGGATCCCTCGCATCATACACCGGCTTTTGTGTACTTCCCCAAAGCAGTGGTGGCGGATGCTCTCCGAAATTACCACTCCATCCCTCCATCATCAATTTCATGAACACGTCACGTTCCGAAGGTGGTTGAGACGATTCTGCTGTCGGCCTCATCATCATCATCATATGCTGTTGTTGATGAAGTGCTGCAGCTGCTGCGGCCGCTGCTCTTTGCTGCATTTCGGCTTGTTCCATGGCTTTCAGATGATGAGACATGTAGGCTTCTTGGGATTGTGCATAGGCGGCCGCTGCTTCCGCTTCTTTGTCTAACGTCTTCCGAGATTTTAAATTCTGCGCTTTTCTCGTTTCCACGTCTCTTTCCCATTGCTCGAATTGACTCACATATTGATTATAGGCGTCGGTTCCTATGGAGTTTCTGCAAAGTTTCAATGTTTTTTAAATATTCACTTTGAAAATATCCTACTTATTATTCTCCTTCCAATGTTCGAATTGCGCGCGATAATCGGAGTATTGCTTCTCTAATTCTTCTTCTGATACCTGGAACTAGTTTATTTTTGCACTTTTGGTGTTCTAGACAGGAAACCTACTTTTTTCACCTCTCCCGGCATTTTTATTGGGAAATTCTGTAAATATACCATTTGTGGAAGCATTTTTTTTAGTAGTTAGTACAAAGAAGTCGGACAGAAAAATACGGAATTAGTAGGCAGACGTTTGCAAAAGTTGGGCAAAAGTTCGAAATATGGAGATGGCCTAGCGAGCGCCTCTCTGGCCGAACTCAATTTTAACTCGGCCATTGCAATTTTTTGAATTAATTCCACTTCTTCTGGCAAGTTTTAACAAGTTTAAATGTAATTTTTCAATGTTTTACACTTCAAATTAGATAGAAAAATGCATTTTATTTCATCAAAATCTATTTTTTACAGCACTTCCCGGGCGATGGCCGCCTCAGAGCCGCCATTAATCAATTCTCAAACCCTACGGATAAATGCACAAAAATCTTCATCAAAAACTCCCGAAGAATTAGAGGAAGAAGCTTATGAAGCAGCAGCATGTAATAATAAATCTTTTTAAAAATCGATAAATACAATAAAACCTCAGATTCCAGCTCATGGGGAGTCGTCGTATGTTACAAAGACGGAATAGGCGAGGTTATCGTCTCCGAGTCATTTGATGTACGTGGCAATTTGAAAAAAGAGAAAAAAAATCAATAATAATTGCAGGACGTTGGCATTCATTTCCTCTTTACTAGAACCACAAATCTACAATATCCTTTGGAATATGATCCTTTAGGAATTGGCTCTGTTGTTCACGTTTTCTGGTCGAGAAGCTTCGAACGGGTAGTCCGCGGGAGTCATGTTGTTGTACAAATTGAGAAAATGGAGGTTTATAAGTGCGCGACGATGTTCCGGGAGAAAGTATTTGTCACTTTTAACTCACAGAATGCTCCAGGCGTGGCTTTGGGGGTTACAGAGGTAGCCGGAATCGAAAATTTGGCTTGAAATCGAATGTTTTCAGCGTAATATCACAGTGACATTTCACCCAAATTGTGCGGACAGAAGTCGCTACGAAACTCTGAAAGCGTTCAACGCAGGCCGCACAGAATTCGATATGACTTATGTATGTCTTAAGAAAACAGCTAGAACCTGACGAATTTTTTCAAATTTGTAATTACAGAAACACCACGAAAACACGAATCGAATGGTTGACGTGATGCTTGCCACCGTGCCATTTCGTGTAGAAATCAGGGGAAACGTGGAAAAGATTCCATTCTTTGTCATCCATAAGATCGGTTATGTCACTGGAAAAGAGGGCGTAGCAGTGATTACGAAAATTTTGAAGCATCATTTTATGGAGGCTTACTTTCTGAAATCATCGGAAAGAGTGTATTTTGATTCAAAGTCTTGCCATTCTAATATTCTTGTAAGTAGAGGAATCGGGGATTTTCAGTGCTGAAAACTGTTCTGAAATCATTTTCTGTCGCAAATTGTCTAGAAAAAAGTTATTGCCCCAGTTCTGATTCGTCAAAATAACTACTCTCGAAAGGTCATGGAAAAGTAACCAGTGATAGAAAAAAAACCTACAAATTGAGCCAAAATGCAGCATAAACAATCGCTTAACTTTACTAGATTTTGCCAGAATCTCTATTTTGAACCGGTTTTCGCTGCAGATGATGTAGCTCAAACAGTGCCGAAATAATTCAATGGGTTTTCTCTAAACACTAGCTTCAGAGTGGAGAATTTAACAAACTCTGGTTAACTTCAACCGTATACCTTTCCCAGGCAGTCAGCAGTAAAAACTGACTGCAAATCCGCTTTCAGCGTGATCTCACCGTTCAAAAATCATACAGCAAATAAGAAAAGGTCATGGAGACTTAAAACCATTCCCTATAAGGTTACAAGAAGCCTCCGCAGAAAAAACGGATTTCAGAATTGTTCTCAGCGTCTTCCCAGCTTTCAAATGACTTATGAAATTTTCCGAAAAACCCAATTCCCAACTTTTCAAGTTCCAGGACAAAGTCTCCGTTGGCTCCCTAATCAATGTCCTTGCCTCTCCCACATTTGCCACGTCTTTCTACAGATGGTACGGGTATGACGTCACAATGTGCAATAAGTATTTGGCATGCGCCGAAATACAGAAAAGTTTTAAAATGAAGAATAACGTAATCCTTGATAATTTCGGCGATGAAAAAGTGAAGCCCTCGTTGAAATACGCGAGAAGTGCATTTAACAAAGAGCAAATGCCATTGGTGAAAGAGGAGGAGGAAGTAGTGGAGGAGGAGAAGAAGGTTAAGAAGAAGAAACCAATGAATCTATACAAATTTGAGTCTCGAAATTCACAGTATAAGCTACGGCATATTCTACTAGACGCCTGCTACAATAACCTGGATCCACGTGTCGCCAAAATGACAGTGGACTCGTATTTTATGGAGAGAATGATGGCGTTGAATGAAAGGCATCGAAGGAGATATCAAGAGTTTTATGAGGAGGTGGAAATGAGAAGGCCAGATAGTGCAATGTACAGTGAATCTATGCAGGATAGAATTCGAGATGTTTTAGGTAAGAATCCTGAAAATAAAGACATTTAGAAACCAGTTATTTCAGAACCATTCAACTTGAATCGACCGTCAGAAGAGGTCAGACGGTCAGAATCGACTAACATCCTTGTCAACCCAACGATAGCCTCTGAAGGAGCAGCTCATAAAAAGAAGAAAAAGCCAGATGAGCCTAAACCCAGGTTAACTCCGGAAGACGTCAGAAATCGTATAGGCTCTCTCATGGATTCAGAAGGCTTTGCCTTGAATCAGAAGGTTGCCGCACGCTTTGACCTTCCCGATACTCGATGGAAACCCAGAGAACGGCGGTGGATAGGACTCGATGATGATGTTCAATGGGTGTTGATGGCCATGTTTTGTCCGATTGAAGAGGATCCGGAACAGAAGGAGCCGCTGGCTGGAGGGGTATGGATGATGAGGAGTCATTTGAGATATGAAAACGTGCTGAATATAAATATGGTGTTCATTTTTGTCAGAGAAACTAGTAAAAAAGCCTATTTTAACATGCTATTTCAGGTGCTATTTTGGGTGGGATGTAGACTTTTTGAACGTATAAAAATCACATTTGGAGATCCGTTTCTGACCGATTTTTTGCGATTTTAAGATTTAGCTAGTCAAAAGAGTTCAAAAAAGGACCTGGCACCGCCCGTTTTGAATATTGATCCCGATCACAGTACATTTTCTGTCTTCGAGATGGGATTCTTGTATCCCAGCCAAATTTTAGTTTAAAAATGACAATGAAACTTTTTCCAGAATCTTTCCTTCAAAAAATGAATATCATAATGAGAACCAGCTCCCTTTCAGCTTTCAAATATTCTTCAAAAACGCCACTTTTCCCCCTAAAATTCCCTTCTAAAAATAACGTTTTTCCAGTGGTGGTATCGTCGAGGTGTACCACGCGAGGCGCCCGTATTACTTGTGGAACGAATGGAGACGAGAAGAAATGTGATAAAGGATTGTACGGAATCAATGTTAATCGAGTAATATATATAGAAAATTATGCATATTTGTTTATTTCAATTCGTGTGAATTTATCTCTTTATCCTGTGAAATGAATCGGTTTATCCTGTGCTTTATTGGGGACGTTTGAATGGTTTTTTCGCTGTTAAATCGGGTTCAAAAATCCCATTTTTATACCTTTCATTCCCTGAAATAGCCTGCAAAATGAAGAGACCCAGAGATAGTATTCTCTGCTTTTCCCGGTTTTCCACACTGTTTTTTTTTCTTTTAAAGTCCAAATTACAGAAAATGTCTCAATCTGTAAAAGTGTACAAACCAACGGGCGCCACGTCTTCTAAATCAGAAGATTCTCCTGCCCCGCATCAGGATCCGATATTCACCCAAACATCAGCCGATATACTTGGAATCACTAATTTAGACACCCCTGCGGCAGAATTACTAGAGTTTTTAGCCCGTGAAAAAATAAAAGAGACCGTTCGTCTGGCTTGTAAATGGACACACCGGTGCGCACGTCATCGAATGTCGGTTGCCGACGTGGAGAATACGATAAAATATATGCAGAATACGGGTCATTTGAATATATCCACAGTTGACACTCTGAATATGGGTGTGCAACACTTGACGTCCATCCCAGGCACGTCTTCTGGATTGTATACTTTTCATAAGGCTGCAAATGATGTTGACGTGGATAAAGAAGATTCGGAGACGTTTGTCAAGATTCCAAGGGATTTGAGATTGATTTGTGAGCTTTGAATTCAGGAATTTGAAAACAAAAAAGATTTTTAGCATATTCACTAGTAAACGAGGGTCAACCAGTGCAATCCGATTACACTGTGAATGTTGATGAGGATGATGGCACTTATTTCGAAAAGAATGCTCCAGAAGTGATGGCCCCTGTTCAGGAGAAGGCCCTGGCGCCCACTTCCAAATCTTCTTGCCTTCAAATGTTCAGAGAAGCCGTGAAATCGGCGAAACCCGATCAGAAAGTCGGTCTGAAACCGTCGACAGTAGAGATATTGACAGTAGAACAACAGATTTTTATGAAGGATATTATTACGGTTTGTATGGGACAAGATGATAAGAAGAGACACGAGGCATTGTATACACTGGAGACTGATGCAGGGTTACAGGTAGGGAAGAAGCAGGGATGGTCGAGTACATGTACGAGTTCAACGGCAATCGGGCCTACGTCCGGACTCAAATAATTGAAGCTTCCGGCTTAATTTTTATAAGAATTTATTCCTCTTTATGCGTAGAAAATGCATGTGTAGGTCTGCGCCCGAGTATTTCAAACTGCAGGCTGTGAAACTCATTGTACGTTTGAAAATAGGCGTTTACGCCCTGCCCGATAAGGTCTCGTACATGTATGGATGGTCAGACTAGATTCGAAATTGGTCGTTTTTGTCGATTGAGATTTTGCATCACAGATTTTGGACTAGACTACAAGGTCACCAAGAAATAAACCCAACAAAAATTGGCCATTTTTCCGGGGTTCACTCAAATATAAGATATCATATACATCCTGGAATTGCTCCTTTCCGGTGTTGTAGCCCAGCTCAAGTTCTAGGATTTAAAATCTCAATCGACCAAAGCTATCGATTCTGAACAAAGTTATGCCCCATCCCGCTTACTGAAGAAAGCCGACTCATCGTTCTTCCTTTTCCAGGTCTTCCTTCCACATCTAACCGAACGGATATGTAAATCAATCTCAGCTAACATTTCACAGCGATGTCTATCTCTTATTATCTATGCTGGAAGAGTGCTGAGGTCTTTATCACATAATAAAGCTTGTGATATGACTGTTACGGTAGGTATCTAAAAATCTTTTTTGTTCGCTTGAGCGTAAGGTCGCTGGAAAGCTGAAAATGTGTTGGTTTTGAAGATGAAAGCCAAATTTACCAGAATTTTTCCAAAGGAAAATTGAAAGCCGTTGTTGAAAAAAAAAAACTCTACTTTCGGATGTATTTTGATTATGATCCAGCGCTTCTACAATCATCGAAAGAAAGTGAATATCGTAAAGCGGAATTCGTAAATTTGACCAGTGAATGGTTTCCGCTAAACATAATTCAGAAGTCGGAACTTCGTGAAAGTGTAGTGCAAAGACGAACCACAATCCCGTTGCCTATGTTCAAATATTTCCGAAATTCAAAGACTTGAAAAACCAATGTGTGTTATTCGTATAAAAGCTTCTAAAATTGCTTGAGACATTCAACGAGGATATGGAATGTATTTCCATTCCTTTTGAACTTTGACGCAAAAACTCATATTTATATGAATCGGCAAAAAAATGGGAAAAGCTCATCCTTTTAAATATGTTTATAAGTTGTAAGTCTGGATCTTTTGCTAGCAAGATACGGCCCTACGTGACAATTTTAGCCTTCAAAAACAGTTCTCAAACTCTTCTCTGAAGACTCCGCGACAAAAACGAAGTTCAGATTCTCAGCCAACACATTCTCAACTTTCTAATGACCTATGACTCGAATCACTCCCTTGTCTTAATTTTCTCAAATTCTCCATTTTCAGCTCCACCACGTTCTCCCCGCTCTTCTGAGTTGTTGTGTTGGCAGGAATATGTGTATGCGACCGGATCAAGACAATCATTGGGCCCTTCGAGACTTCTCCTCACGAACTATAGTCGGATTGATACGAGATCAAGTGGATGAACGTGACTCCGGCTTCACCGCCCGTCGTCTATTTGATTTCTGTCATCGAATTTACAAGAATCCAACGTCATCGCTCTCAATGATATACGGCACGGTGATCATTCTTCAGGAGTTTGTGCCGGATGCCAAAAAAGCCACGTTGCTGCTCGCCGAATTTCAGGAGATGAGTGCACGATGCAAGCAAATGATTGATACGGGAACACGAATGAACTCACCCCAGCACACGATGCAAGAGCCAATAAAACTGAGCTCACACTTGATGAAAGCGGAATCCAGTCTACGCAGTCGATACAACATTTCGACGAGTGGTCCGGCGTTGAATCGACGATTTCTTTGATGTTTTGTTTTGTTTTATCATTAGCACATAAATTATATATCTTTTTGGAGGGTTTCCTAAAAACAAAACAAGTAAAAAACTCGCATTTTATCACTTTTTGGAATGAGGGGAGGGGAAGCCAGGAGGAGGGGGAAACAATATAATCTTGAAAGAATTTTGAGCGAAAAGAAGTGCAATATTAAATTATTAAATAAAGAAGAAAAAAAAGACTGAAAGATCAAATAGAGAGACTAGAATTATTCGAGAGAGACGACTAAGACCACTGAGAAGCGAGAGCATTCGAACGGGCCAAACGTTTTGTGACGTAGGAGCCGACGACGAGACCGGTAAGCACCAGGGAGATGAGCACATGATCGAAATCGTCCTGGAAAAAGAAAAAAGTAGAAGGGAGACTCAAAAATTAGGAGATCTACCTTCAAAATATCAAAAGTTCCAGATGGAACCAGTCTTGTGAAGAAGAGATCAGTACCATAAGCCAACACAAGACTAGTAGATTCCAGACCAGAAGGACTTGTCTTAATTCCACGAACTCTGTGCACTGTCTGATTATAATTAATCATTTCCTCAGTGGCCACAGCGATCTCCGGCATATATCCAATCATCATTTCTTCTCGCATCGCTTGGGTCAGCTCCATTGGTCGATTCGCGTCCAAAAGACGACGTGACACCTCGTGAATGTTTCCAGATGGATGAGCGAGAAGGAGGGATCGAGTGGTGAGTCCTTGTTCTGTCTCGGAGACACTCATCGCGTCAACTCCTTGAGCATAAATGTAGCTTTGTTGGTGGACAACTGGAGGCAGTTTTTGGCCGATTTTCGAGTCGAAAACGTCTTTCTGGGAGTGTTGTTCCTCGGTTCCTTCGTAGAGCTCAATGATTCCAAGCTCAGTGCGGCGACCTTTTTCTGACCAGTAGGAGTACTGAAAAGTGATTAGTTAGGGTTGAAAGTGGAAAATCAAATGGGCGGGGCTTTAAGCTTTTGGAACGTTTGATAGCTGAAAATGTGCCGATTATGATTATGGGATTCGTTTTCGCCACTGTGGCTTCATGGAAGAGTTGTGACATCTGATTCGTCAAGGTTTCACGAAGCTTGCTCCGATGACAGACGCCGAGTTGAAACGAAACGGATCATTCCAGGGACAGCTAGTGACTTTGACAAATCAGAAATGAGGTCACAATGAAGATCCAGAAGAAAAACGAATTTCAGATTCCTAATTAGCATGTTCTTAACTTCCAAATGACCAAAATCCCGTCGCAAAAGATAAACCATATTTCTTACCGCAATCCAATTCTCCGAATGAACCAAATGAATTGGTTTTGACGCCTTTCCAATATAAGCTCTGTGCACAATTTGACCAGTGACAATATCCACTAAAGTGATAGTCAACTTCTGATCAGCCTTATTAATCGACGCGATCGCCGCCAAATTTGGATTGATATACTTGTATTGGACCTCACGGGTGATAAGAACTCGTCCTTGCGAGTGCACTTTTTCTGAAAATTCATTGGATTAAAAAAATTTCACTGCCTCTAAGCTTACGATTAAAAGATTTTCCCTTGACAGCAACCACTTCATCATCTGCACTGAAACCGAGGTTTCCTTGCCAAACTGGTTGGATATTCTGTGTGGAAATGTCGACTTTAAGACCTTGAACTGATTGTTTTTGGATGTCGAGGAGGTGAAGAGAGGATGTGGTGGAAGTGAGCTCTTCTGGGCCGATGGATGGGAAGATTTTGATCTGGAAAAGAGAGGTTTATAGGAGATTTTCAGAAGAATCAGAGGGAACGCAGATGTTTTTGGAGCTGAAAAGGAGAAGCCCTCGTAGAACTATGAACAGGAAGAAGTGACGGCGGTGGAGAAAGAGGATAAGAAGAAAGAACCAACGAATCTATACATTCTCGGAATGCTCTCAATATAGCCCAACAAACTAGACACCTGCTACAATAACCTGGATCCACGTGTCGCCAAAATGACAGTGGACTCGTATTTTATGGAAAGAATGATGGCGGTGAATGAAAGACATCGAAGGAGATATCAAGAGTTTTATGAGGTGGAAATGAGAAGGCCAGAGAGTGCAATGTACAGTGAATCTATGCAGGATAGAATTAGAGATGTTTTAGGTGAGAATTCTGGTGTTGACAGGTGGAAGCTATGAATATTTCGGAAGCTAAAGTTGTTTTAGTTGGGAATATCAAAAGTTGGCTGGTTCGAAAGAAGGGAAACGTGCCGTTGATTTCTCTAGTTTCCGGCGGCTTCTCAGATAAGTTCTTGTCTATGAATCACGCTTTTCTGATAACCCTGTTTTTTTCTGAACCAAAGCTAGTATTCAGATATGAAAAATATTGAGAGTTGGCTGAGATGAGGGGTTTTTAGACCAGAGGCAAACACGAAAACACATCACTTTCGAGTAACCTGAGAAGAGACGTAAGCGAAAGACATCTCTTTTAAAATACGTTCAACTCTGAGATTGAAAGAAAAACGCTGTCCGCCTCTTCTTCAGTTTACTGTCTCGACTTTATAGGGGGAACATCAGATGTTGGGACGCTGAAGCGGTTTCATAGACTCAAGCTTTATGTTTGCCGTCAGACAGACATTGTTTTCTTTCAGAAAATAAGCCCCTTTACCACGTGGTACGTGTTTGAAATCAAGTTACAACACGTTTAATTCTGCCAAAAGCGCAACCATTTCTCCATCATTACCTCATCATTCTTTCCAATCAACATGACCGGGAATACATGTTTATGATTGTGAACTGGAAGCAATGACAGTCTCTTGATAGGATATCCAAGTTCATTACGCGATTCAACCTTTCCAATCATTGGATTGAACGACACAATTACTCCGTTTTGAGTGATCTGAAACATATTTTTAGGCAATTATCATCAAAACCATGGTCATAAAATACTCACCTTATTACTAAAAACGACAGATGCCAGACCATCCAATTGATAATGAGCTGTGGTTCTCTGCACAAAAAGTGGAACTCTTTTATGATCCAATTGACTATCCAACGGGGCAAAAGTGTCTCCTAACCATAGCTTCCACAGGTATTGCCCATCAGCACTATCAATTCCAAACACAGTTCCAGATGACGTCACAACAATGATAACTTTTCGAAGATTGAAATAATCTCGTTCAAATGGTCCTGAGGAGGCGGAGCTACTTTGTCCAGCGGTTCTAACAGAATTAATGAAATCAGAGACTCCATTTCCATCTCTGGCAATCGATGTGACAACGGAGAAAACTTTTTCGATGCTTCTAGTAATTTGTCGGCAAAGTTGTCCGAATTGAACATGTATTCTACGAATAAACGCTGATATTATATTCTGCTTTCCTTCCTCTTCGAACTCGTCCTCGATCATTTGTTGACTTTCTGATAGTGGTAGATCGACCATTTCAACAGAGACAGTGTTGATGAGAGATTCTGAAAATTTGGTTATTAGGGGTTAGTCTAAGCTGACAAAGGAGTTTCTGAGGTCATTGAGAAGCTAGAAAAACGCTGGTAACGATGCTGAAGTCAGTTTTTGCATTAGACTCCGGAGTTGTTTGGGGTGCTTCAAAGTGAGTCAAACCATCTTCCGGTTCTAGAACAAGCAAAAGAAAACGCTATCATAGCTTTTCGGGAAGAAACCTGTCTTCTTTAGAATTAACTGAACAAATGAAGCTCTGTAGAAAAAGAGCCCCGTTGATTCGGAGCAAAATGTATCAGTTGCATCCAAATACGCTCCACAGTTTTTGTTATAGCCGTCGAATCGCAAAACAAAGCACTGAAGATATGTAGAACTTTCAGAGGTCTATCGATTAAGATATAGAATGTCGTGGAAGGTCAGTTTTGAAAGAAGTTATGACATTCTCTTTGAAACTTCATAAAACGTACAAACTAACTCATTCGCAACTGATATTTCACGACGTTCTTCATATCACACGATAGATCTCTGAAAGTTCTACATATCTTCACTACTTCGCTTTCCAATACGACAGCTATTTCAAGAGAAATAGAGCGCTCCCGGTTGAATTTCGTGCAACTCTGGTGCTCAAGCTTCCTCTGGATCAACAATTCTGTGTGTTTTTCTTTCAGATCTACATGATTGACAAGAAACATTCTTTTTCCCAAAAAGCTTTTTTCTCCTGTTCGTTTTTCTTCTGGAGTCTGTTAGAAAAATGCTTTGGCTCTCTTTGAGGCACTCCAAACAGTGCGTTTTCAGCGGAAGGGCTGCTGCTTCAACAGATTTCAGATTCGTTGAGGTAATAGCTTCCAAATTCTTTGACACGTAAGTTTCAGTCTTACCTTCTCTAGCCCATTCCAAATTGACAATCTTCGATGTCTCATCCACCGTCACAAATTCCACGCGGCAATCCTGTCCAATTAACACAATTTCCCAATCTTTTTCGGTTTTTCTAGCGAATATCGTTTTTGGAATTGAGTTCTCCATCTTGGCATCAGCCGCCTGACCTCGTTTTGCCGAGAAATGAGTGTTAGAATTGACGAAAATGACACGAATAGCATCGTTGGATACAACTAGAATCGACTCGTGATTCTCTGTGATTCCAACGGTTTCCGATGACGTCACGTCTACAGTCTTCCTGACTTGTGCCCCATTTTCTGGGGTAACTTCTAAGACTTGAGCTGTGTTGAGTCCACGAGCGACGATCAGTTTTCCAGAACCAATCACAGAGACAATCTCAGATTCCAAAGAGACTTTATGGGTTTTTTGAGCGAAAACATCAGCGATTTGGAGGTGAGCACCTTGGAAGCAGGAGATGTATTGGGATTGGTGGTGGCATCTGAAAAATATGGTTTTGAGGGATTTAGAAGAGGAAAAGGAGTGGGTTTTGACCCAAATTTTAGGTGGTTAGACAGCGGAAAATTTGATGATTTCGAATAGAAAATCCACATAAGACAGAGAGGCCTCAGGAAAGATTCGGGAGCCATTTTTCTCTTATAGTTGAAGGTGCCGGTTCGAATGGCACTTTTAAGATCCCTGTTTGAAAGCCAAAAGTGCTTTTTAGGCGGTATTTCAATTGTAATTCAGAGCTTTCAAACAGGATAAAAAGGATGACTAATTGCCCTGACAAAAGCAGAAAAATGTTCTATAATTTGTTCAATTTTCATCACTCAGAACTGAAAAATGTAGATTTGAGATCAGCATTTTCTGGCTTGGTTCAGAAAAGTGTTCTTTTCTTGTTTTGCGTCAAATTTTGTTGAATTGAAGGTGATCCATTTTCGACTTAAGTAGCTTTGGCCGTCAAAAACGGGTCTCAAATCTTTTCTAGGGAGAAAACAGACATCATATTCGGAATCAGCACATTTTCAGTTTTCTAATGATCTATTACTCGAGCCGAAACTTCTCATTTTACTCACCTTTCAACATTAAATCCATCAATTTTCAAGTGTTTCGGGCTCTCAAACGCACCCACTTCGTTGATTTTTACAATTTCCAATTGAGATTCTCCCGCGAAAACCGAGACATGAACAAGATCATCATTATTTTGAAAGAATTCAGAGAAGATTCTCTCTTTTTTCGAAATCAATGTCTCTTGCGGTTTCTCGTCTCCAAGACGGAAAATCATGAGTGTCTTTCCGCTTGTCACGTGTAATCTGCCATTTGACACATGGATTGATTGAATAGAGGATTTCTCCTCGGAAATTGTCAATTGGCGAACGAGCACTCCATCGGGCTTACGCCAAATTCGCACTGAACGACCATCGTCGGAAATTGAGTAGATATCTGAAGAAAGAAGAGTTTCTAGGGCGGAAAAAAGTAATTTTACATTCTCTATCCTTAGTGAAAACCAGGCCGTTCGTAGGCTCTTCTGGAGTCTCCATAATTCGACGCCATCCGATGCTTCCTGTGTTTAACACTAATGACGCCAAGACGGACTGCTCAGTTGATATCAGAAGACGGTCGGATTTACTGAAAAAAAAAACATATGTTAAGAGTGAGATTTTTGAGAGGAAAATTAAATTTTTAGCAAGTTTTCAATGATAAACTGCTTTTTTTCAAAACTATTTTTTGCATTTTTTTCATGTGTCTTTCGAGGAAGAACAGCGGCTGATTTGCCTGATTTTCGACCTATTGTCATCACTATTTTCAGAAACTCTCCGTCAATTTCTCAGCTTTTCTGATGACAAATTGCATTATTTTATATTTCTATTCATATTTTTCAAGTTTTTTTCAACGGGAAACTATTTTTGGATAATCTAGTCGCCGGGCAACTTTTATCATCATTTTTCGAACGGCTTCATCAATTCCTTCGACTTTTTCCACTTTTTAATAATTATTTATTCTTTTTCTTGCAAATTAACCTTCCAATTTTGTCAAAATGAACTGTGGCGGGGCATCCTATCAGCGGTTTTCTCCAATCGAATTTTCCGACCTGATCCTCGAATATCGCCGTCACCGCCGAGGCGAATAATGCGACGGCTACCAGTAGAGGTAACCTCATTTTGCTGAAAAACATTAATTTAAATTTTTTTATCGCAAAAAAATCACTAATAACGGAGAAATTCAAGTTAAAAAAGAGTGAAAGAGCTGCGAAAAATTACCCGAAAACGGTGGAAGAGAAATGATGGAAGAGAAAACTCCAAGTGGAGAGAGTGCTGGAAATGATTGGTTTTCAGCCGGGGGAATTGAAAAATGAGAGAGAAATGTGATTGGAGAATGAAATTGGAAAGTATAAACAGATTATACGCTAAAAATATTGCGCAGTTGATTTTAATGAAAGAGAAAAGCGCGGCGGTCTAGAAAACTTCAATAGAGTTACAGATACACGTCGAATAGCTTTAGAACTATAAACTGAAAATAACGACATTCCAATCGAAAGATCACTTTAGAACTAGCAAACTAGAAAGACAGTGATATATGAAAAACAGAGAGAAGATGCAATTCCAAACGAGAGAGGACCTCATAAGAGGAGAGAAAGGGTGGCGAGCCCGGAGGGGACACTAGGTTCTACACTTCACGAACACCCCTATTGATTTTTGTTTTTCCGGGTGCCAAGAATGGTACGTGTCAAACGCGTGGTGTTCTAGATAAAGCTTCGAACTTTATAGTTACATGAACTTTACAATTCGGAAGCTTTCTATTAGAGGTGTGTATGTACCTCGAATAATTTGCCAGAATCTCTTATGTTTAACATAGAGAATTATAAATGTTTTACTTATTACTTGAAGTCATTTTTCAAAAAGACTAAACTTTTTGTTTTGTTAAGATTCCAGATTACTAGTTTTTCTCGGTCTATGTGATCTTCCAGATTCTTTCCTTCCAGACGAATCCGCATATCTCAGCTAGAATGAGTGATATCAAAAAGGAGTCAACTAACAAAATATTGATCATAAAATTTTGCACATTTCACCAGTTGACCACTTTTTTTGTATCTTCAATTCCAGCCGAGATATATAAATCCGAAAAAAAAACCAGCGCGCATTTCTTTCAGGCCAACCCATAGTTATTCTTGGACTACGGGGTTCCAGATAACCAGAATGTTGATGTTTGAATTTTTTGATTGTGTCGTCCTTTGGAGAAGGATTCATTCAATAACGTTAAATACGAAATATGAGACCAATTAGGATTTTGAGAAATATGACCGATCTAATTTTCCTCGAGTCTTCGATCTTCAGAACCTTTTTAACTTGTCATTTGTCTTTTTTTTTAATCGACAAGGAAGAATATTATTTTAACATTTTAGCTGTGGGTACAGCTAGGAAAAAAAGTCAACTTATAAGCTTTGAACTTTGTTCAACTTATATATTGGAGCTTCCAACATTCAGTAGTATTTTTCTATATTTTCCATCATATGAAATTGTAGTTCTTACCACAGTACTGTACAGCCTGTAATAGAAGATCATAGTCGTTTTTCTTAAACCCTTTTTCCTCCGATTCAAAAATCCTCCATTATCTAGCGGTGTCCCATGTCCAATCTCCTCTGCCCTAGCACTCATAACCACATCATTGAATTTCCGTTCCATCATCATACAGAATCAAAACCAATTGAAAATTCCTCTAGAGAGAAGAGAGATCACAGAAGTATACAACCATCAATTACCGTAAAACCTGTAATAGAGGGACATGTCCTTCTATTTTCAACCCCTCTTTTTTGGTGTCCTTGTATTACAGGTGTGCTTCTATTAGAGGCTGTCCTTCTATTTTTCGAAGCTCTGTCAGGCTAAAAGTCGCCACCAATTTTGAACAAAAACTGTTGTTTTGATTCGATTTTTACACCGAAAATCACTAAAAAACGGGAGAAAAATACGAAAAACGGAAAGAAAAGTTTTTATAGTAGCAATATTTTGTAAATTCGAAAAATTTTGTTGAAATTTCCAAAGAAAATAATAAAGGTGTCCCTCTATTAGAGGGTGTCCTTCTATTCTTCAATCATGCCCCGAGGGTGTCCTTCTATTACAGGTGTGCTTCTATTGAAGGTGTCCTTCTAATACAGTTTTTACGGTATCTTTCCTCTCTTCTCAAAATTTCCTACTCTTTTATGTTGTCCGGTTGGTTGTTGATTGATACCAAAATGACACTAGTTCATTCTTTTGGAGAATTCGGAAGCGATAGTAGACAGGAGAGAGAGAGAGAGAGAGAGAGAGAAAAAGAGGGGTGAAGTGGTAGTGGACTACTAATATGATTGTTTCGGAATGAATGGTTTTACGCTCTTGAAAATGTATTTTCAATTGAGAACCTAGTACCTTTTTTTTTGATGAGACTGAAGGTGTTTCTCAAGTGTTTTAGGTCACCTTTTTTGGCATTTGAACCCGCTAGTGTGGAATGTTTTTTCCAGCAGTTTGGTCATTTTTCTGATATTCTATGGTCTAGAAATAGGTCTAAAAATCTACCAACTGATATAAATTTTGTCTATGATTCCAGTAGAGGTTTCAGTTGAAAAAGGGATTTAAAAATTCAATTTTCAAAAAATTTTATCACTTTTCCGATGGAAGGCCAAACTGGAACCATAGACGATATTTATACCAATCGGAAAGGAACTTTTTGCTTTATAAGCTCAACCTCTATTTCAGAATATCCAGCCAGAACTGTCTCGTATCAGAACAACTTCACGTAAAATAATAGTTCTGATGCGGGATACGGTTGTGATACGGGGCAGTTCTGATATCTGATTCGGGAGAGTCCTGATTCGGCATACCCCTTCTAAAGTGTCAGGTCACCACGCGCCAAAATTTTTCAATTTTTGCCATTTTTCTGATCACTATTAGTGCCCATTTTCTACTTTTTTTTCTTATCATGTTTTTTCCCATTAAGTAGAGCCCGATTTTTAATATTGTCCGAAGCTCCTTCAGTTACCCCTCTAGGTCACTCTTTTTCCAATGTTTTTTGTCCCATCCGATTTCCGATTGATCCAACTGACAAGATTGATTGATTGATCGAGTTATCAGTGCAATAAATATCTCGAATTGTTTATAATTCATCACTCAACTTTCTCCATTTCTCTACTGACATTTGACCCATCCGCATATCACTCCGGGTCGTCCTCCTCCTCCCCCTCTATGCCTAAATGCCCTTCTCACTCTGCGTCTCTTCTATTCGAGGTAGTCTCTCAGAACGTGTGCTCCTTCTCCTCCTCTTCTTTTGCTTCCCCCACGGCCCTTCTTTTTTCCCCTAGATTTCTGTCCCCTTCCCCCTAGTGATGCAATTTTCTTCTTTAGCTCTGTTGCTGTGCCCACGTGCTGTTTTTCTGTTTTTTTTTCAAATCCATTTCTGCCCTACACAGAACATCACACCATCAGAACCATAAGAAAAAAAATGCATTTTATTGCGGCTCCGGATCAAAGGAGCAAGACGAGATCCCAGGGAAAATTGGAATTCTTTGCGTTCTTTTATGAAATTTTCTGTATAAAAGTCTCTGTAGCTATGAGGGTGTTTATCTGATCTTTTGTTCTCTTGGAAGTCGTCTGTATTTACAAGAAAATATTTATTTTTCCCTTTTTTGGTCTTTGGTCTGTTAGCCAGCGAGGCTTTCTAGAACATGAGAAACATTCTCATTTGGCACACAGCTATGATCGTACCTCCCGTTTATTTCTTCCGAATCTTCTATTATAAGAGCACCATTTTTTTTCAGTTTTAGGTCATATTTTTTCATTTTTTTTAGTTCCATTCAGCTTCTAGAACATGAGAAACACTCTTACTCGACTTTCATTCGGTTGTTTTTTGGCATTGTACCGCCCGTTTTTTGCATGAATATCTTGAAATCCTCTATTATAAAGGCTCCAACTTTCAGTTTTAGTTCCATTTCAGCTCATACTCACTTGGTTTTTTGTGCAGCCCTTTTTTTTGCATATTTCTCTATGATATCTCTTTGCAATCCTCTATTATAAAAGCATCATTTAAGGACAGAAGTTTTAAGAGTCTTTAATCTACTGGTTCTAGTTTCACTCTTTCTTCGCTTTGATGCTTTTTGGCGTCTCAGATGACGTGCAAATTGCTCTAGCTCCGCCCCTATTCTCATCTGGGTTTCGTAACGCCTTTCGCATCATTTTTTGCCCTAAAGCCTTCTACGAATACTCCTATTGCACAGCGGCCCCTACTCCTTGTCAGGACACTTTTAGTTCGTTAATTTGAAATTGGGGCAAGTGATATTGCCAACTGATATATTTTGTGATACAGGTCTAATTCATTTGATTCATTTTCTTTTTTTTTGTTTTTTCGAAAGTTCTTTTCCACCACATTCCACCACATGTTTTGAGCGTCTATTATCAAAGCAAAAATTTCAAATTTTCGATTTCTGAAAAAAAATCCAGAAGAAAATTGTTTTTCTCGAATATTATCAGTTCAATTTTTAAAACTGTAGCAAATTCAGAACTTTCTATACAAAATCTCCACTCTTCATGGTCTTCCGCGTCCAAATATTCTCACGGTCTCGTATGCAAATTCACTATGTATAGTCCATATATATAGATAGTTTTGCATAAATGCCAACACGATTTGTTTTTTTTTCGTTTCATATTTTGCAAAATTCTGTACTAGATACATAGAATACATACAAGCTGAGAGAAAAGTAGGGATTCAGGCCTTTTTTATTCCTTACCACTTTTGAACTTTTATGCTCTAAACACCTCTCTCACCTCAGCCATTACTAATTTTACTCCAGTCAAAAAACTCCATGCAAAATAAAATCATAATTCTCCAAACAGTTCGTATCACCACAATCATCATCATTCCCTTATTGACATTGATAGCCGCCCTCCCTTTCTCTCTCTCTCTCTAACCCCAAGTTAGTGACCATCAAACAGAAACTTTTTTTTCTTTTCTTCTTATCGTCTTGTTATCTATACAATGATGAAGGGAATGTTCTTATTCTTTTCTTTTCTTTTCGTTGGTACGAAATATGGTTTTGCAAAAGTTCTTTTTATGGCTAGAAGGGGAGGGAATGACTCTCTTTATAATCATTTCAATATGGTATTTTTTTTGGAAGTTTGAGGCCCTTAAAATGTAGTTTGTGATTTTGTACAAGAATGTTTTCTCTTTTCCCCTGAATATTTGGGTTGTACCATATTCGGATTACTTCCCTATTTTTTTGTTGCCATCACTACCAAAAAGTTAGTTCTATAGCTTCATGGCATTGATTACAAAAACGTAAATAATATGTTTTGAAGATTATACCCAATAATTTTATGAGCTTGTTCCCATGGCACCGTTATCAAAATGATAAGAAGAACGTAAAATTATCATATTGTTTTTGTGGTTGTACCTGACATGGAACACATCTTCTTGCTCAAGTAACAGTACATTTCTCTTGTCTCTATAGCATCTCGTCTATATCAATTGCATTTTTCATAGATAGATGGCGTCCCATAAAGCGGATAACAAGTTACTCTCACTGGTATAAAGCATCTCTTTGGTTTGAATATCAATGGAGGGGAGCCTGATAACTAATTATTATTTCCCATGACAACCTACCCATCAGAAAAATGAGGTATATCAAAATCTTTATATTGGAAGCATTTTGTATAACCAAGGTGACCATAAAGCGGATATTGTCAGAAAAATATGAGCCGGTAGTATATATCTTCATCGCTTGAATAACAATTAGAAGGAACTTACAATTAGTAAACAATTTTTTATTTTCAAGTTTCTATGACAATCTATCCACTGAAATGATAAGAGACGCATTCTATATACTTATGAAATCTAAATCTGAAATCATATACGACTGTACCTTGTTTCTTTCGCGGTAAATTGTTGTTCAGATTTGCAAAATTTTTGATCTGTATCATTTTTTGTAGAAAGGTAGATCAGTTTTCAGTCATTTTTTTCGTGGTAGGCGGTAGAAACCTCTTTGGAACTTGGTTGGATTCTCACCACTCCTACCGCGTATGAGGTTAACTTCCAATGTGGATCAAAGGTGGTAGTAACCAGCTTAATCGAAGCTAACTTGTTCCCATATTTTGTTAACGGAACATATTTTCGGTTAGGCTACAGTTCGGAAAATTTTGTTGACAAACTTTTCCTCCCAGCTTCGTAGACTAGTCACGTCATTGCTACTCAAATACCCGGGCGAACATTTAGTGACGCTTTTCCATGTAGTAATAATATCTTCATCTTTTCTTCCCACTCCACGTGACACTTTTTGAACTCCCTAAACCCCCCTCCTCTGCTTTTCCTCCTGTTCTTCCGCCCAACTCGAAACCCTCTCTTTTCCCCATGTCCTCAATGCAAACACCTTTGTACCTCTACCCTTACCAACAAAACCCGCATCTTTTTCATCGTTCATTAAGACCTCTATTGAACACTATATAAAACTCTATTCAGCTGAGTAAATAAGCAAATAATCTTCTTCTTCCCAACAATACACCCCTCCCCCCTTTGCCCTCCTTTTTCTCTATAAACTAACGGGCACACGTACACACAAATACCTCTACTAATACTACTTATTTCATCGATCGAATCGAAATTCTTTTTTTTTTACTTAGGTTCTTAAGGACGATTAAATGTAGAAAAGTGTTGGGTAACATTTTGGGTTGAGAGTGGAAAGTGCAAAAAGTTTATGTACTAGAAGTTTTGAAGACGTAGATATAGATCGTCTTGCAACACTATTAGAGTAAAAGCCTGAATTTAAAAAAAATTTACATTTTCCTCATGCCGTTCGTATTTTTAAAAATTATACTTCTTGCTTTTGGAACCTGTATCTCTTAGCGTTCTAAGCCACCACGGAGATTTTCAGTTCTAACTTCTGACTTTCTAACTGATGTTTTAAGCTCACCTTCATAAAGAAATTTTCTAAACATTTAGCTCTGAAATTATTGAAAACTCGAGTTTAAGCACCTTGCAATACTATTAGAGCACTGTCCGTGTTTCAAATACATACTAGTTGATCTCCGAACATGTTTCTCAGTGCGCTTTAGCCCTAATTGGAGGTTCACAATTCTAATTTCTCAACTTCTCATGAAAGCTTCGAACCAAATTCTATAAGAGCAGTTGCCTGAAAATTCATTTATGAATGTTTTCATAAAATGGGAATAATTCGTTATTTTTTTCAAAACCAGGTCTTTCTTATTCAATCTGTCCATGCTTTTTCAAGCTAACATTTGTTTTTTGAACCTAAGCTTTTTCTTTTAAACCAATTTTAAGCTTCCTAGGCCCCATTTTCAGTCCTAACTTCTTTCTCCAATCTGAAATTTCAAGTTGAGATGAGCCTTTTGAGCCAGGCCATGTTATTTAGGAAGTTCTTTGAACTTGAGTAAACAGTTTGGGTAGGAGATCGAAAGTACAAAACGTTTTCGTTCTGTGAGCTTTGGAAGAGAAGACCGAGCTTTCTTCTGTTAATACTTTAGATCACTTTTCAAGATACTATTCCGAACCGTTCGTACATCATAAATCTAACTGCTGTTTTTCGAACCTTGGTGCTATTTTCAGATAGTAAAAGTTTCAGTCCTACCTGTTTATTTTCACACTGAAATTCCATTCTGAGCTCTATAAGTATCCTGTTTATTTGCTAATCCGATATTGTTTCTGATCTTTGGTGTATTAAAAAATACTATTGTTTACCTTTTTCCAAATATTTTTTATATCCCGAAATATCCTTTTGATCTTTCATGTCTCCCAGTATTTTTTGGAATGTTACTATTGTGCTGGCCAAGAAGAAAAGCTGAGACGCAAAGATGTATAACTTCTCTAGACTGACTATGAGTGCTATCAAAAAGTGGACAACTAGAAAAATATTTACCATGAATTGTGCCAAATTTTGATAGTTGACCACTTTTTGATACCTTGGATTATAGCCGAGATATAACGAGTTTTATACTAAAAATAAGCTTTAGGCTGGCCGGAAAGAAATGCTGAAATTTTTTTCGAATTTGTATATCTCAACTGGAATTGAAGATACAAAAAAGTAGTCAACTAGTAAAATGTGCAAAATTTTATGATCAACATTTTGTTAGTTGAACACTTTTTGATACCATTTAGTCTAGCTGAGATATACGACTTGCGTAGCGCGCGTTTCTTTCGGGCCAACCTAATAATTCCATAATGTCTTTTCTTGTCTATTTCTCTTATTTCTTCTCACTATTTTTTTCTAATTTCCTTGTTTTGTTTTCAGAAAAAAATGGGTGTCAATGACCACGATGTCACGGTACCGCTCCAAGCGGAGCATCTTCAACCTGTCGAGGTAATTTTGTTTTCCAATTCACGTGAACTTTTTTTTCGAAAACAACATTGCCCTTTTAATACTGTCATCAATTTTTTCCCCATTTTTCCCTTTCAAAAAAGAAATGATCGATGAAGAATTGACGAACAGTGATAGCTGCAACAGTTCTACTGCTGAAGTGCTCTCCAGTAGCTCGCCAACTGATAAATCCACCACTGATAAAAGTCAAATCACTAGACCAGAAGATATAGAATTTCCAGAGGCAAACGGTTTTTGACTTTTTCTCAAAATTAAGAAAATCGTTCCAACTTTTAATTTTCCAGGGTCGCCTCACAAAAAGTCTCGCCTTCTCCGCGTTCGTCATCACTCTGGCCTCGTTCCAATTTGGTTATCATATTGGATGTGTCAATGCACCAGGAGGAGTGAGTTTTAGTTTTTTTGATTTGAAAATAAAATTTTGAGAAAAAGTAAAAAAAATTTCCAGTTGATCACCGAATGGATTATCGGATCACACAAGGATCTCTTCGGAAATGAATTGACCAGAGAGAAAGCTGATTTGGCATGGTGAGTTTAGGAATTTTGCCCAGTCTTCAGGAGCTTTTAGGCATAACCTCAGCTATATTCGAGTGGGTATGCCGTTCCAGAATCTGTCCCGTATCAGAACTATTTCACGTGAAATAAGAGTTCTGATTGAGAGCAGTTCTGATCCTCGACAGTTCTGAATCGGCATTGTTTGAGACTGTAGCTACTTGTAAAGAAAGAAAAAAAATCGGTGTTGGCCGTTACGAGCAAATGCAGAAAGGAGACTCCGCCCACTCCAAAAATACTCTTCCAGGTCGCAGAATGTTTCAGCAACTTTAGAACTATTTGTGCTTTTCTGCCCAAAAATGTATAAAATTCAAGTTTTTCTGAAACATTGCACAAACTCAAAATGAGAACTGGGCGGAGCTTGTTTTCTATAGGCACAGGTTTTAGAGTTTAGAATTTCGTGTTTTTTTTTGTCTTTTGGAACATCTTCATAGCTCTTCTGCATTCAGAGATACATCGCTTATAAACTAGCAGGTGAGAGAGGCGAGAGCGCAGAGAAGCGAGAAACTCTCGCTTCTCTGCACTCTCTTGCCTTTTTCATCAGCTAGCATATCTCCAGAACTAGACAAACTATTCGGTACAAACTTGACTATTTTCTGGGCCTATCCCAAGACATTCCCAAGACATTTCCAAGACTTCCATTTTCAGGTCCGTCGCCGTCTCTGTTTTCGCCGTCGGTGGTATGGCTGGAGGTCTTCTGTCCGGATGGCTCGCCGACAAAGTTGGAAGACGTGGAGCCCTCTTCTACAACAACATCCTCGCCTTGGCCGCAGCCGCTTTGATGGGATTGGCCAAGTCGGTCGGAGCCTACCCGATGATCATTTTGGGACGTCTGATTATTGGTTTCAATTGTGGACTTTCATCTGGATTAGTACCAATGTACTTGACTGAAATTTCTCCAGTCAATCTTCGTGGAATGTTGGGATCTCTTCCCCAGTTGTTGGTCACTATTGCCATTTTGGTCTCTCAAATTTTCGGACTTCCACACTTGTTGGGAACTGAAGACCGTTGGCCACTCATCTTGGCTTTTACTGTTGTGCCAGCCGTTCTTCAATTGGCTCTTTTGTTCTTGTGCCCAGAATCACCAAAGTAAGATTTGATCACCGGCGGAAACTCTAATATAGTGGCATGACTTTATATTGCTCAGAGTAGCTGTCTGGGTGCCATTCTATTAGAGGTTGCAGCTTTATTTTCAAACGTGTTTTCTCGAATTCCAAGCAAATCAGACGTTTCAAAAATGCTGTTTTTTTTTTCAAAATTGAGACCGAAAGCATAAAAATTTCTGCTTATTTTTTGCTATTTTCATCAGTTGAGACAGCTTCATGCCATTCTATTAGGGGCGCCGTTTTATCAAAACCTGTCGGCTTAGGCTTATAAGAGTACGATCAAGTGCCATTCTATTAGGGATGCCAGTGTATTAGAGGTTCTACGCTATCTCTTCTTTTAAATTCTTCAAACCACACCTTTCTCAACCTTTGACTTTTTCAAGGTACACCTTCGGCAAAGGTCTCCGCACTGAGGCTGAAACTGCCCTGAAAAGACTCCGTGGAACTGACGACGTTGCTGCTGAGCTTCACGCAATGGAGGAGGAGACAAGAGCCGCCGGAGCCCAACAAAAACCAAAAATGGGAGATATGTTCAAGGGAGCCCTCCTCTGGCCAATGTCCATTGCCATTATGATGATGTTGGCTCAACAACTTTCTGGAATCAACGTCGCCATGTTCTATTCTACAGTAATCTTCCGTGGAGCCGGACTCACCGGAAATGAGCCATTCTATGCCACAATTGGAATGGGAGCTGTCAATGTGATTATGACATTGATCTCTGTTTGGTTGGTGGATCATCCAAAGTTTGGAAGACGTTCCCTTCTCTTGGCTGGATTGACTGGAATGTTCTTCTCCACAATTCTTCTGGTCGGAGCCCTCACTCTTCAAAATATGGGAAGTGATTATAAGTGGGCTAGTTACTCGGCCATCGTCCTTGTCCTTCTGTTCGTCATCTCATTTGCCACCGGCCCCGGAGCCATTCCATGGTTCTTTGTCTCGGAAATTTTCGATTCGTCGGCACGTGGAAATGCGAATTCGATTGCTGTCATGGTCAATTGGGCAGCCAATTTGCTTGTCGGACTCACTTTCTTGCCAATTAATGTAAGCCCTTTTATTAGAGGTTTCCGATCACTTTTTCAATAAGTTTTCTTAAGGTTTAAAATGCCAAGTTAGATTAGTCTCTTTTCTAATATTTTTTGATGCCTTGGTATTAGAGGTATCCTCTTTTTACCATCTTTTTTGCCGGGTTCCAGAAGAGCCCTGCTCTTTAATTAAAGGCAAAAAACTACTTTTTTGGGTTTTAAAATTGTTCAGAATGTCAGGTTAGCTGTGCGTTTTCTCTAAGGTCTTGAAGAGATTCCTGCCTCTCTATTAAAGGTATCACCTCCTTGATTTCAGAACCTTCTCGGTCAATTCTCGTTCTTCATCTTCTCCACATTCCTTGCCTTCTTCATCTTCTACACGTGGAAGTTTGTCCCAGAGACAAAAGGAAAGTCGATTGAACAAATTCAAGCGGAATTTGACAAAAGGAAGTAATAATAAATGTACATTCTCGCCTCTTTCTGACCTCTATCTATCTATTCTCGTATTTTTTTTCTCAATATATTATTTTGATTTGACTAATTATTTTTTTTTGGATTTATTCACCACGCCCCGCCCCGCCCCGAACTTTCTCGTCTCATAGGAGATTCAATAAAATACTTTTTTTTCTTTTGAGATGTTGGGTTTTCGGTTTTTGAGAAGGGTTGGAGAGTCTATGACTTTGTTAACAGTTTTTCATTCATTAGGCCTGCTAAATTTTTCTAAATTCTGTAGTAGAGTTAATTTTTGGGAACATCAAAGTTGATGAGATTTTAACATAGTGAATGCCAGATTTCAGTTTTTCGAAGTCATACAGCATTTATTAGAGTTCTCTGGAAATTGGCTTCTAGACTATTCCAAACATTATAATGAGACGAGAACCTGATAGATAAATACTATTTGAACCAGTTTTCCTCAAGAAGTTGTTAAAGGGGGAGGTTATTAAAGTTGTTCAAGGCCTAAGCCAAATTTGCTGAAGTGAAACTGAAAATGGTATTCAGAGAAGAGATACGACCCAACCGATGTTTTTTCGACGTTCTCGGGTCAGAAATATCTCAGAATCAAAATTTTAGACGATTTGGACCAAAACTGGCCAAAATCGTTCTGAAAATTTTTTTGTCCAAATCATCTCCCCCTCATGGGATTGGAGAGTTATGGAAAAATGAATTTCATCGGATCGATTCCATTCCTTCGCCGTTCTCTTCAAGGCACCTAAAAAGTTCTACTGAATTTTTTTGAAGCTATTTGAATTTCTACAAGATCTGCTAAAATCACAAATACAAAGGATACAGTACTTTTCAAGCCAAATTTTTCAGGTTGGAACTGAATAAACTAAACTGGTGATTAATGTTAAACCTTGTGATGTTTTCATGACTTCTAAGATTAGGTAAAAGATGTTTCAAGTCTAAAAAAAGAAAGGAAATATGAAAAAATGCGAATTCGAGAAGAAAGGGTCCGAACCATGAATGCAAAAATGGTAGCCAGCGCGCTTACCACAACACCACTGGAGCGACGAGCGTGAAGAGGGAAATAGGCGGTGAGAACACCGACACAGTTGCACTCTTTCTCTCTACTTCGAGCCATGGATTACAGGCAAATACTCATGTGCTACCAGCTCATGTGCTACTTTGGCTCGTGTGCTACCAAATTGTCATCATTTGTGCAGACTCGCTGCCTAAATGAAACCCAAACTTCCCAAAACATGGCCATTCCGGCCATGGAGTATTTGATAATGCTAAATGATGCAGCCTAGTATGTCCTAATCCAGGCTGAAAATGAATAGCTTTTTGTGTCGAGTATGCTACTTTAGTTACTCACCCTAAATGATATGATCAAACTGATCACAAAATAAGGATTCCTTTATTTTCGACATTTTGGTTTCTTCTTTCCCATTTTCCCACCCCTTTTTTGATTTCTCCTCAGAAAATACTCTCTGCAATTGTTATTATTCATAATTCGATGACTACCTAACCAGACTCACCTTTTGCTCTTTCTCCTTCTTGTTTCCCGTTTTTCCCATTCAAACACATCTATTTTTCACGCTTCATGGAACACAACTACTCGACTAATCGACAATGACTTCTTTTTTGTCGTTTTCTTTTTGTTTTAGAGGGAGAGGGGGAGCCCCTTTTTAAAACAAAACATGTTATGCATGTTTTTCTTTTTTCTCGAAGAACAAAAAATGTATGATATAGAGAGTCGCCTTGTGTTTTTTTTTGTCGGGCGGTTCTGATTGAATTCATTTAGGGGGGAACGGGCTGGTTACTCATATCTTTTTTGTGGTTTTCGTTTTTGGAGTTTGCAAGAGAATTCTGTTTTTTTCTTCGGTCTCACATTGATTGAGTAGAATTTTTGATTTTGTCTTAGGCTCCATATAAATGGACGTGGAACAAATGTTTTAAAGATGTTTTTTGGTCTAATTTCAAAAACAAAATCATCTGACTTATTGGAACTTTGCAAACTGTTCAAAACCACAACTAAAAGAGAAGCTAATCTGAGGAACATTTTCCTTATTTTTTTCAAAACATTTTTCGTATTTGGAAAAAAAATTTTTCGCGGGTTTTAACCTTCTAACTTGGCCTATGTTTTCTAAAAATTTTCATCAATTTTTAAAGTAAAAAGACCTAAGAAAAGTTTCGAAATTGAGCTGAAAATCGAGAAAAATGGGATCGAAAAATAAAATTTTTAATACCCGGGTCGGGCAGGGCGGGCCAATTTTTGACAAGTATGATTAATTTGCATTGAACTTTTTCAATAACTTTACACTGCTTCCTACTTAGTGCTCTACTTTGTCCACTTTATTATGACACAAAAAACGGCAGTGATTCTTGTCGTATCTTTCCATTGCTTCAGACTTACTTTAGTGCCCTAAATTGCCCAAAACTTCTCACGAAGCATTCTCATCGTTCTATTTTTGCAGGGAGCTTTTTACCCGCAGTTTCCCACCAAATCTCACCCCTCCAGTCTCGATCCCCACATTTTTTTGAATTACAGATTTCCCCCATTTTCAAATGAATCCCGACCAGTTACGAAGTTTATCCCGTCGGCTATTACGTATTTTATGTGGCAGACGTCTTCCACAAACATGGAATACAGTACTCGTTTTGCTATCAATTCACATGTATCTCACAGTTCCAGTGATATTGGCTGCAGGGATTAATGAGGACAGGACAGGTAATTTTTGTTTCGAATTTCGGAAGTATGTTTTCTGTAATTCCAGGTTTGCTCCGCCCATTTCGAGAAATTCAACAACGTGGAATTCTACTCGGAGAAATCGATGACGATGTGTTGGATATGTTCTATGAGAGGTGTCATGCAGAGAGAATGTCTATTCATCCTTAACTTTTTTTTCAATAAAAAATTTCTACAAAAAAAGTTCAAGAATTTATTATTTATGTTAAAAGAATACACATAAAGAAAACGTAACAATAATGTTGTTAACTAACCAGTATATTTTGTTTCAAAGTCAGTGCAGCCCCCTAATAAAAGGGCACTGTACTGCTCTTCTATTAAAGGGATTCTACCAATTACTACACGGACACCATGCCAACTTGTCTGTTCTGTGATGTAAGTCAGAAATGAACCAGTTTCGAGCGATTTGGATGAACATGATACCCCAGATGACACTCCAGATGAAGCCAATTAGAAGTGGGAAGAGCAGGAACTGGAATTTTTTATTCTTTTAGATATTTTTTCTTGTTTTATTTTCTGTTAGTAGACTTAGTATGCATTCTGGCGTAAGATGTAGTGTATACCCCAGTTTTTCAATTTTGAATATTTTTAACTTCTATTCGATAGAGCTCAAGGTTGAATCATGGCGACTGGCTGAAATTTATAACACTCACATTTTTGAGCGTTCTGAGTTTGAAAATAATGTTCATGGTTCTGAACAAGAGAATTAGCTCTTTTTGCGCCAGAAATTTTTTCGACCGGGAAAACGGGTTTTTCGTTCTAGGAGTCTTGTTGTGATGCCTACACCTGATTTGCAAGACCGAAGACACTTTTTTCAAATACTTTATTTCTTTTTTTTTGTGGCCTATTTTTATATCAGTGTCCTTTTTTTAATGAGAAAACATTCAAAAGTAGCTCCGGAGAGCACAAGTCAAAAACGCAAATTACAGACTGAGACCGTGGACGTATCCACAATTCTCTTTTTTTTTACCTTTTTGCCATCGATATCACATGCTTCTACAAAAATTCTTCCTTTCAAACAAATTTTACATTTAAAATGTGTTTTTAAACTTAAAAAAACAAAGAGTTAAGGAAAAAAAAGATTCCAGATTCTCGGCCACACGGCCGCGGTCATCGAACTAGAAAATTATTATTTTGCCATTCGGAGAAACTATTATGGAGTTCCATTTGACTTCAGTTCATTTCTCAAAATCTGACCCCTTCTACAAACATCCTTTCCCAAAATAAAATGACGTTCTTGCAAGTTCAGAAAGATCAAGCTTCATCAAGAACATGAGGAAATTAAAGGACCTTGCAACATTTCCCTTCCTCTTTTCCTTTCCAAATTTGGTTTTAATTTTCAAGAAAAAAAAAAGTCAAACATCAGTTTCATGAAGTGATGCTAGACTCTAGGGACAAATTCATTTTGTGACATACTTCCTTTTTTTCTTTTTGTTGATCCCTTCTAAAATTAAACCGACATCGAGATACAACTAATTTTGTTCTTCGGTTTTTTTGTCTTTTTTGTCCTCTTGCCATTTCCAAGCTAACCTGTAAAAAAGCGGCCAAAGTGTTCACAAAAAAGCATCGAGCTCTAGACGATCCACGGGAATCTGAGCAACACAGCACGGAGAGCCCTGCTAAAAAAGTGCCGCTTCCTGGGATGACCATGTTAAGGCAGCAACAAAATACAGCGACAGAGAGGGGCATGATGGGGATTTCCGCTCGAAAGAAACCATGGTGCTGGAATTTAAGATAGATTACTGAGATTACTATTTATATAAGTTACAATAGAAGTGAGTTTATTTCTGTCATTAGGGAATTTTCTGATCACGAAGCAACTGATTTGTATTTTCAATTGTATTTCATTTACAATTAAGTTGACGCAAAATGCAAAGTCTGTCTCGTAACACAAGATAAAATGAGAACGGGTCATTCCAGAGATGTGCTCTAAATTTCTTCTACTTTTTTGGAACACCTGAACTTTCCTGAGTCTGCGTTCATGTGGCAGCTCAGTAGTTCTGATTTGGGATAGTATGGATGTAAAAAAAATGTAAGAGACATTTCTGTTGAAATCCTGATATGAGTTCGTTTTTGAAATGGCAAAGTTCTATATCGGTATATTGTTGGCGCCTGCAGCCGGGCTGATTATGGCTTTCCTGGCAAAACTTTATTAATATTTGGGAAAAAAAACGCTGAATTCTGCAAGAAAATTGAAATTTTGGTCAAAAACCGTTCATTTCAGCTAACGGACGGCGGTCCACTCAAGTCCACCCAGCTAAATTAAATCCCCTCAATTCAATTTAGGTCCTCAAAAAAAGATGAGAACAGATAGAAACGCGATTTTCTTTTTTATTTTGTTTCAATGCTCAACTTTGTCAAGACAATGATCTTTTGTTCTTGCGCCCCGAGAAAAAAGACCCCAATAAGAATTAAAAAAAAATCATAAATGACATGTATAATTGGCTTCAATTTTAGCTATGACATGTCGATTATTTTCCCATTTTCTGCCCACATTTTTCCACCTACCCGATATCCAAACGCAGATATTTTCTCATGCTCTGTCCTGGCCTGGGGCTCTTCATCAAAATCCAAACTGAAATGAAAATGAATTTCGTTTTCCTGAAATCATACTTGTAATTTTTCGGGCCGGCCCGGACTCAAAAAATTCTAAAATTTTGAGTTTATTTTTTTTAAATTTCTAATACAAATTCGAGGAAATATTTGACTTTTCACGACTAAAACCAGTCAAAGGTTTCTTAGTACGAAACATTTTGAGCCCAGTAGGATCCGGGCCGACTGGGCCGGGCTGGGCCGAAGGTCAATTCTTAAATCGGTCCAGCTGGGCCCAGCTCGTCCCGGCCTGGCCCGTTGCAAGTATGCTCAGATAGTAGTAAAAAAAAACCCACTACTCCTCATAATCCTTGGCCATAGTTCCTCCAAATACTACCGACATATTTCAAAAGGAAATAAAAAAAGAAAAAAATATCGAAAAATCCAAAAAATCCAAATAGATGTTAAAAGTTGTTACCTTGTTTCTCTCTCCTCTTTCTCTCTAACATATCTTAAGTACTACTCTTTTTCTCTGCGTCTCTTCTCAATCCTTTGTCTCTCAAATACAGAAATCTCTTTTTTTGCTCTGAAATTGTTTGCTCAGCCACTCGTTCACCTACTTGTCATCTATCGTTCCGAGTGGAATGACAGGGGGAGGCAAAAAGGGGACCGATTGGGGAGGGTTTTTTTGTGTTGATGAGTGTTAGTGTCTGGCTCATGGTATTATTGTATCTTTTACCAATTATTTTTACTTGTTATTTTTCTTTTTTTTGTTATTTTGTAATTTTGTAAAACTTCCGGTGTTTTTTTCCTTTTTCTGTAAGAAAATAGGACAACGGTAAGGATCATTCCACTGGAGATCCATACCTTTGAAATTTAGAATTGAAAAATCTAAAATTTGAAAAAAAATTTATTTGAAAAGTAGTAGGTCAAAGTTGAACACCGAATGTTTGTTACACACTCTGCGTACTCTCTTTTACTTCCACAGTTTTTCCGTTTCCATAAAGAATCAAAAAGCATACCGCTCAACTCTAAACAGTCAAAGTGGTCTCGTTTAAATAACTGTTTTTTTTCCTGTTCTGGACAGAGAAAGCGTCGGTAAAAGTTCGAAAGTTCTGTCCTCACATTTGTTTCTTCCTTTCCTTATTTTGAATTTTTGTATATTTTTTCGCAAGAGTTTTCGAAAAAAATTTAAATATTTTAGTTTGGGCAATTTCTCTGAATTTCTATCAATAATCGACAGTTTGGTTTTGTGATTTCAAACCTGTGTACTTTACTCAGTTTTTTGTTCATTTTTTTCTTTTCGAGTTTGATTTAAGGAGTAGTCCTCAAGAGTTTTTTATTGATCATTCAAAAAGGTAAAATGTTTTCTGAACTCGACTTATGTACTTTCCGACGGGTCATGAAAAATTTCCATAAGAGGTATTAACCGACTTATCTATGAAACGGCTTTTTGTTATTTTGAACAGAACAACAATGAGGGCAGATAGCAATGTTCCGTACTGGCATTTCTCTATCGCAAAAATTTTGAATTCTGGAATAGATTTTTGTTTTTTTTTGTCTGCGCTGTCGAGTAGAGCTTGTTCTTATTCAAAGTATGTGAGTGCTTTTCTACTGAAGGTTCCAAAGTGAATAATTCCAAAGTAAGAATTTCATACGAATTGAACCACCTTTAACCACCTGAACCATTGAACCCACTTGAAAACCTTTGAACAAAAAAAACTCCCACATGAATAAGTAATTGTCGGTGAAACCGCAACAATACATTCCTTGATAGCCATATTTAGGTTGTTGGAGTGGAAGTTATGAGCAATGAAACAAAATGGGAGGAGGTTGACCAGATTGAACTGAGTTCTGTTTTTTTTTAATCTGTACATATATCTCAGCTAAAAAAGAGATATAAATAAAAAAGTGGGAAAATAGAAAGGTTTGCTCAATTTTATGATAACTATTTCGTTAGTTAATAATTTCTCGATATCTCAGGTTTGAGCTGAGGTAGACCTTATTCATAGTTAGAGGTTGGTTTCTATAAAATTTTTAGACCATGAGACTGTGCCAGTGGTCAATGTAAACGTTGGAGCTTTTGCGATGATGTTTAATGATCACTGTTTGTTTCAACTTTATTTAATTTTAGTGAAATTTACCGAATTGAAATCAGCGGCTGTACGATTATGTTTGCCTGTGTATCACCGCTCAATGATCAACTAACAATGTGTACACAGTTTCTTGATAACTAATTTGTTAGTCGATATCTTTGATTTTATCAGGGATATTCCACGGGTCAGTACTCATTTTTGCAATTTTCCGGGCCTGAAGTTTCACTGGCCTGGCCTGATCGGACTGGATTCAAAAATTGTTGAAATTTTGAGGTCATTTTTTGGCATTCTTTATACGAATTCGACGAAATATTCCACTTTTAACAACTAAAAATAGCCAAAAATGTTATTCAAAAAGAGATTACCCCAACTACTGAAAAAACCGAAAAAATTGTACCAGTAAAAAAGTTTGACTTTTGCGAGGCCGGGCCGAACCGGATTTAAATTCTCAAATTGGCCCGGCCCGTTGAAAGTATGCCAGTGCTAGGTCTGCAGACTGGGCCAACTCACGATAGTGGGCTTTCAACCGTCTTCCAAGGACAAAAAATCACTTTTTCTACAAAACCCAAAGCACCAACTTGAACCCTAAACTGGGTCACAGTCCCAAGAGGACGATTTCCAAAATTTTAAAGTGCTCACACTTAAAACACCGAAAAACTTAAACCCCTAACTAAGTTGAACTCCCAAGTAAGGCTTCCATCCGGCTGAAGTGAAGCTATTCGGCCGCCAGCCGTCGGCTAGCCGTTTCAGCCGCGCTCAGCCGCGCCGGCCGTCTGCATTAATTGCGTGAGCGTGATTGCGTACCCCAGGCATTTTAAATGACGAGCAACACCTTCTTTTTGACATTATTTTGTGCTTTGAGCTCTATAAAAAAAAGATAATGCACTAATAATTAATAATTCACATGTTTAACATTAAAGGCTATTAAAATATCATGAATTTTTTAGTTTCTGAGCTTTAATTTGGCAGAAAATGTCGCAACTGTCGTCAAATGGTGGGTCGAGTACGTGAACACACTGACGCAACTTTCACACACAAACGGCCAGCGCGGCCGGCCGACGGACGGCGCGGCTGACGGACGGCGCGGCCGGCTGAATTTTCGGCCGAATGGAAGCCTTACTCCCAAGGGACTGATTCCCAGAGATTTGTTGGCACTTTTCCAAAAACACAAAAGCGCTCATGACTAGGCCCCTCTCATGGGGTTTCGGTTTCTGACTTTCTGGATTCTTCTGTTCCCGTCTATTTTCTTTTGTCTTTCTCAATTCTCAAGTGAAGCCCTTCTTCTTCGTTTTTTCACGAAAAATTATGCCCTAAAGTGCCTCCACTAATCTCCTCCTCTTTTTTCCCAATCTACTCATTCTTCTTTTTTCTTCTTTCTTCGCCGAACCAATTCAAATCGAAGAATATGTGTGTATGATATCGAATTTCAAAGTTTGCCCCGTCCCCGTCCGCCTCATTTCTTCATTTTTCACGAAACACAGATTTCTTTTTTGATCGTACAACTTTCATATTTTATTTCCCTTTTGGTTGGCATCCTAAATAAACGCGGCATTTCAAATATTTGTCTTTGACCTACTAATTTATAAAATTGGTCAACATAAAAATGTTGGAGTGGTTATGGTTTGATATAATGTTCTTTGTTGTTTCCGAGGTACTTGAGAAAAACGAAAAGAAGTCACAAGTCTTGATTTTTTGATTTTGAGAAAGTTCGTTTGAAAAATTGTTTTGAAAACGGAAACTTATATTTTTTTAGAACAAAATTTGACTCCCAGAAATTGAGGTGTTTGAATGGAACTAGATTGTATCCAGATATTGTGAAAATAATAAAGGTTGTGCAAGGAATTCAAACTTTTATTTCTCGCGGGTGGTCCTCGCATTTTTCGTTTGCAAGCTATTTTTGAATTTCTGCAGTTTCCAGTTGAAGTGGGCGGAGCGAAAATGAAAATTTGAATTCTTCGCACAAACTTTATTATTTAGACATTAGTTTCGAAAAAAATTTTTGGACTCAATTCAGGCTAATCCTTTGTTCAAAATCTCGAAACTTTTATATTCAGACGTTCCAGGAAGCCACGCCCCTTGGAATGTTTGTCTCATGAGAATTCCCAAACTGATGATGTTAATGGAAAAATTTAGTATTTCTAGGCCAAGACTTACGGGATTCTCAAATTCATAGTCTCAAATCGAAATCTGTAATTTTATGTTTTTGGTCTTAAATATCTCACAAGATAACTTGTCATTTTTTTTCATTCTCGGAGCATGAATTTCCTATTTTCCTAAATTATACCGAAAATTGACAATTGGTTTTTCAGAAAAACCCCTTTTAGAACTACCCAATTAGAACTACTCAGGCCATCGTCACAAATTATCTAATTTTCCTATTGAATTGACCATTTAGTAGTCTTTTTTGTGGGCAGCTCTGAAACCGATAGTTATAGAACTGTCCATTGATAAAAAACTTCTGGGACTTTTTAAAATTTCTCTTTGATTCGGTTTCTGATCATCATCAAAACAGGGACGCTTTTCAAGAAATGCAATTTTTTATAGTCCAAAGTTTTCTAGAACCTTCTGAAAGAATGCTAATTTTTTCAGACGATTCTGAAAAGATTCTTGTTTTCTTGGTCTCATTTTTCAAAAAGTTCCATCTGTTTTCGCAAAAAGATACAACTTTATTTTCATCCCGACGGAAACCGGAATATTCTCCTCATCTGTATTTCCTGTTCAAGTGTTTTCCTTCTTTTCCCACTACCAACTCACTCAAAAGTGGGCGTGGCCTCCAAGTTTTCAATTCTTTTTGACTTTTTTTTTTCTCTCTAATGATGATCTTCGAATGGAAAACCATTTATAAAAAAAAAGAATTCAAAACACCCTCTTTTTTACCCACAACAGAGAGCCTAATTAAAATTTCTTCGGCTCTTTTATTTCTAAATTTCTGTTCGTTGGTTCAAAGCATAGTCATCATGATGAGAGATGAAGTCTGTTGAATCAGTAATGATGTTGTGGCACAGGACCCCCCCCCCCCCCCTGACAGAAGAAAAAACCCAAAAAAAATCGAAAAAAAAAGATGACAAAAACAGAAAAAGGGGGGGGGGGCTGAAAAGGAGAAGGCAAGACGAAAAGTGATGTCCAAACAAGCTGAAATTTATTTATTTTTTTTCTCCGTTTTCAGTTTTTTTTTCGTTTCGCTTTTCTCCACTCACTTGTTGTTCTCCCTTCGCATACATTTCTTGATTTTGTCTCTCATGTCTGAAAAAAATTTTTTGGCTGAAAATTTTTTGTTGTTCTTTCAGTTTTTTCCTGGTTCCCCAGCAAACTTTACACGCTGAAGTTCCTGCTTTTTCTGGTTGATTGGACCAGATTTTCAGTAATTTTCAGACAAAGGGAACAGGTGATCTCTGAAACTTTTCGATGTTTTCCTCATTATTTCTTATGAGTTTTGGTTTTGGACACTAAGCTCAGATTTTCTTCGAGTTTTGAGGTTTGATAGAATCTTAAAGCTAAGCTTTCTTAGGTTCCCTGATCAAATTTCTTGATTTGTGAATGATTCGGCAGAAAACTAAAAAAATTTGAACTTTTTTAAAAATTCCTTATATTTGCATATCTTCATTTGCCGACTAAACTCAAACATTCGATCATTCGTATACCAATCCAAGATTCAGGCGTAATTAGTATTGTCGAGAAATTTTCGAAAGAATTTTTTACATTATTGAAAAATTTGATCGCTGAACTGATATGAGATTTTCTTTTGGAATATGAGATATTCCAGATTTTATGTAAATTCCAAGGCTGATATGATCTCAAAGTTTTTCATCTTTGATGAAAGAACTTTTTTAAAAGTTGGTTTGGCAGAAAAATTAAAAAATACAATCACGAACTATCTTTCCAAGTTTCGAATTTTTTTCAATTTCCTTTCCATGACAAGATTCTGAAAACCTGATTTGATGGACAAGTATTAGCAGATTTTGACTACAGAAATGGATTCAGCATGTAGGATAAACCTTCAATTTTAAAAGCACGAATTTCTCTGAATATTTTCACTTGTTTCTTTTCAAGATTTAAGACTTCAGGATTTTCACATACATACCGATTTCTAGATTTAATCGACCGAGTTTTAGCTTTAAAATATTGTTTTTTAATTGTTATTTACCAAAATCTATCAAAATTCGATATTTCTAGTGATATTTTGTAACAGAACTTTAACTTTCGATCAGATCTATTCAGATTTTAGGCTTATTAGGGCTTATTCAGGATGAAGCTTTGTCAAAATAAAAACAAAATCTTCACTGATTTCTTCTACTTTTATTGGAAAAATTTCATCTTTTGGGATTTTCTTTATCTCAATTGATTTGCATACTGGATTTTTTAGTTTCAGGTTGAATTTGGCTGAAATTTTTTGTCTGAAAACCCTGAACTTCCGTCTCCCTCGCATGCCACTGCAGGAAAAGCTGTCGGATCTTGCAGCTGAAAAAAAAACATGTCCGTGCCTTATATTCCAACAATTTCCAGACATTTTTAAACTTTTTTCAAAATGTTTTTCCCATTCCAACAAAACAAAAAGTGACTCGTCCCAAATCACAGAACCCCCAACTTCCTGTTGTTTTTCCCCTTCCTTCCTTTCATTCCATTATTTTTAAAATCCAGGAAATGAGAATTCAACAGGAGATTTCCACAAAATTCCAGCTCGTTTTCCAAACAACTAATCCTCCAAATCCTCTTTTTTCTTGAGTTTTTGGACCCTAAATGGGTTTTTAAGGTCCAAATCCTAAAATCCTTGTAGGGTGGAGACACTTTTTTGAAGAGGACTCACGCTTTGGAATTTTTAATGGAATATTTTAAAGCTTCGTGTTAGGAAAAACTCAACATTTTTGAAGGGAATTACTTCTTTTCGAAAGTTCTTCCTTATTGCAAATAGTGAAATCACTTTTGGCCCATTGCTCATATCCTGTTAGGGCTCATAAAATTTCCAGACAATAAAAATCTGACGTTTTTTTTTCGAAAATGCTTTTTCCGGCCTGGATTCAATAAATTTTGAAGTTTTGAGGTCATTTTTTCAGTTTTCTTTTGTGATTTTGATGAAGTATTTGACTTTTCACAACTAAAAATAGTCAAAAATACTATTCAAAAAGAGACCAAGTGTGTTCCAGTTATCATTTTTTGAAGTTTTTTTTCGGAACTGGAAGATTAAAACCCGGATTTTCATATTTATTTTCAGACAGGACCAACATCAAAAACCTCTTTTCTAAAACCAGACCAGACCACAGAATTTACGTCAGTCTCCTTTTTTTCTTTTTTTTCTATGATTTTTTTCTCGTCTCAATGATTCAGAATGTTCCCTCTAACCGTGGGATTGTCTATCTGAAAGTCTCATGAAATTTTTCCATTACATGTATAAATATCTGGAAATATTGCAGATGGCCAATACCACTCGGAACGTTTCAATGCGATTGTTGACTCCAAGTGAAGCCCCAAATGGAGGAGATGTGATGACTTATGTGCCGTACAGGAAAGGGTGAGTTTTTTTTTTAATTTTGGGAGCGAAAACATGTGCGCTCTACTGGACTCAGTTTAAAAAGTTTTTTGAACGGGAAACTTAAAAAATTTTCCAAACCAACCTAACTTCCTGTTGTTGACAAAGATTGTATAAAACAATTTGATTTGCCGATAGCTAAAAGTTGAGTCCACTAGAATTCGAATAATCTTGAAGCACACATTCAGACAAAAGAACAGATAAACACGTCTGGAATTTTTCTATACATAGGATGATAAAGCTCCTTTTTCGTCTTAATAAACATTTCAGAAGTTTTCACGACTTACATTTTCACTGAAAATATCGTTTTAAGTTCAGACTTTAAATTTGTTTTTTTTTCAAGTTTAGCCGACTTTTTCCTAGTTTAACCGGCCCGTTAGGTGATAAACCGTACCATAATCATGTTTGTGAATCCGAAATTTCCGGGCTTTCCTTCCCTGGAAAAAGGCTTTCCTTGAAAAAATAGGAGTTTTCAATAGTTCTGATTCATGGAAGTTCTTATCGCTGGAGGTTCTCTCTCTCCGAGCCCTGATCAAGCCCAAATCCACCCAAAAGTTGAAAGTAATAGCCGAAAAACTTTTTTTTATAATCAAGTTATTACGAAAACGTTACTTTTTCAGCTTACGAATTCCCAATGTTTTGGTTGACCTAATTTCTCACCGCGATGCTTTATAAACATGTTTTTCAAGAAAAAATCCACTGAGCATAAAGTTTAAGAAAGCCAGCTTCGATCAGAAACTTTTGATTAGAAGTAGGCTTAATATGAGTCAATTTCTTTTGTTTCATTCTATCTACCTCCTTATTCACTCTACTGAAATGCTTATTCAATTGACGTTATGTTTGGCGTTATGTTTTGGAATGAAACAAAGAAAGTTGACTCATATTAAACCTATACTTCTAATCAAAAGTTTCTGATCGAAACTGGCTTTCTTAAACTTTATGCTCTATGGATTCTCTCAAAAAATATGCTCATAAAGCATGACGGCAAAAAATTAGGTCAACCAAGATTTGCTGTGAGTTTCGAAAATATAAAATTCTGGAAAAAAAACTATTTCTTAAATGCTTTTGAGCTTCAAGAAAGAAAATTAGAAAAATGATTTTTCTGGTTTGGAACATGGAAGACAAAATTAGGAGTCTAAAAAACGGAGATTTCAAAGGGATTCTGATAAAAGCCTGAACCGAATTGACCCATTCTTTGGAGCTCACTATCAGGAGGCTTTGAAATTGTCCTAGTTTTTCGCGAAAAAAGTTGAGAGTTGAATTCGAAGTTGAAAAAAAACGGGGTTCGCTATTTTCAAAACATAACTGTAGAGCCCAAATTGTAGGCGGTATGCCGTTTAAAACACTTGAAACGTTCCTGGCCTACGGACCGAACCGAGCCAGCCCACAAGTTTGCAAGTATGGTTTCAAAATCATATCAGTTTTTAAGAGATCTTTCATCTAGAAAACCGGAATTTTGGAAAATTTGTTCGTCAAATCCTATTTCGGGTTTGTGTTTTTTTTCCAAATTTAGCTCGGCTCTTCATTTTTTCCACCAAAAACCACACAAAGTACAAAATCCTCTTATCTGGTACTTAAAAGTTTCCTTCTTCTCCTTCTCTTTCTCCTTGTCCACCAATCCTCCTACATCTTTCCAAAACCAAAAAAAAAGAAGATGGTCCTGCTCCTCCTCTCATAACCGAAACCATTTGCATATTTTGTAGAAAAGGCCCGGAAGAATGTAGGAGGATAAAAAGGGACGAAGAAAAAAACGAAAAAGAAGAGAAAAGAAGAAGCAACAAGGAATTATTCAAAGGGGTTTGTGCCCCCCCTATTCTATTCTACAAACTGACGCACTTTTTCACCTCTCCTACTTTCTTTTTTTCTCACTTTTGAAACTTTCTTTTTTTTCATTTTCTTGGAGAATTGACCGGAAATTGAAAGAATTTGGCAGTGGTTTTTAGGTCTCTTATGGTTCGTTTTGAACAATTTTAGATGGATTTAGACCAAGTTTCAACTTTTTTGAGGAATTTCTATTTTGGTTTGTCAAGTTAAGTAGTTTTCCAATTTCGATATATCTAGGTGAGAAAAATGTTCTAGAATTTATTTTCAGAAAATTTCAAGATAAAAATTCCAAAATCTCGATTTTCAAACTCCGCCCACTTTTCTAAACTTTTGAGTACTAAGAACTGTTTTGGTTGGAAACTGGACCAGACCAAAAGTCCTTAATTCCGTCGCTAACTGGAATTTTGCTTTTATATTTTCAATTGAAGTCGTTAAAAATTCGTTAAAGCGACTTCGACCAAACTTCAACTTAATTGAAAAATTTCTGTTGGTTTCGAATTTTGATTTTTCGGAATTTGGAGTTTCGAATTTCTGGTTTTTTCTAGCTCCGCCCACTTTTCAAGCTTTTTCATTCATTTGGAATTAGGGATTTAGACAACATCCAACTTAATTTTTCTCTGGCTCAACCTAAAATTCGACTTTTTTCGAGTTTCGCATATTTTTTTTATTTTTTAACTAACTGGGTTTTTCAAGTTTGAGTTATTTAGTAATTCTCAGAACATATTTTTTCGAATTGTTTCCTAAGTTCCGCTCTCTTTCCCTATCTTCCGAAGTAAGGGACTTATCTTCAAGGACCCACGTAATAAAATTAGACAAGTAATTTTTCACAAATTTTGAAATTTAATAAAATTTTTAATTTTTTCCGATTTTTAACTCCAGAACAAATTTCTTATCATCCAGTCAGTCTAGTCTTTTTTTCAAAGAAATCGCTTGAACAATCCGTTCTCCTCAGAGTATTTTTTGCACTTTTAAGCTCCGCCCACTTTTCAAAGTTATTGATAGCTTTATCTTATAACTCTTTTGTGACTCATATTTCATTTCTCTTCCCCAACTACTTTCTGATCTTTGAAACTAAAAACAAAACTTTTGGTTCCTTTTCTGAAGTATAATTCTTCTCCAAATTTTCAAAGTTCGGTTACCCTTCGAAGCGTGTGCAACAACTTTTTGACGGCATATCCGCTTGGGGGAGATTTGTAGAGAGTTGGAAAAAGAGAGGGAGTATATAAAGAGAAAAAAGAAACACATAAATAAAATAAGAAAATGTGAAAATATGTGGTCGAGGAAAGAATAGAATGATATGTGCATTTGACAGATTGGCTTTTTTTCCAGAGTAGAATAAACCTATGGGAATTGAGTTTTGGTTTAGACAGAGAAACTTCACTCAAGTTTTCGGGTTGACTTCGAGTTTTCTTGTCTTTTCAACTTGAAATTTTCTCTGAGAGCAGTTCCAACTTCATTAAGAGCTCTGTGCTCCAGATTAGAGTATCTGATGAATGTGGAGCAAGAAAGTGACGTGAGATAAGCCACGCCCTCTTTTTCTGCAAAGCTGGTGGATTCCCCCATTGTTTCTTGTTTACAAGGCATCGGGTTCACGTTTGGTGGGAAGCTTGGGAAGATTTTTCAAGATTTCCAAGGCGCAGATTCTTGTAGCTTACATTGCGCACAATAAGTTTTGGACCACCTTTCCAGTCTTGAGCTGAAACTAGGCTTTTATCGAAGTCCTGTAGAAGGCATTAGATTTTGAATATAAAAATCCCCGGGCCTTATTTATCTAGTTTTGCCGCCCAATCTGTTTTGGACCATTAGGTATGATCAATCTTTTTAGCAAAGTTTTCTCTGAGAGCAAATTAACCCATGTTAACTTTTTTTTAAATTTTTTTATGGAGTTCATCAAGCAGTTCTGAAGATTTGAAACCGATTTCTCAAATCGTCCCGATTAGATTTCCGAGCAGTTTTACGATATTTAGTCAAAAATGATAAATTTCAAAGTTTGGTGTATTGTATTTCTGGCGTATGCAATAAGCCACGCTCCATTTCTTCCAACTTAGCTTTTTCCCGTTAGGCTTTCTCATCAAGATCCCTGAGCCAGATAAGGTTGTAGCTGATGTTCTTTTAGCACTTTCATTTAGGAATGAAGATACTTTTTTACGCCACTTTCTGAAAATGCAGGAGGACCAAATGGTTAGCGGATCTTCTCGCCTTCATCTGAATCCTAATTTTTGAAAAAAAAAACAAAAAAAAAAGAAAAGTACTACGGATTACGCAAATTTTATGCTGTTTCTATATGTGCCTTTCATCAGTCGGCTTATTTCTGAAGTATGTGAGAATGAGTAATTCATAACTACTGACCTTATTTCTCTCTCATCCTTGTTGAAACCTCTATCGATCTGTCTAGGATTCATAAAAATCGGTTCATTAGAAATACCTGTGGGATTGGTGTTGAGCCGAGTTCTCAAAATTTTGAAAGATCACAATGGAATTTCTTTCTGATCTAAAGATCTCATCACTTTCCCACCAATTCAATTCCTTTTGTTGTTCTTACTCATGTTAAAAACCACTCCATCTTCCATCTCAGACATCTCATGTTTCCGCCACCTCCTCCCCTCCTTGTTCACCCGTCAATCGCCTTCCAATCACAACAACTGCTTCGGCAGAAAACGAAAAAAGAAAAAAATACGGGGCGATATCGAAAAATCGGAGCGAGAGGAAGACAAATGTGTTTTTTTCGGGGCAGTCCCCGACTGATTCATTGTAAAGCCAAGAACCCTCAGGATCAACAATTTTTTCTTACCTGTGGCAGTAGTATACACCTAGGATATCCACTTTTCAAAATTTTTTTTCTGAAATTTTTTCTGCAACTTTCAATTTTCAGAATGGTTTCGATGCGAACTTTGACATGGACATTTATCCTCATGCAGTTGGTCATCTCATGTGCATGTTTCATAGCGTCCCTGGCAATTATTAGCGCGAAATTCAACTCGGTTTCAGTATATGAGGATAAGCAGTATGTTAGGTAAGCCATTTTTCGAAAAAAGTCTTCTGAAAAAATCTGAAGTTTCAGTTTTGAATGGTGGATATTTTGTGGGCTGAGCTTCTCTATGATAATCAACACCGTAGCAGCGATGTATGCGTTATCAGAGCATAATCGGTTTTTATTAATTCCTCATATTTTGGTTTTGGTAAGTATTTTTCGACTTTGGAAATTCATTAAACACCGAGGACAGCAAAACTCGAAGAAACAAAAACTCGAAAAAAAAACCAAAAACGTTTGCTGTCCGCAGGGTTCGAACCTGCGCCCTCCTGAGAGGACTGCGACCTGAACGCAGCGCCTTAGACCACTCGGCCAGAACAGCGATGTGTGAAGAGTGGACTAGAAAGCGTACACATAACGCGCCTTTTCTCTCTCAGTCTCTCCTCGGAGAAATACTAGTAGACTGGGGAGGAGAAGAGGGCCTTCTAGGGGGGTTGGTTGGGAAAACGAAAGCAAAGAAAGAATGCTCTATTATAAGGGCATGTTTTCAGATTCTTTGCAATACATTGGCTTGCTATGTTTTGCATTATACTGTTGCCAATTTTGATTCGACCGATTTCAATTGGCATATTGGATTAATGACTATCATTTTTACAGGTAATTTTTTACTCATGCTAATTCCGTTTTTCATGAAGAAATCAATCAAAAAATCGTTTTGAATCGCACAAATCACGTCCAAAATTGTTATTTGGAGACTGGTAGCCGTGGCTGAGAATCAGAGAGCGCGACCTCTTTGTTTTTTTAAACACATATCACATTTGAACTAGTAGAAGATGAGAGGTTTGATGCAGGCAAATGTGAAAAGAAAGTTAGAAAAACTTAGAAAAAGTCCCCCACGCTCTGTCGAAATCTCGGCCGCGGCCACCAGACTGCAGTTTGCGATTATGGATGTGATTTGTGCGGATTTTGATTGATTTTTGATGGCAATTGGAATCAGTATAAAGGGATAAATCAATAGTGAAAATTCAAAAACGTACGAGCGCTGCGCCATATGCGCTCTATTGCACTCCGTTGAAAAATGGCTCTCTGAAATTCTGGTTTTAGTCGGCAATTTTTCATAACTCTTGCCAAAAATGTTTTTAAAAAAATGTCTTGAATATCACTTCGAAAAACTTAATTTTAATTTTTTTCGGAAAAAAAAACAATTTTGAATATCTCGAAGTACTGGGTGCAGTAGAGCGCATGTGGCGCTACGCCAGTTCGACCAATAAAAATCTGATAATAAACAACATCATAAAACTAAATAATAAATCTAAACAATACGTTTTTTTTTCCAGAGAGTTTTCTCCTATCATGTTTGGTTTTCGAAGTGAGGACATTGCGATCGATGACCTAGAGAAAAGTCTCCAATTTCATTTATAATCATATTTTTGTTTACTTTTTGGTTAGTTTATTCATAATTTTTTGTCCATTTGGTATACTAATCAATAATATTTTTCAGGCTGAACTATGTACATCCGAAAGGATCCTTCTCAGGATTTCAGTAGAGCCAAAGTGCTATTACTTCTTTTCTTAACTCTACAATTCCTAATGTCGGTTTTTCTTTTGTTGGGTTCAGTACCATCTTCACTCGATTCTGAGACAAAGTTTGTTCATGAACATGTTCGGTAAGTTCCGAAATATTAAAAAAAAATCTCAAATTTTTTCCAGACTTATCACCTATATCCTCCTCACAATTACTTTTATCTGGTTATTCTCCACCCTTGCGGCCCTCTTCTTTGTTATTCGGGACCAAAAACAATACCTGCGATATCATATCTATTTGAACGTAAGAATAAAGGCTCTAACCCAAAAAAAAAGAACAATGATTTTGCAGACTGTGATCTTTCTCATCTACTTTTGTAAACTGATCATCCTGCTGATTGCCTGGGATCCGTTCACCTTGGTTTTCTGTATTCTATTGAATATCATCAACTTTGCTGCGATTTTTTATGAATTCAAGTTTCTTGAAATGTTTTGATTTAAAAACTGTGATTCTTTTTGGCTTATAAAAGGTTTAAATTTTGTTGTTTTGGTTTTTGCAGCATTCGGTTCAAAACTATCTGAAAACGATGTTGATTTGAAATAGAGAATTTGTTTTAAAAACCAGGTAGTTTTTGCAATTTGCAAGATTTTTCACGCCGCCTGCTGCGTCGCGGCCGCGTCGCGATCTGTTCAATAGTCTAATACAGAATTCAACTTGAAACCACAGAGTTCGAAGATAATTCGAGTTCGTAATTTTGAATGTGGAGAAGCTTTAAAAAATCGTTTAAATAAGCCGACAAAGTGAAAAAAAACTCTTTGAGCTCAGAATTTTTGTGTCGCTGACTATGTCTGCTGGCTAAATATTACATGGATTTTGCAAAATTTTCTTTTTGACTATTCACGCAAATTTTCACTACAAAAAGCCCAATATGCTTCACATCGAAAAACCACAAATATCAAAATTTAAACTTTGTGTTGTTTTCTGCCGACAGCCTTATTTCAGTTGTTACTTTTTTACGAGATCAGTTTCTTGAAAGCGTAAAATGTCGTATTCTTCTGTGATAAAATTTATTTTTAAAAAATATGGAATGCAGCAAAATGAAAGTGTTCATTATTAAATTAGCATAATTTTTTGTTTTTGACTTTTTCTTTGGTAAATTAAAGCAGTGGATAATTAGGTTATTTCCGATTCAACGACCTTCTTCTTCTCAATATTGGCGTCTCTTCCTCTACTTTCAAGTTATTATTATTGTTGTTATTATTATTATGCTTTGGGGGTGGCCCACTAGTCGATGGCTCACTAGTAGAAGGCTCGTTAATGAGCGCCTGACTCGTTGTTGGCTGATTCGCATTGATAAAATTGTTATCGTGAAACTCGACAGCACCCAACGGGTCCTTATGAACATGCTCATTAAGCCAGTAGCAGTTTACTTCTCCTGTAAACATATCACAGTTAAAACTGAAATTTTTTCAGAGCCAAAAATCACAAAATATACCTTTTCCTTTGACATGAACAATTCCACGTTTCACCAATTTATACACATTTCTATCCAACATATTCGCGGTCCGTTCGCTGGTTTGAATTTGATTTGGCGGGCAATTTGATTGCATTCTTGATGCAAAGTTTACAGTATCCCCGAAGAGACAATAACGTGGAGCACGGATTCCGATGACCCCGGCGGCAATGGGTCCCGCATGAAAACCGATGCGAATTTCTAGCTGAAACGGATGAAAAAGAGAATTTTAAACTCAAATTTTTCTTATGAACCTTGTAGTTCGCGTCGTAAGTAACTTTGAAGCCATAAGATCTCTCTCGAATCTTCAAACTCATTTCGGCGATTTCGTGAACATGCCGACCACCATTCTCTTTTGGAACACCGGAAGCCACCATGTAAGTTTCACCAGTGGTTTCGACCTATAATCAAATTATGCTTTGATAATCCTAAAATTTGAATGGGTACCTTGTAGACGTCATGCTCTTCGAGGACTTCGTCGAACATGTCGAAAATTTCGTTGAGGAAAGTGATCACCTGCAACTTTTGGCTTTTGGCTAGAGTCTTTTTAAAGGAGGACTAAACTCACTTTAATTAAATATTGTTTCTGCTTTAAAATTCTACGCTGATCACGATTTTTATAGTGATTTTGCTCAAAAATCGCTCTAAACCGCGAAAATTGTTCTGAAAAATCGTAAAAAATACAGATACCCCTATAATGACCGTGGCCTCCTGGCCTAGGAATCCCACCGTGTAGTCCGAGAGGACAACGCGGCCTAGAGATTTCATCTGTGATTCCTAGGCCTTCTTGTCCTCTCGGACTACACGGTGGGATCCCTAGGTCAGGAGGCCACGGTCATTATAGGGGTATCTGTATTTTTTACGATTTTTCAGAACAATTTTCGCGGTTTAGAGCGATTTTTGAGCAAAATCACTATGGAAATCGTGATCAGTTTAGAATTTTAAAGCAGAAACAATGTTTAATTTAAGTGAGTTTAGTCCTCCTTTAAGCTTGTTGTAGGGGAAAATTAATGGAAATAGTGAACCTTTAAAAAAGTCAGTCAAGTTAAAAACTTTGATTCTGTCATGGCGCAAGATTCAGTATCAACATGCAAAATATGACATCTTTAAACACCCTGACAAAAATTTTCCGAAACTTTTCTCGAAAAATTTTTCGACATTTGGACCTCCAAGTACGTTGGCCTTGAGCACGACAAATGGAAAATTTAGCGGCCATTCCTCTTGTTTTGTCTTTGTTTTCTCTCAATTTTGTTTTTGATTGTGCAACAGTACTGTTGAAAAAATAAAGTTTGGGCAATCAATTCAAAGTTTTATTTTCGCGGGTGGTCCGCCCATTTTTGTCATTAAGCTAAATTTGAATTTCTACAGTTTCCCGTTGAAGTGGGCGGATCGCCCGCAAAAATCAAAGCATGAATTCTTTGCCCAAACTTTGTTTTTTTTGACAGTAACGACGCATAAAAATTGCTCCCCAATCAATCTATTTGACAGAATTTAGGCAGACGCCTGCTGCTATCCAGTTGAAATTTGTATCATTTGAGTTGTTTTTGAATGAAATACTGTAAATCTTGTAATTGGAGCCCATTGGATTCTAACTTTTAAAAATTCTCTGATGGTGTGCTTCTATTAGAAGGTGGGCATCTATTTCTCGAAAAGGCTCTGAGGGTGGGCTCCCACATATTACAGAATTTACGGTAAGAGTAAAAAACAAAATCAGAATAAAAGAATACATTGGAATAAATGTATCAACTCACTTGCTGCGGCTTTCCCTTCTTCAAAACTGTCAAAAAGTCGCATATCTGAATAAACATGACCGTGACAGAATCATATGCTCTTGGAGGATCAACTATTCCGTCTTTCAACTTTTTGGCAACATCTCTGAAACAAAAGAGGTCACTAGGAACTAGGAACTTGCATGAAACTAACGGTGGCAGCATTTCATTTAAAAGTCCCATTGTAACCCTTTGAGCTGCTTGTAATTCTTGTGTTCTTTCATCAACCCTAATTTCCTCCTCTTCGGCCTTTTTGTTAATCTCTTCAATCATTTGCTCTACTATATTTCCAACACTGAAATCGTTGATTTTCAGATAACATTCTCATAAGATTGATAAAGACTTAGCTGGGTAAACAGCGTCAACAGTATTTCTTAATTCAATAATACTTGGCCTCTTAGTGGGATCTCTATTCATACACTCCATACATTTCTTCAAAAGTCCCAACTCCAGTGAACCCTTGAATTGTTTATAATTAATTTCGGGTAAGTGCTCTTCAAATAAGATTTTCTTTAGAAGCTCTGTATATTCGGTATGCGTAAGAGTATAACGATGAGCTGATGAGCCACGAGGGAAGATGGAGAATTCTGGAAAAAAGATGGAGATTGGCAGAGAACAGTTTCATTGGAGGAGGGCGAAGCTCACATTTTTCAAATTGCCATCTTATTTTTTTAAATGTTGATTTCATTTTTCCCTATGATTACACTTAAAAATTCTCTAAACGGCTCAAAATCGTGTTTGAAAGCGGAACCCCGGATCCGAGCAATCGTCCAAAAAAGTTCCAAATCTATTCAACTATTCCTAATTACCTTCGAAAATAATCTGATTTCTACGCCTACAGTACTTCAAATGCTCAATCACACATCATGAAACTTACCATTATTTTTCACTTTCGGTAATATTTGTTTCTTGTCATATGGCATTGTCCTACAGACCATCAAATAAAACACCATTCCAACACAATAAATGTCCCCGAGACTACTGCCACGCACCATTCTTGGCGGGAGCTCCCCCTTCGGATCATATTGCTTAATGTGTTCTGGTGGAAAACCGAAATACTGACGGGGAGTGACTGGAAATATATTTTCAGGGGAAAAAAGATGAAGTGAAATTGGCTTACGAGTTGGTGGAGCATGATCGTATTGGCGGATGTTGTTCCTGTCGAATTCATCGCAAACGAAGTTTGAAATTCCGCTCAAAGCGAGTTTGAGGACCCAATTGACATCGATGAGACATGTGGCCGCATGAAGGTAACCATGGAACTTTATTCTTCTGTGAATGTATTCCAGACCCTGAATTTCAGAGGGTTTTTGGGGCGGAGCTTAATAGACTATTTTCAAAACCAGGTTTTTATTGGAGAGACAACGACGCTTTGAACAACCAGAAAAGTCATTTTCAGACGGTTCAATTTTGTTTAACTTATGGCTAAGGTCGCAATTTCGAGTGAAAACATTTCTGAATTCATTTCCTTTTAGTTTTGAATTACAACGAAAAAGTGGTTATCAGAAAACTGAACGAAAACCGCGACGCGAACGCAACGCGGCCAGCGCGTTTGAAAATTGATAGCATGTTACGCGTCCTTCCTCTTTATTGGGTCATCCTGTAGCACATGGTCGCCGGAGCGCCGGTTCGAGCCCGCGGAAATTCTTTTTTTTGAGCAAAGACGTTGCGTGCCGCGTTGGGTCTACAATACTCCAGTCAATTATGAAGCTGGCACAGTGTCAATAATTCAAAATGAGATCTCAGCTACCCCGTGTATAGGCTCTCGCCACGCCTACCAAACCATGTCGCGCTATTTAAGTTCCAAATTTTTGCGGGGTTAGAGCATCTTATTCTCAGCTTTATAACTTACATTCAAAATATCTCTCATGAACGACGATTTGAATGTATTTTCAAATATAAAAGTTTGATCCAAACAAAGCTCCTCCAAAGTTGATCTTTCGACTAATCCATGCAGAATAGTCAACGTATTCAGACTCGAGTCATTCATTTGAACACCGTAAAATGGAACAACATTAATATGATTTAATGTTTTCACTTCTCCTAGTAGTCGTGTCGAATAACTCCTCTCTGAGATACTCGAAATTTGTGTGAATTGAATAAATTCGGCTCTTTGAGTGCCAATTAATGCATATGACCCAAATACTCGACGACGGGAAGTTAGCCTTTCAGTTTCGTCTTTTTCCAATGCCAATTCTTTTTGCATTCTCTGAAAATTTCAAGAACTGAAATGCTATTATTTTTTGGGAACCTACAGAATCGGCGCTTTTGTTGACTATAATTTTCAGCGTGTTCTTATCAATCTTCCAATCTCTTTGCATTTTACGGCGAAAAAACAAGTTGTAAAGACGTTCCCAAATGGGAATACTTGGATCTGATAGATCTGATTGTGTAATACCCATTGTTTGAGGTTTTCGAGGTTTTGTGACCTGAGAATGAAAAGGTTTTTTTCGGAATAGTTAGTAGGAATCAGTTCAGAACAAAAGTTATCCAATTTTCAAAACATGTTAGAGAAAACATGTATCTAACAAGATAACCTTTTTTGAAAAATGGTTGGGAATTTCCTGAAAATTTTACAGTAGTATGACCTCACTAGTGGCTATTCCAAAAACAAAATTTCAGTTCCCCCTTTTGAGTTTGAACCCAAAACTGGGATTTTTGTGATTTCTCCAGTACATTAACAGCGTAAAAATGTAAGATTATCAACCACTTTGTCAACTCAAATCAGACAGAAAAAAGAAAATTCAAATAACTAAAATAGGTAAGCTTCTCCACAAACCCCCAAATGAATCACTTCTTCCCCCTTCTAATTGGTGTTTTCTGATAAAAGCAAGGAGAAGTTTTGAAAAACAAAATATATCAAATTATCATGTGATATGAGAGAAGAGGAGGCAACTTGTATATCGAGCCAAAGCGAAAACAATTGAAATGTCAGGAGATTACGGTAGGAGGAAATGGAGTTACAGGAGTTGGCAACAAGTCAGATTTTCACCAAATTGGCTTGAAGGATTATGGAATGAAAAGAACATGAATCTGCTATCAAGAGTGTTTTTTGATCAACCCAAAGTTAGAGGAGTAAACTGATGTGAGAATCAAGAAATAAGCAGGAAAAGTTTTTCAAAACCTTTCTTTTTGAAATTGCTTCGAAACTTTTTGGAATGCTGGCGGAAGCTTTACTCTGGGTTTTGGGCTAATTTAAAGAATGTGCTATCATCAAATCATCATCATTCCAGGCAAAGACAAAAAGATGATATTATTAAAAAAACCGTGAAAAATAAGATGAAAAAGTTCTCCGGTGAAGTCTGCAGCAATAATTAACTTCAGATTTGCAATCAGCGGGATTCCAGCTGTTGATTTTCTTGTGACAAATCAGAGAAACATCACTTCTTCAAGCTAGAATAATCTTCAATTGTAAAATCTCATTCATTATTTTTCAAAAATAAACAATGACACATTTTCATTTATGAGATTTCGAAATTTATTCAATTGCACCTCAACTTCTACTCATTCATAAAATACTTTTTTAAAGTTCAAAAACTATAAGAAAATTGTTTCCTTAATCTCAAAAAGGAGTCATACTTGAATGAGTGAGTTATAATTGAACTGAGCTCCGCAAGAGGAAGCAACAGAGCACATTCTTCCGAGAAACTCAAAAGGTAAAACGTGATACTTAAAAGTGCACAATGATTTGGAGATTGATGATAGAAACGTTTTTTGACATAGAGGAAGAAAAGATAAAAGTGATAAAGATTTTTGATTTTTCTAGAAGCGAAAGAAGCTAATGGTTATAATTGTCGTCGTTGAAAAAACCACGTTAGCTTAAAATTTTCTAAGACAATTTCACTTTTTTCAGGATAACAGAGCTCTTTTTTTCAGATAGAAATAAAAATCTTTGATTCGAACACATTCGTGTATAAAAATTATCAGAGCAGAAAATGAAAAAAAAGTGCGCTCGAAGTTCACGAACTAATGTTCCATTCATGTCAAAAGTATATGTCAGAGTTATGTTTTAAAAGTCATATCGTCTTATTTTAGATAATTATTGATTTAGAAGTTTCGTGAAAATTTTCACAGTGTAGAATACTTTTACTAGTTTTAGAGGTCAGAGTACGCTGTAGAAATCATTATTCTTTACAGAGTCATGCTCTAAAACGTCTCATTTCTATTTGAGCCGAAATATTCATTTAAATTTTTTGTGAAGATTTCCTTAATGATCTGATGTACTTTGCCTGTTTATAGGTTCATCTTGTAGAAGTTCTAACCCAAAAAAAAATATTGTGAACAATTCAAAACAAAACATTTACACAAGTAGTTATGGCGACCGTTTTTGTGGTGACTGATGATTTCGAATCTCCTTCTCCTCCCCTTCTCTTCCCTCTTCTTCCCTAATTACGGGTGACAACGAATAAAAAGAGCAAAACAGCTCTAATCCTCCGTATCACTCAACACTATTTCTTATTTTTATGAAAAAGCTACTAGTTAATGAATGGGTTTGAGAAGAATTTTGGGCACGGGGGAATATTTTTTTTGAGATTTTTCTAGAAATTTTTGAGTAAAAACAAAATGGAAATGGCGAGTGATGTTAGAGTCGTCTAGAATTGTGATTTTAGCATGGAATCATTTAATAATAGCCGTTTGAACTAAACAGAATGATAGTAAAGCTAGACCAACTTTATCAAGGATGTGCTCGTCAAAGGGATAATGATACCTCGCTTTTGTAGACAGAGCCGTCGCACTCCTCACAGTACGATTCTGACAATCCAGTGGCATTGAATTCGGTTGCTTTTCTCATGATCTGAAGTTGCAAGTCCTTTTCAAATTCAAATGCATTTATCAAACTGAAAAAAAGTCTTGATATCGATGCGAGAAACTTTCCACATTAGTGCTTCAGGAGAAACCAGATTGAGCCAGAGTGATGATAGATCTGAAGTTGAATTGACAACTTAACGTACGGTTTCTCTCAAGGTTTAGTCACTTATGACTTGGTTCGAGCAACTCCATCAAACTGACAATTGTGAGAACAGAAAATTTGAAGAAATCGAAAAGTTTATAATGAGTTGACAGAGCCCGAATTAGGCTTACTGCTCCGCTGAGGCCTTCGTTCGAAAAGTAGTTCACCTAGCTAATTTTTAATCGATGTAGTTGAACCTACATAAAGATCATGTTTTAACAGCGTTTCCATGAGATAATCGAGCAAGGGCCTCTTGGGGTCGGCACAGTATTCTCAAACTCTTTATTTCTTGTTGATTTGTCATATGGGCATAGTTTTAGGTCATTTGTAAACAAAAATACAGTTTTTGATTGACTCCGCCCACTTCTGAATTCAGGATATTCAGAAAATATTCAGAAGACGTGAGGTATCTAGAATTTTTCCCAAAAGAGATAATTCTGAAACCTCACCGGGAATGAACACTAGACCATATTTGAAGACTTTTTTGTGTTTTACGCTAAGTTCCAGCACGACGTCTTCAGGGTGAAATTCAGCGTTGAAGTGCAGAGTGGTGAAATTTGGTTGGAAAATGACCGTTCCCAAAAATTTTTCTCGTTATGTCCGACGAGATTCTTTCAGCATTAGATACCTCTACCACATGGCTTTCAAACACAAAAAAGTTTGGTCCGAAAAACTTTGACCTTAAAGGGGTTTCAGACGAATATATGAGAAAAAATCACTAAATTCAACGTACCCCCCTCCATGGTGAAAATGGTCATAGTCACCGATTCCAAAAATATTTTTACCACGTAGTGTCATACCCATACCTGACACTTCCACAAAATTTCAGCTCATCTGAATCACCTCTGGAGGCGTGGCATCTCTTCGAAAAATCCTTCACATAATCAAGGACGTCGGAATTCTGAATTTCTGAATTTTCGATACTTCTTCTCAAAACTGTTGTGAAAGGTACTACAACATTGTGAATGATTATTTTATGCAAAAACAAGATCTTCTGACAGCATTCTAACGCAGTTTTGACGACTAACGTCATCCCGCCTGGGCATCGGTTACCATACGGATGTCATTCTGCCAATTCAGACATGTCAGGAGTATTGTTTATGCATAAAATGATCATTTATGATGTTGTAGTACTTTCCACAACAGTTTTGAGAAGAAGTATCGAAAATTCAGAAATTCAGAATTCCGACGTCCTTGATTATGTGAAGGATTTTTCGAAGAGATGCCACGCCTCCAGAGGTGATTCAGATGAGCTGAAATTTTGTGGAAGTGTCAGGTATGGGTATGACATTACGTGGTAAAAATATTTTTGGAATCGGTGACTATGACCATTTTCACCATGGAGGGGGGTACGTTGAATTTAGTGATTTTTTCTCATATATTCGTCTGAAACCCCTTTAAGGTCAAAGTTTTTCGGACCAAACTTTTTTGTGTTTGAAAGCCATGTGGTAGAGGTATCTAATGCTGAAAGAATCTCGTCGGACATAACGAGAAAAATTTTTGGGAACGGTCATTTTCCAACCAAATTTCACCACTCTGCACTTCAACGCTGAATTTCACCCTGAAGACGTCGTGCTGGAACTTAGCGTAAAACACAAAAAAGTCTTCAAATATGGTCTAGTATTCATTCCCGGTAAGGTTTCAAAATTATCTCTTTTGGGAAAAATTCTAGATGCCTCACGTCTTCTGAATATTTTCTGAATATCCTGAATTCAGAAGTGGGCGGAGTCAATCAAAAACTGTATTTTTGTTTACAAATGACCTAAAAATATGCCCATATGACAAATCAACAAGAAATAAAGAGTTTGAAAATACTGTGCCGACCCTTCCTCGATTACCTCATGGAATCGCTGTTAAACTTTTTGCGTTTTGTTTCGACTATTTGTGTACAAATAATACGTCTGGCTTCTTTTTCTGTTGTTTGCTCATTTTTTTGCTAGTTGCAAAGTTCATTATGCAATCATTTTATGTGAATTTTGGTAAAAAACTATCCGTTTCTATTCAAATTTATTACCATCGTTCCCATGAAAAAAAAAACATTTCCCAACAGTAAAATAATAATTTATGTTCTTTTTCCCCACGTGACCACCCATTCCTCCTGGTGTTTCGTTCTCTTTTTCCCATTCCACGTCAGTGTTCTGTTTTTTCCCCCTGCAAAAAAAAACAATGTTTTTGTTTCCCTTTCCCCTCTCTCATCATCATTTCCCGGTTCACGATTTCTTCAAATTGCCAAAACGAGAGAGAGATGAATCCAATGGTGGAATTCGATGAGTTCAAAGGGTTGACTCATGGTGAGTGCTGTTGTATTAGAGGTAGAGCTCCTCTGGGGATACCTTCATCGGAGAAGCGGTAATATTGGATGCCGTTGTATTAGAGATTTAAGCTGAAGAGAAAATGAATGCATAGTAGATAAAAGAGAGAGGAGCTCTAACTGACAGGCCCCTATTAGAAGAACACCTGGAAGAGATACTGCATGTGAGATCTCTTCATTAGATGTAAAAGCTGCCACGTTTTTCTTGGAGCACCATCTGGAATACCTCTATTAAAAGAACATGTATGTTTTCCAGATGAATTCATGGAGCAATTGGACAGAATCTTGGTGATTTCGCTCGACAAACTGCGTGACACAATGGATCTTCGCCGTCGTGTGATGCTCTTCCCAACATTTGAGAAGATTATCAAATATCGCAAAGTGGATCTTCTGACGCATGAAGAAATGGAGGACACATTCTAGTGTCTCCTCCTTCTACCTATCAGCAAAGGGAAAAAGCAAAAAGTACTCAATTCAAAGATTAATGGCCTAAATAAAGTTTTTTAGTGGTGGAGATGAAAAGTTTTATACAAAAAATGAATAAATTAACAAAAGTAAATCACAAGGGAAATTTGATAAATATGGCTTGAAACACATAGGAGAAATAAGTATGAGAAAAGAAAGAGAGCACCATTATACAAAAAATCTTTGAAATTGGAAGTTACATGGCTGTCGAAATGACAGAAGAGACACCATGAACCAGAAGAGTTGGTGGAAGAGCATCTGTCAAATTACGAACCATTTCCAGGTATCTGAAACATAGAGATAGAGGTTCGAATACTTCAAATCAAGGATTACCTGTCACCATCAACTTCAGCGTTATCCGGTGGGACTGGAAGATTGAGAAGTGTGATGGCTGCTTCTTCGGAATATCGCTTCACCATATCATTAAAAGCGCTAATGTAGGCTGATGGGAGGTCGACGGAGGGGCTGAAAAGGAAAGATAGTTGACTTGAAAAAGCTCGAAAATTGAAATCACTAGATTTCAATAACCCTTTTCCCAAGCCGGTTTGAAAATTTTCATTTGTGAAAGAGATATAAATAAAACTAAATTTGAACGACGGGAAAGCTTCTCACAACGTTTTTAGTTTGGAAATTTTGTGAAAAAACAGATAGCTGGAGAAAGGAAAACCATCTGTTCGCGATTAAAATACCTTAAAATTCATTTGGGACTACCCTGATCAGAACTCTAGACGAACGAGAACTGATCTAATGGGAACTATTCAAAACAAAGAAGCCTTTATCAAAAATGACACTGATAATGTTTGATGGCCTTTACAATAATTCCTTTTGATCTTCTTTTTTTTTTCCTCACGCAGCAGAACAATGCAGTGAAAAATGCAGAAACGTCTGCCCAAAACAATTTTGAATCAATTAAACTAGCTTTAGTTTGTAATTTGACAGCTCTTAACAAGAGTAGACCTCCTTCTTTCAAATAACTCACATTGCAGAATTAGCACTTGTTGCACCATTTGTCGGTTGATAATGACACACAACATGATCCCATGGAACCACAGAGGATTCCCCATTAATTCTCAAAGTTTGAAGCACATTCTTCAACTGCCTTTCACGTCTGTGCATATCCTGAAGGGAATTTACACAGATGAAGACTCGAAGTTTTGTGTAGGTCCTCCAACGAGATGACATTGAAAGGATACAGGCGAGTTGGAGAAGGAAGAGGGAGCTGAAAGAATATGTATTGCAGGAAGCATTTCTCCACTAAACTACTGACCTATTATCCCATCCAAGTCCAGTTTCCTGTGGCTTTTGCAAGTCGACTGGCCAAACATCAATGTATCTCTTCTGCCCATTCCATCCACGTGACAATGCTTCTTTGTCTAATTTCGAGAAATGTCTGGCAACACACAAGTTTTTGGTCATGTGAAGCACATCCTTCAACACATTAACATAATCAACTGAAGTTAATCTTTCTAAATTTCCATCCAATTCCTTTGGCATATAATCCCCAGCTGTGAAGTATTCCACAACAGCTGCTCTGTCAATTTTGGAGAATCTCAGGTCTTTGAGAAGTTGGGATTCTTGAAGGGTGACCTGGCTAGGGGCAAGCTCATGGAATCCGATAACTACTGTATTCGGCTTCATGGCTCCTAGACCTGAGAGCCGCATAAGCTGCTGAATTCCATGTCGGATATTATTAGACATTGTTAATTCCACAAAAGCTTTTAGCTTAAGGTAATCAATCAGTGACAGCCAATAAGGGAAAACTTGTTGAAGTGGGTCAACCACTGCAGATGAGTCCATATCACCTTTCCGGACATGGCCAACTACATAGAGCCCTGATTTCTTTAAGTCGTTCACAAAATCAAGAAGGGAGCAGGCTGAAGCTGGACGGGAGACCAAAAGGAGGATTTGAGGACGCCAGTATCTGGAAAAAAAGAGGATCAGTAGAGGGGTCGCAAAAAACTGAAAGCTCACTTGACATGTTCCTTCCTGACATCCAAAAGCAACAAGTACTTTCTGACTTGATGATAGATCAAGGCTTGAGAAATTGAACCAGATGAAACACTTGGAGCTTGGTAATGGAGAACCATAATCAACGTCATCAGCACTACAACTCCAAGGGCACTCATTGACGCGTCCACTACCAACATCATGGTAACAGTTGCACAGACACCAAGTCCACACGTTTGCCAAGAGAAATATTTGAATGTGGGTCTGAAAATTAGGATTTAAAAAAAAACCCAGAAACCAGGATCTCACCTAAAATTAGGTGCACTTGTCAGTTCTAATGCCAGCGTGGCAACATTGACACCCATGTAACTTAACAAGAAGAAAATCGAAGTGAGCTTTGCGATTTTGTTCATAGCTCCCACTAGGAAAACCAAAACGACACAGATCCAAGTGATGACTACTGATACGACTGGGTTTCGATCTCCAATTTCGATTTTTGCCGGGCGAAGGAGGCATCCGAAGAGCTTGTCATGGGAGAGACGGTTTAGGACACGGGAGGATCCTGAAAAGATAGTTGAAATTATAAAAGTTGTAAGAACCCTATCACACCGGCACGACGTTTTATTATTCAAAGTGTCTGCCCGTGTGCCATTCTACTGGTGGCTGCCGCTCTATTTTTGGAACTTTTAAGCAGACTAGATGTAAACGTACAATTAATAAACAATCATTATAAAATTATAAACTATGAAAGTGATTATAACATTTTTTATAAAATAGAAAATTTTATAAAAATTGTTTCTGGTTCACACAGTCAGCAGTGAATAATAGCGATTTTTGTTGTTTTCCGTTTCAATATGAAAAAAGCATTGTTTTCAAAGCATAAAATAAAGCTCGAAAAATATGCTAGAAAAATTCAGCCTCTAATATAACGGCACCTCAATTACATTTGCACCCAAACAGGCAGTTTAAAAAATGATCACCGGTGTAATATTAGGTTGATTCATAAGTCCTTGTGTATTTTCGAGAGAGTATTTGAGAAAACTGTATTTTCGTTTCTAGCAAGATAGAATGTTAGTTTTTTTGCTAACATATAGGGGCACTTTATGACTTCAAGTGAGCAACTGGACGCCTTTCTCCTTATCCCACAAGAGGAGATACGGAACATTCGGTGAACACAACTATTTTCATTTTTGAGAGCAGTTTCTGTTCAGAGCAAAAATTATATCTAAACGTGGATGGGGAACAGTCATTTTGTCTCGTTGACATTGCAATAGTAGACGTATCTCAACAAAAAAATGAGATAACTCTTCTATTGCTCTATTGAGAGTTATGCTTAAATGCAGGTTACCATATACTTTTCAAGTCACTCTCACTTAGGAGTGCATTTCTCGAACCGGCTTCACACAATCGAAGTCAACTTTTAATCAAATTTTAGCTAGTACCAGTGGCCATTTAATCAGCTATTCAATAAAAAATAATCAAAATCGGAAAGAACCAAAAATTCGGTTAGTGGATGCCTTATCAATACACTCAATATCAGTTCACTGAAAAGAAGAATAATCAGTGAAATTTTTGATATAAAACTGTTCGTAGATTTGTGATTTGTCATCGTTTTGTGGTTTTATAGAACTGGTACATGGCTCTTTTATTTAGAATATTGCGGATTGAATTCATCTTACGACAGTGAGACGCTATGTCATCATAAGCAAAAACACTGAGAGTTAGACATCCGATACCGTAAAACGACTAAACGAGCAAACTGTGCCACATCATTTTGGTGGCTTATTGCACCAAGTGTACTGACCAGAATCAAGATTTAGTCCACCTAGAATGTAACTATGACGGAAGAAAAACACATATTCCAACTGCCATGTCGCATCATAAACCTGTTGTTCGAAACGGCAGGCTTTATCTATGTTGGCAGAAACAATTCAGAAGTTCTGTTTTGATATTTTTGTAACACCAACAAAGTACTAAAAGCACACAAAAAAATTTGAGAAGAGAACATCCGGTTCCAAAATTATGCCTATTCTTCGAACACTACCCGAAACTGAACAAGGTCATTACTTTTTGCTCTGGAGCAGTGGGATCTCATTAGATAGAGTCCGGAGCTAGACTGTATAAATAACGATAGTAGGGTGTTAGCATACACAAGTTATGAAGCTAAACTTCTGTTCTTCCTGTTCTTACAACGTGCGAAACATTTTGGTAAAAATACACAAAGACTTATGAATCAACCTAATAGAATTTTTACATTAAATTATACAAACTATATAGGCAAACCCCAAAAATCTAAATCTAAATTCTTACCAATCAAATTGCTCATCGATGAGAAAAGAGTTGTTGAGAAGATACCAATAAGGATGAAAATTCTGTGAAAATTGGTGTCCATCATGACCTACAATTTCCTATTTGAAAAGGTCCCAAACTTTAAAAACTCACCGTATAATCATTCTGCAACAAATACCGACTTGACGTGGCAGCCATCAGGAATGCCGTGGCAATATAAACGAACAAAGTGGTAATCACTGCTTGAACAGTTCCACGTGGAATTGAGACGGATGGCCGAGCCAACTCTCCAGACATGTTAGCTCCAGCCATCAGACCAGTGACCCCGGAAAAGATAATAGCGAACATTAAAGCGAAATCCGTAGGTTTTTCTGTGGTATAATCCATTGTGTATTGGGGGAACATGTTCTCTCCCAATGTATGGAAACTCCATCCAGTATAATTGGCAGTTAGAGTCTGGTTGAAATCCTCAATTGTTCCTTGAGATGGATCCGAAGCATTGACTGGAACCCGATAGGCAGGTGTGTTAACTTTTGGAATAGTCACTGCCATATGCCCATTGAAAATGACTGATAGAATCCATGTTCCATAGCATACTGATATTAAAATAAAAGTCAGAAGGGCAGTTTTGGCGAAGAGGGCGGAGCCAAGAAGTGAGAGAATAAGGAGGACAATGGAGACCAAGACGCAGTAGAAGAATCGCCATGTGGGGGAGTCTGGGAATTCTGAAAAATTCTTCATATTTTTGGTTTTGAAAAATTAAAACGTGGTCCACTATTTTGCTAATGTATGTCTTAAATTTTTTTTGTTGTCGAACTTTAAAATTTTTTAGCATATTAGAAAATTTTCGAATTTTTTTCAGTTCGGATCTAATATCATTTTCCCAGTATATCAAAAAGTAACTTACGTCCATTTCCAATATTGTTCATCAGGGCTTCCGTAAACCCAGAAATATAAAGAGCACACGAGAAAACATTGGCAACAAAAAACAAGACGCCAATGGCTCCACCGAACTCGGGACCCAATGATCGGGAAATCATGTCTGAAAATGGAAAAGTTTAGGATTATGAAAATATAGTTTTGATGTGTTCGGCGATCATTTTTCCGCACTTAGAATTATTATTCTGTATTATTTATGCTCTTATATTACAGGTTATACGCCGCTTTTTCCACAACGAAAGTCCTAATTATCTTCAAAGTTGGAAGCTTTGAAAAAAAACTTACATATCTGAGTTAGAATAAAAGATATCAAAAAGTAGTCAACTAGCAAAATATTTCTCATGATATTGCGCACATTTTACCAGTTGATCAATTTTTGAAATCTCATACTACAACTGAGTTAACAGAGCTAGTAAAAATGTTAATTTTTTTTCATTTCAAGCTTGGCAATCTGCTAAATCCAAAGTTTAAGCATGTGCGCTCCACCGTTCTATAACCTAAATGTGTTTTCAAAAAACTCACAATAAACTCCGCCTCCTTCCACAGCTCCATTCGATGAAATTGCACATAATGAAAGTACGGTAAGCATAACTATTGCGTAGGCCATTGCTAATTGTAGAATTGTCATAAGAAAACCTAATTGACCAACGACGAATCCTGGAATATATTAGGCTCGGATGTTGATAGAAAAGCAAAGGACTTACCCATTCTCATAAAAAGTAATATACTGAACATGCTCAGAGCGACTGGAGCAAATACTCCGGATATCGTTGATAGACCTCCTGGCCTAGACGATGCATACTCCATACTAGGGGAGCCAGGAACGTCTCCTGAGGTACTGCCACGTGGCGTGGATTGGGATTCTTCATCTGGAAATTCAAAAAATTCAATGTTTTTGCAACAATTTTTTGAAAAATATACTCGTTTTTTGATTACTACAAACTTTTTTTAAACACTCCTTCCCAAAAATCAAAATTTCAGAATTTCACAGTTTTGTGGGAAAAGAGTGGAAATTGATCATTTTTGTTCTAGAATACTGATTTTTTTCAAATTCCTTTGATTTTTTACTCAAAAACTTACTAGGACTACTTTCGTGTACAAAATTAGGGTTATCAATAAAAGGACCATCCGGTATAGGTACCCTCATATCCATTGAACTTGTACTTGGCCCAAAAGGCGGTGGATCGGTGGAAGTGCTCATTTGGAGAGAGCTAAGAAATAGCAGGTAAAAATTAGAGACTTAGAAACGAAGAGTGCAAAATTGACAGTTTTGAGATTGTGCCAAATGCTTTCGCACAAAAATTTCCGATAAAAATGTAAACATTCGGGAAATAATGTGAGAGAATTAGAGACGGAGGGCATGATGGAAATTGATATCAAGAGTAGAAAGGGAAGGTGAGTGTTTGATCGAAAAGGAGTTGGAACTGTTGATGAGTCAGTAGAAGAGAGGAGTCAGGAAAAAGGAAAATGACGAATAGAAGTAAAATATGTGACTTCTGCTTAACTTGAATCCCGTTAACTTGGAATAGTTAACTTAATTTGTTTTGTTAATTCGAGTCATTATTATACACTATTGAACGTTGTTAAGAATAAATCAAAAGTTTAATAAAGCAATAGTTCTAGTTTATGGGACCGTTAAAATGTGATTCCACTTGACAAAAAAAGCGGATTTTCTGAACTTTGAATCATCAAAATTGTCAGATAAATTTCTGAAAAACTACTAGACATCTTCAAAAGTACGAGACAAAAAATCGGTTCCTATTGAAATAAAGAACAGAACATTTGTAAAACTTTTCCTGAAGTTTTTTCAATGTAAATATTGAGAAACCTAAATATGAACATTTGTTTGTATATTGCCATCATTGTCAAATATTCAGAGTCTTCGCTTCATTCAGAGTCTTATTTTTAAAAAATTTCTATTAGACGTAGCCTGAACTGTTTCAAATACGAAAAAATCTTACAATGAGATGTTCTAATAAAAAGTTCAAAAAAAAAATCTTATTTGAAAAGAACTGATCAAGCAAAATGACTAATCGGGTATAAAAACCGGAAAAAGCTGAGAAACTTTCTATTTAAAACTTTCCAATCAGAAATCATGAAATTCGTCTAAAATTCTTAGAAGCTAAAAGAGTTATTTTGGAAGTTACAAAATATTCTGACTAGAAACGATGTCTTAATTTTATATAAAATTTTCAATTAATAAAACTGGAAATTGAAGAATTTGATAAGAAATTCATGAACTTTTATAATACTGAAAAAAAAAAGATCAGATAGTTTCCAATAGCTACCTGACCTTCTATTAAAACCAATGTGAACTAATTTTAATTCAAAAAAACTTCGAGGTGATTATTTTTCACGAAATTTTATAAAAATGATGTTCTCTAATAAAAACTGTTCAAGAAAACTAAAAAAAAAATCAATAAAAATGAATCATTAACCCATATAAACCCCGTGGAAATTGCGAAATTTCCAGTCTAATCTATTCCAAAAAATACTCCTAGTAATGAAATTCTTCCGAAAAATATATTTCCCATTGAAAAAGGATCTATCTCTATGGGAGAAGAGGCTTGGGAACGAGAGAAAAGAGCACAAATAAGGGAGAGAAGGCCTTCTCTCTGGAGCTCAATGAGCCGCCGAGCACATACACACACACCCTCCGAAGAGCATTCTTCCTGCGTCTCATAGAGTTCAACAGAGAACATAGAGAAATAGAGAAGAGGAGAAAACGGAAGCCTTATGACAGAAATAGGAGGAGGTGGAACAAGACAGATACAGAGAGTATAATTATTATGATGGTAGTGGAGTGGTGCAGGTGAGAGAAGGCAAGGTCAATTATTGTGAAATGAGGTAGAAACAATGGAGTCATGGTTTTGTAAAAATGCTCCAATTTAGACCAGAAAATGTCTCAAAATTTTGGATGAATAGCCCTGTGGTTAGTTAAAAACAACTAGGTTGTTTATTCCCTTTTTTGGGGGAACCAATAAGGCCCAAAAACCGGAAAACATTCTATGAGGACGTCATCATTTTTGAAGCCTTATGAATGGCATTTTTGTAGTTAAGGCTTAAATTTGGCTTGAGATCAAAGAAGAAATTTAGATGTGCATTTTCATGTCAAAAAATTTCCATCAATAATAAATAGTTGAGGAGGTGCTAAATTTTAGGACAATTTACGTTAGAAAAACGAGCATAGCCTACCAGCAGCTCGGACAAAAAAGTCGGACTTGTGCGATCTTTCTGACTAAACCATGTATGCACACTATGGGGTACCCTCATTACAAAAAACCACTTTTGGTTAGGCTCCGCCCCCTTTTTCTAGAGAAAATTCGAGAAAACGGTATTTTTCTATATTTTTTCCTGTATGAGATAGAGTCGAAATCTGATCGTACATCAATAACTGGTACATTTTGGAACATTTTTGGTCACTTTAGGAAATTCTAAGTCCACGTCTTCAGGGAGAAATTTTGAGAAATTTCGAAAAATCTTCAAAATTTTACGTTTTTTCGCATAAATGTACTGTTTACGGAAAATCGGCTCAGACTTTCAGGGTATTTGACTTTAAATTATTAATCTACGCAAAAAATGACGTCAGACACCTCCGTATCAAAAAAATTGCTCCCGCCCGAAAGGGGGTTTTAGGTCGATTTATATCATCAGATCCCGAAAGTCAACGTATACCTATACGTGACGGCAAATATCAAAGTGACCAAATTGGATGAATTTTTGTTCGTATGTTGTACTAACATCAAACAACATACTGCCAAAGTATCAACCAACTCCTGCACCTCTCACGGCTACAGTACCACTTTTTGGGATATCATGTTTGGAGAGTCATATCTCAGCTAAAAATGAACTTTCAGACTCCGCTTTTTGCTCATTTTGTAGAAAGTTTTGTGAATAAACTTTCATATAACTGAAGCATTCTTCTGGAATTTCATCTAAGCGAGACAAATTTATAAAACTCCAAAAAAGGCCGAAACTCATATGAAAAACGTACTGTTTTTTTCAACTTTCGGGTTTGTTAGCTTTCACCGAGTTCAGAAGTAATCCTAGAAGAATGCTTCAGTTATATGAAAGTTTATTCACAAAATTTTCTACAAAATGAGCAAAAAGCGGAGTCTGAAAGTTCATTTTGAGCTGAGTTATGATTCTCCAAACATGATATCCCAAAAAGTGGTACTGTAGCCGTGAGAGGTGAAGGAGTTGGCTGATGCACTGGCAGTATGTTGTTTAAGGTTAGTTCAACATACGAACAAAAATTCATCCAATTCTGTCACTTTGATGTTTTTCATCACGTATAGGTATACGTTGATTTTCGGGATCTGATGATATAAATCGACCTAAAACCCCCTTTCGGGCGGGAGCAATTTTTTTGATACGGAGGTGTCCGACGTCAATTTTTGCGTAGATTAATAGTTTAAAGTCAAATACCCTGAAAGTCTGAGCCGATTTTCCGTAAACAGTACATTTATGCGAAAAAACGTACAATTTTGAAGATTTTTCGAAATTTCTCAAAATTTCTCCCTGAAGACGTGGACTCAGAATTTCCTAAAGTGACCAAAAATGTTCCAAAATGTACCAGTTATTGATGTACGATCAGATTTCGACTCTATCTCATACAGGAAAAAATATAGAAAAATACCGTTTTCTCGAATTTTCTCTAGAAAAAGGGGGCGGAGCCTAACCAAAAGTGGTTTTTTGTAATGAGGGTACCCCATAGTGTGCATACATGGTTTAGTCAGAAAGATCGCACAAGTCCGACTTTTTTGTCCGGGCTGATATTCGCACTTGTGCCGTATTTTGTGTTAGAAGGTGCTAACATTTTGAGAATTTCGATCAATTTTCATTTTAACAGTTCTTATTAAAGGTATACCAGTTTAGATATTTTAAAAGCCAAAACTTAAAAACAAAGTTTTTCCGAAAACTTTCTAAATACGAGATATTCAAAATCCCGAACTTCGATAAATTTCTGTCAACTTTCATTCGAACAGTTTTCATCAAAAGTAGAATTTAAACAAAAAATAGAATAATCAGTTACGAGTCAAAGTTAATAAGTGTTTCTCTATTACAAATATTTTTTTTATGTCATTCCAACAAAAAAAGCTATTCATTGTGAAGGAAAGCTCGTTGAAACTGTAATGTAAAAACAAAAAAATCTGGATTTTTTGTTTTTGCTGATCATTTTCAAATCACATGTTTTTACTTTGGACGAATTGAACAGAATAGAAATGATGTGGTGGTCTCATTCAATGCTAAATGCTCATAATACGGTACTACCTAGGTCCATACGACCAAAGCAGAGGATTTCAATCAAGTTTTTCTAATGAAAATGCAGTTTGCTCGCATTATTCAAGTTTTGTTAAACGTTAGCTTCAGTTTTGCCAGTTATATAATATCTCAGTTTATAATGGTTCAGAATACTCTAACAGGAAAATTGGATGTTTTGTTTCAGGCAAATTTCTAATCCAGAAGTTAACTCTTAACGTCGCAAGCATGACTCGCAGCTTTTCATCAAACCATCAGAGTTGTCTTGAGGTTTTTTCACACAATTTTTTTCCTATAAGTCCTTCAATTTGGACAATGTAACCTGACAATCCTTTCATTGACAACCCGTTTGATTTTTTTGCTTCTGTTTTTTTCTTTCATTCATGCTCCAGTTTTTTACTCAATTCAAATAAAGACTCACCAATCAATGGGATGGCTCCCTTCTTCGGACTCTTTCCATTTTCTACAGGTGGCCCGTCAATCGTACCACTTCCATCAAACATTTCATTTACGATTCCACCATAGGAAGTGACAGTGGAGCCGCCACCAAATATGGTACCCCCATCGTTTGACATTTCTGGAAAATATAAAATAATCGTTTGGGGTTCAAGAAAAACGTTTATAATTGAGAATTTTCAGAAATCTGGAAATAGAATTTGGAAAAAATTCAGGAATTTAAGATTAATTGTTCAGAAGACCCATTTGAAGGTTACCTACAGATTCCAAAATAAAGCATCACTAAAAAAGAATAATGAGGTCACAACGCAACTAGTTTTCATTTTAAAATTAGCATTGGAATGGAACAAAAACAAAAAATTAGTTGATCAAAAATGAGCAGGAAATGGGACGAAAAATAGAGAATAATAGAGAAGTTATGAATCATTATTGTTGCTTTCCTTCTTCTTTTTCTTCTTCAGTTTGTGTCAGTTTGGTTTTGTATGTATACAAATTGGAGAAAGAATTGTTGGGAAAAGGAAGAATTGGAAGTTTTGAAGCGGAAATGTGAGCATAAACAATGTGTTATTTGGTAGGAACGTTGAGGCTGGAGGTGCTCTTGTAATAGAGAAATCGGTAAAGAATAGGTAATCCATTCGATTTCAAAATGCATCGTTTTCATCTGATTCTGATTTTGCACCAAATTTCGAGAAAAGTTATTCAGAATAAATAGTTCAATAAGATAAAATTTTATAAAAATCTAGTGAAAAATGGGAAAATCTCAAAGTTTGAAATCTTTTTGTGCCCAAAACGAACTACTAAAAAAATTACCAATGAAATAAATCTTCTAAATTTTATTTTAACCTTAAAAAAAACCTGAATTATTGCAGTTTCAGACCTGTTGGGTTTCACTAAAATGCCTTACTTTCAATGTTGGGAACTTTAGAAAAGTTGGATTTGTTATTTTCACAGACATTTCACCAAGACAGGAGACATTTCACCAAGTGAAGAAAGTGAACGTAATCTCAAATTTTCAAAACTGTTTGATTCCAAGACGGTTCGGAAAAACTTCTAACGAAAAAAAATTTTCTAAATTTTATTCTGAACTAAAAATTTCTTCAAAAATCTGAAGAGAAACAGTTGCAAATATATTTTAGGTCAACACAAAGCCCTTCTTTGGAAGGTAGAAAACTTTTGAAAATTTTTGAAAAAAATTTTTTTAACACTGTTTTTGATCATATTCAAATCCATTGAAGACAAAATAAATGAACTAAACTCCAAAAATCACAAGAACAAATCTCAAAACGTTCTTTGGAATTTTATTTTTAACCTGGTCGCCACTCTAAAAGCTGAATTACTAAAGTTTCAAGCCTATCGGCTGTCACTAGAGAATCCAACTTCTAAAGGTGAAAAACTTTCAAAAACTGGATATTTCTTGTCATTTCTGATTATTTTTAAACCAAACCACTCTCCTACAAGTCCCTATTCTCAAAACCACTAATTTCAGAGCACCAAACTGCGAAAAAAAAACTACAAACGTGTGTCACAAAGTGTGTACAGGTCAGCATCGGGTTAGAAAAGAGAGGAGACAAAAAAAGTAAGAGAGGATCACCCGAGAAAAATACGAGAGATAATTGGAAACCAGGAGAAGCAGAGAAAGAGAGAAAAGGAGACCAAATGGCCTTCTGTCCAGTGTGGGAAGAAAAGGGAGGGAAAGAGTTCCCGAGGGATCGGAAAAGAGAGGGGGAGGAGAATACAATAGGGAGAGGAAGAGACGCAGAGATTGGGGAAGAGGAAGAGAGAAACAAAATAATTAATCAAATTTTATGCAATGTAGGTGATTCATTTGAGTCTATTTGAGGCTTTTGGAAGTTGAAAAGCAATGGAATACGCATTGGAATTGTAGGGGGTTTGTGGAAAAGTGTGGAGTTGTAACTGACCGAGAATAGAAAGACTACTATCATTTTTACAGTTTTGAATAAAATGGCACGTTTTAAGACTATCCAAGTTTCCGTCTTTGTTTCAAACCTGTGTGTACAAATTTTACTTGACAGGTACTTTTTGCAGCTAGAAAAAACATTTTCCGCCAGTTTGGTTTGAAAAAGGGGAACCCTTGATGAACGTTATCAAATGATACCAAACGACAGTATATCAAAAAGTGATTGACTATAAAATTATGTAAATTTTTTTGACACGTAAGTATAATGAGATGCTTCAACACGTCAGTTTTGTTCTCAATGGCTTTATACTATTCTTGACTGAAAAGTCTAGTTTTCATACGCATGTTACCTTACTAAGCCACGCCCACTAACCGATGTGATCTTAATTTTCTTCTAAGAATAATTTTCTTCTGGAATACTGCAAGGGGCACTGGAAACAAGACGAACACAAAGGAAAGCAGGAAGATATTATCCGTGTGTTTTCTCGCGCATGATGTGTGTCGCACAGTTTTCAAATGGAAAAAAGTGAGAATAATCTCGACAATGTTCAATTTGAGTCTACTTTTCAAGAAAAAACCTTCGATGGAATGGTGCCGCGGACTATACGTTCTACGTACTATAAGAGCGGCCAGAAAGGAATGCGCGGTAAAGGCGGATTGGCATATCTCAGCTAGAGTGAGTGATATCAGAAAGTGATCAACTAACAAAATGTTGATCATAAAATTTTGCACATTTTATCAGTTGATTACTTATTTGTATCTTTAATTTCAGCCGAGATATTTAGACTCGAAAAAAAGGTCAGCGCGCATTTCTTTCCAGCCAACACAAAATATAAATAAGGAACAACTCACGTAATTTCAGGCGCGTTCATGGCTAATAGCCACTGGAAATGGCTAGTAGCCTTGCAATTTGGCTATAAGCCATGACCAGAAATGGCTAATAGCCATGTGTTTTGGCTATTAGCCTACTGATTTGGCTAGGTGCCGCATGCATGCGGCATCTAGCCAAATTGATAGGCTAATAGCCAAAAGCATGCCTATTAAGCCAGAAATTACGTGAAAAAAAAGTAAAAGTCCAAACGATTTTTGACAAAGTTAAGCTAAAAATTTCTTCGATTCTCATAGTTCAGCTAGAACTGAGGAAAAAAGAAAGTTATAAATGAAAAAAGAGTGTCCATCCACATACACACACTATTCGTATTTCTTCTTGCCTATAAATTTCTAAACAGATCAAGTTTCTCTCCTTCCCTCTTTTTCTTTATCAACAATTATTCGTCATTTGGAAAAGCGATATTTGAGTGTTTGATTTTTCAGAAATCAAGTACAAATTGAGTTTATAGATTATCATTTCATAAAGAATTTCCAGATAATAAATGATCGAGAAACTATAAAAGTACAGTATATTTCTCTTCCCCAACCACCTGTTTCCGGTGCCAGCCAGATGGCCGACCTCGAAATTCCAAACCAAAAAACTTTTAATCTCCCTCTATGTTCTTTTTTCATCATCACTACATTCGTATAGTCTATGCAGGTGTCATGCAGCTGTGGACGGTGCCAGGGGACAGACAGAGGGGCTCCGCCCCTTTTTAGCGGCGAGGGAGAGCGTTGTTCATTTTAGTCATCAATACAGTTGGTATTATGTTCAAGTGTTCCGAGGAGTTTGTTATTTCCATTAAATTTGTTTCTTTTGCGAAGAGTTTCTTTTCGCAAATCGATAATGGTGCTAACTAGGGAATGATCGAAATGGGGTGTGGGGTTTTGCTACAAAAAGTATACCAGTAAGTGGTATATAAAGAGTACATCACTAGTAAGCGGCACTGGAATTCATTTAATACTGTGCGAGACCTAGACTAGAAGCCTGTAACTGAAATTTCTAAAAACTCGTTGAAAAAGGATCTTTGAGTAGCTTCGACCATAATTAGCGTTACCCTACCGTGATAACCAAAATGGTATCTTAAATGCTTTTCAAATTTTTTGAGTTGGTATTTTTTGCAGAAGTCTCACATAGAAGATGTCCAACTTACGGATGAAAAACTTTTTTTAAAAAGTAAAGTCAGACAAATTAGAACTCCTGCTTGAATGTGCCGAAAGCTGCACGTGGTCCAGTTTGAACAGAGCAATCACTCATGGGATCAAGCCCAACTTTCGCCCAATAGTTGACAGCAAAAAAAAATCAAGTTTTCTGCCAAATTCTGTACTGGACCGCGTCCGAAGTTCAGAATATCAGGTTTGAACGGGATTTGTGGCCCTTCACACTATTATTTTTGTTCGCACCCGGGCCAAACTTGTCTATGTTCCAATTTATAGGAACTTTTCAAAAACTGTGGAAACTAACGTCTCTTTTTGGTGCTTTACAAAACAGTATTCCACATCACAACTGCCCCTAATATAATATTTTATCATGATAATTTCGTAGTTCTCAAATGGGGCTGTCCGGATAGGAAATTTTCCTATGGGGGACTGTTCTGATATGCATAACACGTAAAAGCTCTTGGAACTGCGTACCGCTCTGAAGATCACTAGAATGAAAATTATCTTTTCCACCCCATAAGCCAACAAAAAATGTTAATCGAGCCCTATCTCTCTCGTTTTTCTCCCAGTTTCCCTGTTGTCTTTTCGTCGTTCAAAACACAAAACACGCATTCTAAATTTTATTTTGACTTAACCAATTTTCCAGAGGATTTTCCCAAAAAATCTAGTTAACCATCTCGTGCCATTTTTGGTTCAAGTATATCAAATTTCTCACATCCAACTGTGAATCTATTTGTCCCATTCCACCAATCTCTAAACCTCTTCATCTTTAATACTATCTTTCTCTCTTTGGCTTTTGCGACACCCTCTTTGTGTTACGTACAAACATACACCCTTCTCCTTCTTCTCCCTCCAATTTCCCTCTCTCCTTCCCTCCTTCGTCCCCACTTTCCGTCCGTCCCTTTGAAAGAGAGAGTATTGATCTTAGAGATAGAGAGAGGGAGAAGAGACGCAGCATGTTAAGACATACAACTACTCCCAATACATCAGCAGGAGGGGAAGGAAGCAAGGACATACATTTTCAAAATGAAAATGAGGAGAGGTCCGGAGGTGCTTGACCTTGGAAGATGGTTCCTTTTTTTTTAGCTTTTTGAAATTTTTTTTCTTTTTTCATCTAGTTTTTATGACTTTAGAATTTTATATCCAAATTAATTGAGCTTGATCAAAAATTTGGAAAACATCAAAGTTCGCATCATATCTGTAGCTCGATATTTGAGTTTTTAAATTCTTCTTTAAATAGTTTTTTCCAACTTTTGAAATTATGGTTTAATGAATTGTTTTTATAAAATTCAAAACCGGAGTTTTTATCTGATGAACCTGTAGGAAGAATTTCAAAATGATGAGTCATTCCAAATAGCTGAAATTTCTTAAATATACATGTCTCATATCTTATCCGTATTTTAGACTTATTCTAAAAATTTCAGATCAAAATTTTCTTAAATGAATCTTTTTTAACAAAAAACTATACGGTTTTTTTTTCTGTGTTTTGAAATTTTTTGAAATTTTATTTGTTTTACTTGTCTTGGTTTCGATTTTCCAAGCCAAGCGCTCCAAATTTATTAGTCTAAAAACTGTAAAAACTGTCTTTTTTGATTTTATCAAGCTGTTTTTTATTTTCGGATTTTTGTGAAGCTTCATCATTTTACTTCTTATTCTCTCTAGCAATTTCAAAACATAAAAATTTTAAAAAATTAAAAAAAAAACAATTGGTCATTCTGTGAACTGGAAAGGAAACTTCTGATCAAACTGTAAAGCACTGTTTTTTGTTTTACAAATTTTGTAAAAAATGTCTAGATCTCAAATTTTCCTCTTTTTTGTGTTCCTTTCCCGTCCCTTTGATTTTTTTTATTTTCAAAAAATCTGATACAGTATTATCAAGTTTTGGATTTCTTTTTGTTTCACCTTCATAGTATTAGAATTATGTTTCTACAGTAATCATTTACAAAAAAACTCGGTTCTTTTTCCGCTCCTCTACACAAAAAAATAACCAGTTCTTTTTGTCTCCCCCCTTCACCTCGTGGATTTGTCCTCGTTATTCCTCCCCTCCCCCTCTTCCTCCACTACCCAACCGTCCGTTTAGTCAGCTGTTTCTGCGTACATGCTTCCACTTTTCAAAATGGAAGAATAGAGAGAAAATGAGAGAGAGACAGACAGAAATCAAAAGAGACATCGAGACGATCAGAAACAACAAATCGCCCCCTCCTCTCATTTCTCATTTTCAAAAAGACCAAGACCACCCATGTGATCGGAGAAGAAGGACGAAAGAATAACTGTACTTTTGGGTTTGGCTTTTCGACTTCGAAGTTGTTTCCTCAGGATTTTGCTGGGAGGGATTTTGGAGATCTTCTTATTGAGGAGCATCGGAGAGGATGTTTTAGTAGATTACAATAAGAATCTGAGTTTTTTGACAGCTGAAATATAGAAATTCTTGAATAAGCCGGGTTTTTATTAGTTTTCAGAACAGCTACGAAAATTAATCTTGAATCTTGAATTCTTGTTTCCCCTTACCTTCTTGGAATGTATCTAGTTCTTGTTTGTATCACGTCTTCCTTAATGGGTAAACCATCCGTAATAAATGATTAATCTAGTCAGTTCACGAAACTAGATCATATTACTTTTAAATTCAACCTGAACAATGTTTTCTTCAATTCCTTCATTTTCTAAGTGGCCTGCTCTTTCTTGTTTCTGATTCCTATAATCTATTAAGAATTCAATAGCTTTCAAATTCGAACTTTCGAAAATTCAATCCTGAGACCGTTTTCTCTGACAATGTTAGTTCTTCAAAAGTTTGTTTTTTAAAGAAACAGCACGTACTTTTTTTCTGATTTTTGCATTCCATTCCCTCAATGACTTCAAATTATAACATCAATTCTTTTTAACGGATCTCTCTACCAAACTAGGTCTTGCTACTTGAAATGAAGTGAAAGAAGACCTTCTGGTTTTCATTTCTTGATTCTAACGGTATTATACAGAACAACTAATTGTTTCCTGTTTGTATCACGTATTCCTTTATGAGTAAACCATCCGTACTTAATGGTCAATCGAATCAAAAAGTCCACATTACATCAAAATAAGAATTTTAGTTTTGGCATAGTACAGTTCCGGGCGGTGGGAAGTTCCAGAACCGTGTCACTTATCAGAACTGTCCCGTATTAGAACCGTACCTCATATCAGTGCTCCCCCATGCCAGAACTGTTTCGATAATTTAAAGTTCTTATAAGGTACGTAGTTCTGAAACTGCACGCTTTCGTATTTCCAATTTTAGCCTGATAATATTGCCTTGACTCTCCAACTTTCTCTTCGTTCTTATTTCTGGTTTGTAACACACATTTTTCCTGTGACTTCGTACCACAAAAAAAACCATCCGTATTCTAAATGTTTAATCGAATTAAATACCACTGTACCAAACCAGATCATTTTGTTATTCTCCAATTTTCCGCTACTTTTGATCATGTTATGTATCTTACATTCTATTTTTGGTATTCTTGCTTTTTCTGGTCTTTTTCTCCAAGCTTGCAATCCTTAAACTTTCTTTTTTCCAGGTAATGACTGCCAGCACATCACTGGTAGAAACTGTGAACATCAATGTGGACGATTTTTCGGAGACGTTTCTGACATGCTCCACGTGTCTTTATACTTATGATGGGGTGAGTTTTTGTATAGTAAATGAGAAAAAAAAACATAAAAAAATACAAAAACTTGGGAGATAAGGGTCAGGCCAGGCAAGACTAAGCAATTCTGAACCGGCTCAATGAAGCGAGCTTGATCTGCATTAGAAAATCACGCGAATCTGTGCAACTCGACTAGAATCAGTGATATCAATTAATAATTTACTACTAAAATGATCTTCATAAAATTTTGCACATTTTAACAATTGACCACTTTTTTGTACCTTAAATTCTAACTGAGATATACAGGTTCAAATTGATGTTCAGCTCGCATCTCTCAGCTGATCTAATTGTTTGGGGTATTCTTATCAGTATTATTGGCCACATATCATATCAGTAGACTATATAACTTTGTAAAAACGTATTTTTTTTCATGTTTTTCCTGGGGGCTTCTATTTTTTCGGAAATTTGAGATCTAGGGGTTAGTACCAATCTGAATTGAACAAATTGGAGCCAGGGCAATGAAGCGAGCTTGATTTGGGAAAAAGCGTCACGCGAATCTCTGTAACTCAACTAGAATCAATGATATCAATTAGTAATCAACTAACAAAATGATCATCGTAAAATTTTGCACATTTTATCAGTGGACCACTTTCTTGTATCTTAAATTTTAACCGAGATATACAAGCTAAAAGTAACGTTCAGCCCGCATCTTTCAGCTGATCTAATTCATTGGGGTATTCTTATCAGTATTTTTGGCCAAATTTCAAAACATTTTATCAGCAGACTATATAATTCTGTAATAATTTATTTTCCCAATTTTTCCCTAGCGGCTCCTTTCCAGCTTTCGCCCTCCGAATCCTTTGAACACCGCTAATCCTCTGCTAGCTCTCCTCCAGGGACAGGTGCAAGGCAGTGTTCACCAGTAGAAGAAGGAAAATTGACACTTTTTCATATGTATATACATACATAAATAGATGTCACACACACTGCTCCTAGTGCTCCTGCTCCTGCTCCTGCTCCGGGAGAGCATTACGTGGGGTCTTTCTCTCTTTCCGCCGCGTGACCAATATCTCTAAGTCTCTTCGTTTTGCACACTCACTAATCGACTGAATAGTAGTCATTTTGGACACTGCGCGAGAAAAGAAGACACTTTCTATGTGTACTTTTACGCTTACTGATTCAACATACGTTTTTTGTGTTGGAAACTTTTGGCAAAAATCAATTTTTTCGAAAATTTCAGAACACTCGGAAACCAAAACTTCTACCGTGCTCCCATTCAGTGTGTCTTTTCTGTGTGACCCAGTTAGCCGAATTAAGTCCAGAGGTAAGTTTTTCTTTTTTCAAAGAAATTTCGAAAAATCTCTAATAGAACAGCTCGCCACTATAATAAAGACCTTCTAATAACTTCCAACCCATTTCCAGACAGTGCCACCTGCCCTCCGATGTCCTTTATGCCGTGAAGTTTGCCCTATCCCTGCCGGCGGAGTCATCTCCTTTCCAGCCGCTTTTTTCATCAATCAGTTATTGGATGTGATGCAGAGACAACGAAAAGATGTTGTCCCATCTTGTTCCAATCATCCGTCGGATCAACTTTTGTATTGTGAAACATGTGATTTAGTATTCTGTGAACATTGTCAAACTTCTGTTATCAAGTGAGTTTTTTGTTTGGAGATTAATCAAAAATGGCCGAATGAGAACTTTCTTTTCTTGTCACTTTATATGAATCAGAACTGTTCAAAAGATAACATTTCGGCTTTCTAAACTCTCAGTTCTTCAAGAGCAGTTCTTTTTTGTCTAGAGCTCCTGGCAGAACTGGCAGCGTTCAAAACTTCCGGTGGTAATTTTGTTTTTATCAGAATAGGAACTGGTAGATCAAAAATTTCTCTATCGATTGGCATAAAAATTAGATATGTTGTCAATATGATTCTTTTCAAAAAAGTAAAAAGAAATTGAAAACAACATTTAGGTACTGTCTTTTTTCTGCGTAAATTTATAAGGAAACCATAGACAATATTTATACCAATCGATAGAAAACCTTCCATTCTACACATTCTGATATTTAGATATCAGAAAAATGATAAAATGGTCAACATCATTTGATAAAAATTTCAATTCCCATTCAGGGTTGTATCGAAAAAAAAACTTTCCTTCATTCAAACTTTTGGCTAACAAGAACTGCCTGAATCGTTATTGTTGTAGACGTGTTTCAAAATTCTTTGAATAACAGAGACGAGAAGTTTAGATTAGAGGTTATAGTACTGAAACTAAAGGAGCGCTGAACTCACTTTTTTTTTCTTTCACTACGACTACACTCAAAAATCACTCTTTGTGCTCCTTTCAAAAGCCGTTTTGATTTTCGCATGTAGTTGTAGTGAAAAAAAAGAATAAAAAATACGTCGCAATTCAAAATTTAAAAAAGGCAGAAGATTTTCTTGATGTTAGAGTTACAAATGTTTGGAGAAAGTTCAAGTATTTCAAAAGTTCTAAAGATTCCCAATCGACTAATTCTGGCTCCTATATTTCCTAATCCCCTTCCTCATTCCCCTTATCATTTCAGCAAAAAATGCGATGAGCACACTGTAGTCCCCCTCTCCATCGCCATCAAAAGAATGTCAGAAATTGTTGTCTATCGTGCCAAAGGACGTCTTCGAGCCCTGGACGACGCTCACGTGGCAGTCAATCGAGAAATTGTTCAGTTGGATGGAAATGTTGATAAAATTGTGGAGCAAATCAATGCCGCTATTCAGGTAGGCTAGGCTCCATTGGCTATAATCCCCCAAATCCAATTTCCTGTTGGAAAGAAGAGAGTGGAAAAAAAACAAAAATAGCGGTAGAGGTGTCGATGATGTTTTTGGGTTGGTTACTGTTTACACTCTGCGTCTCTAACATTTTCCCATTCGTTTTTTTTCAAATATTTTTTTTCGTGTCTTCTTCCACTTTACGCTCCCTCCCCTCTTCATTTTAGTTTTTCGTCGTATTCTATTATATTTTCATGTGTTCTTTTTCATTGATTGAACCTGTAGTACTAGGGCTAGACAGGAATTTTAAAATCTAGTTTTTAGGTGCCCTTCTATAAGAGTTATTTTCAGGAAGTATCAAATTTGGTGGAGAATCGTCGTCGTGTACTCACTGAGACTGTTCGTGTTAGGAGAGATGAGAAACGAAAAGTGTTGAAGGATCAATTGGAAGTGATTCAAGACGAGAAGAAGAAGCTTCAAAAGGTGAGTTATAAGCTCCGCCCATTTATTTAAAATTCTTAGAAAAGGATTATTTTGCTCTAATTTCAATATCTCTAGACCACTATTGAAAATCCATTACTATAATCTCCACTTTAATAAAATTGTTGAGATTTCTTATTTTAAGAAAAAGTTCAGAATGTCCTACTTTATGAAGTTCCACTTTTTTTGAGTTTTTTACAAGGGACGTTATTTTCCATACCTCTAGAGGGTGTTCTATAAATCTTACCATCGACCAATTAGGCCCGGGTGAGAACGAAAATCATAGTGAGAAATCCCACGAATCCCGTTCAAGTTCGATATTCTGATTTTCCAACGTCGTTCAGTAAAAAATTTCGCTGAAAACATGTATTTTTGGAAAAAAAACATTTTGTAGTAATTTCCCAAAAGGTACCAAAAGTAACGTCCCTTCTTAGTGTATTAACTTTCAGCTATCTCTTATGCTTTTTACCTTGTCGTTTAGGAAATTAAGCTCCGCCCATCTCGGGAGCACTTAAAAATTCTAATTTTACAACTTCAAAATGCAATCCTTCGGGTTAAGTATTTTTCTCTGTTTTTAAGCTACAGCTTGAAATTATGTACTTTTTCAAAATTTCAGTATGTCCGATAGAATGCATTTTCACCTGTCGTATAGCTCTAATCGGTCTTCAACAGAAATTGAGCGCTAAGCTCCGCCCATTTTGAAAGGTTTTCATAGGCTCACCTCGATCTTCGAATATTAAGAAGGTCTTACCAGTGATAGGATCTCTGTAGATTTCTCAAATTTCAATTGCTTGTTCTATTTGAAAAAAGAAGTACAGCATGCCCAAGAATAGAAATTTTCACCTGTCTTATGCTACGTAGTTTATAACCATTTCCCGCTTCTTTATTAGTCAACTTCTTCACATTTTTACATTTTTCTCTCCCTTTTGTCTTTCTAATCCTTTTTACCTTCTATTTTCCAGGAACTCGAATCGTGCAAAATGGATATTCGATCAATGGCTCGTCAACTCAAAGACGGTGCTGCTGAAGACAATTGGCAACGCAAAATCATTGAACCCAGGGAGAATGCTTTCTTGAGAATCAACACAAATTCAGAGCAAATGTTGATTGATGTGGAGAAGAACTTGAATGAATTTGGAAAGTTGTATGCGTCGAATACGTTCCCAGGGACTTCAACAGTCGAAGTGCCATCTCATATGGGAATCCACGTGGAGAATTGTGTTACCTTGATGTGAGTTATAGCTTTTTGTCTGAAATTGTTGGAAATTCTGAAATTTCTAGAACTCGTGACGTGGATGGAAAAGCAAGAAACACTGGTGGCGACCCTGTGGAAGTTGAATTGGAATTAGTCGGTTTGGATACTCACTTAACATCCAGCCGATCTGCAGAAGCCCATAAAAAGAGAGCAGAGGAAGAAGTTCAGCACATCCGAGTGGTGGATTTAAATGATGGAACTTATCAGCTTTACTTTAGGTAAATCCCAAAAATGTCAGCCTTTTTGAGTCCCTCAAATTTTAAACAAAAATTCCAGACTAACCCAACCGGGAGACTATCAAATATCGGTGAAAATCTTTGGGCGACCCGTTGCAAGTAGTCCAATTCAATTCCATTTGAGCAATTGGCATTGTTATGATTGGCAAATGCCTGTCACATTCAAATACCCGACTAAATGTTGGTGGGATGAGCCAACGAAAAGGATGTTTGTACTGGATTCGGGGAATAAGAGAGTCAGAGTGTTGAGAGAAAATGGAGATGTTATTACGGATGTTAGGAATGATGAGTTTAAGGTAAGGTTGCTGGAGAATAGTCAGGGATAAAAGGTGCTCTTGAGAAGTAATTGGGAAGCTAGGAATATGCTGATCACAAATTTAAAATGTTTCCTTGTATTGTTTATTCTTCTACTAAATTTTGACACAGTTTGTGAACTAAACTTCAATCGGATTTGACTCCAGAGCAGCTCAAAAAAGCGGAAATTAGTAGCTTTTAATTTGACAACTTCCTCCTGAAAAAATCTGCTGAAAACAGAATCCATATTTGTGATTCATCACATTTTATAGGACTCACAATACCTGAAAGAGCACTGAAAGGAAATTCAGAACTTGTTTTTGCTAATGATCGACTTTCGTGAAAATAAACATAATGGCCGTGAGATATCCCAGTCTTCAAATTAGGAAAAATACAGAATAGGACGTTTCCTAACTCTCTATAAAATCTTCTTGTGATGCTAAACCCTATTTCTTTTTTCTACTTAACATTCACTCAATTTGTGGACTACACTGTCATCGAACTCCAGAGCAGCTGCAATTGTGCTGAAATGTGCTGAAATCAGTCATTTCAAATTGACAATTTTCTTCTTTAAAAAATCTGCTGAAAACGGAACCTACAAAAGCTAAAAAAGCACTGAAAAGAAGTTTCTTGTGATTCTGAACCAATGTCTTCTTTTGAACAAGTTCGTGGACTGTACTTTCATTGAATCTTACTCCATTACCATTAGTGATATAGGCAAGGATCAGTCAGAATTAAGTCCACAATTTTCTCTGAAAACTCCACAACAAAAACACTGACGGCACATTCTAGTTTAGTGTATTTTCAGCTTTCAAATGACTTACAAAAGGCCTCAAAATATCATCTCAAACCATTCCCAATTCTTCTCATTTTACTATCTAATTTTCAGAGCGGCACAGTGGGAATGGTCTACTTGGGCAATGAAGAGCTCGTCGTTCTCTCTTGGCAACGCAAAATGCTCAGCAAGCTCAATACACGTGGCGAAATTCTTAAAGCAGTTCAATTCTCAGAATTCTATCAACCAACCGATGTGGCAATCGACTCTCGGGGAAGATTTGTTATTGCTGACAAGACAAAAATTTTCATATTTGACGCCAATTTCAAGCCAGTTTTAAGCTTCCCCGTTCGAGAGACAAAAGGAGCTGAAGTGAAATGTGTAGGCGTTGGAATGGATGACGATGTCATCGTTGGTACTACAGATGAACTTTTGTTGTATGATGGTGCTGGGAAGATGTTGAGAAGGCTGAATGTATCACCTCCCGGAACTTTGATGCCGAAAGTTGGAGGACGCTTCAATATTACCACGGTCACTTGTGATGTCACCACTGGCCAAATCATTGTGATTTTCACGGATAAAAAGATGGATCGAACGGCGATTGGAGTTGTCAGCTACAAGGGAGACTTCTTGTATTCCATTGAGCCGGCGCCACAGGAGAAGTTTATGGCTCCGTGTGGAATATTTGTGCACAAAAACAAGGCATTTGTGACGGATTTCGAGAGGAATACAGTCAGAAGCTACAAGTACAAATGAACGGAATTGTGGAGAATTTGAATCGGGTACTTTAAATTACACTTTTTACCTCTGAATTTTGTTGTGATTTACATTTAATCAATGTTATGCAATAAACAATTTGAGAGCAAGTCAATGGGAAATCATATCACACACAACCGTAGAGAAAAATATAATGCAAGAATACAAATAAATATGCGAGCGAGTTGGAATGAAAGTAGATAAATTAACGGGGGTTTTTTGGAAAGTATGGCTCAAGAAAAATGAGTGATAAAACGAAACGAATTAGAGCTCTCCAGTAGCACGAGCCTTATAGTGAAGGAAGAGGCGATGGAGAGTATGGCTCAATGAGTTCCAGTAGTTGGTAGCCTGGGAAAGGTAGAACTTGAAGACGGAGATTGGCTCGCCGAGATTGCATGAAGATACGATATGAACAGCAGAAGAGACTGGAAGGAATCCACGGCCATAGCACGCAACGTAGGTGTCCTTCTCCATGTTATAGACGAACGATTCGAATTGTCCGTGTCTAAATGCCTGACCCGACGTGAATTCCTCACTGGACTCGCCCTGAACGCCGTCGTTGAATCGGGCGACTTTTCCCTTCAACACTGTGCACGTGGTGTTGGCCCAATGGAAACCGGGTCGGCCGGTGGTGGCGAATGGGACGGAGAAGGCGGCGGCGAATTCGGTGAGCGAGGTGATGATTGGGTAGATCTGAATATGATTATTTTATGTTTTCTGTGATAAATTACAATTCGCTTACTCTCATGTTAAGCCCTCCAAGCTGAATTGGGTGCCATTCAATGCTTCGTGGCATGATTGGGTCATAATGGGCCCGCAATCCATTTGTCAATGTTGAAATTGACTGCGAGATTGTGGGAGATCCTGCAATATTATATTTATAATTTTTTGAAAAAAGCCAAAAATAACTCACCAGCCGCCTTTGACGCGATCGTTTTGAATTGCTTCGGCGAGATGTCGTATGCCTTGTAGCGAAGGCCATAGTTGATGGCCTGGAAGGCGGCGTAGAACACCAGAAGGTAGCGGAGCTTCGATGACAAGAACGCCATTGTGTTTCGCGTGTTGAACTACCCTGAAAAACGTGGACTTTACGTGGAGAGGTCAGATTGAAAGGTTAGATTGAACGACGAGAAGCGGTATTCCTCAAACAGAAACGAAACAAAGAATCTTGGCGATACACGGGTAAGCAAGTTTGCTTATATTCAAATTTTAGCGCGAATTTTCGTGAAAAATCATCCAGAAACTGCTTTTTCGTGATCAAAATCGAAGCATCCCGCTAAAAATCGGCTCAGAAATGCTTACGTGTGCAAACACCATCACGTCACTCTGCGTACACCATGCAGTGCATTTCACGCGCATCTTCTCGGCGCGCCGGCCTTGCGCTTAGAAGGTGCGAGAAGGTGATGGGCGTGTCTTTTTCAGCTTTCCTCATGTTTAAAGGGGATTCCTTTTATTTTTGCTGTTAAATTTGTAAAAATTCAATTTCAGAAGGTGTTTGCGAGCATTTTGATACCTAATTCATCGTTTTCTCACGTGGCACTTCTAATTTTTTGGAAATCGATTGACATTTTATCGGGATGCTCTAGCAATTTCTGGAATGTTCTAATTTTCCCATCCAAAAATTGATTTGCCGCATCTTTTTCTTCTATAAATACTCGCTGCTATCATAAAAGGCTGGTTGCTATGAGCAACGGCGAATCCCATCATAATCTTCCTTCATTTCCCTATTTCCCGCGCTTTCGTATCTCAAATTTCTTCAATTTTTAAACATTTCCTCTGTTTCAGAAAGATGCCGATCGACTACTCCAAATGGAAGGATATCGAAGTGTCGGATGACGAAGACGACACTCATCCAAACATCGATACGCCGTCACTCTACAGATGGCGCCATCAGGCTCGTCTCGAGCGTATGGCCGAAAAGAAAATGGAGAAAGAGAAGATTGAGAAGGATAAGAAGCAGACTAGCAAGCAAATGGAGGTAAATTCCTATAATTTCATTGAAAATTAGTCAATATAAACCAATAATTTTTCAGGAGCTCGAGAAGAAGCTGGCAAGCGCTTCAACCGAGAGCAAATCCGACATTCAAAAACAAATTGATGAAGTGAAGGCACAAGAGGAGGCGTGGCGTAAGAAGGAGGCTGAGTTGGAAGAGAAAGAACGTCTTGAACCATGGAATATTGATACCATCGGACACGATGCTTTCAGTACCACTCGTATCAATAAGATCACTGATAAGAAGCCACAAACCAAGAAGACTGATGAGGAAGATACCAAGGATATGAGCAAGTTTTTCGAGGAAAATGAGAGCATTTTGGAGAAGATTGCCACGTTGAAAGGAGGCTCAAAAGCCACCGAGGCTTTCCTTGTTGAGTATCCACACATGGCATCCGAGTACACTGCTAACTGGCTTACCATTGAGGCTCTGAACGCTGCCATTGAAGAGAACGAGGAAAAGATGAAGACGATGGCCGAGCAGTGCATAATCATTCAGTATCTTCTCGAGCTCTCGAAATCTCTCAACGCTGTCGCCACCAATTCCATCGTCCAAAAGCAGTTCTTCAAGAAGTTTGAGGCTGCTGAGCCAGTCTATATGCAACACTATCATGACGAAGTCAAGGCATTCGAGAATCGTTTGAGAACTCGTGCTCAAACGAAAAGAGAGGCTGCAATGGCTGAGGTGGAAGCTGAAGAAAGAGAGCAGAGAATCAAGGCATCGCCAGGAGGTATCGATCCACAAGAAGTCTTCGAAGAGTTGCCAGAAGAGATGAGAAAGTGCTTTGAGGAGCATAATATTGAAGCATTGAAAGGAGTCGCTCAGAAGATGGATGAAGAGGTTGGCTTGGTTTTCAATGCTTCCCCATAATAAATTCCTTTATTTCAGGTCTTCAAATACCACTTTGATCGATGCATCGCCTCTGGTCTCTGGGTTCCTGGAAAAGCGGACGATGATGAGGAGGAGGAAGGTGTCGCCTCGAGTGCTGATGCTCCTGGAACCAGCTCATAATGCTCTGTGTCTTCTCCATAAGAAAACCCATCAACGATCTACTTGTTCTTTATTTACTCGACGACACCGTGATAAGAAAAGAACCACTTTTTTAAATATTCCCCTCACACCAATGATTCTGAACCACCACATGATTTTTTTAGTATTTATTTTTCCCCCACCTGTAAATTTCTTCCTTTTTTTGTGAATTGCATCCCCCTCCCTCTCGTCCACCCTATCACTCGAATACCATAAAAAACATCGGCATCATATGAATACTTCTTCTTTTTTCCCCTTCGTTCACACGTTTTGTTGGTGAAGCAGACAGCTATAAATGTGCCGGGGAAATGGGTCGGAACGGCTTATTCTGACTGTATTTTCCCCTGAAAACATGGCTAGAAACTTACAGCTCTGTCTAATTTTAACAATTTTTCTGCTCAATGCTTCCGCTCAAGTGAGTCGGTACGCCAGTGAGTCCTAGGCTTAAAATAGATTCTGAAGCCCCACGTCTTCCAGAATGGGTACCTGATGTCGTTAGATATTGTGAAACCGTTCAAGACCCGACAAATCCATTGGCTGGAGGTGTTACTTGTGGATTCTCCTCTTACACTGCTATGAATGCTTGTGGGTTCTTTCAGAAGCTTTCAGATTCTTTCTGAAGACTATTTTCCAGTTTTTAATGTTCAAATCACATCGACAACTTCCTTGGGGCTTATCAATGTTGGGTGGATTACAACGTAACTTTATAGTTTTGCAGAAGCAGACCAAAAGAACAGGCTCTAATCGCATGTCAAAAACAGCGTCTAAAATCGAGAGATACAGAGAATGTTCTCTCTGCGCTTCTCGATCTTATACGCTGTTATTCGAAGTGCGATTGGAGCGGATTTGCTTTGAAGATAGATGAACTAAAAGTAGAAAAAAGGTTTTAGGTTTGCTTTGACGACACAGAATGGGTTCTGGAACACGTGTAAGCCATATATGGTTCGACTTTTTGATGGGGTTTATAAGAATAGTTGTGAGTAGATTCAGGCATCGAAAAATGTACATTTTTCAAGAAAAAACAAAATATAGAGAAAAATTATGACTACCTTTTGCTCATTTGATCAAGAGATTCACTGCAACAGTTGCCTCCCATTTATTTCATAACCAGCAAAAAAGCAAATACACCTTTGCTTTTTCGGCTCGCTTGCTTTCAGATCGTTTTTGAGAGCAGATCAGCTGAAACTAGGTATCTTACAGAATAGCATTTCAGCGGATTTAGATGTCAGAATCATTCATCTTGTTCACTACAAATCGTTCAGGTTGGCCGGGAAGAAATGCGCGCTTAACGTTCACGCGAATTTCCACATCTCAACTAGAGTGAGTGGTCAACTAACAAAACGTCTATCATTAAATTTTTGCACATTTTACTAGTTGACCACTTTCTCGTATCTTTAATTCCAGCCGAGATACATAGATCGGAAAAAAAGTTAATCGCGTATTTCTTTCCGGCCAAAATAATGTTTCAGCCTCTGCTTGTGCTCTTCTTGTCAATCCTCCTAGTGGCCTCCCCAACTGTACTGACAGCCTGACCAACTTCAACTACCGCAGTGGAAGTGGATACTGCATGAAATCGAAAGTTTGTGGAGCCACAGTCCCCATTGATTTCTACAAGAACGCTGATAACACTGCTCTTCTCTACTCGTGGATGCCTACCGTTTCCAGCACTCTTGTCTCCAATGGATTCACTAAAGTTGGCACTTGTTACGGGTACAAAGAGTTGGCTAATCCCCAGAAGTCTTCTGATAATATGCAAAATGCCGATGAAGATTTCTTTTAAATGAGTTTTTTGAATTTTGTGGATGAATTCTTGGAGTATGATTGTTTGACTTTTCGTCTCGATTTACATGAACATATCGAAAGGTTCAAAATACTAGAAAACAGTTATTTTACAGTTTTGGAAACATGTGTAACAGTGAACTGGAACAGTTCATGAATTTCTAATTATGTCATCAATTGACAGTTGTAATCAGAGAAATTTGTATTTTTTTGTAAGTGTCTCATCTGGCGGATCATCCTATTAAACAGGAAAGGAATGCTCTGAAGAATGATAGGGAAAAGACGTTAATGGTGTGAAAACGATTTTCTAAATTTTTGCTAACAAAAGTTCGAAAGATGACTCTTCGTTTTTTCCATTAGGTCGGTCGGAAAGAAAATGCGCGCTAAACGTTCATGCAAATCTACATATCTCAGCTGGGGTCAGTGATATCAAAAAGTGGTCAACTAACAAAATGTTGATCATAAAATTTTGCACACTTTGGCAGCTGACAACTTTTTCGTACCTGTAATTCCAGACGAGATATACATATTCGAAAAAAAGTTCAGCGCGCATTTATTTCCGGCCAATAGTTCTCAAAGCCCCTTCAACTGCAAAAAAACAAAGTCAATCAGTTTTCAATGATTTTATCAATAGCTCTTGGTAGTCTTTGAGAAAACTGTTTTGTTGACTCTTCAAGAACAGGCTCTGAAAGTTTTCTTGTTTATTTTCCAATTCTTCACTCCAAACCAGTTTTTAAAAACTCATTCTAAACTACAATTTCGCTCAACAAACATTCGTTTTTTTTCCCTTTCAGGTATACTTGACCCATTGATCTTGCTTCTTTGTTGACATGTTTACAAACCTTGCTTCTATATGCTTCCATGAATTTATGAAGCTATAAATTGACGGATTATTTTTGACCGCTTCCAGTAGTACTATGACTAGTAGTTCTCTTATATTTCTAATTTTGATAGCTTGTATTCCAAGAGTTTCTCCACAATTGAGGCGATATGCAAGTGAGTTACCAAACGCTTCCCGATTAGAGCAGTTTACCTAATCCCCGTCCCTATGAAAATGAAACGATGAGCTGAAAATGTCTGCGACACTAACAACTAATTATAGAAAAAAAAGTTAATTTCAGACTGGGTTCCGACTCATGTCCGCTATTGTGAGGCAGTCCAACGACTCACAAATCCTCTGATTGGAGGTATCACTTGTGGAAGATCATCGTGGAATGCGATGAGCTTGCGTATGCTTTCTCGATAATTTATGAATATTATCTGAATCTTTTTCAGTGTTCGAACCTCTTAATATCACTTCAACAGTATCACTTGGGCTCATCAATGTCGGGTGGATTACTTCGTAATAACAGCTGGGGAATTGAAAGTCATTTGATTATGCAGATTTCAGGGAAGCATTGAAGAACGAAACCGGATTCTGGAGAACATGCAAACCGTATATGGTTCGACTTTTTGATGGGTTGTATAAGAATAGTTGTGAGTTATTTTCTGAATTAATACTGGTCAAATGAGAACTGGATGGATTAGAACTTTCGATGAGTAAGAATTAGGGGCGAACGAGAAATAGCCGAATAAGAACCAAACCCTTGAGAACTGTCCAAATAGGAACTTTCCAAATGGTTGTATTTGGCAGCATACTGATATTCTGACAACGTTCCGTTCTGATACAACCATATATAATAGGACCAGTTTTGAGTCGTTTGGTTCTCAATCTCATTCTTCCGGTCCTCATTTAACCAGTTCCTATTCGTTCGAAGTTCTGAGTTAAGATAGTTCCAATTTGTCTTTTTAATTATTCAAATGTATTACAGCCGCAGCATGTGCTCTCGTAGTTAACCCTCCTCGTGGTCTTCCCAACTGTACTGATAACTTGACCAACTTCAACTACCGCAGTGGAAGTGGCTACTGCATGAAATCGAAAGTTTGTGGTGCCACCTCCACTATTGATTTCCTGAAAAGCGCTGATAATTCTTGTGAGTTTCTTCTCCAAATTTCATCTCTTTTGTTTTGAAATTCTTCAGCCCTCCTCTGGTCTTGGCTCCCAGTCACAACGAGTAATCTCCTAGCCAGTGGATTCACAAAAGTTGGGAGTTGTTATGGATATGCGAAACAGCCGAATGCTGGAAAAAACGATGCGAATTTGATAAAATATGACACATTTTATTGATAATTTTTCTTTTCGAATTGTGAAAATTTTCCCACAGTCTTTCACCGCGATTCAATGGTTTCCTTCATTCAATTCAGCCTTTGTTGGGCTGAAACTGATGTTTTTTGTTGTTACTTTTTTGCAAATTTTCAAGCTTTGAAGAGTTTTAAAAAGCTATAAATTTATAGAGATATAACTTTTGATTGTAAAAAAAATGTCCCAGAACGGAATTATTTTTCTGGTCATAGTGGCTTGTATGCCCATGGCCTCGGCCCAGCTAAGCGCCTATTCCAGTGAGTTATCCCTTGGAATCTGATCCAAACTCATCGGGTTTTCAGAGTGGACCCCTCAGATCACTAGGTATTGTGAGACACTTCAAGATCCGACAAACCCAATTGCTGGAGGTGTTACTTGTGGAATTTCTTCTTATGGAGCGATGACTGCATGTAAGTTTCTCGGGCAAAGCCTTTATTGCTCGTATATCTCAGCTACCATGCGGTATAGCAGAAAATGCTCAACTAATAAAAGGTGTACTATAAAATGATAAAAATTTTATTAGTTTACAACTTTTTGATATCTTCGGTGGTAGCTGAGTTATTGGAGAGTATACCTACAACAACCTTTTTCTTTAAATTTCAAACTTCTAGTCTTCCCCGAGCTCCAAATTTCTTCTACAGTCTCTTTGGGTCTTATCAATGTCGGGTGGATCACTTCGTAAGTTTCATAGTCTCTTTTCTTCTTTGAGCTCCAAAACCATATGTTCCAGAGAAGCCCTCAGAACCCAAGCCGGATTCTGGAGAACCTGCAAGCCGTACCTGGTTCGAATCCACGATGGCATTTTCAAGAATAGTAGTGAGTTTTCTCACCACGAAAGGCTTCGAAACTTGGGAGTGTTTTAGCTGCCGCATGTGCACTTGTTGATCCCCCACAAAGAGGATTTCCAAACTGCTCTAACGCTAATTGGGACAACTTCAACTATCGAAGCGGCAGTGGATATTGCATGAGCCAAAAAGTTTGTGGAGCATCTATTGAGGTCTCTTTCCTGAAGAGCGCTGATAATTCTTGTGAGTTCTAATGGGTTTAAGCTTAAAATTAGATGGTTTAAGCTTTGATTTGGTCCTGGATGCCCACTACAATCAGCAATTTCCTGGCCAATGGCTTCACCAAAATTGGAAGTTGTTACACGTACAGCAAGAAGGCAAATCCAAGTCGGAATGAGACCAATATGAGCGTCGCGGATGAAGGATTTTATTAATTCATTTCCACAGTTTTCCCCATAAAGATACAATATTCATCAAATGAATTTATTGCAAGAAAAAGAGAGTCAAGGCCAAATAAATATACAAAGAAGTTCCAAATCACAAAGAAAGATCAAAAAGCTAAGCGCGAGCCAGATCAAAGATCACCGGGGAGTCGTCATCGTCCTCTTCATCAGCTCCTACCCTAGGATTCTCCACGTCTCCAAGACTCTGTCCACCAGCAATGTCAATTTCCGAAGCTTCTCGTGTGTTCGATGGGCGATTGTGCTCCAGGGAATGAGCTCGGATAGCGATTGCGAGGAGGATGCAGAAGCCGCGGATGACTGAAAACTCTCAAGATTACAGAATAAGTTAGGCAAGGGACTTACAGAGATTTAAGACAATAATAAAGAATGGTGGCCAGTCAGTTCCGAATGAATGCTGCTCTGCATACATCCACATATACCCGTTAAGAACTGCGGTTTGAAGTGACGCAATCATAATATAAAACGAGAGTCGTTCCCCTTCAATTTGTCCACCATACTGTTGAGCTTTCCGCAGCTCGAACACCGCGTAAACGTGTCCCACAACGAATGCCAACAACATACCACTGCGGTATTGGTTGGTGAAACTAGAATATCCGTCTCTGAACACTGGTAATGAGTTCAAAAAGAACAAGATGATAAGGAATATTCCAACAAAAGATTCAAAAAGAAACAGGGAGAAAGTGGCAGTTTTGTAGGACATTCTTCGGAATACCAGACGACTCATCACACTGTAAGCCAGGGAGTGTGGGCGGGGCTTGTTCGGGTTTACTGATGAGTGGGACATCCAATCAGGAGACGGTTTAATGGTATCCTTCCATGTCAATCCATGCTTAACAACCATTTGATAAGCGACGAGAGCCGCACCGGTCAGCATAATTATCAATGGGGCGAACATGATCAAGTAGCCGACGAGCAGGTGAAGCCAATCAGGGAATGGTAGGAACTGTAAGCCAGACTCGATATGAGATCTGACACCCCTATGTTTTGCCACGAAATCAAAAACTGCAATGAATTTGGCCTGAAAATATATCAATTGCAAGGAGAGCTTTTGTGATGACTCACCATAAGCATCATGGGGACCAATGTGAACTGTAGAGCTGTGAAAATTGGGCTAGTTGGACGGGTGAAGTACTCTACGAGAGATGGCCTTGAGGGAATTTCAGTGGTCATTAGGACATCCCGCTCGAGTTTTTGCCAACCTGAAATGATATTTTTTAAGTGTCAAGCTTGGCCCGAAAGAAATGCGCTCTAAACGTTTATGCGAATATGCATATCTTAGCTAGAGTGAGTGATATCAAAAAGTGATCAACTAACAAAATGTTGACAATAAAATTTCGCACAAGTCACTAGTTCACTACTTTTTCATATCTTTGACTTCAACCGAAATATTTAAATCCGACAAAAGTTCAGCGCGCATTTCTTACCGGCCGACCTAATTAAGACTTACCGTAAACAAAGAAAATCAGTAGGTACATGGCAATAGCGACAAAAGACGTTTGAGATGCATAACGGAAGAATTCAGCGATCCGGACTCCAAGCGGCATGTACAAAAACAGCGATGGCAAGAAGAATGCCAATGCGATCATTCCAATGCACCGGGGCGGGGAGTTTTGGACTGTTGGGAAGTCATCGATAAAGGATTGGTAGATGAAAGTGACAAAGACCACCTGAATATTCATAAATTGGGATTTGTTAACCCCTTTGAAAGTTACCATTGGTCCCAAGGAGCTGTAGAGATAATGGGCAGTGTAGAACATCACAGCCCACACCGGCCCAAACGTTGTGGTGGCAAAGCATACTGGAAGCAAGTCAAATGTGACTGTCTCATCTAGAGATGCATAAATATTGTATTCCGGCTGAGCATCTGCCACGTGGCCTTCACATCCGAGACGGAGAATCGATAGCATCATTGGGACAAGCATCATAAATGGTACCAACAACCAGACTGTCAACCCATTAACACCACTTCTGAGACGACTAGTCGCCAGAAGAACGAACCCGGTGAAGGCAGTAGAGTAGTCGAAAATCAAAATGGATGAACGGAAGAACCCCTTCAACTCCTGCCAAAACTCCATCGCGCTACCGGCGATAACAATGTCTGTTTCAATGTCCTTTTGAATGTTGGCAGTGGTGAAATGAAAACCAAAACCGGTCATTCCGATGAGTACAGCCATATACAAAATCACTGGGACAAGCAGGAAGGCTCTGAGAAGAATATCTCCAAGACGATCATAATACTTGGAGAGGATCAGGTAGATAGTTCCCCAAGTGACAACATGGGCTGCCACAAGGGGAATCGAGGGGAATGTGAGTTCAAACATGTCGTCATTTGCACCAAGGTACCACGCGTTAGCCTCCCATCGAGCTGGCATATGAACCAATTTGTCGTTTCGGCGGAGCACATACTTGTTGAATTCCTGGGCTGGCCAAAAGTTGTCCGGATAATGTTGTTTCTTTTCAGTCACCGTAGTGTTTGGGTCCTCGAAGTCGTGGCAGTACTGGAATTTGGAATATTAGGATCTATATATCTCTGCTGAAATTAAAGATACAAAAAAGTAGTAAACTAGGGAAATGTACAAAATATTATGATCAACATTTTGTTAGTTGATCACTCTCTAATAACACTCACTCTAGCTAAGATATGCAGCTTCGCGTTAATGTTTAGCGCGCATTTCTTTCCGGTCAACCTAATTATTTACCTCAGTGTTATAAGTGTGCCCACATGAAACTGCCCATGAAAGATGTGATCGGAGTGATACCAGAATATACATAAAGGTTTGAGTGGCTCGAAGACTTTCAACATAAAGCTTCTCAACCACATGCCACGTCAGAGCCCAACCGATTCCTGCTGAAATTGGCGCCAATTTTCGAAACGTCTGAACAGCCGCTGATTTTGATAAATGGCCAACAGTCATCATCAAAGAGAGAGCCGGAAGGGCAAAGATTGGAAAGAAGAACACCCATCTGAAAATTATGCGATTGGAATAATTGAAGGTTTTGAGAACTTTGGTACCGTATATCAGTAACTGCCAGTTGTGAGGCTAGCGGAGCTGCCGCTAGAATCACAATTGAGTAACCGTATACTTGATCGGGATGCTGCATATTGTGTGACTTTCTCAAGGAATTGTGTACATTTCAAGTTTGATCTCCAAATCTGTAATCTTTACTATTATTACCACACAAATTCCGTGTGTGTGTTTGTCTGTCTGTCAGGTGCCCTAGCTAAGCTCCTACTGAACCGATTTTAATGAAACTTGCACTGATCGATAGAAAAGGCTGACGGGATGATGCCCGTCTTTTCCGCTTTTCAAAATTCAAATTTTGAAGCCGTCTGAAGCGAAAATAGTGAAATTCCAGGGGAAAGTTGCGAGGTGGGAGTGGGCGGAGCTTCGTAATAGAAGTCATAGCGGCGCGCGGAACCCGGCAGATGTCGGCTGCTGCGTTGAAAGACCCTCTCCGTTGCTGGCTTTCGGTCGGCAGAGTGCGAATGGAAGGAAAGAGGAATTGAAAAAAGAAACAAGAAAGATGGGGAACAATTACAGTAATAGCTTTCCTCCAGAAAGTTCTCTAATTTTCTGGAGAAGCTTTGAAACCTTCAGAAGAAGTGTAGAGATAATAAAAAGGGAGTGAAGGTTGAAAATGATGGAAGAAGCAAAAACTAGGAGTAGTGCAGTTATTATTGGTTTTAAATGAACTGTCATTCTCATGGGGACCCACGTTGGATGGAAAACTTTCATGATAGTTCTCTTTCGGGATTTTTTTCAGGCAGTTTTCGCTCGCAAATACAATTTTTCTCCACAAAATACAACTTTTTGAGCATAATAATTAGTTTTTGATTTTTTTAAATCCAATTTTTTCCGGAATTTGGGGACAAAAGGTCTTACGCAACTATTTGCTCAACATCTGGATGTCAAATTATATTAGTGCCAGTTTTTCGGAAGTTTTTTTTTTCAGAAGTAGAATTTGATATTTCTGAATTTAGGCATAATTTGGACCACGATTCTGTCAAGTTATGGGAAGTTTATTCTGCTGTATTTTGAGAGAATCAGGCTCCGACTTTTTCCATTTTTCGAGAAATTTTGGTTAAGATTCTACCGGTTTGTGAGAAGATCTGGCTTAGGCTTTTGTCGGGTTTAGTAATGATCTAGGCTACAGATTTCGAAAAGTTCACGCTAAGTTTCTGCTGGATTTTAGGAGAACTAGGTTCTGAAATTTTGATTTTTCAAGGAGATAGGCTATGATCGTGCCAAGTTTAAAGAAGATGAGACTTTTGTTGCCGAAGATTGATCTGAGCTATAATTCTCTGAGGTTATGAGAATCTCAGGCTATGATTCCTTTTTTGCCAGGCTTTGCGGAGTCCAGTCTTTCATTTCGCTGTTTTTCGAAAAAAAAAACTTTGCCTATGATTCTGCGAGATCATGGGAAGCTCAAATTGTGATTCAGCCGGCTTTTGCTTGCGATGGTCATTCACAAGTTGCAAGGCCAACTTTTCGAAAAGATTCTTAAGTTGAATGAGCCGAGAACCTTTTTTCACTTCTCCTTACTTTTAAGGTAGACCATTCGCAAATTCTTTCTCTATCTTTTCACTTCAACAATGTACATCTCCGTATATTCACCCGGTTTTGTAAAAAATGTTTAGTTTTTGCTATTCTGTGAGTGGACGAATTTTGGACAGATCGTGACTATTTAAGTTCCATTAGAATTTACTCATTTATAGCGATGCCAGGAGGTTTAGCCGCCGTAGGCGGCGTAAACCGACTGGTAAGTCATTAAAAAAGAGAGTAGTAGAGAGACAACGAATTAGATTATTAGAGAAGCTATTGTTTGAGGAAAACGATAAATTTGAAAGCAATTCGATCTATAAATTTTTCAGAAAAAAGAAAAACCAAACTGTAAACAATAAGTTCAAAACAAGGTTTTGTAAAATTTTGAGATACGAGGAGGCGGGAACGAATCGTGAGCAATGGGCGGAGGCATCTAACACACATGGAATAGCATAAATTAGGCGGAGCTAGCAAAAAAAAGAGTTTTAAAATCTAAAAAGAATGAACTTATAAATGTCAAGCTCAATACGTAACAATGTCATCCAAAATATAGTGTGGAAAAATGAGAGAGTACCAGAAGTAAAATATATAAAACGTTATGACTAACCGCAATGGTAGTTCTAGAAGGATTGCATAAACAATGCGTTTTAAATAAACAATAACAATATTTTTCATAAAAATTTCAAAAAGAAACAAAATGTTTGGAATTATAATTAAAATCACCCGTTTTTCCACTCTGATTCCTTATAAGATGCGAAGAGGCGGAGTCATCTAACACATGGAAAGCTTCAAAGTGGGCGGAGCAAATAAAGAAATGGTTTAAATTTCTAAATTAAAAATCAGTACAAAGTGTTGAGAATGAGTGAACTCAAAAAATTTCAAACTAGGTTTCTAAAAAGAAAAAATGAAGAGGACATGAAAGAGCAATAGAATAAAACGATTAGAGGAGATTTAACTGACCGCAGCTATAGTTGGAGAGTGCAAAAAAGACAATGACAATAACGACCTAATTTAGACTGCTCTAAGAAATTAGGAAAAAGAAATGGAATGACATCTCGAATGAGCTACAAAATCTTTAACTGAGCTTTATGTGAGAAAACGAGGAGGCGGTGGAAAGAAGAGCTAGCAGTGGGTGGAGTCACACATGGAAGAGAGCTACAAGTGGGTGGAGCTAGCGAGGAGGTGGCTTCCAAATCATGATGGAATAAGATGCTAACAAACAAGTTGTTTGTGAGAAATATCTGAAAGTGGGCGGAGTCATAAGAAACAGAGAAGGGGGTTGAAAGTAGGCGGAGCAAGTAATTGCTTATGAGATGGTTTTTGATGTCCAACTATTACAAAAACCTACTCTACAATGAGTTAATTTCAATTAAAAAAAGAGCATCTGGAAAAGCCACAGCTTTTTTTACCTCGAATTATTAGGGTGGCCCGTAAGAAATGCGCGCTAAACGTTTACGCGAATCTGTATATCTCAGCTAGAGTAAGAGATATCAAAAAGTGGTCAACTAACAAAATGTTGATCATAAAATTTTTCACATTTTATCAGTTTATTACTTTTTTGTATCTTCAATTTCAACCGAGATATATAGATACGAAGGATTTTTTTTCCAAAAGTACGTTTTCAGACTCTCTAGTCAAAACGTTTCGAGTTTCATTAATCTCTACTTTGGCACCTCCTCTTCACAAACACAAAAAATACAAATCGTGACAAGCTCATGTGACATGAAGGAGGAAAATAAAGGAAAATTATATAGCAACTAATAATATGGTTTGTCAAAACGAGTGTGTGTATATAAGCAAAAAGAAAAGAAGGGGAGGAAACTCGAAAACAAAAAAGTGAGGAAAATATGAAAATAGGCGAGAAAGAAGGAGAAGAAGAAGGAAAAGAGAGAAGAAGAGACGGGAGACTGAAGGAGACATTAAAATTATCATAGCAACCGCAATAGAGCCGAATGGGAAGAAGAAGGGGAATAAGGAGCAGCTGGAGCTAGTAGTAGTTGGAGCTGTGTTATTAAAATCAGAAGGCGACAAAAGAAAAATGGGAGGAAAAGAAGAAGAAGACGGAGCGAACATTAGCTAATGAGTAGGGAGAAAAATAGGAGGAACAGGTGAATAATGGAGATGGGTTGAGATTGAAAAAGAAAGAAAAAATGAAGTAGGGAAATGGGAAGGTTTGGTTACAAAGGAAGAGAGTTTGGAATGGTTGAAAGTGAGGCTTTGGAACCGTCGCTGTCAGTTCATCGTAAGTGTGTTGATTTTGACAATTTCTAGCAAAACTTGTTTCCATTTTAGAAAAGTTACATATTCAAGCTTTATTCGACAAGAAAAGTCGGAAAATTTTGGTCTGAAATAGCTCGTTTAGGCAAACAGTCAGCGAACAGACGGTTGCTAGAAAATGATGTCTCTGTCCAAATGGAAGCCTCAGTGGAAGGTTTTAAAGTAGAACCTTCATTTTCAAAACTAAAATGCTCCCAAAACCTATTCACTGAATAAAACTTTGAACCCCACTTCTTATGATCAAAATATGAAGAATGTAAAAAAAAATGTGCTGCAATAAAACTGCATTCTTTGTTTCCACACTCTGTGGTTCTGATAGAAAACAGCTCAAATCATTTAAAAGGTAGTTCTGGCACGTGACAGTCATGATAAGAGAAAGTTATGGAACAATACGAGTAATTTATAATACGACAAAGTACCTATCTGAAAAAATTGCTGGTTTGAAGTACTTCAAGACTGGCCTAGTTCCAGAAGAACCAACGGCAAAGCTTAGTGAAAAACTGATTGTGGTAATGAGGCTTGATTTGGTGAAACATGAAGATAGAGCTAAAATTGGATTCAGAAATAAACTACGAAATGCATTTTGATCGCTGGATATTACGAAAATGAAACTTATGAATCCATGAAATTTTTAATTCTTAACTTAATTTCTGTTAATCTAATGTGATATCATTGTTTTTATCTTTTTCTCGCTCTGATCACAACACAGATCTATCTCCTTCATCACTTTACTTCAAATCTTTCTTCTAGACAATGCTCATTAACAAAAATTTTCGTACTCCGGAAACGTAAAGCTAGCTATATTCTGGGGATATTATTGTATTTTATAAGCTAAGAAGCTCACAAACCAAACCGCCCACCACCTGCCCCTCGTGGTTTTTCTATATCTTCGACATGAAGCAAAAACAAACCACAGTCTGTAATTAGTAAAAAGGGGAACATTGAGCTTTGAGGGGAAAACGGCATTTGCTAGTGAAATAAGATTGGGGGAATGTAAAGGTTTGCGATGGACTACGGTAGAAAAGGTATTTTCGGAATATGATTTTTGAAGTTTTATGGGAAGTGTCGTTTAAAAAATTTGAGTTGAAGTGAAAAAATTTCAAAAAAACAAGATGGTTCAACAAGGCATTTATTTTTCTAAAACGAGGATTCAGAAATTTAAAAAACCGAAACTTCGAACTTTTCCTAAAACGAACTGGTAGATCCTATACTTTTTTATAAAGTAGAGAACAAAAGGAAATTCGAAATGTATTTCAAAATGTTTATTTTACAAACTTTTTCTCGTTTAGTACCGTTGTTAATCATGGCTGATTTCAAAGAATTTGAAGAAAAGTTTGATGATTTTGAAGTTTCAACAAGGATCCAACAGATGGAAAAAAACAAGTTCAAATAAAAAAAATTGAAGAGCTTGGAAAGCTGTTCATCAGCGCTATTTCGGACTATATAGGTTTCTTTGAAACTAGTGTTAAAAAATCTTGAAAATTGTTTCAAAATTCAAGACATGTTTGGCCTAAAATCGCTTTTAATCAACATAATAGCTTTCCAAGAATGACGAGAAAATGTCAAAATTTCAACATTTTTCCATAATCAATAAAACCAAAAGTATTGTTGTTTATCAGTATATCAGCTGATTGTCAAGGGAACATACCACTGATAGTACCTCAGTTAAATCTAATTATTTTTAGGCCAAATCAAGCGGAAAATCTAAGAATAAACGGAATTTTTTGTCATTGTCTTTCTCAAGTCAAGGATATTTTTTAAACGAAAAAAAAAACGTAAAAAAAAGTCAATAAAGAACGATTTTCATCATAAAACCACTATAATTAGGTAAATTAGGACAATTACCCTGTCTCTATTTCTCATAAATTAGCCTATAAAACATGGAAAATTGTCGAATTCGTAATAAAATTTTAGTAATAAAAAATTCGCTTCGTCAACGTCTCAACCTAGACGGGGCCATTCGATTCTTGAGCAAATATAATCACACACAAACACACCAGTGGAGTAACCCAAAGAAAGGAAAGAGATGGTAATAATGAGAGACTTAGACAGTGATACACTTGACACAAAAATTCAGTGATGATTGGGGAGGGTAGAGAGATGAGAGAGGGAAAGAAACGGATAGGAAATTGCGACTAATGATGACGGTTTTTCCACATTGATTTTTTGGACAAACATTTGTTGTGGCATCGAATGGGAGAGGAGTGAAAGAAGAAAAAGAAGAAGATGAGGCGAATAGTTTATTTACTTTATTATTCAATCGTATCCAATTGTTGTTCAAATGTTCCCCTCTTTTTGTGATGGAAATGTTTCAAAGTTGTATTTTTGCAAAATGTTAGGGATAAGGTATTTATTGGCAAACATAGAGAATTGTCAGCACGACGATTAATTTGATAAGTTGATATCTTCATAATTCGATTTTATGGTTCTCTATGAAATTTGAGCCCGCAATTTCGGAATTCGGTTTTATACTATTTGGTCGGGACCTCCCTCTATCTATTTTTGGAGTTTGAATCCGTTTAGTTTGGCGAACAACTAGTTTGAGCTCATCGAGTACGTGAAATTGTCTAGGTGTCTTCAATTTGGTCCTTATAATCTTTTAGAACTTTTAACAAACTCGATTTTTTGGTACATTTTCCAATGTTTCTGAAATATAATATTTGCCTTAACCCTACTTTTACAGTGGTTTATCCAAAAATCGCACGGGAATGCACCACAAGACGAATAATCGTCTGGCCTAAGAATCTCGCATATTTCTCGGACGTAAAAGCGGTCAGAGAGATTTTCAAACAAAAAAATCATTTTAAAAAAATTGAAACCAGCAACGAATTATATCAGAAACTCCCTTTGGAAGGTTTTGACAATTCAAGTTTTATAAATTATGAATAGTTCAATAGATTTAATATTTCAGACCATTTTCATTTCAAAAAACACATAAATTAACCACAAAATGTTCAAATTCCTTATAAATATCTCGGCTGTTTGGGCGCTTTCGGTGAATGATACAATATGAAATTCCTTTGTAATGGATGTGTACTATCCATTAATTGGTCATGGTTTAGCCCATCTCTTTTCACAAATCCAGTACCTCCCCGAATTGGAGAAACTGGTCGACCACACGAACGGAATCCAATTTTTTCATCGGCGGTCGAGAAGATACTAAAGGTATGGGAGCCTTCGTATCTTTGTTGATTGTTAATATCTTGAAGGAACTCGGAGTCACAGTGCAAACCGTTTCGTCTGGAAATTATTGAGTTAGAAGGGGATTTTTGAACTCTTTTTTTGTGAAATTTTCCAAGTTTTTTTCCGGGGATATGCCGTATCAGAATCGTGTCCCGCATCAGAACTGTCCCGTATTAGACCTACTTCACCTGAAATAACTGTTCTGATTCAGGACACGGTTCTGATTAGAAGCAATTCTAATAAGAGGCAGTTCTAATTCGGGGAAGCTCTGATTCGCCGTACTCCCTTTTTTCCACACTCCGAAATTAGGTTTCAATTTTTTAAAAACTCACTTATTACAAGTGCCAACTGGCACTGGAACAATGCATAAAACGGATCCATAATTGGCTCCGGCCACAGATAGGAATGTGTCGACAAGCTCTGTTAGAGGGGCTCCTAGAAATTTTTTTTTTGAAAAATTTTGAAAAGTTTGAGGAAAAAATACCCAAAATCTCCCTAGTATCTACACATTGGCCTCCAAGAATAGCTTTCCTGGCCAGTGGAGCGCCCATGGAGTACCCAATAACATCCACCTGCTGCCCAGTATATTGACGAACTGCAATGATCATGGCTCTGAAAAATTTCAGAAATTTTTGAGATTATAAGGGTCGATCTAGATTAAAAACTCAAAAAAAAATTTATTTACCTAATCTGTTTAACATAATTGCACTTCATCTCCACCAAACCAACGGGTGTTCTCCCACCGTCTCCCCATGTTGTTCCGTAGATTTCCGAGTTTTTATAACCCTTCGATTTGAGATACGCGGCGGTTCCCTGAAGGTTTCTTACTAATATTAAATTTTAAAATCAAGCGGAAATATCAAATAAGACTCACCGCAAACCTTGATGCCTTGTTAGTAATTCCATGGACAATAATAACTGCTTGATTTCTTGGTGTGTCTCCAGCGTTATCTTTCCCGCCAAAACTAGCGTCCACTCCCAAATCAGTCCTCTCTAGCATATCAGTTATAGCAATTCCATAACTGTCGTGTAGAAATTTCCGGAAATGTGGGGAGAAATCAGTGGAGACCAGGGATATAAGGGGGAATAGAAGGGAAATGGGGAGGAGCATTCTGAAAAGAGAGTAGTTGTGGAAGAATTGGAACGATGATCGAAAAGATAGAGTGAAATTGTTAGCTGGATCTGTTGAAATGAAAAATATCTCGGGACATAATTGAGCAAAGAGAAGGTGGTATACACTCAATGAGTCTAGTAAAGATCCCTTTAAAGATTCCTGCAAAAGCTAAGGATTCCATGAAAATTCTGTGAAATCCGTTCGATTCAGAAAGCAAAAAAAAACATCTTTTGGTAACATTATAAACTCTACTGACCGCCTATCAAGTTTTAGACCACCCTAAATCGATCTTTCTTGAAAAGCTTCAAAATAAAATATTGGGAAATATCATAGTTGTGTTCATTTATTACCAATTTCTTAACTCATCAAAACCCTGTTATTTATCTTTTTCCGATATTTTAAGATAAACTTTGCCAAAAAATCGAATCGAAGGCTTTTGGAAAGAAAAAACCAAAATAAAAACATGTGTTTTTTTTAATTTTAAATAAAATTCAAAACTAAAAAAGCCTCATCACAAGTGTTTTGTATCAGCTAACAACACAAGCCCTAAACTGTTCATGGTATTTTTAGGTGAACGTATTAAAAAGGGCATTCTACATGTTGAATAGATGTTAGTCGTCCAAGAAGTTTTTAGGAGAAACAATAATACAGATTCTACTAAGAACCTAACCACCAAGAAAATCAATCAGCCTTGTGATTCTGATTCTTACAGCTTTCAAAAAAAGGGATATCGCAGAAAAACGAGAAGGTGTTAGGAGGAAGGGATGTTGGTGTTGGTGAGTGATGACCATGAAGAGGGGGAAAGTGGAGGAAAAGCCTGTTTTATTGTTAAGTGGATACGGATTGTAAAACATGTGTTTGTCTGTGGCAGCAGATGACGTGTGGAAATAGGTTTTCTTTCAGAAAAAAGTAAAAATTCAAATAATTTATTATTATTACTTCTTTTCAAGGCGCAAAACGACAAAGCTGTCAAAGAAAGTTAAAAAAAAAAGGAATGGCAGACAACATTTGAGAAGGGAAAAAATGAAAGAATTCTGGATTTTGTTATTATAAATATATAAAATGCATATAAAGATAATAAATTAACTACTATCGATTCATTAATCCGCCTACAGTACCCACAGTTCCTGTAGTATTTGTAGTGGTTGCCACGTTATTAGTGTTAGTGTTCCGTAGCAAACTGCTATCAGTTGAATAGGTTTTACATGATGGACACATCCACGTGACAGCTCCACAAGTGTTCGTGGCTTTGCATCTGGTACAGTGATGAGTTTGAAGGCCGGGGTTTTCCAGAAGAATTCCAAGACGGTCCATCATTGCAGCTTTTGCCCGGGTGGATAGGCAGTCGTCTGAAATTCCTTTTTAGGAATCTGAAAACATGAAGAAAACCTTACATGTAGTCTGTTGTGTCATCTGAATCAGATTCTCGGGCCTCACTACCATTTGCAAACATTGTGGAAGCATTTCGTGTAGAAAACATCTGTCCAGTAGAGATAGCCTTACAAAAACTGACAACTGGGTGTGGGGTGATAACAGAAGGTTAGCACACTTTCGAAGCAGAGCTGGGGATTCCATTTTGCAAGCTGACATTAGAATGGGGCCAATGTTGGTTTCTGCAAAATGTAAGTGTTGTGAAAATTTTCAAAAAGCGGATTTTTATTGAGATTTTAGGAAGTCAATACTTTTATCTTTTTAGTTTTGTTCTGTTCTAAGGAAGTGCACAAAAGGGGGCCACGCCCGCTTCTACTGCTACATTTTCAGCTTGAGAAAAGCTTCTGCAGTTTGAAATTTTCAGAATGTTAGTATTGTGAAAGAAGCATAAATTACAGTATTTTTTAAACCAAACATTTTTTAAACCAAATTATGAAAATGTAAAAGTGGGCGTGGTCTCCGCTAGAGCCACTGTCTATCTGCGTCTAGCGGTGTTGAGTAAACGTTTTTCTATTTTCACAGTACTTTAGTAGTTCACACCTGATTACTAATAATGTTTTATTTATCTGATTATTTCCTATGAGTTGGTGGCTGACTTGAAGTATTTCCATGTTTTCTATAGGACCAGTCCCCTATTCCATCGGATCATTCTACTGAATTCAACTCACACTTCTTAGATTCCAATCGATCATGACCCCACCCCTATTCCCTTTTTTGACTCACCATTAATCCTTAACTGTGGTGGATGTATTGCCATCAAAAACGCTTTCAATTCTTCATGTGTACACGGACAAAACATTTCCTCAACTCCACTCGATGTACTGCACAGCTTCTCCTCGAAAACATTACTCCAAGCAGCCATATAATACGGATTAACATAATATAATCGTCCAGTTTTCGCTCGAACCGCCGCGAAATTCACATCTGATTGTCGTTGATAAGGTTCCAAATCTAACGGTGGTTCAAGGATTTCTTCTGGAGCAGCTGCACCGTGTAATCGTTCAAGGAGAAGTACTTTGACTCTATCTGATAGAGCATAATAACGAGAACCGTTTAGATCTACTTTGCTGTTTGGACGCATTTCTCGAAGGCATAGGACTAGTAATCGATTTAATTTATATCTATCTGCTATCCATACTTTTTCTAGAAATGGCAAATTGTGACTGATAAGGAAGCATTCACATCGGTGGAGAAGGCCTTCCATCTGGAAATATAGAGTTTGTTGAATGGGGTGAAAATAAGAAATTGAACTTTCGGAATCAGAAATTTGGGCGTGTTTGAGAATTTAATATTGGTCAAGCTAAGTATGCTGTTTCCGACTGTAATTGGCTAGTCGAAAATTAAAAAATGTTCAATCAGACATCCAAGCTTACGACAAAATGCGTACTTTTTTTTTCAACCTTCCGATTTTTATAATTTGATGTCCGGAGAATGCCTGTTCTGTCCCCGGGAATCAAAAACTATCAGAACGAACTGTGTGATAGAGCGCATTTTCTCTTCCGAGATCGTAGTGTTTCAACAGCGTTTTACGATAAAGTTTCGATACAAACTTCTGGGCCGCGCAAATGCGCTCTACTGCACTCATAATTTCGAGGATTGCTGATTTGGCAGCAGTTGACAAAACGTGGCTGTAATCTCGGAAATTCCTGTCGAAGAGGATTTTCAAATTCAATAAATTTTCATATGCACCAAATCTTACGACAGAATGCGTATTTTGTGCAATCTGACGTGAAGAATGCTCACAAAGTATCAAATTTTCAAATTCATAGAAGGGTCCGTATAACTAGAAGGGACTCACCTGATAATCATAAGCTAAGGGAAGAAGAATATGAACTGATTGATCATCTACTGCCTTATACGTGGGATGTATGCACTCCAACATTTCTAGCACATGCTCATATTGCACATTTGCCAATATCAGCTCACGATCCGGACATTCTACGCACCAAGCTCTGCAAATTGTTGAGGTAGTTTACAGTGAAAAATCTTCTAGGTTGGCCGGAAAGAAATGCAACCTTTTTTTAACCTTTTTCCAACCTGTATATCTCGGCTTGAATTGAAGATACAAAAAAGTAGTCAACTAGTAAAATGTGCAAAATGTTATGGACAACATTTTGTCAGTTGACTACTTTTTGATATCACTCACTCTAGCTGGGATATAAAAGCTCGCATAAGCGTTTAGCGCGTTTCTTTCCGGCCAACCTCATATTACAGGTGCCCCCTTCACCGTCCATTCAGAGCTCTATAACTCAATGATTAAAAACATTATCAAAAAATGACCAACTAACAAAATGTTAACCATAAAATAATACAAATTTCGTTAGTTAACCACTTTTTGATATCGTCCACGGGTGCTGAGATATACTGATGCGAATAGTGCTTACGGTGTATTTTAACCTTACCTTAAAACAGGACTCCACACAGATATGTAATGCTCATCAACATATAATCGTCTATTTTCAACTAATAACGGACGCGTCCTCTGTCCATCTGGCCTCGTGAAGTCTACTGATATTTCAATATGAGTCGGTGGTTGATATGGTAGACCAGCAGAAGCCACTCCAGATGGTCCCGGAGGTCCATTCGAAGAGGACGGCTGACACGGAACGGTCTCGTATCCAATACCACCCAATGGACTACGAGACCGTTCACGCGAGTTTTGTGCCGGGTGATGCACGGTGTTGGTGATGGTGGGGTCTAATCTAGGGTCTGGAAAAGAAGAAATTGGATTTTGGGGAAAAAACATTTGGAGTGGAAGAAACAATCGGAGAAAGAAGCAGAGAGTACTTGAGACAAAAAAAGAAGAAACCAGAAAAAGAAGAAATAAATCAAAAAGCACTAAAAGTTGTAATTTTCTAATCAAAAAGGATTGCTTGAAGAAAGTCACGTTTGCAGAGCAAAAATAGAGATCAGGAGTTCACAAAACCTGTAATACAGGGGCACCAGTTAGTATGGCTTTGACGATGTTTAGAGGGTTGAAGAACGATTTTTAAGGGATCCTTTTATTAGAGGTCCCATGAAATGTTTTCAATCATTTGGTTATTTTAAAAACGGAAATCAATGTATTTTAAACGAATATTTTGGGAGTTACGATTGATCAAATTTTGAAAAGTGTTAAACGGGGATTCAAAAATTTAGGGGCAAAGGAAACTTTTAGAGTAATTCCAGATTTTAAGCTTCGAATATCAAAATTTTAGAATGCTAATTTCAACGGCAGTTTTGAAATTGATTAGCAAAATCGCTCAAAATAAGCTAAAGATTTCAATCTGAGATTCATAGTTTTCGAGCGGGAATTCAAAATTCTGAGTCAAGATCCAGATTCAGATTCCAAAAAAAACTTCAGTAAATAATATAAAATTAAAGGTTTCCTGAACAGAACTTTATTTGCAATTGAAGCGTCAAACGTCCTTAATACAATCGATCAGATTGAGCTGAAAATTCCATCCTTCGATTCAAAAATTTCGAGTGGGAATTCAAAATTCTGAGAATCTGAAAATTGAGATCCACTAATTTTTCAGTAAATAATAAAAAATTAAAGTTGTCTTCTCCCCTAACTATTCCAAACCACCAAAAAGAAGCATAGGAAATGGGGAAGAGTGAGTGAGAAAAGAGATAGAAAAAAGTGTGAGAAACCAATCGGAAAGAGTCTTTTCAAAAAAGAGTGGTCCCCCCCCCCCCTCTTTTTTTTGGACCAACGAAAAGGAATAAATGGAGGGTCCTTCCCTCCGCCTCACTCTCTACTTTTTGGCCAAAAGATAGAAAAAGTAGAGGAGGGAGAGAATCGGCGCAAAAAAAAGTGCGCGAAAAAAAAGAAGAAATATCAAATTTCATTCTGAATATTTTCTGCATCATCATCTACTTTGGCCGATAGAGAGAGCCCTCCAATGACACGCCATTTCACACTTACACACACTCACAATCGGATTAGAGATCAAGAGATGGTTTGATGGACGGAGAGAGATTTTGGAATTAATTTGATGAAAAGGTTGCTGAGAAGCCTCTATTATAAGGGTCAAAAGTCATTTTGGTTCATTTTGGAAGGTAGTTTCAAAGACTGAAAGGGAAAATAATGAGAGTAGGTTGACAATCAGTTTTCCAGTTATGCATTCACAAAGAGTTAGAGGTTCGGTTAAAGGCGCATCGAATCGTTTCAATGAATCCCTCGCCAAGACTTTAATTCTTTTTCAGCGGAGCGAAAAAACGTTCATGATCATAGCTGTAAACTACGGTTCCAAGACGGTTTTTGACTGTCGGCGCGGGGAACACTTTGAAAAAGTTCGATGCGCCTTTAACCGAACCTTCACCTTTTTGTGAATGCAATTTATGAAAATTTTCACAAGTCTTCAATATATTATAAAAATTATTTTTCTGCCAAGAGGAACCCCGAGCATACGTCTAGAAACTTACGATGAGTTTTAGTTTACTCAGCTTATACAGTGGCCCCTATTCTGAACTGAAAATGTTCAAATCACTATCGATTTGCCCAACCAAAACGTTCAAGATAATTGAATCTACTGTTCGCTTTGTTTGTTACAGTCTCCATGAATCTTTAAGATTCTTGATCTTCTGAACTGAACAACTGAACCACAATGAACTACACATGAATAGTTGAAAGAACGGGAAGGCAATTTTCTCCCTATTAGTCTTAGAATCTGCGATAGGCAGTAAGTGATTACTTTAGCTCTTATGCCTCTCAGTAACTAATACGCTTATCTAAAACAGTGATGACTTCTTAAAACTTGAGCGAAAAACTATTAGTTGAGGTCTAAAGAGCAGAAATTCTCGAAGCGTTCGATCAGCCCGCGTTGAGTACTGTTAATACCGCTTCAGCCAAAAAGTTATCTAAAGTGGGCGTGGTTTAGGAGCCGGAAACTGAAAGTGCCAAAATTTTCAGAGAGACTCTTGAGGAAGCTAATGAGATGACAGATTTGCTTTGAAACATAAGATACATTACCTTGCCACGTGGTCCATAAAACATTTGAAAGGACCAGAAAATATGGTACAGCTCTTTTTTAAATGTTGATCATTCTAAATCCATGAGATTATTGGTTGAGTTTTAGAGTCACAGCTAAATTACAAGGGGCAATCAGAAAGAACAAAACATTGGTTTTTTATCTGTTCTACAAAAACTTTAGAACAATAGAAACATGCACTACGGTATGACCTGGCGACCTTGATCCTCTAAGGATCCCGGAATTCTGACTCGCAGGGTAATCTCATTGAAAAAAACACTGCTATCCTCAAAAAAAACATTCAATTTTTGGGCTATGTAGGGGTGGGGCGGGGGGTTGAGAAAAGTCCTCTTCTCTTATTTTCCGGCGGGTCCGTCCGTCCGTCCCTTTTCGTCCCCCCTTCCCTTTTCCCCTTAGCCCGTCAATACCCATTACCCAGTTTTGTGTATGTGTGCATGTATGTGCTCCTGCTGCACTCTCCACACTCGTTTTCCCTTTTTTTCGTTTTTCTTTCCCGTAAGAAAAATGGGATTAGCGCCCGGGCGCCTCGAATATTAATGGGTCAAGTAGAAGAAAAGGAAAGAAGACAAAAAGGCAAAGGCAAAAATTGGGAGAAGAAGCAGGGGGAACTAACCAAAAAGTATGGGGGAAAAAGAAGGGAATTATTGAATAACACGGGCGCTACATGGCGTGGGAAGTTTATGAGGTTATAAGATCAGTGGGGAGAGAGAGAGAGACTTATCAAATTATTCGGAAGTTATGACATTTCTCAGAAAATCAATTGGATTTACCTATGAAAAATCCCGGCAAGGCACGGTTCAAAATACCCTAATCAGAACTGGACCAATCGGAACCGGTCGAATAAGAACTGGACGAGACAGAACGGCCTGAACTAGAACTGTACCTTATCAACAAATTTAGCAGATTTGTCAAATCAAATTATAAAATCCTTACCAAATTTGGTCTATGGACGAATCAGAACTGGTCGAATAAAAACTGGATGGACCAGAACTGCCCGAATGAGAACTGACACAACTTTGCTGCAAGGGCCTGCAACATGTGAAAAGTGCCCAATTTGAAACGTTCTTATCCGGGGCAGTTATTGAACGGTCGGTTCTTATAAGGAGTAGCACTTATTAATTAGAGGAAAACTACTGCTAAATGACTTAATTTTCGTCAAGAGTCCCCAGAATTTTTTAATCAAAATCGTAAAAAAAAGGCCAAGACACGAAAAAATAGAATAAGAAAACTGGCAAGAAAAAGGAGAAGAAGAAGAAGACTTGGGATAATTGAGCCCAGAGAGACATGACATTCTTTTTCTCGGAGCTCGTTGGATTAATGATTACAACTGGGGACAGAGGGCCGACCGACCGGACACACATACAACAAAACATAGGGTTTCCATGATGAAGAACAGTTTTTTCTAGTGGTGATAGAGGGGAGAAAGAAACGCCCAGCTCGTAAATTATGAATCCCTGCTTGGCAATTTCAGCCCAACCGTACCAGTGGCTTCCATTTCAGGACCGGCCGTACTAGGCTTTCAAGACTTTAATTGAAAATAAATTCCTGAAATTCCAAAGCTGAAAACTCGAAATGTTGAATTCCCGCTTTTTTTTGTGAAACCGAAATGTCAACAGACACTTCGGTTGAATTAACTTCTGCGATTCCCATTTTGAATCCGTAGATATTGCGAAAAGGGAAAAAGTACAATCACAGAAGTTCCAAAATTTTTAGACTGCCATTTTTCTTTTTGAAATTTCACAGTTGAATTTTAAAGAAATCTACTAGAATTTGATGGTCTTGGGAGTTCAAACATCCTCTAAAGTTAACTACAGAACATGGAAATGGCTTCCAATTTTTGAATATATAATCACAAGCACAGAGGATAAAGAATTGAAGGAAATACATAAATCAACAAAATAGGGACCGGGCTGAGAAATGAAAAATGTTAATTAGAGGGCGGGTTCAAATTCGAGAAGTTGAGGTTCTGAGATTCAAAGGTTATTATATTTAATGGCAAGATAGCACAGAACATAAATAGTGGGCGGGATTTAATGAAAAGGTCAAAAGATCAATCAGAAAGTTCGAAAAACTCTTCGAAAGTTTGGTAATAATAAATTCATTGAAGTCAAAATGAAACATTAAAAAAAAAGCTTAGAGTCCAAAATAGCAAACCAATTTATGAAATTCTTGCAAAAAATGAATTAGGAATTTAAAAAAAAACGAAAAATGGGATTAAAATTTGAGGGTGGTCAAATCCAGGAAATGGCTTGCATCCGTTTTTCAACAAAATTATTCTGAACCAAAAAAATCATGTTGGCTAAATTGAAATCCAAATATTTTAGCTGGGATCCAAGAATACTTTTTGAAAAAAGCCAAACTATTCAAATGAAAGGTAGAAAAGAAGATTCGCTTGGCCGGAAAGAAATGCGCGCTGAACTTTTTTCCGAAGCTGTATATCTCGGCTGGAATTAAAGATACAAAAAAGTGGTCAATTCTAAAAATATGCAAAATTCCCTGATGAATATTTTGTTAGTTGACCACTTTTTGATACCACTTACTCTAGTTAAGATATGCAGATTCGCCTAAACGTTAAGACGCTTTATACAATTTAGTAAAATCTTTAATCCAGCCAAGCTTATAAAAAACTACAAGCAAAACAAAAATCTAATCCCTAATCATCCTACAATATTTGAGAGCCCTCCATTATGCGAAAATGTATCCAAAAAGAAAAAAAAAGTTGATAGAAACTAACTGTAATTCTTGCAGTATATCTTGTTGATCCTCTACTACAATTTTGCAGACCAAGCGATTATGATCTTGCAAATTGTATCCGGAAAACCAAAAAAAAATGAAAAGTTGATCAAAATTACAATATTTGGCCTACAATTAGGTGAGCAACAACTACCAAGAAGGGTTGATGAAAAAAAGATTAAAATTGGAAGTTGATCTATTTTTTCAGAGCATAAAAACCAAAGCCAAGATATAATATTCCAGTGCAATGCAAAAAAAAGGGGCAAATCAGCTGTTGTCTCTCTCTGCTTTGCTCCCTTAAACCAAAGAAATCCCATGTTTGTGTCTGCCTAATGTTTGCAAACAACAAGAAGAAAAAGAGAGAGATAGAGGGATGGAGAGGTACACAAAAACTCTTCTTTTGGAGTCTAAGAGTATCCTAGAATAAGAAAAAAGAAAAAAGAAAGTCGTGTCTTTTTTTCCGTCTTCAAGAAAAAGAAAAGAAAAGTAGTAGTAAGGGGGAGAGAAAAAGAGAGATTTGCCGAGGTCTTCTACTTCTTCTTCTTCTAGTCTTCTTTTTTCTTCTTTTTTTCAGTTCTTGAGGGAAATAGTATAGCGTCCCAGAAGAGACGCAGACATTCCCGAAGAGGGAGTTGTTGGGTGCTCCCCCTCCCCCCTCCAAGCACATACTCTCACTCCTCCTCCACCGCCTTCTTCAGCTTCTTCTTCTTCTTTTTTTTTCCGTCTTCTTTACTCCGTAACAACAAGAATGCGGAATGGCCACAAGAAGAAGAAGAAGAAGCCGCAGCACACACTTTTGAGCTTTGAATTTAAGGGGAAAAGGAATCCCATGGGTCCCATGGGGTTAAGTGAGAGAAGAGAGGAAAAGTAGGGTTGTTGTTTGCAGCAAATGCAAATTTCTTGGGCCAATGTTTTTCACGGGATTTGCATGAAATGCAAACTTTATTTTTTCATTTGCATCGGATGCAAATTAATTTTTGGGGACTTGCATGAAATGCAAATATTTCTCTACAAAATTTTTCATTTCTATTGAAAAACGTGAAAAAATAACAAAGGAAATGATGATTTTGCACGAAAAAAACACTTGCATTTCATGCAAATGAAATTTTGGACATTTGCATTTGCTGCAAATGCAAATTTTTAAATTTGCATTTGTTGCAAATGCAAATATTCATTTTTGCATTTGTTGCAAATGCAAAAATGGTTATTTGCATTTGTCGCCGTGAAACGCCAATTTGGCAAGCCTAAGGAAAAGAAGAAAGATGAATCAAGAGAGTCTGACAGTATAAAAGCAAACAATTTTTTTCAATCATTTTGAATTGATTCAAAAATTCCAAAAAGCCATTTTTCAGCGTCAAAATAGCAATCTATTCTGCCCCTCTCTCTTTAAATATAGAAGGTATAAACGTGAAACCTTAATTTGAAAAGGGGCGGAGTTTGTAGAAATAAATTGAAGCCAATTTTTGTCCGAAATTTTGTCCCGGGAATGATTTACAGCTCGTATCTCGCTTCAGAATCAAGCTTTTTAGACGAATTTTTTTCAACAGATAGGTAACCATCTCGGAAAGATGTAATACCTTTTGCTAAGCCATCTGAAACACACGTCAAGAGCTACTACTAGCTTTAACGGACCGGAGGTCCGGAAAAGCTAGTCAGACGATGATATATTTGAAAAGTAGGCTAATAACAATGCTTGCAATGCTTTCTCAGAAGTTTTCAGAATTTTCTATTCAAACGTTTCTACGTTTCCTTCACTACGGTTTAGATGAAAAATTTTCGGAATCCAAGAACCACAATGTTGAATAATTTTTTGAATGAATAAGCAGTATTCTTTCTTTTAGGAAACTGACAACTTCAGGATGTTTTACTACTTCAAAGTGATCCACGTGGTCTTGGAGCAGCACATCTTTGGGCGGATAAAGTATTAGCCTATTCAATATTTTTTCCGCGCATAAGCTGGCATTCTGTAATGTACACCGGAGACCCATCCATCTGACAATACTATTGCACAAAAACACAGAACCATTTCCAATGACTATTTATTTCTTTTGAATATTCAATAGAGTTTAGGCGGTGGCAGACAATGGAATGGTGACAGTTCCAGCTGGTGCAACAGCGCCGAAGGCAGCCTGTGGATCAGTGGCATCGGCTGGAGCATTAGCGAAGTGGATGACAAGTTTGTCCTCCTTTGGTGCTCCAGCAGTACGAGTGATGGTGATGTCCTTGGATCCAGATGGGTCGATGAAACCGAAGACCGGCGAGATGCGGTACTCGTTGTTGTTCGACGACTTGATCTGAAATGAATGGAATGTGTGGGAGGGAAGAAGTTTCTCGGTAAGATTCCAGTATCCAGAAGTTCAGGTTCCAGGTGCCCAGGTTCCAGAAGCCCAGGTTCCAGAAGCTCAGGATCCAGAAGCCCAGGTTTCAGGAGCCCAGGTTCCAGAAGCCCAGGTTCCAGAAGCCCAGGTTCCAGTATCCGAAGCTTCAGATTCCAGGAGCCAAAAGCTCACCTTGAAGACAAGCTTCTCAGCTCCTCCATTGACAAGCTTGTGAGTTGAGGATCCTCCGGCGGCTGGCACGGTGCATGCTGGTGGATCGGCGGTCAAAGACATATCGTGGCTTCAATTGGAGTACTTCTTTGCAGGAAAAGTGCTACACTGATTCATTCTTTGATTTCTTCGGATATTTTTTTCTTATCAAGATGTACCAATAACCCTGTGCCCCAATTCAAATACAATCACGTGAAAGAATAAAAAAAGAAAAAAATCAGAAAATGTTTCATGAGCAATTCAAACGTGATTCAAGCTAGAATTGAACAAAAGAAACAACCTAGATGGGCGTTGGTTCAGACATTTATTCTGTTATAAACTGTTTCTTATTATTCTGCAAATCGTTTATTTCTCAGAAAAGCCATTCAATATTGAAATTTCTAAATTAAAATTCAAAATTTGAATGAATCATCATTCAAATTGAATGTTTTCATCCTTCAATCTAAGTTCTCTTAAACAATCCTTCTGGCCTTCCTGTTACTTATTACTCAATTTGGAAAATAATAAATCTCCCGATAAACCAATACCAAATTTATTTAACCTTGAAAATATGAAAACAAAGTAAAAAAAATCTGTCTGATCTGTTCCCCCGTCCAACTCGAGTACATTCTCAGCACTCTTGCCGCCGACTTTCAAGATGATTCGAGAAGTTTTCTATAAACCGTTGTGTTTAACTATAATTTCTTAGCGAGACTCACATTCAAACTGAGCAATTGCCCATACAAAAACGGTGACGTGGCAATTAGAGTGGGCGGGATTTTCGTGTAGGGACCCGTCTTCTCGTGCACAATATCCGACGACATTAGAGTGTTGTAGAGCGATTGAACAGACGTCCCTTTGACCAGAAGACATGATAGTCCTTCACGAAAAACTTGTGTTGATAACTTCCGCTGCACACTTCCCTTATTAATCTGCCTCGGCGAGACGCCAATCTCTTTCAGCCATTGCTGATTTCCTTCTGTCGGACTCTCATTCTCATCACTACTCTCGTCACTTTTCTTCGTTGGACTTTCCATTGCCTTTTCAGTGCTATCCGGTGGTCCCATCAATGAGTTCTCCTTCGAATCAGACATCAAACAGTCCATAGAGTTTTGGCTGAGCAGAAATGAGCTACTCGATCGCTTCAATTGTTTTGTTCCTCCAATCATTTCGTAATCGACACCGTGGGTTCTTACGAGCGACGAGTCTTCTCAAATCACTATAAATAAAAAGAGTATAGTAATTGCAACATAACATTGAACATACAAACCATAAGCATTTATGGTTGATGGATCAGCCGAGAACTCAAAAGCCGGCGGTGGCGCTGAAGGAATAAACTCTGCCTTCTTGACATGCGGTCTTATCGACGATCGCTGAAATTATTTGAATTAGAAAATACTGTTTAACACTGTCATACTTACTTCGAATATCGGGCGGCGGATAGATTAATCCGATGATTGTTTTGCCGGACAGTGACGGCTCATTGTTGATCGAGTCTTTCTCGCGATTTGAGACTTTCGCTGCCATTGTCTGAAACATTTAATTTAATTGAGTGAGAAGCTGATTTGAAAACGAAAATACGCATATAGGAAAAGAGACAGGCAGATTTATTTTCGAAAAGACAGGTAGATTACTTCGAAGCTTCGGACATGCTCAACGCGGCCACACGGTATCCAATTCTTTTCGTTTCAATTTTTTTAGCAAAACTGTTTTTTTTAAATAATATATTCGAGCTTTTTTTGCAAAAAACTACGCAAAAAAGTTCGCGGTATCGACTGGAAGAAGGAAATACTCGAACAATCAAAAGAATTCCGAATTAAAATGGGTGGTAGTATTTGCGCTCTATTGATAAAACCACTGAAAAATTATTTTCGTTCCGTTGAAAAAGTTACTTTAACTCTCTTCTCGTATAATTTTCCACTCTATTCTTCTCACTAAGTAATTAATTGACCAAATAATTTGCTTCCAGGTAATAAAAATGACTGAAGAGTCCACCTCGCCGCAGATTTCGGTCAGTTTCGTCTCGGAAGACGACAAAGAGCTCGGTGGCTCCGGAATTCTTGTTCCAGTAGACACTTCGACTAATCAACTGCAAATTTTATGTAATCAGTTGCTCGGAAACAGGTTTGTACAACTATAAACCTTAACGGCTTTTCAAAAATTAAATTTCAGCGAAGACCCGGTTCCCATCTCATTTTTCACTGCAGAAGGCTCTGAAATTGTAGACACAATCAGAAAATCATTAGAGAAAATTGATTTTGAGACTGTAAGTGAAAAAAAAAATAATATTCGGAATTTTGAAACTTTTAGACACTCAAACTCGTTTACCAACCGCAAGCAGTGTTCCGTGTACGTCCAGTTACCAGATGCTCCGCCAGCATTCCAGGTAAGCAACAATGAATTCATCTTGTAAAATACTGATCTCATTTTAACTTTCAGGTCACGGAGAACCAGTTATCTCCGCTCAATTCAGCCCTGATGGTCGAGGACTTGCCTCAGGTTCTGGCGATCAAACGATGAGAATTTGGGATATCGAACTAGAACTTCCACTTCACACTTGTAAAGCACACAAAAGCTGGGTGTTGTGCATCGCTTGGTCTCCAGATGCAACAAAGATTGCATCTGCGTGTAAGAACGGAGAAATCTGCATTTGGAATGCAAAAACTGGAGAGCAGATTGGCAAAACATTGAAAAGGCATAAGCAGTGGATTACTAGGTATACTAAAGTTTCAATAATAAAATCACAATAATCTACTTTTCAGTCTTGCCTGGCAACCAATGCACAAAGACCCGACTTGTCGACTCTTGGCTTCTTCTGGAAAAGATGGCAACATTTTCATCTGGGACACTGTAAAAGGAGCTGTCGTTCGTAGTTTGAGTGGCCACACCGCCTCTGTGACATGTTTAAGATGGGGAGGCGAGGGACTCATTTATTCTGGATCTCAAGATCGTACAGTCAAAATGTGGCGTGCTGAAGACGGAGTTATGTGCAGAAGCATGACAGGACACGCTCATTGGATCAACACTCTTGCTTTGAATACAGACTATGCATTGAGAACTTCATGTTTCGAACCAAGTAAACGGTGTATTAAACCAGATAGTGTTGAAGAGTGTCAAAAAGTGGCTCAATCTCGTTATGATGCTGCTATGAAGACCGCTGGCGGCGAGAGACTTGTATCCGGATCCGACGATTTCACTCTTTTCATGTGGAATCCGAAATAAACAAAACAGTCGATTAATCGAATGACTGGACATATGCAACTTGTTAACCAAGTTGTTTTCTCACCAGATACTCGTTATATTGCATCTGCTTCTTTTGATAAATCTGTTAAGCTGTGGTGTGGAAGAAGTGGAAAATACATTGCCACTTTGAGGTTAAACTAATTCGTATATCATTTCTATTAAGCTTCTAATTTCAGAGGTCACGTTGGACCAGTTTATCAAGTCGCCTGGTCAGCTGACAGTCGTCTTCTTGTATCCGGATCCGCTGATTCTACTCTCAAAGTTTTTGAACTGAAAACAAAAAGTCTCTATTATGACTTGCCAGGACATGCTGACGAAGTGTTCACAGTCGATTGGAGTCCAGAAGGAACAAAAGTTGTTAGTGGAGGAAAAGATAAAGTTCTAAAACTTTGGAGACAATAATTCGTTTTTATATGCATTGTTATTATTCCTTGTTGGCTTGTTATCTGTTTTGTTTATTGTTTCAATAAAACTTATCTCTTTTGATTGTCTGCAATATATGTACTCACCGTATAATCTGTAATAGAAGGACATGTTCTTCTGTTTTTCAAACTCTCCGAGATGGTTTCCTTTTATTAAAAGATGACGTTCAATTGAAGTGTCTTTCTATTATTCGGTTAGCAGGGAAACAATGACACTATTCGTGGTGGATTCGAAGCTTATGAAACGCCTAGATCTGGAACGAAACCCATCTGATGGCCAATTGCACGCTTTGCTATTGAAGAGTGTCATTCTATTGAAGGGTTTACTTCTCTTTTTCAATGCTACCAAAAGGGTGTCCTTCTATTACAGGTGTCCTTCTAATAAAGGGGACCTTATATTACAGATTTTACAATATATTTCATCGCAAGAAAAACTGGAAATGAAATGTCAAATTGTCACCAATCCATATATTCAATACTTTGACGTGGACCACTGACATGACCGATTGACCTGTGCTCGAAAGATAAGGATCTCATGGATTGGGGGGTATATATAGAGGAGCAAATCTAAGAAGATCTCATAACTCCGATTCAAAAGTTTAACTCGTTCAACTAACCAACTAACAAAAAAGTCGTCTGCCGACAATGCCGTGTACTTCTCCCGCAACTCCTCCTGCTCCTTCTTCACATCAAGAGAAGTCTCCTCCAAAGAAGCCAGAAACATTGATCCTTGCTCATTTTACTGAAGCCGGGGGACCTGTACAGAAGAAACAGATCTTATGTGATTTGTTTGATCTGATTTCAATGATCACTTCTGATAGCAAGATCACAGCGAATCTGGTTCAGTTTCGGTTTTTGATCAATTCATGCTCTCCCGAACAAGTAAGATCAAAATTTAGGTATCTTTTGAAGAGCAATTATTTTTTTAGGAGGCAAATCTCGATCCTTTCATTGTATTCGTTGAAGAAATGATAACAATTGCGTCAGAAAATCTAGAAGAACCGGTGGAATTCGATGGGAAGGGTTGTTGTCTAAAGCATTATCTATCTCTCCTGCATTCTTTTCAAATCAGTTATGGTTTGAAAATCAGAAACAGTAGACTACTACTGCGAATGTTACGAGCAACAAGGAGTAACTTATATGTGAGTTGCTCTCTTAAAAGTCATAAAACGCAAGCGTCTGCACACCTCTCTAGTATCAACCCTTGGGTTGATGGAGGGGTTTGCAGACGCTTGCTTGCGTTTAGTTTAGTATACTTATAGGGATATAATTTCAGAGAGTGGATTTGTCACGTATTGGGCTTGCACTAAATAAGCTACACAAGAAGCTCTAGAGGAAACGAAGAAGAGAAAGAAGAAGGGGGGAAGTAGCACTAAAGAGCCATATTCATTTAATAAATAATTTTATTTCATTCCTTTTTTAAATCCATATTGAAACCTTCAAAGCGAAACGAACATTCTCTCTTCCTCTGTCTTCGCAAAGAAACGCGAAGAAAAATGAGTAGGAATGCAGATGCGCTCTATTGTACTCAACAGTTTTCTCAATTTTTTCTGCTTCGAATTTAGGCAATATTGCCGGCAATCGATTTCTCCTTTTTCCTGATTACCTTATAATTTTCTCTTCATGCATTACGTAAATTGCATCGAAGTCTCGATCTCTGAAAAATGGTCTGCTCCGATAAAAAATAGGCACGTCGGGTTTTTCTTGTGTTGAGAGAGATTCCCTGGTCATTTAATTCAAAAGTTATGTAAACTATGCGTTTTTGCTTTATTGATTCTTCAAATTATCATTTCCGCTTTCCCTTCTCATTCAAAAGTGATGCAAAATTCTTTTTCCAGGGAAATGGCTATCGTGAAGAAGAAGAAGGTGTCGGCAGCTACTAAAGCAACACCAGAACAGCCAAAGAAAGCCGTTAAACGACCAGTTTCCGTAAGTGTTTCAGAAACAATACAATAACTATTAATAATCTACTAGAAATAATCTACTTACAGGAGAGCGATGCAACACCAAAAAAGAAGAAGAAGATAGTGGCGAAGAAGCCTCAAAACGGAGATACACCAGCAAAAAAGAAGGTGAAAAAGACGAAAGTCGTGGAAGAGGAGCCAATTGAAGAAGTTGAAAAGCTTCAATTGATGGATGATGATGATGAGGAAGGACTCGAAGAGATGAATTTCACTCAACACGATGGAAGTGATGACGATTTAAGAGATGATTATTCCGATGACGACAATGATGAAGAAGGCGATGATCTTCCTATCGAGAAGAAATCTGCAGCTCTCGACAAGAAGAAACAACAGATTTTGAAGGAAGGCGAAGAGGAACTTCAACTCAACATTGCCAATCAAGCCACGTTCGAGTTGCCATCGGTGGAAGAGATTGAGAATGAGATGAAATCGGTTCCAAATTTGGAGATCATTAAACAACGAATTGCTGATGTTATTCAAGTTCTCGGAGACTTCAGAAATCGTCGTGATCCAGCCAAGTCGCGTGTTCAGTACGTGGAAGTTCTCAAGAAAGATTTGTGTTCTCAATATGGATACAATGATGGGCAAATTCATGGATTTGTTCCCGAACGGAGCTGAGCTTCTCGAGTTTTTAGAGGCTAACGATAACCCGAGACCGGTGACTATCAGAGCCAATTCATTGAAAGTTAAACGGTAAGAACAGCAGAGTTAGGTGATGAACAAATACATTTTTGCAGTCGTGATCTCGCTAAAAACTTGATCAATCGTGGAATGAATGTTGACCCGGCTGCTGACTGGACTAAAGTCGGACTCGTCGTCTATGATTCTCAAGTTCCTGTCGGAGCTACACCAGAATATCTTGCCGGCCACTATATGATTCAAGGTTTGAACTCATTGCTTCCAGTTATGGCATTGGCCCCACAACCCGGAGATCGTGTGTTGGATATGTGTTCTGCTCCAGGAGGAAAGACCTCTCATATTGCTGCTTTAATGAAGAATAGTGGAACATTGTTTGCTAATGATGCCAGTGTAAGTTCAGCTAATTAGGAAGATGATGCAATAGTCTTATTTTCAGTTCGATCGTTGTCGCGCTATTATTGGAAATCTTCATCGTTTGGGAGTTAACAACGCCGTCGTTTGCAATCTCGGCGGAGAAGAATTCGCTAAAATTAAACCGAATGGATTTGATCGTATTCTTCTGGATGCTCCATGCTCCGGTACTGGAGTTATCTGGAAAGATCAGTCTGTTAAGACTTCCAAGGACTCTCAAGATGTTCAAAGACGTCATACAGTTCAAAGACAATTGATTCTATCGGCCCTCGATTCATTGGACGCCAACTCTCCAAATGGTGGTTATTTGGTTTATTCCACTTGTTCCGTTCTCGTCGAAGAGAACGAAGCCGTCGTGAACTTCCTTCTCGAACGTCGTCACTGTGAGCTTGTCCCAACAGGTCTTTCTATTGGAGTCGATGGATACACTCGTTTCCGTGATTATCGCTTCCATCCGTCTCTCTCAATGACCAAAAGATACTATCCACATGTTCACAATATTGACGGTTTCTATGTTGCCAAAATCAAAAAGTTGTCGAATGTCAAAATGAGTAAGCAGGCTGTTATGGAGAAGGAGAAGGAGAAGGCCGCTCAAAAGTCACAGAAGAAGAAGCAAGCAGCTGAAGAGGAGGAGGACTCTGATGATGAAGAAGAGGAGAAGGCACCAGAGAATGGACAAGTCAACGGAAAGGCGGAGAAGAAGAAGGGCAAGAAGAAGGGAGGAAAAGACGATGATTCCGATGATGATGATGTGGAAAGTGCGCCAAGTGAGTGATTGAGGATAACAGCTTCAAATAACCGTTATATATTTCAGTGAAAAACATCGGATCTGGTGCTCGTGCTAACAAGAAGCGTCGCAATCAGAAGGATGCTGCCGCTAAGCAAGCTGCAGTTAAAGAGGACGATGGATTCAATACGGTAAGCCCTCCCTCGTGACATCTAACCAAAATTGTGGATAATTGTTTCAGGTCGGAAATGTGAAGCGTGCCAAAAAGCCAACCTTATGCTATCTGCCTTTTGAATCCAAACAATTCTCCCATCAAAACCTTTTCAGCATCTCAAAAATGACTGTGACGTGACGAGTGGGACGAGATTCCGGATTCGGAGCTTCACGAGACACTCTTCGAAAGAGTAGAAGGGCTCGGCGAGATGTTCCCAGACTCGCTTCGTTAGTTGGCTCACTCCACAGTTACGTGGTCTTCTTGGGGTGTGAAGGGATTGGTAAGCCTCTCTTTGACTAAAAAGAATAATACAAATAAACTTGCAGTTCTCTCTGACAAAGAGCTCAATCTGGGTTGTGACGACTACCTCACTCATCGCCTTCCTTCCGTACATCATCGAAAAGGAGCGAAGTGATCTGGAGAAAACCTCGGTGGCTCAACAACGTCAAATGCTTCTGGGTCCATCGGCTGCCATTCAACAAGCCAAGACTGCTTAGAAGCTTTTGTTCTTTCCACAGCTAAAATAATTCATTTCATTTCTCCTTTCTACCCGTTTCCTTGTCATCGTCCCTCCCTTTAAATCGTCTTCCTCTTGATCTTTAGCGATTGTTCCTGATAGTTTTGTTTTTAGATTAATATCATCATAAAGTTTATTGTTTCTTTTTGTTGTGTTCACCCATACACTTTTCAGGGGTTCTTCTACCTGGATCGCTTCGTTGGATCAAGAGCGCTTTAGACTCGCCTATTTCTCTCATTGTGCACGAGAAGAGGGATCCTAAAAAGCCATAGTTGAAAACAAACGGTTTATAGAAAACTTCTCAAATCATCTCGAAAGTCGGCAGGAAGAATGCTGAGAATGTACTCGAGTTGGCCGGGGAACAGATCAGACAGATTTTTTTTACTTTGTTTTCATATTTTCAAGGTTAAATAAATTTGGTATTGGTTTATCAGGAGATTTATTATTTTCCAAATTGAGTAATAAGTAACAGGAAGACCGGAAGGATTGTTTAAAAGAACTTAGATTGAAGGATGAAAACATTCAATTTGAATGATGATTCATTCAAATTTTGAATTACAATTTAGAAATTTCAATATTGAATGGCTTTTCTGAGAAATAAAATATTTGCAGAATAATAAGAAACAGTTTATAACAGAATAAATGTCTGAACCAACGCCCATCTAGGTTGTTTCTTTTGTTCAATTCTAAGTAGCTTGAATTACGTTTGAATTGCTCATGAAACATTTTCTGAATTTTTTCTTTTTTTATTCTTTCACGTGAAAACATTGTATTTGAATTGGGGCACCGGGTTATTGGTACATCTTGATAAGAAAAAAAAATATCCGAAGAAATCAAAGAACAAATCAGTGTAGCACTTTTCCTGCAAAGAAGTACTCCAATTGAAGCCACGATATGTCTTTGACCGCCGATCCACCAGCATGCACCGTGCCAGCCGCCGGAGGATCCTCAACTCACAAGCTTGTCAATGGAGGAGCTGAGAAGCTTGTCTTCAAGGTGAGCTTTTGGCTCCTGGAATCTGAAGCTTCGGATCCTGGAACCTGGGCTCCTGGAACCTGGGCTTCTGAAACCTGGGCTCCTGGAACCTGGGCTCCTGGAACCTGGGCTTCTGGAACCTGGGCTCCTGAAACCTGAACTTTTGGAACTTGGGATCCTGAATCCTGGGATCGTAACGAGAAACGTCTTCCCTCCCACACATTCCATTCATTTCAGATCAAGTCGTCGAACAACAACGAGTACCGCATCTCGCCGGTCTTCGGTTTCATCGACCCATCTGGATCCAAGGACATCACCATCACCCGTACTGCTGGAGCACCAAAGGAGGACAAACTTGTCATCCACTTCGCCAATGCTCCAGCCGATGCCACTGATCCACAGGCTGCCTTCGGCACTGTTGCACCAGCTGGAACTGTCACCATTCCATTGTCTGCCACCGCCTAAACTCTATTGAATATTCAAAAGAAATAAATAGTCATTGGAAATGGTTCTGTGTTTTTGTGTAATAGTACTGTCAGATGGATGGGTCTCCGGTGTACATCACAGAATGCCAGCTTATGCCCGGAAGAAATATTGGATAAGCTAATACTTTATCCGCCCAAAGATGTGCTGCTCCAAGATCATATGGATCACTTTGAAGCAGTAAAACATCCTGAAGCAGTCAGTTTCCTAAAAGAAAGAATACTGTTTATTCATTCAAAAAATTATTCAACATTGAGATTCTTGGATTCCGAAAATTTTTCATCTAAACCGTAGTTAAGGAAACGTAGAAACGTTTGGATCGAAAATTCTGAAAAACCAAGCATTGTTCTTATTGTTAGCATCCTTTTTCCAGATATAGAGATATAGTGTTTGTCTGGAAAGCTTGTCACTTTGATTCTGAATATTCAGTTCGTCTTTCTTCAGCTCTATCTCTCTTCTTTTCCCCTGTCTACCAATTTCTTCTCTTACGTCGAAAATCGAAGAACGGCAGGAGAATTCTTGAGAAGGAAGCTGAATTTGACAAAATATGTAATAAAACAGTTCATTTTTCAAGACAATATTAAAGTTTACAAAGAAAAAAGGGAGTCGAGGGACTTTGCAAACAATAATTCAAGACACATCTACACATTTAAAGTTTTCCTTCGGTGAACTTCCGCAAAAGGCTTTCCAATTTCATCGCTCCATTCATATAACCAGAAATCTTGAGCTTATTTGTCATCGGTGCAGTAGTTGGACGCATTTTTCCATTGAACAGTAGAGCGAAATCTTCGGCAGCCAAAATGAATGTGACATCTGGATTCTCTGTGGTTTTCTTGTTCACAATGCTACCTTCTCCGTTCTTGAGATCGAGCGTGACGAAACTTTTGTTCTTAGTTGATGGATCTGTAGGGAAACAATAATGAGATTAAGAACGGAATTATAACAGATTACCTCTCAAGACAAACTCATAAACCATTCCGTTCTTCTTCACAACTTTTCCGTTTAAGAGACGTTTCGCAGATTGCAAGACTTGTTTGATCTCCTCCTCAACAACTCCTCTCTCGTGAGCAACCTTCTTCTTCTCACCGATTTTCGCTCCTGTTGTGAACTTGTGATCGTATTTTCCAGATGGAATGAAGAAATCAGGCATCAATGGACCTCATGGATGCATGCGTATATGAAACTTTTTTTTGAAATTTCCCTCCAGTTTTTTCAATTTACTTGGCAGCTGTATAGATAGTTCCAGGGAGTTTCGGGTGAGCTGTCGCTGTTTTCGCTGCCACAACAATGTTGGCTCCGTCTTTTGCCAGTTTCAGCGCGATTTCCTTTCCGATTCCACGAGACGCACCGGTGATCAGCACCGTTTTTCCGACGAATTTTCTGAAATAGGTTAGAGTTGGAATTGTTTTCACTAGATGTTTTTCAATCTTTTTTGTCATCTTCTCCCTTATTTATGATGTCAAAGGTGACAAACAACGTTTTTCAAATACAATAACTCACCCTGTGTTGAACATCCTTTTGCTGCCGGCTGCTTCTGAAAAATAAATAATAAATTTATGAAAAAAAAGCAGTAATCAGATCAATGAAAGAAAAGACGTTCTGTTGTCGGTTCTGTTGTTGTCTATTCTCCGAGTTATCTTTTTTGCGAGACGCAGGTATACGGATGAGTACGTCTCAGACTACAATCTAGGTGGTCTAGTATGAAAATGGGTCAAAGTACGGTGCTACGAACAAGACCTCAAGTAATTCATCTAAATGCTTCTAGAAATATTCAAAGAAATTTGTTATCAATCCTCGTTTGAGTTTCAATTTATAGAAATGGAGCAACAACCAATAATAAATTTACTTATTATGTTTAGCAGATGCAAAAACAGACAGAAATGAATCGGGGAGCGAGGGGGGGGAAAGGGACGTCAAAAGAGGAAAAGTCATAAATAAACTGGAGATTTAAATGTTCAACAAGAAAAGAGAAAAGTGTTAACAAACAAGTTGGAAGATATAAGAAAGTTAAGGTTTCTGTTTATTTAAATCGAGTCTTCTGGGCACATCCTGAACTTCATGGAGTTTCTGAATATGTCGTAAGAAGTGCTCTCCGACGTGACGGGCAACCTTTGTATCGGCTATGTTGATCATGTCACGGTCCACGTAGAAATCAATATCGGTCTGTGGCTCGTCATCATCAACGGTGGATGATCCGGGTTCATTGCCGAGCTCGTTGACGATCATCTAAAAACTGAGTTTCGTTTATGTTTATTTAGCTTCTGTCCTCACCTTGTAGGTCAGCAATTTTCCGAGGAACGAATCGTAATGCTCATCATCAACATCCATGAAAGATGCGAGCTTCTTTGTCGGCAGTATTGTGTAAAGCTTCAGATATCCACGAAGCACTGGAAGAGCCATTTGAGATTCGATTCCTTCCAAAAATGATCGAGTCTGACGGAGAAGTGGTTCCTTGGATTGATTGACTCCCTCGTACACGACAGTTGTCGGGGAAAGGAATTTTGGGCATCTGAAACGAAGAATTTCTTAGTGGGCGATGGCAAGCAGGATACTTACCCGGTAGAGAAGGCATTTCTGAATTCATCGATGTTTCCGTTTGCCATGTGCATCATTCGCTCCCCCACATCGCTCGGAAAGCTGTGAGGCGATACTTTCATCTATTCTCTGTGTTTGAACAGCCAAACAGATAGCGAGGAGATAGAAAAGCTGGTCCCAGGTCTTTCCAATCTAAAAAGTAGGTTTGAAGTACAATTACATTGACGTGAGCCTTACCACATCGTACTGGAAGTTCTTCTTTGATGGTTGCTGACTTTGTACAGTCTTGGTTCTTTGAATGTAGAGAAGACAGTTGACAAACATTTTGGTCGCCTCTCCGTAGTTTCTCATCATCAGGTGAGAGAAGCCAACAAAATAGTGGAGAGTTACCAAGCAAGTTGGGACGGTGTTGTAAATTCCCTTTGGATCAATATCAACATATTGAACGGTCTTCAAAGCTTGATGATAGTCTCCGAGAAGAACATGAGTACGGAGAAGTCCGATAAGAGCAAAATATCCAAGCTTGAAATAGAGATCCGATTGACCGAATTCATCGGCGACCGAATCTGGATTACGTTTCTCCTGTAACGAATAATTGGTTATATAAACAAATCAAGGACAATAACAATACATTCAGTGCTTTCAGTTGTTCAACAATTTGAGACTTCGAAAGAAGCGAGTAGAAAATGTTGATGACTGGATAGATGTTACACGCGTTACAAACAGGAAGCCTATAAATACAATGTTCCAATTATATCAAAATATCTCACAAGAGCTTACCTGGAATTGGTAGACAAACTCGTCAATTATGTCCCACAGCCAGACATTAGGAAGTGACAATGGGATTGGATCTTTGCTTGAGAGAAGCTCAGAGAACAGTTTTTGATAGTTCATGAACGACTCGTAACGATGAACGAGAAGTGGCCCACGGGCATTTCTTGCGTAAAGTTGACGGTAATAGAGCTCTTTGTAAAGTGTAATGAAAAGCTTGTTTCCTGGGCCGATTATTCTCTCGACAACATTCTCCTCAGGCCACATTCGGTCACGGAAGAATCTTTCGGTGAGATCCGGGAAAGCTTGATCGTAGAGAGTGAGAATCTCCGGCACATTTTGCTCGTCGATCATACGAGAGAAGTAAACCAAATAGTCAGCCACCTCGTTCGGGACTCCATCCTCATCAGCTACAATATAAAAATTACTTCGATAAACACACGTTGTTTTTAGTTTTGTCTTTCATTGCATTTGGAAATCGGTAAAGACTTTAAAAATCACATATTCGCCTCACCATTGAAAGTGTTCGTACGGTTGCGACGGTCAGAGTGGTCTTCCTGGCTCAAATCGAACTCCACGTGGAGAGTCATGACGGAAAATGAATAGCGATGAGCTGGAATAAATTCAAACAAATTTCAAAACTCATGAGAATACGAACGAAATTATTTTGAACGCTAAAAATTGAAGAAAACCCAGCAGAAATCTGCAAACTTCAGTGGAAGAAAATAAATTCCAAGCTGGGCGCAGTTTATTTGCAACCCTGCCGCACGCATTTCAGGGCCTGCAGTAGCGCGTAGTGTGCATGATGTTGAACCTGTTTGAGGGCCGTTTTCTTTACAGATTTATTGACTTTTCAGACAAATTTTTTCAGAAAAGACTTTCAAAAATGTCAGAACTTTCGTATATTAGTTTTCCAAAATTTTATATCTTTTTCCCCAGCTACGCATAAAATGCAATGCCTTCGCGGAAATGAAGTTCATTAAATGTTTTTTGTAAATAATTGTTTTGTTTACATTTCAACTTTTTTCAAAAAACAACAATTTCAATTGAAAAATCATCGTGTATTTCTTCGTGTCATTCATGCCGAATAACCTTTCATCATAATCATTTTCAGACATGGAAGTGCCTCGATCAGAACGTGTCGATGAAGTTGATATTTTCTTAGCTTCTCAAGGTGGCCAAATTCAACGCCCAAAAGGTCCCAGTTGTCGGCATCCAGCTCGTCAGAAGTGTACTGGTTGTTTGCCTTTAGATGTAAGTCTGCAAAACTTCCTAGCTCTTCAAATAAAACTGATTTTTATAGCCATTCGATGAGGAATATTTGAAAGAGAAAGACATCAAACATATGAGTTTCCATGCGCATGTTCGAAAACTTCTTGGTTCTCACGGGAAAGGCACTTCATTGAAGAAGCCATTAGACAATATCCGTTGCTCTTTGAAGCCCAATTGTCCCTCTCATCGACCGTATCCGAGAGGAATTTGCACTTTGCAAACCTCAAGTTGTCACTTCAATGCGTCAAAAACTCCGACACGTGGATAACATTCAAATTGAGAATCAAGAACTTGTGAATCAATTTTTGGATTACTGGCGTGTGTCAGGCCACCAACGAATTGGATATTTAATTGGGCAGTATCAACCGCACTCCGAAGTACCGCTTGGCATTAAGGTAGCGTTAAAATGAGATTGTTGAAACAAAATATGCTTTATTACAGGCCACCGTCGCAGCAATCTACGAGCCTCCGCAACACTGCCGTGAAGATGGAATCGAGTTTTTAGAGGATAAAAATGAGAAAGTTGTAGACAAGCTTCTTGAAATGCTTGGTTTACAACGTGTTGGATGGATATTCACCGATTGTTGGACAGCAAATCGAGCTGAGGGAACTGTACATTATACGAGACTTAAGGACTCTTATTTTCTGTCAGCAGAGGAATGTATCACAGCTGGAATGCTTCAAAACTCTCATCCAAATGTCACTGATTACTCGATGGATCGTCACTATGGATCCAAATTTGTGACGGTTGTTGCCTCCGGGGATGAATCAATGCACGTGAATTTCCATGGTTATCAAGTATCGAATCAATGTGCTGCCATGGTTGAAGCTGATATTCTTTGTCCTACTCTTTACACTCCAGAGTTAGCCTACGTCCGAGAAACGCCGACATCAGAAACACATTATATTACGGATGTACAGTATACGGAAAAGAATGAGTATGGAGCAGAAGTATTGAAGAATGGACGTCCACTTCCAGTTGAATATTTGTTGGTAGATGTGCCAGCTGGAATGCCAAAAGAGCCACATTACACTTTCCACGTTGCCAGTTCGAATAGCTCGAAAAATGTTAAATTCAATGTGGAGAATCAGCAGGCAATAGGGCAGATTCAAGGTGGCGCCAACCTCACACAGTACGCCGCCGAGTTTTCATCGAATCAATTCCTTGAATTAGCCACCAATTTTCATTTTTTGCTGTATCTGATGACCAACGAAATGGTTCAAATTTCGGATGAATGGGTGAAGCGTTTGTGTCAAGCTGTCACTTCCCAGGATAGAGGAGCAGCAATGGATTGGGCTGCGCAATGTGAAGATTGGCATCAGCTGATGGCAGTCGCTCATGCTAATGATCTAGGATCACAAAATGGTATTGTTTTAGATTGATAAGCTTCTTTCTTAATTCCTTAACAGTTTCAGATGTACCTGTCATCCCAAGAGGCGAGGATTATGCAGAAGGACATGGTGTTGGTAGTGGTGGCGGTGCCACATGGAACTGTAATCATTGTACATTCCAAAACGAAGCTGGAAGACAGGATTGTTCAATGTGCGGATTACCAGCTTCCGATTAATCTTCCCATAATTTATCGGCTGTAAATTTCTGAGCTTTTCTCTTGAAAACTGCTCTTTTTTCTGTAATTTTCGCCCTCTCCGCTTCTTTACTAGTATGTGTTCTCCACTGGTCATTTATTCTTGTAAAGCATCCTCTTAACATTTTCTTGTCAAATCCCGATCTCTCTCTCTCTCTTTTTTTTAAGTGTCTCCCCTTCTTTTCCCCGTTCATTTTCCTCGATGTTTTCTTCGCATTCTATAAAGTCTATCATTTTCTGAATAACCTGATTTCTCGCTTCCCACTAAATGTTTCATGATATGATCATGATAATCACTGAAACTGTGTGAAAACACAGTTTACTAGTGTTGCAGAGGAGTCTCAATTTTTGCGTAAAAGTGGGCGGAGACGGATGTTCTCGTCACCCTCCTTCTTTTTGTGTAGACTTGAACAGAAGCTGAAAAATCCAAAAAGAGAGGAATTGTAACTATATCTTTACTATTATTACTGGACAGTTCCGTATGTCTGTCTGTTTGACGCTGACCGTACAGCCCTTCCCACTGAATCAATTTCGGAAAAACTTAGAAAGATGGATGCAGAATTTTTCGGATATGATGAACGTCTTTTGAGATTTTTGTCCACCAGAGTCACGAAATGTGTTTTCAAGTTAAAACCATAATAATCGTTAAACTTTTCACAGTTTTTTCATTTCTGAAAACTTTCGTGCTTCCAGATGGTTAGACGTGCGAATCGCAAAATAAGTCTTACTGTATCTAGCCGGATTGTTTTAATTGTATAGGAGGTTTTAAGAAGAATAAGACTATCCTCTTATATTTCAAAAGAATTTTTATGGGAATAGGTCGGGTTATAATAGTTTATCTTGAGAAGGTTTGGGACTCTAGTCGGGAAGAATAGAACCAAGCTAAATAAATATGAAAATGAAAAAAGAATGGACCCAAAAAATAAAAGAATTGACCTGGGTAGAAGTTCTTATGAAAATAATGGACCCAAAATGCGAAATGAACAGACTGATGATCAAGATCAGTAGTGGTTCCTAAAGTTCATTTATTTGAAGGCTAAGGAATTTTCGAAGCGCTTAACCTGGACCAAAAGACTCATTCCAGAAGAATACCAAGGCTTGCTTTGAAATGCTTCTTTCTGTTCAATCAATCATTCTTCGCACTGTTTTATTTCCTGTTGGATAATACTTCGAAGCCGTCGTATCGCATCTTCGTTCCGTTTTGCGCGAGTACCAAATAATTTTATTGTTTTCCATTTTCCCACAGAAAAAAAAGACACGAATTGTACTGTAAATCTTCTATAGTTTTTCTTCAATTATTAGATTGTTCAACAACCCTTGTTGAAAAGTGTTTGCATGGATAGAATTCTGCTGGCGGGCCTAGCTGAAACAAGCAACTCGACGTCGTTCTTTGTCCCTTTTTATGAGCTCTGTTTCTTGCTCTTCTTGTAAATTAGGACTTCCTGGTACCACCTACAGTATCCCTACAGTAATCCGAACTTTCTGAAAATGTATATGAAGGATCTATGGATTTGCTAGTTGTTTTCCTTTTATACTTCTATTTGATTGTGCTAACAAACTCTTCATTCTGAGCAAACTTCAGTCACGGAACAGGGCGTCGGGAATAGAATTTAAATGCAGCAGTGGAAATGGGCGGGGCGTAGGTTTCATGCTCATGTATTTGAAGGTTCCCAGAGCTCCAATCAAAAATGTTTTTTAGAAACATGAACATGTGCATACCGCCGTGAAACGCTAAAAACGCGGGCTTTTAAATTGGATTAATTTTTAATCAAAATTCATTTCTCTTTTCCTCGTCCCAATGACGCCTACAGAAGAACAGCTTTTGATTTTGAGAAAGATACTAGAAATATCAGAATCGAATTGTCATGTGATTGACATCAAAAACGATGTACTCATTCCTCTATCCCATGATCAGGAAACACCAAAGGACAGGTGTGCAAGTTATATAAATCATTTACAATATATGTGAGTTTAAACTGCCCTTTTATTTGAGATATAAGAAGAAAATGCAGATTTCGTGGCATTAAAAATAATTTGTTCAATATGGATTTGAATATGATGGATAAGGTTAAAGTAGCAATTTGTGCTTCCATTGGAGTGCCAGATGAAGTTAAACAATAGTCAGTCATTAAAATTGAGTTTTCATGAGTTGATTTTATTTTTTTAGTTTTCCTATCAGCACAAAATATGATAATATCAACCGGATTATTGAAATTAAATGGAACTCTATAATCTTCACGGGAGAGCACATGAAAACATTGATGAACAAAAAACAAAAGAAGGCAAAAGAGAGGAAAACTTCACAAGTTGAATCTCAAAAGGAAGCCAGTGATAAAAAGAAAACAGTGGATTCTGTTAAGGATTTGGAAGTTAAATTAAATGTATTTGATAATGCAACTTCTTCGGATCTTGTCCAATCACCAAATTTATCAGCTTCAATTCAGTATCAAAAGAATGCCGAGGATAAAACAAAAACAATGGATTCTATTGAGAAATGTGAAGATAAATTAAATGTATTTGATAATGCAACTTCTTCGGATCTTGTCCAATCACCAAATTTATCAGCTTCAATTCAGTATCAAAAGAATGCCGAGGATAAAACAAAAACAATGGATTCTATTGAGAAATGTGAAGATAAATTAAATGTATTTGATAATGCAACTTCTTCGGATCTTGTCCAATCACCAAATTTATCAGCTTCAATTCAGTATCAAAAGAATGCCGAGGATAAAACAAAAACAATGGATTCTATTGAGAAATGTGAAGATAAATTAAATGTATTTGATAATGCAACTTCTTCGGATCTTGTCCAATCACCAAATTTATCAGCTTCAATTCAGTATCAAAAGAATGCCGAGGATAAAACAAAAACAATGGATTCTATTGAGAAATGTGAAGATAAATTAAATGTATTTGATAATGCAACTTCTTCGGATCTTGTCCAATCACCAAATTTATCAGCTTCAATTCAGTATCAAAAGAATGCCGAGGATAAAACACCACTGGAAATCATAGATCTGATTCTCAAGTCACAGAACCTTCTGCAAAAAATAAAATTACTGCGACAAATTCGGAGACTCTTCTCTGCTAATTGTGATTCCAAATTGATCCTGAAGGAGATGCAATGGCTTGACGAATTGATCAACCAATCGGATCCCAATCAGGTAAAATTTCAATTTCGGTAAACTTGAAACTATAGATTTTACAGACGATTGGTTTTGATCAAGTCAAACGATTTATGGAATCAATAATCGCGCTCGTTCGGGAATCGATCTCCGTGCCTTACGATGCCATTTCAGACTATTCCGACGGGATAAATGTTCTGACTCATGTTCAAGCGATTGTCACCGTTTCAAAAATCGACCTAGATCCTATTTCCACCCAAATGCTTCTTAAATGCCTTGAGCATTCGCAGCTAAATGTCGTAAGTTTAAGAAGGGAACACAATATTTGTTTATTTATATTAATACAGCACGTGGATACAAAGAGATTGGCTTTTCACTTGAGGCAATTTTTAAGAAGAATCTGAAGGCTGGACGGTATTACTTGTTTTTTCATCTCTAATTTTTTTAATTTAATGGTTCAATGAATTTTATTAGCTATTTTATTCTACCTTAAAAACATGAAACAAAGTAAAAAAAAATTAATCACGAACTCCATTTAACAGAATCTTCTATTTGAGTGCTTCGTAACGATCAGCAGCTGGAATTCTCACTGCCACAATATCAGTGGACTTTCGCGTACTCATCCAGGGTAAAGCCACTTTTGAAACGATTCGAAGTTTGCCGCCGAGTCGTAGGTCTAAAGGAAGCTCTGGAGACGTTTCTTCTACTGGTTCGACTGGCTTTTGCGATGAGAAGGATGCTGACGGGCCACATAGTTGGGAGAAATCAACGGCGTGGAATTCTTGGAGAAGACTCTGCGAAGATAGAAATAATTGTTAATCTTTTGTGTGTTCACTTACGGGATCAAAGCTTTTGAATCGTTCGAATTGCGGTGTCTTTCGTTTTCTCGGGGAAGTTTTCTTTGTGGGTGTCCCTTGAGGCTCTGTGAATCTGCAGAAACATTTACATGAATATTAATAACACATTCTGTTTAATACTTTGGAATATTCGCTCCAAATGGGTCTTGTGCATCTTCTGTATCTTCTGAGAATGTCACCTGATTGCGTCGCTTTTTCGCAGGGGAAGAGATCTACAAGAGCATTCTGATTATATGTTTAAAATCTTTTCAACTCACTTTAAACGGATTCAAAGGCACCGGACAGCTTTCTGTGGTGTTTTCAGCATTGAGACTTTCAAAATTAATGGAACTTTGGCTATGATTGAGGAGATTTCTGCTGCTTGACTTCCGCTTCAAATGCTTCTTGATACGCTCTTTAGGGTCGTAAGGATGTTCGCTCATAATAATGTGTGATAATATTGATTAATATTCAATAGCTGGCTTCTGAAATACTGAAAAATTTTATAAATTTGACAGGGAGACATCGAAAGTCTTTTAAATTGAGCTTCTCGAGGGTGCTTGCTTTTAGAACTGCTGCAAAATAGAACCCTTGTGAGGCGGAGCGCGTTTGTTTCTACTGCGTTTTCTGAAGCCCGAAAAATTTTTTATAGAAAATGAATGCTCCGAAACGCTAGACAAGTTCCTCAGTTTCATTTTAAGTGGTAACTCGGCATAAAAAATTCCAGAACTAAGCCTAGAAGAGCCTCCGAAAACAAACGCACTCCGCCGCACTGGAGTTCTATTTTGTAGCAGTTTTATTTTGTAACACTTCTATTTCGTAGCAGTTATATTGCGTGCAGTTCCATTTGGTAGCACTTCTATTTTGTACAGTTCTATGGCTCAGATGGAAAACCAATTGTTAGCTCTCTAGCCCGAGTATTTTAATCTGTGTGCTGCAAATCACATTCTACCACGACAGACAATGAATCTCATGAGATCATGCTTTTTTTTCTTACTCACCTTCGATCTTCTTCTCTTCCACCGTCCGGCCATCTTGCTTTTTCTGCATCTGCCGAAACAAATATTTAGATGGAAATTCCTCTTTAGCACACATAAAACACTTACTCGTAAATTCAACTTCTAATGATGAGACAAATAAAAGGAAAGCACCGTGCTTTTATTACGTGAACAGCAACCTCAATATCATTGATAGCATTACAGATTTCAGAGAAATAGTCATCTGATATTGTACTCGATGGTTTTTCTTCTTTTTCATCATCCGATAACTCTTTTCCCGTTGTGTTCGCATAAAAGATTCATCAGAGGACCTTCCGCAACAGTTTTCTTCACTCGAAAGTCACGATAAGAGGACGAATGAGTCAAAAGGTATTCACATTCAGTATTTCGAATTGAAGATTATCTCTATCTTCTTCTTTCATTCTACTACAAGCTATTATCGTCTTGAGAAAGCAATAGAAATTTCTAATCGCAATTCGATGGCAGGTTTTCTGTTAGTCGTTGTCATAAGCGATATTTGAGCGAGACGCCGACAAGCACAAAGCTTTGTTCTGAAAGAATGAAAAAACAGAAATACATTATTAATCTTATTATCAACCTACTTTTCACCTTTTCACATTATTTTACTTTTATAACAGTTGTATAAATTGCCACTCCACTTTTACTTTGCGTTTAGGTATTGTTAACAAACAACGTTTAGCATCGAGTTCTCGAACCGAATTGTTTGTCCTGAAAAGTGAAAAATATTAGTTTTTACGGATAAATATCACTTACAAGTGTCTATCGTTACTTCCAGCTCGGGTACACAATTCGTCCACTATGAATCGTCTATCCAACTGTCTTCTCTTTACTTGTGGCTGTTGACTTATTCGCCTTACAGCGATTAAGTCGCGTTTACGCGGTGCTCTAGTCTTTGTGGGGCTTTTTTTCAATTTTTCGCATTAAAAAAGTGTTTAAATATTTTAAAATACTTTTAACAGTTTTTAAAAGCACAAAATTTAAGAAGAAACGGAAAAGTTTGCACGAAAACAGAACTGTAAACTGTAAACAGTGAGAGCGTTCTCTCATAGCTCGTCATGGCATCTAGACATTTTGAGGTGAAATTCAATTCCTCAGCATTTAGTTATCCAACACAGATAAATGGAGTCAAAACGTCGATACCATCAAGACGAAAGCCGGGCAAAGTAAATACGAAACGACCAAGAGATTGGACAGAACGCTTTCGGACATCTGGAAGCGAAATATTGTTTTGATCGTGTCGTTTCAAACTGAACACTCACTTATAAGTTCAACTTCCAATGATGAGACAAATGCACCACAAGAGCTATGCTCCTACATGAACAGAAACCTCGATATCGTTGATAGCTTTACAGATTTCAGAGAAATAGTCATCTGATATTGTACTCGATGATTTTCCTCCTTCTTTATCATCCAATGCCTCTTCTACTATTGTGTTCGCATAATAGATTCATCAGAAGACCTTCCGCAACAGATTTCCTCACTCGAAAGTCACGATCAGAGGACGAACAAGTCAAATGGTGTTCCCATTCAGCTTGTTTTTCTTTTCCTTCTACTACAAGCTTTTGAAGCCTTGAGAAGCCAATAAAATATTCTAATTAGAATTTAAATACAGAGATTCTGTTAGCCATTGGCGGAAGCGATGTTTGAGCGAGACGTCGACAAGCACGAACCCTTACTCTGAAAGAAAAAACAGCAAAATATTGTTAATTTTAATATCAACTTACTTTTCACCTTTTCGCAGTATTTTTCGTTTAGAACAATTGTATAGATCACTACTCAGTAAAGAACAACACATGTAAATGGAGTCAAAGCGTCGAAAGAATCAAGATGAAAGCCGGGAAAGTACATGCAAGACGGCAGAGAGAGTAGACAGAGCGCTTTCGACATAACTCGATTAGAAAATGAACACTTGCTCATAAATTCAACTTCCGATTCAAATTCAGTAATGACACATACGGGTAATCAACTGTTTCGTATTAATCACCACCAAGCAGAGCTGTTTTTGACACAGAGCCAGCTTTCAATGGAACTTCTCTTCAACAGAAAATGCTCCCTAAACAAATGAATCGTAAAGTGAAATAGCAGCAGTATCATGTCATTTTGCCATTCCAAATGCCATCTTCGGCACTCATTTCAACGCAATTAGTACATGTGAATTGAGAGCGTTCTCTCATAGCTCGTCTCTTTTCTGGAGTAGCATCGTATAGACATTTTGTGGTTACATTCAGTTTCTCAGCATCCAACACACATAAATGGAGTCAAATCGTCGATAGCATCAAGACGAAAGTACATGCAAGGCGGCCAAGAGAGTAGACAGCCGCTTTCGGACATCTGAAAGTGAAATAATGTTATAATCATATCCTTTAAAACAGAACACTCACTCATAGATTCAACTCCCAACAATGAGACAAATGCACGACAAGCGCCGTACTTCTACATGAACAGCAACCTCAATATCGTGGATAGCATCACAGATTTCAGAGAAATCGACGAATTCTCTTCTTTTTTATCATCCAATAACTAATATCGAGTTGTGTTGGCATTTTAGATTTACCAGAAGACCCTCCGCAACAGATTTTTTCACTCGAAAGTCACGACCACAGGAAGAATGAGTCAAAAGGTCTTCTCTTTCTACTACAAGCTGTGGTAGAATTGAGAAACCAATAGAAATATCTAATCGCAATTCAAGGGCAGGTTTTCTGTTAGTCGTTGTCGAAAGCGATGTTTGATCGAGACGCCGATGAGCAAAATGCTTTATTCTGAAAGAAACAGCAATGCAATATTAATTTTATTATCAACCTACTTTTCCCACATATTTACTGCTTTTCTTTCTTTTAGAATAATTGTATAAATTACTACTCCACTTTTACTTCTCTTTTAGGTATTGTTAACAAACAACGTTTAGTATCGAGTTCTCGAACCGAATTGTTTGTCCTGAAAAGTGAAAAATATTAGTTTTTACAGATAAATATCACTTACAATTGTCTATCGTCACTTCCAACTCGAGTACACAATTCGCTCACTACGAATCGTCTATCCAACTGTCTTCTCTTTACCTACGGCTGTTGACTTATTCGCTTTACAGCGATTAGGTCGCGTTTACGCGGTGCTCTTGTCTTTATAGGGCTTTTTTCAAATTTTTGCATTAAAAAATGTTTAAAAATTTTAAAATACATTTAACAGTTTTTAAAAGAACAAAGTTGAAGAAGAAAGGAAACAATTTGCACGAAAACAAAACTGTAAACATGTCCAGGCTCCGCCAGCCAATCAGAAGCTTTTCTACGGTACCTTCGTTGTCCGAGAGGAGTACACGGTGGGATTTTCCTCGTCCACGGCCCTCTCACCCGTGATTTTAGCTTCTCGAGGCGAATTAATGAAACAATGAAAGGAGAATTTGACCAAAGAAGAGATTTTTTGAAATTCCAAAATAAATAAAAATGAAATAAATCTGCTGCATCAGATTAAATTGATTTACAGGCTGGAATAGAAAAATCTTGCTGCCAGACGGCAGGCAAGCAACATGCTAAAATGACGGTCCAAGCGGGAGAGTCAGTATGTGGGAGGAGGAATAAGTAAGAAAGAGAAGAAAGGAGAAAGAGATTCTGTACGAGTCATACAATTTGAAGGGAAAGATTGAGAATGGGAAGAAAAGTTAAGAAAAGGTGGAAGATATACAGAATATCATGTGTATTAGGTTGGCCGGAAAGAAATGCGCGCTGAGCTTTTTTTCGAATCTATATATCTCGGCCACAATTAAAGATACACAAAAGTGGTTACCGTAAAAACTGAATTAATAGTGCATGCACCACTATTTTTCAACCTCTTCCTCCGGAGTGCACCACTATTTGAGGGGCACTACTACTAGAGGGGCACCATTATTTTTCGAGCACTTTTTCCTCTAGATTTTGAGATGTTTTGATCTGATTTTCTTGACGATTTTTATGAAAAATGGCGGAAATAACATCGAAAATGTATTCTGTTCTCTAGTTTTCAACAACTTTTTTACAAGTTTAGGACAGTTTTCAGTCTAATGTTTGTGAATTTTTAGCCAGCAAGTCGAAAATTTGAAAAATATCATTTCCATAATGGAGCACCACTATTGAAGGGGCACTATTAATTGAGGGGCATCACTATTTTTCAACGTCTTCCTCCGGAGGGCACCACTATTTGAGGGGCACTACTACTAAAGGGGCACTACTAATACAGTTTTTACGGTAATTGATAAAATGTGCAAAATTTCATGATCAACATTTTGTTAGTTGACTACTTTTTTATATCCCTCACTCTAGCTAAGATATGCAAATTCGCGTAATTGTTCAGCGCGCATTTCGATCGGGCCAGCCTACTACTAAACGCATGAAAACCAACTGAAATTCCGGAATTTAATATTGTCCATAATAGACACCTATGCATCTGAAAATCAAACCCAACCAAGAAACGAAAACACGGTTTTCAAAAGCTATAACCATTTATTTCATGACACTCATAAATGTATATAGAGTGGGCTTCGAATGTGTTTCGTCAAATCTATCTTTCTCCCAGTAGTCGCTTTCTTCTAAAATGAACTTCAAGAAACTGATTGATAGAACTCTTACCTGCTGATCCTCAGCTTTCAGGTTTCTGAAGTTGTACTATGTATTACAATGCTACCCCTAATCAGAGCTGTACAAATCAGAACTGGTCGGATAAGAACTAGACGAATCAGCACTGACCCTAATAATCATTCGAACCATTTTTCCTTTCTAGTGATGTAAATGAGGAAAAATGGTTCAAATGAAAAATTCTAGTGATGTAAATGAGGAAAAATGGTTCAAATAAAAAATTCTAGTGATGGAAATTAGGAAAAATGGTTCAAATTAAAAATCCTAGTGTTGTTTATCTATTAAAGAGGGCACCACTGTTTCCCAGTATTTTCACAAGAAGGTTGGTTATAGTCTAAATACACACTTATGGGATCGAAAACCCGCATTAGCTGTTCATTATCACATTTGAATCGATCAGTCCGTTTAGCAGCAGATTGGAGGTGTTGTTTGGAAGTATCTTATAAAACACATTTTGGTGTCTATTTTCAGATAAACTAGATTAACTCTTCTGCCATCAGTCCGTCAATCATCACCTCTTCTGAAGTGAGCTTCAAGGAAAAAAGTCATTTTAAATCATTTTCATGAATACAAACTAGCCAATTTTTGTGCTGCATTTAAGGATGATGTTATATCACATTGGACAGTTCATCGTCTGTTCAAGCGTTTCAAGGCTGGAGACATTTCGCTTGATGATCAATCTCGTTGTGGTAGTCCATCTAAAGCGGATGATGCAGCTCTTGTTAAAGCTCTTTTGGGCCTAAACCAAGCCGAATATAAGTACGCGAAACGTAAAAGAGATGTCAACTCCTCACTATTTGGAGAGTTGTGGCCAGCAGGGTGAATGTGTCCTAGTCTTTGCTGCTCCGGCCTGCCTCACAGAAAAGATTTGTTACGGCAACTTGTAACTGGCGATGAAAGCTGGGTTCTGTACGTAAATAATACAAGTAAAAAATCCTGGTTAGCGCGTGGAGAACCACTCCCAAAGGAGTCGAAACCAGTTCTTGGTGAATGATTCAAAGAAAAATCCAAATAACAAGTTTCGAACGGCGACAAGAACTTCATGTCATAATTGAAATCTTCCAGAGCTTCCGTGATTCCAGAAGATTCTAAACAATTCGATACAAATGTTTGAAAGGAGCTTCTCTTTCTCTCTTTTAATAATCAACGTTAAAGTTTTGAAGTAAACTAATCTGCAAGAAAGATTATCAGATTCTCTACACTTTCAGATTACAATACGTTATTAATTTTTACATATTTATCTGGAAACAATACAAAAGAGTTCTATTAATTAAGAGAACTACTCCAACCACCAGGAGAATGCCTCAGCACAAGTGTCATCTGGATTCATCTGAATCGATCCGAAAGTCTGAAACCATTCTATTTGCTTCACAAGTCTCTGCAGCAAACTACCTTGTAGTAATGAACGAGCTGGTTGAGCGAGTAGTGTCTGCGGACAATCGGATAACCACAGTCAACCGAGTAGTATAGATCTCCCCTGGATTCAGAAACGCGTACCGGATAATGACGATGTTTTTTTGTTGTGGTGTAGTAGACAAGCATCAAGGGAAGACCCGGAGTCAAATGATCAATACAACTACCAGCTTCGAACTGATGGTAGAGAGCGAACTCTCCGCAAGTTGCCACCTGACATTCAGCATCCTTGGCTGACATCAAGCCAATGTAGGAACCAATTGAGGATCCTCCGGTGGCTGGCACGGTGCATGCTGGTGGATTGGCGGTCAAAGACATATCGTGGCTTCGATTGGAGTACTTCTTTGCAGGAAAAGTGCTACACTGATTTATTCTGCGGTTTCCCTTGACTATTTATACGGATTTCTTTTGTAAAAGAATCAACCGACAATTAGCAGAAAAGTCGAAAAAAGTTGAAAAATGTATGTGTGAGAATATGAGATCGTCTCCGTACTAGTATAATCTATTACTCCAAAAACACGGCATGCCGCTATAATAAAAGTTTGGCTCTTTACGGCTTAACTGGTCTCAAAAATAAGGCTGGTCCCAGAAAAAAAAGACTGGTAAATCCGCGGATAGGTGTTTTGGCAAACTTTTGACTAGCGGAAAGTTCTTACCTAAGAGGGGTCTAACTTTTGGCACTACACTCATTTAAAACCCCGGGAGGCATTTCGGAAGCATTACAAGTAAGTCTTCCAATGAATGAATTTTAGGTATTGCCGGTTTTTATTACACGCCCATTCCTTTTCAACTCAAATCCATTCTATTTGACAAGAGCCGAAGCTTCGATATATCAGGAGTCATTCGATAGATCAGGAGGAGACAATTAGTAGTAATGTAAAAGATAAAAAATGGTTCAAATGAAAAATTCTAGTGATGTGAATGAGGAAAAATGGTTCAAATGAAAAATTCTAGTGATGTAAAAGATAAAAAATGGTTCAAATGAAAAATTCTAGTGATGTAAAAGATATCAAAGAATAGGCTACAGCTTGGGAGGCTCTTTGCTTGCCCAGGGAACACTGTCATTTGAACTTTAGTTTCCTTAAAATATTGAATGAGAGCTTTCAATATTTTAACAACTTACCGTAGCCCTACAGAATGTAGAAAGAAACAAGAGGAAGAGAGGAAGCCACGTCTTCTGAAAATGGAATGTGCCCAACTCGAAAGGACTCAGCTTCAACTATTTTAATGTTTCACCATGGAAACTTTTTACGACTGGCCCGTTACTATGGCTTCGAGCTCAAATTCCTTTTTTATCTACTGTAAATGGTTGTCTTGGTTCTATTTAGATGTAGCGGTTTATATATTTATTCTTGTTAGAAAGATGCATTGTCATTCTCTGCACAAGATAAGGAACCGACCAAGTATGGTCGGTAGCAGAGGTTATATACAGAATCGTTATCATAGAGTTCCGGGAGCTGGTCATTACATGGAAAATGCTAGAAACTGTTTGACGTCATGAGAACAAAAGCTACATGACTACTGAGGTATGACACTACCATAAAAAATCTGAATTCTTCAAAGCATTGTTTTGAGGCACCCGAGGCAGGTAGGGGGGTTTATTAAAGAGTACTAGGGTGTTGCTTTTTGAATTTCAAAAAAAAAAATAAAATTTATTAAATAAGTACAGGAGAATTCGAGAAAGTTGCAAAACGTGATTAATTAAAATTGAAGGTGTATTTTTAAATCAGCGAATTTTTCTTGGTTTCCTCTCCGTCCACCCGAATCCAGTCCAAAAGAACGCCTTCCTTTTGATCGAGCCATCTGAAATAGAAACATTTGGCGGCGAAGAAACTAGCTGTTCTTATCACACTAACCGTAAAAAATAAATGAAAGAAAGAGATTGAAGTTTCTCTTCAATCCCTGTGTGCCATCGGAGCTTCAATAACTACGCTATGTCTATCAACTTAAACAAATTCCAGAAGAAAAATTGATCCGAATAGAGTATAAGCTTCCATAATAATCCATTCTAAATTGAGTTCTGCTTAATAAAGTGAAAAGTCGAAATCCTTCTGCATTTGCTACTTCCAACTGTTTCACGATTTCTGAAAAAATACTTGGGGAGGCGAAGTATTTACTGTTCTCCTGTACTCACCGCTAAAAAATTAAAAAGATATTTTCCAATTGAAGTCGTATGCAGCTCCAGGAGTGGAAGACGCCAACGATAAAAGCAAAGAAAAGGATTGCCGAATCTGCTCCTTCCAGAAAAATCTGAAAATATGAGCGGTCTATGGAAAAACGTGGAATGTCAGGGAATTCGGTTTCTGGGGGTGCCACGTGACTTGCGTTTTAGCCGTGAAATAGCTCGTAGTTTCTCAGAAACTAAACACGTGGATTTTTCGCTGTTTTGGATCAAGAGTCTGAAAATGCGCTTCAATCGCAATTTCAAAAACATTGTAAGAAACCAAGAAATGTAGACACTTTCTCTTCTGATAGTGAGCTCCTCGATTCTACTCCCTATTTTAAGAAATGCCACTGAAGCTCTTCCCTGAGTACAGAAGATTTCCCTGAACGAAAATAATACCTGAAATTGGCTAAAATTCCCTGAATTGTCATCAGACAAGACTCAGTATTAACAGGAGCCATTTCTGCGTCGATTCTTCATTATACTTTCGGTTCTTCCTTAAAAAATTTCGAGAAAAAAAGCCAAAATGAGGTCGGTTGGCTCAAGTGGTCCTTCTGATCTGTAGCATAAGCTTTTATTCTCCGCTTCCAGTCAAATCCAACCTTCGCTATCAATCATATTTCAATAATTCCATCTGGAAAAAGAAAAAATTCGGCGGCGAAGAAACTAGCTGCTCTCATCCCACTAACCGCTCAAAAACAACGAAAAAAGCTCCAGGAGCACCTCGAAATTAGCCAAATAATCCAATTGAATGACATCCAAAGCAGAAACGAAGAAGATTCGAGAATTTCCAAATCTGATTCATCTCGAAGAGTTCGAAAACATGGGCGGTCTATTAGACAACGTGGAATGTCATGGGGTTAGGTTTCTGGGGGTGACACGTGATTTTGGGTTTTTCCCGTGAATTATTTTGTAGTTGTTTTTAAACATAGAAAGCATGTGACAAACAAAAAGCCACGTCACTAGTGTGCGTTTTGACGTGACGGTGTCTACGAACATTGCACCAAACTTCGCTAACAAACGTGGAAATCTGGCTTTGGTGTCGAGAACTTGCAGGCTTTTTTAGATGATTTTTGGGAAAAAAAATTATAGATGGGTAACTGAGGAAATCTGTTGAAAAATGGCTGTTTTGCCACTTATGAATAATAACAAGAATCAAGAAAAATTATCATTTTAAAGTTCATTAAACACAAGTGAAATTCTAATCCTTGATTCTTTCCCAATACTTGAGCTATTCGGAGAAAGAGAGGGATTTCAGAAGCAGCTTGACCAACCAATCCGAATCCATTTTGCTCAATTCGCTTTCTTTTTGTTCATATAGAAGAATTGATTGCATCTCTGTGGCATTCTTCATCTCCGCAATAACCTTATTCATCAGTTTCTTCAATTTGTAATTTTTTGCATAGGTGAACATGATTACGAGTGGCTCCTCAGAATTCTTTAGAAGGAAATCTTCGCATCTTCGCAACGCCGTCTCTGATCCATACTTTTTTGCAAGCCGAAGAATGTCTTCCACCGAGTCATCTGGAAACAAGTCTTGTTGTCAGAATCATCGGAAATTCGGAATGTTTTTTACCATCCACACTGGATACTCCATGAATTAACTCCATGAAGTACTGAAAAGCATGGTAATTGTATTCATCAAGCTTTATCTCTGGATTGTTGGATTCGTCATGATTTCCAAGGAAAAGAGCTTCAAAGTGTGTGCAGTGGGAAGCGAGAGACTGAAAAATGATGCTGATTTGCAGTATGTCTGACTGCCTTACCAATTTGGAGACATGAAATTTCTTCTCAATTACATCCAAAATAACATCGGAGAACTTCTTTGACTTCTCTCCAAAATCTCTCGAAAAAGGTTTGAATTTTTTTATGTAATCAACTTCCACGTGGCATTTGAGGTGCAATTTCCCGTCGATGCAATGTCTTTTAAGCGCATATTCTTCAACGAATCCGTAAATCATCCCACAATCACTTTTGTAGGCTTCGGCTACAAAATCGTCATCTTTGGCTATAATTGTTTGATCTGCGCGCCTAAGTTTCACAACCGCGTCCACTTTACGAAAGCCATTTTCTTTGAGATTCGGACATTGGAGCCAGACAGAAAGAAGGTTTTCTTTATATCGATAAAAATACAAACGCCTGAAATAAAATTGATTCATAATACCAAAATTTCCTGAAATACCAGTCAATTCCAAAGTGATTATGAATGTCTCCGTTAGTTGATCCGTCCGCCTCGAAATCATCAAATGTTTGTTTCAACACAAAAGACATCTTTGAAACTTCGAAACCCGAGTCTTGGTTCACAGAAGAATTGTCGACTGATTCCACGTCTGCAATTTCTGAAAAGGAAAAGCAGAAATTGTTTTTGGTCTGATTTTCTCTCTTTCTCACCTCCATCATGCTCGTTCCCAGACGCCTCGGCACGTTTCGCCACATTTTCCAACTTAGCTTTGACATCCTTCTCTCGCTCTCTGATAGATTCCCTTTCATTATCTTCTGTCTCATAATCATATTTGAACTCTGCAATAGAAAAAATTGTACATTTTTGAAATTAACCTGAGTCCCAAATTATCGAAAAAAACTTACTTTTTGTCTTCTTGTCCGATTGAGTTGGAACGTCTTCTGGTGCGACGGATTCCTGCTTCTTCTTATCATTTCCCTTCTCTTTACCCTTCTCTTTATGTTTGCTATCACCTTCGTCGTCTTTTTTGTTTCTTTTCCACTTTTTTTCTTTTTTTGTATCATTCTCGGTATTCTTTGTCTCCATTTCATCCTCCTCAATCGTCTTTCTTTTACTCTCTTTCATTCCTTCACCTTCCTTATTCTTCTGATTCTTCTTATCTTTCTTTGCCTCTTCCACTTCCACTATCATCTTTTTTTCGCTCTTCTTATTCTTCTTATCACCATTCTTTTCATATTCACTATCCTCTCTTATCTCCTTCAAACATTTCGAAACCATCGATTTCAGATCTTCCTCCTCCTTCATCATCATCCATTTTACTTCTTCCTTTTTCACCGATTTATCGCCAGGCTGAGTAGTTATTGTATCTTCTGGTGAGTTTTCAGTATGAGAACAATAATTTTTGGAGCACGATTGAGAACAACCCATTGATAAACAGTTGATGAAAGCTATTGAAATAGCACAGAATGATCTCGCTTCATTTTTTTTTCGACAGAGTATTCATAACACCTCCACGTGAAACTAGAATACCGTAAAAACTGTATTAGTAGTGCCCCTTTAGTAGTAGTGCCCCTCAAATAGTGGTGCCCTCCGGAGGAAGACGTTGAAAAATAGTGATGCCCCTCAATTAATAGTGCCCCTTCAATAGTGGTGCTCCATTATGGAAATGATATTTTTCAAATTTTCGACTTGCTGGCTAAAAATTCACAAACATTAGACTGAAAACTGTCCTAAACTTGTAAAAAAGTTGTTGAAAACTAGAGAACAGAATACATTTTCGATGTTATTTCCGCCATTTTTCATAAAAATCGTCAAGAAAATCAGATCAAAACATCTCAAAATCTAGAGGAAAAAGTGCTCGAAAAATAATGGTGCCCCTCTAGTAGTAGTGCCCCTCAAATAGTGGTGCACTCCGGAGGAAGAGGTTGAAAAATAGTGGTGCATGCACTATTAATTCAGTTTTTACGGTATGTCACGGGACAATCAAGATTTTTTTCTCAAAAAATTACAAAACATTTTGTGTGCTTTCCACCCTGATTCTTTCTCTTATTCCAATTCCAAGTATTCCAAAAATTTATTCATGATGAAAAGTATTCTAAAATATCACTGTCAAAGTGCATGGAATTGGAGCAGACACAAAAATTATATCAGCTATTATCCTCAAATATGAAAGTTTGGCTGAAATGACAAAGATTTTGTCTGTGAATCCTTTAATTTACCTTTTTTTTCTTATATTTTAATTAAAAAAAAAACCAATTACAATAATCATGAGACTACACAACACGAAATGCACCCAAATCCATTGTAGTTCTTTTTTCATCTGCCATAAAATCTCTGTGCCTTTCGGAGCATTTTGAAAGGCCCTCGTTTATTAGAGAGCACTCGGGTGTTTAGTTTTGTGAATTATCAATTTCAAATATAGATTTAGAAAAAAATCAAATTTATTAAAAAAAAACAGAAGAGTCCGAAAAATTCCTGCTAGAAAGGGCCATTCTGATCCACAAAACCTTTCTTCTTTTTCAGCCAAAACAAAGTCTTGACGGTGTCTTTATTTCGGAAAATACATCTGAAATCAAAATATTTGGCGGCGAAGAACTATCTGTTCTTATCCCACTAACAGCCAAAAAGAAATGAAAGAAGCGATTGGAGATTTCTCTTCCAACTTCATCGACCATCGAAATTAGTATAACTTCTAAAATTGTATTGATATGGGCGAATTCCAGAATAAAAGATGATCCGAATTTGAATTTTAAAAATCGCAGTGATGTAAATGAGGAAAAATGGTTCGAATAAAAAATTCTAGTGATGTAAATGAGAAAAAATGGTTCAAATGAAAAATTCTAGTGATGTAAATGAGGAAAAATGGTTCAAATGAAAAATTCTAGTGATGTAAATGAGGAAAAAGGGTTCAAATGAAAAATTCTAGTGATAAAAATGAGGAAAAACGGTTCAAATGAAAAATTCTAGTGATGTAAATGAGAAAAAATGGTTCAAATGAAAAATTCTAGTGATGTAAAAGAGAAAAAATGGTTCAAATGAAAAATTCTAGTGATGTAAATGAGAAAAAATGGTTCAAATGAAAAATTCTAGTGATGTAAATGAGAAAAAATGGTTCAAATGAAAAATTCTAGTGATGTAAATGAGAAAAAATGGTTCAAATGAAAAATTCTAGTGATGTAAATGAGAAAAAAGGGTTCAAATGAAAAATTCTGGTGATGTAAATGAGAAAAAAGGGTTCAAATGAAAAATTCTAGTGATGTAAATGAGAAAAAATGGTTCAAATGAAAAATTCTAGTGATGTAAATGAGAAAAAAGGGTTCAAATGAAAAATTCTAGTGATGTAAATGAGAAAAAAGGGTTCAAATGAAAAATTCTAGTGATGTTAATGAGAAAAAAGGGTTCAAATGAAAAATTCTAGTGATGTAAATGAGAAAAAATGGTTCGAATGAAAAATTCTAGTGATGTAAATGAGAAAAAAGGGTTCAAATGAAAAATTCTAGTGATGTAAATGAGAAAAAATGGTTCAAATGAAAAATTCTAGCGATGTAAATGAGAAAAAATGGTTCGAATGAAAAATTCTAGTGATGTAAATGAGAAAAAATGGTTCAAATGAAAAATTCTAGTGATGTAAATGAGAAAAAATGGTTCGAATGAAAAATTCTAGTGATGTAAATGAGAAAAAATGGTTCAAATGAAAAATTCTAGTGATGTAAATGAGAAAAAATGGTTCAAATGAAAAATTCTAGTGATGTAAATGAGAAAAAATGGTTCGAATGAAAAATTCTAGTGATGTAAATGAGAAAAAATGGTTCGAATGAAAAATTCTAGTGATGTAAATGAGAAAAAATGGTTCGAATGAAAAATTCTAGTGATGTAAATGAGGAAAAAGGGTTCAAATGAAAAATTCTAGTGATAAAAATGAGGAAAAACGGTTCAAATGAAAAATTCTAGTGATGTAAATGAGAAAAAATGGTTCAAATGAAAAATTCTAGTGATGTAAATGAGAAAAAAGGGTTCAAATGAAAAATTCTAGTGATGTTAATGAGAAAAAATGGTTCAAATGAAAAATTCTAGTGATGTAAATGAGAAAAAATGGTTCGAATGAAAAATTCTAGTGATGTAAATGAGGAAAAATGGTTCGAATGAAAAATTCTAGTGATGTAAATGAGAAAAAATGGTTCGAATGAAAAATTCTAGTGATGTAAATGAGAAAAAAGGGTTCAAATGAAAAATTCTAGTGATGTAAATGAGAAAAAATGGTTCAAATGAAAAATTCTAGTGATGTAAATGAGAAAAAAGGGTTCAAATGAAAAATTCTAGTGATGTAAATGAGAAAAAATGGTTCGAATGAAAAATTCTAGTGATGTAAATGAGAAAAAATGGTTCGAATGAAAAATTCTAGTGATGTAAATGAGAAAAAATGGTTCAAATGAAAAATTCTAGTGATGTAAATGAGAAAAAATGGTTCAAATGAAAAATTCTAGTGATGTAAATGAGGAAAAATGGTTCAAATGAAAAATTCTAGTGATGTAAATGAGAAAAAATGGTTCAAATGAAAAATTCTAGTGATGTAAATGAGAAAAAATGGTTCAAATGAAAAATTCTAGTGATGTAAATGAGAAAAAAGGGTTCAAATGAAAAATTCTAGTGATGTAAATGAGAAAAAAGGGTTCAAATGAAAAATTCTAGTGATGTTAATGAGAAAAAAGGGTTCAAATGAAAAATTCTAGTGATGTAAATGAGAAAAAATGGTTCAAATGAAAAATTCTAGTGATGTAAATGAGGAAAAATGGTTCAAATGAAAAATTCTAGTGATGTAAATGAGGAAAAAGGGTTCAAATGAAAAATTCTAGTGATAAAAATGAGGAAAAAACGGTTCAAATGAAAAATTCTAGTGATGTAAATGAGAAAAAATGGTTCAAATGAAAAATTCTAGTGATGTAAAAGAGAAAAAATGGTTCAAATGAAAAATTCTAGTGATGTAAATGAGAAAAAATGGTTCAAATGAAAAATTCTAGTGATGTAAATGAGAAAAAATGGTTCAAATGAAAAATTCTAGTGATGTAAATGAGAAAAAATGGTTCAAATGAAAAATTCTAGTGATGTAAATGAGAAAAAATGGTTCAAATGAAAAATTCTAGTGATGTAAATGAGAAAAAAGGGTTCAAATGAAAAATTCTAGTGATGTTAATGAGAAAAAATGGTTCAAATGAAAAATTCTAGTGATGTAAATGAGAAAAAATGGTTCGAATGAAAAATTCTAGTGATGTAAATGAGGAAAAATGGTTCGAATGAAAAATTCTAGTGATGTAAATGAGAAAAAATGGTTCGAATGAAAAATTCTAGTGATGTAAATGAGAAAAAAGGGTTCAAATGAAAAATTCTAGTGATGTAAATGAGAAAAAATGGTTCAAATGAAAAATTCTAGTGATGTAAATGAGAAAAAAGGGTTCAAATGAAAAATTCTAGTGATGTAAATGAGAAAAAATGGTTCGAATGAATAATTCTAGTGATGTAAATGAGAAAAAATGGTTCGAATGAAAAATTCTAGTGATGTAAATGAGAAAAAATGGTTCAAATGAAAAATTCTAGTGATGTAAATGAGAAAAAATGGTTCAAATGAAAAATTCTAGTGATGTAAATGAGGAAAAATGGTTCAAATGAAAAATTCTAGTGATGTAAATGAGAAAAAATGGTTCAAATGAAAAATTCTAGTGATGTAAATGAGAAAAAATGGTTCAAATGAAAAATTCTAGTGATGTAAATGAGAAAAAAGGGTTCAAATGAAAAATTCTAGTGATGTAAATGAGAAAAAATGGTTCGAATGAAAAATTCTAGTGATGTAAATGAGAAAAAATGGTTCGAATGAAAAATTCTAGTGATGTAAATGAGGAAAAAGGGTTCAAATGAAAAATTCTAGTGATAAAAATGAGGAAAAACGGTTCAAATGAAAAATTCTAGTGATGTAAATGAGAAAAAATGGTTCAAATGAAAAATTCTAGTGATGTAAATGAGAAAAAAGGGTTCAAATGAAAAATTCTAGTGATGTTAATGAGAAAAAATGGTTCAAATGAAAAATTCTAGTGATGTAAATGAGAAAAAATGGTTCGAATGAAAAATTCTAGTGATGTAAATGAGGAAAAATGGTTCGAATGAAAAATTCTAGTGATGTAAATGAGAAAAAATGGTTCGAATGAAAAATTCTAGTGATGTAAATGAGAAAAAAGGGTTCAAATGAAAAATTCTAGTGATGTAAATGAGAAAAAATGGTTCAAATGAAAAATTCTAGTGATGTAAATGAGAAAAAAGGGTTCAAATGAAAAATTCTAGTGATGTAAATGAGAAAAAATGGTTCGAATGAAAAATTCTAGTGATGTAAATGAGAAAAAATGGTTCGAATGAAAAATTCTAGTGATGTAAATGAGAAAAAATGGTTCAAATGAAAAATTCTAGTGATGTAAATGAGAAAAAATGGTTCAAATGAAAAATTCTAGTGATGTAAATGAGGAAAAATGGTTCAAATGAAAAATTCTAGTGATGTAAATGAGAAAAAATGGTTCAAATGAAAAATTCTAGTGATGTAAATGAGAAAAAATGGTTCAAATGAAAAATTCTAGTGATGTAAATGAGAAAAAATGGTTCAAATGAAAAATTCTAGTGATGTAAATGAGAAAAAATGGTTCAAATGAAAATTCTAGTGATGTAAATGAGAAAAAATGGTTCAAATGAAAAATTCTAGTGATGTAAATGAGAAAAAATGGTTCAAATGAAAAATTCTAGTGATGTAAATGAGGAAAAATGGTTCAAATGAAAAATTCTAGTGATGTAAATGAGGAAAAAGGGTTCAAATGAAAAATTCTAGTGATAAAAATGAGGAAAAACGGTTCAAATGAAAAATTCTAGTGATGTAAATGAGAAAAAATGGTTCAAATGAAAAATTCTAGTGATGTAAATGAGAAAAAATGGTTCAAATGAAAAATTCTAGTGATGTAAATGAGAAAAAATGGTTCAAATGAAAAATTCTAGTGATGTAAATGAGAAAAAATGGTTCAAATGAAAAATTCTAGTGATGTAAATGAGAAAAAATGGTTCAAATGAAAAATTCTAGTGATGTAAATGAGAAAAAATGGTTCAAATGAAAAATTCTAGTGATGTAAATGAGAAAAAAGGGTTCAAATGAAAAATTCTAGTGATGTAAATGAGAAAAAATGGTTCAAATGAAAAATTCTAGTGATAAAAATGAGGAAAAACGGTTCAAATGAAAAATTCTAGTGATGTAAATGAGAAAAAATGGTTCAAATGAAAAATTCTAGTGATGTAAATGAGAAAAAATGGTTCAAATGAAAAATTCTAGTGATGTAAATGAGAAAAAATGGTTCAAATGAAAAATTCTAGTGATGTAAATGAGAAAAAATGGTTCAAATGAAAAATTCTAGTGATGTAAATGAGAAAAAAGGGTTCAAATGAAAAATTCTGGTGATGTAAATGAGAAAAAAGGGTTCAAATGAAAAATTCTAGTGATGTAAATGAGAAAAAATGGTTCAAATGAAAAATTCTAGTGATGTAAATGAGAAAAAAGGGTTCAAATGAAAAATTCTAGTGATGTAAATGAGAAAAAAGGGTTCAAATGAAAAATTCTAGTGATGTTAATGAGAAAAAAGGGTTCAAGTGAAAAATTCTAGTGATGTAAATGAGAAAAAATGGTTCGAATGAAAAATTCTAGTGATGTAAATGAGAAAAAAGGGTTCAAATGAAAAATTCTAGTGATGTAAATGAGAAAAAATGGTTCAAATGAAAAATTCTAGTGATGTAAATGAGAAAAAATGGTTCGAATGAAAAATTCTAGTGATGTAAATGAGAAAAAATGGTTCAAATGAAAAATTCTAGTGATGTAAATGAGAAAAAATGGTTCGAATGAAAAATTCTAGTGATGTAAATGAGAAAAAATGGTTCAAATGAAAAATTCTAGTGATGTAAATGAGAAAAAATGGTTCAAATGAAAAATTCTAGTGATGTAAATGAGAAAAAATGGTTCGAATGAAAAATTCTAGTGATGTAAATGAGAAAAAATGGTTCAAATGAAAAATTCTAGTGATGTTAATGAGAAAAAATGGTTCGAATGAAAAATTCTAGTGATGTAAATGAGAAAAAATGGTTCGAATGAAAAATTCTAGTGATGTAAATGAGAAAAATGGTTCGAATGAAAAATTCTAGTGATGTAAATGAGAAAAAAGGGTTCAAATGAAAAATTCTAGTGATGTTAATGAGAAAAAATGGTTCAAATGAAAAATTCTAGTGATGTAAATGAGAAAAAATGGTTCGAATGAAAAATTCTAGTGATGTAAATGAGGAAAAATGGTTCAAATGAAAAATTCTAGTGATGTAAATGAGGAAAAAGGGTTCAAATGAAAAATTCTAGTGATAAAAATGAGGAAAAACGGTTCAAATGAAAAATTCTAGTGATGTAAATGAGGAAAAACGGTTCAAATGAAAAATTCTAGTGATGTAAATGAGAAAAAATGGTTCAAATGAAAAATTCTAGTGATGTAAATGAGAAAAAAGGGTTCAAATGAAAAATTCTAGTGATGTTAATGAGAAAAAATGGTTCAAATGAAAAATTCTAGTGATGTAAATGAGAAAAAATGGTTCGAATGAAAAATTCTAGTGATGTAAATGAGGAAAAATGGTTCGAATGAAAAATTCTAGTGATGTAAATGAGAAAAAATGGTTCGAATGAAAAATTCTAGTGATGTAAATGAGAAAAAAGGGTTCAAATGAAAAATTCTAGTGATGTAAATGAGAAAAAATGGTTCAAATGAAAAATTCTAGTGATGTAAATGAGAAAAAAGGGTTCAAATGAAAAATTCTAATGATGTAAATGAGAAAAAATGGTTCGAATGAAAAATTCTAGTGATGTAAATGAGAAAAAATGGTTCGAATGAAAAATTCTAGTGATGTAAATGAGAAAAAATGGTTCAAATGAAAAATTCTAGTGATGTAAATGAGAAAAAAGGGTTCAAATGAAGAATTCTAGTGATGTAAATGAGAAAAAATGGTTCGAATGAAAAATTCTAGTGATGTAAATGAGAAAAAATGGTTCGAATGAAAAATTCTAGTGATGTAAATGAGAAAAAATGGTTCAAATGAAAAATCCTAGTGATGTAAATGAGAAAAAATGGTTCAAATGAAAAATTCTAGTGATGTAAATGAGAAAAAATGGTTCGAATGAAAAATTCTAGTGATGTAAATGAGAAAAAATGGTTCAAATGAAAAATTCTAGTGATGTAAATGAGAAAAAATGGTTCAAATGAAAAATTCTAGTGATGTAAATGAGAAAAAATGGTTCAAATGAAAAATTCTAGTGATGTAAATGAGAAAAAATGGTTCAAATGAAAAATTCTAGTGATGTAAATGAGAAAAAATGGTTCAAATGAAAAATTCTAGTGATGTAAATGAGAAAAAATGGTTCAAATGAAAAATTCTAGTGATGTAAATGAGAAAAAATGGTTCAAATGAAAAATTCTAGTGATGTAAATGAGAAAAAATGGTTCAAATGAAAATTCTAGTGATGTAAATGAGAAAAAATGGTTCAAATGAAAAATTCTAGTGATGTAAATGAGAAAAAATGGTTCAAATGAAAAATTCTAGTGATGTAAATGAGGAAAAATGGTTCAAATGAAAAATTCTAGTGATGTAAATGAGGAAAAAGGGTTCAAATGAAAAATTCTAGTGATAAAAATGAGGAAAAACGGTTCAAATGAAAAATTCTAGTGATGTAAATGAGAAAAAATGGTTCAAATGAAAAATTCTAGTGATGTAAATGAGAAAAAATGGTTCAAATGAAAAATTCTAGTGATGTAAATGAGAAAAAATGGTTCAAATGAAAAATTCTAGTGATGTAAATGAGAAAAAATGGTTCAAATGAAAAATTCTAGTGATGTAAATGAGAAAAAATGGTTCAAATGAAAAATTCTAGTGATGTAAATGAGAAAAAATGGTTCAAATGAAAAATTCTAGTGATGTAAATGAGAAAAAAGGGTTCAAATGAAAAATTCTAGTGATGTAAATGAGAAAAAAGGGTTCAAATGAAAAATTCTAGTGATGTAAATGAGAAAAAAGGGTTCAAATGAAAAATTCTAGTGATGTAAATGAGAAAAAATGGTTCAAATGAAAAATTCTAGTGATGTAAATGAGAAAAAATGGTTCAAATGAAAAATTCTAGTGATGTAAATGAGAAAAAATGGTTCAAATGAAAAATTCTAGTGATGTAAATGAGAAAAAATGGTTCAAATGAAAAATACTAGTGATGTAAATGAGAAAAAATGGTTCAAATGAAAAATTCTAGTGATGTAAATGAGAAAAAATGGTTCAAATGAAAAATTCTGGTGATGTAAATGAGAAAAAAGGGTTCAAATGAAAAATTCTAGTGATGTAAATGAGAAAAAAGGGTTCAAATGAAAAATTCTGGTGATGTAAATGAGAAAAAATGGTTCAAATGAAAAATACTAGTGATGTAAATGAGAAAAAATGGTTCAAATGAAAAATTCTAGTGATGTAAATGAGAAAAAATGGTTCAAATGAAAAATTCTGGTGATGTAAATGAGAAAAAAGGGTTCAAATGAAAAATTCTAGTGATGTAAATGAGAAAAAATGGTTCAAATGAAAAATTCTAGTGATGTAAATGAGAAAAAAGGGTTCAAATGAAAAATTCTAGTGATGTAAATGAGAAAAAAGGGTTCAAATGAAAAATTCTAGTGATGTTAATGAGAAAAAAGGGTTCAAATGAAAAATTCTAGTGATGTAAATGAGAAAAAATGGTTCGAATGAAAAATTCTAGTGATGTAAATGAGAAAAAAGGGTTCAAATGAAAAATTCTAGTGATGTAAATGAGAAAAAATGGTTCAAATGAAAAATTCTAGTGATGTAAATGAGAAAAAATGGTTCAAATGAAAAATTCTAGTGATGTAAATGAGAAAAAATGGTTCGAATGAAAAATTCTAGTGATGTAAATGAGAAAAAATGGTTCAAATGAAAAATTCTAGTGATGTTAATGAGAAAAAATGGTTCGAATGAAAAATTCTAGTGATGTAAATGAGAAAAAATGGTTCGAATGAAAAATTCTAGTGATGTAAATGAGAAAAATGGTTCGAATGAAAAATTCTAGTGATGTAAATGAGAAAAAAGGGTTCAAATGAAAAATTCTAGTGATGTTAATGAGAAAAAATGGTTCAAATGAAAAATTCTAGTGATGTAAATGAGAAAAAATGGTTCGAATGAAAAATTCTAGTGATGTAAATGAGGAAAAATGGTTCAAATGAAAAATTCTAGTGATGTAAATGAGGAAAAAGGGTTCAAATGAAAAATTCTAGTGATAAAAATGAGGAAAAACGGTTCAAATGAAAAATTCTAGTGATAAAAATGAGGAAAAACGGTTCAAATGAAAAATTCTAGTGATGTAAATGAGAAAAAATGGTTCAAATGAAAAATTCTAGTGATGTAAATGAGAAAAAAGGGTTCAAATGAAAAATTCTAGTGATGTAAATGAGAAAAAATGGTTCAAATGAAAAATCCTAGTGATGTAAATGAGAAAAAATGGTTCAAATGAAAAATTCTAGTGATGTAAATGAGAAAAAATGGTTCAAATGAAAAATTCTAGTGATGTAAATGAGAAAAAATGGTTCAAATGAAAAATTCTAGTGATGTAAATGAGAAAAAATGGTTCAAATGAAAAATTCTAGTGATGTAAATGAGAAAAAATGGTTCAAATGAAAAATTCTAGTGATGTAAATGAGAAAAAATGGTTCAAATGAAAAATTCTAGTGATGTAAATGAGAAAAAATGGTTCAAATGAAAAATTCTAGTGATGTAAATGAGAAAAAAGGGTTCAAATGAAAAATTCTAGTGATGTAAATGAGAAAAAAGGGTTCAAATGAAAAATTCTAGTGATGTAAATGAGAAAAAAGGGTTCAAATGAAAAATTCTAGTGATGTAAATGAGAAAAAATGGTTCAAATGAAAAATTCTAGTGATGTAAATGAGAAAAAATGGTTCAAATGAAAAATTCTAGTGATGTAAATGAGAAAAAATGGTTCAAATGAAAAATTCTAGTGATGTAAATGAGAAAAAATGGTTCAAATGAAAAATTCTAGTGATGTAAATGAGAAAAAATGGTTCAAATGAAAAATTCTAGTGATGTAAATGAGAAAAAATTTTTCAAATGAAAAATTCTAGTGATGTAAATGAGAAAAAAGGGTTCAAATGAAAAATTCTGGTGATGTAAATGAGAAAAAAGGGTTCAAATGAAAAATTCTAGTGATGTAAATGAGAAAAAATGGTTCAAATGAAAAATTCTAGTGATGTAAATGAGAAAAAAGGGTTCAAATGAAAAATTCTAGTGATGTAAATGAGAAAAAAGGGTTCAAATGAAAAATTCTAGTGATGTTAATGAGAAAAAAGGGTTCAAATGAAAAATTCTAGTGATGTAAATGAGAAAAAATGGTTCGAATGAAAAATTCTAGTGATGTAAATGAGAAAAAAGGGTTCAAATGAAAAATTCTAGTGATGTAAATGAGAAAAAATGGTTCAAATGAAAAATTCTAGTGATGTAAATGAGAAAAAATGGTTCGAATGAAAAATTCTAGTGATGTAAATGAGAAAAAATGGTTCAAATGAAAAATTCTAGTGATGTAAATGAGAAAAAATGGTTCGAATGAAAAATTCTAGTGATGTAAATGAGAAAAAATGGTTCAAATGAAAAATTCTAGTGATGTAAATGAGAAAAAATGGTTCAAATGAAAAATTCTAGTGATGTAAATGAGAAAAAATGGTTCGAATGAAAAATTCTAGTGATGTAAATGAGAAAAAATGGTTCAAATGAAAACTTCTAGTGATGTTAATGAGAAAAAATGGTTCGAATGAAAAATTCTAGTGATGTAAATGAGAAAAAATGGTTCGAATGAAAAATTCTAGTGATGTAAATGAGAAAAATGGTTCGAATGAAAAATTCTAGTGATGTAAATGAGAAAAAAGGGTTCAAATGAAAAATTCTAGTGATGTTAATGAGAAAAAATGGTTCAAATGAAAAATTCTAGTGATGTAAATGAGAAAAAATGGTTCGAATGAAAAATTCTAGTGATGTAAATGAGGAAAAATGGTTCAAATGAAAAATTCTAGTGATGTAAATGAGGAAAAAGGGTTCAAATGAAAAATTCTAGTGATAAAAATGAGGAAAAACGGTTCAAATGAAAAATTCTAGTGATGTAAATGAGGAAAAACGGTTCAAATGAAAAATTCTAGTGATGTAAATGAGAAAAAATGGTTCAAATGAAAAATTCTAGTGATGTAAATGAGAAAAAAGGGTTCAAATGAAAAATTCTAGTGATGTTAATGAGAAAAAATGGTTCAAATGAAAAATTCTAGTGATGTAAATGAGAAAAAATGGTTCGAATGAAAAATTCTAGTGATGTAAATGAGGAAAAATGGTTCGAATGAAAAATTCTAGTGATGTAAATGAGAAAAAATGGTTCGAATGAAAAATTCTAGTGATGTAAATGAGAAAAAAGGGTTCAAATGAAAAATTCTAGTGATGTAAATGAGAAAAAATGGTTCAAATGAAAAATTCTAGTGATGTAAATGAGAAAAAAGGGTTCAAATGAAAAATTCTAGTGATGTAAATGAGAAAAAAGGGTTCAAATGAAAAATTCTAGTGATGTAAATGAGAAAAAATGGTTCGAATGAAAAATTCTAGTGATGTAAATGAGAAAAAATGGTTCGAATGAAAAATTCTAGTGATGTAAATGAGAAAAAATGGTTCAAATGAAAAATTCTAGTGATGTAAATGAGAAAAAAGGGTTCAAATGAAAAATTCTAGTGATGTAAATGAGAAAAAATGGTTCGAATGAAAAATTCTAGTGATGTAAATGAGAAAAAATGGTTCGAATGAAAAATTCTAGTGATGTAAATGAGAAAAAATGGTTCAAATGAAAAATCCTAGTGATGTAAATGAGAAAAAATGGTTCAAATGAAAAATTCTAGTGATGTAAATGAGAAAAAATGGTTCGAATGAAAAATTCTAGTGATGTAAATGAGAAAAAATGGTTCAAATGAAAAATTCTAGTGATGTAAATGAGAAAAAATGGTTCAAATGAAAAATTCTAGTGATGTAAATGAGAAAAAATGGTTCAAATGAAAAATTCTAGTGATGTAAATGAGAAAAAATGGTTCAAATGAAAAATTCTAGTGATGTAAATGAGGAAAAATGGTTCAAATGAAAAATTCTAGTGATGTAAATGAGAAAAAATGGTTCAAATGAAAAATTCTAGTGATGTAAATGAGGAAAAATGGTTCAAATGAAAAATTCTAGTGATGTAAATGAGAAAAAATGGTTCAAATGAAAAATTCTAGTGATGTAAATGAGAAAAAATGGTTCGAATGAAAAATTCTAGTGATGTAAATGAGAAAAAATGGTTCAAATGAAAAATTCTAGTGATGTAAATGAGAAAAAAGGGTTCAAATGAAAAATTCTAGTGATGTAAATGAGAAAAAATGGTTCGAATGAAAAATTCTAGTGATGTAAATGAGAAAAAATGGTTCGAATGAAAAATTCTAGTGATGTAAATGAGAAAAAATGGTTCAAATGAAAAATCCTAGTGATGTAAATGAGAAAAAATGGTTCAAATGAAAAATTCTAGTGATGTAAATGAGAAAAAATGGTTCGAATGAAAAATTCTAGTGATGTAAATGAGAAAAAAGGGTTCAAATGAAAAATTCTAGTGATGTTAATGAGAAAAAATGGTTCAAATGAAAAATTCTAGTGATGTAAATGAGAAAAAATGGTTCGAATGAAAAATTCTAGTGATGTAAATGAGGAAAAATGGTTCGAATGAAAAATTCTAGTGATGTAAATGAGAAAAAATGGTTCGAATGAAAAATTCTAGTGATGTAAATGAGAAAAAAGGGTTCAAATGAAAAATTCTAGTGATGTAAATGAGAAAAAATGGTTCAAATGAAAAATTCTAGTGATGTAAATGAGAAAAAAGGGTTCAAATGAAAAATTCTAGTGATGTAAATGAGAAAAAAGGGTTCAAATGAAAAATTCTAGTGATGTAAATGAGAAAAAATGGTTCGAATGAAAAATTCTAGTGATGTAAATGAGAAAAAATGGTTCGAATGAAAAATTCTAGTGATGTAAATGAGAAAAAATGGTTCAAATGAAAAATTCTAGTGATGTAAATGAGAAAAAAGGGTTCAAATGAAAAATTCTAGTGATGTAAATGAGAAAAAATGGTTCGAATGAAAAATTCTAGTGATGTAAATGAGAAAAAATGGTTCGAATGAAAAATTCTAGTGATGTAAATGAGAAAAAATGGTTCAAATGAAAAATCCTAGTGATGTAAATGAGAAAAAATGGTTCAAATGAAAAATTCTAGTGATGTAAATGAGAAAAAATGGTTCGAATGAAAAATTCTAGTGATGTAAATGAGAAAAAATGGTTCAAATGAAAAATTCTAGTGATGTAAATGAGAAAAAATGGTTCAAATGAAAAATTCTAGTGATGTAAATGAGAAAAAATGGTTCAAATGAAAAATTCTAGTGATGTAAATGAGAAAAAATGGTTCAAATGAAAAATTCTAGTGATGTAAATGAGGAAAAATGGTTCAAATGAAAAATTCTAGTGATGTAAATGAGAAAAAATGGTTCAAATGAAAAATTCTAGTGATGTAAATGAGGAAAAATGGTTCAAATGAAAAATTCTAGTGATGTAAATGAGAAAAAATGGTTCAAATGAAAAATTCTAGTGATGTAAATGAGAAAAAATGGTTCAAATGAAAAATTCTAGTGATGTAAATGAGAAAAAATGGTTCAAATGAAAAATTCTAGTGATGTAAATGAGAAAAAATGGTTCAAATGAAAAATTCTAGTGATGTAAATGAGAAAAAATGGTTCAAATGAAAAATTCTAGTGATGTAAATGAGGAAAAAGGGTTCAAATGAAAAATTCTAGTGATAAAAATGAGGAAAAACGGTTCAAATGAAAAATTCTAGTGATGTAAATGAGAAAAAATGGTTCAAATGAAAAATTCTAGTGATGTAAATGAGAAAAAATGGTTCAAATGAAAAATTCTAGTGATGTAAATGAGAAAAAATGGTTCAAATGAAAAATTCTAGTGATGTAAATGAGAAAAAATGGTTCGAATGAAAAATTCTAGTGATGTAAATGAGAAAAAATGGTTCAAATGAAAAATTCTAGTGATGTAAATGAGAAAAAATGGTTCAAATGAAAAATTCTAGTGATGTAACTGAGAAAAAATGGTTCAAATGAAAAATTCTAGTGATGTAAATGAGAAAAAATGGTTCGAATGAAAAATTCTAGTGATGTAAATGAGAAAAAATGGTTCAAATGAAAAATTCTAGTGATGTAAATGAGAAAAAATGGTTCGAATGAAAAATTCTAGTGATGTAAATGAGAAAAAATGGTTCAAATGAAAAATTCTAGTGATGTAAATGAGAAAAAAGGGTTCAAATGAAAAATTCTAGTGATGTAAATGAGAAAAAAGGGTTCAAATGAAAAATTCTAGTGATGTTAATGAGAAAAAAGGGTTCAAATGAAAAATTCTAGTGATGTAAATGAGAAAAAATGGTTCGAATGAAAAATTCTAGTGATGTAAATGAGAAAAAATGGTTCGAATGAAAAATTCTAGTGATGTAAATGAGAAAAAATGGTTCGAATGAAAAATTCTAGTGATGTAAATGAGAAAAAATGGTTCGAATGAAAAATTCTAGTGATGTAAATGAGAAAAAATGGTTCAAATGAAAAATTCTAGTGATGCAAATGAGAAAAAATGGTTCGAATAAAAAATTCTAGTGATGTAAATGAGAAAAAATGGTTCGAATGAAAAATTCTAGTGATGTAAATGAGAAAAAATGGTTCGAATGAAAAATTCTAGTGATGTAAATGAGGAAAAACGGTTCAAATGAAAAATTCTAGTGATGTAAATGAGAAAAAATGGTTCGAATGAAAAATTCTAGTGATGTAAATGAGGAAAAACGGTTCAAATGAAAAATTCTAGTGATGTAAATGAGAAAAAATGGTTCGAATGAAAAATTCTAGTGATGTAAATGAGGAAAAACGGTTCAAATGAAAAATTCTAGTGATGTTAATGAGAAAAAAGGGTTCAAATGAAAAATTCTAGTGATGTAAATGAGAAAAAATGGTTCGAATGAAAAATTCTAGTGATGTAAATGAGAAAAAAGGGTTCAAATGAAAAATTCTAGTGATGTAAATGAGAAAAAATGGTTCGAATGAAAAATTCTAGTGATGTAAATGAGGAAAAACGGTTCAAATGAAAAATTCTAGTGATGTAAATGAGAAAAAATGGTTCGAATGAAAAATTCTAGTGATGTAAATGAGAAAAAAGGGTTCAAATGAAAAATTCTAGTGATGTTAATGAGAAAAAAGGGTTCAAATGAAAAATTCTAGTGATGTAAATGAGAAAAAATGGTTCGAATGAAAAATTCTAGTGATGTAAATGAGAAAAAAGGGTTCAAATGAAAAATTCTAGTGATGTAAATGAGAAAAAATGGTTCAAATGAAAAATTCTAGTGATGTAAATGAGAAAAAATGGTTCGAATGAAAAATTCTAGTGATGTAAATGAGAAAAAATGGTTCAAATGAAAAATTCTAGTGATGTAAATGAGAAAAAATGGTTCGAATGGAAAATTCTAGTGATGTAAATGAGAAAAAATGGTTCGAATGAAAAATTCTAGTGATGTAAATGAGAAAAATGGTTCGAATGAAAAATTCTAGTGATGTAAATGAGAAAAAATGGTTCAAATGAAAAATTCTAGTGATGTAAATGAGAAAAAATGGTTCGAATGAAAAATTCTAGTGATGTAAATGAGAAAAAATGGTTCAAATGAAAACTTCTAGTGATGTTAATGAGAAAAAATGGTTCGAATGAAAAATTCTAGTGATGTAAATGAGAAAAAATGGTTCGAATGAAAAATTCTAGTGATGTAAATGAGAAAAATGGTTCGAATGAAAAATTCTAGTGATGTAAATGAGAAAAAAGGGTTCAAATGAAAAATTCTAGTGATGTTAATGAGAAAAAATGGTTCAAATGAAAAATTCTAGTGATGTAAATGAGGAAAAATGGTTCAAATGAAAAATTCTAGTGATGTAAATGAGGAAAAAGGGTTCAAATGAAAAATTCTAGTGATAAAAATGAGGAAAAATGGTTCAAATGAAAAATTCTAGTGATGTAAATGAGAAAAAATGGTTCAAATGAAAAATTCTAGTGATGTAAATGAGGAAAAACGGTTAAAATGAAAAATTCTAGTGATGTAAATGAGAAAAAATGGTTCAAATGAAAAATTCTAGTGATGTAAATGAGAAAAAAGGGTTCAAATGAAAAATTCTAGTGATGTTAATGAGAAAAAATGGTTCAAATGAAAAATTCTAGTGATGTAAATGAGAAAAAATGGTTCGAATGAAAAATTCTAGTGATGTAAATGAGAAAAAATGGTTCGAATGAAAAATTCTAGTGATGTAAATGAGAAAAAATGGTTCAAATGAAAAATTCTAGTGATGTAAATGAGAAAAAATGGTTCGAATGAAAAATTCTAGTGATGTAAATGAGAAAAAATGGTTCGAATGAAAAATTCTAGTGATGTAAATGAGAAAAATGGTTCGAATGAAAAATTCTAGTGATGTAAATGAGAAAAAATGGTTCAAATGAAAAATTCTAGTGATGTAAATGAGAAAAAATGGTTCGAATGAAAAATTCTAGTGATGTAAATGAGAAAAAATGGTTCAAATGAAAACTTCTAGTGATGTTAATGAGAAAAAATGGTTCGAATGAAAAAGTCTAGTGATGTAAATGAGAAAAAATGGTTCGAATGAAAAATTCTAGTGATGTAAATGAGAAAAATGGTTCGAATGAAAAATTCTAGTGATGTAAATGAGAAAAAAGGGTTCAAATGAAAAATTCTAGTGATGTTAATGAGAAAAAATGGTTCAAATGAAAAATTCTAGTGATGTAAATGAGAAAAAATGGTTCGAATGAAAAATTCTAGTGATGTAAATGAGGAAAAACGGTTAAAATGAAAAATTCTAGTGATGTAAATGAGAAAAAATGGTTCAAATGAAAAATTCTAGTGATGTAAATGAGAAAAAAGGGTTCAAATGAAAAATTCTAGTGATGTTAATGAGAAAAAATGGTTCAAATGAAAAATTCTAGTGATGTAAATGAGAAAAAATGGTTCGAATGAAAAATTCTAGTGATGTAAATGAGAAAAAATGGTTCGAATGAAAAATTCTAGTGATGTAAATGAGAAAAAATGGTTCAAATGAAAAATTCTAGTGATGTAAATGAGAAAAAATGGTTCGAATGAAAAATTCTAGTGATGTAAATGAGAAAAAATGGTTCGAATGAAAAATTCTAGTGATGTAAATGAGAAAAATGGTTCGAATGAAAAATTCTAGTGATGTAAATGAGAAAAAATGGTTCAAATGAAAAATTCTAGTGATGTAAATGAGAAAAAATGGTTCGAATGAAAAATTCTAGTGATGTAAATGAGAAAAAATGGTTCAAATGAAAACTTCTAGTGATGTTAATGAGAAAAAATGGTTCGAATGAAAAATTCTAGTGATGTAAATGAGAAAAAATGGTTCGAATGAAAAATTCTAGTGATGTAAATGAGAAAAATGGTTCGAATGAAAAATTCTAGTGATGTAAATGAGAAAAAAGGGTTCAAATGAAAAATTCTAGTGATGTAAATGAGAAAAAATGGTTCAAATGAAAAATTCTAGTGATGTAAATGAGAAAAAATGGTTCGAATGAAAAATTCTAGTGATGTAAATGAGGAAAAATGGTTCAAATGAAAAATTCTAGTGATGTTAATGAGGAAAAAGGGTTCAAATGAAAAATTCTAGTGATAAAAATGAGGAAAAACGGTTCAAATGAAAAATTCTAGTGATGTAAATGAGGAAAAAACGGTTCAAATGAAAAATTCTAGTGATGTAAATGAGAAAAAATGGTTCAAATGAAAAATTCTAGTGATGTAAATGAGAAAAAATGGTTCGAATGAAAAATTCTAGTGATGTAAATGAGAAAAAAGGGTTCAAATGAAAAATTCTAGTGATGTTAATGAGAAAAAATGGTTCAAATGAAAAATTCTAGTGATGTAAATGAGAAAAAATGGTTCGAATGAAAAATTCTAGTGATGTAAATGAGGAAAAATGGTTCGAATGAAAAATTCTAGTGATGTAAATGAGAAAAAAGGGTTCAAATGAAAAATTCTAGTGATGTAAATGAGAAAAAATGGTTCGAATGAAAAATTCTAGTGATGTAAATGAGAAAAAATGGTTCGAATGAAAAATTCTAGTGATGTAAATGAGAAAAAATGGTTCAAATGAAAAATTCTAGTGATGTAAATGAGAAAAAAGGGTTCAAATGAAAAATTCTAGTGATGTAAATGAGAAAAAATGGTTCGAATGAAAAATTCTAGTGATGTAAATGAGAAAAAATGGTTCGAATGAAAAATTCTAGTGATGTAAATGAGAAAAAATGGTTCAAATGAAAAATCCTAGTGATGTAAATGAGAAAAAATGGTTCAAATGAAAAATTCTAGTGATGTAAATGAGAAAAAATGGTTCGAATGAAAAATTCTAGTGATGTAAATGAGAAAAAATGGTTCAAATGAAAAATTCTAGTGATGTAAATGAGAAAAAATGGTTCAAATGAAAAATTCTAGTGATGTAAATGAGAAAAAATGGTTCAAATGAAAAATTCTAGTGATGTAACTGAGAAAAAATGGTTCAAATGAAAAATTCTAGTGATGTAAATGAGAAAAAATGGTTCGAATGAAAAATTCTAGTGATGTAAATGAGAAAAAATGGTTCAAATGAAAAATTCTAGTGATGTAAATGAGAAAAAATGGTTCGAATGAAAAATTCTAGTGATGTAAATGAGAAAAAATGGTTCAAATGAAAAATTCTAGTGATGTAAATGAGAAAAAATGGTTCGAATAAAAAATTCTAGTGATGTAAATGAGAAAAAATGGTTCGAATGAAAAATTCTAGTGATGTAAATGAGAAAAAATGGTTCGAATGAAAAATTCTAGTGATGTAAATGAGGAAAAACGGTTCAAATGAAAAATTCTAGTGATGTAAATGAGAAAAAATGGTTCGAATGAAAAATTCTAGTGATGTAAATGAGGAAAAACGGTTCAAATGAAAAATTCTAGTGATGTAAATGAGAAAAAATGGTTCGAATGAAAAATTCTAGTGATGTAAATGAGGAAAAACGGTTCAAATGAAAAATTCTAGTGATGTAAATGAGAAAAAATGGTTCGAATGAAAAATTCTAGTGATGTAAATGAGAAAAAATGCTTCAAATGAAAAATTCTAGTGATGTAAATGAGAAAAAATGGTTCGAATGAAAAATTCTAGTGATGTAAATGAGAAAAAATGGTTCAAATGAAAAATTCTAGTGATGTAAATGAGAAAAAATGGTTCGAATGAAAAATTCTAGTGATGTAAATGAGAAAAAAATGGTTCGAATGAAAAATTCTAGTGATGTAAATGAGAAAAAATGGTTCAAATGAAAAATTCTAGTGATGCAAATGAGAAAAAATGGTTCAAATGAAAAATTCTAGTGATGTAAATGAGAAAAAATGGTTCGAATGAAAAATTCTAGTGATGTAAATGAGAAAAAATGGTTCAAATGAAAAATTCTAGTGATGTAAATGAGAAAAAATGGTTCGAATGAAAAATTCTAGTGATGTAAATGAGAAAAAATGGTTCGAATGAAAAATTCTAGTGATGTAAATGAGAAAAAATGGTTCAAATGAAAAATTCTAGTGATGTAAATGAGAAAAAATGGTTCGAATGAAAAATTCTAGTGATGTAAATGAGAAAAAATGGTTCGAATGAAAAATTCTAGTGATGTAAATGAGAAAAAATGGTTCAAATGAAAAATTCTAGTGATGTAAATGAGAAAAAATGGTTCGAATGAAAAATTCTAGTGATGTAAATGAGAAAAAATGGTTCAAATGAAAAATTCTAGTGATGTAAATGAGAAAAAATGGTTCGAATGAAAAATTCTAGTGATGTAAATGAGAAAAAATGGTTCAAATGAAAAATTCTAGTGATGTAAATGAGAAAAAAGGGTTCAAATGAAAAATTCTAGTGATGTAAATGAGAAAAAAGGGTTCAAATGAAAAATTCTAGTGATGTTAATGAGAAAAAAGGGTTCAAATGAAAAATTCTAGTGATGTAAATGAGAAAAAATGGTTCGAATGAAAAATTCTAGTGATGTAAATGAGAAAAAATGGTTCGAATGAAAAATTCTAGTGATGTAAATGAGAAAAAATGGTTCGAATGAAAAATTCTAGTGATGTAAATGAGAAAAAATGGTTCGAATGAAAAATTCTAGTGATGTAAATGAGAAAAAATGGTTCAAATGAAAAATTCTAGTGATGTAAATGAGAAAAAATGGTTCGAATAAAAAATTCTAGTGATGTAAATGAGAAAAAATGGTTCGAATGAAAAATTCTAGTGATGTAAATGAGAAAAAATGGTTCGAATGAAAAATTCTAGTGATGTAAATGAGGAAAAACGGTTCAAATGAAAAATTCTAGTGATGTAAATGAGAAAAAATGGTTCGAATGAAAAATTCTAGTGATGTAAATGAGGAAAAACGGTTCAAATGAAAAATTCTAGTGATGTAAATGAGAAAAAATGGTTCGAATGAAAAATTCTAGTGATGTAAATGAGGAAAAACGGTTCAAATGAAAAATTCTAGTGATGTAAATGAGAAAAAATGGTTCGAATGAAAAATTCTAGTGATGTAAATGAGAAAAAATGCTTCAAATGAAAAATTCTAGTGATGTAAATGAGAAAAAATGGTTCGAATGAAAAATTCTAGTGATGTAAATGAGAAAAAATGGTTCAAATGAAAAATTCTAGTGATGTAAATGAGAAAAAATGGTTCGAATGAAAAATTCTAGTGATGTAAATGAGAAAAAAATGGTTCGAATGAAAAATTCTAGTGATGTAAATGAGAAAAAATGGTTCAAATGAAAAATTCTAGTGATGCAAATGAGAAAAAATGGTTCAAATGAAAAATTCTAGTGATGTAAATGAGAAAAAATGGTTCGAATGAAAAATTCTAGTGATGTAAATGAGAAAAAATGGTTCAAATGAAAAATTCTAGTGATGTAAATGAGAAAAAATGGTTCGAATGAAAAATTCTAGTGATGTAAATGAGAAAAAATGGTTCGAATGAAAAATTCTAGTGATGTAAATGAGAAAAAATGGTTCAAATGAAAAATTCTAGTGATGTAAATGAGAAAAAATGGTTCGAATGAAAAATTCTAGTGATGTAAATGAGAAAAAATGGTTCAAATGAAAAATTCTAGTGATGTAAATGAGAAAAAATGGTTCGAATGAAAAATTCTAGTGATGTAAATGAGGAAAAACGGTTCAAATGAAAAATTCTAGTGATGTAAATGAGAAAAAATGGTTCGAATGAAAAATTCTAGTGATGTAAATGAGGAAAAAGGGTTCGAATGAAAAATTCTAGTGATGTAAATGAGGAAAAAGGGTTCGAATGAAAAATTCTAGTGATGTAAATGAGAAAAAATGGTTCGAATGAAAAATTCTAGTGATGTAAATGAGAAAAAATGGTTCGAATGAAAAATTCTAGTGATGTAAATGAGGAAAAACGTTTCAAATGAAAAATTCTAGTGATGTAAATGAGAAAAAATGGTTCAAATGAAAAATTCTAGTGATTTAAATGAGGAAAAACGGTTCAAATGAAAAATTCTAGTGATGTAAATGAGGAAAAAGGGTTCGAATGAAAAATTCTAGTGATGTATATGAGAAAAAATGGTTCGAATGAAAAATTCTAGTGATGTAAATGAGAAAAAATGGTTCGAATGAAAAATTCTAGTGATGTAAATGAGAAAAAATGGTTCGAATGAAAAATTCTAGTGATGTAAATGAGGAAAAACGGTTCAAATGAAAAATTCTAGTGATGTAAATGAGAAAAAATGGTTCAAATGAAAAATTCTAGTGATGTAAATGAGGAAAAACGGTTCAAATGAAAAATTCTAGTGATGTAAATGAGGAAAAAGGGTTCGAATGAAAAATTCTAGTGATGTAAATGAGAAAAAATGGTTCGAATGAAAAATTCTAGTGATGTAAATGAGAAAAAATGGTTCGAATGAAAAATTCTAGTGATGTAAATGAGAAAAAATGGTTCGAATGAAAAATTCTAGTGATGTAAATGAGGAAAAACGGTTCAAATGAAAAATTCTAGTGATGTAAATGAGGAAAAAGGGTTCGAATGAAAAATTCTAGTGATGTAAATGAGAAAAAATGGTTCGAATGAAAAATTCTAGTGATGTAAATGAGAAAAAATGGTTCGAATAAAAAATTCTAGTGATGTAAATGAGAAAAAATGGTTCGAATGAAAAATTCTAGTGATGTAAATGAGAAAAAATGGTTCGAATGAAAAATTCTAGTGATGTAAATGAGGAAAAACGGTTCAAATGAAAAATTCTAGTGATGTAAATGAGAAAAAATGGTTCGAATGAAAAATTCTAGTGATGTAAATGAGGAAAAACGGTTCAAATGAAAAATTCTAGTGATGTAAATGAGAAAAAATGGTTCGAATGAAAAATTCTAGTGATGTAAATGAGGAAAAACGGTTCAAATGAAAAATTCTAGTGATGTAAATGAGAAAAAATGGTTCGAATGAAAAATTCTAGTGATGTAAATGAGAAAAAATGGTTCAAATGAAAAATTCTAGTGATGTAAATGAGAAAAAATGGTTCGAATGAAAAATTCTAGTGATGTAAATGAGAAAAAAATGGTTCGAATGAAAAATTCTAGTGATGTAAATGAGAAAAAATGGTTCAAATGAAAAATTCTAGTGATGCAAATGAGAAAAAATGGTTCAAATGAAAAATTCTAGTGATGTAAATGAGAAAAAATGGTTCGAATGAAAAATTCTAGTGATGTAAATGAGAAAAAATGGTTCAAATGAAAAATTCTAGTGATGTAAATGAGAAAAAATGGTTCGAATGAAAAATTCTAGTGATGTAAATGAGAAAAAATGGTTCGAATGAAAAATTCTAGTGATGTAAATGAGAAAAAATGGTTCAAATGAAAAATTCTAGTGATGTAAATGAGAAAAAATGGTTCGAATGAAAAATTCTAGTGATGTAAATGAGAAAAAATGGTTCGAATGAAAAATTCTAGTGATGTAAATGAGAAAAAATGGTTCAAATGAAAAATTCTAGTGATGTAAATGAGAAAAAATGGTTCGAATGAAAAATTCTAGTGATGTAAATGAGAAAAAATGGTTCAAATGAAAAATTCTAGTGATGTAAATGAGAAAAAATGGTTCGAATGAAAAATTCTAGTGATGTAAATGAGGAAAAACGGTTCAAATGAAAAATTCTAGTGATGTAAATGAGAAAAAATGGTTCGAATGAAAAATTCTAGTGATGTAAATGAGGAAAAACGGTTCAAATGAAAATATCTAGTGATGTAAATGAGAAAAAATGGTTCGAATGAAAAATTCTAGTGATGTAAATGAGGAAAAAGGGTTCGAATGAAAAATTCTAGTGATGTAAATGAGGAAAAAGGGTTCGAATGAAAAATTCTAGTGATGTAAATGAGAAAAAATGGTTCGAATGAAAAATTCTAGTGATGTAAATGAGAAAAAATGGTTCGAATGAAAAATTCTAGTGATGTAAATGAGGAAAAACGTTTCAAATGAAAAATTCTAGTGATGTAAATGAGAAAAAATGGTTCAAATGAAAAATTCTAGTGATGTAAATGAGGAAAAACGGTTCAAATGAAAAATTCTAGTGATGTAAATGAGGAAAAAGGGTTCGAATGAAAAATTCTAGTGATGTATATGAGAAAAAATGGTTCGAATGAAAAATTCTAGTGATGTAAATGAGAAAAAATGGTTCGAATGAAAAATTCTAGTGATGTAAATGAGAAAAAATGGTTCGAATGAAAAATTCTAGTGATGTAAATGAGGAAAAACGGTTCAAATGAAAAATTCTAGTGATGTAAATGAGAAAAAATGGTTCAAATGAAAAATTCTAGTGATGTAAATGAGGAAAAAACGGTTCAAATGAAAAATTCTAGTGATGTAAATGAGGAAAAAGGGTTCGAATGAAAAATTCTAGTGATGTAAATGAGAAAAAATGGTTCGAATGAAAAATTCTAGTGATGTAAATGAGAAAAAATGGTTCGAATGAAAAATTCTAGTGATGTAAATGAGAAAAAAATGGTTCGAATGAAAAATTCTAGTGATGTAAATGAGGAAAAACGGTTCAAATGAAAAATTCTAGTGATGTAAATGAGGAAAAAGGGTTCGAATGAAAAATTCTAGTGATGTAAATGAGAAAAAATGGTTCGAATGAAAAATTCTAGTGATGTAAATGAGAAAAAATGGTTCGAATGAAAAATTCTAGTGATGTAAATGAGAAAAAATGGTTCAAATGAAAAATTCTAGTGATGTAAATGAGAAAAAATGGTTCGAATGAAAAATTCTAGTGATGTAAATGAGAAAAAATGGTTCGAATGAAAAATTCTAGTGATGTAAATGAGAAAAAATGATTCAAATGAAAAATTCTAGTGATGTAAATGAGAAAAAAGGGTTCAAATGAAAAATTCTAGTGATGTAAATGAGAAAAAAGGGTTCAAATGAAAAATTCTAGTGATGTTAATGAGAAAAAAGGGTTCAAATGAAAAATTCTAGTGATGTAAATGAGAAAAAATGGTTCGAATGAAAAATTCTAGTGATGTAAATGAGAAAAAATGGTTCGAATGAAAAATTCTAGTGATGTAAATGAGGAAAAAACGGTTCAAATGAAAAATTCTAGTGATGTAAATGAGGAAAAAGGGTTCGAATGAAAAATTCTAGTGATGTAAATGAGAAAAAATGGTTCGAATGAAAAATTCTAGTGATGTAAATGAGAAAAAATGGTTCGAATGAAAAATTCTAGTGATGTAAATGAGAAAAAATGGTTCAAATGAAAAATTCTAGTGATGTAAATGAGAAAAAATGGTTCGAATGAAAAATTCTAGTGATGTAAATGAGAAAAAATGGTTCGAATGAAAAATTCTAGTGATGTAAATGAGAAAAAATGATTCAAATGAAAAATTCTGATGTAAATGAGAAAAAAGGGTTCAAATGAAAAATTCTAGTGATGTAAATGAGAAAAAAGGGTTCAAATGAAAAATTCTAGTGATGTTAATGAGAAAAAAGGGTTCAAATGAAAAATTCTAGTGATGTAAATGAGAAAAAATGGTTCGAATGAAAAATTCTAGTGATGTAAATGAGAAAAAATGGTTCGAATGAAAAATTCTAGTGATGTAAATGAGGAAAAACGGTTCAAATGAAAAATTCTAGTGATGTAAATGAGGAAAAAGGGTTCGAATGAAAAATTCTAGTGATGTAAATGAGAAAAAATGGTTCAAATGAAAAATTCTAGTGATGTAAATGAGAAAAAATGGTTCGAATGAAAAATTCTAGTGATGTAAATGAGAAAAAATGGTTCGAATGAAAAATTCTAGTGATGTTAATGAGAAAAAATGGTTCGAATGAAAAATTCTAGTGATGTAAATGAGGAAAAACGGTTCAAATGAAAAATTCTAGTGATGTAAGTGAGAAAAAATGGTTCGAATGAAAAATTCTAGTGATGTAAATGGGGAAAAACGGTTCAAATGAAAAATTCTAGTGATGTAAATGAGAAAAAATGGTTCGAATGAAAAATTCTAGTGATGTAAATGAGGAAAAACGGTTCAAATGAAAAATTCTAGTGATGTAAATGAGAAAAAATGGTTCGAATGAAAAATTCTAGTGATGTAAATGAGAAAAAATGGTTCGAATGAAAAATTCTAGTGATGTAAATGAGAAAAAATGATTCAAATGAAAAATTCTAGTGATGTAAATGAGAAAAAAGGGTTCAAATGAAAAATTCTAGTGATGTAAATGAGAAAAAAGGGTTCAAATGAAAAATTCTAGTGATGTTAATGAGAAAAAAGGGTTCAAATGAAAAATTCTAGTGATGTAAATGAGAAAAAATGGTTCGAATGAAAAATTCTAGTGATGTAAATGAGAAAAAATGGTTCGAATGAAAAATTCTAGTGATGTAAATGAGGAAAAACGGTTCAAATGAAAAATTCTAGTGATGTAAATGAGGAAAAAGGGTTCGAATGAAAAATTCTAGTGATGTAAATGAGAAAAAATGGTTCAAATGAAAAATTCTAGTGATGTAAATGAGAAAAAATGGTTCGAATGAAAAATTCTAGTGATGTAAATGAGAAAAAATGGTTCGAATGAAAAATTCTAGTGATGTAAATGAGAAAAAATGGTTCGAATGAAAAATTCTAGTGATGTAAATGAGGAAAAACGGTTCAAATGAAAAATTCTAGTGATGTAAGTGAGAAAAAATGGTTCGAATGAAAAATTCTAGTGATGTAAATGAGGAAAAACGGTTCAAATGAAAAATTCTAGTGATGTAAATGAGAAAAAATGGTTCGAATGAAAAATTCTAGTGATGTAAATGAGGAAAAACGGTTCAAATGAAAAATTCTAGTGATGTAAATGAGAAAAAATGGTTCGAATGAAAAATTCTAGTGATGTAAATGAGAAAAAATGGTTCAAATGAAAAATTCTAGTGATGTAAATGAGAAAAAATGGTTCGAATGAAAAATTCTAGTGATGTAAATGAGAAAAAATGGTTCAAATGAAAAATTCTAGTGATGTAAATGAGAAAAAATGGTTCAAATGAAAAATTCTAGTGATGTAAATGAGAAAAAATGGTTCAAATGAAAAATTCTAGTGATGTAAATGAGAAAAACTGGTTCGAATGAAAAATTCTAGTGATGTAAATGAGAAAAAATGGTTCGAATGAAAAATTCTAGTGATGTAAATGAGAAAAAATGGTTCGAATGAAAAATTCTAGTGATGTAAATGAGAAAAAATGGTTCGAATGAAAAATTCTAGTGATGTAAATGAGAAAAAATGGTTCAAATGAAAAATTCTAGTGATGTAAATGAGAAAAAATGGTTCGAATGAAAAATTCTAGTGATGTAAATGAGAAAAAATGGTTCAAATGAAAAATTCTAGTGATGTAAATGAGAAAAAATGGTTCGAATGAAAAATTCTAGTGATGTAAATGAGAAAAAATGGTTCGAATGAAAAATTCTAGTGATGTAAATGAGAAAAAATGGTTCGAATGAAAAATTCTAGTGATGTAAATGAGAAAAAATGGTTCAAATGAAAAATTCTAGTGATGTAA